>OX422209.1:714316348-715662862 GCA_949130495.1 Sambucus nigra | reverse complement strand
ATATTGAAGAGTAAAACATAAAAGAGTGACTTGAATTAAATGGAAATTGTGGATTAGGACGTGAGTGACTATTACGATGTGAGAACAATTGACGGCTTAAATTATTGTATTAACCGGGGATATGTGAATTGTGTAACATTATAAGTTGGTATGAGAATGAGAAGTATACCACTAATAAATTATGGTAATTACTAAGATGTGTGCATGCTTAGTATATGTATATGATTTTATGTGTATGCACTACACCAAATCTGCCCATTTGTCAAGGTCATTGACCTTGACAAATTCACCTTGTCAAGGTCAATGACCGTGACATTTCGAGGCGAGACAACTTTTTTGTCACGGTCGTGTCACGGTCATTGACCTTGACACAAAACTCGCGTTTTATGTCACGGTCGTGTCAAGGTCAATGACCGTGACACGTTTGTCACGGTTTATAACCGTGACAAAGCCGTGATCTTTTTAAAAAAAATTGTCACGGTCAATGCCCGTGACAAGCCCGTGACAAGATTTGTCAAGGACTTGTCACGGTCAATGACCGTGACAATTCTGGGCAGAATTTAAAAAAAATCTGCTGGGCAGTATGGCCACCGCCACTGCCCAGCAGTATATTTGTACCTGTTATAACAACGTTGTACCTGTTCCAAACATCATATATCCAACACAAACTAAAGATAATGCAAATATATATTCATGACAGTATAATCCAAATTTTCAAAGTAAAAATAATATACATGACGAGATAATCCAAATATAATTAAAATGGACAAACTTAAAAATAATGTTGCTACATGTCTTGGATAAAACTGAGGAGGTGAGTAGGCCACACGACATACGAATTGACGCACCCACTAATATATGTCGTGCCGCATTGTTCGCGCAACCACAGTAGGGAGTTCTCCTTCCCGGGTATGACATGCGTGACGAGCACCCTGGACTCCATCCCTTGAAGCACACGTCCATGGACTATTCCACCCTCGATGATATCCGGGTCCCTCAACCCCCGCCCTATCCGCTGGCCATCAAATATGTCCAATATGAACACGCTCGGCCAACCAATCGTCGATAATGGTCTGTTGGAGGGCGTCAAATAGGGAAGTGGATCGTCGAAGTACCGTGGTGTCGGTGATGAAGCAGCGAGGTCCACATCCTCGTCATCCTGCGCCTCGTCCTCCCGCACCTCCTCCTCCACCGCCTTCTCCTTCCCTTTCCCTTTACCTTTCTCTTTACGGTCTCCACCCAACGTACGCTTCATGAATGCGTACATATCTTGGACCGTCGCCTCCAAACGGGTCAGCTTCGCGTCGTGTGAATCCACCGTTCGAGCCAACCCGGTGTCGCTCGTCTCCAATCCGATGATCCTAGATTTGGCCACCCGCGAGCTCACTCCCCTTGTCCTCCCCTTGCGATCAGAGCCAATCACTTGGCTGAGTGCGTCTGTGGACAAAGATGCCTTGTCGGCATCAGACTGCGACTCATGCACTTCCTTAAGCTTTGCCTGAAAGGACAAAAAGCACATGATAAGTAAACTAAAAAATTATAACGTAATTAACAATAATTAAACTGTCGGATTACTTACAATCGTGGCCGCGACGCTCGGGGACACCTCCTTGTCCTTCCCCTTCTTCGTCCGAAGAGCCACATAAGTATCGAGCCTATGTGGCTTACCCCCTGGCCCACTCCCTACCCCCTGAAATAAAATAAAGTAAAGTAAAATTAGTATCGGCCCCGCAAAGTAAAATAATATTCAATAATATATTTCTGTAGTTATAGATAAATTAAATATTACCTTCATCCTATGCTCCACCTCAGCGTAAGAGGTCCGGCCGGAGTAGTGCACGTCCGTCTTTTTAGCCCGATTTTCCCTCCCCGATTGGCGAGATGCCAATTGTCGATCCTCGATCTCATTGTCAATGAACTTTTGCCATTGTGCCAATGAGATCGGCTCCTTGGGCGGGACGGATCCGCGCCATTATAAAATGGTCTCTCGTGTTTTTCCAAAGTACCGTGTCCGCATATTTTTTTTCCACGTCTTGTGTTGCTCCCTCAACTGCTCGAAGACGGTATCGCGTAGCTTTGGATCCAAGTTGAATTGTTCCTGTCCAACAAATACAATGTTAGTTGCGAATAAATATAAATATAAATATAAATATAAATATAAATATAAATATAAATATAAATATAAATATAAATATATATATAAATATAAATTGAAATTGAAATTGAAATTGAAATATTCATATAAATATTACCTGTAGTGCCGCCCAAACAGCTAACTTGAGCTCATACGGCACCTCCTTCCAACTCATAAACCCCGGGCCGATGACCGTCTTTAGCAGCTCGAGGGATCTCGCTAAAAGATCCGACTTGTTTTCGACGGTAATCCCAAATTTTCCATATTTGGGGAGCCTAGGGGCGGAGGAGCCCTCGTCGCCTCCGCTACCACCGAACCCAGACGACGACATCATCATAAACAGCATCATCATCTTCGCCCTAACATCTGAAGGAGACATTTTTGCTGTAAAAAAAATGTTATTAGTACAGATAAAAAAAATGTTATTAGTACAGATAAAAAAATGTTTCGTCTATATTATAACGTATGTGTAAGTTCCGTCAATACCACCCCCGCCACACGCACACACACACACACCACCCCTACCCACCCACCCCACCCCCACCCCCGCCACACGCACACACACACACGCACACACACACACACACACACACACACACACATATTTTGAATGAAAATATCAATTATTTATAAAATTGATGTCTACTTTTAGTGTTGTGTATATATGTTAGTCTACTTTTGCTTTTTTTTTTAAATAATCAATTAACCAAATTTCATAATAGTGAATAAGGGTTAATCCTAGCCATTGATTAAGTGTATTATTAGTAAGTACAAAAATTAAATATGGACTCTTAATTTAGGATATATAAGGAGTATTTGTTAGTGAAATAATAATTTAGTGATAAAAACACACTCGAACACTACCAAGTTTTGTCCTATATCCATAATCAATATTATTTGATATTTATAAGGATAAAATTACCAATCAATATTATTTTATGTCCTAAAATTACATAATCTATTATCTTTATAAGGATAAAATTATCTTAAAATGATTGGTAGGGAATGTCTATGAGGTGGATGATAATTTATTTGATATTTTATGTTATTTCTTTTGGTTAGGTTATTAAGACTTTATTTGAATTGATATCTTAGTAATTATTATTTAATATTTATTTTGAGCAATTATCTTATAGTAGGATTATTATCCTAGAAACAATTCTATCAATTCAAATAAATAGATATCAATTCAAATACATGTCTTGGATATCAATTCCCACTAGGGGTGGCAATTCGTGTGCGTCCTGTCGTGTTCGGGTCGTGTCATGTCGGGTTCGTGTTAAGTATTAGTCAACCCTAACCCGACCCATTTAACTAATCGTGTCAGATGAGCAAACACTAACCCGACCTATTTATTATCGTGTCGTGTTCGGGTTGACCCGCATAACCCATTAAGTAAAATATAAAATAATTTTTTTCTTCTCTCTTAACCAATCATAGCACTCATAGGCCTACAATAACTTAATTTAATTAATTTCAAATTCTTGCAACACATAAATAATTTATCATCCAATTCTCCATGAATTTTATAGAATACCTATCAAGATATATAAATTATGTAATATATTCTCCATAACCCGCTAACTTCGTGTCGAGTTCGTGTCGGGTTATCGTGTCGTGTCAAAAATTGCCACCCCTAATTCCCACCCCACCCCACCCCTCCACCACCCCCTCCCCCACCACACACCACCACACACACACACACACCCCACCCCACCCCACCCCACCCCTGTCCCCCTCCACCACCACACACCACCACACACACACACACACACCCCACCCCACCCCCTCCCCCACCACACACACACACACACCCCACCCCTAACCACCCCCTGCCCCACCCCTCCACCACCCCCTCCCCCACCACACACCACCACACACACACACACACACACACACCCCACCCCACCCCACCCCCTCCCCCACCACACACCACCACACACACACACACACACACACACCTCACCCCACCCTCCACCACCCCCTCCCCCACCCTGCCCCACCCCGCCCCACCCTGCCCCACCCCCTGCCCCCCTCCACCACCCCCACCCCCTCCCCCACCCTGCCCCACCCCGCCCCACCCCCCACCCCCTGCCCCCCTCCACGCACACACATACACACATATATATATACACATACACACAAATATACACACAAATATATATATAAATGAAAGAGAGAGAGAGAGAGAGAAAATGGACCTGAAAGTAGAGAGAGAGAGAGAGAGAGAGAGAGAGAGAGAGAGAAATGGAGGGAACGGCGCGGGAGGGAAAAAAGAAGGGGGATAGGGTTTTTGCTGCGAATATTGTCACGGTCGTGTCAAGGTCTTTGACCGTGACAAGAATTTAACTAATTGTCACGGTCAATGACCGTGACAAGTCCGTGACAAGTAAATTTGTCACGGGCTTGTCACGGTCAATGACCGTGAAAATTAGTTGTCACGGTCGTGTCAAGGTCAATGACCGTGACATAAAACGCGTGTTTTTTTGTCACGGTCAATGACCTTGACAAGGCTGGCCGGCTAAAAGGTGACAATTTGCCCATTTTGGTGTAGTGATGACATACCTACCATACTTGCTATCACGGGAGGTTTGCGTTCGCTTAGGGCCATCTAATCTTTGTGTGCCTACGGGAGGATTTAGATTGGTACCTCGAGGACATAGGTCAGAGAAGGACTTATTGGGAAGTTAATAAGTCTGCTGGTCATGGGAGCGTAGGTATGTGCGTGACCCATGTGATGTGACTGTGTTCGCCTCCATTGATTGTGATTGTCGATATCTGAGAATGATTCCTGAGAGATTCAGAATGCATGATCCTTATGTACGTGATGTACCGGGATGGATAGCAGAGTATGTGTGCACCGCAGCTTAGACTCGGGGTGCTTTTTTTGTTTATTTATGATGTGAATAGTATACGGTTAAATGAAAAGGAATTGATATGTTCAATTGTGAGAATAATTATAGTAACGCCCTGATAAAGATAAAAAGGGATAACCTGCTGTGAATTGTAATGCTAATAATTGCGAATCCGAGTTTAGGTAAAGCTTTACGTTGGGAATTTATATTATGAATCGAGTAGAAGGGTTAGCACTTATGTCAGTTTTGTTAGATACGAATATCACTTAGATGGGTATGGTACGTTAGGAGTTCACACTTAGTCGAGAGGTGAGAATTTCATGTGAGTGAACGTCCTAAAATGTATTTTGCATTCATTGTTTTAATGTTATTAAAGCACTTGCTGTTTTTAAATACTCTCCACTTTCGGGCTCTGACCCGTTTGCTTTCAAATCTATTTTTGTAAAAACCTTTTTAGGTACCCAGCCACAAGGAAACCATGTATAGGATTTCCATTCAGGTGACGAGCTGTAGTTGTTGTGGAAGTTACAGGGCCTTGCTAGTAGACGCTTCTTTTGTCTTGACTCTATATTCAGTTCCATCATTTGCAGGGCATGTCGCCCATTTCTATTAGAGACATTTCATATTTCAGTTATTCAGATTCTTGGCATGTAATTAATTCAGGATACACTGTTTTATTTATTTCAGTTGTGGGATTGTTGTGAGGAGTTTTCCTCCGGACTTACTATTATTTGTTGGTTACTTTATTGAGACTTTATGGTGTATGGTTATGTTATTCTTTCATAATTCTTTTAATACATGGTAATCAGACTTAATTTAAAATTTGACATCTCTTTTTAAATACTAGGTGGTTAATAATTTTTTTAAAAATGTTTTCGACAGTGATGCTATTAACTGAACCAACTTGGCATTTTGATTTAATTTAATAAAGGAGTAGCTACCCGGTATTTAATTAGTCGGGGTGTCACAGGTCGTATCAGAGCATCAGGTTCTAGTGTCCTTTAGGATCTATACGGCTTATTATGTTTCCGCTGAGCTTTCTTTGATGTAGAGCCCTATATTTTAGGACTGTTGTATTCTTTTGTATATGCTACGTTCTTCATCTACTTTAAGTTTATAACTGCGAACTTATAGACTTTAATCTTATTTCAGATGCCTCCATGACGTGCACCACGGGTTCCTAGGAATGCACAGCCAGAGCCCCAGCCCGCACCGATACAGGGCACCATGAATGCCGCTGAGGTTGCAGCCATTGTAGCCCAAGTGGTAAATGCCGCTCTAGCAGTTGTACAGCAGGCACCACCTCAGGCGCCAGTAGCCGCGTCAGTTCAGGCACATGCATTCATGTCTGCTTGGGAACGCGTACGTGATGCTTTTCAGAAAGCACACCCACCGGAGTTCGCAGGTAGCTTCGATGTTGTGGTTTCAAGTCAGTGGAGGAAAGACATTCAGAGGCACTTGAGGATGTATGAGTGCACCGATGTTCAAAAGCAGATACTAGCTACTTTTAAGCTAGTGGGATCTGCACTGCAGTGGTGGGAGTCTATTACCACTATGGATGAGAGAGATACTCTCACGATACAGGAGTTTTAGGTGCGGTTCGACCGCAAGTATTTTCCGTCAGCTGTTCACACGGAAATGAGGAGGAAGCTGATGAATCTCAGACAAGAGGGAAGGACTGTGGCCGAGTATGAGGCTGAATTCACTAATCTACTGAATATTGTTCCGGATGAAATACCGACAGACGATAAGAAGATCCAGAAGTTCACCGATGGATTGACATGGAGGATCCGTCAGCATTTGTTGGGGAACCTCTCGTTAGCCACTTATTCTGACGTGGTTAATGCTGCACTGTTACACTGCCAAGATCATCGCTTTCACATGGCTGAGAGCAAGAGGTCAGGAGATTCCAGCCATCAGGGCAAGACTGGAGGAAATGGTGCCAGTGGGGCACAATCTACTCAGGGGCAGAGACAGGGTGACCAGGGTTCCCAACAGGGGGATCATAAGAGGTTCAGATCGGGGAATTTCAGGCATGGACAGGGAGGTTTTAGGCAGGGCCATCAGGGTCCAAACGGCCATCAGGGCCAGCAGGGGCCGAATGGTTAACAACAGTTTCAGAGCAGGGCCAGGGGAGGAATGGTAACGGCCACCAGGTTCTAGGGCAGCAGGGACAGAGAGGGGGGAACTTACCGGGGAAGTGTTATGTTTGTGGCAAGACTGGCCATAAATGCCAGGATTGCCCTGATAGGGGCAGGGCCCCGCAGCAACAGCAGTAGGGTGCTCGACAGGAGACGCAGAGGCCTATATTTCCCGCCACCCTCCCAACACCACCACAGATGGAAACATTACCACCCATTCCAGCGGTCCCAGTTCAGCAGGGACAGCTTCAGTATGGGAGAGTATATCAGCTTCAGCAGGCCGCAGCCCCACAGGATCCACCAGCCATTGAGGGTATGTTCTCTATTCAGGGGACTATGGGGCGTATTTTATTTGACACGGGGGCTACACACGGTTTTATTGCTATGAGATTTGCACGCACCATCGGGTTGTTAGACACCGCCGAGAGTACGGTTACTTGTGTAGATTCGCCGTTGAGTAGGGGTTCCGTGATTTCCCTTGTATGTAGAGGCGTGGGTATAGATATCGGGAGGTTTACTTTACCCGCGGATATGTTTGTGTTAGAGATGACCGAGTATGATGCCATTATTGGTATGGATTATCTTGTCGCGTACCGAGCCATGATTGACTATTTTAGTAGGAGTATTATCTTTGCCATTCCCGGGCAGGAGATGTTTTTAGTGGTGATGCCTCGTCCTGAGGGAGGATCGTCCACTCATTTGTATTATATAGAGGAGGAGACCTCTAAGGAAGTGGTGGTACCACTTGATTCGATTCCGGTTATTCGAGAGTTTGTCGATGTATTTCAGGATATACCTAGATTACCTCCGAGTAGAGAGATAGATTTTGTGATCGACTTGATACCGGGCACTCGGCCTATTGCCCGCGCACCTTACCGTATGGCTCCAGTTGAGATGAGAGAGTTACGGGATCAGATTGAGCAGTTATTGGGTCAGGGGTTTATTCGGAGGAGTACTTCGCCGTGGGGTGCCCCTGTGTTGTTCGTGAAGAATAGGGATGGATTTTTAAGGTTGTGTGTAGATTACCGGGAGTTGAATAAGGTCATGATACAGAATAAGTATCCGTTGCCCCGAATCGATGACTTATTTGACCAGTTGAGAGGAGCTTCTTTCTTCTCAAAGATAGATTTGCGAACGGGATACCATCAGTTGCGTATTAAGGAGGAGGACGTCTCGAAGACTACTTTCTTAACGAGATATGGTTCCTACGAGTTTCGGGTTATGCCTTTTGGTTTGACCAATACTCCAGCCGTGTTTATGGACTTAATGAATATAGTGTTCAGAGAGTTCCTCGATCAGTTCGTTATTGTCTTCATTGATGACATTCTGGTCTACTCCCAGACAGAGGAGGAGCACGCAGAGCATTTGAGACAGGTTTTGCAGACGCTACGTCAGAACGAGCTGTATGTAAAGTATGAGAAGAGCGGGTTTTGGCTGAAGGAGGTTCAGTTTTTGGGGCATATTATTTCCAACCAGGGGATATCTGTTGATCCTGGGAAGGTATCCGCGGTGAGGGAGTGGTGACAGCCCACGACACCGACTGAGATCCATAGTTTCTTGGGCCTAGCTGGATACTACAGGAGGTTTATTCGGGGTTTCTCCAAGATAGCAGGTCCTTTGACACATCTGACTCGTAAGGGTGTGCCGTTCATTTGGAGTGATGCCTGTCAGTTGGCATTTGATGAGTTGAAGGATAAGTTGACCTCAACACCTGTGTTAGCATTGCCGAGACCGGGAGTTGAGTATCTAGTTTACACCGATGCGTCCTTACAAGGACTTGGAGGTGTATTGCAGCAGGAGAGTCAGGCCATAGCTTATGCTTCCCGTAAGCTTAAGCCTCACGAGAAGAATTACCCCACCCATGACTTGGAGTTAGCGGCAGTGGTATTTGCCCTTCGGATTTGGAGACATTACCTTTTGGGGGAGAAGTTTCGATTGTTCACGGACCACAAGTCCCTACAGTACCTATTCACGCAGAAGGAGTTGAATATGCGGCAGCGAAGGTGGCTTGAGTTTGTGAAGGATTATCAGTTTGATATCCAATATCACCCGGGGAAGGCTAATGTGGTAGCAGACGCGTTAAGCCGTAGGCCAGTAGATGAAGTGGCAGGGGTGTGGAAGGCAAAGTGGAAGGAATTGGGACACCAGGATGCAGTGGCCCGATCGTTCATATCTGTGATGACTGTTACACAGCATATTGTCACGAAGGTGGTAAAGGCACAAGCAAATGACTCATTCTGTCAGGAGCAGATAGTTCGATTACTAGCAGAGGGAGCCGAGTTCTATACCGTTAGCTCAGATGGGGGATTACGCTTCAACGGAAGACTGGTAGTTCCGAAAGGGGAGGAATTGCGACACGAGGTGATGGAAGAGTCGCACGGCTCACGGTTTGTGGTACATCCAGGTGGGGACAAAATGTACCAAGACATGAGACGACAGTATTGGTGGAGCGGGATGACGAGAGATATTGCCGTGTTTGTTTCTAAATGCGCCACTTGTCAGCTGGTAAAAGTGGATCATCAGAGACCGGCAGGACTTCTACAGCCATTAGAGGTCCCGATGTGGATGTGGGAGAGCATATCCATGGACTTTATCACGAGGTTACCTACGTCGCAGAGGGGTCACGACTCCATTTGGGTAATTGTGGACAGGTTGACCAAAGTCGCTCATTTTCTACCTGTAAGGACAGACTACACTACGGGACAGTATGCCCAGCTCTTTATTGCAGAAATAGTGAGACTTCACGGTGTGCCCCTAAATATCGTGTCTGACAGAGACAAGATATTTGTTTTACGGTTTTAGGAAAGTTTTCAGGAGGCCATGGGTAAGGAGTTGCGATTGAGTATGGCATATCACCCACAGACCGATGGGCAAACCGATCGTACAAATCAGATGTGGGAGGACATGTTGCGTGTGTGCATCATTGATTTTGGGGGTGGATGGGAGCAGTACCTTCCACTGGTGGAGTTTGCTTACAACAACTCCTACCAGTTCACTATTGGCATGGCTCCATTTGAGGCGTTATACGGTAGACCTTGTCGCTCCCCGACATGTTGGTAGGAGGTGGGGGAAAATAAACTACTTGGGCCGGAAGTGATTCGGGATACTTCGGCGAGGATAGAATTGATACGGAGTCGCATTCGGGTAGCTCAGGATCGGCAGAAGAGCTATGCTGATGCGAAGAGGTTCTTCGGGGAGTTCCAAGTGAGGGACCAAGTTTTACTCAGAGTATCTCCTATGAAGGGGATTATGCGATTTGGGAAGAAGGGGAAGTTGGCACCGAGATATGTGGGGCCATTACCTATCATCGAGCGAATTGGGTCTGTTGCCTATAAACTTGGGTTATCGGAGCATTTGCATCGGATTCATGATGTGTTTCATATTTCCTCGCTAAGGAAATATCTTAGAGACGATTTGGCTCATTCTCACATTGCTTTGGAGGACATCGATCTACAGCCTGATAGCTCCTACGAGGAGGGGCCGATTGCTATTTTGGACCGAAGTGAGCGAAAGCTGCGGTCAAAGATAGTCCCGTTAGTACGTGTTCAGTGGCGGCATCATAATGCTGAGGAGTCCACATGGGAGCACGAGGATGAGATGCGCGAACATTATCCAGAGTTGTTCTTACCAGGTACTTTCTAGTTCCGAATTTCGGGACGAAATTCTGTTATTAGGGGGGAAGTATGTAATACCCCGTATTTTTGTGATATTTATTTATGGGATTAATTGAATTAAATGTGTATTAATTGGGAATTAATCCGGATAAAATACTAGCGAGATGTGAGTTGGTATTTAATTTTAATGCATATATATGGCAATATATGAATATTGAAATATTAAAATTATCGCGAGATAGAAATACGGCAATTTGGGAAATTTTATTGGGACGCGCGTGACAGTCGCGTCAGGAAAGTAATTATTCTAATTAAAAAAGTGAATTTTATTTCTATTAACCGTATGGTCATTTTTAGTGCGCCAACGTGTTCGAAAGGGTTGAAATAGTCAGAAAACACTAACCGGGGGTTTAGTTTGGGTCCCGGGGCATTTTTAGGCCATACCGGCAATATAAAAGGGTATTTTGGTAATTTTGGAATTTTGGGATTTATGATTAACGAATTTTAGGAATTTAAAATAGAAAATTAAATGACCCACTAACCCATTACCAACAATTAACTGATTAGAGGGCTACGGGGGTTTCATGAGAAGTTAGGAGAAGTTCCCAAAGAGAGAACCCTAACCCCGTCTTCAACCTTCAACCTTGGGAGAAAAGGAGAGAGCAACCTACATCCAAGATTCAACACCAAATTCAGAGAAAGATCAGAGGCAAGTGGTTTAATTACGTTATTTGCAACGAATGTTTCTTCCATGCTTAGACATTTATGAAAATTGCATTGTTTTGGGAGATTGATAAAAACCCATTGAATTGGAATTAGAAATTTACATTTCGACGAGGAGATTGCATGTAGAATTGTGTTTGGGTGATTATTCTGATAGAAATATATCTTTTATATCACAAAAATGGATTTAATTATGCCCATTGATGACTTTAAAATTTCTAGGGTTCATGTTAATGAGATTTGGGAAAATTGGGGAGATTTGATAATTTGATGTGGTCTAGGATGATTTGACCCCATATACATGTTGTAATACGATTTAAGTATGTTTAGGAATGTTTAGGAACCTTGAACTACTGTTGGAATGGTGTTTAGATGAGATTAGAGGTGAAGAAAATTGGGAAAAACGTAATAGGAGAATTCTGGACTCGAAACTGTCACCTCGTTAGAAGGCTGCCCAGGTCGTTCGAACGAGCTCGTTCGAACGAGTGACAGTTTGACTTATAACGAGTTGGATGTTCGTTCGAACGAGATCTCGTTTGATGCCCACTTCATTCGAACGAACTCTCATTCGAACGAGACTTCTAACAAGTTGACAGAATGGCCTTTTTGGCCTGATTTGATTTCTAGTGTCCCGTAATCTTAATTAATTGTAGAGATAACTTTCCCTTGATGACAAATTGATATAGTTGGGATATTTGGGATATATTGAAGAGTAAAACATAAAAGCGTGACTTGAATTAAATGGAAATTGTGGATTAGGACGTGAGTGACTATTACGATGTGAAAACAATTGACGGCTTAAATTATTGTATTAACCGGGGATATGTGAATTGTGTAACATTATAAGTTGGTATGAGAATGAGAAGTGTACCACTAATAAATTATGGTAATTACTAAGATGTGTGCATGCTTAGTATATGTATATGATTTTATGTGTATGACATACCTACCATACTTGCTATCACGGGAGGTTTACGTTCGCTTAGGGCCATCTAATCTTTGTGTGCCTACGGGGGGATTTAGATTGGTACCTCGAGGACATAGGTCAGAGAAGGACTTATTGGGAAGTTAATAAGTCTGCTGATCGTGGGAGCGTAGGTATGTGCATGACCCATGTGATGTGACTGTGTTCGCCTCCATTGATTGTGATTGTTGTTATCTGAGAACGATTCCTGAGAGATTCGGAATGCGTGATCCTTATGTACGTGATGTACCGGGATGGATAGCAGAGTATGTGTGCACCGCAGCTACGTCTCGGGGTGCTTGTATTGTATATTTATGACGTGAATAATATACGCATTAAAATTAAATACCAACTCACATCTCGCTAGTATTTTATCCGGATTAATTCCCAATTAATACACATTTAATTCAATTAATCCCATAAATAAATATCACAAAAATACGGGGTATTACATACTTCCCCCCTAATAACAGAATTTCGTCCCAAAATTCGGAACTAGAAAGTACCTGGTAAGAACAACTCTGAATAACGTTCGCGCATCTCATTCTCGCGCTCCCATGTGGACTCCTCAGCATTATGATGCCTTCACTGAACACGTACTAACGGGACTATCTTTGGCCGCAGCTTCCGCTCACTTCGGTCCAAAATAGCAATCGACCCCTCCTCGTAGGAGCTATCAGGCTGGAGATCGATGTCCTCCAAAGCAATGTGAGAATGAGCCAAATCGTCTCTAAGATATTTCCTTAGCGAGGAAATATGAAACACATCATGAATCCGATGTAAATGTTTCGGTAACCCAAGTCTATAGGCAGCAGACCCAATCCACTCGATGATAGGGAATGGCCCCACATATCTCGGTGCCAAACTTCCCCTTCTTCCTAAATTGCATAATCCCCTTCATAGGAGATACTCTGAGTAAAACTTGGTCCCCCACTTGGAACTCCCTGAATCCTCGCCGAAGTATCCCGAATCACTTCTGGCCCAAGTAGTTTGTTGTCCCCCACCTCCAACCAATATGTCGGGGAACGACAAGGTCTACCGTACAACGCCTCAAATGGAGCCATGCCAATGGTGAACTGGTAGGAGTTATTGTAAGCAAACTCCACCAGTGGAAGGTACTGCTCCCATCCACCCCCAAAATCAATGATGCACATACGCAACATGTCCTCCCACATCTGATTTGTACGATCGGTTTGCCCATCGGTCTGCGGGTGATATGACGTACTCAACCGCAACTCCGTGCCCATGGACTCCTGAAAACTTTCCCAAAACCATGAAATAAATATCTTGTCTCTGTCAGACACGATATTTAGGGGCACACCGTGAAGTCTCACTATTTCTGCAATAAAGAGCTGATCATACTGTCCCGTTGCCCCAAATCGATGGCTTATTCGACCAGCTGAGAGGAGCTTTTTTCTTCCCAAAGATATATTTGCGATCGGGATACCATCAGTTGCGTATTAGAGAGGAGGACGTCTCAAAAACTGCTTTCTTAACGAGATATGGTTCCTACGAGTTTCGGGTTATGCCTTTTGGTTTGACCAATGCTCCAGCCGTGTTTATGGACTTAATGAATAGAGTGTTCACACATTCTTGGAAAGAACACATAATCAAATCAAATAAACTACCAATGAATGGATAGAATATCCTACACCCCCTAACTTAAAACTGAATGTGAATTAAGAACCACGCTAAAGAGAGGAAAATAGTGATATTATTCACAATTGAGTAATCTCGTAAAAATACAAGTCCAATGATTCTACAAAATATCGTGCATTAATATGACCATGAATGATTTGGGTCAATATTTTTTATTTGTTACACATACAAAAGTGATAAAGCAAAAGTAAATGATTTATGTTTTCCATTTACTATCATTTGTGTAATATCTGATGTAAACTCTTTGTCCATTTGATTTTCACACTATTTCTAGTTTTTCGTGAATTTCAAATTAAGGAATGGACAATAATATAATTTATTCATGTATTATGGGTATTTTGAACATGTATGTGTATATCTAATATTTATATAATATAAGGTTTGGTGTTCATTAAAGTGCTCCATTCTAGAAGATATAAATATTGGACTAATGCATTAATATCATGCATATTTTGGTTGTCTACGGGGCCGTGTATGATATTGAATGCTAGGATGATGATACTTTATGATGTTGCATACATATTATTGTTTATTCATTTATTGTGATTCGGAAACCTACAGGTCCAATTACAATAATTGAAAAAAATAAAAGTGGTGATATATATTTTGGGAAGGTAATAATGGTCGTCAAACGCAGATGCCATAGTTTCTTTCACTGTCATATCACCAATTAAGTTTATGAAAACCATAAACATGAATAATTTAGTTTATTTCTCATGCGATATTTAATGAACATAATTGAAAAACTTATTAACTTGTGTATGTAAGTCTTTACGTAATGTAATATTCATATTATGAAATGTTTGGTAGTCACCACAGTGACCCGACTAGAATGGCAATGAATGTTAAATATAAAGATGATGGTAATAGTAACTCATAATGCTTATAATTGTAAAGATATTAATGGGGTATATTGAGTTTATTTCTTCAATCAAGGTTATTCCTTACAAGGAATCGATTTTGAGTGATTGAATGGACATCATAGATCACATACATTATTATGGTATGTGAAAATAAATTGTCCACAAATATCATGTACAATATAATGAAATAACATTATACTCAATAAAGTAATCTATAAACATCATATAATCGATATTTCACGGTTACTACTGAATAAAACTCACGGTTATGCACTTAATTTATTATCATGTTATCGATGTGTGTGTTGTTAAATCAAAGCATTAATGAAGTGAGCAATTTATCTCATTATCTTATCATATTATTGTATCCCATTTTGTTTCTCTAAAATTTCATATTTAATTTGTTTAAACAAATTAAGTTTGCTTACATGTTGCACACTCGGAATAATAATGATAGAGATGATATATATCTTTTATGATTTGAAATGAGTTTTTCATCTTAGTATAGTTTGCAAGTTATACTTACTGTGTTTTGGAAAGTATTTAGTTTTGATGCAAGGATTATTTCTAAAACAAACTAGAAATGCTAATAAGATTTTTTTTTTTTTGTTATTGGGGAATCAAATCGCCATTTATTTTTCATAAACCCTCAATTTTTAATTTTCTTGGAAATTGTTTGTCTAGACTTGATCGCGAGGGATATGTTCTAAAGAATCTTTTTATGTATATTTTTTCAAAGGTTGTGGTATTCCTTTTTATGCTTTGTATGAAATAAAATTTTAGACATATTTCTTTTAAAGATTGTTTTTATCCCGCATCATAATCGTAACCTTATTGGTTAAACTCTTTAATCTTGTACCAAATTAAATCTAGACTCCCTTTAATGATTTTTGTGGATAAGGTTTTTATAATATCTCTTGTAAATCTTGATAGTCGAGTTGCGCTCTTAAGGTATTACGATGTCTAATATCAAGATGACCTATGTGGCCCAAGTGGGAGATTATGAGAAACTTCCCTTAAAGTGGACCTACATATATCATATAATTGTCATTGACATGTACTTGTCGCATTAAAGAAAATCAAAAATGTCAAATTCATTATGAATGGTGAAATTAGTGGGAGTAACAAATCATGAAATATGGTTATAAAGGAAGGTAGGGTACTTATCCCAATACCGATAACTTTCTTAAATACTTATTCTTTTTGAAGAAATAAATGATCAACCACTAAATGATAGTATTGTCACCGTGAGACAAATGTAGATAAAATCATAAGGAATAGTATTAAGATCCTAAAATATCTACTATCCTAAATGATTATGTAGTGTATCTGCATGAACAAGAATTTGGCGTATGGATAAACAATGACCTAGTTTTATTTTCACAAGTCATAAGAAGTGAAACTAATGGACTACAACTAAGTTTAGAATCTCGTTGAATTACATAATTGATGCACTAAAGTCGGGTATGAGGGGGTCATCAAGACCAAACGTGACACTAACGGTAGTCAGTGGCGGATGGAGCTTAGGACCAAGGGGGCCTATAGCCTCGGTTCATTTTTTTTCAAAAAAGAAAGAAAAAAAAATTAAGGTTTTTGGTAAGATTTCTTACTTTAAGGTATAATTATAATTATTTTCAAACCTTAGGGGATAAGTTTGTAATTACTTAAAAAAAATTGGTAAATGAAAGATAGAAACAGCCGGCCCTATTCATTCCCTCATTTCTCTTACCTCATTTCTCTTCTCCTACTCCTACTCATTTCTTCTCCTCCCTCACCACACCAGCAGCCGGCCACTGCCACGCGGCCCACCATCAGCAGGGTGGCAGCCACCCCACCACGCCCAAGACCAACAAATAGGCAGCAGTCGATAGCCACGTCGTCGCCCGACCCAGCCCTTTTTTTTACAGGTATTTTTTGTCCATTAAATCTGATTTTTGTGTTAAATTTTTGATTGTATGTATAAGTTTGATTGAATGTATGATTTTGATTGAATATATGATTGTTGTGTAAGTTTTTGATTGTGTAAAATATAGGGTTTTGATTGAATGTTTGATTGGTTGAATTTATGATTTTTTGAGAAATTGTACAGAAATTAGGGTATATATTTTTCATACAATTTCTCAAAAAAAATGTCAAATTTTGGTAATTTCTTCAAAAAATATCTATAATTTCTGTAATTTGGAAAAAAATGTCAAATTTCTGTAATTTGTGTCCCAAAAATATATGCCCTTATTTTTTTTAAATATGTGGTGATAAATGTAGTCTAAAATATGTGGTATTTTTTTTAAATAGGAAGTTATGGAGAAATTTTTTAAACGAAAAAGAGGAGACAATACACAACTCGTATTCGAAGCTGATGTTCATTCATCTCCCAATGCGGAGTCTGATAGTCTTCTTCATCAAGAAGCTCAACCCCAAATTGTGGCACAAACCTCACAACCCCAACACTCACCTAATATTGGGGTAAATTTGGATGAACTACCATGGGATCCCGGTTTGAGGAAATCTATATCGGAATATGGTGATTCTAAACAAATGGAGTTAGTTCATCGAACATATCTCACCAGGGGACCTTTCCAACCAAAAAATAACAATTTCCCATGGCTACAAGTTGGAACACAGAAACGTAGATTTATTTCGTCATGGTTTGAGGAGCTTGGGAGATGGTTAGAGTATAGTGTGGCAAAGGAGGCTGAATTTTGTTTGTTTTGATATTTGTTCCGGCCAAATACAGGGGGGCAAGGGGGGTGTATTTGTTAGTGGAGGCTTTTCAAATTGGAAAAAGAAACAAGCGTTTAGAGATCATGTTGGTTCCCATTCAAGTATTCATAACAAATGCATGAATGCTTATGATGACTTGATGAAACAAGATCAACACATCGAAGTGTCTTTGTCTAACCATTCAGATAAGATAAGAGTTGATTATCGCATCCGTCTGAATGCATCCTTGAATTTCCTTAAGTACTTTCTACGTCAAGGTTTACCGATGCGAGGGCATGATGAAGCGGTGGGGTCATCTAACCGGGGTAATTTTCTGTAACTTTTACAGTTCCTTGCCGAGCAAAATGAAGCTATCAACAAAGTTGTGTTAAAAAATGCCCCTGAAAACCACCAGCTGATAGCTCCATCAATTCAAAAAGAGCTCATTAATGCCGCCGCCGCTTTGACCACCAAAGTCATAATTCAAGATATTGGGGATGAAGTATTCTCCATACTAGTTGACGAGTCCCGTGACATCTCTGTGAAGGAGCAAATGGCCGTGACTTTACGTTATGTGAAAAAAAAAGGCTATGTGGTTGAACGTTTTCTTGGCATTGTACATGTCCTTGACACTACATCTGTAAAACTTAAAAATAGCCTTGAGTCACTTCTCTTGAAACATGGGTTGAGTATGTCAAGTATTCGCAGGTAAAGTTATGATGGGGCGAGCAATATGAAAGGGGAGTTCAATGGGCTCAAGAGTTTGATTCTAAAGGAAAACGGTTCAGCTTATTACGTTCATTGTTTTGCTCATCAGCTACAGTTGGCATTGGTAGCGGTCGCAAACAATCATAATGCAATTGGTTCTTTCTTTCTCAAAGTTTCAATTTTATCGAATGTTATTGGAGAATCTTGCAAGCATAGAGATATCTTTCGGATGAAACAGTATGATGATATACTTGAAGTAATATGCACTGGTGATCGGGAGACGGGTCGTGGTTTAAACCAAGAATAATCATTCACACGGGCAGGTGACACACGGTGGGGTTCACATTACGGTACACTTTTGAAGTTAGATTATTTGTACTCTGTTGTGATTGGTGTACTTGTGGTGGTTCAAGTTAATAGTGATGTAGGTACTCAGAGAATACAATCATATGATATGATTAGCTATTTGCAGTGCTTTGATTTTGTGTTCAAATTGCAGTTAATGAAAGCAATTTTAGGTATTACCAATGAATTGTCACAATCACTACAACGGAGGGATCAAGATATTGTGAATGCAATGGATCTTATTGGAATAGCTAAGATGCGTTTACAAAAAATGAGGGAGCATGGATGGGATAAGTTGTTGAAAGTAGTATCTTCATTTTGTAGTTCACACGACATTGTAATCATAAATATGGAAGATTGTTTTGTGACCAGTGGAAGATCACGTCGAAACATCGAAGAGAGGACAAATCTTCATCACTATCGGGTTGAATTGTTCTATTCGGTGATAGATATGCAACTACAGGAGTTGAACCATCGGTTTAATGAGGTAAATACATAGTTACTTTTATGTATGGCATGTCTTGATCCAAGTATGAACTTTTCCAAATTTGATTTGGCAAGATTAGTTCGATTTGCGGAGTTTTATCCGAATGATTTTGATCCGATTGAACTCACAGTCATTGGGGAACAACTTGAAAATTATATATACAGTGTGCGTGATAAGGAAGAATTCAAAGATTTGAAAGGGATTGGTGCTCTTGCTCAAAAAATGGTTGAAACGCAGAGGGATCGGTTATTTCCATTAGTGTACTTGCTTATAAAATTTGCCTTGACATTGTCGGTTGCAACTGTAAGCGTGAAAAGAGCATTCTCCGCAATGAAAATCGTGAAGAGTACATTACGTAACCGAATGGGAGATGATTTTATAAATGATTGCTTAGTGACGTACATTGAACATGATATCTTCAAAAATGTTGATACGAAAGATATCATTCAATATTTTCAAAATATGAAGCCACGTAGGGGAATATGGTAAACAATCTCTTTGTATTTGCAAAATCTGGTTATGTATGGATGAATTGATATGAAATTTTGGCATATTCGGTATTTATGTTTTATTGGTTGTTAGTTTTTATGAGTTGATTATTTATTAGTATCGTTAATTTTTTTTTTGAATCAATTTAGCCCCAGTTGGACTAAAATCCTGGATCCTCCACTGGCGGTAGTTAAACGAGATAAAGCTATATTGTAGTAAAATATTTCACCATTAATGAAGAATAGGTTATAAATGAACCTTCTCAATTATATGTAAGAATATGTAATTCTTATGACATTGGTAGCTCATTATGATTGAGAGTTACATGAAGTGGATGTGAAAATTACTTTTTGGAGTCTTATAAACCATATGTATATGTTTAGGAGAACATTTTATAAACATAAGTTTCCCACATGACGTATTTTAAGAAATAATATCATTATTTTTTTTAATTGTTGTATATTTGTATACACCTTAAGATCAGTGAGAGTAGGTTTATATATTTTCTCTATCTACAATCACGAATTTAGAAAGTAGAGAATCAAAATAATTTTATGGGTTTAAAACTTGTGTATGAAGTAATGAGATACTTAAAGGACTATATGCTCACATTTATGATGTATGTGTTCATTTAAATATGAACAATTATTGTGACTCAGATTTACTAGTTGTACGAATGGTATGAAGTTCATTCTTGCTTAAGTATGTTTGTTTTTGTTTATCAACGAATATAATGAAGGAGTGCAACACAAACCATCCATTAACTATTGTGAAAGCTGAGTTTGTAGCATGCTTGATGTTACAACTTATGTATTTTGGCGGTGGGACTTCATTTCGGGACTTGGAGTTGTCGACACTATTATCAAGCCGCTGAAATATTATGATAATGTCGCTGCAATCTTCTTTATGAAGAAGTGTTATGTATTCCTAAAGTAACTAAGCACGTTGAATGAAATACCTATCAGTGAAAGAAGAAATTTATAAACAAAGAGTGTCAATTGATCACATTAGTACGAATGATAACATAGCAGATCCTCTTATGAAAGGACTATCTCCAAAGATATGGGTCTCGATTAGTAAGATTATGATTGCTATTTGGCTTAGTTGTTTGATATTATTACTTGAATTCAATAAAAGTGTTCTGATTTCAATGATTTATGTCTTTTGTGAATGGATGCATATGATTATGAATTATTATTAACAGAAATAGTCCTTAAGATTTGTGTAATTTGTAAATACTTAATATATATTCACATGTCCAAAGTTAATGCCTTGGGGTATCCCAACTATTTGAAGGGGAGATGACCTAAGTTATGCTTGGGTTGACTTTCGGTCAAAGGTCCACGCGCACGGCCGGCTAGCTCAGGCTCGGGCTTATGCCGAAAATTAATTAACTTTCTGGGCTGGAATTAATTAATTAATAAACTATTGACAGTTATTGCCAACAGTCAGCAGTTAATCCCAACAGTCAGTCACTTAGTTATATATATTCCTGTCTCCCTCTAATTTTGACTACTGAAAAATTTCAAAATTATGCAACATCTTTTCCCAGAAAATAATCCCTTTATTACTGTTACCGCATACATCTCATACATATTATTTCTTTGGTCTGGTTGAGTACAAAACACATAATTGTGTTCGCAGAAATTAATCATAGTTGTGCTATTTGATTAATTTGGAAATCCGTTATATCTTGGGAGACAATTATTCATTACCTTTAGCACGTTGTGGAGGGAATAAATTTGTCTTAGGCAGACTGTTCTAAACAGGGCTCGAATTATTTCTTCTCTATTCTGATATTATTTCTACAAATTCAAGTAAGTGTTAATTTTTCGTAATTTCGTTTTATTTATGTAATTATAATAATATTTCATATTTCTGTACAATTGTATTTAATAACTAGTAGACATAACCATCTTAAGATTAATTTATTTTGTTCTACTGTTTATATTGTACAAAAAAAAATTTAATTACAAAATTTTATTTGTATAAATAAATCTGTTTGGACAGAAAAATTTGAATTAAAATATTATTTTATTACATAAATTTAATAAAATAGTTTTGTTACTGAAATTAATTTCTACACTGTTTATATATTCTCTTTTAGGAATAAAAATTTTATTTGTAAATTTTTGTTAAATCTGTTTATATAAAACTTTTAATCTTAAAATTATAATTCTGTTTTGTATGGAATTTTTTTTAATATTAAAAATAGTGTGACACAGATTTTTTTTTTTTTACCAATATAAACTTGTGTTTATATTTTAGTTTAATTCTGAATATTATTTAGAATTCTTTTGGAATTCATTTATTCTTAATTATATTTGGAGGAAATTGGTGTACATAATTTCGTATTCAGTTTTGATTAATTCATTTATATATGAATATTATCATTAATAAAAATTCTGTTTTTGCAACAGAAATGGAATCGCATAGTACGAACACTATTCCTGCTAATGTGATTGTCACCAACACAAATATGACTGCACCCGTATCTATGCCACACGGGGAGAAATCGAAAAAGTTCAATGGGGCTGACTTCAAACGTTGGCAATGAAAAATGTATTTCTATCTCACTACTTGTCAACTGGATAGGTTTGTATAAGAAGATTGTCCCTCTATTCAAGAGGGAGATGACTCGAAAAAGGTTGTTGCTGTTGATGCTTGGAAGCACTCTGACTATCTGTGCCAAAATTATATTTTGGCCTACTTGGACAAAACATTGTATCATGTCTACTGCACGATTAAGACATCCAAGGAATTATGGAGTTTTTTAGAAAAGAAGTACAAAACTGAAGATGTTGGGATGAAGAAATTTATCATCGGCCGTTTTCTGGACTTCAAAATGGTTGACTCTAAACCAGTGATCTCGCATGTGCAAGAATTTCAAGTGATCCTCCACGGCATTCATGCTGAAGGAATGTCCCATAGTGAAACTTTCCAAGTTGCTGCAATTGTTGAAAAATTTCCACCATCTTGGACTTTATGAAAAAATTATATCAAGCACAAGCGAAAGGAGATGAATGTGGAGGAGTTGGTGGTCACGCTGAGAATTGAAGAAGATAACCGTGATTCTCCAAAGAAAAGTGGGAAGAATCCAATGGAAACGAAAGTCCATGTTGTTAAAGGTCCTAAGAAGAACAAGCGAAAGCATGATGGGGAAGGCACTTCCAAACAGAACAAGAAAAGTGTGGTGATGTTTTGAAGTTTAGAAGCTTTCCCAGTGTTGGTACCCTTGTGAGTAGTTAGAGGATATCACATGCACCCTTAGACGTAGTGCACGTCATGATGTGACAGAACTCGTCAGGGGTGACGGCTCCAGAGATGGCACTCAAACCGCTTGAGTTAAAATTGCTCAACTTAAAATCATCTTTAGTTTATGCAAAGAAAGGTTTTGGACCTATGACATCACTATTGGTCACTGTGGGTGGTGTCCACCCTCTTTCATGGGCAAGCTAAATTCTTTCATCTATAGATTTTAAAACTGACCTCATCCTAGCTTTATAGTATGCGTAATTCGACCCATCAAAAATAGGTACCCTACTATACAAATTATCCATAAAATCCAAAATTTTTCACACAAAAACTTAGTGCAACCGTCTCTGATACTAATTTGAGAAAATTTGTATCTAAAAAAATCCGGAAAAATCAAGATCATAAGATATTTTAGTGTGACCTCTTTGATACAAATTTGAGAAAGTGAGGATTCTATAGATTGATTCATTTATTAGGTCAATGACACACAAGCTCAATTTTATATTTTATCTTTGAATTAATTCAGTGTGCATACAAGCATGTGATCCAAATTAAATATAGCAAACCAAGCAGGCAAATACGCGAAGAAGTAGGAAAAAATCCCTTTAAGGACAAAGCCTTTTAATTCAGCACTATACAAGATTTGACAAACATAGTTGAATTACAAACTACTTAGATCACTAAATATGACACTAGTTCTTCAAATCTTCTACAGCAACGACATAGTCCAGTACCGCCCATAGTAAGTAGTCTTCCTTTGGTATCCACCAATCAGCCTTCTTCTTTAGCAGTAGAGCCTCAGTTCCATAAATCAGCAGTATAGAAGAACTCTACAAAGGCTCTTGGACATGAAAGTGTTATTATTGATTTGATAAAGTTTTCTCTCAATTTCCAAGGGGTTTGGATGATATTTGGAAGAGTTTGATAACAAAAGGCACTCTAAAAGGGTGTAGAAATTTTTTTAAAAGAGATATTCAAGACTCTAATCCCGCATCTCTTTTTATAAGGAAGTTTGTTACATAAGAAAAAATATAAGAGATTTGAATCAGATTTAATTAAAAACAAAATCTTGCACTTCGTTCGAATGATGTACCCTTTTTAGTTCGATCAGGCTTCCAACGACATATCGAACTACATTCTAGTCCTTGATGTAAAATCAGTTGGTTCAATCCTGGGAACCCTCGTTCTAACGCCATACCCAATCTTGTTGGAACGACTTCTAACAAGGCTTCAAACGAGTTTCCAGAGCTGACCAAAAGGCATCGATCCAGATTTTATTCGAACCATGAAACTTGTTCTTACAACATTTCATAACCCATTCGAACGACAAGCAAATCTCATTCTAACGAGTTAGCAAGATTTTCAAAATTTCTTTAAGAAATATTTTAAATAATTTTAGAATGCAAACTCTTGAAAATATAAAATCCTCTGAAAAATTAAAGGCTTTACCAAAGAAACCATAACTCTTCTTAAATGTTGTTGAGACGAATGATTCTTTAATATTTCAGAAGTCTTTAAATTTGTCTTCAAATATGTAGAAGCAGTCATGAAGGTGCAGTGTATGTGTAACGGGATAAGCCAAACTAAAATTACATTGAGCAATTATAAAACTTTCTCTTACATTCTTGATTAATATTTAAACTTTAGGCTTCTTTTTGATTTTTTTTATCTTCCTTTCTTCTTCATGACTTCTTTTCTTCTCCTCTTTCTTTTCCTTTTTGTCTATCCTTTTTATTTTTTTATTTGAGTATATTACAGATGAATTATTTATGGGTGGCTAAAGCATGGGGTGGGCACATATCCTATAAGCTAGACAGTTGTAGCTCCTCTCTTTTATCTTATTTCCCTATTTTTTTGTAAAAAAAATTCATATCTTCTTAATCTTATTCAAGTTGTTGAATAGGTATATGCAGGTTGGATATACCAAGGTCCGATGCCATTATTTAATTTATGATCACATTAACACCTATTATTATTGTGGTTGAACTTGAGGTTCCTTCTAAGCTGTCCAGGATTGAGATAATCCCACAGTTAGTGCACTAATATAGTCTATACCATCGAAAGTTGTCTAATGGATATATGTGTACTCATATGCAAGTTAGCATATGTGTTGTGGCCTAAGGGAAACACACACTAGAAGTTGTTAGTGTACATGTTGTAATATTTTGTTACTAGATTTTGCAAAGGAATTCTAGAGGCCTATATGTCTTCAATAATTTAATAATGTTGAATTATATCGTTGATCATGTGGTTATATTCTATCCCTGCTAAAGTTTATTGGCGTAATTTAAATAATTGATATATAATATAAATTATTGTTATTGGTATAGTTGGGGGATGAATTTTGAGCAGAATTTTATTCTCATTAGGTTGCGTTACTCATGATGCTACACAGTTTTTCTTTCAGGTTTTGGGCAGGATTGAGTCTTTTTAAAGTTAATTTGCTAAAGTCGGACGTATTTTGGACGAATGTCTTGCTTAATTATATTTTCTATTTCTTTCTGCAAAATTTGAAGCACCTTATCTAGACATACTATATTACCTAATAGTTGGGTGAAAATATGTAACTTAAAAACTTTTATGTATTGGATCCCTTATGTAATAATAATATATTATTGTATTTATGATTTCATTAATTTGTAACTGACAACCTTTTGTAGGCACTATTACTCCTCCAAATTATAGTACTGATTTTAAATTATTGCCATTATCTATAATTTGGGGTGTGACAGACTTGGTATCAGAGCCTCGGTTCATCGTAGAGTTTACAAATTTTCATATTGAGTTAGTGTCAGAGTGAGTATGATTGCCTGAGATTCATAAATATTTGATCCTCCGTTCGTCCTACGTCCAGGGACTTATGGATCGAGGATTGTGGGATGATAATCTAGTCCCTACTACACTTGGCCTTTATCCTCGAGATATGGGGGCTTACCTTGACTTGATAGAGTGGAAGGGCGAGTGGAGGGTATTTCAGGATGCCCTCGATGTAGGAAACACTTGGTTGCATTATACACCTGAGATGAAGTGTGCATTAGTATATCACTATGCCATTTCTCTTATGAGGGTTGTTGCATCGATGCTTACCCTTATTAATACCCCATCTTGATACTATGGCATATTATAGACGATCATAGATGAGGGTCGTCAGGTGTGGACCCCAACATAGGAACTAGCTCTAGTTGACCCAGCTCCACCAGTTGGGCTAGATGTACCCATTATGGCTATTGATCATACAAAATCTAATATACCACCAGAGCCAGTGGTTTATATTTATCCACTCGAGCAGATACAACCAGATGAACCAATCCACCCAAGTGATTCTAGAGAGCCAACCATTTTAGTTTACCATGCATCCTCGGGACATACAGAGGAGTTCGCGACTAGTCACTTAGTTTGAAGTGAGGGGGAGTCGGGGTTATAATGGTAGTGGTTCTCTTTTTGTATGTATTTTTAGGGGCTAGTGTATAATTTCCACATTTTGTGTAGTTTGCTATAAATTTTTTTGTGTTATATAGTGGGGCTTATGTTTATATGACCTGGGGTTCCCAGTGTATCTTTTTAGTGCATTGAGCAACTGATTGTAAACTAACTCATTTAATTATGTACATCTTCTTATATGATACAAACGAGTATTACATGATCATACTTTCATGTCGTGTGTTTACTTTATGAAAAAAATTAACAAGCAACAATGTAACAATTATAATGGGTTATTATAAAGGAACTATATAGGCGTCCAGCTTACCTCTTTCTTTCTTTCGATTGAAGATAATGGGAGAGGGAACTAGTACGGGAGTCCAAAACACTCTCTTAAGGATGCTAGTTCAATAGGTGGAACCAATGAATTCCACGTGGGTTGGTCATGTGGTAGATGATGACTAGCTGATAAGACTTTTAACTTAATTTAAAAAAACTCGAACCGGGCAACTTTGAATTCACGGTAGACCCGATCGCGATGGAAGGATGGATCCAACAGTTGGAAGATATCTTTGAGGTTATGGAGTGTTATGAAATTGAAAAATGGAAATTGGCAGTATTTTAATTATCTGCTATAACAAAGAATTGGTGGAAGTTGATGAAGACTGGGGTGGGAACTGAGACCTCAGATACGATGACCTAGACTAAGTTTCAAGAGAAATTTTTGGATAATTACTTTCTAGACACAATGAAATAAAATAGAGAGCTGGAATTTACTGAATTAAAGAAAGAACCATAGTAGTTGTTAAGTATGAGCACAAGTTTGAATCCCTTGCAAGGATTGCACTGGATGCAATTAATACTCCAAAACAGCGAGCCCACAAGTTTGCACATGTATTAACTTCAGTAATTTGACAAATGGTGATCGGCAATAGGTCAAAGATGCACAAGGAAATAGTTAATGAATCTCTAAACCTTGATGTTGATAATTACGAATACACGAAAAAAATGGAGACCATAAACAAAGGAAAAACGATGCAATAGGGAAATCAAAATTTTAAGGATAACCAACATGCATTAAAGAACAAGAACACAAATAATGGGACTATTAGGGAAATTTTGTGTACACATTCAAGAATCCCAATTAAGTCGAGGACGAAGTTCTATAATTACGGAGGAACATGACACCTAATGAGGGACTGTACCAAGATGTGTGTACCGGGAGGAGTTTGTTCTAATTGTGGAGAGAAAGTTCATCACATTAAAGACTACAAGAAACCAAGGAAAAATAACTAAGCACAACAAAGTGATCAACCGAGGGTATATGCACTGGTAGAAGAAAAATCTAGGGTTGAAAGAAACCTATCTATATATAATTCTTGTGCAAAGGTTTTGTTTGACACTACTGCTACTCATTCCTTTATTTCATTTACTTTTGTAAGGAATTTAGGGTTAGTGTCTAATCATTTAGACACACCTTTAGGTAAAATTTTAACCCCTAACCTAGTCTGTAAGGATTGTCCATTGATCATTAAGGGTAGAGAAATTCCAGTCAAATTGATAGTGCTCGTGATGGGAAATTTTAATGTTATTCTTGGCATGAATTGGATCACTACTTACCATTTCTATCCCAGACCAACTGCCGTTCACTTTTTGTCATGATTGCCCATATAACGATTCGATTGAGGGTTTTCTAGACCACATCGAGTATGGGAATGAAGAAGTAGTCATTAGTTAAATCCCGCTAGTATGTGAGTTCACTGATGTGTTCTAGAAAATTCTAGAATTGCCACTAAAGAGGGAGATTAACTTCTGCATAAACTTCATTCCCAACACTTCCCCGGTGTCTCTAGAACCGTACCACATGGCACCAAAGGAAATATTAGAACTAAAGAAAAAAATTAAAGAACTATTGAGCTAAGTTTTATCAAACCAAGCACATCTCCTTAGGGAGTCGTTATTTTGTTCGCACCGATGAGGGATGGATCCCTTAGACTGTGTATTGACTACCGCCACCTAAATAAGTTCCCCACTAAAAACAAGTACTTGTTGTCGATAATTGATGACCTATTTGACCAACTTGAAGGTGTGATAGTATTTTCTAAGATTGATTTAAGGTCTGGGTGCCATCAACTCTTGGTTAGGGAAGAGGATGTTTCTAATATGGCATTTGCAATACGGTATCGACACTATAAATTTTTAGTTATGCCTTTTGGAGTAACAAATGCTCTATCTATTTTTATGGATTTGATGAATCAAAGATTTCACCCCTACCTAGACCAATTTATTATTATCTTCATTGATGATATTTTAATTTACTCAAAATTTAGGGAGTAGCATGAGCAACATCTTTGCATTACACTTCAGACGTTACTAAATAATTGTTTATATGACAAGCTAAAAAAGTGTTAGTTATAGTTACCCCAAGTAAAATTTCTCGCTAATATGGTGTTAGAAGACGGTATTTTTATGGATCCTTCCAAGGTTGAAGCCTCCTTGAATTGGGGACAACCGAAACATTGAAGCTTCTTTAGTTTAGGTGGATAAAACTGAAGATTTATCAAAGGGTTTTCTCGTATAGTTTTACCCTCACCAGATTAACCCGTACGGGTGTAAAGTTTATATGGAACTATGGTTATGAGAGATGATTTAAGGAGATAAAAAAAATTAACGACTTCACCAATCCTCAGTATCCAAAAGAGTGGGATTGAGCTTATTGTATACAATGACGCCTCTTACCAAGGATTAAGACGTGTTTTGATGCACGATGGCAAGGTAGTTGCTTATGGTTTATAATAACTGAAGCCACATGAACATAATTACCCCACCCACGATTTTGAACTTGCAGCCATAATCTTTTCCTTAAAGTTATGGTGACACTATTTGTATGGTGAAAAGTTTAATGTTTTTCTCTCACCATAAAATTTTAAAGCATTTGTTTTCCTAAAAGGAGTTTAATATGAGGAAACAAAGGTGGATGGAGAATATAAAAGACTATGACTTCACCCTCCATGATCATCAAGGCAAGGCCAATGTATTCGTTGATGCCTTGAGTTTTAAGTCGTGTGGTATGGTCGCCCTTTTGATGGTGGAAGATTGGAATATCATTGAAGATCTAGTAGAATTCGACATTCAACAATCGATACATATAAGTGGGGCTTATCTTTGTAACCTTATTCTTCACCCAACAACATTGATCACAAGTCCAAGATGAGAAATAACAATTAAAATTCATAAAGAAGGCAGCACGGGAACTAACTGGTTGGAGCATTGAAAGTGATAGAGGATTTAGATTTCGTCTAAGGTATTATGTTCCTGATGTGGATTACATAAATAAATAGATTCTAAAGGAGGAACACCCATCAAGATATATAATCCATCCCGATAGCACAAAGATGTACATGTAATACCCCGTAATTCTATTGATTTTTATTTAAGGGAGTAATTGAATTAAATGAGAATTAATAGGAAATTAATCCGGATATAAATACTAGCGAGATGTGAGTTGGTATTTCATTATGATGTTAAAATTGAATATTTTTGAATATCTATTGTAATATATGAGTATTGAAAATATTTAAATTGTCACGAGACAAAAATACGATAATTTGGGAAATTTAATTGGGACGCGCGTGTCAGTCGCGTTGGGAATGAATTTATTTAAATTAAAAAGTAAATTATATTTTTATTAACCGAATGATCATTTTGAGTGAGCCAACGCATTCGGAAGGGTCGAAATAGTCAGAAAACACTAGCCGGGGGTTTAGTTTGGGTCCCGGGACATGTTTAGGCCAAATCAGCAATCTAGAAGGGTATTTTGGTAATTTTAAAAATTTAGGAATTAAAACCCACGAATTTTAGAGGTTATTTATATATTATTTGGGAGGCCACTAAGGCCATTACCAGCAAAAGATAAGAGAGTGGGCTACGGAGGTTCTGAGAGCAATTAGAAAGAGGGTAAAGGAGGTTCCAAACCAAACTATCTCCCATCACCAGAAATTGGAAAGGATTTGTGACTGGAAAGAAGAGAGAAAGCCAACCTTGATCATCAACAACGAACCAGAACATCGGATTTAAGGCAAGTGATTTGATGTCATTAATTGCAATGAATATTTCCTCCATGTTTAGTGTAGAAACCTTATATGCTGTGAATATTTTGGTGAAAACCCAATGAAATTGTTGTAGAAACCCTTAATATTGGTTAGGAATTGCATGCAGAATGATTATGGACGAATTTGGTATCCAAAAACTTAACTTGGATGATTTAAAAACGGATTAATGATGAGTATTTAGGCACAATAAAATTCTGGGTTCATGTTCATAGGGTTTGGGGTAAAATTTGGGGATTTATGATAATTGCATGTTGATTAGGAGGATTTGACCCCAAAAATATGTTAAGAAGGGACCTAAGAGGACTTAGAGTAGTTTAAGAACATTAAAACGTTATTGGGATGATCTTAGGATGGATTTAGAGAAGAGAAAAATAAAGAAAAACGAGTTGGAAAATTTCTGGGCGCATTCGGCCATCTTGTTAGAAGACCTTCCCAGGTCGTTCGAACGACCTCGTTCGAACGAGATGACAGTATCACTTCTAACGAGTTCGTTTGAAGACTTCGTTCGAATGACACTCATTCGAACTACCTCGTTCGAACGAGATTTCTAACGAGTTGACAGAATGGCCTTTTTAGGCATGATTTTATTTCGAACTTCCAGTAGACTTATTCAATTAAGTATTAACCTTCTCTTGTTGACTAGTGGGTATAATTGTGCGATTGGAATATGTTGAGGATTAAAACTTAAAATTTTGTAGTAAATCGGATGACATCTATGGGTTAGGGAATACGTAACTAAAATTATGACGTGAGAAGAGTTGACAACTTTTAATGTATATGATTCGGGAATTTGTAAACGTGCAACATTTAATGACGGTATAGGAATGTAAAATATACCTCTATTAATATTATGATATATCTAAGATGTGTGAATGCTTAGTATATGTGGTTATCTGTGTATAACATACCTACCATACTTGCTATCACGGGAGGTCGGCGTTCGATCAGGGCCATCTATTCTTTGTGTGCCTACGGGGGGATTTTAATTGGTACCTCGAGGACATAGGTCAGAGAAGGACTTATTGAGAAGTTAATAAGTCTGTTGATCATGGGAGCGTAGGTATGTGTGTGACCTATGTGATGTGAACTATGTTCGCCTCCATTATGTGTGTTTGTTATTTGTCGAAACAATTCCTAAGAGATTCGGAATACGTGATCCTTATGTACGTGATGTACCGGGATTGGATAGCAGAGTATGCGTGGACCACAACTTAGTCTAGGGGTGCCATTATTGTATAATTATGATGAGATTGATACAATAAAATGTTGAAATGAACTGTTTATAAAAGTACAAGTGTGAATTAATGTAATATCTTTGTAGAGTTAAAAATGGGAAAACTCTTAGTCCTTATTGTAACTAATTTCGAGGAATGAAGGTAAAACTCTCAGTTTATATTAAGACATCGGGAATTAAACCATGATTAGTATAGTAAAAATCAGATATTGAATTGGACTAGTTTGATAGCAGAATAACTAGAACGGGTACGGGTACGATAGGTGTGCAAAATTAGTTGAGAGGTGAGGAACTCATGTGAGTGCACGCACTATCATGTATTTTATATTCACTGTTTAATGATATTAAGCACTTGCTGTATTTTAAACTGTTTTCACAATCGGGCTTTGACCCGTTTGCTTTCAAATCTATTTTCTTGTAAAAACCTTTTTAGGTGCCCAGTCACAAGGACACCACGTGTAGGAGTTCCATTCCGGTGACGTGCTGTAGCTGTTGTGGAAGTTACAGGACCTCGATAGTAGACGCCTCCACTTTCTCTCTTGATTCTACTTCAGATTTACTCATCTATAGGGCATGTTGCCCCTTTTCTTTTAGAGACATCTTACTTATTTTTATTTAAGATTTTGGGTTGTAATTATTTAATGATTCAGACTTTGCATTCAGTTTTATTCAGTATGTCGAATTATTTCAGGGGAGTGTTCCTCCAGATTCATTATTCCTTTATCATTGTAATGTGACTGTAATGTGGTTGTGATATTATTATTCCATAATTTAATACTTATTGCATGCTAATCGAATTTAATTAAAATTGACAACTCATTTTTTAAATATTAGGTGGCTAGTAATTGTAAAAAAAAAAAGTTTTTCGACAGTGATGCTATGAACTGAACTAACTTGACATTTTGTATTAATTTGAATAAAGGAGTAGCTACCCGGTATTTAATTAGTCGGGGTGTCATAGTACATGGATCTTAAGAGGCACTATTAGTGGGAAAGAATGAAGCGTGACACTGCTGAATATGTATCAAAGTGTTATACGTATCAACAAGTGAAGGTAGAACACCAGAGACCCGTAGGAATTCTCTAACCACTTTTTATTCCAAAGTGGAAGTGGGATCACATGACCATGGACTTCAACACTGGGCTTCCAATATCAAGGCAGGGTCATGACGCAATATGGGTTATTATAGATCGTTTACCAAAGTTAACTTATTTCATTCCTTATTGTGTTGCGTACTCCGCTAATCGCATGAGTAGGTTATACATTCAGGAAATAGTGAGACATCATGGGGTGCCGGTCTCTATTATTTTAGATCGTGATCGACATTTCACTTCTCAATTTTGAGCGAGATTGCAAGAGGCATTTGGTATATCTTTGAATCTCATTATTGCTTTTCACCCATAATCAGATGGTCAGACCGAGCGCGCAAACCAAATTTGGGAAGATATGCTATGGGCATGTGTTTTTGATTTTTAAAACACGTGGGAGACTCATTTTCCCTTAATCGAATTCGCCTATAATAATAGCTACCATTATAGTATCGTTATGGCTCCATTTAAAGCTTTATATGGAAGACAATGTCGATCACCAATTTGTTGGGCAGAAGTTGGAGATATGGAACTACTTGGGCTTGACTTAGTTTGTGAAACGACTCACAAATTCACAAGTATAAGGGATCGTTTGCTTGCAGTACAAAGTAGACAAAATAACTATACAAATTGTGGGAGAAGGGACCAAAAATTTGAGGTTGGTGATAAAGTGTTGCTAAAAGTTTCACCAACTCATGGGATAATGCGCTTTGGGAAAAAATAATAAAGTTATCATTAAGGTTCATCCGACCATTGAGATCTTAGAGACTTAGAAAGTGATAGGAAGGTGGAGTATCAACTTGCACTACCTCCTAATTTTTTGAGGATACATAATGTTTATAAAGACATCACATACATTGAGAAACCAGTTTACATCCTTAAACGAGGACGAAGAAGCTACAAATGAAGGAGATTGTGTTGGTTAAAGTGCAGTGAGTCATCACGATGAAAGCAAGGCTTCATGGGAGCTTGAGTCAGAATTGCAAGAGAGATTTCTAAATGAAAAGTAATGAGAAAGTAAAGATGAATAATACACTAAGAAAACACAAGAAAATATGTACGTTGCTCACCAATTTGGCTATGTTCACATATGATGATGGTTTCCTTTATTTGATTAAATTAACATGGATTTTCATCTCTTCTCAAGCCTCATTATCGCTCTCAATGTTTATACAAGAGAAATCGATGGTGAATAAATTCTTAATCAACTTAGGATAAATGACCTGTGACTTGATATTTGTACAAGGAATCCCTAAGGTATGAAATACCAAAAACACATTTACTAAAACCCATTATAAGCTCATTTGGGTCCTTCTCTAGAGCACACTACGATCTCTTCACTAAAATAAATTTAACCCTTTCTTGGAAGACAATGTCAACTTATCGAACATCACATATTCTGGTCCAAACCACGACCCGAGTACCATCGATTCGGCCCTTCGCTCCAATGAAGGTCTTAAATTAGGAATTTTGCGCCGAAATCTATACCAACTCTATTGTTGGATTTTTTTCATTCTATTCATTTATCTATGTTCTTATTATAGAGTTTAAAACCCGTGGTGCACCTGTCAAACAAAGCATTGCCTAATGACCTTTAACAATCGATTATAACTCATATTACAAATTTTCTTCTTCTTTGTAGTTCACTTGATAAAAAACATTCTCAAGTAAAACAAATCAATCTTAGTGGATAGAGAATGTAAAACATGTATAATTTTTACTTAAAGTCATAAGAAACCACGTTCGTAAAATGTTGAATATATTATATGTACAACATGTTTTTTTAATTTTGGGAGTTCAATAAAAAAGATTCAAATATGAAACAACAACAATACTACTACTACTACTACTACTACTACTACTACTACTACTACTACTACTACTACTACTACTACTACTACTACTACTACTACTACTACTACTACTAATAATAATAAAGATGAGATTTTTAAAAAAATTTATTATATCTTAGAGTCAATAATTTCATTTCAAAATACAAATTATTATATAGACTGATGCATTTCAAAGTTTGTTTCTTTTAGTCGAGTAATTATTTATAATGAATGAATTGTCAATTTTTTTATAGTTGATTAAATGTGTACTTAAACTATAAACAGTTTCTTTAGATTTGTTTTTCTATATAACAAATAAAATTCCATAGTATTGTAAAAATGGGTGGTTTAGATCTATATCTCCTAACAAATAGAAAGTATTTTTGTAGATTTTTTTGTTGAAGGAATAATGTGAGCTAGAAGGGAGAATAAATGGACAAGGTAAATGAACTATTAGATTCTTTCTTGCCTGCTAATTACTTTTAATTTTCTCTTAAATTTTTATGAAATGAGTCGTAACGATTTTAAAACGTGTGATATGCGTAGTTAAAAACTAATACATTTATAATATCGAGCCTTGCACAATGTCAATAAAATAATAATAACATTTGAATCTACCATGAAGTTAAAGGTCATTTGAAATCTCCCCCTTGATATTTTAGTATTGCATTTCAAATTCTAATGGTGCGTTTGAGATTCCCAATTCTATGGATTGCAATTGAAATTAAAAATTTTCAGTTCAAAATTTTCAAAATTTTAACAAAATATTATCCAAGTCCAATTCCAAGTCATGGAATTGATGCTCCCAAACATACCCTAAAGTTCATTAAGTCACATAGTTGTAACATTGGGACTAATACCATTAGTAAGCTTGATTGAAATATGACTTGGTATATGATGGCATGGCAAAAACTTTCAAGCTACCTACCTAATTAAGTAATGTCACATGGAAAAAACATACAAAATAAAAAAAAATAAAGAAAACTTCAAAATACATATTAATTTATATATTCCAAGAAATTTTATGTAAAAATACTAAAAAATAATAAAGAAAATAATATGAAAGAGTTTATGAAAATATTCTAAAAAGAAAAAAAAATACTAGAGGATACCAAAACTATAAAATATTAGAATATAAGAAAATTTAGTAAAAAAAATGATAAAGAAAAGGGCGCTTTTATTGACACCCAATATATTACTTCATAATACCCACACTCTATAATAACTTAGTAACACCACGATGGACCAATTATCTACTACATTATACCACTATAGGATACCACATATTTAAATGTGACTTTTCCTTTATTTTCCCTCCAACTCTCTCTAGACATAGTATTCTCTCTCAAAAATCTTTCAAACCCAAGAACAACACAACTTAAACCCAACTCAAGAACAACCCATCACATCTCTCACATTAAGGTATGTACACATAACTTTTGTTATATATCACTCATGCAGCTAGGGTTTTAAATCCCTTGTTGATTCAAACTTCCTTTGATATGATTTGACTTAATTACTACCCTATTTGAAAGAATAACCACAGCTAGAAAATATTTATGGCATCTTATCCACCCTGGTTTGTTCCAGTGGTAAGGGGCGACTCATTTAGGCCAACGGTCTTGAGTTTGAAACCCCGTTGGATACCAGACTATAAGAGGGTCATGTATTAGGGTGGCTCAGGCATAACATCCCCCTATTTATCTTTCATGGGGGAGTTCAAATGGCTCGTTCGTGCGGAGATTCACAATTAAAAAAAAAGAATCATAAATATTTTATGTGAAGAATGAAAATATTTGATAGTCTGTAATATAGGGAACCCGATACCGAGAATGATAGGTATGACTCGAGATACTCATCCCGAGTCAACCCTTAATTTAAATAATCCAAGGCCATTCGAGATATAGGGCATGATTTTATGCCATAAGACTCGTCTTATTTATAACGAATAGCTGAAATGTAATCGTTATCTTAATTGCGAGTATGAAAAAAGCTAAATTAATCATAAAGAAATCAGTTAGTATAATGATATTAACTTGTCAAGGGAACACTCAGTGTCTATAGCCCGACTAGTGGCTTGGTAATCAGCATATTTATGCCGACATAACTTAAGTATTTTAATATTTCAATTTGTCGTTTTGATTTCGAAATTGTTCATTGAATTTCGTTGTTTGAATCCTGATTTGTATGTTATTTAGTATCCTATAAGTTGCTTTAACACCATTATATGTTATTTTTTGGTATGAATCTCAGGTTGAAGCATGGAACGTCAATTATTGTATATATGGAGAAAGAGGGCGCCAACAACACCTTCTTGTAATCCCCCGTATTTTTGTGATATTTATTTATGGGATTAATTAAATTAAATATGAATTAATTAGGAATTAATCCAGATAAAATACTAATGAGATGTGAGTTGGTATTTGATTATATTGTGTATATATATGATGATATATGAATATTGAAAATTATGAAATTTGTCGTGAGATTGAAATACGACAATTTGGAAATTTTGTTGAGACGCGTGTGACAGTCGCGTCAGGAATATAATTATGATAATTAAAAAAGTGAATTTTATTTTTATTAACCGTATGGTCGTTTTGAGTGCGCCAACGCGTCCGGAAGGGTCGAAATAGTAAAAAACACTAGCCGGGGGTTTAGTTTGGGTCCCGGGGCATTTTTAGGCCATACCGGCAACGTAAAAGGGTAGTTTGGTAATTTTGGAATTTTGGGAATTAAAACCCACGAAAATTAGACATTAAAATATGATTTAACCTTTACCCACTAAACCCACTAACTTCACTTAATGACTAAATGGACTACGGGGGTTATTGGAATTAGTTTCAAGAGAGGGCAACCCTAATCTCCATTGTAATCTTTAGAGAAGAGCTTGTAGAGAGAGAAAGAAAGGAGAATTCTGCAGAGAGAGCGACAGAACAAATCAACCTTCATCAATCCAACACCAAATTCAGAGAAAGATTAGAGGCAAGTGGTTTAATTATGTTATTTGCAAAGAATGCTTCTTCCATGCGTAGGATATTTATGAAATCGTATTGTTTTGGGAGTTTGATAAAAACCCATTGATTTGGAATTAGAAATTTATATTTTAATGAAAGGATTGCATGTAGAATTGTGTTAGGAGGACTATTCTGATGGAAATACATCTTGTTTATAATAAAAACGGATTTAATTATGCCCATTGATGACTTTAAAATGTTAGGGTTCATGTTCATGGGATTTGGGGAAAATTGAGGGGATTTGATGATTTGATGATGTTTAGGAAGATTTGGCCCTATATAAATGTTTAATTATGACCTACGAATGTTTAGTATGGATTAGAAACCTTAAAATAATGTTGGGACGATTTTTATGTGGGATTAGATGTGAAGAAAATTGGAAAAACGAAAAGGGGAAAATCTGGGCTCGAAACTGTCGCGTCGTTAGAAGGCCTTCCCAGGTCGTTCGAACGAGCTTCTAACGAGTGACAGTTTGACTTCTAATGAGGGGGATGTTCGTTCGATGCCTTTCGTTCGAACGAGATCTCGTTAGAAGGCCCACTTCGTTCGAACGAACTCTCGTTCGAACAGCCTCGTTCGAACGAGACTTCTAACGAGCTGACAGTTTAGGCTTTTTGGCCTGTTTTGATTTCGAGTGTCCCGTAACCTTGTTTAAATGTAGAGATAACATTACCTTGATGATTAATTGATATATTTGGGATATTTGGGATATTATGAGGAGTAAAACATAGTAGTGTGATTTGAACCAAATGGAAATCATGGATTAGGACGTGAGTGTCTATTACGACGTGAGAACAATTGACATCTTGAATAATTATATTAACCGGGAATATGTAAATTGTGTAACATTATAAGTTGGTATGAGAATGAGAAGTGTACCACAAATAAATTATGGTTATTACTAAGATGTGCGCATACTTAGTATATGTATATGATTTATGTGTATGACATACCTACCAAACTTGCTATCACGGGAGGTTTGCGTTCGCTTAGGGCCATCTAATCCTTGTGTGCCTACGGGGGGGAATTAGATTGGTACCTCGAGAACATAGGTCAGAGAAGGACTTATTGGGATGTTAATAAGTCTGCTGATCGTGGGAGCGTAGGTATGTGCGTGACCCATGTGATGTGACTGTGTTCGCCTCCATTGTTTCTGATTGTTGTTATCTGAGAACGATTCCTGAGAGATTCAGAATGCGTGATCCTTATGTACGTGATGTACCGGGATTGATAGCAGAGTATGTGTGCACCGCAGCTTAGTCTCGGGGTGCTTGTATTGTATATTTATGACGTGAATAATATACACTTAATTAATGAGAACTTTCATGTGGTATTGTGTGTATAAATACTGAAACGCCTTGAGAAAATATAAAGGGATAACCTGAAATGAATTGTATTGCTTAAATGATAATCCGAGTTTAAGTAAAGCCTCTATTTAATTGATAAAGTTAGAATGATAATGGGAATCGAGTAATAAAGGGTAGAACCTATGACGGTCTAGCTAGTTATGAATGTCACTTACCTAGGTATGAATATCATTTAGATGGGTACGTACGTTAGGAGTGCACAATTAGTCGAGATGTGAGAATTTCATGTGAGTGCATGTCCTAACATGTATTTTTCATTCATTATTTTAATGTCATTAAAGCACTTGCTATTTTAAAACACTCTCCACTTTCGGGCTGTGACCCGTTTGCTTTCAAATCTATTTTTTTGTAAAAACCATTTTAGGTGCCCAGCCACAAGGACACCATGCTTAGGATTCTCATTCAGGTGATGAGCTGTAGCTGTTTGTGGAAGTTACAGGGCCTTGCTAGTAGACGCCTCAGTTGTCTTGACTCTATATGTAGTTTTCATCAGTTGCAGGGCATGTCGCCCATTTCTATTAGAGACATTTCCTATTTCAGATTTTCAGACTTTTGGCATGTAATTAATTCAGGATACTTTGTTTTATTCATTTCAGTTGTGGGATTGTTGTGAGGAGTTTTCCTCCGGACTTATTATTATTTGTTGGTTATTCTATTGCTTCATTATGGTGAATGGTTAGGTTATTCTTTCATTATTCTTTTACTGTATGTTAATCAGACTTAAATTAAAATTTGACATCTTACTTTTTAAATACTAGGTGGTTAGTAATCATAAAAATGTTTTCGACAGTGATGCTATTAACTGAACCAACTTGGCATTTTGTATTAATTTAATAAAGGAGTAGCTACCCGATATTTAATTAGTCGGGGTGTCTCACTTCTGAGAGGAAACAAATGGCAGAAGTGAATGATTTAGTCAAGGGGACAAGCCTACCTGATTCTACTATCGTATAAGAGGAGTCTTATGCTCTAAATGTCCACGAGGCTGGCACAATTCAAGAGGCTACCACAATACATAAGGGGGTTAAATACGAACGTGCCCGAGGCTAGTAGTGGTGAGGGGGGATCTGGAGAGGAGGAAGGTCCATCGAGTAATGGTGAGTCGGTAGACGTCCCACAAGATTACGGTGGCCTAAATGATCTCCGATTGATGAAACACTTCACCAACCATATTGCATATGCAATATGGAATAATTCTCATGTATACAACTTAAATTTACATTCTATATGTACAACAAATAAAATTCCATATTCCATTAACCCTCTTCAATGTTTATTATATACCTCGAGTGTGAACCATTATAATGCGTGAACCACAGGACAAAAATAAATGACTGGCGAGTGGAGAAACTCTGCACTGGTGTCCGAGATAAGGTGCATAATTCCATGTCAATGGGATTGACTCAGCACAGTCACTGATATATAGAGTATCCTTTTATTTCTACATTCATTGAGAGGTGGCATCCCGAGACTAATAATTTTTTATATGTCATTTGGAGATATGACCATCACGTTGGATGATGTAAGACAAATTTTGAGATGATCTATAGTTGGAACGTCCTTATGTGGAGACGACAGGGTAAGTGAGTTATATACCACCAAGGCCATACCACTTTTAGTTGAGTGTTTGAGAGTTAAAACGAAAAAAGGCAAGGAAGAGTGACAACCATCGTATGCTCTACGGTTCACCTCGATCGCCGACTTGTTTGAAGATAAAGAGGAAGTGGACGATGCCCCCGCAAAAGAACTAGATTGTTGTACCAGGGCATATTTGTTGTACGTCATATAAGCTACATTGCCTTTCCTAACAAGATGAAGAACACAATTTATGTCTACTATCTACAACTCTTGAAGAATTTGGATAACATTGGGGCTTGGGGTATGCGAATTCTATCCCACCTATACCGAAAACTTGCCTTAGGATCAACAATAGTATTATTCCTGTAATGGTGGATTTATGAACATTTTACCCGGCTTGGGGCATTCTTGAATATATAATATAACAATACCATACCAAGGATCGCTCGATAGGCAGTGCAGTTTGTTTCTCAAAAGAATGCGGTGGCACAATTATATAGACTAAGGAAACAACTTAATGACTTGTCCTGTAATACAGTAAGTGCATTGAATATTTATATTTTAGCATTTTTTAAACTTTACGTATGATGTTTAATTTTCCTCAAGTTTATTAGGACCCTTACCATGGATAAAGATATGCGTACCCATTAAACGATGTCTCCTGCTACAATGGTATATTGATTTTGTTTGATGTGGGGGAGCCTAACTACTCAGAACGCATGCTGAGACAACTAGGGAGTGTCCAAGTCATTCTTAGGGATACACACCCATTATATATAAAAAGAAGAAATAAGGATGAGCCTTATGATGTGAAGTTCGATAATCCGAAATGATACCAAGAGAACTGGCAAGACCATTGGCTTGCAGCTAAGTCCCGCTCAGAACTAGTGTCGCTCTCATAGGATTCAACTGAAGATTACATGATAAAAAATTGGAGAGTATAATTACAAAAATATAAGATGTACCAAAGACCATACAAGGACTAAAACATACTATGGATGCCAATCAAGATAGTCAGCCACCCGTGCTCTTCAATCATCATCTGGATTAAGAGGGAAGACCTCTTAATCCTCTTCAAAATAATTATTTAGAAACTGGGCAGGAATGGCATCAATTGGGATCCATTTATCATCCTTTAAGAAAATAGGTTTACGATAAAATGGGCAATCTACCTGATACGTGTACCATAGGTCTGATTCCTTTGGGGTCTTGAGCTCCCTGAGGGCAGTCAACCACTCACGCTTAAATGCCACCTCCTCAGCTTCTTTCAAACTTGCTGATGCATCTGTCCAACCTTCATTATAACCCATTGCCCAAGCTTCTCGAGGGCCCATTTTGAAGAGATACCTGAATCTTGTAAGATCCCTCTAGAGACTGCCATATCCTCTTTGGATGTCCTTTTTCATCTCGACCTGAATTAGCTTGCCTTATTTCCCCACATCCTTGCTCACTAAGAGTTGGTCCCTTAAACCATTTATCTCCTCTTGCACTCAGGAACTAATTTCCTCCATGACTTGAAGGTCATCCTTTAACATGGCCACTAACTCGGATTGATTCTTGTACTGTTCGGTCCTCACTTTTCAAGTTCTTGTAAAGCTTCACGAATGCTTTGTGATCCTAGATATTGATGCTTAAACATAAAATCCTCCCCAAGTTCGAGGGAGGAATGATGTCTTGCTCTAAGATAATAGTATAAAAACAACACAACAAATAAGAAATGCAACATATATCAACATAATTGAAGGAACAAGAAACATAAAAAAAGTATAAGTCTTTTTCATTGATAAACAGGGGGAGGAAAAAGGCCAATACAACTAGAGAAAGGAAATTATAAGGCACGAGCAAAAGAAAAAAAAATCCTAAAACTATGGAACTTTACTCCTTCACCTTCTCAAAGATTTCTGGCGCCTTCCCTTTTATCGACAAACCTCATCTCTTGGTCGGTAGTCGCTCTGACCTTAGCAAAATCCTTCTCAGTATGGTTTAAAAGATGACCAACCAGAGGATTTTTAAGTGGAGAGGGTCCTGGAGAGTGAAGATGGAACATGTCAGATTCTAGAGGGACTCGCGCTGCCCCAAAAGCTTAGTTCCATCCTTTCTTGAAGGACACCTTCTCGTCATAAGAGATCTGGATCTCAACATCATTGTAAACTACATCCCACCCTTCCGTATAGCTATTATCTTTTACGCTTGGGATCTCCTCCTCTAACTTCTGAACCTTCCTGACCAGGCCGAGATTTTCTTCAATAAGCTTCTCCTTATCTGTGACCACCTGGCTACTGCCCCCCTGAAGATCGACAAAGGCCTTTGTTTAACTCTCTCTCTCTCTCTCTCTTTCGCTCAAGTGCATCACGGGCATCAGATAAGTCCCGTTCGAACTTTTTTAGGGCTTCTTTCAGCTCTTAGTTATTCTTAGACTGGTCGGCGTGACCATCTAAAAGGGTAGTAAAATAAAAAATTACAAGGGCAAAAATTAATAGGATTAGTGAGCAAAATATTAACACAAAGAAAAGATAATATAAAAGAGGATATTTACTATAGCAAGTCCTTGGGCGGACTTGAGTGCAAGCTGGGCCAACCCCTGCCATGAGGTGCTCTCTCGATCGGTTGCGAGCACGACCCTCTTCAGTAGATCAGGGGTAAGCATTGGAGTGTTGGCCACACTGGACCCCTCAGTAGCCAAAAATAAGAAGGGATCAGCAGGGGCTTTCAAGGACAACTTCTTTTTAGCCTCCTCTTTATTTATCTCTTCTTTTTTCTTTCTTTCTTTCCCTCTTTCTTATTTTCTCCTCATCTTCTCCCTTATTCTTCTCAAACTCTTTATCCTTCCCCTTGGCTCCCAATCTAGAACCATTAGCTTTATGGGAGTCCCCCACTGCTCTCTTCAAAGACTTCATTCGATTAGAAAGCACAGCCTGGTCGGCATCATCAATATTCAACACTCTTCTTTTCATGAGGGTGCCACTTCCTATTCCTCTTCCTCACCTTCCTCACCTTCTTCTTCTTCTTCTTCTTCTTCTTCTTCTTCTTCTTCTTCTTCTTCTTCTTCTTCTTCTTCTTCTTCTTCTTCTTCTTCTTCTTCTTCTACCTCAATTGGTTCAGAGGGCCCTTCTTCTTCTTCTACCTCAATTGGTTCAGAGGGCCCTTCTTCAGGAAGTTCCAAGACATGGACTTTATTAACTGGACGAGCGATGAAACTACTGGTAATGTTTTTGTACCCAAGAAAATAAGCTACAACACGAGGGTGCTCACCGTCAGGAAGTCTTTCTCGGACTCTCCAAGATTTAAGGAGATTAACAACTCTCAGCTCGTACAGGGAGGGTTCTTGATTTGTATCACGAGCTGCAAGACAGAGGAGGAAAATATAAATCAGAAGACAGTAAATAGAGGTAGAAAGAAAGCAAACATAAGTAAAAGAAACAGCAACTAAACAAAAGTAAAAGAGAGAGTGACCTATTTGATCCTCCCCTCAGTTTGGGATCCAGGGACCTCGGTACCTCTCGTCCTCCAGTAGGGGAGGATGCTGCCATTTTTTTGCAACAAAACCTTGGTCCCAGTAGCCTTTATGGGAGTCGAGAAGGTTCATGACTAAGACCTTATCAGCTTTCCTAGTTTTTAAGTACAGGATACCATCGTTTGTTCACGACCAAACATAACACTAACAAAGATCGGGGAGCCGTAGGTTGGTCCCATATAGTTCATTTATCCTATGGACCCCATTCACAATTTTTCAGACATTTGGGGCGCATTGAGCAGGAACAACATCAAAGTACTTGAAGAATCTCAGAAAAAGAGGGTTTGGGGGAAAAGTTAAACCCCCCTCTATAATCAAAAGAGTGTGAATCCAGTGCCCGCCCTCTATGTCACGAACCTATTTGGGGACGAGGGAATAATCCATTTCCACCCATTTAGGTATATTATAATATTTCCTAAACTCTGCTAAATTTTTGTTATCAAGAAGAGCCGTGGATGATAAAAGATCTCTAGCAACAGAAGAAGACTGGTCAAAATAGTGAAAATAAGTAAAAAGATTAGAGAAACTTACAGAAGTGTATGGACGCAAAGGAAAGCTCTGAGAATATGAAGAACTGGAGAGAGAATGCTATGAAGTTTGTGGACGAGGAACGCTTGGAGAAGTGGCGGTTGAAGGTGATGAACTTGGTTTGAATCTCGCGCTAATGATGTAGCGCAAGTCTCAATGAGGATTTTAGCGCTTTATTTACTAGCTCGGACTAGTGTGCCCCCACATTTTCAATAAAATTACAAGTCTGCCATGGTGTTTGACCTCGGACGAGTGTACCCTCATAGGTTCATAAGTATTACAAACAGGCCATGCTAGTTTTAAAACAGTTTTGGGCCCTGGGCCTCGAACTTACTTAAAATATGTTGGCTAAAATTCTTAGCCCAAAGATTTTAGTGGCAATTGTGGGGGCTTATTTATTTTAGTCCAAAAGGGCAGCAGACCAGCCCAGCATACACAGTAGACTGTATGGCCACAATCTCGAAGGAGATATTCAAGGACACCACGAGTTATCTACAAGCTAATTGAGTTACCTATACAACTCAATCACTTCTTATCTATACCTATAAGTTGTAAACCCTGACCCAAGACAAGGGGGGTGTAAATTTGATTATTGAGAGACACTAATAAGAGCATAATAACCTTTCTGTGGACGAAGGCAAGTTGCCAAACCACGTACTTTTGTTGTGTGTGTGTTTATTTACTTTCATCTCGATATTGCTTTCTGGATCTTTTATTATGATAATTCTTGCACTCACAATAGTAAAAACTATTCGTCACACTTTTGAAGAATTAAGGTGCATATTTTTGGGGAGTATATGGTTGAATTAAGACTTATTTAAAAAATAATAATAAGACCGAGTTGGTATCGACATACCAAAACAGTCATTCATTTTCGGTACCTCGATACCGAACACCCCTGTACCATATTACCACTATTTTTTAGAGCTACTCTTATATTAAAAAAATAACATAATGAGTATGAGTAAATTGTTGTATGCCTCTTGTTGACCTTTGTGACTATTTTAATGAAATGTTGAATCCCCCAAACCATCACCATCACCATCACCATTTGGGTTGATATTTTGATCACTTTCTATGGCTTATATGGATTGATAAGCTCTAAAAAAATATCAAAATTGTCAGAAAATGGTCTATTGTCAATTTATTCCCAACTGTGGATGACAAAATAAAGTTTGGTCCTGGTTTTTGTGGTGTGTTTTGGTGCCGAGAAAGGACTCTGATAGTCGGGAGTTGATCGGGTGGGTTCCAAAAAAATGTTTGAAAAATACATATATATGATGTGGTGTTTAATAACAACTCTCATCTTATTTCGAAGTGTGGTATTTATGAAGTAATATATTGGGTGTCAATAGCAGTTGTGTATAGAAAAACATAAAAGTACAATGGATAATCATACATCGACATAAAGTAGACACATTTGATGCTACATTGCTGTTGGTCCAGGAACGAGCCAATAACGGTGCGACACTTAAATAGGTTGCACTAAATGTTTGATTTTGTGTGTGGTTCGTTTTATTTAGGGTACTTTTATATGAACCCTTGTTTTTTGTTTCGAGCCCCCAATTCTATTTAACCCCCACTTTATAGACGAGACCCATTTAAACTCCCCCACACAATCGGGGTTTGAATGGAAATTAAGAAAACGGGCATCATTTCATACCAACAACATTATTATTTCATATAATAACAAGAAAATTTCCAACAAATCCCTTATTTTTCCTCCCCTCTCATCATCGAAGCCATGGTCCGCCATTGAATGTAATTTTTATAGCAATGAACAATATTTTATGAGGAAACTCTAACCATGTCTTAGAGATTGTGTTTGGATTGATAACAACTAAGGGTCCGTTTGATTAGAGAGGAATTATTTTCCATAGATTATAGTAATTTTAGTTCAGTTTTATGTTTGTAGTGCTTAATTTCAAATACATTCTTTAAAAACAATGACCATAAATACGAAAAGTGTTCCATAGTTTTATCACTTGTCATGGAAAACATTTCTTAATCAAAACCCCCAAAGAATTGATTTCCGTGGAAAACTCCAAAAGTAAAGACCATATTAGTGTTATCCTTTTTCACTTATTTTCTAACTTATCGTGAAAATGACTAATTTCCATTTCTTTTCCGACTTCCTTCTCAAACACACCCTAAATGAAATCTATCAAACCCCATACATGCTACTGTGAAGAGACAAACTGGGAGATGATAGCCAATGCTCACCATTGCCAATAACTTCGCATGTCAAATACAATCTCTGTTAACTATGGCTAGACAATGAAGATGGGTTTACATCCATTCTGAAATAAGGGGGTTTCTATTCACATGTTTAAAAATATATGGCATGTTCGGTTTGCAACAATAATTTTATTTTTTGTGTTTAAATACAATTCGGATAAAAAATTGTGTTTGGCAATCTATTTTTAAACACTGAATTATAATAATTCTGTGTTATCATCAAGTTTTTCAGAAAACAACAAAGGGTGTTTTATAACTTCTGTTTTTTAATTTTCAACTCAGAATTATTCATTCTTAATATTTTAATGCATTTATACCTTAATATATAATATACATACATAATACATTAATATGTATGTAATTCTTATAAATAAAAAATATATATGTACATGTACATAAAATTACGTATATTTATATTATTAAATTATATAATATACTAAGATCCATATGTTAAATAATATTATCAATTTATATTATTAAATTATCAGTAGATACATGATACTTATATATAATTTTATACATGTATTATTAATTTATAAAATAATATAAAATATACATATAGTACATATGCACTAAAAAATATTATCAATTCATATATGTATATAATTTTATTGTGAATTATACATGCAATATCATTATATAGACACACACATGTATGTGTGTGTATGTACGTTTACATTTGTATTATGCAAATCTCAGGTCTCGGGTCTCATCGGCTTAAGAAATCATGCCCAAGCCCTCCCGAAAAAAAGTTGAGCCTATCAAATTTTGTCACGCCCACTACGCGACCCTATTCACCTTACCCAAATTCTATTTTTTTATTGAACGGGATTGGCGGGCATCGAGTCTATGTCCACCCCAACTCTTAACACCGCTTATTTTTAATAAAGAGATTGTTGAATAAAAAAAATTAAAAAGAGACATATATATCCCTTTTAGTAAATCTCGTCACTCTCACTCCTCTGGAATGGTGGTAAATTGGAGAGATTAGAATCTGAATCTGATCTCCAAAAATGAGGTCAATAACCTCGAAATTTCCGTCCCAGAAGCTGGAGAGAATCGCAGATGAGCTTCTCAGCCTCAACAAAATCGAGCGCTTCGATTACTCCATCCTCTTCAGGCACAAGATGGGATTCAACAACTTCGGAGCCGCCGTTTCCGGTCTCTCTTCCCCGCTGGCCGCCGACGTGAAGGTGAAGGCCGATGGGAATACCATTTTCGATGTGAAGCTTCAGAAATTTGACGCGGCGGCTAAGATCAAGAATATTAAAGAAGTTAGGTCTAGGTTTTAATTCAAATCTTGTTTTCATATCTAGGTTTCTATTTTTTCCTCCAATTTTAATTTCTACGCGATTTGTTTGGATATTTTCATTTCCGACAATATGGATTTGAGATTGACGATTCAATTTTTTCGGTTCAACTCGATTTTTGCGCCAATCAATTTTAATTTAGTTTTGTTTCAAAATATTGGCTTCTATATTGGTTTTGTTAAATTTTAATTTAATTTAGTAAATGGGATGGCTGATAAATAAGATCAAAATGGGAGGAAAGCGTAAAAAACTAAAAGAATTATGTCATATTTGTGCATTATTTGATTCTTGTTCATTGTGTCAAAACATTACCGAAAAATAGAGAAAATATATGATGCACTTGGTGCACCATGTGCACTTGCACCGGAGTGCAAGAAAAATACGAAAATAGTGGCTCGCTAGTCTTAATAACAACCAATAGAGTAATGCATTTTGAAGGATATGTTTGAGGTACATATCATTTTCTTAGTCAATAAACACCCAATTATATGTCGATTGTTTTACACTTATTGGCGTGCGTGTATAGACCGGGTGCACCATATATATTCTCCTAAAAAGATTATATGAAATCAATAGTGGTGATAGTGGAGTGTGGTTGTAATGTAAACTAAATTATCAAGTGTTTTATTTATGAATCATTAAGATAAGTAAACTTTTCCCATTATATAAAAGTTTGTTTTGGATATAAATTACGAGGGCAGGTTATCCAAATAGTATTGGGAGTTTATTGTAAACACCTAAAGAAATGCTCCACCATGAGTACTGATAAAATGTCAAATTAATATTCTTTGAACCTAAAGTTTCAACAAAATGAAGTTGAGTTCTTATGAGAGATGTTATGTTCTTCCCAAGAGACGTTATATGTTTACCCTGCTTTTTTCCTCCCTTGTTTTCTTTGTTAAATCATTCTAGTGTATTTTCTCACTCCTTAAAAAAAATGGTGTAATTACTTTATTGTATTCTCTATCTTCGTTTGCATGGGGTAGGCAAAGTTTAGGACACTATTTTATTTACTTGAATGGAAAAGTGAGTTTCATTCATGTTGTAGGGGACATATTATTTGGCAACCAAGAAGTAGAAAATAGAATTCTCTTATTTTATCTTTTATCTTTTTCTCTCACACACTTCATATACATAAATAATGTATTTTTTGTAAATATACTAATTGTACAATAATAGCAAAAATAGAGTATGTATTAATGTAATGAAGAAAGCTAGATAATTTATATTGGAAGTTAGTATATCTAATGTTTTTTCGTTTTGGCTTGAAATATACTAAAGAGAGAAAATACAGAATATACTAAAGTTAAATAGAGGCCATTGTTATGGCATCTCTTTCTCTCACACACATTATTTGCTCTCATGAAGTTTGCCAAGTGTAGAAGAAAGCACTAGATTCTAATAAGACTTAATGGGAGAATAAATCCATCTAACTATTACTTTCTTCCTAAGTTTGGAACTTGAATATGAAAAAAATATTAGGTTCCATTTTCTTTACTTACATGCACAGAAAAGCATAAATTTTCACTAAATTCTTAAAGTGCTGTGTGATGTGTCTATTGAGTGCAGAGTCGGCATTGATTATAGGCAGTGCAAGTTGCTGCTTAGATTATCCTAGTTTAATTTAAAAAAAAAAAAAATTAGCCCCCAAAAATAGGTTTGGGCGTGACTCACTTTAATGGCCCCTCAAAAAAGTTGGAAATATTACTTATACAAACAAATTGTACATATATTTTTTTTATATACTGACGTGACACCAATTAATGTTGAAGAGAAGTAAAGATAAAACATTAAAAGAGTGGCCCTCATGATTATTTATTAATGCCACGTCACTTTGTACAAAAAAGTTTGTAACTCAAACAAGTTTTAACACACATTGAATAGGCAAAAATAAAAAGGTTTTAGTCACATTAAATAGAGCCCCCTCCCCCTCCACCTAGTAAAAAAATAAGAAACTTGAATGTTACATGTTGTTCACCAAGTTTGTATTTGTTTGACATTATATTTTATCCATGTCAAATACTTATTTTACATATTTTTACTTTTTCAGTGTTTGATTGAAGTCGTAAATGTTAAACGTGGTCCATATGTTGCTCGCTCTTAATATAAATATTTCTTACTCACTCCCCTCATCAGCTCACTCATCTCTTTATTCATTCTTTCTCATAAAAATGTATGTTTTCACCTTTTTCCAACTTTAGAATTAGTGCACCCCAAGTTTATTCTAGTTCCATTGTTCCAATTTTTCATTTTGTTGGCCTTTCTCTTCAATGTTAAAGAAGGAATCTTGACTCAGGCATCAAGTTTTAACAAGGTATCTTTGTAGTCTCATCAATTCTCATCAAAAAGAAAATTAAGGCAACATTTGTACAATAGCTTGCATTATCAAAACTTAAAAAAGCATATATCTAAAGATGATTAATCTTAAAATTCCTCTTACCGAATGAGTTATTCTTTTCATTTGTTAAAAGAAAGAGATCCATAGTAATGTTATATGATCCTTTGATTTCCCCAACAACTATAAATTTCTAGTTTTCCCTCGAAATAAGCACACCACATTTCTCATCCTTTTTTGAACGTAATATCTCCCCCCCCCTCTCTCTCTCTCTCTCTCTCTCTCTCTCTCTCTCTCTCTCTCTCTCTCTCTCTCTCTCTCTCATCATAGTACAAAGGAAAAGATGGCTGAAGTTCTTCTTCAAGTTATTGCAGAGGGCGTATTGAATAAGGTGGGTTCACTTGTCAAAGAAGAGCTCACCCTGGTATGGGGTTTCAAAGAAGAACTAAGTAGCCTTAGTGAATCGTTAACCATGATTCAAGCTGTGCTACATGACGCTGAGGCCAGACAAGTGAAGGAAGAGGCCGTAAAGTTATGGTTGAAGAAGCTTAAAGATATAGCTAATGATGCTAATGATGTGTTGGATGAGTTTTCTTACGAAATCATTAGACGTAAAGTAGAGTTGAAAAATCAAATGAAAAGAAAGGTATGTTTTTTCTTTTCATTATCTAACCCCATAGTATTCCGTCGTATGATGGCTCATAAGATCAAGGAAATTAATACATCCTTAGAAAAAATTAACAAAAAAGCAATAGATTTTGGACTCCAAAAGAGAGGCATAGATATGGGTCCTTTACAACCCACTTTAAGTCGGGAGAGCGATTCCTTCCTTGAAAATGTAAAACCCATAGGGAGGGACAATGAGTCATCAGAAATAGTTAAAATGTTAATTAGCTCTATTGATCAAGAAGATCTTTTCGTAATACCCATAGTGGGAATGGGTGGCCTTGGGAAGACAACTTTAGCTAAGATGATATATAGAAATGAACTAATAATGAATCATTTTTCTCTGAAAATATGGATTTGTGTGTCTGAAAATTTTGATACTATCAAACTTCTAAAACAAATTCTAGAAGTGTTAAAAGGAAAAAAGTGTGAGGTACAAACCAGGGAAGTCATACTTCGAGACCTTAAAAAAGAGTTGGAAGGAAAGAAATATCTTCTGATACTTGATGATGTTTGGAATGAAAATCGAGCTAAGTGGGATGATTTTAGGAGTTGTTTATTAAGAGTGAGTACAACAAAGGGAAACAACATTATTGTCACGACCCGTAAGCGAGGGGTAGCATTGCTCATGGGTACATGTCCAGCGCATAATTTGAAAGGACTTTCAAATGATGAGTGCTGGTCGATAATCAAGAATAAAGCATTTGCGGCTGGAGGAGACCAAATGACTCCTGAATTGGAGACCATAGGAATTGATATTGCAAAAAAGTGTCAAGGTGTTCCATTTGTAGCAAAGGTCATAGGAGGGATGATGTTTGTTAAGAAGGAGAAATATGAGTGGTTAGAGATTCAAAATAGTCGAATTTGGGATTTAGATAACGATGAAAATGGGGTCTTAGGTATAATAAAGTTGAGTTTTGATTATCTGCCATCACCGTCTCTAAAGCAATGTTTTGCATATTGTTCAATTTTCCCAAAGGAATTCAACTTAGAAAGAGAGAGACTAATCCAACTCTGGATGGCTGTAGGATTGATTCAATCTGACGAAGGGTGTAATAAGTTAATGGAAGATATAGGTAATGATTTTTTTAATGTTATTTTATGGAATTCCTTATTCCAAGATGTAGAAAGGGATTTGTATGATAACATTATCGGTTGTAAGATGCATGATCTTGTGCACGATCTTGCACAATCGATCTCAAAGTCTGAAAGCTATAGTTTGGAGGACTCTAAAGTGACTGTCATACCTCTTGTTCGACACCTAGCTTTATATTCAAGTGGAGAAACAATAGACACGATGTTAAAAGATAATGCTAGATCTTTGCACACATTATTCTCAGATAGGTATTTGCCTAAGAATATGTCAGACTTTAAATGTTTGCGTGTATTGATTTTGGATGGGCTTGGGATTGAACACGTGCCAGACTCAATTAGCAAACTTATACATCTGAGGTATCTTGACATGTCAAATACTAAAATAAAAGTTTTTCCCATATCTATTTGCAAGCTTTATAATTTGCAGACTTTAAGAGTCAATGATTGCAAAGCCTTAAATGAGCTTCCAAACAAATTGAGTAATTTAATAAGCCTGAGACATCTCCATCTCGATACATTATATCATCAATTCAACATTCCATCTAGGATCGGACGGATGGTTAGCCTTCAAACCCTACCATTCTTTAGTGTGGGGAAAGATAAGGGTTGTCAACTTGATGAGCTAGGTTGTTTGAAACAACTTAGAGGCGAACTTGAGATACGTAATCTGGAACACGTAAATGGTATAGAGCAAGCTCAAAGAGCAGATTTATTTGGAAAGACAAATCTATACAAGGTGAGTTTTGTGTGGAGTATTAACAGACCAGACATGTATAACGACAAGGTTGTGTTGGAAGGCCTTCAACCTCACCCGAATCTGAAAAGCCTTTCAGTTTTAGACTTCTTGGGTGAGAATTTCCCAACATGGATGATGATTATGGCTGTGAACATGGATGGTAAGGGTGATTGGTTGCCTCTTAACAATTTGATGGAGATAAAATTACAATGGTGCATATATTGTGAGCATATCCCAATGCTTGGCCAACTACCAAATCTTCGATATCTTGAGTTAAGTGGAATGAATAACGTGAGATGCATAGATTTGTCATTCAATGGTCATCGTAAAGGTTCTCCCAACAATACTCGTAATGAAACGTCAACATTATTTCCAGCGTTAATCAGATTCACTCTAACCAATATGTGCAATCTGGAGGAATGGATGGAAGCAGAAGATGATCATGTGGTGTTTCCTCGCCTTGGGAAGTTGACAATCAAGAGCTGTCCCAAATTAGCCACATTTCCGAGCCGTTTTCCATGTCTCAAGGAATTGGAGGTTGATGGCTTGAATGAGTTAGCTTGTCTACCTGATTGGATATTGCAAAACAATAAATGTCTCCAAACCCTGCTTATAAAGGATTGTCCCATGTTAACAACTATAGAGCCCACCAAGCAGAGCTGCTACGGAAGCTTACTTGAAAGGCTGGAGATATCGTTTTGCAAGAATCTGGACTCAATTTCAAGCATTCAAGGCCTCACGTCCCTTAAACGGTTGATACTTGCGTGTTGTGATGGCTTGACATGTATGCCAAGTGGGCTACTACAATTCTGCACCTCTCTCCAGACATTGAGCATAGCAGATTGCAAGAATCTCATCTCTGTACCAGATTTAACCGCATGTTGTTCTGTTACAGATTTAACAATAACTAATTGTGAAAAATTGAGTTGTTTGCCGGAGGGATTAGGCTGCCTTACTCGCTTGAACTACTTGGAGATTGGTCCCTTCTCAGATGACGTCACTTTGTTCTCGGGTCTCAATGGTATACAACACCATTTTACGGCCCTAACAGGCTTGACACTACGTGGATATGGGGCGGAAGCTTTGCCAGGCTGCTTTAGCAACTTGTCATCTCTTAGATTCCTAGAGCTATATAACTGTCAGAGACTAAAATGTCTGCCAGCTGGGATACGCCTCACCAAACTAAAGCTTCTGAGGATCGAGGAATGCCCTCTATTAAAGGAAATAAATTTCGGGATTGCTTCAGATGATGATATTTCTATGTGAGTTTCTCTTCGATCTTCCCTATTCTAACTATATATATATATATATATATATATATATATATATATATATATATATATATATATATATATATATTAATATTAATATACACTCTCTTATTTGCACAGGTAACCAGTTTGAAGAATTGTTCACAAAAACAATGTTGCGCAGTGGTAATTAAATTACTTTCTATTATTTCTCCTTTATTACACTGATTTCCAACGTTTAAAATTATTCGATATGAGACTGAGATGTTACATTCTCAACAACTAGTTGTCCTTTGTTTTTAGAAACACATTTCATTTATGCAGCTACAGCATATCTAACATGAGGCATGACAATGTGAGGGCTGATTTCACCCATTCTTCTACTCTTATAGGGATTGTTGAATTAAGTGGTTAATCTGTAGTTAATGAGTTTCATATTATTTCAATTTTTGACTCTGATCATATTTGTCAATTATTTTCAAAGATAAGAGTGTGTTTACTTGGAATTGGAATTGAAGTTATATTCATTCAAACTTTAAAATATTTTTTCTTAAATTTCTTTTCCAAAGTATAATATTGATACTCATAAACATACCCTTAGAGCATCTATTAGACATCTTTGAAAAGGATGGTGCTGTTGTTTCGTTCTTCAATTTCTTTTCGTAGACAATGCTTTACGCTGCTTTGATCTAAGTTGGTATAAATTGATTGACAATTTTTTGCATTTTAATTGAATTGATAGTCCTTGCATATATATATATCTGTTAATTGAATGTTGTGATATCATTTAAAGATAATTAACCTACTCAAAACAAGTTGATTACCTTGACAGAGTTGGTAAAATGCAATGGGTCACAACTCACATTCCTTTTCCTTTTTGTAATTCTCGTAAATAAGTTATCCCTTTTGTAATTACGGATAATATTTCAAAAGAAGAGAAGATATGAAGGGATTAATTTTTGCAATTATTTTTTTTATCCCTTACACCAACCAAATCAAGGACCTAGACATGGAGAAGGGGCAGGTACATATCACATGCCCAGATTCAGCAATTTTAGGCAAAGGAAGCACAAATGAGAGACAACCTAAGCTTCCATTGATAGGGTGTAAGATAAACAACTAATTATCTGGTGATTAACTATATCAATGTTTTTAATGCCCCGTTCAGTAGGAATGATGGGCGTTGTTGTACCTTTAAAGGAGACAAGCTGTTATTAATTCTTCACAAAATGGTTTTGCTAACTGTCCACTAGAGGCGTTAATGGGTTGTGTTGAGTCTATTATTGTATCTAGTAATAAACGAATTGTGTTATTCGTTCTGTCACCCGTACGCGATTTGTTAATTAAACTGGTGAAAATATACATTCATACACGATTCGTCAAGTTAATGGGTGACACAACACGACCAGTGTCACCCAAGCTTTATTGGTAAACCGTCGATTTTATCACCTGCTAACCATTTACTACTTGTCAACCATTTAAACCCACAATCCGACGTGACAGTTGAGACTTACTAGGGATAGTTATTTTAAATGGTTGACTAGTTGTAAACAGTGACAGGTCACCGGACTCGTAAATTCAACGTGTTTGACATGTACATCCAATTATGACTCAAGCACGGTAAGCACCCATACCTGATAACTTCATGTTGATTTTTTTAGTTAACGGGTAGTGTCGCAAATTTTAACTCCTACTACCCACCTTCTATAGGGGTGGTCAGGGTTCAAAACATGTTGGGAATGGTTGTGTTTGACGCATATCCCAAATTGTTTGACTACCCCAAATTGTGCAGCTCATTTATTTCATTTAGTAAAAAAATTGGATACCCACTAAGATACGTGCCTTTTATTTGGAAGTTTGACTATTATTGTTGCATTTTTAGGGACAGACGCTACCCATGGAGATAAGTTGCACAATCACACAGTTGATTATAAGAAAGCAAAAATATCAATAGTGGACATCATGTTGGACTTCGATGCTTTTCATCACTTGGGAAAACAAGGAGGTGCTAAGAATCTCGAAGACATTGGTATTGGAAGCTAGGTGTTGTACAAAAAGGCTTTGTCAAGTATGTTGGATGATTGTGTGTGATGCATCTCTTAATGACTTCATATTTTTAGTTACTGTTTGGGAGTTTATGATTGTTTTATTTTGTTTATTGTGTTTTAATTTAAACATATGGTGATGGTGGACTTCATGTTTGTTATTTTTGATAGGGGCTTGTTGTTGGTTTATGGTTGCTATGTTACGCATTTTCGGATTAATAACTGATTTTCTTTTTGCTATATTAGGTAAAACCTTTTTTTACTCCGACGATGCAAAGATTTATTTTGCATTGACGGTTCCAAGCCTGGATAAAGGAGGAGGGGGAGAGGTTTATATTTATCCCATGTCACTGAAACACATAATTTCATCCTCCCTTTTGTTCTTATTTCCTGTTTTATGCATAAAAAAATTATTCTTTTATGCATAGTAATGTGTATATATATTTTCTGTTTTTATCCACTGGTTCTAATCTTGCCATGGGATATTTTTGGAAAATTAACATTTGAAAAGCAGTCTCAATGATTAAATGCTGCCCATAAGGCTTATGGGTAAAATAATGATGGTTATCTACATGTTAAGAATTCCCATTATGTTACTTTTTTCACACTTGGTTGGTCCTATATATGTATATGTATGCATCTTTGTCTTCCTCTACAGAGCTAATAATTGTTTACAGACGGTAAAGAAACCTAATGCCGATAAACCTGAAGATGCAAGCTTCACACTCCCCTTAATCTTAATCACCCTTGGAAGCTCGTGAAATGATAGAAACTCTTTATACCTCTTCATCTTGACAACATAATCGGCTAATGTATCAGCTGTACAGTTCACTCCCTATAACGAGTTCGATAGATGTGAGAAAAATTCACACCCATTCGTATAATAGGCTTCCATATCCTTTCAACTATTTACTAAATAGCAGTGTTCTAAAAAACGCGCCTAGGCGGCGCCAAGGCGCGCCTAGGCGCGAGGCTTTTTAGATACGCCAAGTTTTGGCCCTAGGCGTGGATCAAGGCGTGGTCAACGATGGTCAACGTTTTTTGGGGCAAGGCATGAAAAAACGCACGTTTTTTTGGGATAAGGCGTGAAAAAACGCGAGTTTTTTAGAAGTAAGGCGTGAAAAAACGCGGGTTTTTTATAATTTTTTTACTTTTTTTGTATTTTAAAAAAACAGTATTTTAATTTACAAATATTTAGACGTATTTTTAAGGTATGTACCATTTTAGTATTTTTAATAGCCTTGTCGTAGTCAAAAAATATTAAAATAAATTAAAAAAGGCTTAAACGCCTTTTCACGCCTTTTTACACCTAAACCCGCCTAGGCTTCTAAGGCTTAAGGCTTGTCCTTCACGCCTCGGTCACGCCTCGCATTTTTTAGAACCTTGCTAAATAGCGAAGCGCATTCAACCTCACTTTTGACAACTTTAATAGGACATTGAGAACCTTTTTGGGGGGAATAACTGCTGCTAAACCATACACAGCGATGGATTGAAGAGAATATACAATCTTGCAAACATATAAAACCACCCCTTTTCTTATTAATTATTTGTCCAGAGCAGGCCACATATATCTATAAATCACCTTCATAACAGAGTGTTTGGTACACATCATCCTCTGCCTCAATAACCTTTGAAAATATCCCCAAAGCATTCTCTATTTAGGTTTCATTAAAAAAATTTAGGAATTTGAGCAGCACTATGTTGAAGACCAGCCACCCAGTATATTGAATGATGAAAATAAAGGCCTTTCTTGGGTAAGAGTTGTTGAGGTAAGAAAAGAATGATGAAAATAAAGAAATAGAGTTAATTAAAGTCGGCCTAAAGTATTTAAACATAACTGTGTGGATCCGTGAATGAGGCTCTAACACCTATGCTGGGGTTTGGGTTGATGATGCTAAGCTTACTGTTATCATCTATCAATCATTTGATTCCCAATTAATGACAATGCAATAAGTTTCTTAGTCCCAAATTAAAATTTAAAATTTGAAAACTCATATTTTTTAAAAATATATTAAGTTTAATTTAATCAATAATGAAATATAAAAATCTATATAATTATTATACAATTAAGTATATTATAATTGGTAAAATGTGGTTTTAATTACTCTTCTCTTAAAAAGTTAAGACAAACTGTAGCTGAACTGAGGTAAACAAAACCACAATTATCAATAACTTCAGCAAATTATGTGGCAGTCCCCAATTAACATCAGTTTCACCTAGCTGTTATTGATTACTGTAGACAACATTGATATCCCCTCCTACAATCCAAGGGAGAGACACATTGAGAGCAAAGTTTTATGAAAATCTATTGGCAAGCTTATGAACTACAGATTTCTGCCTCCATTTGTTGAGTTTTCACGGGTTTGTGTTAAAAAAATTTACTTTAAGCTATTCGTTTAGTTTATAATAAAAATATTATGGTTTTACAAGATAAGTTGTTTACATACAATGTGGTTTGTTTCAATGGTTAGAGTTTATATATAAATATTAGGATTTTGCAACTTAACAAGTTAACAAATGAAAGGTCATAGGTTTACATACATACCAGATTAGTGTGCAAGCCTGAACTTCTAATGTTATGTCTTTGGTTTAGAGAGAGTGTCTTTGTTTTAGAGAGAATGGAGAGGGAAAATGTGGATTTCTATCAAATTTCATTTATATATGGTTTGACTCTTGGGATGCTTCTTTAGTTTGATATTTGGAATAAAATTTTACTTAGTTTGTGGTGGTGGAAAGATATTGGTGTTAGGGAGAAAAAATTGGAGTGTCTTTAACAACACCCAAAATTTGGGGTGTCTTTAATAACATCCCTAGACTTTTTGTCACACCCCAGACCCAAATCCATTCTAATAATTTATTTTTATAATAATTAAATCAAATCTTCAATCCATTTGAAATATAATTCATTTATCATTATTTTCATGCATATTGTACATAATGAACATAATACTGTTCTTTGTACCATAACATAATTAACATCAGAGTCATACTTAAGTGAACATGCAATACTATGATTAACTATTAGAGTTATCAAGTTAAACCACTCTATCTCAATATATACAATGCGTGAGTGTAGTAAAATTCTCAGTGTGATAATAACAAAATCCCCATGTCTAAACCCCAACTCTTCCTAACGGCGCAACTCTCAAAATTACCAATCATATGGTATCCTAGTTGGCAACGCACAAACTCAAAATGTTAAATATAAACATTATGCAAAGCTTAGTGAGGTACTCCTTGCCTGCAATGAAGTAACAATTATATATCAAATCTGTGGATATAAAATCCAAACAATCTTGCCCGTTATGGCAAGAACAAATCCTAGAACATAAGTTACCACAAATCCTTATCATCAAACAAAACAAATCATTGGATCTTTGTTCAATTCCAATCCTGGATCATAAGACCCAAACAATCCTGGATATTTGAATATCCAAACAAATTTTGAATATCGAAGTATTCAAACCAATCCGTTCTTAGAGTTAAATTCATATCCAACATATCATTTTCATATCTATATATGAAACAATCATAAGTACACTCACCTTGACAACTTATCAGTCTTTTCCTTTTCCTTTGTCTGACCGGTTCTTCTTCCCTTCATATCATTCTTACAATATTAGTATCATGATAAGAAAATTAACAATCTAAGGAATATCGTCAGTGTAACTCAATTGATAAGCATTATACGATTCAATTAAATTCATTTATCATAAATGAAGTTCTATCTAAATTGAAGTTAAGATATTTAACATATCCAAATTATAGTCCAGACATACTTCAATTTCTTCTTGGTAATCCAATCCTTATTATATTAGGTTTCCAATACAAATGACGGTACATCATTTCAAGTTTTCAAGAGCAAGATATGCCCATTTCTTCACTATATAGTAAACCTGCCCTATAGACTCCTCTATCATTCAGTCAACTTCCAAGAATTTTTGCAATTTTTAAACGTCATAACTTTCTATGATATTCCACCCAATTTCAATAAACATATTGAATAATACAAGATTAAAATTTCAAAATTTTCAGAGATCATTTGTTATGCCAAGCAAAACTTCAAACACAAGGTATGCATACTTACCCTTTTGGGGTAGGTTCTACACCTCAAATTCAAACTATCAACCAAGATTCATTTCTTTGTATTTTTATATAATTTTTGAATATAATAGGTATATATAAGTGTAGTTTCATATCCAACTAGAATTAATCGATTCCATTGTGTATTCACAAAGATACACTAGTTTGATCAACATAATGATCATGCCCTTAGTTGTATGAATTCGACATGCTCCATACATATAACCTACACCTACACCTACCCATATACATACAAACAAAGTATCCCCTTGTCCCAAAATATGATCCTTAACATCATATAAAACAACATATGTTATATTAAGAATTTAAATTTATAAATTAATCTTACTTAAGCACCCTTGGCTACGTAAGTTCATTTATCTCTCAATTATCTTCCATAATCATTCACTAATTCACCCTAAACCCTCGTTCTTTTATGGAAAACCTTAGCCCACTTGAAATTCTGATATCAATGAAGAATGAAGGCGATTTTAAGGTCTTTAAGTCGGCATAAGGGTACATCCCTTTGGTCCAATCAAAATATAACACGTGGCGCCATATAAGACAAAATGTCATTTAAATCTAGATGGCTACTTTACCCCATGTTCGTAAAAAGATGATATCTTATCACTTGAATGTACATTTGATGTACCGTTTATTTTATTACAACCCTAATTCATATATGTACAACAATCTAGTTTTCACCTCAAGTGAATTGATATATTACAAGGGTTAAAACTAGTTTCCAACATGAATATTCCTATCGAAAACGTCAAAATTTTGCGTTTGTAACTAATTCGATATTTCATGATTTATGAAAGTAGGAGTAGAATAAACGTAATAACTTAACAATAGATATACTAATAACACATTATACATATCACATAAAGTAAGCATGATTCAAACATAATTTATCATAATCATATTCGGGTAGTCACAACTCTCCCCCCCGTCAGGAAATTTCATCCCCGAAATTGACATACCTTGGTTGTCCAAATCAAACAAATACGGATAATGAATTTTAATGCTATCTTCGCTCTCCCATGTAGCTTCTTCCATGTAATGCCTTCTCCACACAACTTTCACAAGTGGGATCACTTTAGATCTCAATATTTATTCTTTCCTATCCACGAAAGCAAGGGGTTCTTCCACATAGCTCTAGTCTTCCTTCAAGTCAATAGGTTGTTCCACCAATACATGTGAAGGATCCTCTACATACTTTCTCAACATAGAAACATGGAAAATATCATGTAATTAGGATAACTCTGGTGGTAATGCTAACTTGTAGGCAACTATCCCTACTTTCTCAAGAATTTTATAAGGTCCAATGTAGCGTGGAATCAATTTCCCTTTCTTTACAAATCTTATAACTCCTTTCCACGACAATATCCGAAGAAACACATAATCCCCTTTCCGAAATTTCAAATCTTTCCACCGTTTATCCGCATAACTTTTCATTCTACTTTGAGTTGTTCTCATTCTAACTTGAATAATCTTCACTTTTTCTGTGATGACTTCAATTAACTCTGTACACTCTATCTTTCTTTTACCAATTTCATCCCAACATATCGGTGTACGACACCGTCTACCATAAAATGCTTCATATGGCGCCATACCAATAATAGATTGAAAACTATTGGTATATGCAAATTCTATCAAAGGCAAATATTCATCCCAATTACCTTTGAAATCAAGCACACAATCTCTAAGCATATCCTCTAAAATCTGTATGGTTCTTTTAGTCTACCTATCCGTCTAAGGATGAAAAGTTATACTAAACTTTAAGTTAGTACCCATAGCATACTGTAAACTATCCCAGAATATGGATGTAAAAGTAGGGTCCCTATCTAAAATAATAAAAATATGTGCTCCATGCAATCGAATAATCTCATTAATATACAATCTCGCATACCTATCATCTGTGTGCGTAGTCTTGACTGCTAGAAAATGAGTTGACTTGGTCAATCTGTCCACCACTACCTAAGTCAAATCTGACCCCTTATGAGACCGAGGAAGCCCAACCATAAAATCCATCGTTACATGATCCCATTTCCATTCCGGTATTGGCAATGACAAAAGAAAACCCGTAGGTTTCTGATGTTCCACTTTCTCTTTTTGACATATAAGGCATTTAGCAACAAAATCAACTATTTCCTTCTTCATATTATTTCACCAATAATGCTCCTTCAAATCCCTATACATTCTAGTACTACCAGGATGCATAGTATAAATGGAATTATGAGCATCATTTAAATATTTTCTTTCAATCCATCCACATTAGGCACACATAATCTCTGCTTATACAATAAAGTGACATCATTAACAATACAAAATCGTCAGACTTACCATTTCGGACATCTTACCATCTCTTCTAAAAAAAAGGGTCCTGACTTTGCAAATCACAAATATGGGTAGCTAACAAAGGCCTTACGCTTACATGAGCAAAGAATCTGTCCCTATCTGCTAGCTGTAATTCCACTCCCATCAATCTCAACTCCATAATATGAAAAACTCTAGCACACCGAATACAAGATAACTTGCTCAAAGTCTTTCTACTCAGAGCATCTGTAACTACATTTGCCTTCCCTGGATGGTAGTGAATTGTATAATCACAATCTTTAATTAACTTCATCCACCACCTCTGCCTCAAATTCAACTCATTCTGAGTAAATAAATACTTAAGACTTTGATGGTAAGTAAAAATTTCACATAATTCACCATACAAATAATGACGCCACAATTTCAAAGTAAACACAATGGCAACAAGTTCTAAATCATGCGTAGAATAATTATGTTCTTGTGTACACAACTGCCATGAAGCATACGTAATAAGCTTAGAATGCTGCATAAAAACACAACTCAACCACTAATATGAAGCATCGTTATAAATAACAAAACCATCTCCACCTTATGGAATAGTAAGAACGAGTGCAGTTACCAATCTTTTTTTCAATTTTTCACAACTATTTTCATAATCAGAACTCCATTCAAACTTGACATCTTTTTGGGTTAATTTAGTTATTAGTAAGGCAATCGAAGAAAATTCCTTTATAAACCTCCTATAATACCTAGTCAAACCCATAAAACTCCTCACCTCAGTCACATTATTGGGCCTCTCCCATTTTACAATAGCTTCTACCTTTTGAGGATCAACACTTATACCATCCCCAAAAATAACATGGCCTAAAAATACAACTTGAGATGCTTTTCATATTCAACCATATCACGTGAGTAAATTAGAATATCATCAATAAAAACTATCACAAATGAATCGACAAAAGGATGTAGTATTCGGTTCATAGGATCCATAAATACAGCTGGATCATTAGTCACTCCAAAAGTCATCATGGGAAATTCAAATTGACCATACCGAGTACGAAAAAATAGTTTTAAAAATATCGCTTTCCTTCACTCTTAACTGATGGTAACCTGATCGAAAGTCTATCTTTGAAAACACTTTAGCATCTTCCAACTGATCAAACAAATTATCTATACGAGGTAAAGGGTACTTATTTTTAGTTGTAGCTTTATTTAGTTGCCTATAATCAATACTACGCATGGTACCATCTTTATTTTTCACAACTAATACTGGTGCATCCCATGGAGATACACTAGGCTGTATGAAGTCCCTATCAAGTAAATCCTGCAACTGAATCTTGAGTTATTTCAACTCAACAGGGGCCATTCTATACAGTGCCATAGAAATAGGGGATATCCCCGGTGATAATTCAATACTAAACTCAATTTATCTGTCTGGAGGTAGCCCAGACAACTCAATAGGAAACACCTTTAGGAAATCCCATATAATAAGAACATCAACTATTTGTAAAGCCCCCTTTCTAATGTGAAGAGCACATACAATAAAACCCTCGGAACCCTTACTTAATAATTTCCTCGTTTGAATTGAAGAAATGATGCAACTGGGAACAATTTCCCTTTCCCCTACATATTTAAATTCAGACTCACCAAGAATATTAAAAATAACCTCCTTATGAAAACAATCCATAGATGCATGATATTTTGATAACCAATCTATTCCCAAAATTATGTCAAAATCAGATATATCCAATGTAAGTAGGTCTATATTTGTATCTTTAACTCCCATAGTCAAAATACAATCACAAAAAATATATTCAGCTACAATCATATCCCCCATTAGCATATAAATACCCAACCCCGCATCTAAACGAGTATGGTCTATTCAGATATATAGCAAAAGTATAGGACATAAAAAAATGTGTGAAACCCAGGATCAATCAAAACATAAACACTTCTATTAGTAACAAAAAGTGTACCTATCACCACATCTGGAGTAACCTGAGCCTCTTTCATTGTAAAGACTCATCCACCTGTCCTGGAACTACTAGCTTGTTCTCTGCCCACACTTTGCACTCCACTTCTTGAAGGTAACACTCTACTTACCACTTCATTAGGTGTTGTTGGAGTCTCTGCCAACTGTGGACAATTCTACTTAACATGCCCCACTTGATGACAATGGTAGAATTCTATTCCTTTAATCTTAGGACACTTGAATTTATAATGCCCCTTCTCTTTACGAAAGAAACATGTAACAACTCTCCCCGGTGCCTCACTTCTTCCTGACCTCCTAACTAAACTAGAAGATCCTCCATCCTTGTTATCTCTATCAAATCTCCCCTGACCTCTACCACTATCTCCACCACCTCTCTGAATTTTATGAGTTTCCATCTTAACACTTACACCCTCACCTCCCTTAGAATTATAAGAGTCGAATCTACTTTTCTTTAAACTCTCTCTATTCGCCACCCCTTGGTTCATTTGCCTTTCTGCTATCATGGGTTTATTCACCAAAGAAGAAGAATCTTCTAACTCATAAGTAGCCACTCTATTTCGAAAGTGCCAAATAAACCCCTCTTGGAACTTACTACATTTCTCTTCCTTATCCTCCACATATTTAGTAGCAAATCTAGACAAAGCTGTAAATTTAGTTTCATACTCCCTCACAGACATTTTCCTTTAGGTCAAATTTATAAATTTGCTCACATTCTCGTTCCTATAAACTTTAGGAAAATAGTTAACATAAAAAGCTTTAATAAATTCAGGCTAAGTAATAACATTAGTACCTTTAATTCTGGACACCAAATGGTTGTTGGCTTCCCAACAATATTTAGCCTCTCATTTTAGTCTAAACGCAAACAAATTCACTTTTTGGTTATCTGGAACTTTCATCACTGCAAAGATAGTCTCTAGATCTCTAACCCACATCTTAGCTTCTGACCCTGAATATTCTGGAGGATTCAACTTCAGGAACTTTTCATACACGGTGTCTTTAATTTCCTTCCTTACCTCTTTCTCAATTCTGTCTACAGTCTTTGATTCCAAATATCTAGTTTGTTGTCCTACAATTAATGCCACATTTCTTTCATGTTGTTCAGCCATCCTCATCATTTCTTATGCCATTATTTGCATCTCTGTAGGCTACTCATGCTCTCTATCCCTTCATGCAACACTCTACTCTATTTCAATATCCTCTGTATTAGAAGCTACTTGTAACAACCCATATTTTCAAATGATAAAAAATGAATTAATTCAGTTAAAAAATTTAAATTACGCGTGTGACGTAATTTAATAAAAATTAAATATGATGGGTTGATTAAATTATTAACCGGAGAGAAATGATTCATGCTTATTGAATAAAATTACAAAGTGAATAGTAATTACATAATTGATGTCATAATGAGTGATGGTGACGTAACAGTATGATATCTCAACCGAATGTCGTAAGTGGACTAAATAAGGTAGAGATAGAAAATAAATAATGGGTAACTCGGATGATGATTTTGAGGTGACGGTTGAGTTCTAAAGGGTCGAAACAGTCAAAATAGTATACCTAGGTGCGTAGTTTGAGTCCCGAGACAGTTTTAGACATAATTGACAACTCGAGAGGACATTTTAGTCATTTTATAACTTAGGGTTAAAGGAATTTGGGGATATTGAGTATTATATATAGTTGTGGTGATGTGAGGCTAGGGTAAAGAGATTAGAAAATAAGTGGAGGCTAGTAGAGAGGGGAGGAAGAGTTTTCTTGGAGCTTAAGAAAGGGTTTTGGAGAATTCAAGCTCAATTTAGCATCACAACCACTCTTGGAGGAAGGATTAAAAGAGAAGCTTCACCAAAGAGGATCAAATCATACCACTTCAATTTAAGGCAAGTATTTATCTTGCAAATTTTTATGAGTTATAATACCCATTTAGAGTAGGGCCTTTGAATTTAGTAAAATTGATGATATTTTTGTGATTTGATGAATATAATTCATAATTGGGAATATGATTGCATGTAGAATGAATCCATTGGTATAAACAAAACAAAATAAGAAGTTTTGAGATTTAGTTCATAGGACCCTCCATCTAGATATAAATGCAATAACATCATTCTAGGGTTTGAATTGTAGAACAAATTCTTGAATTTGAGAAGTCTATGAAATTGCGTAAATTAGGAATCATTTAAAACTTAAACCGTCATCTTAAAAACTGTCTTGCGCTGTTTTGGTTCCGAAAATGGCTATTCTGTCCATGCTTCCTCGTAGAAAATCCTGTTTGCTGTATTTCGTTCTCTGATACATTTTTTCCAAAAAGGGCTCCGCAATGCCTCAAAACTGCATTTTAAACGTGGGGTAAATTTTAAGAAATGTTATTTTTGGTTTGTTGTTCCGTTGGAGGTTGTCTTGATTGATTGATGGTGATTATTTCTATATACTTGGATTATTAACTACAAGGTTATTTTAAAAGGGTTTAACCTCAAGAAGGTGTAAGTCATTCGAACGAGATTGGTGTGTTGTTTGAATATCCCTAGGTTTTAGATTTTGGAGATAGATCATTACATTGCGAATGCGTGGCAACGAGTTTCATATTTTAAACTAGTTATATTAAGTAAGGGGTAAATATGACCCTTAGAGTAGTGAGAGATACTCGAAATTATGTGAAATGGAAATTTAATTGAAATTAATGGTATGTCGAATATGCGATTGATATATACTACGTACGAGTTATTATAATCGGGTTGTATGCATACTTACTGAATTAAAACGTAGATAGATTGTGTGAATACCTATAGATATTATTTGATTATGTGTGTGAGCATACCTACGTTGCCTGCTATCAGGAGGTTTACGCACAGAGGGCGATCCCACCTTGACGATTCTTATGAGGTGTTGATTAGTGTCCCAGAACATGGAACTTAGGGCGATCCACTGTGTGTCATGTATTAGTAGGATTGGCATGTCTTTTGGCTACATTATGTATGCGCATATCCCAAAGGCTTAGAACAATGTTCGCCTCCACTTTGATGTTGATTTATTTTGGTTTCGAGAAAACATGCCAAACCAATGTCCTTTATTGAGTACAATAGGTACATGGGCTTGATAATAGAGTATGCCAACATCACGAGGAACCATTCCGGGGATGATATATGTGTGTATATATCTTATGTGTGATGAATATATATGCCCATGTAATATACCTAATTATATGAAATAGTAGAATTAATATATGATGAATATCTAAAAAGGAAATAAAATGGTGAAATTTAAATAAGTGGCAATAATAAAATGAGAATAAATAATTTATTATTGAAAGCATCGTATCGTATAGTATGTGGATATACGTGAGAATTAAACATATCGAGAGTAGTCACATACCTTAGCTAGTTGGGCAGGGAATACTATTTAGGCAGAATACATTAAGCATGCACATTCGTTGAGAGGTGAGAATCTCAAGTGAATGTACGTGAATAATATATGTGTAATAAATAACTAATTTAAATTGTGATTTAAATACTTTCTAAATATTTTCAAAATATTTTACTTGGGATCTAACACATGTCAAAATATTTTCAAAATATTTTAGGTGTCTAGCACAGGGACGCCCAGCTTAGAGATCCTATCCAGTGACGCGTAGTTGCAGCAGTGTGGAGGTTTGTAGGATATATTCTTAGATCCTTATGCTCATTCTTTCTAGATAGGAGATTTCATTATCGGTTCATCCGGGCGTGTTGCCTTCAAACTATTTATTTATTTCAGTTATGCATCAGACTGTATTTAGATTTTAATTACTTATTTCAGATTATGGTTGGATTATTTTACTTAGAGAACCGATGGCTTATTTAGTCTCCTTTATTTAGTTTTTTATATTTGTCGTGGGATTGTTCAGATTAGATTAATGTATGATTGGTTTAATTCATTTAAATTATTGTTGCATGTATTAATAATAAAAGAAAAAAATTATCACGAGTTTAATTTGACACAAGTGATTAGTAAATAAAAAGTTTTCGACAGTGATGCTAAGAATGAAACCATTAATGATTCTGGTTTAATTTAATAATAGACTGATCACCCGAGATTAAAATATGGGGTGTCACAGATGGTATTAGAGCATCAGGTTCTAATGTCCATAGGATTTATACGGGTTACTATGATTTCAGCGTAGCGTCCTTTGACTTAAAGCCCTATTATTAGGACTATTGTATTCATAATCACACATTTGAGATTACGTTTTGTTGCGATTATATTTGTATTGATGGTGAACTCATACAATTCGATTTATTTTCAGACGTCACCTAGGAGGGAATGAGAGGCTAGGATCGCCAGAAGAGGTGATGCTGGAAAGTATCAACGAGTACCTCTTGTACCACAAGGTATGGTAACCGTCAGAGAGGTGGCTGATATTGTAACATAAGAAGTTACTGCCGAATTATTACACTATCGAGAGCATAGTGTCCAGCTAATAGGTACCAAAAGAGCAAGGGAACCTAGTCTCAAGCAAGTCAGGAAGAAACAGTAACAATATAACACCAAAGCAATAGCGACAGGATACTCCAGGCCGTCAGGGCCAAGAGAATAATAGAGATGGCCAGCAGAGTCAAAGCCACCAGGGACAACACGTCCAGGAGCAGGGAGATTTCAAAGGGAGATGTTTTACATATGGAAAGGATTGCCACAAGCACCAACTTTGTTTGCAACGAGCTAAGGAAAAGCCTCAATAGGACCAACAGGGTCAAAAAGATAAAAATTTCACTCGTCGTTGTTATATTTGTGGGGAGGCGAGTAACCTAAAGAAATATTGTCCACGGTAGGGTCAATACCATCAGGGTAATTAGGGCCAGCATCGAAGGGAGTTCTCAGGCCAGTGTTTTAATTGTGGACAGACGGGCCACAAGAGGAGGGGTTGCCTACAACAAGGGAGAGATCCACAGCAGCAGTGTACCCTGCATGAGCATCGGGCACAGAGGTCACTTACGGCACCAGCCCCACCCACACTACCACTATAGGGGAAACTACAGTATGGATATGCTTATAATGTTCGGTATGTAGCATGCCACGAGCATCGCAGAATTTTATGAAGGTATGTATCCTATTCATGGGTGTAAGGATAGGATTTTATTTGATATGGGGACATCACACTCTTTTATGGTGATTAGATTTACACAAGCTGCCATCCTATTAGAGACAGCTGGTAGTCTCCTTATGTGCGTGGAGTTATTGATGGGTAGTGGGTCGCTTATACACTCAATTTGTAGAGGTGTGGATATTGATGGGGGCAGATTGTGTTTAGCTACCGATGTTCTTGTATTAAATATGGAGGGATATGACGTTATCTTGGGGATGGATTGGTTAGCTGGTTATCAGGCGATGGTAGATTGTTTCGGGAGGACTATTATAACACTACACCAAAATGGGCAAATTGTCACCTTTCAGCCGGCCAGCCTTGTCAAGGTCATTGACCGTGACAAAAAAACACGCGTTTTATGTCATGGTCATTGACCTTGACACGACCGTGCCAACAAATTGTCACGGTCATTGACCGTGACAATTCGTGTCACGGTCAAAGACCTTGACACGACTGTGACAACTTTTCCAGCAAAAACCCTACCCCCCTTATTTTTTCCCTCCCGCGCCCTTCCCTCCCTCTCTCTCTCTCTCTCTCTCTCTCTCTCTCTCTCGACGCTGCTCTCTCTCTCTCTCTCTCTCAGGTCCAATTTCTCTCTCTCTCTCTCTTCCATTTATATATATATATATTTGTCTGTATATTTATGTGTGTATGTGTATATATATATGTGTGTATGTGTGTGCGTGTGTGGGGGGTGGGGCGGGATGGGGGTAGGGGGTGGTGGAGGGGGGGCAGGGGGTGGGGTAGGGTGGGGGAGGGGGTGGGGGGTATGTGTATATATATATGTGTGTATGTGTGTGCGTGTGTGGGGGGTGGGGCAGGGTGGGGGAGGGGGTGGGGGTGGGGCGGGGTGGGGCAGGGTGGGGGAGGGGGTGGGGCGGGGTGGGGCGGGGGTGGGGGAGGGGGGCAGGGGGTGGGGCAGGGTGTGGTGGAGGGGGGCAGGGTGGGGTGGAAATTTGGCTAATACACGAAAAACTGATAATCGTAAATATTATGAATAAAAATGGTACTTTCTTGGAGACTATAAATTATTATGTACAAACTTTGGTTCTAGACCTATGTTGTTGGATTTGGATGTTGGGTGTTGATTAGTTGGTATTATTGGGAAGATTGGGTTAAGTTGAAGCATATGTTATTGGAGTTGAAAATTATATGTTAATTCATTATTACTATTGGGGGATACAGTGTTGAAAAATATTGGTATTTATCGTAGATAGTAGAATTGTTTAGTAATTGGTATCGTTGAATGTTAAAAGATTACGGGTTGTGATATGTGCAAAAATTATGGTTGGGTGAATAGTTACATATTTGTTTGATGGATTTGTTTTTGGTGTTTATTATCGATGGGACTTAATTTGTTGAATGATAATATTTGTATTAGATACTTGCGTGGTTTTACCTAACTTGAATGAATTAATAAATGTTTCAGTAAAGGTTGAAGTGGACAAAAAACGTGTGAATTGATTAATATCCATAATGTAAATAAAAGGTAAAGTAAGTGTGTAAATGGGTGGTTGAGCAAGCTAAGAGGTCTAACCCATATTTAATACATAGGTGTGTTATGAAAGGTTTTCAAAGGGTAATTAAGTATTTTCAAATAATGACCCCGAAACATAGAAATTCAATCTCAAGCAATTTAATTTCAATCTCTACAAATTTATGCATGTATTCAAGGGATTTATGAAGGATTAATATTAAAATTCAATTCCTATACATAATCTAAAAATTATAACTCAGATTCAACTAGAAATAAACCAAACCAAAGTTAGTTAAATAAACCAAAGGATTAATATTAAAATTCAACTCTATTAGTTAAATTATAAATGTAATAGAATTAATCCATATAAATCAGATTTTAATCACAATTAGGTTTTAGAGTTACATAGATAGGCATAATCTAAATCAATTTCAGTCCTACAAATATTCTAATTAACTTGCCTCAAATTTGATGAATAACAAGGGCTAAAAGTATTGTTCATTTAATTCAATTAGGTAAAACCCATGATAATGAAATTTATGCTACAATTATAATTATCTCATGTCATAATTTTATTGATAAACAATATATGTAGTTGTCACGGTCGTGGTGGGGGGAGGGGGGGGGTGGGTGGGGTGGGTAGGGGTGGGGTGTGTGTGTGTGTGTGTGCGTAGGTGTTCGTGTGTGTGTGGCGGGGGGAGGGGGCAGGGGTGGGGCACCCATTTAATAACTCTTTAAATATTTGGAAAAAACATAATATTACAAAATTGAAACGAAATGGTATTGACGGAACTTACACATATGTTGTAATATAGACGGAACATTTTTTTATCTGTACTAATAACATTTTTTTTATCTGTACTAATAACATTTTTTTTACAGCAAAAATGTCTCCTTCAGATGTTAGGGCGAAGATGATGATGCTGTTTATGATGATGTCGTCGTCTGGGTTCGGTGGTAGCGGAGGCGACGAGGGCTCCTCCGCCCCTAGGCTCCCCAAATATGGAAAATTTGGGATTACCGTCGAAAACAAGTCGCAGCTTTTAGCGAGATCCCTCGAGCTTCTAAAGACGGTCATCGGCCCGGGGTTTATGAGTTGGAAGGAGGTGCCGTATGAGCTCAAGTTAGCTGTTTGGGCGGCACTACAGGTAATATTTATATGAATATTTCAATTTCAATTTCAATTTATATTTATATTTATATTTATATTTATTCGCAACTAACATTGTATTTGTTGGACAGGAACAATTCAACTTGGATCCAAAGCTACGCGATTCCGTCTTGGAGCAGTTGAGGGAGCAACACAAGACGTGGAAAAAAAATATGCGGACACGGTACTTTGGAAAAACACGAGAGACCATTTTATAATGGCGCGGATCCGTCCCGCCCAAGGAGCCGATCTCATTGGCACAATGGCAAAAGTTCATTGACAATGAGATCGAGGATCGACAATTGGCATCTCGCCAATCGGGGAGGGAAAATCGGGCTAAAAAGACGGACGTGCACTACTCTGGCCGGACCTCTTACGCTGAGGTGGAGCATAGGATGAAGGTAATATTTAATTTATCTATAACTACAGAAATATATTATTGGATATTATTTTACTTTGCGGGGCCGATACTAATTTTACTTTACTTTATTTTATTTCAGGGGGTAGGGAGTGGGCCAGGGGGTAAGCCACATAGGCTTGATACTTATGTGGCTCTTCGAACGAAGAAGAGGAAGGACAAGGAGGTGTCCCCGAGCGTCGCGGCCACGATTGTAAGTAACCCGACAGTTTAATTATTGTTAATTACGTTATAATTTTTTAGTTTACTTATTTTACTAATCATGTGCTTTTTGTCGTTTCAGGCAAAGCTTAAGGAAGTGCATGAGTCGCAGTCTGATGCCGACAAGGCATCTTTGTCCATAGATGCACTCAGCCAAGTGCTTGGCTCTGATCGCAAGGGGAGGACAAAGGGAGTGAGCTCGCAGGTGGCCAAATCTAGGATCATCGGATTGGAGACGAGCGACACCGGGTTGGCTCGAACGGTGGATTCACACGACGCGAAGCTGTCCCGTTTGGAGGCGACGACCCAAGATATGTACGCATTCATGAAGCGTACGTTGGGTGGAGATCGTAAAGAGAAAGGGAAAGGGAAAGGGAAGGAGAAGGCGGTGGAGGAGGAGGTACGGGAGGACGAGGAGGTGCGGGAGGACGAGGCGCAGGATGACGAGGATGTGGACCTCGCTGCTTCATCACCGACACGTTCGTACTTCGACGATCCACTTCCCTATTTGGCGCCCTCCAACAGACCATTATCGACAATTGGTTGGCCGAGCGTGTTCATATTGGACATATTTGATGGCCAGCGGATAGGGCGGGGGTTGAGGGACCCGAATATCTTCGAGGGTGGAATAGCCATGGACGTGTGCTTCAACAGATGGAGTCCAGGGTGCTCGTCACGCATGTCATACCCGGGAAGGAGAACTCCCTATTGTGGTTGCGCGAACAATGCGGCACGACGTATATTAGTGGGTGCGTCAATTCGTATGTCGTGTGGCCTACTCACCTCCTCAGTTTTATCCAAGACATGTAGTAAGATTATTTTCTAGTTTGTCCATTTTAATTATATTTGGATTATATCGTCATGTATATTATTTTTACTTTGAAGATTTGGATTATACTGTCATTTGCATTATCTTTAGTTTGTGTTGGATATATGATGTTTGGAACAGGTACAACGTTGCTATAACAGGTACAAATATACTGCTGGGCAGTGGCAGTGGCTATACTGCCCAGCAGATTTTTTTTAAATTCTGCCCAGAATTTTCACGGTCATTGACCGTGACAATTTTTTTTAAAAAAGGGTCACGGCTTTGTCACGGTTTATAACCGTGACAAACGTGTCACGGTCATTGACCTTGACACGGCCGTGACACAAAACATGAGTTTTTTGTCAAGGTCAATGACCGTGACACGACCGTGACAAAAAAAGTTGTCTCGCCTCGAAATGTCACGGTCATTGACCTTGACAAGGTGGATTTGTCAAGGTCAATGACCTTGACAAATGGGCAGATTTGGTGTAGTGTAATATCGATACTAGGGAAGGAGATGTTCACAGCTGTGATGCCTCTTCCCGAGGGAGAGTCGATCACTCACCAATATTACATCGAGGAAGAGGCCTCATAGGAGGTGGTAGTTTCGTTAGACTAGATTCTAGTAGTAAGAGAGTTCGATGATGTATTCCAGGGTATAAACGAATTATCGCCTTGCTGGGAAATTAATTTTGTTTTTAATCTATCACCGGGTACGAGACCTATAGCTCGAGCACCCTATCGCATGGCCCTATCTGAGATGCGTGAGTTGAGAGAGCGGATTCAGTAGCTCTTGGGGCATGATTTTATTCATCGGAGTACATCACCGTAGGGTTCACCGGTGGTATCTATAAAGAAGAATTATGGGTCGCTTCGATTGTCTATTGACTACAGAGAGTTGAATAATATCACGATTCAAAATAAATATCCACTGCCTCGTATTGCTGATCTATTCGACCATCTGAGGGGAGCAACTTACTTTTCCAAGATTAATTTGCGGTCTGATTATCATAAGTTATGCATCAGGGAGGAGGCCGTTCCTAAGACTTATTTTCTAACACGATATGGGTCCTATGATTTTAAGGTGATCTTTAAGTGTCAGTGAAACCTTCCCTACGCGCTCGACACGCACTTCCTCAGAACAAGAGTAAACCAGAATATCTTCGATAAACACCAATGGTATGCAGAGTTTAATAAATATGGGTTCTGGCTTTAGGAGGTATAGTTTTTGGGTTGTATTGTGTCTGAGAAGGTTATAGTAGTTGATCTGAGTAAGGTATCGGCAGTGAGGGAGTGGGGACACCCCATGACACTGACCGAGGTTCGCAGCTTTTTAGGGTTGGCAGGATATTTACGGAGGTTCATCAAGGGTTTCTCGAAGATTGCGAGTTCGTTGACAAAATTGACTCGAAAAGGGGTGTAGTTTATTTGGAACGACCATCGTTAGGTATCTTTTAATGAGCTAAAGGACATATTGACCTCAGCACCTGTACTTGTACTGTCGAAAGGAGATGTGGCATATTGTGTCTACACTGATGCATCCTTACAGGGACTTAGGGGTGTATTATAGTAGAATGAGAGGTCTATATCGTATGCGCATCACGCAAACTTAAGCCCATGCGAATAATGATCCCACACATGATTTAGAGTTAGTTGATGTTGTATTTGCCTTGAGGATCTGGAGGCACTATTTATTAGGTGAGCAATTTACTTTATTCAAAGACCTTAAATCTCTTCAGTATCTGTTCACACAGAATAATTTGAACATGAGACAGAGGAGTGGATGGAGTTCGTAAAGGATTATCAGTTTGATATTCAGTATTATCCAGGGAAGGCTAACGTGGTGGCTGATGCATTAAGCCAAAGACCAGCAGGTGAGCTAGCAGCGGTTTGGAAAGCGAAGTGGAGAGATTCGACATGATGATGAGATTGATATGGATTGTATGTCTGTATTAGCTATCACGCATGAGATTGTGTTGAGGGTAGTGAAAGTGTGGCCATCCCCGATCCCCACCGCGGAGGGAAAGGATCCTTCGGGTCCCACGCGTCCCTCTTTGGAGCGCTTCGGTCGACGTCGTTTGAGATGTGATGTAAAACTATAGAGAGATTTAGAGTCGCCAGTCTATTTTACTCAAAACAGACAAAAGAAAAAGGGGAAGCCACCCCAAAGGATGTCATCCAAAGACATATTGGTGCGTGCGAAACCAAAATGATTCGAGAAGGGTTCGGAGGCTTAGTTACGAAATGGGAAGGTGTTAGGCACTCATTTCGCCCTTTCGGTCTCATGAATATTTGCTATTTTTCTTTATATTCCCCCCCCTCGTGATATGTGTGCACATGTATATATAGAATGGAGGTAGGAATCCTCGACTTGTATCATGGAAAAGTTAAAGAGAGTCATCCGTAGGAAGGTATAAGAATAATATTAAGAAGTAAGATTTACGCGATTACCCCTACGTTGATCGTTATAATGGAACGATAACGCATATCGGGTAAGACGTCACTAAGAACAAGTATATAGAATATAAGGAAATAGATTTATATAATATAAAAAGTGAGAAAAAGGACTCGAGTCTCGAGTTTTACCCCGAGATGCCTACGTAGCCAATAAAGGCATCAAAGTCCACGTAGTTCGCATATAAAACGAGGGGTGGGGTTTATCCCATAAATCCAAATGGGGATCTCTTATTTGTTAGTGTGTGTGTGTGTGTAGAAAAAAGTGTTTTAGTTGTGAGAAAAGTGTGGAAAAAGTGTGAGAATCCCTATTTAGAATTTATAAGCAAACCCTCTTTTTTCTTATTTTTTGGGTTTTTATTTATATGAAAATATGAGATGTGAAATAATACTAAATAAAAAAGTATATTAGGATGTGTGAGATGAGATAATAAAAGTGCTAAATAATAAAACAAGTTAATGAGAATTTAAGAGAATTTAAGAGAGATTTTGAGAAAGTTAGACCTTCTTGAAGATCTTGAACTTGATCTTGAATGTTGGAGAGCAGCCCTTGCACTTGGATGATGATGGAGAGTGGTTAATTCACCAATTTTAATGAAAAGGATGATGAAAAGTGGAAGTAAAAAGGGGATTTGGAAGTTGAAATCACGCTGCCTTCGAGAGAGGTTTTTGGGATTCGCTGAGAGAGATTTTTATTAGATCTGGGATTTCCTTGCAAATGAAGTGAAGGCTTCCTTTTTATAGGCCCAGGTAAGTGCCGATCAGCATAGACCCCTTCCTGCCTATCGGTACCTACCTGCCGATAGGCAGGGTCTGGAACCTGCCATTTGGGAGTGCGCTTCGGGCTTTTTCAGAAAATTGGCCACCGAGGGCAAATCGTTGGTCAGAATTGTGCACGGGGCATACCGTTGGAAAGGTAATTCAGATACCTTCGAAAGTCGCTCCCGAGTTTGGGAGTTGATTTTGGGTCAAATATGGCTCGGAAGCATTCGTCGGTCCATTAGACGGGGAATCATTCAGACGCAAACGGATCGTTCGTCCGTATGGTACGTCCGAATCGCGCATGGGGCAGACTATTGAAAAGGTTAGGAGATGTACTTAGACATTCCAAAGAGTTTGACCCGGTTTGGAGAGTTGACTTTGGTCAACCGGGCCCGGGAAGCATTCGGTGACCTCTCAGAGTCAAACGGATCGTTCGTCCGTATGGAAAGTTAGAATCGCGCACGGGATGGACCGTTGGAAAGGGTATTCAGTGCCCTTCAAAGATTCATTCAGCCTCGGTTGAGCTGAAGAGTTGACTTAGGTCAAACAGAGCCCGGGAGCACCCGGTGGCCTCTAGGTCAGGTTTCAGACGCAAACGGATCGTTCGTCCGCATGGTAAGTCGAAATCGCGCACGGGGCAGACCGTTGGAAAGGGTATTTAGTTCCCTTCAAAGATTCATTGAGTCTCATCGAGATGAATTGTTTGACTTTTTAGTCCAACTGAGCCGGGGTGTGCCCGATGGCTTCTAGGTCAGTACTCGGGAGATGACCTAAGTTTGTAGTGATGCGGGAAGGTACTAGGGACCTAAGGAGAGTTAGGGGGTAACATAATGGGGTGTCTATAGAGCCCCTCGACGGGTGAGTTTGGAACAAATGATGACCGTCGAATAGACACCACATGATGATTTTGAAGGAGTATGACCGATTCAGAGGGCCGAGGACGTTTCTGAGGAGCTAAGGAGTGTGATGGGGATGATCAATTTTGCTTATCAAAGCCGAATCTGTGGGCTTAAGTGATGAGAGTGACCAATTCTGCGGGTCAAAGCCAATTCTGCGGGCTTAGGGTGAAGGTCTAATAATCGAGGTCAATTCTGACCTAGAGAATGGTGACGATCGAGGACCGGGGTCAATTCTGACCCAACTCAGGTGATGATCCAATACTGGGGCCAATTCTGACCCAATAGTGGTGACGACCGAGGACCGAGGTCAATTCTGACCTAACTCAGGTGACGATCCAAGACCGGGGCCAATTCTGACCCAAGAGTGGTGAGGATCGAGGACTGAGGTCAATTATGACCTAACTCAGGTGACGATCCAAGATCGGGGCCAATTTTGACCCAAGAGTGTTGACGACCGAGGACCGAGGTCAATTCTGACCTAACTCAAGTGACGATCCAAGACCGGGGCCAATTTTGACCTAAGAGTGGTGACGACCGAGGACTGAGGTCAATTCTGACCTAACTCAGGTGACGATCCAAGACCGGGGCCAATTATGACCTAAGAATGGTGACGACCAAGGATCAAGGTCAATTCTGACCTAACTCAGGTGACAATCCAAGACCAGAGCCAATTCTGACCCAAGAGTGGTGACGACCGAGGACCGAGGTGAATTCTGACCTAACTCAGGTGACGATCCAAGACCGGGGCCAGTTCTGACCCAAGAGTGGTGACGACCGAGGACCGAGGTCAATTCTAACCTAACTCAGGTGACGATCTAAGACCGGGGCCAATTCTGACCTTAGAGTGGTGACGACCGAGGATCGAGGTCAATTCTGACCTAACTCAGGTGACGATCCATGATCGGGGCCAATTTTGACCCAAGAGTGGCGACGACTGAGGACTGAGGTCAATTCTGACCTAACTCAGGTGGCGATCCAAGACCGGGGCCAATTATGACCTAAGAGTGGTGACGACCGAGGACCGAGGTCAATTCTGACCTAACTCAGGTGACGATCCAAGACCGGGGCCAATTCTGACCTAAGAGTGGATAAAGATTGGATTTTGATTCTGCTGGAGAAAGAGATTTATGATTTTGATCTGAGCTGGGGAGATGATAGCTGGGGAAGCTTTTAGGAGGCCTCGCAGGGGGGAACAACCTATTTTGGGTGCTGTAAGACAATTCCGCCGGGGAAGTGATCAGGTGATCCTTAGGGATCCTCCAGAGTTTTTCCGAGAGGAGTTTCACTTGGTTTTTGAGGATTACGCTGGGAAAATAAGGGGTTCCGCTCGAGGGAACGCGAAATTTTCTTGGTGAAAATGTTCAAAATCCATCCTGGGATTTTCAGGAATTTTTCGGGGCTTTCTGGTAATTTTTGAGAATTTCTATATGAAATTTAAGGGGGGTGCCGGTCGGCATAGTATGAAGGGTGCCATTCGACAGTGGCACGGACTTCTGGGCTACCTCGGGAAGGTGAGGAGTCAGTGCCGATCGGTATGGCAGGGGGAGGTGCTGATCGGCATGGCGTTTGGCATCCTATAAAAAGGGGGCAAATCCCCTCATTTTTTCACAGCTTTTTTTGACTTCTCTCTTTCTGTGATTCTTCTGTGAATTGTTCTAGCGTTTTGATCTTCAAGAAATGGCCACCTTTGTGAGCAATGCAGTCCACCGGGAGTGGTTGACCGTTGATGACTGGGCAAATGTGGATTGGAGGGACAGGGTGCCCCTTGCTTTGGGGAGTGAGAACTCCTTTGATGCGTTTGAGCCTGTTGCGGATGATCGGACTTTGCTGCTGGAGCCATCGCATCATTGCTCTTTGAGAGTGATCCCCGACGGTTATGTAAGTAACCCGACCTTCTGCATTCTTCTCTTTTTGGTGATTTTTCTTTCTTGACTTTTGATGAGACTTTTATTTTTGTCAGTCTGATATTTCTGTGAAGAACATGCGTGCCCGTGGGACGAAGGGTCTCAAGGATGTTTGGGAGCATCTCCCACCTGTGGTGCGCTGGGTGGTCTCATCAGCGGGTTTTGGGAGGTTGGCATCTGCGCTGGATGAGACGGCTCATTCGAAAGCGGTCTTGTACGCTTTGGGAGAGAGGTGGTGGGACACTACCCACACCTTTCATTTCGTCTTCGAGGAGATGACTGTGACTCCCATAGACGTGCAGCAGCTGCTGGGGCTGGATTGTGATGGAGAGAAGATAGAGGTGGATCGCTCTTTACGGGTGAGACCGGAGGCAGTGCATGCAAAACTTGGTGATGTATGGAGGATAGTTTCTGGAGATTATATCCGGTTGTCTCTACTGAAGGACGTTCTGTTGGGTAGGGAGATTGATGTGGAGGAGAGGCTGCAAGTGAGGCAGATGGCCCGGTTATTCATTCTTCTGGTGCTGGGAGTTTTTATGGTGGCGTCGAGCGGCGACGTCGTCCATTTGTGGTTCTTGCCGTACCTGAGGATGTTTTCGAACATCCCCTTCTATGATTGGGGGAGTTTGACCTTGGCGACCCTTTACTTTTCTCTGGATGCATTCAGCCGGTGCTGTCGGCAGACCTTTACTGGAGCCACGTACCTTCTTGAGGTATTCTTTAGTTTGTGCATTTCTTTTCATGCATTCGTATTTTCCTTTCATGCATTCGCATTTTTCTTATGCGTCTCTTTTTGTTTGCGAATTCAGACGTGGTTCTACGAGGTGATTGGGTGCAACACCCCGCTGATCGCTTTGAAGGACGACTGTTAGGGACTTCTGCCAATTGTATCGATGGCGTAAGGCTAACCGACAATCGAAGGGATCTCTCTCCCTGGAGGCGGTGCGTCGGGTCTTGAATGACCTGACTAGTGGTAGGGTAAGACTCTTTCCATTTCAGTCTTGGTCTTTTCACCTTCTGATCTTGTATTGATTTATGCTCGCTTGGAGATTTTCAAGTGACCTTTTATCCTTGGGGGACAGCCATTCAGGATTGGGGGTGACCGGGGTGAATGCGCGGATGAGGTGCTTACTGGCGCATGAGTTCGGCCATTCCTGGTACCTCGGGGAGAGGGTGATTTGTCAGATTGCTGAGGAGGAGGTGGTGGTGCCACCCGCGCAGCCTCCTACGTCATGAGGCGGGAGAGACTGCTGTCAGAGGATGAGAGGATCGCGGCGATGATTGGCGAGTCCTACCTTCTATACACTGATACGGCTGCGCCGTATGACTATATGGATTTTGTGATGAGTTGGTTGATGGCGCCCAGCATATATGATGTTGTTATCGAAAATGTATTTTATCCCTAATTAATCATATTAGTTTAATTAATGTACATTTTAGTTTAACTTAGTATATTGATTTTGATGATTCCAAACATATTGTTTTATGAGGTTATTCTATAAATACTTATTATGGTATTATCCTGTTTATTCACACATATCCGAGTAAAGGTATTCACGTGTATTGCACATTTGCACTTGACACTTTAGGCACACATGCATATTTTTTTTCTATCTATGATTTTAATTTGGTGTAAGTGTTGATTAAAATGAAACTCTTATGTTCGAAATCATTTTCGGAACTTATTAAGAAAATTAATCTTTTTATTTTTTTTGAAAAATAATTTTTAAATTGAACTTCTTGTTAAACAATTTTTTTTGTTTAGTACATTTTTTTTTGGCCATATAAGATCTTCTTGGTGTTTATGTGCTTATAGTTTATATATATATATATATATATATTCAGCGGTTGACAATATTATATATATTCAGCGTGTATGCATGATATATTATGTATTCAATTGGTTTCTTTGGTTTCTCAAAAAGTTGCCACATGTCCCTAAGACATGACCTTGGCTTCCAAAAGCTTTTGCAAAAGACTTCCTTTATTTAAATATCTGATTACGAGCTATTCCCCTATAGCCGAAAGTCTCTACCGAATTGACTGCCTATTGCCTTAGGCGTTTACACGCTTGCAGTGGACAATATCTGTTATGGATATTGCCTTAGCCTATTGCCTTAGCCTTTGTCCTGATCGTATGATAATATATATAAATATATTATGGATATGCATTCGTGTATGGATGATATATTATGTATGTCCATTGGTGACTTGACTGCCTTACACGATTACCAGTTGGCTTTTGCCGCCTATGGCCTTAGGATGTTACAAGATATATGTTGGCGCTTTGACTGCCTTACACGTTACCAGTTGGCCTTACCACCTATGTCCTTATGTCCTTAAGTGAGTTGACGTTTTTTTAAAATAAAAAAACAGCTCATGTTTCGATTTATGTCCACGGTTTACCAGAGCATTAGGTGGGTTCATTTTCATTATGAAGATCTGTCCGGATAAGACTTGAAGTTTTTTTTATATACCTGTGCTGTCAGTTCTATAACAATCGGTAAGGAAACATCTGTATCAAGTCAGTTTTTCTTTTAATTGCCGTGCCAACTTAACTTGTGGTCATGGCGTTGGCGACACGTTTTCGTACAAAGCCATATCTAATTTTCGGCCACATCTGTGCTGTAGCTCCTGCAAAGCCTATCCGCCTGTGGTCTTAGGCTTTTACCAAAGTTGACGTTTTTTTTAACTGTCCACATTTTAGAGCTGTATCTTTTTTACATGATTAATCTGATATTTTTTTTACGTGTGTTCATTGGTTATAAGATCTCGGCCTATACAGTCTTTACTTCTATACATCTGACTTTGTGTCAATTATATTTTTTTTATTGCAAATTTACTTTCAGTCTAACACTCTACATTTATACATCAGATTTGTATTTTATCTCTTGGACTAACAATCTTGTTGCAGAAAATATATGGGTTATCTATCAAGCTATTTTCAAATGACATATATTTTCAGATGTCTATTTCCATTCTACAACAGCTATATTTTTATGGAGAAGATAAAGATGAAGATTTGCATATCAGATTTGAAAATGATTTTCAGCTATCTCATCTCAGCCAAATCTAGAGCATTTAATGCTCAAAATGCATGTGTCTAACAGCTAATTTTTGGCAGACACATTTAAAAGCTTTGAAGAGCTGCATTGAACAACAAAAAAAATGAGCACATGATCAACACTTGAAATATTATAGAGAGCATTCAATTTACTACCAAGCTACACATTCAAGAGAGCCATGAATTTTTGTTATCTGCTCAATCATTGAAGAAGAAGATTTGTGCCTACTTCAACATCATTTATTGAAGTCTCAGAAACTCAGATTATAAATTGTATTTTAAGGAGTTTCAGTATTTTATCCTGTACTACAAAAAATTCAGACTTGTTGTGAAGTTTTGTTGAAACTTCGGTTTGTACCGGTAATTAGTTCCTACCCGTAAGTGGGCCATGGGGTTTGAAGCTCGGAGTTAGCTTGCAAACAGTTGTACGCGGTGGTTTGATCCTACCCGCAAGTGGATCAGATTTAGTGAAGCGCAAAGGAGACAGGAGCTCTAGGCGCGTGGACGTAGGCCGGGATTTGGCCGAACCACGTTAAATTTTCGTGTCATTTATTTTCAGCCCTTTTATTTATTTGCACATGCTTGCTTAAGCTAATATTTTCAGCACACTATTTTTGCAAATTAATTAAATCCAAAATTTAACTTAATTAATATTTAAAAGTTAAAATAATTAATTTTTTAAATTAAATAATCTATTTCAGAATATCAATTTTTTTTAATACGAAAATTAATTTAATATCCCTAGTGTGTTAAAATCTGCAATTCTAGTTGTTTAAAATTAGTTGATTAAATTTATTTGATATTGTTAAATTTATTCTTTACAGTTTCATTAATCTGAAATTTGTCCAAGTGATTGAAATTCAATATTTTCCTAAAATCTTAATTTAACTTAAAAGTTTGTAAAAACTCAATTCACCCCCCTCTTGAGTATAATCTGGGCAACATTTGGTATCAGAGCTAGTGCTCTTCTTATCTTTAGATTTAATAATCTTAGAGTTAAAGATCAATGGCATATGTTACTACATCTCTTGGTGAAGGTCAATCCATTTTTAAACCTCCTCTATTTTCTGGAAAAGATTATAGTTATTGGAAAAATAGAATTAAATATTTTATTCAGTCACATGATTATGAAGTTTGGAAAGTTGTCATGAATGGTCCCTATATTCCTATTAAAATGGTAAATAATTCTTCTGTCCCTAAAGAAGAAAATGAATGGAATGATGTTGATATTAAAAAAATTCAAATAAATGCTAAAGCTATGAATATTTTGCATTGTGCACTTGATGTAAATGAGTATAACAGAATCTGTTGTTGTGAATCTTCTAAAGAAATTTGGGATAGACTAGAAGTTACATATGAAGGAACTAGTCAAGTCAAGGAGGATAAAATCAGCATGCTTGTTCATAACTATGAGCTTTTTAAAATGAAAGCAGATGAAACTATCTCTGATATGTTTACTAGATTTTCAAATATTATAAATGGATTGAAATCTCTTGGTAAATCTTATACTGATTCTGAATTAGTGAGCAAGATTCTCAGGTCATTACCATCTGCTTATATGACAAAGAAGCTGGCAATCAAAGAAGCTATACGAGAAATACCTATCTCTCTTGATGAATTATTGGGCTCCTTAATTACTCATGAAATGGAACTCAAAGAACTTGCTGAAGATGAAAAGCCCAAGGCAAGCAAAACTATTGCTTTGAAATCCATTGAGGAAGAAGAAGATAGTGAGGAAGCTGATGATGATGAAGATGGTGACATAGCACTTCTTACAAGAAAATTCAAAAAATTTCTTGCCAAAAAGAAGGGACTGTCTGGAAAATACAAAAAATTCTCTTCAAAGAAGGCACATGAAGGAAAGTCATCCTCCAAATTTGAACCAAAATGTTATAACTATAAAGAGTTAGGACATATTAGACCTAACTGTCCCAAGGCCAAAGAAGAGAAGAATGACAGAAAAGAGAAAAGAAATGAAAAATACAAAAAGGCCATGAAAGCTACTACTTGGAGTGATAGTGATGGAAGTAGAAACGATGAAGATTCAAGTGATGGAGAAGTTTCAAATCTTTGCCTTATGGCAAATGATGATGAGGTATCTTCTAATTTTAATTCAGATAGTGAATATGAAACTTCAAATGATAATGATGAACTTCAAAATGCTTTTGATGAACTTTTTTACAATTTTGATGAACTTAAAACTAAATATATTAATCTTAAAAAGATACATTCCTCTTTATCACATAATTATGATTCTCTCCTTGAAAATATAGAAGTAATGAAATCTGAAAATAAGTCTATAAAATCTGAAATGGCAAAACTAAAAATTAAAGAATCATCTAGTCATTTTTCTAAAAATGAACAATTGAAACTTAAAATTAAGGATTTAACTTGGTGTCTTGAAAAGTTTGTAAATGGAGAAAAAAATTTGAATTTGCTACTTGGAAACCAAAGGTGGATGTATGATAAGGTTGAAATTGGATATAATGAAAAAGAAAATGAAAAAAGTTTTGAAAATTACTCTAAAAACATTGGAAATTCATTATGTACATATTGCTGAAGACATACCCATTTCTCAAATTTTTGCAAATATAAATTTTCTACCAAAGTGGCATGGATTCCTAAAGAGACTCCTATGTTTGCTAACCCGTATGGACCCAACACATTTTGGGTACCAAAAGAAAAATTATTTAAATGTTCATTGTAGGTTTGTTTTAAAGATGGATCGATCAAATCAAAATGGTTTTTAGACAGCGGGTGTTCAAGACACATGACGTGTGACAAAAGTAAGTTTTCGAGCTTAATTGCCAAAGATGGAGGTCTAGTCACATTCGGAGACAATTCCAAAGGCAAAATCATTGGGATAGGTAATGTTGGTAAGGATCCCTCTCCTTGCATTGAAAACGTTCTTTTAGTTGATGGTCTTAAACATAATTTAATTAGTATTAGCCAATTGTGTGATAAAGGTTATAATGTTCTATATAAAGAAGATTATTGTCTAATAAAAAATGCTAAAGATAATAATGTTGTGTTTGTTGCTTCTAGACATGAAAATGTTTATACTCTTGATTTTGATAATTTGTCACAACAAGATGTCAAGTGTTTAGCTGTCCTAAATGATACTTGTTGGTTATGGCATAGAAGATTGGGTCATTCCAACATGGAAAAACTTAATATTTTGTCCAAAAATGAGTTAGTTAGAGGGCTGCCCAAAATAAAGTTTGTTAAAGATAAATTGTGTAATGCATGTCAATTTGGAAAACAAACTAAAACTTCATTTAAAAAGAAAAGAGATATTTCAACAAATAGGCCTTTATAATTATTACACTTAGACTTATTCGGACCTAACAAAGTTGCTAGTTTAGGTGGAAAATATTATGCCTTTGTTATTGTTGATGATTATTCTCGATTTACATGGGTTTTCTTTCTTACTCATAAAAATGATACACACTCTATTTTTGCCAAATTTTGTAAGAAAATTCAAAATGAAAAAGGTTGCAATATTGTCTTCATAAGAAGTGATAGAGGAAGAGAATTTGATAACAAAGATGTTGAATTATTTTGTGATGAAAATGGTTTTGAACATAATTTTTCAGCACCAAGGACACCTCAACAAAATGGTGTGGTAGAAAGAAAGAAAGAATAGATCTTTACAAGAAATGGCAATAACTATGCTAAATGAACATAACCTACCGAAATATTTTTGGGCGGAAGCTGTTAATACATCTTGTTATGTAATAAATAGAACTATTGTTAGAAAAGGTTTAGATAAAACTCCTTATGAAATATTGAAAAATAAAAGACCAAATATTAGTTATTTCAAGGTTTTCGGAAGCAAATGTTTTATTTTAAATGATAAAGATAATTTGGGAAAATTTGATGAAAAATTTGATGAAGGTATTTTTCTTGGGTATGCACTTTATTGTAAAGCATATAGAGTTTTTAATAAAAGGACCCTAGTCGTTCAAGAATCAATACATGTATCTTATGATGAATCTAACTCTCTTACTAAAAACTACAAAGATGATGATGAGGTTCTAGATCTAAATAAGTCTATTAATGAAGAAAACCTTACTTCTAATATTGGTAATTCTATTAATAATGAAAGTACTCCGCATAAAGATAAAATTGATAAAGATTCTAGTTTACCTAAAAGTTGGAAATTCGTTAATAATCATCCTTTTGAAAATATTTTAGGAGAACCTTCTAGTGGTATTCTTACTAGATCCTCCTTAAAGAATGTTTGTAATAATTTAGCTTTTGTGTCAGAAATTGAACCAAAAGACATAAATGAAGCCGAAAAAGATGAGTTTTGGGTATTAGCTATGCAAGAAGAATTGTTACAATTTGAGCGAAATAATGTTTGGTCACTTGTTCCCACACCCATAGATAAAACTATTATTGGAACTAAATGGGTTTTTAGAAATAAAAAGGATGATGGCGGATTGATTATAAGAAATAAAGCTAGACTAGTTGCGCAAGGCTACAACCAACAAGAAGGTATTGATTTTGATGAAACTTATGCCCCCGTGGCTAGATTAGAAGCTATTCGTATGTTACTAGCATATGCCTGTTATAAAAATTTTAAATTATTTCAAATGGATGTGAAAAGCGCTTTCTTAAATGGTTTTATAAGTGAGGATATTTATGTTAAGCAACCTCCCGGTTTTGAAAATCACAAGTTTCCAAATCATGTTTATAAACTAAATAAAGCCTTATATGGATTAAAACAAGCACCGAGGGCTTGGTATGATAGGTTAAGTGGATTTTTACTTGAAAATGATTTTGTGAGAGGAAAAATGGATTTGACCTTATTCATAAAAATTCATAACAATGATATGCTTCTTGTACAAGTGTATGTTGATGATATTATATTTGGATCCACAAATGAAAATTTATGTAAAGATTTTTCAGAATTCATGCAAAGAGAATTTGAAATGAGTATGATGGGTGAGTTAAAATTCTTTTTAGGCTTACAAATTAAGCAAACTAAAAATGGCGTCTTTATCAATCAATCTAAATATATTAAAGATCGTTTGGTAAAATATGGTTTAGAGCATGGTAAAGCACTTGGTACACCTATGAGCACCTCTATTAAGTTAGATGTTGATGAAAAAGAAAAATCTGTTAATACTACCTTATATCGTGGTATGATTGGTAGTCTACTATATTTAACCGCTAGTAGACCCGATATTATGTTTAGCGTATGTTTATGTGCTCGTTTTCAAGCCAATCCTAAAGAATCCCATTTGTATGCCGTAAAACGCATATTTAGATATTTAATTGGTACTAAAGACTTAGGATTATGATATCGTAAAAGTACTTCGTTCGAACTAGTAAGTTATTCCGATGCAGATTTCGCGGGTTGTAGAATTAATAGAAAAAGCACTAGTGGTACATGTCATTTCTTAGGACACTCACTAGTTTCTTAGTTTAGTAAAAAGCAAAAATTCTGTTGCTCTTTCCACGGCCGAGGCAGAATATATTGCCGCCGGTAGCAGTTGTGCTCAAACATTATACATGAAATAACAATTAGAAGACTTTAAAATATTCTTTCACAATACTCCAATTTTTTGTGATAATACAAGCGCTATATGTTTGACAAAAAATCCAATTCTGCACTCTAGAAAAAAGCATATCGAAATTAGACATCATTTTTTACGCGACCATGTTAAAAAAGGTGACGTACGCATTGAATTTACTTCTACGGATCTTCAATTAGCCGATATTTTCACAAAACCATTATCTGAAGATCGTTTTACCTTTATCCGTCGTGAACTTGGTATGGCATGTATAAATGACTTAAAATTTTAATTCCTTATTGATGATTCTCTTCACAACCTTCCAAATACATCTTATCACAAGTGGACACACTTTAATATTTTTTTATCACTAGCTGACATTCACCACTCCTATATAAATATATATATGAGCTTCTCCTCATCACTCACAAATCATGAAGTCATTTTATGTAGTGTGGGTTGGAAAATTTCCCGAAATTTATATTACTTGGGGAGATTGTGAATCCCAAATTAAGGGAGTTAGCGGTTCTCAATATAAAAAATATTCTTCATTTGATGCCGCCATGCTTGCCATTCGCTCATCTCCGCCACATGCCCCTTGGGTGAAGCCTACTTATTGGCCATTTGTCTTGCCTCCACATATGCACTCACATGCTTCTACTCATACTAATGAAAAAGTTGCATGCTCATCCTCTCAAAACAGTGCTGAAAATTCTATCAAAGTTGTTGTTGAGAAAATCACGATTGAGGGAAACACTAAAGATGTGTGTCATCTTGTTAACAACCTTAAGATGTAATCTTATATGAATATGTTGTTTTCTTTTATGTCTTGCGGATTATTAGATGTTATTTCTATATATGATTATCTTGAATATGTGCTTAATGAAAATTCATGATATTCACATATGTCCCTTACAATTTTTGATTTTATCCCATGCTTATATTATTTTTGATAGGGGGAGCTTCGCATTTTACCCATGACACTGAATATCTCTGATTTTTTTTTTGATAATGTCAAAGGGGGAGAAATTGTGATGATTCACTCATTGTGCTTAATTTAATTCATTTTATGAATTTATGTGAATCATTATTTGTCATCATCAAAAAGGGGGAGATTGTTATCGAAAATGTATTTTATCCCTAATTAATCATATTAGTTTAATTAATGTACATTTTAGTTTAACTTAATATATTGATTTTGATGATTCCAAACATATTGTTTTATAAGGTTATTCTATAAATACTTATTATGGTATTATCCTGTTTATTCACACATATCCGAGTAAAGGTATTCACGTGTATTGCACATTTGCACTTGACACTTTAGGCACACATGCATATTTTTTTTCTATCTATGATTTTAATTTGGTGTAAGTGTTGATTAAAATGAAACTCTTATGTTCGAAATCATTTTCGGAACTTATTAAGAAAATTAATCTTTTTATTTTTTTTGAAAAATAATTTTTAAATTGAACTTCTTGTTAAACAATTTTTTTTGTTTAGTACATTTTTTTTGTCCATATAAGATGTTCTTGGTGTTTATGTGCTTATAGTTTATATATATATATATATATTCAGCGGTTGACAATATTATATATATTCAGCGTGTATGCATGATATATTATGTATTCAATTGGTTTCTTTGGTTTCTCAAAAAGTTGCCACATGTACCTAAGACATGACATTGGCTTCCAAAATCTTTTGCAAAAGACTTCCTTTATTTAAATATCTGATTACGAGCTGTTCCCCTATAGCCGAAAGTCTCTACCGAATTGACTGCCTATTGCCTTAGGCGTTTACACGCTAGCAGTGGACAATATCTGTTATGGATATTGCCTTAGCCTATTGCCTTAACCTTTGTCCTGATCGTATGATAATATATATAAATATATTATGGATATGCATGCGTGTATGCATGATATATTATGTATGTCCATTGGTGACTTGACTGCCTTACACGATTACCAGTTGGCTTTTGCCGCCTATGGCCTTAGGATGTTACAAGATATATGTTGGTGCTATGACTGCCTTACACGTTACCAGTTGGCCTTACCGCCTATGTCCTTATGTCCTTAAGTGAGTTGACGTTTTTTTAAAATAAAAAAAACAGCTCATGTTTCGATTTGCGTCCACGGTTTACCAGAGCATTAGGTTGGTTCATTTTCATTATGAAGATCTGTCCGGATAAGACTTGACGTTTTTTTATATACATGTGCTGTCAGTTCTATAACAATCGGTAAGGAAACATCTGTATCAAGTCAGTTTTTCTTTTAATTGCCGTGCCAACTTAACTTGTGGTCATGGCGTTGGCGACACGTTTTCGTACAAAGCCATATCTAATTTTCGGTCACATCTGTGCTGTAGCTCCTGCAAAGCCTATCCGCCTGTGGTCTTAGGCTTTTACCAAAGTTGACGTTTTTTTTAACTGTCCACGTTTTAGAGCTGTATCTTTTTTACATGATTAATCTGATATTTTTTTACGTGTGTTCATTGGTTATAAGGTCTCGGCCTATACAGTCTTTACTTCTATACATCTGACTTTGTGTCAATTATATTTTTTTTATTGCAAATTTACTTTCAGTCTAACACTCTACATTTATACATCAAATTTGTATTTTATCTCTTGGACTAATAATCTTGTTGCAGAAAATATATGGGTTATCTATCAAGCTATTTTCAAATGACATATATTTTCAGATGTCTATTTCCATTCTACAACAGCTATATTTTTATGGAGAAGATAAAGATGAAGATTTGCATATCAGATTTGAAAATGATTTTCAGCTATCTCATCTCAGCCAAATCTGGAGCATTTAATGCTCAAAATGCATGTGTCTAACAGCTAATTTTTGGCAGACACATTTAAAAGCTTTGAAGAGCTGCATTGAAAAACAAAAAAAAAATGAGCACATGATCAACACTTGAAATATTATAGAGAGCATTCAATTTACTACCAAGCTACACATTCAAGAGAGCCATACATTTTTGTTATCTGCTCAATCATTGAAGAAGAAGATTTGTGCCTACTTCAACATCATTTATTGAAGTCTGAGAAACTCAGATTACAAATTGTATTTTAAGGAGTTTCAGTATTTTATCCTGTACTACAAAAAATTCAGACTTGTTGTAAAGCTTTGTTGAAGCTTCAGTTTGTACCGGTAATTGGTTCCTACCCGTAAGTGGGCCACGGGGTTTGAAGCTCGGAGTTATCTTACAAACAGTTGTACGCGGTGGTTTGATCCTACCCGCAAGTGGATCAGATTTAGTGAAGCGCAAAGGAGACAGGAGCTCTTGGCGCGTGGACGTAGGCCGGGATTTGGCCGAACCACGTTAAATTTTGGTGTAATTTATTTTCAACCCTTTTATTTATTTTCACATGCTTGCTTAAGTTAATATTTTCAGCACACTATTTTTGCAAATTAATTAAATCCGGAATTTAACTTAATTAATATTTAAAAGTTAAAATAATTAATTTTTTAAATTAAATAATCTATTTCAGAATATCCATTTTTTTTAATACGAAAATTAATTTAATATTCCTAGTGTGTTAAAATCTGCAATTCTAGTTGTTTAAAATTAGTTGATTAAATTTATTTGATATTGTTAAATTTATTCTTTACAGTTTTATTAATCTGAAATTTGTCCAAGTGATTGAAATTCAATATTTTCCTAAAATCTTAATTTAACTTAAAAGTTTGTAAAAACTCAATTCACCCCCCTCTTGAGTATAATCTGGGCAACAGATGCGTTGCCTTTCCTTCCTGCGAGTTCGAGTCGGGCGGTGGGATCTTCCCGTAGCGACGGTGGTTCGTCGGCGTCTGCGGCGGCGACGACCTCAGAGGTCCCTTTTGTGCGGTTGCATAACCCTTCGTACAACATTCGACGGGCTGATGGAGGGATGGTGCCTATGTTGAACCGTCCTCATGCGATGGATCCGGAGGAGTTGGGTTTGACAGAGGAGGTCCTCCGACATGCGGTATACCTTTTTTTTTCTTTTCTCTCTTTCTTTTCTGTTTTGTTCATCCTTGCTTTGATACTGATTTCGCCTTTCCTTGCAGCAAGTTCGGGTGTCGACCACTTGGCTAAGGCATATTAGGAACTGGATATCTTCGGCGACTGCCCATATTCGGGACGCGGTTCCTGTTCCTTCTTGCTTGGTGCCGTCTGCCTCGTCCGGAGAGGACTCTGGCTCGGATAGTGGTGGTGCATCATCTCGCCGTAGGGGGAAGAGAGCACGTCGCAGGGGTGGAAACTCTTAGTGAGAGAGAGAGAGAGAGAGAGAGAGAGAGGATGTGGGTTCGGGCTGAGTCCCGTTGTTTTCGCTTTTTCTTTTTATTTCCTGCAAAATTGATGTAACACAGAACACAAATATATGCAATGCAATAGAGTTTTTATTATCTTATGATGAATGAATGCGCATGCGCTTTTTACTTTGCTGCTGAGACCGTAAAGAGGAATATTTTTGGAATTTTTTGAAGGAAAGTTTTTAATTAAAATGAGAAAATATATAAGGAGAAAAAGGGATTCTTGAAATTCTGTTGAGAATATCAATTTATTTTTATTGAATTTTTTGATTTGACAAAAGAGGAAAAAAGGGAAATTTCCAAAAATGGGGGGGGGGGGGGGGGGGTTGCCGATCGGCAAGCACCCTGATCTACCTATCGGTAGTTCAATCCAGTCCCATCAATTGAAAGCTTTGAATAGTACCCTCTTCAGCGTTTAGTACCTTGTGGGGTAAGATTCCTTCCGATTTTTGCAGGGATTATGTCCCTTGTGATGGTTTTCAAGTATAAAAAGGGGTGAGGGTGGAGTGTTTTCATCACACCTTTGCATTCTTACCCACTTGTCCATTATCTTTTAGCCTTGCAAGATGGCTCTCCCTGGTAGCACCGAGTTTGCCAACTACCTCGAAGCCTTGGAAGTTATGTGCTCTTAAAATGTTGACTATGATGCTTTTAACATGCGTCGGGTCTCTTTGTGGTGCAATCGGCCTCTTGAGTGGAACGTGCTGATGGCGGCGGTACAATTCTGGTACCCCGAAGACCATGTATTTCGATTTGGGTTGGAATAAGTTTGTCCTACCTACGAGAAATTTTCTTCCATCCTGGGTGTAAATCCCAGTGTTGCTGTGGCTTTGCTCGAATTTTCCCGCTCTCCTAGGGATTTATTGGCCGGGCTTCTTCGTATTTTGCCTTCGGCGGCCAGATCATTGGTCGCTGGAGGAATGATCTCCCTCCCGGCGGTGCTGCAATCCGTGGATTTGTGGGAATTAGGTGATGCTGGCTATGCTGGAGCCGTTGTTCTGGGTCTAATTTCCAAATTGCTGCTGGTGACTGGGGAGGTGCAAGTGGACCCACAACTTGCAGCCATTACCTCATGGATGTCATATCGTCATAATCCCGCGGCGGTGATACTAGCGGAGACCCTGAATGGCCTGGATTCTTGGAGAGAAGGCCGTTCTGAATTTTTGAGGGGTAGCCCTGTGATGCTGTGGTTGTCTGAAAGATTTCGCTTGGAGACTCCTCTAGAGTATCCCTTGTCGGCTGTACCCAACTTCTTTTCGCGCCACTTCATCAGTATTGGCCTGTATGTTGAGAACTGGGAAAATTGGCTTGTGGAACATGGGGCTCGTGGGGTATATTGGTCAGTGCCTTGGTGGGGGCTGTTGCAGCCCGTTCTGGAGCTAGGAGAGTATTCATAAGTGCGACTGGTTGGTCTCAAACAGACCTTTTTTATTTCCCTTGGCGGCTTTTGCGCCTTGGACCTCAAATTTCTTTCCGGTAGAAGATTTGACTGAGCGCTTGCGTCTGTTGCTTGGGTCTCTGTGGGAAAATCGGCGTCCGTCGATCTGTCCCTCTCAGTCTGTCGGGAAAGTTTGGCATGTCCCCAAAGATTATATGAAGTGGTTGTGGAGGAAAGTAGTCAGCAAGATGTTGGCAGTGGAGACTGGACAAAGATGGTTTGTTTTATCTAACACCATGGAAGGGGGTGCTGTGGTCTTTTCGAAGATGGTTAAGGCTCATCGATCCATAGAATGTTTACGGCACTCTATTCAGGCAGGGGAAACTTGGGGACCTCATGATGTAGATGATGAGTGTGCAGGCTCCTCTGGTAGCTGTGGGTAGGACTCTTGGAGAGTTTATTTATGTAATAAGGAATGTATGTGGGGATTTTATTTGGCTTTTTATGGTAGTAGGGTAAGGGGGTTATCCGTTCCTTTTTCTTATGTAATCCGTGCTGAATTTTCTTATTAATGAAATAAACAAGTTTCTGATCATCCAGTTGTGCCTTTCGATGAATTTTGTATTTTGAATTATCTATACCAATCGCTAAGGCATACATAATCCTTTTATTCAAGTATTTTTAGAATGAACTGCCGTTCTCGGAGGTAACAAAAGAATAATATTTTATGAAAAAGAAAGGGCCGCACTCATGTGAGGTGTATGAGCTGCCTACGTACCTCTGGGGTTTTTAAAAAGCTTTAAAATAGTTTTTGTAGAGGATCAGGCCCACGTAGTTCTGGGTAGGGGGAAATGAAGAGTTTTTTTTAGAATAGAAAGGGGATGAGAAGAGTCGTAGCGCGCCAATATTTTGGACTAGGAGTAGAACTTCTTGAGACGGTCCAGATTGACTGGACGAGCCATCTCTTCCCCATCTAGGTCAGTGTGCATGGCAGCATCGCCAGATAAGATTTTCTTCACAATGTAGGGGCCGCTCCAATTGGGCTTGAATTTCCCTCTGGGGTCCCAGATGGGTTCTATTATCTCCTTGAGGGCTAAGTCTCCCTCTCGGACACCTCGGTCCTTAACTCTCTTGTTGAATGATCGCGCTATTCGGAGATGGTACCCTTGTATGTGGTACAGTGCTTTTAACCTTATTTCATCTAGGAGGGCTAGCTCATTAAGACTGCTTTGGCACCAGTCTTCTTCACTAACTTTGCTTTCGAGCATAACGCGTAGCGAGGGTATTTCCGTCTCCACAGGTAGCACTGCTTCCATGCCGTAGACCAGGGAGTAAGGGGTAGCCCCAATAGAGGTTAGGATTGAGGTTCGATAGCCCCAGAGAGCGTACGGGATCCGATCAGCCCAATCTCTACATGTTTTGGTCATCTTGCTGATGATAGCTTTGAGGTTCTGGTTGGCGGTTTTAACTGCATCATTGGTCTGAGGTCGGTAGGGAGAAGATTTTTGTCTCTCAATCCCGTACTCATTGACTACTTCTGTGACTTCTTCTTTGAAATGCAACCCATTATCTGATACCAGCTCGTGCGGGACCCCATATTGGCAGATGATATTTTTCTTGAGGAATTTGGCCACTTTCTTGGCATTTAATACTGTGTATGACTCAGCTTCGACCCATTTGGTGAAGTAATCGATGGCGATTAGGATGAACTCATGTCCGTTTGAAGCCCTTGGTGTAACCTTCCCTATGATGTCGATACCCCAGGTGTAGAATGGCCAGGGAGAGGTCATGTTGTATAATTCTCGTGGAGGCAAGTGTTGAAGATTGGAGAATTATTGGCATTTGAGGCATCTACGGACATAGGCGGTGCAATCCTGGATCATGGTGGTCCAGTAGTAGCCCTATCAGATTATCTTCTTGGCGAGCATGTGACTATTCATGTGGGGTACGCATTCCCCGCTGTGGATCTTCTGCATTATTTTCTCAATATTAGCCCCAGCAATACAGTGTAGATGAGTTCCATCGAAGTTCCTCTTGAATAGGGATTTATGATAGATGATGTACTGGGCGGCCAGTTGTAATAACCCGTCCTTTTGGAGAGGATTAAATTCCATAATTAAGTATAATTTGGAATTTGGAGAATTACTCGAAATAGTAATTCTTGGGATTTTTGAGGATTTAATGATTTTCGATGGGTATCGTAATTACTTTTGGGACTATATAGGCCGCTATAATTTAATTAAATGTCGCCGTGGAGTATTGCGACAAAAGAGGTAAGATTTTGAGTAGAAGACCACATTTATTTATTATGGGTTAGAATAGTGATTTGCGGTCAAGTACCTCGGATGGAAATTTCGACTGCACCATGAGTCTCGGAATGTCCGAGATAGTCGGAAAAGAGTGTCCGATTGTCGAAATTTTGTTCAGGGAAATTTTAGAGTTAAATATGCTCGTAATTGAGTAAACGAATCGTTTTGGGGGTATTAAGGGATTTAACTCTTTTCTCCTTATAAAAGGAGGGAGAGGGGGAGAAAATAGAGAAGAAAAGAGAAAGAAGAGAAAGAAGAGAGAGGGGGGAAGAAAAGAGGAAAAAGGGGGAGATTCCGGCCAGCCTCCGCGGGATTCGACTCGAGGACATTGGATTTTATCCACGAGGCAAGTGTTTACTTGCTTTATTTACTTTTAAGAATAAATATCTCATATCATTGTTGGTATAACAAACCCTAATGATTTTGGGTTGGGTATTCATGGATAAAACGGGTTTTTGGGAGTCAAAACGAATAAACCCCTAAAAATGGTAAATTGGAGAAACTTAGGTTTTAATTGAAATTAGTTGGTGATTCCGGGTTCTAGGATGTTTAGAACCCGTATTATAAGTGTATTTGTAGTTGGTTGAGGTTGTAGGACATCGGGTGAGGCGACAAAAGCTTGGGAGAAGCTTTAATGGCCGAAATCATCTCGGAGAAGACGATAAATAGTAACCCGTCACTTTAGGGGGCCATTTTGGCCAGGAAAAGAATTGATTTAGCTTTCGGCCAAAACACAAAAGTTGTAGATCTTTTCGATACGGTCGCGTGGTCACTGACCGTGTATTTTTATGATTTTTTCTTGATTTGATATGACTTTTACAAGATGGCTACTCCGGGTTCAAATCATCAACTCGGAAATCAAATCGGGAATTGGAAAATACAGGCTAGGATTAGTCGTGTAGATGTTTTAGATGATTTTTAGGGTAGTTTAGAAACCCCAAAAATGAATTTGGGTTGTTGGATTAAGGATTTGAGGAATTAAAGTTTTGAGGACCTGGTGTGACCAGTCGACCGCGCCCCTATGGCCGGTCGACCGCGTCAAGGAGAAAAGGCCTACTGCTTTGTTTCGTAGGCTTATTTATAACCTGCGGTCGACCGGGGGTTTAGGACCGGTCGACCAGTGCCCTGTTTTCAACTCAAGATTTTGGAGAATTAGGATTATTTCTCCTTTTTGAGATTAAAGTCTAAGGGCCTTCTAAATTAAAGTATATTAGAGGGTTATGTCCTAAGGGACTTGTGGATTGGGGAATATATATATATATATATATTCACTTAGAGTGAATTATTATATTTGGAGATATCCCATAAATCTTTAAGAGTTGATTAAGGTAATTATTAGTCATCAAAGTAAGAAAATACTTTGGGTTTAGTATCGTGCTTATATGAATGCATGATTATGATTCCTGGAGGGAATCTTTCGGATTATTGGTCATCGCAAGATGCTATAGGCCACAATGGCTGTTTATATATATTCTAGGAAGAATATATAGGATATGTATATACTGTGTGATTTAGGTATATATATATGTTATGATGGAAATGATTTTGAAAATATAAATATGAATATTTTCAAAATGGTAAATAAATGATTTTCATAATTGATAAAATATGGATTACACACATCTCTAAATCGCTATCATAAGGGACGTTGCGTACGTATGGTGAAGCCCCCTGGCTAATGAATGCTGGGTGGATATAGTCCTATAGGCCATGTGAGCGTTTGTTGATATATATTTTTCTGCGCTGGTTAGGAGATTCCGGGTGTGGTCTTGACTATCCCGCAGGCACATGGCCGCTTCCCGACGTCTTGAGATGTAGGATCCCACGTTGTTTTGATGATAGGCCCTGGAAGATGATAGCCATTTGGGGGCGCGCACAGTGGGGAAACCCGGACGGGCGGTCTTAGAACGCGTTATATTAAAGCAATTCATGAAATGGATTGGCTTTAATTACATTTCCTGGGTATAGGAAGGGAAATGGGTTATATGTTTGGCTTCGGTAACACTCCCAGATGGAAGAAGGGATGTGGAAGCATATGATATGGTAAAAGCATTTTTATGATAATAAAAATGGCTTTTAATTACATTTTCTGAGTATAAAAAGGGAAATGGGATAATTGAAAAAGGAAAAGCATTTTTATGTTAATAAAATTGGCTTTTAAAAATATATATGTTTTGGTATAGCAATTCTTGCTAATGAATTGGCTTTTAAATACATTTCCTGGATATGAGAAGGGAAATGGAAAGTTTTGAAATAAAAATGATAAATACTTTGTGTATCGAATACACCTCAGTCCGGGAGGTAGATCCGGATGAGTATTACAAATATGATAATAAGTAAACCTCAGTCCGGGAGATATTATTCGGATATAATTGTAGATGTGTATATATATGTAATTATACATTTGTGCGTGCTACGGGCCTAATGGATCTCTACCATTAACCCTACCAAGTAGTAGTGTATCGGGGGGATTCCTTGTTTGGATTTCGCTTTGCGAGACACCCCACGCACGAACTTAGTGCAGTGTTGAGAATGGAGGGAAGTTAACCCTTAGCACTTGGACTATCTGGGGTAGATAGTAGTTGGGGAATAGACTAGTTAGGCAGGGATAGCTTGACTAGGGTATGTTGTTAAGGTGCGTTAGGTGTGCACTATTAGAGGAGAGGTGAGGGGTATCTCATGGGAGTGCGATACCAATTTAAATATGAGATAAAACTATTTTTCTAAAAATAAAGAATTTATGCACTTGCAAAATATTTTCAAAATTCGGGCTCTGACTCGTTTATCTACTTTCCTTTCTTGCTATATATTATATATATACATAGGTGTCCAGATACAGGGACGCCTGGATGGAAACTTCTTTCGAGTCAGACGTCTGCTGCAACAGCTGTGGATGCTTGCGGGTTCTCGGTAGACGCTTCTTTCCTTGTACTCTAGATAGGAGGTATTGTACAAGCATTCAGGCCAATGGTCCAACTGATTTTATTTATTCTTTGCACGATATTCGATATGGTTGTATAATTTGAACCGAGTGTTCGGTTATTTTAGTTCATTTCATTTTCCTTTTAATTTCATTTACGCATTAAATTGTGGATGTTTTATTTTAATCGTTAAAAATAATAATTAAGTTAAAATTTTAACGCTCGCCTAATAGGATATTAGTAATTAAATGGATTTTCGACAGTGACGCTAAGAATGATCCATATGTGACTCCTGTTTTAATTTGATATAGGAGTGATCGCCCGGTATCCCATTAGGCGGGTTGTTAGAGATGGTATCAGAGCATCAGGTTCTATTGTCCTTAGGAATCTGTGCGGACGTACTACGCTTTCAGCGTTGCTCTCGATTTGTTATAGAGCCCCAGGATTAGGATTGTTGATTTCTCTTGTGAGATTTCGTTCTTCTGCCATGTTAGAAGATATTATTAATCTTTTGCGCGCTCGTTTAAAAAAAAATCCTGTGTAGAGCTCGGAGGGTTGCAGGAGGTGGAGCTTAGCTGGAGCAGCTAGTAGAAGTTGGGGACGAGGAACGCCATAGAGGTCACTCCCCTTATGGCAATTATAAAGGATTGTTGCAACGACTACTAAAGTATAGTAGTTATGAGCACCGTAGTACCGCTGTAGTAGAGGCTGGTACTAAAGTTGAATTTCCCAGTAAAGTATGGATTCGAAAGGGATCTTACGAATAGTTCTAACTGTGAGTTCCCATGAATCAGCAGGATGAGAAGAATGCTGTTTTGGGAATTATTCACGTAAGGGTCGGCCAGAGACCGACAGTGAATAAAGGGTATTATGGAGAAGTGAACCTTGTACCGAGGTGTGGTAGGAACAATGAATAATGAGTCCTTTCCAGGAAGGATAGGTTCACTAGATGAGTGTTGTTAACACTTACGGAGAACGTAGATGTGTTCATGTGCCCCTTTGTGGACATCCACATGGGGAGATTTGTTGAAACTGGTAGTGTGCTTTCCTTTTAACGAAGAGGTTAAGAGGATTAGTAAGGTGATTGTAAGGAGGGAGGTTATAGAGTCAGATGGCATTGAAAACCTTATCATGGTTAGGAAGGCCAGTGATGAAAATAATGATGTGGAATGCGGAGCCACATGGTTAGTCCTTTCCCGGTAGGAATAAAGGACAAGGTTAGGGTTCCCAGATGGGGCCTAGAGTTAAGAAATTCTAGTAAGAGGCGTGGCTAGATGAAGTTGTGGTGTTCTATAGCCCTAGAATCGTGTGTGTAATTTGATCTTTGTATTTGGTCTCGATAACATAATAATGTAGGCCTATGTGTTTTCCGCGATAGCGGAATTTTGTTTTCCTTCACTCGCCATAGAGGCGGGTGATTATATTTTGTATATATACGTATGAGGTATTTGGTTTATCGGAGCGATAGCATGCTAAGAATGGCAAGTCTATCGTGTCCATGGTTCCTGGAGGGAACAGATTGTGGTTGCGGTGTCTCACCTGGATACATGCTGAGTACACCTTTGTTATTATGGATTAATGGAACCTCGATGAGCAAAGGCTTCCTTATTTTGGTTGGTATATGTGGCAACCTTATAGATATAATTTAAGGCCCACAGGATCATTATTGAGATGTAAGATTTAGCTCAGTACTGGTTTGCACAAGGACTTAGAAATAGTGCGAGCGCTGGGTGGTGTGACTCTTAGTTAGAGATAGGAGTTCAGACCACCTTTCGATGATAAGGGATAAGATTATCCCGGTTGCATGTCTGAAATAACGGGACTCCGTGACCGACGAAGTCAAGTGTTAATGTGTGGAGGGGTTCCTTGTTTAGATTTCGCTTTGCGAGACACTCCACACATGACTCTTAACGGCGTCGGGCATGGAGAGCTGTTATAGGATGCAAGGATGGGGGTTAGTCTCATAGTGTGGATGAACCACTATAGACTATGAGCCCTGTGATGATGGTATGCTTATGAAAATATTGTGCTATGGAAAAGCACTAAAGTGGCCCTCTCACCACAAGTAGTTGGGTGGAGTAGGACTAAGAGAAATTGAATTGAGGATGATAGCCAGGCCTTAATAAGAAGGCAAAATTTGGAGGAAATCTGTGATCGGTGTGATATAAGAAGTATTCCTACAGAGAGTAGGCACTTTGATTAATTAGGTTTCCTTTCGTATGGGCGGAAGGATAAGATAGTAGGAATGCGTTTTTAGGTTAGTTTAGTAAGATTTAGGACGTCCCGCTGGTGTGCTTTAGGTCGTTATATCTCGATAACCGACAACGCGAGGGAGTAGTGTAACGGGAGGGTTCCTTGTCTGGATTTCTCTTTGGCGAGACGTCCCACGCACGAAACCAAGCAAATGTCGGGAGTTGAGAGAGGCCTTGGGCACTAGGGATATAATTAGGATACTCGTTTCGCTTAGGTAGGGTAACGCATAGATAGTAGCATTGTAGGATGTAGGCTCGATAGAGTTAGTGATGCCGAGGTTAGGAGTTTAGACTTTCCCGGGTCGGGAGGACCCATAGATGAGTATTACACCGAGGAAAGAAGACCCTTATTGGGAGAGAGTGTAACGTGTCGAACGTTCGCTATGGTTGTGCAGATGTGCACGAGTTAGGAAGGTGTATGGGCGCCTTGGTAAGGTGGTTTGGTATACCGCCTAGTTAAGATAGGAGTAGTATATAGGGTTGAAAATCATGCCGAGAGGCATCATAGAGGATGGGTATTAAGTGACGTATTAGAGACACTTTACGATCGTGGTAGTCGTGTAGCTCATGGTTGGGAACCATTGAGTTAGTATCTTTCCCTTGAAGTTTTAGGATTTGTAGTGATCTTTCCCTTGGGGTTTTAGGATTTGTAGATGGTGTAGGCTGCATCCGAATTTCGAGGACGAAATTCCGTTGTAAGGGGGGGAGTATGTAACAACCCGTCCTTTTGGAGAGGATTAAATTCCATAATTAAGTATAATTTGGAATTTGGAGAATTACTTGAAATAGTAATTCTTGGGATTTTCGAGGATTTAATTATTTTCGATGGGTATCGTAATTACTTTTGGGACTATATAGGTCGCTATAATTTAATTATATGTCGCCGTGGGGTATTGCGACAAAAGAGGTAAGATTTTGAGTAGAAGACCGCATTTATTTATTATGGGTTAGAATAGTGATTTGCGGTCAAGTACATCGGATGGAAATTTTGACTGCACCATGAGTCTCGGAATGTCCGAGATAGTCGAAAAAGAGTGTCCGATTGTCGAAATTGAGTTTCGGAAAATTTTAGAGTTAAATATGCTCGTAATTGAGTAAACGAGTCGTTTTGGGGGTATAAAGGGATTTAAATCTTTTCTCCTTATAAAAGGAGGGAGAGGGGGAGAAAAGAGAGAAGAAAAGAGAAAGAAGACAAAGAAGAGAGAGAGGGGGAAGAAAAGAGGAAAAAGGGGGAGATTCCGGCCAGCCTCCGCGGGATTCGGCTCGAGGACGTCGGATTTTATCCACGAGGCAAGTGTTTACTTGATTTATTTACTTTTAAGAATAAATATCTCATATCATTGTTGGTATAACAAACCCTAATGATTTTGGGTTGGGTATTCGTGGATAAAACGGGTTTTTGGGAGTCAAAACGAATAAACCCCTAAAAATGATAAATTGGAGAAACTTAGGTTTTAATTGAAATTAGTTGGTGATTCCGGGTTCTAGGATGTTTAGAACCCGTATTATAAGTGTATTTGTAGTTGGTTGAGGTTGTAGGACGTCGGGTGAGGCGACAAAAGCTTGGGAGAAGCTTTAATGGCCGAAATCATCTCGGAGAAGACGATGAATAGTAACCCGTCACTTTAGGGGACCATTTTGGCTAGGAAAAAAATTGATTTAGCTTTCGGAAAAATACAAAAGTTGTAGATCTTTTCGATACGGTCGTGTGGGCGCTGACCGCGTATTTTTCTGATTTTTTCTTAATTTGATATGATTTTTACAAGATGGCAGCTCCGGGTTGAAATCATCAACTCGGAAATCAAATCGGGAATTGGAAAAATACAGGCTAGGATTAGTCGTGTTGATGTTTTGGATGATTTTTAGGGTAGTTTAGAAACCCCAAAAATGAATTTGGGTTGTTGGATTAAGGATTTGAGGAATTCAAGTTTTGAGGACCTGGTGTGACCGGTCGACCGCGCCCCTATGGCCGGTCGACCGCGTCAAGGAGAAAAGGCCTACTGCTTTGTTTCATAGGCTTATTTATAACCCGCGGTCGACCGGGGGTCTAGGACCGGTCGACCAGTGACCTGCTTTCAGCTCAAGATTTTGGAGAATTAGGATTATTTCTCCTCTTTGAGATTAAAGTCTAAGGGCCTTCTAAATTAAAGTATATTAGAGGGTTTTGTCCTAAGGGACTTGTGGATTGGGGTATATATATATATATATATATATATATATATATATATATATATATATATATATATATATATATATATATATATATATATATATATATATTCACTTAGAGTGAATTATTATATTTGGAGATATCCCATAAATCTTTAAGAGTTGATTAAGGTAATTATTAGTCATCAAAGTAAGAAAATACTTTGGGTTTAGTATCATGCTTATATGAATGCATGATTATGATTCCTGGAGGGAATCTTTGGGATTATTGGTCATCGCTAGATGCTATAGGCCACTTTAGCCGTTTATATATATTCTAGGAAGAATATATAGGATATGTATATACTGTGTGATTTAGGTATATATATATATGTTATGATGGAAATGATTTTGAAAATATAAATATGAATATTTTCAAAATGGTAAATAAATGATTTTCATAATTGATAAAATATGGATTACACACCTCTCTAAATCGCTATCATAAGGGAAGTTGCGTACGTATGGTGAAGCCCCCTGGCTAATGAATGCAGGGTGGATATAGTCCTATAGGCCATGTGAGCGTTTGTTGATATATATTTTTCTACGCTGGTTAGGAGATTCCGGGTGTGGTCTTGACTATCCCGCAGGCACATGGCCGCTTCCCGACGTCTTACGATGTAGGATCCCAGGTTGTTTTAATGATAGGCCCTGGAAGATGATAGCCATTTAGGGGCGCGCACAGTGGGGAAACCCGGACGGGCGGTCTTAGAACGCGTTATATTAAAGCAATTCATGATAATGGATTGGCTTTAATTACATTTCCTGGATATAGGAATGGAAATGGGTTATATGTTTGGCTTCGGTAACACTCCCGGATGGAAGAAGGGATGTGGAAGCATATGATATGGTAAAAGCATTTTTATGATAATAAAAATGGCTTTTAATTACATTTCCTGAGTATAAAAAAGGAAATGGGATAATTGAAAAAGGAAAAGCATTTTTATGTTAATAAAATTGGCTTTTAAAAAGATATATGTTTTGGTATAGCAATTCATGCTAATGAATTGGCTTTTAAATACATTTCCTGGATATGAGAAGGGAAATGGAAAGTTTTGAAATAAAAATGATAAATACTTTGTGTATCGAATACACCTCAGTCGGGGAGGTAGATCCGGATGAGTATTACAAAGATGATAATAAGTAAACCTCAGTCCGGGAGATATTATCCGGATATAATTGTAGATGTATATATATATGTAATTATACATTTGTGCGTGCTACGGGCCTAATGGATCTCTACCATTAACCCTGCCAAGTAGTAGTGTATCGTGGGGGTTCCTTGTTTAGATTTCGCTTTGCGAGACACCCCACACACAAACTTAGTACAGTGTTGAGAATGGAGGGAAGTTTAGCCCTTAGCACTTGGACTATCTGGGGTAGATAGTAGTTGGGGAATAGACTAGTTAGGCAGGGATAGCTTGACTAGGGTATGTTGTTAGGGTGCGTTAGGTGTGCACTATTAGAGGAGAGGTGAGGGGTATCTCATGGGAGTGCGATACCAATTTAAATATGAGATAAAACAATTTTTCTAAAAATAAAGCATTTATGCACTTGCAAAATATTTTCAAAATTCGGGCTCTGACCCGTTTATCTAATTTCCTTTCTTGCTATATATTATATATATACATAGGTGTCCAGACACAGGGACGCCTGGATGGAAACTTCTTTCGAGTCAGACGTCTGCTGCAGCAGCTGTGGATGCTTGCGGGTTCTCGGTAGACGCTTCTTTCCTTGTACTCTAGATAGGAGGTATTGTACAAGCATTCGGGCCAATGGTCCAACTGATTTTTTTTATTCTTTGCACGATATTCGATATGGTTGTATAATTTGAACCGAGTGTTCGGTTATTTTAGTTCATTTCATTTTCCTTTTAATTTCATTTACGCATTAAATTGTGGATGTTTTATTTTAATCGTTAAAAAGAGTAGTTAAGTTAAAATTTTAACGCTCGCCTAATAGGATATTAGTAATTAAATGGATTTTCGACAGTGATGCTAAGAATGATCCATATGTGACGCCTGTTTTAATTTGATATAAGAGTGATCGCCCGGTATCCCATTAGGCGGGTTGTTACACCAGTCTTCGGAGAGTTGTTAGATCTTTTTTATTGGAACCCTCGGGATACCTGCCATGTTTGAGGAGGCACCAGATATCATAGTACTAGAAATCAGCTAGTTCGGGATCTTCGGTGGAGACAAGCTCAATATGGTAGCAATGGGTCGGTTTGTCTTGCTTTTGAACTAGGAAGGGGGTCATTGTTATTCCCTCGGGCATGTTGACCATGGAGGCCAAGGTAGCGAGAGCATCGGCTAGGTTATTCTTTGCTCGGGGTAGGTAACAGAAGGTGACATCTCAGAATCGGGAGGCTAACTCTTCTAATTGGGCATGAAAGGGTTGGAGCTTTTCGTCCCTGACTTTCAACTTTCTGAGCACTTGACCGATGATAAGGGCAGAATCCCCGTAGACATCAAGGTATTAAATACCTTTCTTGAGAGCGACTTTGAGGCCCACTGTGCATGCCTCGTATTCCGTCATGTTATTGGTGCAAGGGAAATCCAATTTTATGGCGATGGGAGTGTGGGAGTCATCTGGGGTGATCAGGAGTATCCCAATGCCATATCCCTTTTTATTGGCATCACCATGAAAGAACATTTTCCATCGAAGGCGATCTTGAGTGGTGCAGAGGATATTTTCATTTGGGAATTCGGAGATCCGAACCCCCGCTTCTTCTACAGGGTAATCGACGAGGTAGTTAGAGATGGCTCTTCCTTTAATAGCTTTTTGTGTGACGTACACGATATCGAACTCAGTTAGGAGCATCAACCATCGAGCCATTCGACTGGATAAGGTGGGTTTCTCAAGCAGGTATTTGATGGGATCCATTCAGGATACAAGTTTGATGGGGAAGGCGAGCATATAGTGTCGCAACTTTTGTGTGACCCAGACAAGGGCGACACATGCCTTTTCTAAAGCAGTGTAGTTGACTTCATACCCGAATAATTTACGACTGGCGTAATAGATGGCTCTTTCTTTATGGGAGCCTTCAAAATATTGGGCTAGCAAAACCCCAGCTGCAGTGTCGGTTATGGTTAGGTATAGGAGCAAAGGGAGACCAGACTGTGGTGGCATGAGAACTGGAGGTTGGGTCAGATATTGTTTGATTCGGTCAAAAGCTTCTTGGCAGGCCTCATTCCAAACCTTGGTTGAATCCTTTTGGATGAGCTTGAAGATTGGTTCACAGATGGAGGTTAGCTGGCTGATGAACCGACCGATATATTGTAATTTCCTAAGAAAACCTCAGACTTATTTCTCTGTTCGGGGTGGTGGCATCTCAAGTTTGGCCTTTAGCTTGGCAGGATCTGCTTCTATCCCCTTTTTGCTGACTATGAATCCCAAGAGTTTTCCCTTTATAATACCGAAGACACACTTCTGTGGATTAAGTCTCATCTGATACCGTCGCAGTCGTTCGAAGAACTTCCGGAGAGCGAGAACATGACCTTATCTAGTTTTGGACTTGATAATCATATCATCTACATAAACCTCGACCTCTTTATGAATCAGATCATGCAGGATGGTTATGGCAGCCCTTTGGTAGGTAGCCCCAGCATTTTTGAGACCGAATGGCATAACGGTGTAGCAAAAGGTTCCCCATGGGGTGATGAATGCAATTTTTTCTTGGTGGTCGGGGTGCATCTTGATCTGGTTGTATCTGGAAAACTCGTCGATGAATGACTTGAGAGCATGACTGGATGTGTTGTCCGCGATCATGTCGATATTGGGTAGCGGATAATCATCCTTTGGAGAAGCTTTGTTTAAATCTTGGTAGTCCACACACATTCGAACCTTCCCTCCTGATTTCGGCACAGGTACAATGTTGGCTAGCCATGTGGGATATTCGATCACTCGAATGAAACCCACGTTCAACTGTTTGACCACCGCTTCTTTGACCTTGAGCGACCATTCAGTGCGGAGTTCTCTTAATTTTTGTTTAACCGGCTTGTAATCTGGGAGAGTGGGGATCTCGTGCTGAGCTATTTCAGGATCAATGTGGGGTATATCATTATAGGACCATGCGAAGACATCCACGTACTCCTTCATCAATTCTTCGAGTTGTGCATGCTCATGCTTGTCAAGGGTGGCCCTTATCCTAATCTCGTGCAGTTGGCTACTAGAACCGAGATTAATAACAACAGTCTCTTCTTCATTAACTTGAACGTGATTATGTTGTTTATTATTAACCTTATTTAGATCAGTTAAGAATTGTTCATTTGCAAAATCATCATCATCAAAAGTTTGATTAGAATCCAAGCAGTTAATGTAAGGCACATCAAGATACTCAAAATCTTCGTTTATTTCATTAATAGGAAAAACAGCATTGAGAACCTCATCAAAAGAGGTCTCGATTACATTTGAGCAAGGATAGACAACAGAAGAAGAAATAGGGTAAACATTGGGGTTATGGGAGATTTCAAGAGGTAGAACTGGCGCAGCATGCCAGTTGAGGAGGGGTGTATGACGCGACTGAAAATGTGTCTCATAAATGCGTTCACTCTAGGCTCAAGTGCAAGCCTGTCGCTCAAGTAATAATCCCAGTAAGTCGGGTATCAATCCTCAGGGAAAAAGGACAACAGAGTTGTGACGACGGGAAGAGACGGAGAGACCCTAACTTTGGCTCTAAAAAGAAAAGGAAAAATTGATTTGATTTTGGGAATGATTATAACTAAATGAAAATATGAAATTATAAAAAAATGCAATTATACTAATCTACCGAAATTAAGAATGAATGATGATTTGAAACTTTTTGTTTAAATGATGAGAAAATAGGATGGGAGTACAATCCCCCAACCCTAGTGTAGTGCAGTGATAATATTAATCATAAATTTATCTGATTGATCTGACCCGGAATTTAGTAAATCTGAGGATGAGTAAATCAGTATCGCGATAGTGACACTCAAATTGCACTCTAAATCATCACGAGTACCCAGAGACAAACGAGATATAAAGATCTACAATTATTGTGTAACTACGCAATACGATCATAATCAATCACTAAATTCATCGGATTAATTTTATACACACACACTAACACATCAGGCTAGGTTCATGTACCCCGGCCTTGGCAAATCTAGTCTAACATGTTGAATTTAATGAATACAATGATTGATGTGCAGGAATTCATAATTAATCTAAGGAAAATGGTAATTAGATGTATAAAAGAATTAGAAATAAGAAATACTTACTAAAATTACCCAAGCAATAAGTGTAACAAATGAATGAAACTGGTACTCACAAAAATCACTGAATAAATCTTCAACCTTTGAATTAAAACTGCAATTGTTAGCTAAACTAGGGTTTCTGGAAAAGGAGAGGAAAAATCCTACTAATTCTCCGTCTCAATAACAATAATAAATCGGGTTTTTATACCCTACAACAATTTCGGAGTTCAGCTGCACTAGGAGTCTTTTTAGGAAGAGATAGGATTTGCAAATCTCGAAGCCCGGATCGGTTCGGGCCTTAGGCGGACCGATCTGCCTCCAAAGTGGACCGGTTCTTTTATTTTGGGGTGGACCGGTTCCTTTTTATTTTTCCTTCTTCGGTTTGCTTATGGCCCGGGGCCTTCTGGAGTTTGGCAAAGCGGATAGGTCCGGGGTAGGGGCGGACCAGTCCGTCTATTTGACTTTTTGGCTCAACTTTGACTGCTCATAACTTTTGTTCCGGGATTCTGATTGAGGTGCCGTTTCTTCCTATGTACTCGTAAATGAGATGTCTTCAACTTATCTTTAGGTACCTCATCTGAATTCCGGGTGGAAATTCCACTTTTTCTCTTTTGACTTTTCCTTCTTTCTTTATTAATTCTTCTGGTTTCTTTCTTCCGTTTCTTGACATCAAATACCTGTAAAATCACTGCAAAATACCAGAAACTCGGTGTACTCATTAGAATCAGTCAGTAGCACGATTATGAGATAAATCCAACTCAATTACGTTGTTTCAGGTGCTATAAGTAACTAAATCAAGGGATAAATTAGGAAGAATTTATGCCTAATCAAACCCCCTTAACTTAGAACTTTGCGCGTCTCGAGCAATGTAAAAGAATCCTAGCAAGGCTGAACTCTTGAAAATCATTTTATTGGGATAAAATACCTTTTTCTCGGGCAAGCGATTGCATTTAGCCTATGCAACTAGCCTTTAAACCACTAGGTTACCCTAGTAGGACGAGTGTTGTCTCGTGAGGGTTTGCAGAGAATATACCCACAAAATTCGACTCAAAGAAAATTCAAAATACGCAAAAATTATGCAATTCAAACTTTTCCAGAAAATAGTCATCAGCAAGTTATGCTCAACAGTCTCAAATCATAGTGCGTGTGTGCGAAACCAAAAATTTAACCGCAAATTTCCACCGATTGATAATTATGTTACTTATTCGAAAATTCATTTTGATTTCCATTTCTCACGGAATGCTCTCACAAACGAATCTCTCGGATTGTGGCTATTATCTCAGTATGCGCGATATAAAGAGTAAATGTAATGGAAGCAAAATCACGCATATAAGTAGAAAGACGGAAATTTCATGTTGAAAGGATCTCATCAACGGATTACGGTTTTAAAAACGGGAACATTGCCTCTTTTTCTGCGCACTTAATCTCCCTTATTATCTTTTGGTGTATTAGCTCTCCACGCGGTAACCAATTTCGCAATTTAGACTCGGTTATGACTTTTTCGGGTTTTAAGGTATATTGGGTAAAATGACAATTATAGGGAGGTTGGAATTGGAAAAATTATTAGTGATGTCCATTTGTTCTTTTTTCGGGCTATTGCTCACTTTCTTCTTCTTTTTCTCAATTTCTCTATTTCTCTATTTTTTACTTCTTTTCTTTTCTTGCTATTTTTGTTGAGCATATCTATTTTTTCTTGCCACTTTATATGCACTTTTTGGACTTAAATTCTGAATTTTTCCATTTTTCACGATTCCGGGCTATTTGGGTTTTTCGGGTTGTCAAACGAAAGGAAAAAATATTCGGCTCAAATTTGGGTTACAAAAGGGATGATTTTTTTCACAACTTTTTATGGCCAATATTTTTGGGTAACAAACGATGGCCTACTTCATTGTCCAAAATGCCAATTGCGTTACCATATGCGTTTCGAGATGAATTTACGTTTAGAGATGAATTTGGCACGTTTTTCAAGGTAATATTACACACATTTTTCAAAACTGATCAAAATGAACGGATTGAGATCCTTGACAACTTTTTAGGTGCTGGAAAGAATTTTGAGTTAACAATTCACTCGGATTGATTTAAAAACTCGCAAAAAGTGAAAGACTCGAATCTCACCGGGTTAGTTAATCTCCACACTTATTCGTTAAGTCGTCAATTTTCGCTCAATTTTTATCTTTGGTCAATTTCGGCTTTGTGTATGTTGAATGTTTACAACTTGAGACTTTAAACGACTTTTAATGATATTTTTGAAAAATTCAAATTCCAATTTTTATTTATTTTGAATAAAAATATTTTTGGATTTTTCAAAATTTTATAATTTTTTTGGAAATTTCTGGGCATTTTTGAAAATTTGTGAAGTTTTAGAGATACGCAGTTGTGACCCCCCTAACTTAGACTTTTGCATTGTCCTCAAGCAAAAAGGACTAAAATCTAAATAAGGCAAAATAATAAGTGCGATAAATAAAACAAACAAATAGAGAAAATGCAGCTTTTATTACAACAGGACTGTGTTACATGTGCAGGAAAAAGCATACAACTGTGAACAGGAAGAAAAATAAAAAGCTGCCAGCACCATATAGAGCTTCACCGGGGTGGGGGATGGGAGGAACCGGGAGCGCTGGGGTCATAAGGGTTATGGTAGTAAGAAGGTAGTGGCTCATTATGATCCCCTATGCGCCGATAGATGTACGCTTGGGAGCGGAGAACGATGCTCATGTCGCGCTCGTAGTTGGTCTGAAAGGTGTTGAAGTTTGTTTCAAGTGCTGTCATACGCGCGGATAGGTCCGTGCCCGCCCACTCGAAATCTAGGTTGTCCTCCTCGTCCGCCGACTCCTCGTCCGCGCTGAGATCTCCCATCTCGACATCCTCATCGGTTGGCCCTGCTTCGTCCTCACTCTCGCTCGAGGCAGCCTCCTCTTCAACATCATCACCCCGCCTAGCCCGGAGGACAGCTAGCTGTTTGGCGCTTTTGGTGCGGGTCCCTTGTCTGAAAGGACCGAGGAGGCGCGTATGGTCGCTCGGCGCCGCTATGCCAGCATCCTTAAGGATGGAAGTGATCAATCGGTAATAAGAAAGTGGGTCGATGCCCTTCTCATCCAAGGACATGTTAATGATGTCTGCGTATAAAATGCGGCCCAAATGGATGGAAGTTTGGTGGTCGAAGAGATGATATGTCAAAGTAGCTTGCGGAGGCCGCATGGCGGAATCGTTGGACATTTGCAATATGTTGGCGCACACAATCTGAAATGTGAGGCGCGCCTTCTCATTTAGGCGTCCAACGGCGACGGTTTTCCCCGTTCAAGCTACATTTGGTTCAATTCGGGCCATGATGATATCCTTGTCGACCGGGGGGACATTTCGGGGATATGTAAATTCTTGGACGTCTGGGACGTCAAACTCGTCCAACTTGTCCGTGAGACGGGCCAAGGAAAATGGAATGGGAGTCCCATCCACGAAAGCTTCGGCCTCTAATTGGCCCGTCCGAACGAGGGTACCATAGAATGAGCGGACTTCGGTTGCCCAAACCGCTTCGTGAGGTTGGTTGAGGAATCGACACCAGCCCCGAGCCATGAATAGGGCGGTGACGAAGTTGGGCAGGGCTTCCCATTGGACAGCGCGCTCCATATGGAGTTTGCAACCCAAACCGAAGTATTGAGTGCACCACCGCTCCTCTTGGCGGGAGTGAAATTCGCCGTGACCGGAGGGTTGGATCACGGTGGGGACAACACGGGGAGCCATATAAATAGTAGGGATTTATTTCTTGAAACACTAGAGAGGAAGAAGAGAGTATTTGGTTTGAAGGTGTGAGGATAAGGGGAGGGTTTGGGGGTGTATTTATAGTGGAAAGGGTGAGGGGAGGGGTTGGTTTTAGAAGGAAGGGGTTTGGAGGGAAAAGGGGATGGATTTAGGAGGGAAAGGTTGGGGTTGGGAAGAGGGAAAACGGATTGGAGGGAATGAATGGGATTGGGGGGGAAAGGGGGGTGAACTTGGGAAGGGGAGAAGACAGATCTGCAGAAGACGGACCGGTCCGGGGCAGGGCCGGACCGTTCCGGGCCTTTGACTTTTTAACACTTCGCCAGGCGGACCGGCCCGCCTTAAAAAGGAACCGATCCGCCCCAGGGCTTTCGGGATGTAATTCTCCTAACTTGATTTCGAGCTCTCTTCTTTAAAAAAATTTACTTTCCCGACATACTCTCTATCCAACTGGACTAAAAACCCTCTCGATTTCACTGGTCAACACCCTTTGACTCAAAATTCCCGAAACACACAGATGCTTTTCCCGATTGAACCTAGTCCACACGACTCTCAACACACACGACTCTCACCCCATACGCGTCGGGGGTGCGACGACCTTGCTGCAACAGCTCACTCAACCCCGTAAATGGGGTCCGACAACCAGACGGTGTCGACTTCTTCTGCACACGCCTCTAGATATGGCTTTAGGCGTTGCCCATTCACTTTGAATGTATTTCCCCCTTTTAAATCGTCCAATTCAACAGCTCCATGGGGGAAGACATTCTTCACAATGAACGGGCCAGACCATCGTGACCGCAATTTTCCCGAAAAGAGGTGAAGCCGAGAATTGAAGAGGAGAACTTTTTGCCCGGGGAGAAACTCTTTTCGTCGAATGATGCTATCATGAGCGAGTTTCATACTCTCTTTCAAAATTTTGGCATTCTCATATGCATCATTGCGTAGTTCTTCTAACTCATTCAATTGAAGCTTGCGGGCTTCACCGGCCTTGTCCATTCATTTGTGTGTGATAAGTCGTTCCCACCTTGTGAACGACACCATACTTTCTCATGAGCTTCGCGAATGGCCTATTGCAAAAGTGGGTGCCATTATCGCTAATTATTGCTTTCGGTGCACCGAAGCGAGAAAGTATGTGTTCCTGCAGGAACTTTATCACCACTTTGTTGTCATTAGTCTTGGTAGCTATAGCTTCCACCCATTTAGAAACGTAATCTACGGCGACAAGGATGTATAGGAAACCAAAGGACGGGGGTAAGGGTCCCATGAAGTCAATACCCCAACAGTCGAATATCTCAATGATGAGTATGGGGGTAAGAGGCATCATGTCTCATCGAGTAATGGCTCCCATTCGTTGGCACCTATTGCTTGATTTGCAAGCATCGTTCACATCCCGGAAGATTGTGGGCCAATAGAGGCCGCATTACAAAATCTTTGCGGCCGTCTTTTTCGTTAAAAAGTGGCCTCCACAAGCTTCCGAATGACAAAACTGGATGACTTTTGGGATTTTGTTATCCGGTACACATCGTCGGATGATTTGGTAGGCGCAATATTTAAAAAGGAATGGATTATCATAGAAGAACATGCGCGACCAAGTAATAAACCTCTTCTTATCTTGCGGTGTCCAGTCGGGAGGGACGGCTCCCATGACAAGATAGTTTACTATATCCACAAACCAGGGATACGAAGAGGTAGCAAAAAGTTTCTCTTCCGGAAAGTATTAGTCTATGGGTATGGGATCACTAGGTACGTCGGACGAAAGCCGAGATAAATGGTCGGCAACGACATTTTCTACTCCTTTCTTATCTTTGATGGAGAGATTGAAATCTTGTAGGAGTAGGATCCACCTTATGAGGCGCGGCTTGGCATCATTCTTTGCAAGTAGGTATTTCAAAGTCACGTGGTCGGTGAAGACAGTAATAGGAGAACCAATGAGATATGACCGGAATTTATCAAGGGCAAAGACTACCGCTAGCAACTCCTTCTCCGTGGTAGAGTAGTTGAGTTGAGGTCCGGTAAGAGTCCGATTAGCGTAGTAGATGACATGGGCTTTCTTATCTTTTCGTTGGCCCAAAACACCCCCGATCGCATAATCGCTTGCATCACACATAAGTTCGAATGGTAAGGACCAATTCAGAACTTGCATGATGGGAGCGGACACAAGCATGTTTTTTAATTTTTAAAAAGAGCTTTGGCATGCTTCCGTCCACTCGAATGGGGTGTCCTTCATGAGTAGGTTGCTTAAGGGCCTAGCGATGGCGCTAAAGTCCTTAATGAACCTTCGATAAAACCCCGTATGGCCCAAGACTGAGCGCACGTCCTTCATCGATTTTGGTGGGGGAAGATCAACTATGACATCTATCTTTGCCCTATCAACCTCTATTCCTTTGGATGATACTATGTGGCCAAGAACTATTCCCTCGGTGACCATTAAATGGCACTTCTCCCAATTCAGCACTAAGTTCTTTTCCACGCATCGGGTAAGTACTTTTTCCAGCTTTTCTAAACAATGATCGAAAGAGGTGCCAAAAACGCTGAAGTCATCCATGAACACTTCGAGTCCTCTCTCGACCATGTCGCTAAATAAGCTCAACATGCACCTTTGAAAGGTCGCGGGTGCATTACACAAGCCAAATGACATACGTTTGTAGGCAAACGTACCAAAAGGGCAAGTGAAGGTCGTCTTCTCCTGGTCAAGTACATCTACCTCAATTTGGTTATATTCGGAATAACCATCAAGGAATCAATAGTAAGGGTGGCCCGCCACTCTTTCAAGCATTTGATCAATAAATGGCAAGGGGAAATGGTCTTTCCTAGATCCCGCATTAAGTTTTCGGTAATCAATGCAAACGCGCCACCCGGTGGCGGTACGTTGGGGAACTAGCTCTCCCTTGGTATTCTCAATCACAGTCATACCCGACTTCTTCGGGACGACTTTAATAGGGCTTACCCACTTGCTATCCGAAATTGGGTAAATGATCCCGACATCCAACAATTTGATAATTTCGGTTCTCACAACTTCTTTCATGTTGGGATTCAGTCTTCTTTGCATTTCTCTAGAGGGTTTGACATCCTCTTCGAGATGGATCTTATGAGTGCAAATTAAAGGACTTATCCCCTTCAATCAGCAAGGCACCAACCAAAAGCACTTTGGTGCTTCCTCAGAATTTTCAATAATTTACCCTTCTGCCCTTCATCTAGGCTAGAGGAGATAACAACAGGAAATGTCTCATCCTCTCCTAGGTAGGCATATTTAATATGGGAGGGGAGTTTCTTTAATTCGAGGGTTGGAAAATTTTCACTAGAGGGAACCATGTGTGTATCCCTCGGAGGTAATTCCTCGAATCTAGAAACCCAATTAACCTTTCTCACGTCCTCGTCCGACGCACTCTCATCGAGTAGCTCTCTCAACTCTACAACCTCCCTCTCGAAGTCGGTGTACATCCCCTCACTCTCGTATCTCGCCGCTTAACAGGACTCTAAAGCGTCGCCACAGTAATTCTCCTCAAAGTACTCCTCTACTATCTCATCTATGAGGCTCACCGAGTGAAGATCATCTTCCTCCCCTACATTTTGGGCTATGTGGAAGATGTTGGCTTCCAAGGTCATGTTCCCAAATGTGAGTTGCGTTCGCCCATTCCTAGTATTGATGATTGCGTTAGCCGTAGCTAAGAATGGACGCCCAAGGATGATGGGAACATGGTTACTTGAGTTGAAGGAGGGCTCCGTGTCCCAAATGACAAAGTCTATCGGGAAGTAGAAAGTGTCAACTTGGACGATCACGTCCTCGACTATGCCTCGTGGAATCTTCACTGTTCGATCCGCTAATTGGAGAGTGACCTTTGTGGGCTTGAGGTCGCCCAAGTCTAGTTGCCTATAGATGGAGTAAGGGAGGATATTAACGTTTGCTCCCAAGTCAAGTAAGGCTTTTTCGATTTTATTCTCTCCAATGATGTAGGATATGGTGGGTGCACCGGGATCTTTGAATTTAGGCGGGAGATCATTTAGTAGAATGGAGCTCACGTTCTGGGCTAGAAAGACGTTCTTCTTTACCTTCATCTTCCTCTTTACTGCCAACAAATCTTTGATAACTTTTCCATAAGCTGAAATTTGCTTAATGGCATCAAGAAAAGGTAAATTCGGCTTGACCTGCTTTAGCACTTCTAGCACGTCTTCACGTGGGTTTCCTCTATGGGAGGGAATCAACCATTGAGGAAACGGTGCCGCGGAGGGCGGTTTCACTACTACCTCTGGCTTACTAGCATCTTCTTGGTCACTCTCATTCAAGGGGACATCTTCGGCCTCTTTCGTGCCGGGCGAAATCTCCTTGTCTTTCGTTGTGTCGCGTGGGGGAGGTGATAAATCAACGACTCTCCCACTACAAAGAGTGGTCACAGCTTGACATTGCTCCTGATGTCCAGTGGAGGTGGAGCTAACACTAGTTTGACCTTGGGGAGGTCTTTGGCCTTGGGCAGGAAACTTGCCCTTCTCTTGAACACTCAATGAGGATTGTATTTTTGACAGATTCGCATTTATGTCGCCAATTAGATGATCATATTTGGCATTGGTTGCGGTCTGGCTTGCGATAAAATTATTCATGGTATCCTCGAGAGTTCTCTCCTGTGGCGGGATATAATTTCCTTGAGGTGGTGGTGCTTGCACATGTCCTTGCATGTGTGGAGCTTATTGAAAATGTTGTAGTGGAGGAGGGGCAACATGCGAAGGAGGGTTCATTGCGGCATGTTGTTGCCCATAGCTAAAACCGGGATGATTTTTCCATGAAGGGTTGTAGGAATTCCCGTGCGGGGCACCGAAATTACCCTTAAATCCTCCTATACCACTAACTTGCTCTTGAAGCATTACTTTGTAGGCGGGTATCGTCGGACATTCCTCAGTTGAATGGCCCGCCTCACAAATAGCACACACTTTCTCGACGGGGTTCGGTATGGATCCAGTTAATCCTCTCCCACATATCCCTCGTAGGTCTCGCATCTCTTTCTCAAGTATATCAATCCGACTGTCTGCTATAGAATTCTTTACTACATGATATAGGCCGGACGCTGACGGAGTGGTGGTCACTTGACGATTTTGATTTTGAGCATTAGGGTCGGAGGTATCCCAGGATTGGGTAGTCTCGGCGACATACCTCAAATGAAGCTCCGCATCTTGGGCGTCTAAGTAGACAAAGGGACCACTTCCCATGGTTTCAACAAGTTGCTTATAATTGATATTCATCCCATTATAGAGAAATGAGATGATTTGCGCTGCATCAAATCCGTGATGGGGGCATGAAGTAACTAACTCATTGAAACGCTCATGACATCGATGAAATGGCTCATTTTCAGATTGTCTGAACGATTGAATTTGAGCCTTTATGGAAATTATTCGATGTGGCGAGAAGAATTTCTTGAGAAATCTCGATTGTAACTCGTTCCAAGATGGAATCGAGCTCAGAGGTAAAGACCATAGCCAGGTCTTAGCTTTATCTTTGAGCGAGAAAGGGAAGAGTTTGAGGCGGATCACCTCTTGGGTGCAGGTTTGATCATTGAGCATATCGCACACATCCTCAAATTCCCTAATATGGAGGTATGGCTTTTCAGAATCCATACTGTGGTAATGTGGTATCATCTGGATCATTCCATTTTTGAAACGGAATTTCCCGGCATTATACGGGAGTATAATGCATCCCGGAGTGACAGTGCGCTCGGGATATAGAAATTCTCTCAGCGGGCGGTATGGGGGATATTCCTCACTGGTGGGTGCATTACTGTGTTGCGACATCTCTCTATCACTTAACGACTCAGTGCTCTCACTGGGAGTGCTCGAAGTGTGCTCGGACGTGTGTCCTAAGAAGGAAAACGGAGTGTTATTGGAGATTGCGTGTGAAGGTGTGGGAGGCGGGATCCAGAATTGTGGGGCGTTTCGAGTGTGGGGACTATCTGGGTTATACTCAACTATTGGATTTTCGTGAATGCTGGTTGGAGTATTATGGGAAGTGGGATTTTGCATTAAAATCTTGTGAGAGATGGTGGTGAATCTTTTTATGCTTTTTGAATTTTTTTTATATGTTTTTTTGGATTTTTGGAGATTTTTGGTCAAAGCTTTGGATTGACTCGATCTAATCCTAAGTCTACCTAATTCTCCGACAACAGCGCCAAAAACTTGACGCGACTGAAAATGTGTCTCAAAAATGCGTTCACTCTAGGCTAAAGTGCAAGCCTGTCGCTCAAGTAATAATCCCAGTAAGTCGGGTATCGATCCTCAGGGAAAAAGGACAACAGAGTTGTGACGACGGGAAGAGACGGAGAGACCCTAACTTTGGCTCTAAAAAGAAAAGGAAAAATTGATTTGATTTTGGGAATGATTATAACTAAATGCAAACATGAAATTATAAAAAAATGCACCTATACTAATCTACCGAAATTAAGAATGAATGATGATTTGAAACTTTTTGTTTAAATGATGAGAAAAATAGGACGGGAATACAACCCCCCAAACCTTGTGTAGTTCAGTGATAATATTAATCATAAATTTATCTGATTGATTTGACCCGAAATTTAGTACTCCCAAGCATTATGTATACGAGGTTCAAGCCCGCGTCATACCTAATCTGAGGATGAGTAAATCAGTATCGCGATAGTGACACTCAAATTGCACTCTAAATCATCACGAGTACCCAGAGGCAAACGAGATATAAAGATCTACAATTATTGTGTAACTACGCAATACGATCATAATCAATCACTAAATTCATCGGATTAATTTTATACACACACACTAACACATCAGGCTGGGTTCATGTACCCGGCCTTGGCAAATCTAGCCTAACATGTTGAATTTAATGAAAACAATGATTGATGTGCAGGAATTCATAATTAATCTAAGGAAAATGGTAATTAGATGTAGAAAAGAATTAGAAATAAGAAATACTTACTAAAATTACCCAAGCAATAAGTGTAACAAATGAATGAAACTGGTACTCACAAAAATTACTGAATAAATCTTCAACCTTTGAATTAAAACTGCAATTGTTAGCTAAACTAGGGTTTCTGGAAAAGGAGAGGAAAAATCCTACTAATTCTCCGTCTTAATAACAATAATAAATTGGGTTTTTATACCCTACAACAATTTCGGAGTTCAGCTGCACTAGGAGTCTTTTTAGGAAGAGATAGGATTTGCAAATCTCGAAGCCCGGACAGGTCCGAGCCTTAGGCGAACTGGTCTGCCTCCAAAGCCGATCGGTTCTTTTATTTTGGGGCGGACCGGTCCGGGGGAGGATCAGTTCCTTTTTATTTTGCCTTCTTCGGTTTGCTTGTGGTCCGGGGCCTTCCGGAGTTTGGCAAAGCGGACCGGTCCGGGGTAGGGGCGGACCGGTCCGTCTATTTGACTTTTTGGCTCAACTTTGACTGCTCATAATTTTTTTTTTCGGGATTCCGATTGAGGTGCCGTTTCTTCGTATGTACTCGTAAATGAGATGTCTTCAACTTCTCTTTAGGTGCCTCATCTGAATTCCGAGTGGAAATTCCACTTTTGCCCTTTTGACTTTTCCTTCTTTCTTTCTTGATTCTTCCGGTTTCTTTCTTCCGTTTCTTGACATCAAATACCTATAAAATCACTGCAAAATACCAAAAACTCGATGTACTCATTAGGATCAGTCAGTAGCACGATTATGAGATAAATCCAACTCAATTACATTGTTCGAGGTGCTATAAGTAACTAAATCAAGGAATAAATTAGGAAGAATTTATGCCTAATCAGTGTATCAGCAGCTTTAATCAGATGGGTTGGATCCATTGATGTAGTGCCTGAATGAACCATGCAGAGTGCCAGCCCCAATGTCTACAAGTTGAAGGAATCTTCGGAATCACTTTCCTCAGTCTCTTCAGTATCTTTGATGAGCGATTTTACGTGGTGTGGGGAACTTTCGGTCCATGGGTAGCTATCTTAGAAAAAGATCTCCATTCTCGACCTCATCTTCTTGTCTGTGTGGTCATACCATGGTTCTGGAAAATCGTACAAGGGGAAGTCCTCGCCTTCTTTGATGAATCGTCCATTTAAGGAGTCTCCTGAGATAGTTCGGATACAGTATAATCTTCTCTTTGGTCGAGACTGGCGGATCATTCTGAGCTCTCGTTCTAATGGTTGATATCCCAAGCCGCAAGGAGGAAAAGCTTTCTTCAGTTCGATGGGCTCAAGTATCCCTTGCTGCCTTTGTCCTAGCCCCAATTCGGGCATGAAGTGCATGCTTCTGAACATCTGAATCACATTGACATTTCCATGAGGGTCATATTCTAGACAAACCCTTTCTTTGAAACCATCCCCATCCGGGAGTAGGAGTGGCTCAACTCGAAATCCTGATAGGAGCATATCACTTGACCCGTGCTGTATCTCAAGAATTAGACTATTGGTGCTTGCACCCTCGATATTTCCGTCGTCGCCCAAAATGGTGATGACTCGCCCGTCGGTGAAAAACTTCAATTTCTGATGGAGTGAGGAAGAGACACCCTTGATATTGTGGAGCCAGGGGCATCCGAGCAACAGGTTGAAACAAACTGGGATGTCTATGACTTGGAATTCAACGACAGGGTTTATAGGGCCAACCCCCATTACAAGTTTTATGGACCCCATTACATCTCGACGGGTATTATCGTAGGCATGCACAGGGACAGAGGTTAGAGCGAGGTCGCTTTCTTTCAGGCCTGAACACTTGAAGGTTCTCAGAGGGCAAACGTTCAAGGCGAATCCGTTATTGACAAAGGAGAGCGGCACGGCCTTTCCCATAGCTTCGACGGAGATGTTGAGTTCATGATTGTGATTCGACCCAATTCTGGGGATTTATTCTTCAGAAAATGATAGCATTTGGGTAGAGGTCAGGGATCCGACCAGATTTACCGCTTCTTCTGGTGTGGTAGAAGGAGGAACTATGGATCCAGTGAGTAACTTGATTAAAGCATTTCTGTGCAGCTGGGAAGACATGAAAAGCCCCCACATAGTGATGTTAGCTTGAGTTTTCTTCAGTTGATCGAGGATCTTGCTCTCCTCGATGGTCATCTCTGGCATAGGAAGGTTTTCAACACCCTTCCCTTTATCATTTGCTGGTAGTGAGCTTGGAACCTGGTAATGTCTCCCTGATCTGGTCATATGATTTACTAAAGAAGGGAAGAATATGAATCCTGTTTCCTCATCAATCTCAGGTTTTTCTGCTATCCTATTTATTTCTCCGAGGAGTTCTTCAAATGAGATCATCCCACATATGTTGGCTATTGGACTAGTTCTTCCTAAAGCTTATTCTTCGCTCGAATCTTTGAATTCTTCCCCCCCATCCGGTGGTAATAATTCTGTCTTTACCTATGAAGTCGATGCATTCCACAACTTCAACGGCTTCTTCATACAGGTCCTCCCATTCTGTGGGGATATGTGTGATTGAAGGGACCAAACGCCTTTGTAGCTTCAAAGCGTCAAGTAACCCAGTGATACTACAAATGCTGTTGGTTTTCTCGAATAATTCTGCCATAGTCTGGGCAACATCATCTAGGCTGACTTCGTCGGTTGGTACCACCCATTTGTCTGAATCTCGAGCCCATTTCCGTGCTTCCAAGAATAGTGTGCTGAATTTCTGGCAATCGATGACCATTTGTGAGGGCAATTTCAGCCTAAACTCTAGGAGTTGGTTTAACACCTCTGATAATTCCATACTTTCATTTTCAGAATGGATACGAATAGCGATGCATTCTCTGGTAAGGAGTGACAATGCCTGATCAGTGAGGCTAATAGGGTGTAGGAGGAAATATGGGCAAATTTGAAGAGGTTTAGGAGAGTATATGGGTGTGATTTGAGTTGAGGGATCGAAATCTGGGTTTTCTTCCAAGAAGATGGCATTGGTGTGATTTGGGAGTGGATTGTGAGTAGTGTTTGGCTTAGGATTGGCTGGTGGGGTGATGGTACCCCGGTCAATGAGATCTTAGATTATGTTCCAAAGGTGAAAGCATTGGTCGATGGTATGGCCAGCAGTTTGGTGAAAGGCGCAATGAGCATCGGTCTTGAAGTTTCTTGGGAGTGGATTTGGCAATGGACGTGGATCCAAGGGTTTGATAAGGTTTCGGCTTAACAGGGCTTGGTAAACTTTGGAGAGGGGAGCATGGAGCTCAGTGTATTCCCTTCGGATGGGGGCAGGGCAACTTTCTGGTGCCCATGATGTGGTTGGTTGAGAGATATTATTGATGGTTGAGACTGTAGCACTGGCAGGCTTGTCATACTTTCTAGGGGTGAACTGTTCGGACACCTTCTTCGGTTCAACCTCTGTTTTAACGAGACTTTCCTCGATTACCACTCCAGCTTATCTGAGAGCTCGGAAGTGGGGATAGTATTATCCTCCCATCGTCGCTCGGACATGGGGCAAGAAGTTCTTCTTCACTATGTTGACCTGTTCTTTTTCAGATGGCCGATTGGTCATGGTAGCCGCTTGATCCCTCTACCGGGTTATGAAGTTACTGACTGATTCTCCAGGATTCTGTTTGAGCAGCTCTAAATCGTGATGGGTGACCTCAAGCTCTTCGTTGTATTTGTACTGCGATATGAATTCTCGGGATACATCCTCCCAGCTACGGATTCTGGATTCCTTAAGAGATAAAAACCATCAGAGGGCACTATCCTTCAAAGTTTGCTGGAATAATTGGGCCATCACCTCTTCAGAAGACCCTAGTAGAGTCATGGAACGATGATAACTGTGAAGATGAACAATTGGGGGTCCACTCCCTCCGAACGTCTCGATATTTGGCATCTTGAACTTCTCGGGTAACCTTGCTTTAGGATAAGGAGACATGTGGGTGTAGTCCATGTAATTCCCAGAGATCCTGACTTGGTCGAACTTCTTGGTGAGCATCTTGAGATCCTCTCTGACTTTATTCAACTCCTCCTCTTTTGGATCAGCAACCACAAGGAGGTTAGCCACAGGCTGGGCAATGTTTGGCTTTAGAAGCTGGGAAGGCGACGGTCGATTGGCAGGAGGGGCACATGGAGCGTGATGATATTCTTCCGAAACCCAGATAGGCTTGGGTGGACCCATAGCACGAGGGAATAAGGCCTCGGGCTCTTGAGGAATATGAACCTAGTTTTGTTGCATCTCTCGAACCTCGGTTTGGAGGTTATCAATCTTGGACACGAGCTGAGCTAGGACTGTCGTCAGATCCGACTGCATGACTGGTACTTAATCTGTATTCTCCATGGAAAATGGATGGATTTCGGACTCAAAAGAAGTAGTAGAGGAACGGATGTAACTCCGGGGTGATTTGACTGAAGACCGAAGCCAGTAGGGAGCCAGGCCAAGGGCTTACGATCGACCTGAGAAGGCGTAGGATAAGATTTATTTTTGAGAAAAAAGGAAGAACTATTTTTGGATTTTTGATAAAGAAGGGAGAAATGTTTTTGGATTTTTGATAAAGAAGAGAAAAATGCTTTTGGAGACGGAACTCAGCATGATTATTATGATTATTATTTTCTCACTTGTATTTAATTCTCTTAAATGCAATGCCGGACGGGACCCGAGCCTGGAAAAGTGGGGTTCTTAATATATGCAAGGCTACGGTTTGGACTTGTAACCAGGCTCACGGATAGGGTCCCATTTTAAAAATGTGCAAAAATTGGGCGGCAGATCGACTCGAAATTTCGGCAGAGTTTCGAGTTAAAACCGGGAATCTAAAGGGCATGTCCTAGGTTTGACACCTATATGCGGGTATGCAGTTGGTTGGGTGAATCGGCATGGGTTCCTCCCTTTGGCGTGACTTCCACGATATACGTCTTGCTCTTGCGGGCAATCGGTACGTGTGGACAAGCTATTTGATATACCTGAGTGTACGTGAATTGCCCCACCATTGACCTCGTGGGCACAATACATGTGAGAGAGAATTCGATATACTCGACGTACGTGAACGAACTCCCTGTGATATACCTCCAGTCATGACTTCGGTCAAGCGGTACGATGCGGGGGAACCGTTCGATATACGTCGAAGGTACTTGACCAATGGAAGGTGAGAGTCATATCGCTTAGGCTAACTGCGACCTGCCGGACCTGCGCCCATCACGAAGTGACCCTCCAGTTACTAGGTAAAATTTGGTCAATATCAATGCTCTTTGGTGATGTTGTGTGAATCATGCATGATTCCCTTATTAGTATCTTATGATGACAATGCCTTTCTTGATTATGCCAAACAGGGAACAAAGTACAAGGAGCTCAAAAGGTACACCAAGTGTGGATAGGTGATGCGTGCAACATGGGGATATATGTGATCTTAGGTGCACGTGGTGTGAAGTGTACATGGAAAAATTTCTACAAGTGTGTGAATACAAGCATAAGCATGGGATACACATGGAAAAGGGGAACATGCAGATATGGGGGGGGGGGGACATAAACAAATATAACATCCATGCAAATAGAGTCAAGACCACAAACAAACAGAAGTCCCCAACAGAGTCGCCACTGTGGCCATCCCCGATCCCCGTCGCGGAGGAAAAGGGTCCTTCGGGTCCCGCGCGTCCCTCTCGGAAGTGCTTCGGCCGGCGTCGTTTGAGATGTGATGTAAAAATGTAGAGAGATGCAGAGTCGCCAGTATATTTTACTCAAAACAGACAAAAGAAAAAGGGGAAGCCACCCCGAAGGATGGCATCCAAAGACACATACTGGTGCGTGCGAAACCAAAATGATTCGAGAAGGGTTCAGAGGCTTAGTTACGAAATGGGAAGGTGTTAGGCACCCATTCCTCCCTTTCGGTCTCTCATGGATATTTACTATTTTCCTTTATATTCCCCCCCCCCCCCCCCCCCGTGATATGTGTGCACGTGTATATATAGAATGGAGGTAGGAATCCTCGACTTGTATTATGGAAAAGATAAAGCGAGTCATCCGTAGGAAGGTATAAGAATAATATTAGAAAGTAAGATTTACGCGATTACCCCTATGTTGATCGTTATAATGGAATGATAACGCATATGGGGTAAGACATCACTAAGAACAAGTATATAGAATATAAGGAACTGGATTTAGAGAAGATAGAAGTTAAGATAAAAAGTGAGAAAAAGGACTCGAGTCTCGAGTTTTACCCCGAGACGCCTACGTAGCCAATAAAGGCATCAAAGTCCACGTAGTTCGCATACAAAACAAGGGGTTGGGTTTATCCCATAAATCCAAATGGTGATCTCTTATTTGTGAGTGTGTGTGTGTGTGTAGAAAAAAGTATTTTAGTTATGAGAAAAGTGTGGAAAAAGTGTGAGAATCCCTATTTAGAATTTATGAGCAAACCCTCTTTTTTCTTATTTTTTGGGTTTTTATTTATATGAAAAAATGAGATGTGCAATAATACTAAATAAAAAAGTATTTTAGGATGTGTGAGATGAGATAATAAAAGTGCTAAATAATAAAACAAGTTAATGAGAATTTAAGAGAGAGTTTCAGAAAGTTGGACCTTCTTGAAGATCTTGAACTTGATCTTGAATGTTGGAGAGAAGCCCTTGCACTTGGATGATGATGGAGAGTGGTTAATTCACCAAGTTTGATGAAAAGGATGATGAAAAGTGGAAGTAAAAAAGGGATTTGGAAGTTGAAATCACGCTGCCTTCGAGAGAGATTTTTGGGATTCGCTGAGAGAGATTTTTATCAGATCTGGGCTCTCCTTGCAAATGAGGTGAAGGCCTCCTTTTTTTAGTCCTAGGTAAGTGCCGATCGTCATAGACCCCTTCCTGCCTATCGGCACCTACCTGCCGATAGGCAGAGTCTGGAACCTGCCATTTGGCAGTGCGCTTTGGGTTTTTTCAGAAAATCGGTCGCCGATGGCAAACCGTTGGTCAGAATAATGCACGGGGCATACCGTTGGAAAGGTAATTCAGAGACCTTCGAAAGTCCTTTGGACCTCTCCCGGGTTCGGGAGTTGACTTTGGGTCAAATATGGCTCGAAATCATTTGTCGGTCTATTGGACGGGAAATCATTCGGACACAAACAGATCATTCATCCGTATGGTAAGTCCGAATCGCGCTCGGGGTGGACCGTTGGAAAGGTTAGGAGATGTACTTCGACATTCCAAAGAGTTTGACCCAGTTTGGAGAGTTGACTTTGCTCAACCGAGCCCGAGAAGCATTTGATGACCTCTCAGAGTCAAACGGATCGTTCGTCCACATGGAAAGTCAGAATCGCGCACGGGATGGATCGTTGGAAAGGGTATTCAGTGACCTTCAAAGATTAATTCAGCATCGGTTGAGCTAAAGAGTTGACTTAGGTCAAACAGATCTGGGAGCGCCCGGTGGCTTCTAGGTCAAGTTTCAGACGCAAACGGATTGTTCGTCCGCATGGTAAGTCAGAATCGCGCACGGGGTAGACCGTTGGAAAGGGTATTCAGTGCCCTTAGAAGATTTATTGAGTCTTAGATGAGATGAAGAGTTTGACTTTTTGGTCAAACTGAGCCGGGGAGTGCCCGATGGCTTCTAGGTCAGTACTCGGGACATGACCTAGGTTTGTAGTGATGAGGGGAGGTACTAGGGACCTAAGGAGAGTTAGGGGGTAACAAAATGGGATGTCTACAGAAAGCATAATCAAGGGATCAGTATTTCTAGGATAAAGTTCGCCAGTTACTAGCTGATGTGATAGAGGGTTACTCGATCAGTTCAGATGGTGGTTTATGTTTTAATAGCAGACTCGTAATTCCAGAGGATGATTTTGAGACAAAACAGTATACACAGTTAATTATCGCTCAGATAATATGATTACATGGGGTCCCGCTTAATATTGTATCCGATCGGGATAAGATTTTTTTATCCCATTTATGGCAGAGTTTCCAGGAGGTTATGAGGACAGATTTACAATTGAGTACAACATATCACCCATAAACAGATGGGCAGACTGAAAGGGTTAATCAGATGCTTGAGGGGTAATCTAAACAATATCTTTCTGTGGTGGAGTTTGCTTATAATAACTCCTACCAATTTACTATCGGCATGGCATTATTCGAGTCGCTATACATTCAGCCTTATCATTTAATAAATTATTCGCTAGAGGTAGGGGACAATTAACTATTGGGGCTAGAGATGATTTAGGACATCACTGCCAAGATTGAGTTAATTCGAGGACGCATTCGAATATCTCAAGATAGGCAGAAGAGTTACAAAGATGAGAACAGGAGACATAGAGCTTGAGGTTGGCGAATAAGTATTGGTGCGAGTGTCTCCTATGAAAGGAGTCATGGGATTTGGCAAGAAAGGGAAATTAGAAGAGAGATATGTGGGATCATTTCCGATCATTGAGAGGATGGGACCAGTGACTTATAGATTGGGATTACCAAAGCATCTTTAGCTGATTCACGACGTGTTTCACATGTCATCTCTGAAGAGATACCAACGAAGTGAGAGAGCTTTTTGGCATGTTCCACTAGAGGAGATCGACAGGAGAGACCAGTGGTGATACTTGATTGTAGTGAGCGTAAACTGCGACAAAAGGTGGTACCCTTGGTTAGAGTTTAGAGGGGGCACCATCATGTAGACGAGTCGACTTGAGAGACAGAGGATGACATGCGTGAACAGAAGTGATAGTTATAGGGCTGTGTTTCGGCCGAATCGGATCGGAAAAGCATGTTTCGAAAAAATTTTCGAAAAAATCGGCAAAAAAATCGGCAATTTTCCAGAAAAATACTTCGGAAATTATTTCGAAAAACAGTTCGGAAAACATTTCGTGGAAAAATTGGAAAATAGTTCGGAAAATATTTCAGAAAAACAATCGGAAAACAGTTCGGAAAAACAATCGGAAAATAGTTCGGATAATATTTCGAACAATAATTCGAAAATTCGGATCGAAACAAATTTCGGAAATTCGGATCGGCAAAAATCGAAAATTCGGAAAATAAAAAAATTTCGATTTCCGATCCGATTTTTTTCGAAAAAAATCGGAAATCGGCAATAAAAAAATCTTTCCAAAATCGGATCGGAATTCGGAAAAATCGGAAAATCGGAAAATCGGAAAAAAAACACAGCCCTAAGTTATTTACATCAGGTATGTTCAAATTTCGAGGATGAAATTCTCTTATAAGGGGGAAAGTATGTATCAATCCATATTTTTAAAGAATTAAAAATGAATTAATTTGGTTAAAAAATTTAAATTACACGTATGACATAATTTAATAAAAATTAAATATGACGGGTTTATTAAATTATTAATGAGAGAGAAATGATTAATGTTTATTGAATAAAATTACTAAATGAATAGTAATTACATAATTGATGTCACAACGAGTGACGGTGACGTGATGGTATGATATCTCAACCGGATGTCGTGAGCGGACTAAATAAGGTAGAGATAGAAAATAAATAATGGGTAACTCAGATGATGATTTTGAGGTGACAGTTGAGTTCGGAAGGGTCAAAATAGTATACTCGGATGTGTAGTTTGGGTCCCGGGATAGTTTTAGACATAATTGACAACCTGAGAGGGCACATTACACCAAAAAGGCCAAATTGGCACCCTTTAGCCGGCCAGACTTGTCACGGTCATTGACCGTGACAAGTCCGTGACAAGGTCTTATCACGGTCAATGACCGTGACAAGTACAGTTATCACGGGCTTGTCATGGTCATTGACCGTGACAATTCTTATAATATTATCACGGTCAAAGATCGTGACATGCCCGTGACAAGTTTAGCAGCAAAAAACCCTTTTCCCTCCTTTTTTTCCCCACCGCTTTGTTTCCCTCCACTCTCTCTCTCTCTCTCTCTCTCTCTCTCTCTCTCTCTCTCTACTTTCAGGTTGGTCTCTCTCTCTCTCTCTCTCTCTCTTCCATTTATATATATGTGTGTGTGTGTATATATCAGCGTGTGTGTGTATGTGTGTATGTGTGGTGGGTGGGGGTGGGGAGGGGAGTGTGTGTGTGTGTGTATGTGGTGGGGGAAGGGGGGTGGGGTAGGGTGGGGGTGGGGGGAGGGGGCAGGGTTGGGGGTTGGGGGTGGGGCTGCGTGTATTTGTGTGTGTGTATGTGCGTGTGTGTGTATGTGCGCGTGTGTGTAGTGTGCGTGTATGTGCATATTTGTGCGTATGTGCGAGAGGGGGAAATGATGCGGGGGGTGTGACGGGGGGTGGGGCTGTGTGCGTGTGTGGGGGGAGGGGGGATAGGGGTGGGGGTGGGGCAAGGGGAAATGGGGTGGGGGTTGTTAATTTATTTTTATTAAATTTTGATTGGTTTATTAGATATTTTTCCTCATATGCAAGTAGTGTCCTTTGTAAATGAATTGATTGATTATTAATTTTTTTAGTAAATTAATATATGAAAGTAGGATTGCCCCTCATTGTAAATTAGTAAATTAATAATTGTATACTTTATTTGTTAGTTTAATTGTATACTCATTGTAAATAAGTGTGAGGGGCAGTAGGGGTGGGGGTGGGGATGTTTCGGATTTTTAGTAATTGTACATATTATGAGCTAGATGATGTTGTTTTGGAATTCAGAATTGAGGTGTTAAACAGTAACAATTCATTTGGATTTGTAGTAATTGTACATATTTGCATATCTTCTTCTAATTCATTTTGATTTGTACTAATAACAACATTTTTTTACAGTAAATGTCTCCTTCTGGTATTAAGGCGAGGATGATGATGTTGGTTATGATGATGTCATCTGGGCTTGGTGGTAGCGGAGGCGACGAGGGATCCTCGGCCCCTAGGCTCCCCAAATATGGCAAATTGGGGATGGCCGTAGAGAGCAAAACGGGGCTATTAGAGAGATCCCTCGAGCTGGTAAAGACGATCATCAGCTCGGGGTACACTAGTTGGATGGAGGTGCTAAATGAGCTCAAGTTAGTTGTTTGGGTGGCACTACATGTAATGTATTTATATTTATATTTATCTGAATATTTCATTTCAATTTCGATTTTGATTTCATTTTATATTTCTATATATTTATATTTATTCGCAACTAACATTGTATTTGTTGGACAGGAACAATTAAGCCTGGATCCAAAGCTACGTGATTCCGTCTTGGAGCAGTTGAGGGAGAAACACAAGACATGGAAGAAAAATATACGGACTTGGTACTTTGGGAAGACCCGAGAGTCTGTTATCCGAATGCGTGAATCCGTCCCGCCGAAGGAGCCTATCTCATCGACAAAATGGCAACAGTTCTTTGACAATGAGATCGGAGAGCAACAATTGGCATCTCGCCAATCGGGGAGGGAAAATCGGGCAAAAAAGATGGACGTGCACTACTCCGGTCGGACGTCTTACGCGGAGGTGGAGCATAGGATGATGGTAAGATTTAATTTTTCTATAACTACAAAATATATTATTTTGCATTATTTTACTTTGCGAGGCCGACACTAATTTTACTTTATTTTATTTCAGGGGACAGGGAGTGGCCCTAGGGGTAGGCCACATAGGCTCGATACTTATGTGACTATTCGGACGAAGAAGGGGAAGGATGAGGAGGTGTCCCCGAGCGTCGCGGCCACGATTATAAGTAATCCGACAGTTTACTTTTTGTTAATAAAGTTATAATTTTTTTATTTACTTATTTTACTAATCATGTGCTTTTTGTCGTTTCAAGCAAAACTTAAGGAAGTGCATGAGTCGCAGTCTGATGCCGACAAGGCATCTTTGTCCACAGGCGCATTTAGCCAAGTGCTTGGTGCTGATCACTAGGGGAGGACAAGGGGTGAGCTCGCGGGTGGTCGAATCTAGGATCATCGGATTGGAGACGGACGACAACGGGTTGGCTCTAACGGTGGACTCGCATGACGCGAAGCTGTCCCGTTTGGAGGAGATGGTCCAAGATATGTTCTCATTCATGAAGCGTTTGTTGGGCAAAAACCGTAAGGGGAAAGGGAAGAATAAGGTGGTGGAGAGGAGGTGGAGGAGGATGAGGTGAAGGATGACGAGGATGTGGACCTCGTTGATCGCCGACACGTACGAACTTTGATGATCCACTCCCCTATTTGGCTCCCTTCAACCGACCGATGTCGACACTTGGTTAGCCGAGCGTGTTTATACTGGACATATTTGATGGCCAGCGGATAAGGCGGGGGTTGAGGGACCCAAATACCGTCCAGGGTATGCCAGTTCATGGATGTTTGCTTCAAGACATCGAGTCCAAGGTGCTCTTCACGCATGTGATACCCGGGAAAGAGAACTCCCCCTTGTGGTTGCGCGAACAATGCGGCACGATGTATATTGGTGGGTGTGTCAATTCGTATATCGTGTGGCCTACTCACCTCCTCAGAGTTAACCTTACCTTAGACATTTAGTGACATTATTTGAATTGAATTGTTGTTTTAAGTTGTTATATTTGAATTCTATTCGGATTATATCGTGATGCATATTGTTTTGAATGTATATTTTCATTATCTCTATTTTATTTGGATATATAATGTTTGAACAGGTACAACGTTGCTATAACAGGTACAAATATACTGCTGGACAGTGACAGTGGCCATACTGCCTAACAATTTTTTTTTCAATTCTGCTCAGAATTGTCACTGTCATTGACCGTGTTCGTGACAAAGAAACTTGTCAGAGATTTGTCACGGTCAATGACCGTGACAAGTTTTTTATTAAATGTCACGAGTTTGTCACGGTCCTTAACCGTGACAAAACTTGTCAAGGTCAAGGATCATGACATGACCGTGATAAGTCCGTGATAACAAAAGTTGTCACCCCCAGAATTTCCACGGTCATTGACCTTGACAAGTCCAACTTGTCAAGGTCAATGATCGTGACAATTCGGCAGATTTAGTGTAGTGGCATTTTAGTCATTTTATAACTTAAGGTTAAAGGAATTTCAAAATTTTGAGTATTATATATATAGTTCTGGTGATGTGAGGCTAGGGTAAAGAGATTAGAAAATAAGTGGAGGCTGGAAGAGAGGAGCGAAAGAGTTTTCTTGGAGCTCAAGAAAGGGTATTAGAGAATTCAATCTCAATTTAGCATCACAAACACTCTTGGAGGAAGGATTAAAAGAAAAGCTTCATCAAAGAGGATCAAATCAGACCACCTCAATTTAAGGCAAGTATTTATCTTGCAAATTTTTATGAGTTATTATACCCATGTAGAGTAGGGCCTTTGAATTTAATAAAATTGATGATATTATGTGATTTGATGAATATAACTCATAATTGGGAATATGATTGCATGTAGAATGAATCCACTGGTATAAACAAAACGAAATCAAAAGTTATGAGATTTAGATCATGGAACCCTCCATCTAGATTCAAATGCAATAACATCATTCTAGGGATTGAATTGTAGAATAATTTCTTGAATTTGAGAAGTCTATGAAATTGGGTTAATTAGGAATCATTTAAAACTTAAATCGTCATCTTAAAAACTGTCTCGCGCTGTGTTGGTTCCAAAAATGGCTATGTGAAACATTAGAATTGATAGATGACGAATATCTAAAAAGGAAATTAAATGGTGAAATTTAAATAAGTGGCTCAATAATAAAATAAAAATAAATAATTTATTATTGAAACCATAGTACCGTATAGTATGGGGATATACGTGAGAATTTGACTTATCGAGAGTAGTCAGATACCTTATAGCTAGTTGGGTAGGGGATACTAGTTAGTTAGAATACGTTAGACATGAACATTAGTTGAGAGGTGAGAATCTCAAGTGAGTGTACGTGAATAATACGTGTATAATAAATAACTGATTTAAATTGTGATTTAAATACTTGCTAAATATTTTCAAAATATTTACTTGGGCTCTGCCCATATCAAAATATTTTCAAAACATTTTAGGTGTCCAGCAACAGGGACGCCCAACTTAGAGATCATATGCAGTGACACGTAGCTGCAGCAGTGTGGAGGCTTGCAGGATATTTTCTTAAACGCATCAACTCATTCTTTCTAGATAAGAGATTTCATTATCAGCTCATCTAGGCATGTTGCCTTTAGACTATTTATTTATTTCAGTTATGCATCAAACTGTATTCAGATTTTAATTACTTATTTCAGATTGTGGTTGGATTATTTTACTTAGAGAACCGATGGTTTATTCGATCTCCTTTGTTTAATTATTTATATCTGTCGTGGGATTGTTCAGATTAGATTCATGTATGATTGGTTTAATTCATTTAAATTATTATTTCTTGTGTTAATAATAAAAGAAAAAAAAATTGGCACCAGCTTAATTTGACATAGATGATTAGTGAATAAAAAGTTTTCGATAGTGATGCTAAGAATGAAACCATTAACGATTCTAGTTTAATTTAATAATGGACTGATCACCCAGGATTAAAATAGGCGGGGGGTCACACTACTCCCTCTTCTCTATGTTGTTCATTCCCAAGTTCCATCCGTAATTGTCTATAATACAACAAAGTTCTAACAATCAACATAAACAGTTTAGAATACTAAATTATTGGTTAGTACATAAACAATTCAACAATATCAAACCAATAACTGCCATATAACTGTCGCACACGTCCATAATTTATGACCTAGACGCTCTGATACCACTAATTATCACACCCCAAACCCAAACCCAAATCCAAATCCATTCTAATCATTTGTTTTTATAACAATTAAATAAAATCTTCAGCCCATTTGAAATATAATTCATTTATCAATATTTTCATGCATATTGTACATAATGAACATAATGTTGTTCTTTGTACCATAACATAATTAGCATCAGAGTCGTACTTAAGTGAACATGCAATACAATGATTAACTATTACAGTTATAAAGTTAAACCACTCTATCTCAATATATACAATGCGTTAGTGTAGTAAAATCCTCAATGTGACAATAAAAAAAATTCCCATGTCTATACCCCAGCCCTTTCTAACGGTGCAGCTCCCAAAATTACCGATCATATGGTATCCTAGCTGGCAGCATACAAACCTGAAAATGTTAAATATAAACATTAAGGAATAAGCTTAGTGAGGTACTCCTTTCCTATAATGAAATAACAGTTCTATATCAAATCTGTGGTTATAATATCCAAACAATCTTGCCCGTTATGATAATAACAAATCCTGAAATATAAGTTCCAACAAATCCTTGTCATAAGACAAAATAAATCATTACATTTTTGTCCAATTCCAATCCTGGATCATAAGACCCAAACAATCCTGGATTATAAGACCCACCTAAACAATCCTGGATATTTGAATATCCAAACAAATCCTGAATACCAAAATATTCAAACGAATCCTCTCTTAAAGCTATATTCATATCCAACATATCATTTTCATATCTATATATGAAACAATCACAAGTACACTCACCTTACCACCTTATCATGCTTTTCCTTTTCCTTCGTTCGACACTTGTTCAACCGGTTCTTCTTCCCTTATTATCATTGCTACAGTATTAGTATCATCATAAGAATATTAACAATCCAAGGAATATCTTCAGCTTAACTTATTCATAAGCATCATATGATTCCATTCAAATCATTTATCATAAATGAAATTCTATCTAAATTCATGTTAAGATATTTAATATACCCAAATCATTGTCCAAACATACTTTAATTTCTTCATGGTAATCCAGTCCTTATCATATTAGATTTTCAGTACAAAAGATGACACACCATTTCAAATTTTCTAGAGCAAGATATACCCATTTCTTCACTACATAGTAAACTAGCCCTATAGGCTCCTCTATCATTCAGTCAACTTTCAAGATTTTTCACAATTTTTATACATCATAACTTTCTATGATATTCCACCTAATTTCAATAAACATATTGAGTAATACAAGATTAAAGTTTCATAATTTTCAAAGTTTATTTACTATGTTGAGCAAAACTTCAAACACAAGGTATGCATACTTACTCTTTTGGGGCAGATTCTACACCTCAACTTCCAACTATCACCTAAGATTCATTTCTTGGTATTTTTAAATAATTTTTGGATATAATAGGTATATATAAGTTTAGTTTCATATCCAACTGGTATAAAACGATTCCATTGTATATTCACAAAGATACACCAGTTTGATCAACATAATGATTACGCCCTTATTTGTATGAATCAACATGCTCCATACATACAACCTACACCTACCCATGTACACACAATAAAACGTACCCCCTTGTCCCACAATATGATCCTTAACATCATATAAAACAACATATGTCATATGAAGAATGTAAATTTACAAATTAATCTTACCTAAGCACCCTTGGCTACGTAAGTTCGTTTATCTCTCGATTATCTTCCTTAATCCTTCACTAATTCACCCTAACCCCTCTTTCTTTCATGAAAAAACTTATCCCACTTGAAATACTGATATCAATGAAGAATGAAGGAGATTTTAAGGTCTTTAAGTTGGCATAAGGGTACATCCCTTTGGTCCAATCAAAATATAACATGTTGCACAATATAAGACAAAATACCATTTAAAGCTAAAAATAACTACTATACCCCATGTTCGTAAAAAGACGATATCTTCTCACTCGAATGTATGTTTGATGCACCGTTTATTGTGTTACAAACCTAATTCATATATCTACAACTATCTAGTTTTCACCTAAAGTCAATTGTTATATTATAAGGGTCAAAACTAGTCTCCAACTTGAACATTCCTATCGAAAACTTCAAAACATTGTGTTTGTAACTAATTTGATATTTCATGATTTATGAAAGTAGGATTAGACTAAACATAGTAACTTAACATTAGATATACTAATAACACATTATTCATATCACATAAGGTAATCATGATTCAAACATAATTTATCATAATTATATTTGGGTTGTCACACTTTTAGAGCTAAAAGTTCTCGCTAAACTTTTAGGCACGAGCACAACCGTCCCTAATAAAATTATTTGGGACGGACCTCTAAATGTTCCTAAACTTACATATACATGAAGGTCTTCAAGGATGACTCTACTATACCGTCCTATAATAGATCTTTTAGAACGGTTGTACCCGTCCCTTTATTATTTAGGACGAATCCCAAATCATCCCCCAACCGTCCTTAAAGCTATTTTGGGACGACAAATAGATTTTTTGGAACGGCTCTCCGCCGTCCCTAAAAATAATTAATTTTGTAGTATGTAGTGCAAGATTGAGCTACGAAGTTAATGTCACATTTTTGTCACTATTAGGCTTTTTGTTAGTGTTAAAGATAAGATGGATTTAAAATTTAAGGAAATAATTTTACATAGACTAAACATTATATAACCCTCGATTTTATCATTTAACTCCTCATCAACAAATTATATTGATTTTTTATAACTTCTCATAACATCGCACGATTAGATTTGTTACTTATTAAACAACTTTTAGGTTGTGTTTTTTTAATAATAAACTTTTCTCAATAGCGTTCATTTTTTTTTGTTTCGCAAAAAATTGTGACTCAACTATCAACACAACATTTAACCAATAATCAATGAGGAAAATATTGATTAACCAAGCAGTGGCTATATGTATATATTAGGGGTGGTTATAGTATGATCTTTTACCATACCTTACCGTACTGTTTTGATTCGAAAAAAACTTGATTTTGGTTTGCTATTTTGCATTACCAGAAACTGAAATTACCGAAAACTTTGTGGTTGATTTTTCTTTATACATTTAGAAAATCGATTTACCGAAATTACCGTACCAAATTAAAACATCGAATCTATTGTCCAAAATACCGATTTAAAATGCCAAAAATACCAATTTATAGTATATTTGTTAGTTTATATCATGTATTGGACTCATTTATGACAAAAGTTAATATTAAAATTGTTCTTAACCGTGAATTTTCTTTCGCATATAAATCTCCAAGTTAATTTTCTCTTCCGTTTGGAAAAGTGGGCGATATTTTCCGTTTCTATAAAGTATTTGTATTTCATTTTAAAATTAAGAATGCATGCTTATTCATTTGTTTTATCTTCGGTACGAGCTCTTTTTAGTTCTTATGTGAGGAATCCATATCCACCCCTAAGTTATTTAATATTTTATGTGTATAGGGCAAAAATATGCAGATTATTTGATAGTTTAATGCGTTAGTTTAGTTATTGAATTTGGAAATTGAAAATACCGAACAATACGAAAAGTACATACTTGGCAAAGATAAGAAAATTGAATCTAAAAATACCGAAAACAATTGAACTTCCTGAAAGAAATAATTACAGAAAAGTACGAAGAAAAAACAAAAAATTATTGGATTTATACTAATGTCAAGTTAATACATCCAGAATATATTAATTCTAAATTGACTAATTTCTATAATTAATAACAACGCATTTTAATTCTCTACAGATTAATTACAAAAGAGTCAAATTTATGAACCCCCTGTAGAAACTTTGATATCACATATAAAAATACACAGGCTACTAGCTAAGAAACTTTGATATCACATATACTTATTGGTGGTTTGTTTATGCCCACCACAACTCTGCTGCACTAGCCTAATGACAAAACCACAAAGAAGTATACAAATTCAAGATGCTGACATAATTTAATATTCAAATTTAGTGGTAAAGTATGTTGTGGTTGGTGTGCTCATGCATTGGGTACAATTATTGTTTACAAAATGCCAAGCAATGAACACTACGAAATGGTCAAAAACCTTTTGCTGAAGAAGGCTGACACAAATAATGGTGGGACATAAGTAAAATTCCAGCCTTTTTATTTGACTAGCCAGATAACAACTACACCAAAAGCTGTGTCATGTTCTTTTCTTTTTCTCCAAAACATTATCCTAAATTTGAAAGACTTATCTCTCATCTAAGAAAAATCAGAAAAAAAAATATGGCTGAAGTTCTCCTTCAAGTTGTTGTACAGGGAGTATTCAATAAGGTAGACTCACTTCTTACTGAACATATCAGCCTTGTGTGGGGTTTCAAGAAACAGCTAACTAGCCTCCGAGGATCGTTAACCATGATTCGAGCTGTGTTACGTGATGCTGAGAGAAGGCAATCAAGGGACGAGGGCGTTAACGAATGGTTGAAGAGGCTTAAAGATGTAGCGTATGATGCCGATGACGTGTTGGATGAGTTTTCTTATGAAATTCTTCGACGCAAGGCGGAGATCAAAAATCAAATGAAGAGGAAGGTATGCTTCTTCTTTTCATTCTCAAACCGAATTGCGTTTCGTCATAAAATGGCTAATAAGTTCGAGGACATTAATACATCCTTAGAGAAGATTAACGAAGAAGCAATTAAATTTGGGCTCGAAAGGGGAGGTGTAAGTATAGTTCCTACACAAGCCGCTTTAAATCGTGAGAGTGACTCATTCGTTGACATTTCAGAAGTCACAGGAAGGGAACACGAAGCGTCAAAAATAGTGGAAATGATGATTAATTCTGGCGATCAAGAAGCTCTTTCCGTTATCGCCATTGTGGGAATGGGCGGCCTTGGTAAAACAACTTTGGCTAAGCTAATATACAAAGATGAGAAACTAAATATGCATTTCCATGTCAAAATTTGGGTATGTGTATCTGATAAATTTGACACCAAGAAGCTTTTAAAAGAGATACTAGAATCTCTCAAAGGAAACAAGTGTGAGGTACAAAGTAGGGATGTCATACTTCGAGAACTTGAAAAAGAGTTGGGAGATAAGAAATATCTTATGATACTTGACGATGTTTGGAATGAAGACCCCATTGACTGGGAGGATTTTAGAAGTTGTTTATTGGGAGTTAATAAAACCAAAGGAAACAACATACTTGTCACCACCCGCAAGCAAGGGGTAGCATTCATCATGAGGACGCGTCAAACGCATTATTTGGAAGAACTATCAGACGATGAGTGTTGGTCAATAATCAAACAAAAAGCATTTGCAATAGGAGGAGCACAAATGACTCCTGAATTGGAGACCATAGGAATTGAGATTGCAAGAAAGTGTCGGGGGGTGCCATTAGCAGTAGCGGTCGTAGGGGGAATGATGTTTGCTAAGAAGGAAAGACACGAGTGGTTGGCGGTTCAAAATAGTCGAATTTGGGGTTCAGATACTAATGAAAGGGGGGTCTTAGATATACTAAAGTTCAGTTATGATAATCTACCACATCCATCTCTAAAGCAATGTTTTGCATATTGTTCAATTTTCGCCAAGGATTGCCTCTTAGAAAGAGAGAGACTAATCCAACTGTGGATGGCTGTTGGATTCCTTCAATCGGATGAAAGGAGTAACAAGTTAATGGAGGATATCGGTAATGAGTATTTTAATGTTATGTTACGGAATTCATTGTTCCAAGATGTAGAAAAGGATGAGTTTGATGAAATTTCTTGTTGTCAGATGCATGTTCTTGTGCACGATCTCACACAACATATTTCAATGTTTGAAAGCTACAGTTTGGAGGATTCTACAGTTGGAGTCATCCCTCGTGTTCGACACCTAGCATTGTATTCGAGTGGAGAAACAATAAACACAATATTAAAAGAAAATGCTGGATATTTACACTCATTATTCTTGAAGACTGGTATGCCTGAGAATAGGGCAGACTTTAAATGCTTGCGTGTCCTGAATTTTGATGGGGATAAGATAAACGAATTGTCAGATTCAATTAGTGCACTAATACACTTGAGGTATCTCGAGTTGTCGAACACAAAAACAAAAGTTTTACCCGTATCTATTTGCAAGCTTCACAATTTGCAAACTTTAAGACTCGATCGGTGCTATTCATTAAAGGAGCTTCCAAATAAATTGAGTAATTTGATAAGCATGAGACACCTCCACTTTGATACCTTTTATCATCGCTTCAAGATTCCAACTGGGATTGGGCGGCTGCTTTGCCTTCAAACACTATCATTCTTTAGTGTAGGGAAAGTCAAGGGTCATCAACTTAATGAGCTGGGTTTTTTGAAACACCTCAGAGGCGAACTTGAGATACGCAATCTTGAAGAAGTAAGTGGAAGAGAGGATGCTCAAAGAGCAGATTTATTTAGAAAGACAAACTTAAACAAGTTGAGCTTTGTGTGGAGCGATAACAGAGTAGGCATGTTGAACGACGAGGACGTGTTGGAAGGCCTCAAGCCTCACCCAAATCTAAAAAGACTTTCAGTTTTAAACTTTTTGGGTGATAAGTTCCCAACATGGATGATGAAAATGGCTGTGAATATTGATGGTAAGGCTGATTGGTTGCCTCTTGACAATTTGATGAAGATAGAATTAGTAGGGTGCTCCAGATGTGAGAATATCCCAATGCTTGGCCAACTACCAAATCTTCGACATCTTGTGTTACTTGAAATGAACAATGTAACGCGCATAGATTTGTCATTCGGTGGTCATTGTAATGATTCTCCCAACAGCACTCGTACTAATGAGACGCCATCATCATTTCCAGTGTTGATCAGTTTCACTCTAAACAATATGCCCAATCTTGAGGAATGGATGGAAGCCAAATATGATCATGTGGTATTTCCTCGCCTTGAGAAGTTGACAATCAAAAGCTGTCCCAAATTGACCACATTTCCGAACCGTTTTCCATGTCTCAAGGAATTGGAGGTTGACGGTTTGAATGCGTTAGCTTGTCTACCGGATGGGCTATGTCAAAACAATAAATATCTTCAAAAATTGGAGATACAGTACTGCGAAAATCTGAGTTATTTGCCTGATGGTATCCACACCCTTTTGTTTCTCGACGTGTTGGATATATGGAACTGCAAGAGTCTCAATTCCATTGCAAGCATTCCTGTCACATCCCTTAAAGAGTTGAGTATTTGGGAATGCCATGGGTTAACATGTCTGCCAAGTGGGCTACTACAATTCTGCACCTCTCTCCAGACATTGACCATAAGAAATTGCAGTAATCTCATCTCTGTACCAGAGTTAACGACATGTTTTTCTCTCTCATTTTTGACAATAACTGAGTGTGGAAAATTGAGTTGTTTGCCGGAGGGATTAGGTCGCCTTACTCGCTTGAACTATTTGTCTCTTGGCCCCTTCTCAGATGATCTCAATTCATTCTCGGGTCTCAATGGTATACAGCAACACTTCACAGCCTTAACAAAGTTGGCACTATGTGAATATGGGGTGGAAGCTTTGCCAGACTGCTTTAGCAACTTGTCGTCTCTTAGTTCCCTCTGGCTAAGTAACTGTCAGAGACTAAAATGTCTGCCTGCCAGGGAATTTCTTTCCAAACTGACGTATTTGTGGATCATTGAATGCCCTTTATTAAAGGAAAGATGGTCCGAGATTGCCCCACATGCTGAAGTCATTGTAGATGGTATATGTTGGATATTATGAATGCAAATACAGAAATGGAACTCTTTATATATCTCAAAAATGTCAACTTCAATACAACAATGTAATTTCTGAATAGTCACTATAAACTTCAAGGCGTGATGTCACTTTCCTAAATACAGTATTTGCCCCACACGAAGAATTTCGGTATACAAACGGGAATCAGCAAATCCGTAGTCAAGATACAATGAAGCAATTGCACTGTCTGCAACTTGTATATTTGAAGACAGCCCTTGGATGTAGCAGTGAAGAACAGTCAATCAAGTTTTTATTCTGTTTATGTGCACAAAACAGAATAAGAGAATTTATATCTCCTGAAAACTGTAAGAGAGTAATAGCAGGGTATGGAAATCTGAAACTGGTTTTTGGTATCAATGTAATTCCGTTTTTAGGCAGCCTTTATTTATAGAAAATGAAAGGCTTTGTCTTCAAGAGTCATGACTGTTGAATTAAGTCATTTCCGAACAGGTATGACTGTTAATTACCAACAGTCTTAAGTCCTTTCCGAACAGGTATAATAATACCGAATCGGTTTTGCACGGGTCAACCAAAAAGTGACCGCGCGCGATCCGACCCGGACGAATCCCGGCAACCCGCTACCACTGCGGACACGCGGCGTGCGAAGTGCAAAGTGCGCCACTAGCGCCTCTACAGCCCACTGCCCCGCACCCGCACGCGCGCGCGCGCGCGCGCGTGTGCGTGTGCGTACGGTGCTTCGCACCGTATTGAGGTCTCTTGAATAGCCTCTTAAATGTTAGATGAATTAACTCTTCATCTTCCATTTGTACTTATTAAGTGTACAAATTCTTAACATTTTTCCAATGTGGGACTCAAAGGTTGCCCACCCCTTTTATAGCTTAGTGGTGACACTTAGCTTTGTACATTTTCCAATGTGGGACACTATACCCTTTTATATTTGGGTTAGCTTCCCACCTCTTCCTCACACTTCCAATGTGGGACAAGCTTTTAAGGCTTTTACACCCAAAAAACTCTTACTCTCTTATTTTAAAAATCTCCAACATTCCTCCACCATTTTCAAAATAAGTTTTGTAAATCTTTGATTGTCTGTAAGACTGTGTATAAGCATTGGTGTCTCACGACTTGAACCAATACCCTGTGAAGGTTCGTCAAGGTTAACCATGAAAGTATAGTAGACTTGTCTTTGAACTATCAATCTATATTGATTATCCGGATTTGTCTTCACACACAAATCTTTTAGTCACTGATTATCCATATAAGCCGACACATGAATTAGGCCTTGTGTCTGTACCTTGATTTCATGAGTGCTTTAGAGTCAAGCCCAATACTCATAGGAAGCGGCACCACTTCCACACTCATATAGGTAGATTATCATAGGTGTCCATGTAACTTAAAACACCATAAATCTATTAAGGTTAAATCCATCCTCTTTCATTATTCATTACATGTTCTAAGCACTTATCCTTGGGATGTTAAATTTCATAGTGCTTACAATCACGTCGTATGATGTACTTTAATCATTGAACTTGAGACTTGAATATATCAAGTTTCAAGTTGAGTTTCCATCAAGAGTGATTATTATTAATGGGCTTTAGTCCCATCCCTATTGATGTCTTAGACACCAGTCCTCTTGCAAGACCTTTTGTAAAAGGATCAGCTAAATTTTGACTTGATTTTACATAATCCACTGTGATTACACTATCTGTAATCATTTGTCTGACATAACTATGTCTCAGGCCAATATGTCTAGACTTTCCATTATACACTTTACTATAAGCTCTGGAAAGTGTAGACTCACTATCACAATGTATAGATATTGGAGGCATTGGTTTTGGCCAAACTGGAATTTCAATTAATGAATTCCTTATCCATTCTGCCTCTTTACTAGTTGCAGCTAATGCTACAAACTCAGCTGCCATAGTAGAGTCAGCTATACAAGTTTGTTTCTTTGATCCCCAAGAAACAGCTCCTCCACCAAGAGTGAAAATCCATCCACTTGTTGAGGAATGATCCTCCCGCTCAGTTATCCAACTGGCATCAGAAAACCCTTCTAATACTGAAGGATATCCACTATAGTATATACCATAGTCCATAGTTCCTTTCAAATATTTTAATATTCTATTGACAGCATGCCAATGCAATAAACTTGGATTACTAGTATATCTACTTAATTTACCAACAGCATAAGCAATATCAGGTCGAGTACATGTCATGGCATACATTAAACTACCAATTACTCGTGCATATTCCAATTGTGAAATAGCTCTACCATTATTAGGGATCATCTTTAGCTGTGGTTCAAAAGGTGTACTAACAGGTGTGCAATCAAACTGATTAAATTTCTTTAAAATTTTCTCAACATAATGAGATTGAGTGAGAATTATATTTTTATCTTTCCTTATTATTCTCATTCCTAATATGACATCAGCTACACCCATATCTTTCATATCAAATTTAGAAGACAAAAAACTCTTAGTATTATTAATGCTTTCTAAATCAGTACCAAGAATTAACATGTCATCTACATATAAACAAATGATCACACCTTTACCATTAGCAAATTTACTATAAACACACTTATCAGATTCATGAATTTTAAAACCATAAGAAATAATGACTTTATCAAATTTTTCATGCCATTGTTTAGGTGCTTGTTTTAGGCCATATAAGGACTTAATAAGTTTACATACTTTGTTTTCTTGTCCAGGCATAACAAACCCTTCAGGTTGTTCCATGTAAATTTCTTCTTCTAAGTCACCATTTAAAAAGGCAGTTTTCACATCCATTTGATGAATCTCAAAATTATATATAGATGCTAATGCAATTAAAATTCTAATAGTGGCGGTTCTAGCAACAGGTGCATAGGTATCAAAATAATCAATTCCTTCTTTTTGTGTAAAACCTTTAGCAACCAATCTAGCCTTGAATTTATCAATTGTTCCATCTATTTTCATTTTCTTTTTAAAAATCCATCTACACTTAATGGGTTTAGATCCTGGAGGTAAGTCTACTAATTTCCAAGTTTTATTTCCCAAAATTGAATCCATTTCATCATTTATAGCTTCTTTCCAAAATGCTGAATCTACAGACTTAATTGCCTCACTATAAGTTTGTGGGTCTGTTTCAACGCTAAGAGTCAAAGCATATTGATTACAAGATGTGTTTCTAGTTCCTTCAACAAGATAGACTACAAATTCGGGACCAAAGCTTTTTTCTTTCCTAGGTCTTTTACTTTTTCTAATCTCTTCTTGTTCTACTAGTGGAGTTTCAGGTAACTGTGAAGGAGTGCTTACTTCTTTTTCATTATTAATTCTAGGAATAGAAGAAAACCTTTGTTCATAAAATATTGCATCTCTCGATTCAAATATTGTATTTACCTCAACAGAATCATTAGGTTCACTAACCAAAAATCTATAGGCTTTACTATGTTGTGCATAACCTATGAAAATACACTCAACACCTTTGCTTCCTAATTTCTTTCTCTTAGTTTCAGGTAGTCTTACAATAGCTCTACAACCCCAAACTTTAAGATAACCTAAATTAGGTTTTCTATTCTTCCATAATTCGTAAGGAGTTTTCTTATTATCTTTAACAGGTATTCTATTCAGAATATGACATGCAGTTAAAAGTGCTTCTCCCCAAAAACCTTTACTTAAACCAGAATAAGAAAGCATAGCATTAACCATTTCAGTTAGTGTCCTATTTTTTCTTTCTGCTACTCCATTTTGTTGTGGTGTATAAGGTGCAGTAACTTCATGTATAATTCCCATATCTTCACAAAATTGAGGAAAGTGATATTCACCACCTCTATCAGATCTAAGACATTTTATTTTAGAATCACACTGATTTTCAACTTCATTTTTATATGTCTTAAATCTATTAAGCACATCATCCTTAGAGTTTAAAAGATATACATAACAATATTTTGAAAAGTCATCAATAAATGTAGCAAAATATTTACTACCACCTCTAGTAGGCGTTCCATGCAAATCACAAACATCACTATGTACTAATTGCAACAAAGATGTAGTTTTTTCTATTTTAGGAAAAGGCAATCTTGTTATTTTAGTTTGCATGCATATTTTACACTTTTCATTCATATCATTCTCATATTTAGGAATCAAATTTAAATTAACCATGAAATGCATTTTCTTTGTATTAACATGTCCTAAACGACTATGCCATAATGAAAGACAATCAACGATATAAGCAGAAGAATCCTTTTCATTGATATTGAGCTTAAACATGCCCTCATACAAATATCCTTTGCCTACAAAGGTACCATTCTTAGTCAGAATAAATTTGTCTGACTCAAATACAAGCTTAAAGCCAAATTTGTTAAGAAGACTTCCAGAAACTAAATTTTTTCTAACATCAGGAACATGAAAAACATTGGTGAGGCTAAGGATTTTCCCGGAAGTGAATTCGAGATCCACTGTCCCTTTGCCTTTAACCGCAGCTGTAGATGAATTTCCCATATAGAGAACATCTCCTTCCACTGTTTCATAGGCAGAGAACAAGTTCTTGTCCTTACAAACATGCCTTGTGGCACCAGAATCAACCCACCAAGAGTTGTCTTCTCCAAGCATATTAGCCTCGGATATCATAGCAGCAAAATTTTGCTTTGTGTCTGATGTCCCTCCTTTTTCCTTTAGTTTCTTGAACTCACGACAATCTTTCTTGAAGTGACCTGGTTTGTTGCAATGAAAACAATTTCCTTTCTTCTTTTTGTTTGCTTTAGAATTATTTGAAAAATTCTTCCGCTTGTTATTTTTTCCATGATTGCCATATTTTTGCTCCTTTCCTTCCTCCACCACATGGACCTTAGAAACAGAATTTTCTTGTTCCTCTTTACCATCTAGAATTCGAGACTCTTGTTCAATTCTTAAATGAGTCTCTAATTCTTCAAGTGAAAGATCCTCCTTTTTGTGTTTGAGTTCTTTCTTATAGTCTTTCCAAGAAGGAGGAAGTTTTTCAATTATGGCAGCAACAATTACATTATCATCCATATTTAATTTTTTCAGTTTGCAATGATTTATGATGCGTTGGATGTCATGAAATTGTTCTAGCACAGGCCTATTATCATGCATTTTAAAGCTTAGAAACTGACCGATAAGGAACTTCTTACTTGTAGCGTCTTCCGTTAGATATTTGGTCTCCAATGTTTCCCACAAAGTTTTTGCAGTCCCAACATTTTGGTACAAGTCGAACAAATTATCAGCAAGTGCATTGAGAATGTGACCACGACACAAATAATCATCGGTCTCCCATTTTGTGCGTTGCCTAGTCTGTTCCACGGTTTCATCTTCATCTTCATCTTCATTTGGTTTCGGTTGTGACAAGACATATACAATCTTCAATGTTGTTAGAAGAAAATGAACCTTTTTCTGCCAACGCAGAAAATTACCACCATCAAAACGGTCCAACTTGACAAAGCTTTCTGTTATTTGTCGAAGTGATTTGGAAGAGTCGGCCATTTCCAAAATACTGTATTTAGATTGTTGGATATTATGAATGCAAATACAGAAATGGAACTCTTTATATATCTCAAAAATGTCAACTTCAATACAACAATGTAATTTCTGAATAGTCACTATAAACTTCAAGGCGTGATGTCACTTTCCTAAATACAGTATTTGCCCCACACGAAGAATTTCGGTATACAAACGGGAATCAGCAAATCCGTAGTCAAGATACAATGAAGCAATTGCACTGTCTGCAACTTGTATATTTGAAGACATCCCTTGGATGTAGCAGCGAAAAACAGTCAATCAAGTTCTTATTCTGTTTATGTGCACAAAACAGAATAAGAGAATTTATATCTCCTGAAAACTGTAAGAGAGTAATAGCAGGGTATGGAAATCTGAAACTGGTTTTTGGTATCAATGTAATTCCGTTTTTAGGCAGCCTTTATTTATAGAAAATGAAAGGCTTTGTCTTCAAGAGTCATGACTGTTGAATTAAGTCATTTCCGAACAGGTATGACTGTTAATTACCAACAGTCTTAAGTCCTTTCCGAACAGGTATAATAATACCGAATCGGTTTTGCACGGGTCAACCAAAAAGTGACCGCGCCCGAGCCGACCCGGACGAATCCCGGCAACCCGCTACCACTGCGGACACGCGGCGTGCGAAGTGCAAAGTGCGCCACTAGCGCCTCTACAGCCCACTGCCCCGCACCCGCACGCGCGCGCGCGCGCGCGTGTGCGTGTGCGTACGGTGCTTCGCACCGTATTGAGGTCTCTTGAATAGCCTCTTAAATGTTAGATGAATTAACTCTTCATCTTCCATTTGTACTTATTAAGTGTACAAATTCTTAACATTTTTCCAATGTGGGACTCAAAGGTTGCCCACCCCTTTTATAGCTTAGTGGTGACACTTAGCTTTGTACATTTTCCAATGTGGGACACTATACCCTTTTATATTTGGGTTAGCTTCCCACCTCTTCCTCACACTTCCAATGTGGGACAAGCTTTTAAGGCTTTTACACCCAAAAAACTCTTACTCTCTTATTTTAAAAATCTCCAACATTCCTCCACCATTTTCAAAATAAGTTTTGTAAATCTTTGATTGTCTGTAAGACTGTGTATAAGCATTGGTGTCTCACGACTTGAACCAATACCCTGTGAAGGTTCGTCAAGGTTAACCATGAAAGTATAGTAGACTTGTCTTTGAACTATCAATCTATATTGATTATCCGGATTTGTCTTCACACACAAATCTTTTAGTCACTGATTATCCATATAAGCCGACACATGAATTAGGCCTTGTGTCTGTACCTTGATTTCATGAGTGCTTTAGAGTCAAGCCCAATACTCATAGGAAGCGGCACCACTTCCACACTCATATAGGTAGATTATCATAGGTGTCCATGTAACTTAAAACACCATAAATCTATTAAGGTTAAATCCATCCTCTTTCATTATTCATTACATGTTCTAAGCACTTATCCTTGGGATGTTAAATTTCATAGTGCTTACAATCACGTCGTATGATGTACTTTAATCATTGAACTTGAGACTTGAATATATCAAGTTTCAAGTTGAGTTTCCATCAAGAGTGATTATTATTAATGGGCTTTAGTCCCATCCCTATTGATGTCTTAGACACCAGTCCTCTTGCAAGACCTTTTGTAAAAGGATCAGCTAAATTTTGACTTGATTTTACATAATCCACTGTGATTACACTATCTGTAATCATTTGTCTGACATAACTATGTCTCAGGCCAATATGTCTAGACTTTCCATTATACACTTTACTATAAGCTCTGGAAAGTGTAGACTCACTATCACAATGTATAGATATTGGAGGCATTGGTTTTGGCCAAACTGGAATTTCAATTAATGAATTCCTTATCCATTCTGCCTCTTTACTAGTTGCAGCTAATGCTACAAACTCAGCTGCCATAGTAGAGTCAGCTATACAAGTTTGTTTCTTTGATCCCCAAGAAACAGCTCCTCCACCAAGAGTGAAAATCCATCCACTTGTTGAGGAATGATCCTCCCGCTCAGTTATCCAACTGGCATCAGAAAACCCTTCTAATACTGAAGGATATCCACTATAGTATATACCATAGTCCATAGTTCCTTTCAAATATTTTAATATTCTATTGACAGCATGCCAATGCAATAAACTTGGATTACTAGTATATCTACTTAATTTACCAACAGCATAAGCAATATCAGGTCGAGTACATGTCATGGCATACATTAAACTACCAATTACTCGTGCATATTCCAATTGTGAAATAGCTCTACCATTATTAGGGATCATCTTTAGCTGTGGTTCAAAAGGTGTACTAACAGGTGTGCAATCAAACTGATTAAATTTCTTTAAAATTTTCTCAACATAATGAGATTGAGTGAGAATTATATTTTTATCTTTCCTTATTATTCTCATTCCTAATATGACATCAGCTACACCCATATCTTTCATATCAAATTTAGAAGACAAAAAACTCTTAGTATTATTAATGCTTTCTAAATCAGTACCAAGAATTAACATGTCATCTACATATAAACAAATGATCACACCTTTACCATTAGCAAATTTACTATAAACACACTTATCAGATTCATGAATTTTAAAACCATAAGAAATAATGACTTTATCAAATTTTTCATGCCATTGTTTAGGTGCTTGTTTTAGGCCATATAAGGACTTAATAAGTTTACATACTTTGTTTTCTTGTCCAGGCATAACAAACCCTTCAGGTTGTTCCATGTAAATTTCTTCTTCTAAGTCACCATTTAAAAAGGCAGTTTTCACATCCATTTGATGAATCTCAAAATTATATATAGATGCTAATGCAATTAAAATTCTAATAGTGGCGGTTCTAGCAACAGGTGCATAGGTATCAAAATAATCAATTCCTTCTTTTTGTGTAAAACCTTTAGCAACCAATCTAGCCTTGAATTTATCAATTGTTCCATCTATTTTCATTTTCTTTTTAAAAATCCATCTACACTTAATGGGTTTAGATCCTGGAGGTAAGTCTACTAATTTCCAAGTTTTATTTCCCAAAATTGAATCCATTTCATCATTTATAGCTTCTTTCCAAAATGCTGAATCTACAGACTTAATTGCCTCACTATAAGTTTGTGGGTCTGTTTCAACGCTAAGAGTCAAAGCATATTGATTACAAGATGTGTTTCTAGTTCCTTCAACAAGATAGACTACAAATTCGGGACCAAAGCTTTTTTCTTTCCTAGGTCTTTTACTTTTTCTAATCTCTTCTTGTTCTACTAGTGGAGTTTCAGGTAACTGTGAAGGAGTGCTTACTTCTTTTTCATTATTAATTCTAGGAATAGAAGAAAACCTTTGTTCATAAAATATTGCATCTCTCGATTCAAATATTGTATTTACCTCAACAAAATCATTAGGTTCACTAACCAAAAATCTATAGGCTTTACTATGTTGTGCATAACCTATGAAAATACACTCAACACCTTTGCTTCCTAATTTCTTTCTCTTAGTTTCAGGTAGTCTTACAATAGCTCTACAACCCCAAACTTTAAGATAACCTAAATTAGGTTTTCTATTCTTCCATAATTCGTAAGGAGTTTTCTTATTATCTTTAACAGGTATTCTATTCAGAATATGACATGCAGTTAAAAGTGCTTCTCCCCAAAAACCTTTACTTAAACCAGAATAAGAAAGCATAGCATTAACCATTTCAGTTAGTGTCCTATTTTTTCTTTCTGCTACTCCATTTTGTTGTGGTGTATAAGGTGCAGTAACTTCATGTATAATTCCCATATCTTCACAAAATTGAGGAAAGTGATATTCACCACCTCTATCAGATCTAAGACATTTTATTTTAGAATCACACTGATTTTCAACTTCATTTTTATATGTCTTAAATCTATTAAGCACATCATCCTTAGAGTTTAAAAGATATACATAACAATATTTTGAAAAGTCATCAATAAATGTAGCAAAATATTTACTACCACCTCTAGTAGGCGTTCCATGCAAATCACAAACATCACTATGTACTAATTGCAACAAAGATGTAGTTTTTTCTATTTTAGGAAAAGGCAATCTTGTTATTTTAGTTTGCATGCATATTTTACACTTTTCATTCATATCATTCTCATATTTAGGAATCAAATTTAAATTAACCATGAAATGCATTTTCTTTGTATTAACATGTCCTAAACGACTATGCCATAATGAAAGACAATCAACGATATAAGCAGAAGAATCCTTTTCATTGATATTGAGCTTAAACATGCCCTCATACAAATATCCTTTGCCTACAAAGGTACCATTCTTAGTCAGAATAAATTTGTCTGACTCAAATACAAGCTTAAAGCCAAATTTGTTAAGAAGACTTCCAGAAACTAAATTTTTTCTAACATCAGGAACATGAAAAACATTGGTGAGGCTAAGGATTTTCCCGGAAGTGAATTCGAGATCCACTGTCCCTTTGCCTTTAACCGCAGCTGTAGATGAATTTCCCATATAGAGAACATCTCCTTCCACTGTTTCATAGGCAGAGAACAAGTTCTTGTCCTTACAAACATGCCTTGTGGCACCAGAATCAACCCACCAAGAGTTGTCTTCTCCAAGCATATTAGCCTCGGATATCATAGCAGCAAATTTTTGCTTTGTGTCTGATGTCCCTCCTTTTTCCTTTAGTTTCTTGAACTCACGACAATCTTTCTTGAAGTGACCTGGTTTGTTGCAATGAAAACAATTTCCTTTCTTCTTTTTGTTTGCTTTAGAATTATTTGAAAAATTCTTCCGCTTGTTATTTTTTCCATGATTGCCATATTTTTGCTCCTTTCCTTCCTCCACCACATGGACCTTAGAAACAGAATTTTCTTGTTCCTCTTTACCATCTAGAATTCGAGACTCTTGTTCAATCCTTAAATGAGTCTCTAATTCTTCAAGTGAAAGATCCTCCTTTTTGTGTTTGAGTTCTTTCTTATAGTCTTTCCAAGAAGGAGGAAGTTTTTCAATTATGGCAGCAACAATTACATTATCATCCATATTTAATTTTTTCAGTTTGCAATGATTTATGATGCGTTGGATGTCATGAAATTGTTCTAGCACAGGCCTATTATCATGCATTTTAAAGCTTAGAAACTGACCGATAAGGAACTTCTTACTTGTAGCGTCTTCCGTTAGATATTTGGTCTCCAATGTTTCCCACAAAGTTTTTGCAGTCCCAACATTTTGGTACAAGTCGAACAAATTATCAGCAAGTGCATTGAGAATGTGACCACGACACAAATAATCATCGGTCTCCCATTTTGTGCGTTGCCTAGTCTGTTCCACGGTTTCATCTTCATCTTCATTTGGTTTCGGTTGTGACAAGACATATACAATCTTCAATGTTGTTAGAAGAAAATGAACCTTTTTCTGCCAACGCAGAAAATTACCACCATCAAAACGGTCCAACTTGACAAAGCTTTCTGTTATTTGTCGAAGTGATTTGGAAGAGTCGGCCATTTCCAAAATACTGTATTTAGATTGTTGGATATTATGAATGCAAATACAGAAATGGAACTCTTTATATATCTCAAAAATGTCAACTTCAATACAACAATGTAATTTCTGAATAGTCACTATAAACTTCAAGGCGTGATGTCACTTTCCTAAATACAGTATTTGCCCCACACGAAGAATTTCGGTATACAAACGGGAATCAGCAAATCCGTAGTCAAGATACAATGAAGCAATTGCACTGTCTGCAACTTGTATATTTGAAGACAACCCTTGGATGTAGCAGCGAAGAACAGTCAATCAAGTTCTTATTCTGTTTATGTGCACAAAACAGAATAAGAGAATTTATATCTCCTGAAAACTGTAAGAGAGTAATAGCAGGGTATGGAAATCTGAAACTGGTTTTTGGTATCAATGTAATTCCGTTTTTAGGCAGCCTTTATTTATAGAAAATGAAAGGCTTTGTCTTCAAGAGTCATGACTGTTGAATTAAGTCATTTCCGAACAGGTATGACTGTTAATTACCAACAGTCTTAAGTCCTTTCCGAACAGGTATAATAATACCGAATCGGTTTTGCACGGGTCAACCAAAAAGTGACCGCGCCCGAGCCGACCCGGACGAATCCCGGCAACCCGCTACCACTGCGGACACGCGGCGTGCGAAGTGCAAAGTGCGCCACTAGCGCCTCTACAGCCCACTGCCCCGCACCCGCACGCGCGCGCGCGCGCGCGCGTGTGCGTGTGCGTACGGTGCTTCGCACCGTATTGAGGTCTCTTGAATAGCCTCTTAAATGTTAGATGAATTAACTCTTCATCTTCCATTTGTACTTATTAAGTGTACAAATTCTTAACATTTTTCCAATGTGGGACTCAAAGGTTGCCCACCCCTTTTATAGCTTAGTGGTGACACTTAGCTTTGTACATTTTCCAATGTGGGACACTATACCCTTTTATATTTGGGTTAGCTTCCCACCTCTTCCTCACACTTCCAATGTGGGACAAGCTTTTAAGGCTTTTACACCCAAAAAACTCTTACTCTCTTATTTTAAAAATCTCCAACATTCCTCCACCATTTTCAAAATAAGTTTTGTAAATCTTTGATTGTCTGTAAGACTGTGTATAAGCATTGGTGTCTCACGACTTGAACCAATACCCTGTGAAGGTTCGTCAAGGTTAACCATGAAAGTATAGTAGACTTGTCTTTGAACTATCAATCTATATTGATTATCCGGATTTGTCTTCACACACAAATCTTTTAGTCACTGATTATCCATATAAGCCGACACATGAATTAGGCCTTGTGTCTGTACCTTGATTTCATGAGTGCTTTAGAGTCAAGCCCAATACTCATAGGAAGCGGCACCACTTCCACACTCATATAGGTAGATTATCATAGGTGTCCATGTAACTTAAAACACCATAAATCTATTAAGGTTAAATCCATCCTCTTTCATTATTCATTACATGTTCTAAGCACTTATCCTTGGGATGTTAAATTTCATAGTGCTTACAATCACGTCGTATGATGTACTTTAATCATTGAACTTGAGACTTGAATATATCAAGTTTCAAGTTGAGTTTCCATCAAGAGTGATTATTATTAATGGGCTTTAGTCCCATCCCTATTGATGTCTTAGACACCAGTCCTCTTGCAAGACCTTTTGTAAAAGGATCAGCTAAATTTTGACTTGATTTTACATAATCCACTGTGATTACACTATCTGTAATCATTTGTCTGACATAACTATGTCTCAGGCCAATATGTCTAGACTTTCCATTATACACTTTACTATAAGCTCTGGAAAGTGTAGACTCACTATCACAATGTATAGATATTGGAGGCATTGGTTTTGGCCAAACTGGAATTTCAATTAATGAATTCCTTATCCATTCTGCCTCTTTACTAGTTGCAGCTAATGCTACAAACTCAGCTGCCATAGTAGAGTCAGCTATACAAGTTTGTTTCTTTGATCCCCAAGAAACAGCTCCTCCACCAAGAGTGAAAATCCATCCACTTGTTGAGGAATGATCCTCCCGCTCAGTTATCCAACTGGCATCAGAAAACCCTTCTAATACTGAAGGATATCCACTATAGTATATACCATAGTCCATAGTTCCTTTCAAATATTTTAATATTCTATTGACAGCATGCCAATGCAATAAACTTGGATTACTAGTATATCTACTTAATTTACCAACAGCATAAGCAATATCAGGTCGAGTACATGTCATGGCATACATTAAACTACCAATTACTCGTGCATATTCCAATTGTGAAATAGCTCTACCATTATTAGGGATCATCTTTAGCTGTGGTTCAAAAGGTGTACTAACAGGTGTGCAATCAAACTGATTAAATTTCTTTAAAATTTTCTCAACATAATGAGATTGAGTGAGAATTATATTTTTATCTTTCCTTATTATTCTCATTCCTAATATGACATCAGCTACACCCATATCTTTCATATCAAATTTAGAAGACAAAAAACTCTTAGTATTATTAATGCTTTCTAAATCAGTACCAAGAATTAACATGCCATCTACATATAAACAAATGATCACACCTTTACCATTAGCAAATTTACTATAAACACACTTATCAGATTCATGAATTTTAAAACCATAAGAAATAATGACTTTATCAAATTTTTCATGCCATTGTTTAGGTGCTTGTTTTAGGCCATATAAGGACTTAATAAGTTTACATACTTTGTTTTCTTGTCCAGGCATAACAAACCCTTCAGGTTGTTCCATGTAAATTTCTTCTTCTAAGTCACCATTTAAAAAGGCAGTTTTCACATCCATTTGATGAATCTCAAAATTATATATAGATGCTAATGCAATTAAAATTCTAATAGTGGCGGTTCTAGCAACAGGTGCATAGGTATCAAAATAATCAATTCCTTCTTTTTGTGTAAAACCTTTAGCAACCAATCTAGCCTTGAATTTATCAATTGTTCCATCTATTTTCATTTTCTTTTTAAAAATCCATCTACACTTAATGGGTTTAGATCCTGGAGGTAAGTCTACTAATTTCCAAGTTTTATTTCCCAAAATTGAATCCATTTCATCATTTATAGCTTCTTTCCAAAATGCTGAATCTACAGACTTAATTGCCTCACTATAAGTTTGTGGGTCTGTTTCAACGCTAAGAGTCAAAGCATATTGATTACAAGATGTGTTTCTAGTTCCTTCAACAAGATAGACTACAAATTCGGGACCAAAGCTTTTTTCTTTCCTAGGTCTTTTACTTTTTCTAATCTCTTCTTGTTCTACTAGTGGAGTTTCAGGTAACTGTGAAGGAGTGCTTACTTCTTTTTCATTATTAATTCTAGGAATAGAAGAAAACCTTTGTTCATAAAATATTGCATCTCTCGATTCAAATATTGTATTTACCTCAACAGAATCATTAGGTTCACTAACCAAAAATCTATAGGCTTTACTATGTTGTGCATAACCTATGAAAATACACTCAACACCTTTGCTTCCTAATTTCTTTCTCTTAGTTTCAGGTAGTCTTACAATAGCTCTACAACCCCAAACTTTAAGATAACCTAAATTAGGTTTTCTATTCTTCCATAATTCGTAAGGAGTTTTCTTATTATCTTTAACAGGTATTCTATTCAGAATATGACATGCAGTTAAAAGTGCTTCTCCCCAAAAACCTTTACTTAAACCAGAATAAGAAAGCATAGCATTAACCATTTCAGTTAGTGTCCTATTTTTTCTTTCTGCTACTCCATTTTGTTGTGGTGTATAAGGTGCAGTAACTTCATGTATAATTCCCATATCTTCACAAAATTGAGGAAAGTGATATTCACCACCTCTATCAGATCTAAGACATTTTATTTTAGAATCACACTGATTTTCAACTTCATTTTTATATGTCTTAAATCTATTAAGCACATCATCCTTAGAGTTTAAAAGATATACATAACAATATTTTGAAAAGTCATCAATAAATGTAGCAAAATATTTACTACCACCTCTAGTAGGCGTTCCATGCAAATCACAAACATCACTATGTACTAATTGCAACAAAGATGTAGTTTTTTCTATTTTAGGAAAAGGCAATCTTGTTATTTTAGTTTGCATGCATATTTTACACTTTTCATTCATATCATTCTCATATTTAGGAATCAAATTTAAATTAACCATGAAATGCATTTTCTTTGTATTAACATGTCCTAAACGACTATGCCATAATGAAAGACAATCAACGATATAAGCAGAAGAATCCTTTTCATTGATATTGAGCTTAAACATGCCCTCATACAAATATCCTTTGCCTACAAAGGTACCATTCTTAGTCAGAATAAATTTGTCTGACTCAAATACAAGCTTAAAGCCAAATTTGTTAAGAAGACTTCCAGAAACTAAATTTTTTCTAACATCAGGAACATGAAAAACATTGGTGAGGCTAAGGATTTTCCCGGAAGTGAATTCGAGATCCACTGTCCCTTTGCCTTTAACCGCAGCTGTAGATGAATTTCCCATATAGAGAACATCTCCTTCCACTGTTTCATAGGCAGAGAACAAGTTCTTGTCCTTACAAACATGCCTTGTGGCACCAGAATCAACCCACCAAGAGTTGTCTTCTCCAAGCATATTAGCCTCGGATATCATAGCAGCAAATTTTTGCTTTGTGTCTGATGTCCCTCCTTTTTCCTTTAGTTTCTTGAACTCACGACAATCTTTCTTGAAGTGACCTGGTTTGTTGCAATGAAAACAATTTCCTTTCTTCTTTTTGTTTGCTTTAGAATTATTTGAAAAATTCTTCCGCTTGTTATTTTTTCCATGATTGCCATATTTTTGCTCCTTTCCTTCCTCCACCACATGGACCTTAGAAACAGAATTTTCTTGTTCCTCTTTACCATCTAGAATTCGAGACTCTTGTTCAATTCTTAAATGAGTCTCTAATTCTTCAAGTGAAAGATCCTCCTTTTTGTGTTTGAGTTCTTTCTTATAGTCTTTCCAAGAAGGAGGAAGTTTTTCAATTATGGCAGCAACAATTACATTATCATCCATATTTAATTTTTTCAGTTTGCAATGATTTATGATGCGTTGGATGTCATGAAATTGTTCTAGCACAGGCCTATTATCATGCATTTTAAAGCTTAGAAACTGACCGATAAGGAACTTCTTACTTGTAGCGTCTTCCGTTAGATATTTGGTCTCCAATGTTTCCCACAAAGTTTTTGCAGTCCCAACATTTTGGTACAAGTCGAACAAATTATCAGCAAGTGCATTGAGAATGTGACCACGACACAAATAATCATCGGTCTCCCATTTTGTGCGTTGCCTAGTCTGTTCCACGGTTTCATCTTCATCTTCATTTGGTTTCGGTTGTGACAAGACATATACAATCTTCAATGTTGTTAGAAGAAAATGAACCTTTTTCTGCCAACGCAGAAAATTACCACCATCAAAACGGTCCAACTTGACAAAGCTTTCTGTTATTTGTCGAAGTGATTTGGAAGAGTCGGCCATTTTCAAAATACTGTATTTAGATTGTTGGATATTATGAATGCAAATACAGAAATGGAACTCTTTATATATCTCAAAAATGTCAACTTCAATACAACAATGTAATTTCTGAATAGTCACTATAAACTTCAAGGCGTGATGTCACTTTCCTAAATACAGTATTTGCCCCACACGAAGAATTTCGGTATACAAACGGGAATCAGCAAATCCGTAGTCAAGATACAATGAAGCAATTGCACTGTCTGCAACTTGTATATTTGAAGACATCCCTTGGATGTAGCAGCGAAGAACAGTCAATCAAGTTCTTATTCTGTTTATGTGCACAAAACAGAATAAGAGAATTTATATCTCCTGAAAACTGTAAGAGAGTAATAGCAGGGTATGGAAATCTGAAACTGGTTTTTGGTATCAATGTAATTCCGTTTTTAGGCAGCCTTTATTTATAGAAAATGAAAGGCTTTGTCTTCAAGAGTCATGACTGTTGAATTAAGTCATTTCCGAACAGGTATGACTGTTAATTACCAACAGTCTTAAGTCCTTTCCGAACAGGTATAATAATACCGAATCGGTTTTGCACGGGTCAACCAAAAAGTGACCGCGCCCGAGCCGACCCGGACGAATCCCGGCAACCCGCTACCACTGCGGACACGCGGCGTGCGAAGTGCAAAGTGCGCCACTAGCGCCTCTACAGCCCACTGCCCCGCACCCGCAGGCGCGCGCGCGCGCGCGCGTGTGCGTGTGCGTACGGTGCTTCGCACCGTATTGAGGTCTCTTGAATAGCCTCTTAAATGTTAGATGAATTAACTCTTCATCTTCCATTTGTACTTATTAAGTGTACAAATTCTTAACATTTTTCCAATGTGGGACTCAAAGGTTGCCCACCCCTTTTATAGCTTAGTGGTGACACTTAGCTTTGTACATTTTCCAATGTGGGACACTATACCCTTTTATATTTGGGTTAGCTTCCCACCTCTTCCTCACACTTCCAATGTGGGACAAGCTTTTAAGGCTTTTACACCCAAAAAACTCTTACTCTCTTATTTTAAAAATCTCCAACATTCCTCCACCATTTTCAAAATAAGTTTTGTAAATCTTTGATTGTCTGTAAGACTGTGTATAAGCATTGGTGTCTCACGACTTGAACCAATACCCTGTGAAGGTTCGTCAAGGTTAACCATGAAAGTATAGTAGACTTGTCTTTGAACTATCAATCTATATTGATTATCCGGATTTGTCTTCACACACAAATCTTTTAGTCACTGATTATCCATATAAGCCGACACATGAATTAGGCCTTGTGTCTGTACCTTGATTTCATGAGTGCTTTAGAGTCAAGCCCAATACTCATAGGAAGCGGCACCACTTCCACACTCATATAGGTAGATTATCATAGGTGTCCATGTAACTTAAAACACCATAAATCTATTAAGGTTAAATCCATCCTCTTTCATTATTCATTACATGTTCTAAGCACTTATCATTGGGATGTTGAATTTCATAGTGCTTACAATCACGTCGTATGATGTACTTTAATCATTGAACTTGAGACTTGAATATATCAAGTTTCAAGTTGAGTTTCCATCAAGAGTGATTATTATTAATGGGCTTTAGTCCCATCCCTATTGATGTCTTAGACACCAGTCCTCTTGCAAGACCTTTTGTAAAAGGATCAGCTAAATTTTGACTTGATTTTACATAATCCACTGTGATTACACTATCTGTAATCATTTGTCTGACATAACTATGTCTCAGGCCAATATGTCTAGACTTTCCATTATACACTTTACTATAAGCTCTGGAAAGTGTAGACTCACTATCACAATGTATAGATATTGGAGGCATTGGTTTTGGCCAAACTGGAATTTCAATTAATGAATTCCTTATCCATTCTGCCTCTTTACTAGTTGCAGCTAATGCTACAAACTCAGCTGCCATAGTAGAGTCAGCTATACAAGTTTGTTTCTTTGATCCCCAAGAAACAGCTCCTCCACCAAGAGTGAAAATCCATCCACTTGTTGAGGAATGATCCTCCCGCTCAGTTATCCAACTGGCATCAGAAAACCCTTCTAATACTGAAGGATATCCACTATAGTATATACCATAGTCCATAGTTCCTTTCAAATATTTTAATATTCTATTGACAGCATGCCAATGCAATAAACTTGGATTACTAGTATATCTACTTAATTTACCAACAGCATAAGCAATATCAGGTCGAGTACATGTCATGGCATACATTAAACTACCAATTACTCGTGCATATTCCAATTGTGAAATAGCTCTACCATTATTAGGGATCATCTTTAGCTGTGGTTCAAAAGGTGTACTAACAGGTGTGCAATCAAACTGATTAAATTTCTTTAAAATTTTCTCAACATAATGAGATTGAGTGAGAATTATATTTTTATCTTTCCTTATTATTCTCATTCCTAATATGACATCAGCTACACCCATATCTTTCATATCAAATTTAGAAGACAAAAAACTCTTAGTATTATTAATGCTTTCTAAATCAGTACCAAGAATTAACATGTCATCTACATATAAACAAATGATCACACCTTTACCATTAGCAAATTTACTATAAACACACTTATCAGATTCATGAATTTTAAAACCATAAGAAATAATGACTTTATCAAATTTTTCATGCCATTGTTTAGGTGCTTGTTTTAGGCCATATAAGGACTTAATAAGTTTACATACTTTGTTTTCTTGTCCAGGCATAACAAACCCTTCAGGTTGTTCCATGTAAATTTCTTCTTCTAAGTCACCATTTAAAAAGGCAGTTTTCACATCCATTTGATGAATCTCAAAATTATATATAGATGCTAATGCAATTAAAATTCTAATAGTGGCGGTTCTAGCAACAGGTGCATAGGTATCAAAATAATCAATTCCTTCTTTTTGTGTAAAACCTTTAGCAACCAATCTAGCCTTGAATTTATCAATTGTTCCATCTATTTTCATTTTCTTTTTAAAAATCCATCTACACTTAATGGGTTTAGATCCTGGAGGTAAGTCTACTAATTTCCAAGTTTTATTTCCCAAAATTGAATCCATTTCATCATTTATAGCTTCTTTCCAAAATGCTGAATCTACAGACTTAATTGCCTCACTATAAGTTTGTGGGTCTGTTTCAACGCTAAGAGTCAAAGCATATTGATTACAAGATGTGTTTCTAGTTCCTTCAACAAGATAGACTACAAATTCGGGACCAAAGCTTTTTTCTTTCCTAGGTCTTTTACTTTTTCTAATCTCTTCTTGTTCTACTAGTGGAGTTTCAGGTAACTGTGAAGGAGTGCTTACTTCTTTTTCATTATTAATTCTAGGAATAGAAGAAAACCTTTGTTCATAAAATATTGCATCTCTCGATTCAAATATTGTATTTACCTCAACAAAATCATTAGGTTCACTAACCAAAAATCTATAGGCTTTACTATGTTGTGCATAACCTATGAAAATACACTCAACACCTTTGCTTCCTAATTTCTTTCTCTTAGTTTCAGGTAGTCTTACAATAGCTCTACAACCCCAAACTTTAAGATAACCTAAATTAGGTTTTCTATTCTTCCATAATTCGTAAGGAGTTTTCTTATTATCTTTAACAGGTATTCTATTCAGAATATGACATGCAGTTAAAAGTGCTTCTCCCCAAAAACCTTTACTTAAACCAGAATAAGAAAGCATAGCATTAACCATTTCAGTTAGTGTCCTATTTTTTCTTTCTGCTACTCCATTTTGTTGTGGTGTATAAGGTGCAGTAACTTCATGTATAATTCCCATATCTTCACAAAATTGAGGAAAGTGATATTCACCACCTCTATCAGATCTAAGACATTTTATTTTAGAATCACACTGATTTTCAACTTCATTTTTATATGTCTTAAATCTATTAAGCACATCATCCTTAGAGTTTAAAAGATATACATAACAATATTTTGAAAAGTCATCAATAAATGTAGCAAAATATTTACTACCACCTCTAGTAGGCGTTCCATGCAAATCACAAACATCACTATGTACTAATTGCAACAAAGATGTAGTTTTTTCTATTTTAGGAAAAGGCAATCTTGTTATTTTAGTTTGCATGCATATTTTACACTTTTCATTCATATCATTCTCATATTTAGGAATCAAATTTAAATTAACCATGAAATGCATTTTCTTTGTATTAACATGTCCTAAACGACTATGCCATAATGAAAGACAATCAACGATATAAGCAGAAGAATCCTTTTCATTGATATTGAGCTTAAACATGCCCTCATACAAATATCCTTTGCCTACAAAGGTACCATTCTTAGTCAGAATAAATTTGTCTGACTCAAATACAAGCTTAAAGCCAAATTTGTTAAGAAGACTTCCAGAAACTAAATTTTTTCTAACATCAGGAACATGAAAAACATTGGTGAGGCTAAGGATTTTCCCGGAAGTGAATTCGAGATCCACTGTCCCTTTGCCTTTAACCGCAGCTGTAGATGAATTTCCCATATAGAGAACATCTCCTTCCACTGTTTCATAGGCAGAGAACAAGTTCTTGTCCTTACAAACATGCCTTGTGGCACCAGAATCAACCCACCAAGAGTTGTCTTCTCCAAGCATATTAGCCTCGGATATCATAGCAGCAAATTTTTGCTTTGTGTCTGATGTCCCTCCTTTTTCCTTTAGTTTCTTGAACTCACGACAATCTTTCTTGAAGTGACCTGGTTTGTTGCAATGAAAACAATTTCCTTTCTTCTTTTTGTTTGCTTTAGAATTATTTGAAAAATTCTTCCGCTTGTTATTTTTTCCATGATTGCCATATTTTTGCTCCTTTCCTTCCTCCACCACATGGACCTTAGAAACAGAATTTTCTTGTTCCTCTTTACCATCTAGAATTCGAGACTCTTGTTCAATCCTTAAATGAGTCTCTAATTCTTCAAGTGAAAGATCCTCCTTTTTGTGTTTGAGTTCTTTCTTATAGTCTTTCCAAGAAGGAGGAAGTTTTTCAATTATGGCAGCAACAATTACATTATCATCCATATTTAATTTTTTCAGTTTGCAATGATTTATGATGCGTTGGATGTCATGAAATTGTTCTAGCACAGGCCTATTATCATGCATTTTAAAGCTTAGAAACTGACCGATAAGGAACTTCTTACTTGTAGCGTCTTCCGTTAGATATTTGGTCTCCAATGTTTCCCACAAAGTTTTTGCAGTCCCAACATTTTGGTACAAGTCGAACAAATTATCAGCAAGTGCATTGAGAATGTGACCACGACACAAATAATCATCGGTCTCCCATTTTGTGCGTTGCCTAGTCTGTTCCACGGTTTCATCTTCATCTTCATTTGGTTTCGGTTGTGACAAGACATATACAATCTTCAATGTTGTTAGAAGAAAATGAACCTTTTTCTGCCAACGCAGAAAATTACCACCATCAAAACGGTCCAACTTGACAAAGCTTTCTGTTATTTGTCGAAGTGATTTGGAAGAGTCGGCCATTTCCAAAATACTGTATTTAGATTGTTGGATATTATGAATGCAAATACAGAAATGGAACTCTTTATATATCTCAAAAATGTCAACTTCAATACAACAATGTAATTTCTGAATAGTCACTATAAACTTCAAGGCGTGATGTCACTTTCCTAAATACAGTATTTGCCCCACACGAAGAATTTCGGTATACAAACGGGAATCAGCAAATCCGTAGTCAAGATACAATGAAGCAATTGCACTGTCTGCAACTTGTATATTTGAAGACAGCCCTTGGATGTAGCAGCGAAGAACAGTCAATCAAGTTCTTATTCTGTTTATGTGCACAAAACAGAATAAGAGAATTTATATCTCCTGAAAACTGTAAGAGAGTAATAGCAGGGTATGGAAATCTGAAACTGGTTTTTGGTATCAATGTAATTCCGTTTTTAGGCAGCCTTTATTTATAGAAAATGAAAGGCTTTGTCTTCAAGAGTCATGACTGTTGAATTAAGTCATTTCCGAACAGGTATGACTGTTAATTACCAACAGTCTTAAGTCCTTTCCGAACAGGTATAATAATACCGAATCGGTTTTGCACGGGTCAACCAAAAAGTGACCGCGCCCGAGCCGACCCGGACGAATCCCGGCAACCCGCTACCACTGCGGACACGCGGCGTGCGAAGTGCAAAGTGCGCCACTAGCGCCTCTACAGCCCACTGCCCCGCACCCGCACGCGCGCGCGCGCGCGCGCGCGTGTGCGTGTGCGTACGGTGCTTCGCACCGTATTGAGGTCTCTTGAATAGCCTCTTAAATGTTAGATGAATTAACTCTTCATCTTCCATTTGTACTTATTAAGTGTACAAATTCTTAACATTTTTCCAATGTGGGACTCAAAGGTTGCCCACCCCTTTTATAGCTTAGTGGTGACACTTAGCTTTGTACATTTTCCAATGTGGGACACTATACCCTTTTATATTTGGGTTAGCTTCCCACCTCTTCCTCACACTTCCAATGTGGGACAAGCTTTTAAGGCTTTTACACCCAAAAAACTCTTACTCTCTTATTTTAAAAATCTCCAACATTCCTCCACCATTTTCAAAATAAGTTTTGTAAATCTTTGATTGTCTGTAAGACTGTGTATAAGCATTGGTGTCTCACGACTTGAACCAATACCCTGTGAAGGTTCGTCAAGGTTAACCATGAAAGTATAGTAGACTTGTCTTTGAACTATCAATCTATATTGATTATCCGGATTTGTCTTCACACACAAATCTTTTAGTCACTGATTATCCATATAAGCCGACACATGAATTAGGCCTTGTGTCTGTACCTTGATTTCATGAGTGCTTTAGAGTCAAGCCCAATACTCATAGGAAGCGGCACCACTTCCACACTCATATAGGTAGATTATCATAGGTGTCCATGTAACTTAAAACACCATAAATCTATTAAGGTTAAATCCATCCTCTTTCATTATTCATTACATGTTCTAAGCACTTATCCTTGGGATGTTAAATTTCATAGTGCTTACAATCACGTCGTATGATGTACTTTAATCATTGAACTTGAGACTTGAATATATCAAGTTTCAAGTTGAGTTTCCATCAAGAGTGATTATTATTAATGGGCTTTAGTCCCATCCCTATTGATGTCTTAGACACCAGTCCTCTTGCAAGACCTTTTGTAAAAGGATCAGCTAAATTTTGACTTGATTTTACATAATCCACTGTGATTACACTATCTGTAATCATTTGTCTGACATAACTATGTCTCAGGCCAATATGTCTAGACTTTCCATTATACACTTTACTATAAGCTCTGGAAAGTGTAGACTCACTATCACAATGTATAGATATTGGAGGCATTGGTTTTGGCCAAACTGGAATTTCAATTAATGAATTCCTTATCCATTCTGCCTCTTTACTAGTTGCAGCTAATGCTACAAACTCAGCTGCCATAGTAGAGTCAGCTATACAAGTTTGTTTCTTTGATCCCCAAGAAACAGCTCCTCCACCAAGAGTGAAAATCCATCCACTTGTTGAGGAATGATCCTCCCGCTCAGTTATCCAACTGGCATCAGAAAACCCTTCTAATACTGAAGGATATCCACTATAGTATATACCATAGTCCATAGTTCCTTTCAAATATTTTAATATTCTATTGACAGCATGCCAATGCAATAAACTTGGATTACTAGTATATCTACTTAATTTACCAACAGCATAAGCAATATCAGGTCGAGTACATGTCATGGCATACATTAAACTACCAATTACTCGTGCATATTCCAATTGTGAAATAGCTCTACCATTATTAGGGATCATCTTTAGCTGTGGTTCAAAAGGTGTACTAACAGGTGTGCAATCAAACTGATTAAATTTCTTTAAAATTTTCTCAACATAATGAGATTGAGTGAGAATTATATTTTTATCTTTCCTTATTATTCTCATTCCTAATATGACATCAGCTACACCCATATCTTTCATATCAAATTTAGAAGACAAAAAACTCTTAGTATTATTAATGCTTTCTAAATCAGTACCAAGAATTAACATGCCATCTACATATAAACAAATGATCACACCTTTACCATTAGCAAATTTACTATAAACACACTTATCAGATTCATGAATTTTAAAACCATAAGAAATAATGACTTTATCAAATTTTTCATGCCATTGTTTAGGTGCTTGTTTTAGGCCATATAAGGACTTAATAAGTTTACATACTTTGTTTTCTTGTCCAGGCATAACAAACCCTTCAGGTTGTTCCATGTAAATTTCTTCTTCTAAGTCACCATTTAAAAAGGCAGTTTTCACATCCATTTGATGAATCTCAAAATTATATATAGATGCTAATGCAATTAAAATTCTAATAGTGGCGGTTCTAGCAACAGGTGCATAGGTATCAAAATAATCAATTCCTTCTTTTTGTGTAAAACCTTTAGCAACCAATCTAGCCTTGAATTTATCAATTGTTCCATCTATTTTCATTTTCTTTTTAAAAATCCATCTACACTTAATGGGTTTAGATCCTGGAGGTAAGTCTACTAATTTCCAAGTTTTATTTCCCAAAATTGAATCCATTTCATCATTTATAGCTTCTTTCCAAAATGCTGAATCTACAGACTTAATTGCCTCACTATAAGTTTGTGGGTCTGTTTCAACGCTAAGAGTCAAAGCATATTGATTACAAGATGTGTTTCTAGTTCCTTCAACAAGATAGACTACAAATTCGGGACCAAAGCTTTTTTCTTTCCTAGGTCTTTTACTTTTTCTAATCTCTTCTTGTTCTACTAGTGGAGTTTCAGGTAACTGTGAAGGAGTGCTTACTTCTTTTTCATTATTAATTCTAGGAATAGAAGAAAACCTTTGTTCATAAAATATTGCATCTCTCGATTCAAATATTGTATTTACCTCAACAGAATCATTAGGTTCACTAACCAAAAATCTATAGGCTTTACTATGTTGTGCATAACCTATGAAAATACACTCAACACCTTTGCTTCCTAATTTCTTTCTCTTAGTTTCAGGTAGTCTTACAATAGCTCTACAACCCCAAACTTTAAGATAACCTAAATTAGGTTTTCTATTCTTCCATAATTCGTAAGGAGTTTTCTTATTATCTTTAACAGGTATTCTATTCAGAATATGACATGCAGTTAAAAGTGCTTCTCCCCAAAAACCTTTACTTAAACCAGAATAAGAAAGCATAGCATTAACCATTTCAGTTAGTGTCCTATTTTTTCTTTCTGCTACTCCATTTTGTTGTGGTGTATAAGGTGCAGTAACTTCATGTATAATTCCCATATCTTCACAAAATTGAGGAAAGTGATATTCACCACCTCTATCAGATCTAAGACATTTTATTTTAGAATCACACTGATTTTCAACTTCATTTTTATATGTCTTAAATCTATTAAGCACATCATCCTTAGAGTTTAAAAGATATACATAACAATATTTTGAAAAGTCATCAATAAATGTAGCAAAATATTTACTACCACCTCTAGTAGGCGTTCCATGCAAATCACAAACATCACTATGTACTAATTGCAACAAAGATGTAGTTTTTTCTATTTTAGGAAAAGGCAATCTTGTTATTTTAGTTTGCATGCATATTTTACACTTTTCATTCATATCATTCTCATATTTAGGAATCAAATTTAAATTAACCATGAAATGCATTTTCTTTGTATTAACATGTCCTAAACGACTATGCCATAATGAAAGACAATCAACGATATAAGCAGAAGAATCCTTTTCATTGATATTGAGCTTAAACATGCCCTCATACAAATATCCTTTGCCTACAAAGGTACCATTCTTAGTCAGAATAAATTTGTCTGACTCAAATACAAGCTTAAAGCCAAATTTGTTAAGAAGACTTCCAGAAACTAAATTTTTTCTAACATCAGGAACATGAAAAACATTGGTGAGGCTAAGGATTTTCCCGGAAGTGAATTCGAGATCCACTGTCCCTTTGCCTTTAACCGCAGCTGTAGATGAATTTCCCATATAGAGAACATCTCCTTCCACTGTTTCATAGGCAGAGAACAAGTTCTTGTCCTTACAAACATGCCTTGTGGCACCAGAATCAACCCACCAAGAGTTGTCTTCTCCAAGCATATTAGCCTCGGATATCATAGCAGCAAAATTTTGCTTTGTGTCTGATGTCCCTCCTTTTTCCTTTAGTTTCTTGAACTCACGACAATCTTTCTTGAAGTGACCTGGTTTGTTGCAATGAAAACAATTTCCTTTCTTCTTTTTGTTTGCTTTAGAATTATTTGAAAAATTCTTCCGCTTGTTATTTTTTCCATGATTGCCATATTTTTGCTCCTTTCCTTCCTCCACCACATGGACCTTAGAAACAGAATTTTCTTGTTCCTCTTTACCATCTAGAATTCGAGACTCTTGTTCAATTCTTAAATGAGTCTCTAATTCTTCAAGTGAAAGATCCTCCTTTTTGTGTTTGAGTTCTTTCTTATAGTCTTTCCAAGAAGGAGGAAGTTTTTCAATTATGGCAGCAACAATTACATTATCATCCATATTTAATTTTTTCAGTTTGCAATGATTTATGATGCGTTGGATGTCATGAAATTGTTCTAGCACAGGCCTATTATCATGCATTTTAAAGCTTAGAAACTGACCGATAAGGAACTTCTTACTTGTAGCGTCTTCCGTTAGATATTTGGTCTCCAATGTTTCCCACAAAGTTTTTGCAGTCCCAACATTTTGGTACAAGTCGAACAAATTATCAGCAAGTGCATTGAGAATGTGACCACGACACAAATAATCATCGGTCTCCCATTTTGTGCGTTGCCTAGTCTGTTCCACGGTTTCATCTTCATCTTCATCTTCATTTGGTTTCGGTTGTGACAAGACATATACAATCTTCAATGTTGTTAGAAGAAAATGAACCTTTTTCTGCCAACGCAGAAAATTACCACCATCAAAACGGTCCAACTTGACAAAGCTTTCTGTTATTTGTCGAAGTGATTTGGAAGAGTCGGCCATTTTCAAAATACTGTATTTAGATTGTTGGATATTATGAATGCAAATACAGAAATGGAACTCTTTATATATCTCAAAAATGTCAACTTCAATACAACAATGTAATTTCTGAATAGTCACTATAAACTTCAAGGCGTGATGTCACTTTCCTAAATACAGTATTTGCCCCACACGAAGAATTTCGGTATACAAACGGGAATCAGCAAATCCGTAGTCAAGATACAATGAAGCAATTGCACTGTCTGCAACTTGTATATTTGAAGACATCCCTTGGATGTAGCAGCGAAGAACAGTCAATCAAGTTCTTATTCTGTTTATGTGCACAAAACAGAATAAGAGAATTTATATCTCCTGAAAACTGTAAGAGAGTAATAGCAGGGTATGGAAATCTGAAACTGGTTTTTGGTATCAATGTAATTCCGTTTTTAGGCAGCCTTTATTTATAGAAAATGAAAGGCTTTGTCTTCAAGAGTCATGACTGTTGAATTAAGTCATTTCCGAACAGGTATGACTGTTAATTACCAACAGTCTTAAGTCCTTTCCGAACAGGTATAATAATACCGAATCGGTTTTGCACGGGTCAACCAAAAAGTGACCGCGCCCGAGCCGACCCGGACGAATCCCGGCAACCCGCTACCACTGCGGACACGCGGCGTGCGAAGTGCAAAGTGCGCCACTAGCGCCTCTACAGCCCACTGCCCCGCACCCGCACGCGCGCGCGCGCGCGCGCGCGTGTGCGTGTGCGTACGGTGCTTCGCACCGTATTGAGGTCTCTTGAATAGCCTCTTAAATGTTAGATGAATTAACTCTTCATCTTCCATTTGTACTTATTAAGTGTACAAATTCTTAACATTTTTCCAATGTGGGACTCAAAGGTTGCCCACCCCTTTTATAGCTTAGTGGTGACACTTAGCTTTGTACATTTTCCAATGTGGGACACTATACCCTTTTATATTTGGGTTAGCTTCCCACCTCTTCCTCACACTTCCAATGTGGGACAAGCTTTTAAGGCTTTTACACCCAAAAAACTCTTACTCTCTTATTTTAAAAATCTCCAACATTCCTCCACCATTTTCAAAATAAGTTTTGTAAATCTTTGATTGTCTGTAAGACTGTGTATAAGCATTGGTGTCTCACGACTTGAACCAATACCCTGTGAAGGTTCGTCAAGGTTAACCATGAAAGTATAGTAGACTTGTCTTTGAACTATCAATCTATATTGATTATCCGGATTTGTCTTCACACACAAATCTTTTAGTCACTGATTATCCATATAAGCCGACACATGAATTAGGCCTTGTGTCTGTACCTTGATTTCATGAGTGCTTTAGAGTCAAGCCCAATACTCATAGGAAGCGGCACCACTTCCACACTCATATAGGTAGATTATCATAGGTGTCCATGTAACTTAAAACACCATAAATCTATTAAGGTTAAATCCATCCTCTTTCATTATTCATTACATGTTCTAAGCACTTATCATTGGGATGTTGAATTTCATAGTGCTTACAATCACGTCGTATGATGTACTTTAATCATTGAACTTGAGACTTGAATATATCAAGTTTCAAGTTGAGTTTCCATCAAGAGTGATTATTATTAATGGGCTTTAGTCCCATCCCTATTGATGTCTTAGACACCAGTCCTCTTGCAAGACCTTTTGTAAAAGGATCAGCTAAATTTTGACTTGATTTTACATAATCCACTGTGATTACACTATCTGTAATCATTTGTCTGACATAACTATGTCTCAGGCCAATATGTCTAGACTTTCCATTATACACTTTACTATAAGCTCTGGAAAGTGTAGACTCACTATCACAATGTATAGATATTGGAGGCATTGGTTTTGGCCAAACTGGAATTTCAATTAATGAATTCCTTATCCATTCTGCCTCTTTACTAGTTGCAGCTAATGCTACAAACTCAGCTGCCATAGTAGAGTCAGCTATACAAGTTTGTTTCTTTGATCCCCAAGAAACAGCTCCTCCACCAAGAGTGAAAATCCATCCACTTGTTGAGGAATGATCCTCCCGCTCAGTTATCCAACTGGCATCAGAAAACCCTTCTAATACTGAAGGATATCCACTATAGTATATACCATAGTCCATAGTTCCTTTCAAATATTTTAATATTCTATTGACAGCATGCCAATGCAATAAACTTGGATTACTAGTATATCTACTTAATTTACCAACAGCATAAGCAATATCAGGTCGAGTACATGTCATGGCATACATTAAACTACCAATTACTCGTGCATATTCCAATTGTGAAATAGCTCTACCATTATTAGGGATCATCTTTAGCTGTGGTTCAAAAGGTGTACTAACAGGTGTGCAATCAAACTGATTAAATTTCTTTAAAATTTTCTCAACATAATGAGATTGAGTGAGAATTATATTTTTATCTTTCCTTATTATTCTCATTCCTAATATGACATCAGCTACACCCATATCTTTCATATCAAATTTAGAAGACAAAAAACTCTTAGTATTATTAATGCTTTCTAAATCAGTACCAAGAATTAACATGTCATCTACATATAAACAAATGATCACACCTTTACCATTAGCAAATTTACTATAAACACACTTATCAGATTCATGAATTTTAAAACCATAAGAAATAATGACTTTATCAAATTTTTCATGCCATTGTTTAGGTGCTTGTTTTAGGCCATATAAGGACTTAATAAGTTTACATACTTTGTTTTCTTGTCCAGGCATAACAAACCCTTCAGGTTGTTCCATGTAAATTTCTTCTTCTAAGTCACCATTTAAAAAGGCAGTTTTCACATCCATTTGATGAATCTCAAAATTATATATAGATGCTAATGCAATTAAAATTCTAATAGTGGCGGTTCTAGCAACAGGTGCATAGGTATCAAAATAATCAATTCCTTCTTTTTGTGTAAAACCTTTAGCAACCAATCTAACCTTGAATTTATCAATTGTTCCATCTATTTTCATTTTCTTTTTAAAAATCCATCTACACTTAATGGGTTTAGATCCTGGAGGTAAGTCTACTAATTTCCAAGTTTTATTTCCCAAAATTGAATCCATTTCATCATTTATAGCTTCTTTCCAAAATGCTGAATCTACAGACTTAATTGCCTCACTATAAGTTTGTGGGTCTGTTTCAACGCTAAGAGTCAAAGCATATTGATTACAAGATGTGTTTCTAGTTCCTTCAACAAGATAGACTACAAATTCGGGACCAAAGCTTTTTTCTTTCCTAGGTCTTTTACTTTTTCTAATCTCTTCTTGTTCTACTAGTGGAGTTTCAGGTAACTGTGAAGGAGTGCTTACTTCTTTTTCATTATTAATTCTAGGAATAGAAGAAAACCTTTGTTCATAAAATATTGCATCTCTCGATTCAAATATTGTATTTACCTCAACAGAATCATTAGGTTCACTAACCAAAAATCTATAGGCTTTACTATGTTGTGCATAACCTATGAAAATACACTCAACACCTTTGCTTCCTAATTTCTTTCTCTTAGTTTCAGGTAGTCTTACAATAGCTCTACAACCCCAAACTTTAAGATAACCTAAATTAGGTTTTCTATTCTTCCATAATTCGTAAGGAGTTTTCTTATTATCTTTAACAGGTATTCTATTCAGAATATGACATGCAGTTAAAAGTGCTTCTCCCCAAAAACCTTTACTTAAACCAGAATAAGAAAGCATAGCATTAACCATTTCAGTTAGTGTCCTATTTTTTCTTTCTGCTACTCCATTTTGTTGTGGTGTATAAGGTGCAGTAACTTCATGTATAATTCCCATATCTTCACAAAATTGAGGAAAGTGATATTCACCACCTCTATCAGATCTAAGACATTTTATTTTAGAATCACACTGATTTTCAACTTCATTTTTATATGTCTTAAATCTATTAAGCACATCATCCTTAGAGTTTAAAAGATATACATAACAATATTTTGAAAAGTCATCAATAAATGTAGCAAAATATTTACTACCACCTCTAGTAGGCGTTCCATGCAAATCACAAACATCACTATGTACTAATTGCAACAAAGATGTAGTTTTTTCTATTTTAGGAAAAGGCAATCTTGTTATTTTAGTTTGCATGCATATTTTACACTTTTCATTCATATCATTCTCATATTTAGGAATCAAATTTAAATTAACCATGAAATGCATTTTCTTTGTATTAACATGTCCTAAACGACTATGCCATAATGAAAGACAATCAACGATATAAGCAGAAGAATCCTTTTCATTGATATTGAGCTTAAACATGCCCTCATACAAATATCCTTTGCCTACAAAGGTACCATTCTTAGTCAGAATAAATTTGTCTGACTCAAATACAAGCTTAAAGCCAAATTTGTTAAGAAGACTTCCAGAAACTAAATTTTTTCTAACATCAGGAACATGAAAAACATTGGTGAGGCTAAGGATTTTCCCGGAAGTGAATTCGAGATCCACTGTCCCTTTGCCTTTAACCGCAGCTGTAGATGAATTTCCCATATAGAGAACATCTCCTTCCACTGTTTCATAGGCAGAGAACAAGTTCTTGTCCTTACAAACATGCCTTGTGGCACCAGAATCAACCCACCAAGAGTTGTCTTCTCCAAGCATATTAGCCTCGGATATCATAGCAGCAAATTTTTGCTTTGTGTCTGATGTCCCTCCTTTTTCCTTTAGTTTCTTGAACTCACGACAATCTTTCTTGAAGTGACCTGGTTTGTTGCAATGAAAACAATTTCCTTTCTTCTTTTTGTTTGCTTTAGAATTATTTGAAAAATTCTTCCGCTTGTTATTTTTTCCATGATTGCCATATTTTTGCTCCTTTCCTTCCTCCACCACATGGACCTTAGAAACAGAATTTTCTTGTTCCTCTTTACCATCTAGAATTCGAGACTCTTGTTCAATTCTTAAATGAGTCTCTAATTCTTCAAGTGAAAGATCCTCCTTTTTGTGTTTGAGTTCTTTCTTATAGTCTTTCCAAGAAGGAGGAAGTTTTTCAATTATGGCAGCAACAATTACATTATCATCCATATTTAATTTTTTCAGTTTGCAATGATTTATGATGCGTTGGATGTCATGAAATTGTTCTAGCACAGGCCTATTATCATGCATTTTAAAGCTTAGAAACTGACCGATAAGGAACTTCTTACTTGTAGCGTCTTCCGTTAGATATTTGGTCTCCAATGTTTCCCACAAAGTTTTTGCAGTCCCAACATTTTGGTACAAGTCGAACAAATTATCAGCAAGTGCATTGAGAATGTGACCACGACACAAATAATCATCGGTCTCCCATTTTGTGCGTTGCCTAGTCTGTTCCACGGTTTCATCTTCATCTTCATTTGGTTTCGGTTGTGACAAGACATATACAATCTTCAATGTTGTTAGAAGAAAATGAACCTTTTTCTGCCAACGCAGAAAATTACCACCATCAAAACGGTCCAACTTGACAAAGCTTTCTGTTATTTGTCGAAGTGATTTGGAAGAGTCGGCCATTTCCAAAATACTGTATTTAGATTGTTGGATATTATGAATGCAAATACAGAAATGGAACTCTTTATATATCTCAAAAATGTCAACTTCAATACAACAATGTAATTTCTGAATAGTCACTATAAACTTCAAGGCGTGATGTCACTTTCCTAAATACAGTATTTGCCCCACACGAAGAATTTCGGTATACAAACGGGAATCAGCAAATCCGTAGTCAAGATACAATGAAGCAATTGCACTGTCTGCAACTTGTATATTTGAAGACAGCCCTTGGATGTAGCAGCGAAGAACAGTCAATCAAGTTCTTATTCTGTTTATGTGCACAAAACAGAATAAGAGAATTTATATCTCCTGAAAACTGTAAGAGAGTAATAGCAGGGTATGGAAATCTGAAACTGGTTTTTGGTATCAATGTAATTCCGTTTTTAGGCAGCCTTTATTTATAGAAAATGAAAGGCTTTGTCTTCAAGAGTCATGACTGTTGAATTAAGTCATTTCCGAACAGGTATGACTGTTAATTACCAACAGTCTTAAGTCCTTTCCGAACAGGTATAATAATACCGAATCGGTTTTGCACGGGTCAACCAAAAAGTGACCGCGCCCGAGCCGACCCGGACGAATCCCGGCAACCCGCTACCACTGCGGACACGCGGCGTGCGAAGTGCAAAGTGCGCCACTAGCGCCTCTACAGCCCACTGCCCCGCACCCGCACGCGCGCGCGCGCGCGTGCGTGTGCGTGTGCGTACGGTGCTTCGCACCGTATTGAGGTCTCTTGAATAGCCTCTTAAATGTTAGATGAATTAACTCTTCATCTTCCATTTGTACTTATTAAGTGTACAAATTCTTAACATTTTTCCAATGTGGGACTCAAAGGTTGCCCACCCCTTTTATAGCTTAGTGGTGACACTTAGCTTTGTACATTTTCCAATGTGGGACACTATACCCTTTTATATTTGGGTTAGCTTCCCACCTCTTCCTCACACTTCCAATGTGGGACAAGCTTTTAAGGCTTTTACACCCAAAAAACTCTTACTCTCTTATTTTAAAAATCTCCAACATTCCTCCACCATTTTCAAAATAAGTTTTGTAAATCTTTGATTGTCTGTAAGACTGTGTATAAGCATTGGTGTCTCACGACTTGAACCAATACCCTGTGAAGGTTCGTCAAGGTTAACCATGAAAGTATAGTAGACTTGTCTTTGAACTATCAATCTATATTGATTATCCGGATTTGTCTTCACACACAAATCTTTTAGTCACTGATTATCCATATAAGCCGACACATGAATTAGGCCTTGTGTCTGTACCTTGATTTCATGAGTGCTTTAGAGTCAAGCCCAATACTCATAGGAAGCGGCACCACTTCCACACTCATATAGGTAGATTATCATAGGTGTCCATGTAACTTAAAACACCATAAATCTATTAAGGTTAAATCCATCCTCTTTCATTATTCATTACATGTTCTAAGCACTTATCCTTGGGATGTTAAATTTCATAGTGCTTACAATCACGTCGTATGATGTACTTTAATCATTGAACTTGAGACTTGAATATATCAAGTTTCAAGTTGAGTTTCCATCAAGAGTGATTATTATTAATGGGCTTTAGTCCCATCCCTATTGATGTCTTAGACACCAGTCCTCTTGCAAGACCTTTTGTAAAAGGATCAGCTAAATTTTGACTTGATTTTACATAATCCACTGTGATTACACTATCTGTAATCATTTGTCTGACATAACTATGTCTCAGGCCAATATGTCTAGACTTTCCATTATACACTTTACTATAAGCTCTGGAAAGTGTAGACTCACTATCACAATGTATAGATATTGGAGGCATTGGTTTTGGCCAAACTGGAATTTCAATTAATGAATTCCTTATCCATTCTGCCTCTTTACTAGTTGCAGCTAATGCTACAAACTCAGCTGCCATAGTAGAGTCAGCTATACAAGTTTGTTTCTTTGATCCCCAAGAAACAGCTCCTCCACCAAGAGTGAAAATCCATCCACTTGTTGAGGAATGATCCTCCCGCTCAGTTATCCAACTGGCATCAGAAAACCCTTCTAATACTGAAGGATATCCACTATAGTATATACCATAGTCCATAGTTCCTTTCAAATATTTTAATATTCTATTGACAGCATGCCAATGCAATAAACTTGGATTACTAGTATATCTACTTAATTTACCAACAGCATAAGCAATATCAGGTCGAGTACATGTCATGGCATACATTAAACTACCAATTACTCGTGCATATTCCAATTGTGAAATAGCTCTACCATTATTAGGGATCATCTTTAGCTGTGGTTCAAAAGGTGTACTAACAGGTGTGCAATCAAACTGATTAAATTTCTTTAAAATTTTCTCAACATAATGAGATTGAGTGAGAATTATATTTTTATCTTTCCTTATTATTCTCATTCCTAATATGACATCAGCTACACCCATATCTTTCATATCAAATTTAGAAGACAAAAAACTCTTAGTATTATTAATGCTTTCTAAATCAGTACCAAGAATTAACATGTCATCTACATATAAACAAATGATCACACCTTTACCATTAGCAAATTTACTATAAACACACTTATCAGATTCATGAATTTTAAAACCATAAGAAATAATGACTTTATCAAATTTTTCATGCCATTGTTTAGGTGCTTGTTTTAGGCCATATAAGGACTTAATAAGTTTACATACTTTGTTTTCTTGTCCAGGCATAACAAACCCTTCAGGTTGTTCCATGTAAATTTCTTCTTCTAAGTCACCATTTAAAAAGGCAGTTTTCACATCCATTTGATGAATCTCAAAATTATATATAGATGCTAATGCAATTAAAATTCTAATAGTGGCGGTTCTAGCAACAGGTGCATAGGTATCAAAATAATCAATTCCTTCTTTTTGTGTAAAACCTTTAGCAACCAATCTAGCCTTGAATTTATCAATTGTTCCATCTATTTTCATTTTCTTTTTAAAAATCCATCTACACTTAATGGGTTTAGATCCTGGAGGTAAGTCTACTAATTTCCAAGTTTTATTTCCCAAAATTGAATCCATTTCATCATTTATAGCTTCTTTCCAAAATGCTGAATCTACAGACTTAATTGCCTCACTATAAGTTTGTGGGTCTGTTTCAACGCTAAGAGTCAAAGCATATTGATTACAAGATGTGTTTCTAGTTCCTTCAACAAGATAGACTACAAATTCGGGACCAAAGCTTTTTTCTTTCCTAGGTCTTTTACTTTTTCTAATCTCTTCTTGTTCTACTAGTGGAGTTTCAGGTAACTGTGAAGGAGTGCTTACTTCTTTTTCATTATTAATTCTAGGAATAGAAGAAAACCTTTGTTCATAAAATATTGCATCTCTCGATTCAAATATTGTATTTACCTCAACAGAATCATTAGGTTCACTAACCAAAAATCTATAGGCTTTACTATGTTGTGCATAACCTATGAAAATACACTCAACACCTTTGCTTCCTAATTTCTTTCTCTTAGTTTCAGGTAGTCTTACAATAGCTCTACAACCCCAAACTTTAAGATAACCTAAATTAGGTTTTCTATTCTTCCATAATTCGTAAGGAGTTTTCTTATTATCTTTAACAGGTATTCTATTCAGAATATGACATGCAGTTAAAAGTGCTTCTCCCCAAAAACCTTTACTTAAACCAGAATAAGAAAGCATAGCATTAACCATTTCAGTTAGTGTCCTATTTTTTCTTTCTGCTACTCCATTTTGTTGTGGTGTATAAGGTGCAGTAACTTCATGTATAATTCCCATATCTTCACAAAATTGAGGAAAGTGATATTCACCACCTCTATCAGATCTAAGACATTTTATTTTAGAATCACACTGATTTTCAACTTCATTTTTATATGTCTTAAATCTATTAAGCACATCATCCTTAGAGTTTAAAAGATATACATAACAATATTTTGAAAAGTCATCAATAAATGTAGCAAAATATTTACTACCACCTCTAGTAGGCGTTCCATGCAAATCACAAACATCACTATGTACTAATTGCAACAAAGATGTAGTTTTTTCTATTTTAGGAAAAGGCAATCTTGTTATTTTAGTTTGCATGCATATTTTACACTTTTCATTCATATCATTCTCATATTTAGGAATCAAATTTAAATTAACCATGAAATGCATTTTCTTTGTATTAACATGTCCTAAACGACTATGCCATAATGAAAGACAATCAACGATATAAGCAGAAGAATCCTTTTCATTGATATTGAGCTTAAACATGCCCTCATACAAATATCCTTTGCCTACAAAGGTACCATTCTTAGTCAGAATAAATTTGTCTGACTCAAATACAAGCTTAAAGCCAAATTTGTTAAGAAGACTTCCAGAAACTAAATTTTTTCTAACATCAGGAACATGAAAAACATTGGTGAGGCTAAGGATTTTCCCGGAAGTGAATTCGAGATCCACTGTCCCTTTGCCTTTAACCGCAGCTGTAGATGAATTTCCCATATAGAGAACATCTCCTTCCACTGTTTCATAGGCAGAGAACAAGTTCTTGTCCTTACAAACATGCCTTGTGGCACCAGAATCAACCCACCAAGAGTTGTCTTCTCCAAGCATATTAGCCTCGGATATCATAGCAGCAAATTTTTGCTTTGTGTCTGATGTCCCTCCTTTTTCCTTTAGTTTCTTGAACTCACGACAATCTTTCTTGAAGTGACCTGGTTTGTTGCAATGAAAACAATTTCCTTTCTTCTTTTTGTTTGCTTTAGAATTATTTGAAAAATTCTTCCGCTTGTTATTTTTTCCATGATTGCCATATTTTTGCTCCTTTCCTTCCTCCACCACATGGACCTTAGAAACAGAATTTTCTTGTTCCTCTTTACCATCTAGAATTCGAGACTCTTGTTCAATTCTTAAATGAGTCTCTAATTCTTCAAGTGAAAGATCCTCCTTTTTGTGTTTGAGTTCTTTCTTATAGTCTTTCCAAGAAGGAGGAAGTTTTTCAATTATGGCAGCAACAATTACATTATCATCCATATTTAATTTTTTCAGTTTGCAATGATTTATGATGCGTTGGATGTCATGAAATTGTTCTAGCACAGGCCTATTATCATGCATTTTAAAGCTTAGAAACTGACCGATAAGGAACTTCTTACTTGTAGCGTCTTCCGTTAGATATTTGGTCTCCAATGTTTCCCACAAAGTTTTTGCAGTTCCAACATTTTGGTACAAGTCGAACAAATTATCAGCAAGTGCATTGAGAATGTGACCACGACACAAATAATCATCGGTCTCCCATTTTGTGCGTTGCCTAGTCTATTCCACGGTTTCATCTTCATCTTCATTTGGTTTCGGTTGTGACAAGACATATACAATCTTCAATGTTGTTAGAAGAAAATGAACCTTTTTCTGCCAACGCAGAAAATTACCACCATCAAAACGGTCCAACTTGACAAAGCTTTCTGTTATTTGTCGAAGTGATTTGGAAGAGTCGGCCATTTCCAAAATACTGTATTTAGATTGTTGGATATTATGAATGCAAATACAGAAATGGAACTCTTTATATATCTCAAAAATGTCAACTTCAATACAACAATGTAATTTCTGAATAGTCACTATAAACTTCAAGGCGTGATGTCACTTTCCTAAATACAGTATTTGCCCCACACGAAGAATTTCGGTATACAAACGGGAATCAGCAAATCCGTAGTCAAGATACAATGAAGCAATTGCACTGTCTGCAACTTGTATATTTGAAGACAGCCCTTGGATGTAGCAGCGAAGAACAGTCAATCAAGTTCTTATTCTGTTTATGTGCACAAAACAGAATAAGAGAATTTATATCTCCTGAAAACTGTAAGAGAGTAATAGCAGGGTATGGAAATCTGAAACTGGTTTTTGGTATCAATGTAATTCCGTTTTTAGGCAGCCTTTATTTATAGAAAATGAAAGGCTTTGTCTTCAAGAGTCATGACTGTTGAATTAAGTCATTTCCGAACAGGTATGACTGTTAATTACCAACAGTCTTAAGTCCTTTCCGAACAGGTATAATAATACCGAATCGGTTTTGCACGGGTCAACCAAAAAGTGACCGCGCCCGAGCCGACCCGGACGAATCCCGGCAACCCGCTACCACTGCGGACACGCGGCGTGCGAAGTGCAAAGTGCGCCACTAGCGCCTCTACAGCCCACTGCCCCGCACCCGCACCCGCACGCGCGCGCGCGCGCGCGCGTGTGCGTGTGCGTACGGTGCTTCGCACCGTATTGAGGTCTCTTGAATAGCCTCTTAAATGTTAGATGAATTAACTCTTCATCTTCCATTTGTACTTATTAAGTGTACAAATTCTTAACATTTTTCCAATGTGGGACTCAAAGGTTGCCCACCCCTTTTATAGCTTAGTGGTGACACTTAGCTTTGTACATTTTCCAATGTGGGACACTATACCCTTTTATATTTGGGTTAGCTTCCCACCTCTTCCTCACACTTCCAATGTGGGACAAGCTTTTAAGGCTTTTACACCCAAAAAACTCTTACTCTCTTATTTTAAAAATCTCCAACATTCCTCCACCATTTTCAAAATAAGTTTTGTAAATCTTTGATTGTCTGTAAGACTGTGTATAAGCATTGGTGTCTCACGACTTGAACCAATACCCTGTGAAGGTTCGTCAAGGTTAACCATGAAAGTATAGTAGACTTGTCTTTGAACTATCAATCTATATTGATTATCCGGATTTGTCTTCACACACAAATCTTTTAGTCACTGATTATCCATATAAGCCGACACATGAATTAGGCCTTGTGTCTGTACCTTGATTTCATGAGTGCTTTAGAGTCAAGCCCAATACTCATAGGAAGCGGCACCACTTCCACACTCATATAGGTAGATTATCATAGGTGTCCATGTAACTTAAAACACCATAAATCTATTAAGGTTAAATCCATCCTCTTTCATTATTCATTACATGTTCTAAGCACTTATCCTTGGGATGTTAAATTTCATAGTGCTTACAATCACGTCGTATGATGTACTTTAATCATTGAACTTGAGACTTGAATATATCAAGTTTCAAGTTGAGTTTCCATCAAGAGTGATTATTATTAATGGGCTTTAGTCCCATCCCTATTGATGTCTTAGACACCAGTCCTCTTGCAAGACCTTTTGTAAAAGGATCAGCTAAATTTTGACTTGATTTTACATAATCCACTGTGATTACACTATCTGTAATCATTTGTCTGACATAACTATGTCTCAGGCCAATATGTCTAGACTTTCCATTATACACTTTACTATAAGCTCTGGAAAGTGTAGACTCACTATCACAATGTATAGATATTGGAGGCATTGGTTTTGGCCAAACTGGAATTTCAATTAATGAATTCCTTATCCATTCTGCCTCTTTACTAGTTGCAGCTAATGCTACAAACTCAGCTGCCATAGTAGAGTCAGCTATACAAGTTTGTTTCTTTGATCCCCAAGAAACAGCTCCTCCACCAAGAGTGAAAATCCATCCACTTGTTGAGGAATGATCCTCCCGCTCAGTTATCCAACTGGCATCAGAAAACCCTTCTAATACTGAAGGATATCCACTATAGTATATACCATAGTCCATAGTTCCTTTCAAATATTTTAATATTCTATTGACAGCATGCCAATGCAATAAACTTGGATTACTAGTATATCTACTTAATTTACCAACAGCATAAGCAATATCAGGTCGAGTACATGTCATGGCATACATTAAACTACCAATTACTCGTGCATATTCCAATTGTGAAATAGCTCTACCATTATTAGGGATCATCTTTAGCTGTGGTTCAAAAGGTGTACTAACAGGTGTGCAATCAAACTGATTAAATTTCTTTAAAATTTTCTCAACATAATGAGATTGAGTGAGAATTATATTTTTATCTTTCCTTATTATTCTCATTCCTAATATGACATCAGCTACACCCATATCTTTCATATCAAATTTAGAAGACAAAAAACTCTTAGTATTATTAATGCTTTCTAAATCAGTACCAAGAATTAACATGTCATCTACATATAAACAAATGATCACACCTTTACCATTAGCAAATTTACTATAAACACACTTATCAGATTCATGAATTTTAAAACCATAAGAAATAATGACTTTATCAAATTTTTCATGCCATTGTTTAGGTGCTTGTTTTAGGCCATATAAGGACTTAATAAGTTTACATACTTTGTTTTCTTGTCCAGGCATAACAAACCCTTCAGGTTGTTCCATGTAAATTTATTCTTCTAAGTCACCATTTAAAAAGGCAGTTTTCACATCCATTTGATGAATCTCAAAATTATATATAGATGCTAATGCAATTAAAATTCTAATAGTGGCGGTTCTAGCAACAGGTGCATAGGTATCAAAATAATCAATTCCTTCTTTTTGTGTAAAACCTTTAGCAACCAATCTAGCCTTGAATTTATCAATTGTTCCATCTATTTTCATTTTCTTTTTAAAAATCCATCTACACTTAATGGGTTTAGATCCTGGAGGTAAGTCTACTAATTTCCAAGTTTTATTTCCCAAAATTGAATCCATTTCATCATTTATAGCTTCTTTCCAAAATGCTGAATCTACAGACTTAATTGCCTCACTATAAGTTTGTGGGTCTGTTTCAACGCTAAGAGTCAAAGCATATTGATTACAAGATGTGTTTCTAGTTCCTTCAACAAGATAGACTACAAATTCGGGACCAAAGCTTTTTTCTTTCCTAGGTCTTTTACTTTTTCTAATCTCTTCTTGTTCTACTAGTGGAGTTTCAGGTAACTGTGAAGGAGTGCTTACTTCTTTTTCATTATTAATTCTAGGAATAGAAGAAAACCTTTGTTCATAAAATATTGCATCTCTCGATTCAAATATTGTATTTACCTCAACAGAATCATTAGGTTCACTAACCAAAAATCTATAGGCTTTACTATGTTGTGCATAACCTATGAAAATACACTCAACACCTTTGCTTCCTAATTTCTTTCTCTTAGTTTCAGGTAGTCTTACAATAGCTCTACAACCCCAAACTTTAAGATAACCTAAATTAGGTTTTCTATTCTTCCATAATTCGTAAGGAGTTTTCTTATTATCTTTAACAGGTATTCTATTCAGAATATGACATGCAGTTAAAAGTGCTTCTCCCCAAAAACCTTTACTTAAACCAGAATAAGAAAGCATAGCATTAACCATTTCAGTTAGTGTCCTATTTTTTCTTTCTGCTACTCCATTTTGTTGTGGTGTATAAGGTGCAGTAACTTCATGTATAATTCCCATATCTTCACAAAATTGAGGAAAGTGATATTCACCACCTCTATCAGATCTAAGACATTTTATTTTAGAATCACACTGATTTTCAACTTCATTTTTATATGTCTTAAATCTATTAAGCACATCATCCTTAGAGTTTAAAAGATATACATAACAATATTTTGAAAAGTCATCAATAAATGTAGCAAAATATTTACTACCACCTCTAGTAGGCGTTCCATGCAAATCACAAACATCACTATGTACTAATTGCAACAAAGATGTAGTTTTTTCTATTTTAGGAAAAGGCAATCTTGTTATTTTAGTTTGCATGCATATTTTACACTTTTCATTCATATCATTCTCATATTTAGGAATCAAATTTAAATTAACCATGAAATGCATTTTCTTTGTATTAACATGTCCTAAACGACTATGCCATAATGAAAGACAATCAACGATATAAGCAGAAGAATCCTTTTCATTGATATTGAGCTTAAACATGCCCTCATACAAATATCCTTTGCCTACAAAGGTACCATTCTTAGTCAGAATAAATTTGTCTGACTCAAATACAAGCTTAAAGCCAAATTTGTTAAGAAGACTTCCAGAAACTAAATTTTTTCTAACATCAGGAACATGAAAAACATTGGTGAGGCTAAGGATTTTCCCGGAAGTGAATTCGAGATCCACTGTCCCTTTGCCTTTAACCGCAGCTGTAGATGAATTTCCCATATAGAGAACATCTCCTTCCACTGTTTCATAGGCAGAGAACAAGTTCTTGTCCTTACAAACATGCCTTGTGGCACCAGAATCAACCCACCAAGAGTTGTCTTCTCCAAGCATATTAGCCTCGGATATCATAGCAGCAAATTTTTGCTTTGTGTCTGATGTCCCTCCTTTTTCCTTTAGTTTCTTGAACTCACGACAATCTTTCTTGAAGTGACCTGGTTTGTTGCAATGAAAACAATTTCCTTTCTTCTTTTTGTTTGCTTTAGAATTATTTGAAAAATTCTTCCGCTTGTTATTTTTTCCATGATTGCCATATTTTTGCTCCTTTCCTTCCTCCACCACATGGACCTTAGAAACAGAATTTTCTTGTTCCTCTTTACCATCTAGAATTCGAGACTCTTGTTCAATTCTTAAATGAGTCTCTAATTCTTCAAGTGAAAGATCCTCCTTTTTGTGTTTGAGTTCTTTCTTATAGTCTTTCCAAGAAGGAGGAAGTTTTTCAATTATGGCAGCAACAATTACATTATCATCCATATTTAATTTTTTCAGTTTGCAATGATTTATGATGCGTTGGATGTCATGAAATTGTTCTAGCACAGGCCTATTATCATGCATTTTAAAGCTTAGAAACTGACCGATAAGGAACTTCTTACTTGTAGCGTCTTCCGTTAGATATTTGGTCTCCAATGTTTCCCACAAAGTTTTTGCAGTCCCAACATTTTGGTACAAGTCGAACAAATTATCAGCAAGTGCATTGAGAATGTGACCACGACACAAATAATCATCGGTCTCCCATTTTGTGCGTTGCCTAGTCTGTTCCACGGTTTCATCTTCATCTTCATTTGGTTTCGGTTGTGACAAGACATATACAATCTTCAATGTTGTTAGAAGAAAATGAACCTTTTTCTGCCAACGCAGAAAATTACCACCATCAAAACGGTCCAACTTGACAAAGCTTTCTGTTATTTGTCGAAGTGATTTGGAAGAGTCGGCCATTTCCAAAATACTGTATTTAGATTGTTGGATATTATGAATGCAAATACAGAAATGGAACTCTTTATATATCTCAAAAATGTCAACTTCAATACAACAATGTAATTTCTGAATAGTCACTATAAACTTCAAGGCGTGATGTCACTTTCCTAAATACAGTATTTGCCCCACACGAAGAATTTCGGTATACAAACGGGAATCAGCAAATCCGTAGTCAAGATACAATGAAGCAATTGCACTGTCTGCAACTTGTATATTTGAAGACAGCCCTTGGATGTAGCAGCGAAGAACAGTCAATCAAGTTCTTATTCTGTTTATGTGCACAAAACAGAATAAGAGAATTTATATCTCCTGAAAACTGTAAGAGAGTAATAGCAGGGTATGGAAATCTGAAACTGGTTTTTGGTATCAATGTAATTCCGTTTTTAGGCAGCCTTTATTTATAGAAAATGAAAGGCTTTGTCTTCAAGAGTCATGACTGTTGAATTAAGTCATTTCCGAACAGGTATGACTGTTAATTACCAACAGTCTTAAGTCCTTTCCGAACAGGTATAATAATACCGAATCGGTTTTGCACGGGTCAACCAAAAAGTGACCGCGCCCGAGCCGACCCGGACGAATCCCGGCAACCCGCTACCACTGCGGACACGCGGCGTGCGAAGTGCAAAGTGCGCCACTAGCGCCTCTACAGCCCACTGCCCCGCACCCGCACGCGCGCGCGCGCGCGCGCGTGTGCGTGTGCGTACGGTGCTTCGCACCGTATTGAGGTCTCTTGAATAGCCTCTTAAATGTTAGATGAATTAACTCTTCATCTTCCATTTGTACTTATTAAGTGTACAAATTCTTAACATTTTTCCAATGTGGGACTCAAAGGTTGCCCACCCCTTTTATAGCTTAGTGGTGACACTTAGCTTTGTACATTTTCCAATGTGGGACACTATACCCTTTTATATTTGGGTTAGCTTCCCACCTCTTCCTCACACTTCCAATGTGGGACAAGCTTTTAAGGCTTTTACACCCAAAAAACTCTTACTCTCTTATTTTAAAAATCTCCAACATTCCTCCACCATTTTCAAAATAAGTTTTGTAAATCTTTGATTGTCTGTAAGACTGTGTATAAGCATTGGTGTCTCACGACTTGAACCAATACCCTGTGAAGGTTCGTCAAGGTTAACCATGAAAGTATAGTAGACTTGTCTTTGAACTATCAATCTATATTGATTATCCGGATTTGTCTTCACACACAAATCTTTTAGTCACTGATTATCCATATAAGCCGACACATGAATTAGGCCTTGTGTCTGTACCTTGATTTCATGAGTGCTTTAGAGTCAAGCCCAATACTCATAGGAAGCGGCACCACTTCCACACTCATATAGGTAGATTATCATAGGTGTCCATGTAACTTAAAACACCATAAATCTATTAAGGTTAAATCCATCCTCTTTCATTATTCATTACATGTTCTAAGCACTTATCCTTGGGATGTTAAATTTCATAGTGCTTACAATCACGTCGTATGATGTACTTTAATCATTGAACTTGAGACTTGAATATATCAAGTTTCAAGTTGAGTTTCCATCAAGAGTGATTATTATTAATGGGCTTTAGTCCCATCCCTATTGATGTCTTAGACACCAGTCCTCTTGCAAGACCTTTTGTAAAAGGATCAGCTAAATTTTGACTTGATTTTACATAATCCACTGTGATTACACTATCTGTAATCATTTGTCTGACATAACTATGTCTCAGGCCAATATGTCTAGACTTTCCATTATACACTTTACTATAAGCTCTGGAAAGTGTAGACTCACTATCACAATGTATAGATATTGGAGGCATTGGTTTTGGCCAAACTGGAATTTCAATTAATGAATTCCTTATCCATTCTGCCTCTTTACTAGTTGCAGCTAATGCTACAAACTCAGCTGCCATAGTAGAGTCAGCTATACAAGTTTGTTTCTTTGATCCCCAAGAAACAGCTCCTCCACCAAGAGTGAAAATCCATCCACTTGTTGAGGAATGATCCTCCCGCTCAGTTATCCAACTGGCATCAGAAAACCCTTCTAATACTGAAGGATATCCACTATAGTATATACCATAGTCCATAGTTCCTTTCAAATATTTTAATATTCTATTGACAGCATGCCAATGCAATAAACTTGGATTACTAGTATATCTACTTAATTTACCAACAGCATAAGCAATATCAGGTCGAGTACATGTCATGGCATACATTAAACTACCAATTACTCGTGCATATTCCAATTGTGAAATAGCTCTACCATTATTAGGGATCATCTTTAGCTGTGGTTCAAAAGGTGTACTAACAGGTGTGCAATCAAACTGATTAAATTTCTTTAAAATTTTCTCAACATAATGAGATTGAGTGAGAATTATATTTTTATCTTTCCTTATTATTCTCATTCCTAATATGACATCAGCTACACCCATATCTTTCATATCAAATTTAGAAGACAAAAAACTCTTAGTATTATTAATGCTTTCTAAATCAGTACCAAGAATTAACATGTCATCTACATATAAACAAATGATCACACCTTTACCATTAGCAAATTTACTATAAACACACTTATCAGATTCATGAATTTTAAAACCATAAGAAATAATGACTTTATCAAATTTTTCATGCCATTGTTTAGGTGCTTGTTTTAGGCCATATAAGGACTTAATAAGTTTACATACTTTGTTTTCTTGTCCAGGCATAACAAACCCTTCAGGTTGTTCCATGTAAATTTCTTCTTCTAAGTCACCATTTAAAAAGGCAGTTTTCACATCCATTTGATGAATCTCAAAATTATATATAGATGCTAATGCAATTAAAATTCTAATAGTGGCGGTTCTAGCAACAGGTGCATAGGTATCAAAATAATCAATTCCTTCTTTTTGTGTAAAACCTTTAGCAACCAATCTAGCCTTGAATTTATCAATTGTTCCATCTATTTTCATTTTCTTTTTAAAAATCCATCTACACTTAATGGGTTTAGATCCTGGAGGTAAGTCTACTAATTTCCAAGTTTTATTTCCCAAAATTGAATCCATTTCATCATTTATAGCTTCTTTCCAAAATGCTGAATCTACAGACTTAATTGCCTCACTATAAGTTTGTGGGTCTGTTTCAACGCTAAGAGTCAAAGCATATTGATTACAAGATGTGTTTCTAGTTCCTTCAACAAGATAGACTACAAATTCGGGACCAAAGCTTTTTTCTTTCCTAGGTCTTTTACTTTTTCTAATCTCTTCTTGTTCTACTAGTGGAGTTTCAGGTAACTGTGAAGGAGTGCTTACTTCTTTTTCATTATTAATTCTAGGAATAGAAGAAAACCTTTGTTCATAAAATATTGCATCTCTCGATTCAAATATTGTATTTACCTCAACAGAATCATTAGGTTCACTAACCAAAAATCTATAGGCTTTACTATGTTGTGCATAACCTATGAAAATACACTCAACACCTTTGCTTCCTAATTTCTTTCTCTTAGTTTCAGGTAGTCTTACAATAGCTCTACAACCCCAAACTTTAAGATAACCTAAATTAGGTTTTCTATTCTTCCATAATTCGTAAGGAGTTTTCTTATTATCTTTAACAGGTATTCTATTCAGAATATGACATGCAGTTAAAAGTGCTTCTCCCCAAAAACCTTTACTTAAACCAGAATAAGAAAGCATAGCATTAACCATTTCAGTTAGTGTCCTATTTTTTCTTTCTGCTACTCCATTTTGTTGTGGTGTATAAGGTGCAGTAACTTCATGTATAATTCCCATATCTTCACAAAATTGAGGAAAGTGATATTCACCACCTCTATCAGATCTAAGACATTTTATTTTAGAATCACACTGATTTTCAACTTCATTTTTATATGTCTTAAATCTATTAAGCACATCATCCTTAGAGTTTAAAAGATATACATAACAATATTTTGAAAAGTCATCAATAAATGTAGCAAAATATTTACTACCACCTCTAGTAGGCGTTCCATGCAAATCACAAACATCACTATGTACTAATTGCAACAAAGATGTAGTTTTTTCTATTTTAGGAAAAGGCAATCTTGTTATTTTAGTTTGCATGCATATTTTACACTTTTCATTCATATCATTCTCATATTTAGGAATCAAATTTAAATTAACCATGAAATGCATTTTCTTTGTATTAACATGTCCTAAACGACTATGCCATAATGAAAGACAATCAACGATATAAGCAGAAGAATCCTTTTCATTGATATTGAGCTTAAACATGCCCTCATACAAATATCCTTTGCCTACAAAGGTACCATTCTTAGTCAGAATAAATTTGTCTGACTCAAATACAAGCTTAAAGCCAAATTTGTTAAGAAGACTTCCAGAAACTAAATTTTTTCTAACATCAGGAACATGAAAAACATTGGTGAGGCTAAGGATTTTCCCGGAAGTGAATTCGAGATCCACTGTCCCTTTGCCTTTAACCGCAGCTGTAGATGAATTTCCCATATAGAGAACATCTCCTTCCACTGTTTCATAGGCAGAGAACAAGTTCTTGTCCTTACAAACATGCCTTGTGGCACCAGAATCAACCCACCAAGAGTTGTCTTCTCCAAGCATATTAGCCTCGGATATCATAGCAGCAAATTTTTGCTTTGTGTCTGATGTCCCTCCTTTTTCCTTTAGTTTCTTGAACTCACGACAATCTTTCTTGAAGTGACCTGGTTTGTTGCAATGAAAACAATTTCCTTTCTTCTTTTTGTTTGCTTTAGAATTATTTGAAAAATTCTTCCGCTTGTTATTTTTTCCATGATTGCCATATTTTTGCTCCTTTCCTTCCTCCACCACATGGACCTTAGAAACAGAATTTTCTTGTTCCTCTTTACCATCTAGAATTCGAGACTCTTGTTCAATTCTTAAATGAGTCTCTAATTCTTCAAGTGAAAGATCCTCCTTTTTGTGTTTGAGTTCTTTCTTATAGTCTTTCCAAGAAGGAGGAAGTTTTTCAATTATGGCAGCAACAATTACATTATCATCCATATTTAATTTTTTCAGTTTGCAATGATTTATGATGCGTTGGATGTCATGAAATTGTTCTAGCACAGGCCTATTATCATGCATTTTAAAGCTTAGAAACTGACCGATAAGGAACTTCTTACTTGTAGCGTCTTCCGTTAGATATTTGGTCTCCAATGTTTCCCACAAAGTTTTTGCAGTCCCAACATTTTGGTACAAGTCGAACAAATTATCAGCAAGTGCATTGAGAATGTGACCACGACACAAATAATCATCGGTCTCCCATTTTGTGCGTTGCCTAGTCTGTTCCACGGTTTCATCTTCATCTTCATTTGGTTTCGGTTGTGACAAGACATATACAATCTTCAATGTTGTTAGAAGAAAATGAACCTTTTTCTGCCAACGCAGAAAATTACCACCATCAAAACGGTCCAACTTGACAAAGCTTTCTGTTATTTGTCGAAGTGATTTGGAAGAGTCGGCCATTTCCAAAATACTGTATTTAGATTGTTGGATATTATGAATGCAAATACAGAAATGGAACTCTTTATATATCTCAAAAATGTCAACTTCAATACAACAATGTAATTTCTGAATAGTCACTATAAACTTCAAGGCGTGATGTCACTTTCCTAAATACAGTATTTGCCCCACACGAAGAATTTCGGTATACAAACGGGAATCAGCAAATCCGTAGTCAAGATACAATGAAGCAATTGCACTGTCTGCAACTTGTATATTTGAAGACAGCCCTTGGATGTAGCAGCGAAGAACAGTCAATCAAGTTCTTATTCTGTTTATGTGCACAAAACAGAATAAGAGAATTTATATCTCCTGAAAACTGTAAGAGAGTAATAGCAGGGTATGGAAATCTGAAACTGGTTTTTGGTATCAATGTAATTCCGTTTTTAGGCAGCCTTTATTTATAGAAAATGAAAGGCTTTGTCTTCAAGAGTCATGACTGTTGAATTAAGTCATTTCCGAACAGGTATGACTGTTAATTACCAACAGTCTTAAGTCCTTTCCGAACAGGTATAATAATACCGAATCGGTTTTGCACGGGTCAACCAAAAAGTGACCGCGCCCGAGCCGACCCGGACGAATCCCGGCAACCCGCTACCACTGCGGACACGCGGCGTGCGAAGTGCAAAGTGCGCCACTAGCGCCTCTACAGCCCACTGCCCCGCACCCGCACGCGCGCGCGCGCGCGTGCGTGTGCGTGTGCGTACGGTGCTTCGCACCGTATTGAGGTCTCTTGAATAGCCTCTTAAATGTTAGATGAATTAACTCTTCATCTTCCATTTGTACTTATTAAGTGTACAAATTCTTAACATTTTTCCAATGTGGGACTCAAAGGTTGCCCACCCCTTTTATAGCTTAGTGGTGACACTTAGCTTTGTACATTTTCCAATGTGGGACACTATACCCTTTTATATTTGGGTTAGCTTCCCACCTCTTCCTCACACTTCCAATGTGGGACAAGCTTTTAAGGCTTTTACACCCAAAAAACTCTTACTCTCTTATTTTAAAAATCTCCAACATTCCTCCACCATTTTCAAAATAAGTTTTGTAAATCTTTGATTGTCTGTAAGACTGTGTATAAGCATTGGTGTCTCACGACTTGAACCAATACCCTGTGAAGGTTCGTCAAGGTTAACCATGAAAGTATAGTAGACTTGTCTTTGAACTATCAATCTATATTGATTATCCGGATTTGTCTTCACACACAAATCTTTTAGTCACTGATTATCCATATAAGCCGACACATGAATTAGGCCTTGTGTCTGTACCTTGATTTCATGAGTGCTTTAGAGTCAAGCCCAATACTCATAGGAAGCGGCACCACTTCCACACTCATATAGGTAGATTATCATAGGTGTCCATGTAACTTAAAACACCATAAATCTATTAAGGTTAAATCCATCCTCTTTCATTATTCATTACATGTTCTAAGCACTTATCCTTGGGATGTTAAATTTCATAGTGCTTACAATCACGTCGTATGATGTACTTTAATCATTGAACTTGAGACTTGAATATATCAAGTTTCAAGTTGAGTTTCCATCAAGAGTGATTATTATTAATGGGCTTTAGTCCCATCCCTATTGATGTCTTAGACACCAGTCCTCTTGCAAGACCTTTTGTAAAAGGATCAGCTAAATTTTGACTTGATTTTACATAATCCACTGTGATTACACTATCTGTAATCATTTGTCTGACATAACTATGTCTCAGGCCAATATGTCTAGACTTTCCATTATACACTTTACTATAAGCTCTGGAAAGTGTAGACTCACTATCACAATGTATAGATATTGGAGGCATTGGTTTTGGCCAAACTGGAATTTCAATTAATGAATTCCTTATCCATTCTGCCTCTTTACTAGTTGCAGCTAATGCTACAAACTCAGCTGCCATAGTAGAGTCAGCTATACAAGTTTGTTTCTTTGATCCCCAAGAAACAGCTCCTCCACCAAGAGTGAAAATCCATCCACTTGTTGAGGAATGATCCTCCCGCTCAGTTATCCAACTGGCATCAGAAAACCCTTCTAATACTGAAGGATATCCACTATAGTATATACCATAGTCCATAGTTCCTTTCAAATATTTTAATATTCTATTGACAGCATGCCAATGCAATAAACTTGGATTACTAGTATATCTACTTAATTTACCAACAGCATAAGCAATATCAGGTCGAGTACATGTCATGGCATACATTAAACTACCAATTACTCGTGCATATTCCAATTGTGAAATAGCTCTACCATTATTAGGGATCATCTTTAGCTGTGGTTCAAAAGGTGTACTAACAGGTGTGCAATCAAACTGATTAAATTTCTTTAAAATTTTCTCAACATAATGAGATTGAGTGAGAATTATATTTTTATCTTTCCTTATTATTCTCATTCCTAATATGACATCAGCTACACCCATATCTTTCATATCAAATTTAGAAGACAAAAAACTCTTAGTATTATTAATGCTTTCTAAATCAGTACCAAGAATTAACATGTCATCTACATATAAACAAATGATCACACCTTTACCATTAGCAAATTTACTATAAACACACTTATCAGATTCATGAATTTTAAAACCATAAGAAATAATGACTTTATCAAATTTTTCATGCCATTGTTTAGGTGCTTGTTTTAGGCCATATAAGGACTTAATAAGTTTACATACTTTGTTTTCTTGTCCAGGCATAACAAACCCTTCAGGTTGTTCCATGTAAATTTCTTCTTCTAAGTCACCATTTAAAAAGGCAGTTTTCACATCCATTTGATGAATCTCAAAATTATATATAGATGCTAATGCAATTAAAATTCTAATAGTGGCGGTTCTAGCAACAGGTGCATAGGTATCAAAATAATCAATTCCTTCTTTTTGTGTAAAACCTTTAGCAACCAATCTAGCCTTGAATTTATCAATTGTTCCATCTATTTTCATTTTCTTTTTAAAAATCCATCTACACTTAATGGGTTTAGATCCTGGAGGTAAGTCTACTAATTTCCAAGTTTTATTTCCCAAAATTGAATCCATTTCATCATTTATAGCTTCTTTCCAAAATGCTGAATCTACAGACTTAATTGCCTCACTATAAGTTTGTGGGTCTGTTTCAACGCTAAGAGTCAAAGCATATTGATTACAAGATGTGTTTCTAGTTCCTTCAACAAGATAGACTACAAATTCGGGACCAAAGCTTTTTTCTTTCCTAGGTCTTTTACTTTTTCTAATCTCTTCTTGTTCTACTAGTGGAGTTTCAGGTAACTGTGAAGGAGTGCTTACTTCTTTTTCATTATTAATTCTAGGAATAGAAGAAAACCTTTGTTCATAAAATATTGCATCTCTCGATTCAAATATTGTATTTACCTCAACAGAATCATTAGGTTCACTAACCAAAAATCTATAGGCTTTACTATGTTGTGCATAACCTATGAAAATACACTCAACACCTTTGCTTCCTAATTTCTTTCTCTTAGTTTCAGGTAGTCTTACAATAGCTCTACAACCCCAAACTTTAAGATAACCTAAATTAGGTTTTCTATTCTTCCATAATTCGTAAGGAGTTTTCTTATTATCTTTAACAGGTATTCTATTCAGAATATGACATGCAGTTAAAAGTGCTTCTCCCCAAAAACCTTTACTTAAACCAGAATAAGAAAGCATAGCATTAACCATTTCAGTTAGTGTCCTATTTTTTCTTTCTGCTACTCCATTTTGTTGTGGTGTATAAGGTGCAGTAACTTCATGTATAATTCCCATATCTTCACAAAATTGAGGAAAGTGATATTCACCACCTCTATCAGATCTAAGACATTTTATTTTAGAATCACACTGATTTTCAACTTCATTTTTATATGTCTTAAATCTATTAAGCACATCATCCTTAGAGTTTAAAAGATATACATAACAATATTTTGAAAAGTCATCAATAAATGTAGCAAAATATTTACTACCACCTCTAGTAGGCGTTCCATGCAAATCACAAACATCACTATGTACTAATTGCAACAAAGATGTAGTTTTTTCTATTTTAGGAAAAGGCAATCTTGTTATTTTAGTTTGCATGCATATTTTACACTTTTCATTCATATCATTCTCATATTTAGGAATCAAATTTAAATTAACCATGAAATGCATTTTCTTTGTATTAACATGTCCTAAACGACTATGCCATAATGAAAGACAATCAACGATATAAGCAGAAGAATCCTTTTCATTGATATTGAGCTTAAACATGCCCTCATACAAATATCCTTTGCCTACAAAGGTACCATTCTTAGTCAGAATAAATTTGTCTGACTCAAATACAAGCTTAAAGCCAAATTTGTTAAGAAGACTTCCAGAAACTAAATTTTTTCTAACATCAGGAACATGAAAAACATTGGTGAGGCTAAGGATTTTCCCGGAAGTGAATTCGAGATCCACTGTCCCTTTGCCTTTAACCGCAGCTGTAGATGAATTTCCCATATAGAGAACATCTCCTTCCACTGTTTCATAGGCAGAGAACAAGTTCTTGTCCTTACAAACATGCCTTGTGGCACCAGAATCAACCCACCAAGAGTTGTCTTCTCCAAGCATATTAGCCTCGGATATCATAGCAGCAAATTTTTGCTTTGTGTCTGATGTCCCTCCTTTTTCCTTTAGTTTCTTGAACTCACGACAATCTTTCTTGAAGTGACCTGGTTTGTTGCAATGAAAACAATTTCCTTTCTTCTTTTTGTTTGCTTTAGAATTATTTGAAAAATTCTTCCGCTTGTTATTTTTTCCATGATTGCCATATTTTTGCTCCTTTCCTTCCTCCACCACATGGACCTTAGAAACAGAATTTTCTTGTTCCTCTTTACCATCTAGAATTCGAGACTCTTGTTCAATTCTTAAATGAGTCTCTAATTCTTCAAGTGAAAGATCCTCCTTTTTGTGTTTGAGTTCTTTCTTATAGTCTTTCCAAGAAGGAGGAAGTTTTTCAATTATGGCAGCAACAATTACATTATCATCCATATTTAATTTTTTCAGTTTGCAATGATTTATGATGCGTTGGATGTCATGAAATTGTTCTAGCACAGGCCTATTATCATGCATTTTAAAGCTTAGAAACTGACCGATAAGGAACTTCTTACTTGTAGCGTCTTCCGTTAGATATTTGGTCTCCAATGTTTCCCACAAAGTTTTTGCAGTTCCAACATTTTGGTACAAGTCGAACAAATTATCAGCAAGTGCATTGAGAATGTGACCACGACACAAATAATCATCGGTCTCCCATTTTGTGCGTTGCCTAGTCTATTCCACGGTTTCATCTTCATCTTCATTTGGTTTCGGTTGTGACAAGACATATACAATCTTCAATGTTGTTAGAAGAAAATGAACCTTTTTCTGCCAACGCAGAAAATTACCACCATCAAAACGGTCCAACTTGACAAAGCTTTCTGTTATTTGTCGAAGTGATTTGGAAGAGTCGGCCATTTCCAAAATACTGTATTTAGATTGTTGGATATTATGAATGCAAATACAGAAATGGAACTCTTTATATATCTCAAAAATGTCAACTTCAATACAACAATGTAATTTCTGAATAGTCACTATAAACTTCAAGGCGTGATGTCACTTTCCTAAATACAGTATTTGCCCCACACGAAGAATTTCGGTATACAAACGGGAATCAGCAAATCCGTAGTCAAGATACAATGAAGCAATTGCACTGTCTGCAACTTGTATATTTGAAGACAGCCCTTGGATGTAGCAGCGAAGAACAGTCAATCAAGTTCTTATTCTGTTTATGTGCACAAAACAGAATAAGAGAATTTATATCTCCTGAAAACTGTAAGAGAGTAATAGCAGGGTATGGAAATCTGAAACTGGTTTTTGGTATCAATGTAATTCCGTTTTTAGGCAGCCTTTATTTATAGAAAATGAAAGGCTTTGTCTTCAAGAGTCATGACTGTTGAATTAAGTCATTTCCGAACAGGTATGACTGTTAATTACCAACAGTCTTAAGTCCTTTCCGAACAGGTATAATAATACCGAATCGGTTTTGCACGGGTCAACCAAAAAGTGACCGCGCCCGAGCCGACCCGGACGAATCCCGGCAACCCGCTACCACTGCGGACACGCGGCGTGCGAAGTGCAAAGTGCGCCACTAGCGCCTCTACAGCCCACTGCCCCGCACCCGCACCCGCACGCGCGCGCGCGCGCGCGCGTGTGCGTGTGCGTACGGTGCTTCGCACCGTATTGAGGTCTCTTGAATAGCCTCTTAAATGTTAGATGAATTAACTCTTCATCTTCCATTTGTACTTATTAAGTGTACAAATTCTTAACATTTTTCCAATGTGGGACTCAAAGGTTGCCCACCCCTTTTATAGCTTAGTGGTGACACTTAGCTTTGTACATTTTCCAATGTGGGACACTATACCCTTTTATATTTGGGTTAGCTTCCCACCTCTTCCTCACACTTCCAATGTGGGACAAGCTTTTAAGGCTTTTACACCCAAAAAACTCTTACTCTCTTATTTTAAAAATCTCCAACATTCCTCCACCATTTTCAAAATAAGTTTTGTAAATCTTTGATTGTCTGTAAGACTGTGTATAAGCATTGGTGTCTCACGACTTGAACCAATACCCTGTGAAGGTTCGTCAAGGTTAACCATGAAAGTATAGTAGACTTGTCTTTGAACTATCAATCTATATTGATTATCCGGATTTGTCTTCACACACAAATCTTTTAGTCACTGATTATCCATATAAGCCGACACATGAATTAGGCCTTGTGTCTGTACCTTGATTTCATGAGTGCTTTAGAGTCAAGCCCAATACTCATAGGAAGCGGCACCACTTCCACACTCATATAGGTAGATTATCATAGGTGTCCATGTAACTTAAAACACCATAAATCTATTAAGGTTAAATCCATCCTCTTTCATTATTCATTACATGTTCTAAGCACTTATCCTTGGGATGTTAAATTTCATAGTGCTTACAATCACGTCGTATGATGTACTTTAATCATTGAACTTGAGACTTGAATATATCAAGTTTCAAGTTGAGTTTCCATCAAGAGTGATTATTATTAATGGGCTTTAGTCCCATCCCTATTGATGTCTTAGACACCAGTCCTCTTGCAAGACCTTTTGTAAAAGGATCAGCTAAATTTTGACTTGATTTTACATAATCCACTGTGATTACACTATCTGTAATCATTTGTCTGACATAACTATGTCTCAGGCCAATATGTCTAGACTTTCCATTATACACTTTACTATAAGCTCTGGAAAGTGTAGACTCACTATCACAATGTATAGATATTGGAGGCATTGGTTTTGGCCAAACTGGAATTTCAATTAATGAATTCCTTATCCATTCTGCCTCTTTACTAGTTGCAGCTAATGCTACAAACTCAGCTGCCATAGTAGAGTCAGCTATACAAGTTTGTTTCTTTGATCCCCAAGAAACAGCTCCTCCACCAAGAGTGAAAATCCATCCACTTGTTGAGGAATGATCCTCCCGCTCAGTTATCCAACTGGCATCAGAAAACCCTTCTAATACTGAAGGATATCCACTATAGTATATACCATAGTCCATAGTTCCTTTCAAATATTTTAATATTCTATTGACAGCATGCCAATGCAATAAACTTGGATTACTAGTATATCTACTTAATTTACCAACAGCATAAGCAATATCAGGTCGAGTACATGTCATGGCATACATTAAACTACCAATTACTCGTGCATATTCCAATTGTGAAATAGCTCTACCATTATTAGGGATCATCTTTAGCTGTGGTTCAAAAGGTGTACTAACAGGTGTGCAATCAAACTGATTAAATTTCTTTAAAATTTTCTCAACATAATGAGATTGAGTGAGAATTATATTTTTATCTTTCCTTATTATTCTCATTCCTAATATGACATCAGCTACACCCATATCTTTCATATCAAATTTAGAAGACAAAAAACTCTTAGTATTATTAATGCTTTCTAAATCAGTACCAAGAATTAACATGTCATCTACATATAAACAAATGATCACACCTTTACCATTAGCAAATTTACTATAAACACACTTATCAGATTCATGAATTTTAAAACCATAAGAAATAATGACTTTATCAAATTTTTCATGCCATTGTTTAGGTGCTTGTTTTAGGCCATATAAGGACTTAATAAGTTTACATACTTTGTTTTCTTGTCCAGGCATAACAAACCCTTCAGGTTGTTCCATGTAAATTTATTCTTCTAAGTCACCATTTAAAAAGGCAGTTTTCACATCCATTTGATGAATCTCAAAATTATATATAGATGCTAATGCAATTAAAATTCTAATAGTGGCGGTTCTAGCAACAGGTGCATAGGTATCAAAATAATCAATTCCTTCTTTTTGTGTAAAACCTTTAGCAACCAATCTAGCCTTGAATTTATCAATTGTTCCATCTATTTTCATTTTCTTTTTAAAAATCCATCTACACTTAATGGGTTTAGATCCTGGAGGTAAGTCTACTAATTTCCAAGTTTTATTTCCCAAAATTGAATCCATTTCATCATTTATAGCTTCTTTCCAAAATGCTGAATCTACAGACTTAATTGCCTCACTATAAGTTTGTGGGTCTGTTTCAACGCTAAGAGTCAAAGCATATTGATTACAAGATGTGTTTCTAGTTCCTTCAACAAGATAGACTACAAATTCGGGACCAAAGCTTTTTTCTTTCCTAGGTCTTTTACTTTTTCTAATCTCTTCTTGTTCTACTAGTGGAGTTTCAGGTAACTGTGAAGGAGTGCTTACTTCTTTTTCATTATTAATTCTAGGAATAGAAGAAAACCTTTGTTCATAAAATATTGCATCTCTCGATTCAAATATTGTATTTACCTCAACAGAATCATTAGGTTCACTAACCAAAAATCTATAGGCTTTACTATGTTGTGCATAACCTATGAAAATACACTCAACACCTTTGCTTCCTAATTTCTTTCTCTTAGTTTCAGGTAGTCTTACAATAGCTCTACAACCCCAAACTTTAAGATAACCTAAATTAGGTTTTCTATTCTTCCATAATTCGTAAGGAGTTTTCTTATTATCTTTAACAGGTATTCTATTCAGAATATGACATGCAGTTAAAAGTGCTTCTCCCCAAAAACCTTTACTTAAACCAGAATAAGAAAGCATAGCATTAACCATTTCAGTTAGTGTCCTATTTTTTCTTTCTGCTACTCCATTTTGTTGTGGTGTATAAGGTGCAGTAACTTCATGTATAATTCCCATATCTTCACAAAATTGAGGAAAGTGATATTCACCACCTCTATCAGATCTAAGACATTTTATTTTAGAATCACACTGATTTTCAACTTCATTTTTATATGTCTTAAATCTATTAAGCACATCATCCTTAGAGTTTAAAAGATATACATAACAATATTTTGAAAAGTCATCAATAAATGTAGCAAAATATTTACTACCACCTCTAGTAGGCGTTCCATGCAAATCACAAACATCACTATGTACTAATTGCAACAAAGATGTAGTTTTTTCTATTTTAGGAAAAGGCAATCTTGTTATTTTAGTTTGCATGCATATTTTACACTTTTCATTCATATCATTCTCATATTTAGGAATCAAATTTAAATTAACCATGAAATGCATTTTCTTTGTATTAACATGTCCTAAACGACTATGCCATAATGAAAGACAATCAACGATATAAGCAGAAGAATCCTTTTCATTGATATTGAGCTTAAACATGCCCTCATACAAATATCCTTTGCCTACAAAGGTACCATTCTTAGTCAGAATAAATTTGTCTGACTCAAATACAAGCTTAAAGCCAAATTTGTTAAGAAGACTTCCAGAAACTAAATTTTTTCTAACATCAGGAACATGAAAAACATTGGTGAGGCTAAGGATTTTCCCGGAAGTGAATTCGAGATCCACTGTCCCTTTGCCTTTAACCGCAGCTGTAGATGAATTTCCCATATAGAGAACATCTCCTTCCACTGTTTCATAGGCAGAGAACAAGTTCTTGTCCTTACAAACATGCCTTGTGGCACCAGAATCAACCCACCAAGAGTTGTCTTCTCCAAGCATATTAGCCTCGGATATCATAGCAGCAAATTTTTGCTTTGTGTCTGATGTCCCTCCTTTTTCCTTTAGTTTCTTGAACTCACGACAATCTTTCTTGAAGTGACCTGGTTTGTTGCAATGAAAACAATTTCCTTTCTTCTTTTTGTTTGCTTTAGAATTATTTGAAAAATTCTTCCGCTTGTTATTTTTTCCATGATTGCCATATTTTTGCTCCTTTCCTTCCTCCACCACATGGACCTTAGAAACAGAATTTTCTTGTTCCTCTTTACCATCTAGAATTCGAGACTCTTGTTCAATTCTTAAATGAGTCTCTAATTCTTCAAGTGAAAGATCCTCCTTTTTGTGTTTGAGTTCTTTCTTATAGTCTTTCCAAGAAGGAGGAAGTTTTTCAATTATGGCAGCAACAATTACATTATCATCCATATTTAATTTTTTCAGTTTGCAATGATTTATGATGCGTTGGATGTCATGAAATTGTTCTAGCACAGGCCTATTATCATGCATTTTAAAGCTTAGAAACTGACCGATAAGGAACTTCTTACTTGTAGCGTCTTCCGTTAGATATTTGGTCTCCAATGTTTCCCACAAAGTTTTTGCAGTCCCAACATTTTGGTACAAGTCGAACAAATTATCAGCAAGTGCATTGAGAATGTGACCACGACACAAATAATCATCGGTCTCCCATTTTGTGCGTTGCCTAGTCTGTTCCACGGTTTCATCTTCATCTTCATTTGGTTTCGGTTGTGACAAGACATATACAATCTTCAATGTTGTTAGAAGAAAATGAACCTTTTTCTGCCAACGCAGAAAATTACCACCATCAAAACGGTCCAACTTGACAAAGCTTTCTGTTATTTGTCGAAGTGATTTGGAAGAGTCGGCCATTTCCAAAATACTGTATTTAGATTGTTGGATATTATGAATGCAAATACAGAAATGGAACTCTTTATATATCTCAAAAATGTCAACTTCAATACAACAATGTAATTTCTGAATAGTCACTATAAACTTCAAGGCGTGATGTCACTTTCCTAAATACAGTATTTGCCCCACACGAAGAATTTCGGTATACAAACGGGAATCAGCAAATCCGTAGTCAAGATACAATGAAGCAATTGCACTGTCTGCAACTTGTATATTTGAAGACAGCCCTTGGATGTAGCAGCGAAGAACAGTCAATCAAGTTCTTATTCTGTTTATGTGCACAAAACAGAATAAGAGAATTTATATCTCCTGAAAACTGTAAGAGAGTAATAGCAGGGTATGGAAATCTGAAACTGGTTTTTGGTATCAATGTAATTCCGTTTTTAGGCAGCCTTTATTTATAGAAAATGAAAGGCTTTGTCTTCAAGAGTCATGACTGTTGAATTAAGTCATTTCCGAACAGGTATGACTGTTAATTACCAACAGTCTTAAGTCCTTTCCGAACAGGTATAATAATACCGAATCGGTTTTGCACGGGTCAACCAAAAAGTGACCGCGCCCGAGCCGACCCGGACGAATCCCGGCAACCCGCTACCACTGCGGACACGCGGCGTGCGAAGTGCAAAGTGCGCCACTAGCGCCTCTACAGCCCACTGCCCCGCACCCGCACGCGCGCGCGCGCGCGCGCGTGTGCGTGTGCGTACGGTGCTTCGCACCGTATTGAGGTCTCTTGAATAGCCTCTTAAATGTTAGATGAATTAACTCTTCATCTTCCATTTGTACTTATTAAGTGTACAAATTCTTAACATTTTTCCAATGTGGGACTCAAAGGTTGCCCACCCCTTTTATAGCTTAGTGGTGACACTTAGCTTTGTACATTTTCCAATGTGGGACACTATACCCTTTTATATTTGGGTTAGCTTCCCACCTCTTCCTCACACTTCCAATGTGGGACAAGCTTTTAAGGCTTTTACACCCAAAAAACTCTTACTCTCTTATTTTAAAAATCTCCAACATTCCTCCACCATTTTCAAAATAAGTTTTGTAAATCTTTGATTGTCTGTAAGACTGTGTATAAGCATTGGTGTCTCACGACTTGAACCAATACCCTGTGAAGGTTCGTCAAGGTTAACCATGAAAGTATAGTAGACTTGTCTTTGAACTATCAATCTATATTGATTATCCGGATTTGTCTTCACACACAAATCTTTTAGTCACTGATTATCCATATAAGCCGACACATGAATTAGGCCTTGTGTCTGTACCTTGATTTCATGAGTGCTTTAGAGTCAAGCCCAATACTCATAGGAAGCGGCACCACTTCCACACTCATATAGGTAGATTATCATAGGTGTCCATGTAACTTAAAACACCATAAATCTATTAAGGTTAAATCCATCCTCTTTCATTATTCATTACATGTTCTAAGCACTTATCCTTGGGATGTTAAATTTCATAGTGCTTACAATCACGTCGTATGATGTACTTTAATCATTGAACTTGAGACTTGAATATATCAAGTTTCAAGTTGAGTTTCCATCAAGAGTGATTATTATTAATGGGCTTTAGTCCCATCCCTATTGATGTCTTAGACACCAGTCCTCTTGCAAGACCTTTTGTAAAAGGATCAGCTAAATTTTGACTTGATTTTACATAATCCACTGTGATTACACTATCTGTAATCATTTGTCTGACATAACTATGTCTCAGGCCAATATGTCTAGACTTTCCATTATACACTTTACTATAAGCTCTGGAAAGTGTAGACTCACTATCACAATGTATAGATATTGGAGGCATTGGTTTTGGCCAAACTGGAATTTCAATTAATGAATTCCTTATCCATTCTGCCTCTTTACTAGTTGCAGCTAATGCTACAAACTCAGCTGCCATAGTAGAGTCAGCTATACAAGTTTGTTTCTTTGATCCCCAAGAAACAGCTCCTCCACCAAGAGTGAAAATCCATCCACTTGTTGAGGAATGATCCTCCCGCTCAGTTATCCAACTGGCATCAGAAAACCCTTCTAATACTGAAGGATATCCACTATAGTATATACCATAGTCCATAGTTCCTTTCAAATATTTTAATATTCTATTGACAGCATGCCAATGCAATAAACTTGGATTACTAGTATATCTACTTAATTTACCAACAGCATAAGCAATATCAGGTCGAGTACATGTCATGGCATACATTAAACTACCAATTACTCGTGCATATTCCAATTGTGAAATAGCTCTACCATTATTAGGGATCATCTTTAGCTGTGGTTCAAAAGGTGTACTAACAGGTGTGCAATCAAACTGATTAAATTTCTTTAAAATTTTCTCAACATAATGAGATTGAGTGAGAATTATATTTTTATCTTTCCTTATTATTCTCATTCCTAATATGACATCAGCTACACCCATATCTTTCATATCAAATTTAGAAGACAAAAAACTCTTAGTATTATTAATGCTTTCTAAATCAGTACCAAGAATTAACATGTCATCTACATATAAACAAATGATCACACCTTTACCATTAGCAAATTTACTATAAACACACTTATCAGATTCATGAATTTTAAAACCATAAGAAATAATGACTTTATCAAATTTTTCATGCCATTGTTTAGGTGCTTGTTTTAGGCCATATAAGGACTTAATAAGTTTACATACTTTGTTTTCTTGTCCAGGCATAACAAACCCTTCAGGTTGTTCCATGTAAATTTCTTCTTCTAAGTCACCATTTAAAAAGGCAGTTTTCACATCCATTTGATGAATCTCAAAATTATATATAGATGCTAATGCAATTAAAATTCTAATAGTGGCGGTTCTAGCAACAGGTGCATAGGTATCAAAATAATCAATTCCTTCTTTTTGTGTAAAACCTTTAGCAACCAATCTAGCCTTGAATTTATCAATTGTTCCATCTATTTTCATTTTCTTTTTAAAAATCCATCTACACTTAATGGGTTTAGATCCTGGAGGTAAGTCTACTAATTTCCAAGTTTTATTTCCCAAAATTGAATCCATTTCATCATTTATAGCTTCTTTCCAAAATGCTGAATCTACAGACTTAATTGCCTCACTATAAGTTTGTGGGTCTGTTTCAACGCTAAGAGTCAAAGCATATTGATTACAAGATGTGTTTCTAGTTCCTTCAACAAGATAGACTACAAATTCGGGACCAAAGCTTTTTTCTTTCCTAGGTCTTTTACTTTTTCTAATCTCTTCTTGTTCTACTAGTGGAGTTTCAGGTAACTGTGAAGGAGTGCTTACTTCTTTTTCATTATTAATTCTAGGAATAGAAGAAAACCTTTGTTCATAAAATATTGCATCTCTCGATTCAAATATTGTATTTACCTCAACAGAATCATTAGGTTCACTAACCAAAAATCTATAGGCTTTACTATGTTGTGCATAACCTATGAAAATACACTCAACACCTTTGCTTCCTAATTTCTTTCTCTTAGTTTCAGGTAGTCTTACAATAGCTCTACAACCCCAAACTTTAAGATAACCTAAATTAGGTTTTCTATTCTTCCATAATTCGTAAGGAGTTTTCTTATTATCTTTAACAGGTATTCTATTCAGAATATGACATGCAGTTAAAAGTGCTTCTCCCCAAAAACCTTTACTTAAACCAGAATAAGAAAGCATAGCATTAACCATTTCAGTTAGTGTCCTATTTTTTCTTTCTGCTACTCCATTTTGTTGTGGTGTATAAGGTGCAGTAACTTCATGTATAATTCCCATATCTTCACAAAATTGAGGAAAGTGATATTCACCACCTCTATCAGATCTAAGACATTTTATTTTAGAATCACACTGATTTTCAACTTCATTTTTATATGTCTTAAATCTATTAAGCACATCATCCTTAGAGTTTAAAAGATATACATAACAATATTTTGAAAAGTCATCAATAAATGTAGCAAAATATTTACTACCACCTCTAGTAGGCGTTCCATGCAAATCACAAACATCACTATGTACTAATTGCAACAAAGATGTAGTTTTTTCTATTTTAGGAAAAGGCAATCTTGTTATTTTAGTTTGCATGCATATTTTACACTTTTCATTCATATCATTCTCATATTTAGGAATCAAATTTAAATTAACCATGAAATGCATTTTCTTTGTATTAACATGTCCTAAACGACTATGCCATAATGAAAGACAATCAACGATATAAGCAGAAGAATCCTTTTCATTGATATTGAGCTTAAACATGCCCTCATACAAATATCCTTTGCCTACAAAGGTACCATTCTTAGTCAGAATAAATTTGTCTGACTCAAATACAAGCTTAAAGCCAAATTTGTTAAGAAGACTTCCAGAAACTAAATTTTTTCTAACATCAGGAACATGAAAAACATTGGTGAGGCTAAGGATTTTCCCGGAAGTGAATTCGAGATCCACTGTCCCTTTGCCTTTAACCGCAGCTGTAGATGAATTTCCCATATAGAGAACATCTCCTTCCACTGTTTCATAGGCAGAGAACAAGTTCTTGTCCTTACAAACATGCCTTGTGGCACCAGAATCAACCCACCAAGAGTTGTCTTCTCCAAGCATATTAGCCTCGGATATCATAGCAGCAAATTTTTGCTTTGTGTCTGATGTCCCTCCTTTTTCCTTTAGTTTCTTGAACTCACGACAATCTTTCTTGAAGTGACCTGGTTTGTTGCAATGAAAACAATTTCCTTTCTTCTTTTTGTTTGCTTTAGAATTATTTGAAAAATTCTTCCGCTTGTTATTTTTTCCATGATTGCCATATTTTTGCTCCTTTCCTTCCTCCACCACATGGACCTTAGAAACAGAATTTTCTTGTTCCTCTTTACCATCTAGAATTCGAGACTCTTGTTCAATTCTTAAATGAGTCTCTAATTCTTCAAGTGAAAGATCCTCCTTTTTGTGTTTGAGTTCTTTCTTATAGTCTTTCCAAGAAGGAGGAAGTTTTTCAATTATGGCAGCAACAATTACATTATCATCCATATTTAATTTTTTCAGTTTGCAATGATTTATGATGCGTTGGATGTCATGAAATTGTTCTAGCACAGGCCTATTATCATGCATTTTAAAGCTTAGAAACTGACCGATAAGGAACTTCTTACTTGTAGCGTCTTCCGTTAGATATTTGGTCTCCAATGTTTCCCACAAAGTTTTTGCAGTCCCAACATTTTGGTACAAGTCGAACAAATTATCAGCAAGTGCATTGAGAATGTGACCACGACACAAATAATCATCGGTCTCCCATTTTGTGCGTTGCCTAGTCTGTTCCACGGTTTCATCTTCATCTTCATTTGGTTTCGGTTGTGACAAGACATATACAATCTTCAATGTTGTTAGAAGAAAATGAACCTTTTTCTGCCAACGCAGAAAATTACCACCATCAAAACGGTCCAACTTGACAAAGCTTTCTGTTATTTGTCGAAGTGATTTGGAAGAGTCGGCCATTTCCAAAATACTGTATTTAGATTGTTGGATATTATGAATGCAAATACAGAAATGGAACTCTTTATATATCTCAAAAATGTCAACTTCAATACAACAATGTAATTTCTGAATAGTCACTATAAACTTCAAGGCGTGATGTCACTTTCCTAAATACAGTATTTGCCCCACACGAAGAATTTCGGTATACAAACGGGAATCAGCAAATCCGTAGTCAAGATACAATGAAGCAATTGCACTGTCTGCAACTTGTATATTTGAAGACAGCCCTTGGATGTAGCAGCGAAGAACAGTCAATCAAGTTCTTATTCTGTTTATGTGCACAAAACAGAATAAGAGAATTTATATCTCCTGAAAACTGTAAGAGAGTAATAGCAGGGTATGGAAATCTGAAACTGGTTTTTGGTATCAATGTAATTCCGTTTTTAGGCAGCCTTTATTTATAGAAAATGAAAGGCTTTGTCTTCAAGAGTCATGACTGTTGAATTAAGTCATTTCCGAACAGGTATGACTGTTAATTACCAACAGTCTTAAGTCCTTTCCGAACAGGTATAATAATACCGAATCGGTTTTGCACGGGTCAACCAAAAAGTGACCGCGCCCGAGCCGACCCGGACGAATCCCGGCAACCCGCTACCACTGCGGACACGCGGCGTGCGAAGTGCAAAGTGCGCCACTAGCGCCTCTACAGCCCACTGCCCCGCACCCGCACGCGCGCGCGCGCGCGCGCGTGTGCGTGTGCGTACGGTGCTTCGCACCGTATTGAGGTCTCTTGAATAGCCTCTTAAATGTTAGATGAATTAACTCTTCATCTTCCATTTGTACTTATTAAGTGTACAAATTCTTAACATTTTTCCAATGTGGGACTCAAAGGTTGCCCACCCCTTTTATAGCTTAGTGGTGACACTTAGCTTTGTACATTTTCCAATGTGGGACACTATACCCTTTTATATTTGGGTTAGCTTCCCACCTCTTCCTCACACTTCCAATGTGGGACAAGCTTTTAAGGCTTTTACACCCAAAAAACTCTTACTCTCTTATTTTAAAAATCTCCAACATTCCTCCACCATTTTCAAAATAAGTTTTGTAAATCTTTGATTGTCTGTAAGACTGTGTATAAGCATTGGTGTCTCACGACTTGAACCAATACCCTGTGAAGGTTCGTCAAGGTTAACCATGAAAGTATAGTAGACTTGTCTTTGAACTATCAATCTATATTGATTATCCGGATTTGTCTTCACACACAAATCTTTTAGTCACTGATTATCCATATAAGCCGACACATGAATTAGGCCTTGTGTCTGTACCTTGATTTCATGAGTGCTTTAGAGTCAAGCCCAATACTCATAGGAAGCGGCACCACTTCCACACTCATATAGGTAGATTATCATAGGTGTCCATGTAACTTAAAACACCATAAATCTATTAAGGTTAAATCCATCCTCTTTCATTATTCATTACATGTTCTAAGCACTTATCCTTGGGATGTTAAATTTCATAGTGCTTACAATCACGTCGTATGATGTACTTTAATCATTGAACTTGAGACTTGAATATATCAAGTTTCAAGTTGAGTTTCCATCAAGAGTGATTATTATTAATGGGCTTTAGTCCCATCCCTATTGATGTCTTAGACACCAGTCCTCTTGCAAGACCTTTTGTAAAAGGATCAGCTAAATTTTGACTTGATTTTACATAATCCACTGTGATTACACTATCTGTAATCATTTGTCTGACATAACTATGTCTCAGGCCAATATGTCTAGACTTTCCATTATACACTTTACTATAAGCTCTGGAAAGTGTAGACTCACTATCACAATGTATAGATATTGGAGGCATTGGTTTTGGCCAAACTGGAATTTCAATTAATGAATTCCTTATCCATTCTGCCTCTTTACTAGTTGCAGCTAATGCTACAAACTCAGCTGCCATAGTAGAGTCAGCTATACAAGTTTGTTTCTTTGATCCCCAAGAAACAGCTCCTCCACCAAGAGTGAAAATCCATCCACTTGTTGAGGAATGATCCTCCCGCTCAGTTATCCAACTGGCATCAGAAAACCCTTCTAATACTGAAGGATATCCACTATAGTATATACCATAGTCCATAGTTCCTTTCAAATATTTTAATATTCTATTGACAGCATGCCAATGCAATAAACTTGGATTACTAGTATATCTACTTAATTTACCAACAGCATAAGCAATATCAGGTCGAGTACATGTCATGGCATACATTAAACTACCAATTACTCGTGCATATTCCAATTGTGAAATAGCTCTACCATTATTAGGGATCATCTTTAGCTGTGGTTCAAAAGGTGTACTAACAGGTGTGCAATCAAACTGATTAAATTTCTTTAAAATTTTCTCAACATAATGAGATTGAGTGAGAATTATATTTTTATCTTTCCTTATTATTCTCATTCCTAATATGACATCAGCTACACCCATATCTTTCATATCAAATTTAGAAGACAAAAAACTCTTAGTATTATTAATGCTTTCTAAATCAGTACCAAGAATTAACATGTCATCTACATATAAACAAATGATCACACCTTTACCATTAGCAAATTTACTATAAACACACTTATCAGATTCATGAATTTTAAAACCATAAGAAATAATGACTTTATCAAATTTTTCATGCCATTGTTTAGGTGCTTGTTTTAGGCCATATAAGGACTTAATAAGTTTACATACTTTGTTTTCTTGTCCAGGCATAACAAACCCTTCAGGTTGTTCCATGTAAATTTCTTCTTCTAAGTCACCATTTAAAAAGGCAGTTTTCACATCCATTTGATGAATCTCAAAATTATATATAGATGCTAATGCAATTAAAATTCTAATAGTGGCGGTTCTAGCAACAGGTGCATAGGTATCAAAATAATCAATTCCTTCTTTTTGTGTAAAACCTTTAGCAACCAATCTAGCCTTGAATTTATCAATTGTTCCATCTATTTTCATTTTCTTTTTAAAAATCCATCTACACTTAATGGGTTTAGATCCTGGAGGTAAGTCTACTAATTTCCAAGTTTTATTTCCCAAAATTGAATCCATTTCATCATTTATAGCTTCTTTCCAAAATGCTGAATCTACAGACTTAATTGCCTCACTATAAGTTTGTGGGTCTGTTTCAACGCTAAGAGTCAAAGCATATTGATTACAAGATGTGTTTCTAGTTCCTTCAACAAGATAGACTACAAATTCGGGACCAAAGCTTTTTTCTTTCCTAGGTCTTTTACTTTTTCTAATCTCTTCTTGTTCTACTAGTGGAGTTTCAGGTAACTGTGAAGGAGTGCTTACTTCTTTTTCATTATTAATTCTAGGAATAGAAGAAAACCTTTGTTCATAAAATATTGCATCTCTCGATTCAAATATTGTATTTACCTCAACAGAATCATTAGGTTCACTAACCAAAAATCTATAGGCTTTACTATGTTGTGCATAACCTATGAAAATACACTCAACACCTTTGCTTCCTAATTTCTTTCTCTTAGTTTCAGGTAGTCTTACAATAGCTCTACAACCCCAAACTTTAAGATAACCTAAATTAGGTTTTCTATTCTTCCATAATTCGTAAGGAGTTTTCTTATTATCTTTAACAGGTATTCTATTCAGAATATGACATGCAGTTAAAAGTGCTTCTCCCCAAAAACCTTTACTTAAACCAGAATAAGAAAGCATAGCATTAACCATTTCAGTTAGTGTCCTATTTTTTCTTTCTGCTACTCCATTTTGTTGTGGTGTATAAGGTGCAGTAACTTCATGTATAATTCCCATATCTTCACAAAATTGAGGAAAGTGATATTCACCACCTCTATCAGATCTAAGACATTTTATTTTAGAATCACACTGATTTTCAACTTCATTTTTATATGTCTTAAATCTATTAAGCACATCATCCTTAGAGTTTAAAAGATATACATAACAATATTTTGAAAAGTCATCAATAAATGTAGCAAAATATTTACTACCACCTCTAGTAGGCGTTCCATGCAAATCACAAACATCACTATGTACTAATTGCAACAAAGATGTAGTTTTTTCTATTTTAGGAAAAGGCAATCTTGTTATTTTAGTTTGCATGCATATTTTACACTTTTCATTCATATCATTCTCATATTTAGGAATCAAATTTAAATTAACCATGAAATGCATTTTCTTTGTATTAACATGTCCTAAACGACTATGCCATAATGAAAGACAATCAACGATATAAGCAGAAGAATCCTTTTCATTGATATTGAGCTTAAACATGCCCTCATACAAATATCCTTTGCCTACAAAGGTACCATTCTTAGTCAGAATAAATTTGTCTGACTCAAATACAAGCTTAAAGCCAAATTTGTTAAGAAGACTTCCAGAAACTAAATTTTTTCTAACATCAGGAACATGAAAAACATTGGTGAGGCTAAGGATTTTCCCGGAAGTGAATTCGAGATCCACTGTCCCTTTGCCTTTAACCGCAGCTGTAGATGAATTTCCCATATAGAGAACATCTCCTTCCACTGTTTCATAGGCAGAGAACAAGTTCTTGTCCTTACAAACATGCCTTGTGGCACCAGAATCAACCCACCAAGAGTTGTCTTCTCCAAGCATATTAGCCTCGGATATCATAGCAGCAAATTTTTGCTTTGTGTCTGATGTCCCTCCTTTTTCCTTTAGTTTCTTGAACTCACGACAATCTTTCTTGAAGTGACCTGGTTTGTTGCAATGAAAACAATTTCCTTTCTTCTTTTTGTTTGCTTTAGAATTATTTGAAAAATTCTTCCGCTTGTTATTTTTTCCATGATTGCCATATTTTTGCTCCTTTCCTTCCTCCACCACATGGACCTTAGAAACAGAATTTTCTTGTTCCTCTTTACCATCTAGAATTCGAGACTCTTGTTCAATTCTTAAATGAGTCTCTAATTCTTCAAGTGAAAGATCCTCCTTTTTGTGTTTGAGTTCTTTCTTATAGTCTTTCCAAGAAGGAGGAAGTTTTTCAATTATGGCAGCAACAATTACATTATCATCCATATTTAATTTTTTCAGTTTGCAATGATTTATGATGCGTTGGATGTCATGAAATTGTTCTAGCACAGGCCTATTATCATGCATTTTAAAGCTTAGAAACTGACCGATAAGGAACTTCTTACTTGTAGCGTCTTCCGTTAGATATTTGGTCTCCAATGTTTCCCACAAAGTTTTTGCAGTCCCAACATTTTGGTACAAGTCGAACAAATTATCAGCAAGTGCATTGAGAATGTGACCACGACACAAATAATCATCGGTCTCCCATTTTGTGCGTTGCCTAGTCTGTTCCACGGTTTCATCTTCATCTTCATTTGGTTTCGGTTGTGACAAGACATATACAATCTTCAATGTTGTTAGAAGAAAATGAACCTTTTTCTGCCAACGCAGAAAATTACCACCATCAAAACGGTCCAACTTGACAAAGCTTTCTGTTATTTGTCGAAGTGATTTGGAAGAGTCGGCCATTTCCAAAATACTGTATTTAGATTGTTGGATATTATGAATGCAAATACAGAAATGGAACTCTTTATATATCTCAAAAATTTCAACTTCAATACAACAATGTAATTTCTGAATAGTCACTATAAACTTCAAGGCGTGATGTCACTTTCCTAAATACAGTATTTGCCCCACACGAAGAATTTCGGTATACAAACGGGAATCAGCAAATCCGTAGTTAAGATACAATGAAGCAATTGCACTGTCTGCAACTTGTATATTTGAAGACAGCCCTTGGATGTAGCAGCGAAGAACAGTCAATCAAGTTCTTATTCTGTTTATGTGCACAAAACAGAATAAGAGAATTTATATCTCCTGAAAACTGTAAGAGAGTAATAGCAGGGTATGGAAATCTGAAACTGGTTTTTGGTATCAATGTAATTCCGTTTTTAGGCAGCCTTTATTTATAGAAAATGAAAGGCTTTGTCTTCAAGAGTCATGACTGTTGAATTAAGTCATTTCCGAACAGGTATGACTGTTAATTACCAACAGTCTTAAGTCCTTTCCGAACAGGTATAATAATACCGAATCGGTTTTGCACGGGTCAACCAAAAAGTGACCGCGCCCGAGCCGACCCGGACGAATCCCGGCAACCCGCTACCACTGCGGACACGCGGCGTGCGAAGTGCAAAGTGCGCCACTAGCGCCTCTACAGCCCACTGCCCCGCACCCGCACGCGCGCGCGCGCGCGCGCGCGCGCGTGTGCGTGTGCGTACGGTGCTTCGCACCGTATTGAGGTCTCTTGAATAGCCTCTTAAATGTTAGATGAATTAACTCTTCATCTTCCATTTGTACTTATTAAGTGTACAAATTCTTAACATTTTTCCAATGTGGGACTCAAAGGTTGCCCACCCCTTTTATAGCTTAGTGGTGACACTTAGCTTTGTACATTTTCCAATGTGGGACACTATACCCTTTTATATTTGGGTTAGCTTCCCACCTCTTCCTCACACTTCCAATGTGGGACAAGCTTTTAAGGCTTTTACACCCAAAAAACTCTTACTCTCTTATTTTAAAAATCTCCAACATTCCTCCACCATTTTCAAAATAAGTTTTGTAAATCTTTGATTGTCTGTAAGACTGTGTATAAGCATTGGTGTCTCACGACTTGAACCAATACCCTGTGAAGGTTCGTCAAGGTTAACCATGAAAGTATAGTAGACTTGTCTTTGAACTATCAATCTATATTGATTATCCGGATTTGTCTTCACACACAAATCTTTTAGTCACTGATTATCCATATAAGCCGACACATGAATTAGGCCTTGTGTCTGTACCTTGATTTCATGAGTGCTTTAGAGTCAAGCCCAATACTCATAGGAAGCGGCACCACTTCCACACTCATATAGGTAGATTATCATAGGTGTCCATGTAACTTAAAACACCATAAATCTATTAAGGTTAAATCCATCCTCTTTCATTATTCATTACATGTTCTAAGCACTTATCCTTGGGATGTTAAATTTCATAGTGCTTACAATCACGTCGTATGATGTACTTTAATCATTGAACTTGAGACTTGAATATATCAAGTTTCAAGTTGAGTTTCCATCAAGAGTGATTATTATTAATGGGCTTTAGTCCCATCCCTATTGATGTCTTAGACACCAGTCCTCTTGCAAGACCTTTTGTAAAAGGATCAGCTAAATTTTGACTTGATTTTACATAATCCACTGTGATTACACTATCTGTAATCATTTGTCTGACATAACTATGTCTCAGGCCAATATGTCTAGACTTTCCATTATACACTTTACTATAAGCTCTGGAAAGTGTAGACTCACTATCACAATGTATAGATATTGGAGGCATTGGTTTTGGCCAAACTGGAATTTCAATTAATGAATTCCTTATCCATTCTGCCTCTTTACTAGTTGCAGCTAATGCTACAAACTCAGCTGCCATAGTAGAGTCAGCTATACAAGTTTGTTTCTTTGATCCCCAAGAAACAGCTCCTCCACCAAGAGTGAAAATCCATCCACTTGTTGAGGAATGATCCTCCCGCTCAGTTATCCAACTGGCATCAGAAAACCCTTCTAATACTGAAGGATATCCACTATAGTATATACCATAGTCCATAGTTCCTTTCAAATATTTTAATATTCTATTGACAGCATGCCAATGCAATAAACTTGGATTACTAGTATATCTACTTAATTTACCAACAGCATAAGCAATATCAGGTCGAGTACATGTCATGGCATACATTAAACTACCAATTACTCGTGCATATTCCAATTGTGAAATAGCTCTACCATTATTAGGGATCATCTTTAGCTGTGGTTCAAAAGGTGTACTAACAGGTGTGCAATCAAACTGATTAAATTTCTTTAAAATTTTCTCAACATAATGAGATTGAGTGAGAATTATATTTTTATCTTTCCTTATTATTCTCATTCCTAATATGACATCAGCTACACCCATATCTTTCATATCAAATTTAGAAGACAAAAAACTCTTAGTATTATTAATGCTTTCTAAATCAGTACCAAGAATTAACATGTCATCTACATATAAACAAATGATCACACCTTTACCATTAGCAAATTTACTATAAACACACTTATCAGATTCATGAATTTTAAAACCATAAGAAATAATGACTTTATCAAATTTTTCATGCCATTGTTTAGGTGCTTGTTTTAGGCCATATAAGGACTTAATAAGTTTACATACTTTGTTTTCTTGTCCAGGCATAACAAACCCTTCAGGTTGTTCCATGTAAATTTCTTCTTCTAAGTCACCATTTAAAAAGGCAGTTTTCACATCCATTTGATGAATCTCAAAATTATATATAGATGCTAATGCAATTAAAATTCTAATAGTGGCGGTTCTAGCAACAGGTGCATAGGTATCAAAATAATCAATTCCTTCTTTTTGTGTAAAACCTTTAGCAACCAATCTAGCCTTGAATTTATCAATTGTTCCATCTATTTTCATTTTCTTTTTAAAAATCCATCTACACTTAATGGGTTTAGATCCTGGAGGTAAGTCTACTAATTTCCAAGTTTTATTTCCCAAAATTGAATCCATTTCATCATTTATAGCTTCTTTCCAAAATGCTGAATCTACAGACTTAATTGCCTCACTATAAGTTTGTGGGTCTGTTTCAACGCTAAGAGTCAAAGCATATTGATTACAAGATGTGTTTCTAGTTCCTTCAACAAGATAGACTACAAATTCGGGACCAAAGCTTTTTTCTTTCCTAGGTCTTTTACTTTTTCTAATCTCTTCTTGTTCTACTAGTGGAGTTTCAGGTAACTGTGAAGGAGTGCTTACTTCTTTTTCATTATTAATTCTAGGAATAGAAGAAAACCTTTGTTCATAAAATATTGCATCTCTCGATTCAAATATTGTATTTACCTCAACAGAATCATTAGGTTCACTAACCAAAAATCTATAGGCTTTACTATGTTGTGCATAACCTATGAAAATACACTCAACACCTTTGCTTCCTAATTTCTTTCTCTTAGTTTCAGGTAGTCTTACAATAGCTCTACAACCCCAAACTTTAAGATAACCTAAATTAGGTTTTCTATTCTTCCATAATTCGTAAGGAGTTTTCTTATTATCTTTAACAGGTATTCTATTCAGAATATGACATGCAGTTAAAAGTGCTTCTCCCCAAAAACCTTTACTTAAACCAGAATAAGAAAGCATAGCATTAACCATTTCAGTTAGTGTCCTATTTTTTCTTTCTGCTACTCCATTTTGTTGTGGTGTATAAGGTGCAGTAACTTCATGTATAATTCCCATATCTTCACAAAATTGAGGAAAGTGATATTCACCACCTCTATCAGATCTAAGACATTTTATTTTAGAATCACACTGATTTTCAACTTCATTTTTATATGTCTTAAATCTATTAAGCACATCATCCTTAGAGTTTAAAAGATATACATAACAATATTTTGAAAAGTCATCAATAAATGTAGCAAAATATTTACTACCACCTCTAGTAGGCGTTCCATGCAAATCACAAACATCACTATGTACTAATTGCAACAAAGATGTAGTTTTTTCTATTTTAGGAAAAGGCAATCTTGTTATTTTAGTTTGCATGCATATTTTACACTTTTCATTCATATCATTCTCATATTTAGGAATCAAATTTAAATTAACCATGAAATGCATTTTCTTTGTATTAACATGTCCTAAACGACTATGCCATAATGAAAGACAATCAACGATATAAGCAGAAGAATCCTTTTCATTGATATTGAGCTTAAACATGCCCTCATACAAATATCCTTTGCCTACAAAGGTACCATTCTTAGTCAGAATAAATTTGTCTGACTCAAATACAAGCTTAAAGCCAAATTTGTTAAGAAGACTTCCAGAAACTAAATTTTTTCTAACATCAGGAACATGAAAAACATTGGTGAGGCTAAGGATTTTCCCGGAAGTGAATTCGAGATCCACTGTCCCTTTGCCTTTAACCGCAGCTGTAGATGAATTTCCCATATAGAGAACATCTCCTTCCACTGTTTCATAGGCAGAGAACAAGTTCTTGTCCTTACAAACATGCCTTGTGGCACCAGAATCAACCCACCAAGAGTTGTCTTCTCCAAGCATATTAGCCTCGGATATCATAGCAGCAAATTTTTGCTTTGTGTCTGATGTCCCTCCTTTTTCCTTTAGTTTCTTGAACTCACGACAATCTTTCTTGAAGTGACCTGGTTTGTTGCAATGAAAACAATTTCCTTTCTTCTTTTTGTTTGCTTTAGAATTATTTGAAAAATTCTTCCGCTTGTTATTTTTTCCATGATTGCCTTATTTTTGCTCCTTTCCTTCCTCCACCACATGGACCTTAGAAACAGAATTTTCTTGTTCCTCTTTACCATCTAGAATTCGAGACTCTTGTTCAATTCTTAAATGAGTCTCTAATTCTTCAAGTGAAAGATCCTCCTTTTTGTGTTTGAGTTCTTTCTTATAGTCTTTCCAAGAAGGAGGAAGTTTTTCAATTATGGCAGCAACAATTACATTATCATCCATATTTAATTTTTTCAGTTTGCAATGATTTATGATGCGTTGGATGTCATGAAATTGTTCTAGCACAGGCCTATTATCATGCATTTTAAAGCTTAGAAACTGACCGATAAGGAACTTCTTACTTGTAGCGTCTTCCGTTAGATATTTGGTCTCCAATGTTTCCCACAAAGTTTTTGCAGTCCCAACATTTTGGTACAAGTCGAACAAATTATCAGCAAGTGCATTGAGAATGTGACCACGACACAAATAATCATCGGTCTCCCATTTTGTGCGTTGCCTAGTCTGTTCCACGGTTTCATCTTCATCTTCATTTGGTTTCGGTTGTGACAAGACATATACAATCTTCAATGTTGTTAGAAGAAAATGAACCTTTTTCTGCCAACGCAGAAAATTACCACCATCAAAACGGTCCAACTTGACAAAGCTTTCTGTTATTTGTCGAAGTGATTTGGAAGAGTCGGCCATTTCCAAAATACTGTATTTAGATTGTTGGATATTATGAATGCAAATACAGAAATGGAACTCTTTATATATCTCAAAAATGTCAACTTCAATACAACAATGTAATTTCTGAATAGTCACTATAAACTTCAAGGCGTGATGTCACTTTCCTAAATACAGTATTTGCCCCACACGAAGAATTTCGGTATACAAACGGGAATCAGCAAATCCGTAGTCAAGATACAATGAAGCAATTGCACTGTCTGCAACTTGTATATTTGAAGACAGCCCTTGGATGTAGCAGCGAAGAACAGTCAATCAAGTTCTTATTCTGTTTATGTGCACAAAACAGAATAAGAGAATTTATATCTCCTGAAAACTGTAAGAGAGTAATAGCAGGGTATGGAAATCTGAAACTGGTTTTTGGTATCAATGTAATTCCGTTTTTAGGCAGCCTTTATTTATAGAAAATGAAAGGCTTTGTCTTCAAGAGTCATGACTGTTGAATTAAGTCATTTCCGAACAGGTATGACTGTTAATTACCAACAGTCTTAAGTCCTTTCCGAACAGGTATAATAATACCGAATCGGTTTTGCACGGGTCAACCAAAAAGTGACCGCGCCCGAGCCGACCCGGACGAATCCCGGCAACCCTCTACCACTGCGGACACGCGGCGTGCGAAGTGCAAAGTGCGCCACTAGCGCCTCTACAGCCCACTGCCCCGCACCCGCACGCGCGCGCGCGCGCGCGCGTGTGCGTGTGCGTACGGTGCTTCGCACCGTATTGAGGTCTCTTGAATAGCCTCTTAAATGTTAGATGAATTAACTCTTCATCTTCCATTTGTACTTATTAAGTGTACAAATTCTTAACATTTTTCCAATGTGGGACTCAAAGGTTGCCCACCCCTTTTATAGCTTAGTGGTGACACTTAGCTTTGTACATTTTCCAATGTGGGACACTATACCCTTTTATATTTGGGTTAGCTTCCCACCTCTTCCTCACACTTCCAATGTGGGACAAGCTTTTAAGGCTTTTACACCCAAAAAACTCTTACTCTCTTATTTTAAAAATCTCCAACATTCCTCCACCATTTTCAAAATAAGTTTTGTAAATCTTTGATTGTCTGTAAGACTGTGTATAAGCATTGGTGTCTCACGACTTGAACCAATACCCTGTGAAGGTTCGTCAAGGTTAACCATGAAAGTATAGTAGACTTGTCTTTGAACTATCAATCTATATTGATTATCCGGATTTGTCTTCACACACAAATCTTTTAGTCACTGATTATCCATATAAGCCGACACATGAATTAGGCCTTGTGTCTGTACCTTGATTTCATGAGTGCTTTAGAGTCAAGCCCAATACTCATAGGAAGCGGCACCACTTCCACACTCATATAGGTAGATTATCATAGGTGTCCATGTAACTTAAAACACCATAAATCTATTAAGGTTAAATCCATCCTCTTTCATTATTCATTACATGTTCTAAGCACTTATCCTTGGGATGTTAAATTTCATAGTGCTTACAATCACGTCGTATGATGTACTTTAATCATTGAACTTGAGACTTGAATATATCAAGTTTCAAGTTGAGTTTCCATCAAGAGTGATTATTATTAATGGGCTTTAGTCCCATCCCTATTGATGTCTTAGACACCAGTCCTCTTGCAAGACCTTTTGTAAAAGGATCAGCTAAATTTTGACTTGATTTTACATAATCCACTGTGATTACACTATCTGTAATCATTTGTCTGACATAACTATGTCTCAGGCCAATATGTCTAGACTTTCCATTATACACTTTACTATAAGCTCTGGAAAGTGTAGACTCACTATCACAATGTATAGATATTGGAGGCATTGGTTTTGGCCAAACTGGAATTTCAATTAATGAATTCCTTATCCATTCTGCCTCTTTACTAGTTGCAGCTAATGCTACAAACTCAGCTGCCATAGTAGAGTCAGCTATACAAGTTTGTTTCTTTGATCCCCAAGAAACAGCTCCTCCACCAAGAGTGAAAATCCATCCACTTGTTGAGGAATGATCCTCCCGCTCAGTTATCCAACTGGCATCAGAAAACCCTTCTAATACTGAAGGATATCCACTATAGTATATACCATAGTCCATAGTTCCTTTCAAATATTTTAATATTCTATTGACAGCATGCCAATGCAATAAACTTGGATTACTAGTATATCTACTTAATTTACCAACAGCATAAGCAATATCAGGTCGAGTACATGTCATGGCATACATTAAACTACCAATTACTCGTGCATATTCCAATTGTGAAATAGCTCTACCATTATTAGGGATCATCTTTAGCTGTGGTTCAAAAGGTGTACTAACAGGTGTGCAATCAAACTGATTAAATTTCTTTAAAATTTTCTCAACATAATGAGATTGAGTGAGAATTATATTTTTATCTTTCCTTATTATTCTCATTCCTAATATGACATCAGCTACACCCATATCTTTCATATCAAATTTAGAAGACAAAAAACTCTTAGTATTATTAATGCTTTCTAAATCAGTACCAAGAATTAACATGTCATCTACATATAAACAAATGATCACACCTTTACCATTAGCAAATTTACTATAAACACACTTATCAGATTCATGAATTTTAAAACCATAAGAAATAATGACTTTATCAAATTTTTCATGCCATTGTTTAGGTGCTTGTTTTAGGCCATATAAGGACTTAATAAGTTTACATACTTTGTTTTCTTGTCCAGGCATAACAAACCCTTCAGGTTGTTCCATGTAAATTTCTTCTTCTAAGTCACCATTTAAAAAGGCAGTTTTCACATCCATTTGATGAATCTCAAAATTATATATAGATGCTAATGCAATTAAAATTCTAATAGTGGCGGTTCTAGCAACAGGTGCATAGGTATCAAAATAATCAATTCCTTCTTTTTGTGTAAAACCTTTAGCAACCAATCTAGCCTTGAATTTATCAATTGTTCCATCTATTTTCATTTTCTTTTTAAAAATCCATCTACACTTAATGGGTTTAGATCCTGGAGGTAAGTCTACTAATTTCCAAGTTTTATTTCCCAAAATTGAATCCATTTCATCATTTATAGCTTCTTTCCAAAATGCTGAATCTACAGACTTAATTGCCTCACTATAAGTTTGTGGGTCTGTTTCAACGCTAAGAGTCAAAGCATATTGATTACAAGATGTGTTTCTAGTTCCTTCAACAAGATAGACTACAAATTCGGGACCAAAGCTTTTTTCTTTCCTAGGTCTTTTACTTTTTCTAATCTCTTCTTGTTCTACTAGTGGAGTTTCAGGTAACTGTGAAGGAGTGCTTACTTCTTTTTCATTATTAATTCTAGGAATAGAAGAAAACCTTTGTTCATAAAATATTGCATCTCTCGATTCAAATATTGTATTTACCTCAACAGAATCATTAGGTTCACTAACCAAAAATCTATAGGCTTTACTATGTTGTGCATAACCTATGAAAATACACTCAACACCTTTGCTTCCTAATTTCTTTCTCTTAGTTTCAGGTAGTCTTACAATAGCTCTACAACCCCAAACTTTAAGATAACCTAAATTAGGTTTTCTATTCTTCCATAATTCGTAAGGAGTTTTCTTATTATCTTTAACAGGTATTCTATTCAGAATATGACATGCAGTTAAAAGTGCTTCTCCCCAAAAACCTTTACTTAAACCAGAATAAGAAAGCATAGCATTAACCATTTCAGTTAGTGTCCTATTTTTTCTTTCTGCTACTCCATTTTGTTGTGGTGTATAAGGTGCAGTAACTTCATGTATAATTCCCATATCTTCACAAAATTGAGGAAAGTGATATTCACCACCTCTATCAGATCTAAGACATTTTATTTTAGAATCACACTGATTTTCAACTTCATTTTTATATGTCTTAAATCTATTAAGCACATCATCCTTATAGTTTAAAAGATATACATAACAATATTTTGAAAAGTCATCAATAAATGTAGCAAAATATTTACTACCACCTCTAGTAGGCGTTCCATGCAAATCACAAACATCACTATGTACTAATTGCAACAAAGATGTAGTTTTTTCTATTTTAGGAAAAGGCAATCTTGTTATTTTAGTTTGCATGCATATTTTACACTTTTCATTCATATCATTCTCATATTTAGGAATCAAATTTAAATTAACCATGAAATGCATTTTCTTTGTATTAACATGTCCTAAACGACTATGCCATAATGAAAGACAATCAACGATATAAGCAGAAGAATCCTTTTCATTGATATTGAGCTTAAACATGCCCTCATACAAATATCCTTTGCCTACAAAGGTACCATTCTTAGTCAGAATAAATTTGTCTGACTCAAATACAAGCTTAAAGCCAAATTTGTTAAGAAGACTTCCAGAAACTAAATTTTTTCTAACATCAGGAACATGAAAAACATTGGTGAGGCTAAGGATTTTCCCGGAAGTGAATTCGAGATCCACTGTCCCTTTGCCTTTAACCGCAGCTGTAGATGAATTTCCCATATAGAGAACATCTCCTTCCACTGTTTCATAGGCAGAGAACAAGTTCTTGTCCTTACAAACATGCCTTGTGGCACCAGAATCAACCCACCAAGAGTTGTCTTCTCCAAGCATATTAGCCTCGGATATCATAGCAGCAAATTTTTGCTTTGTGTCTGATGTCCCTCCTTTTTCCTTTAGTTTCTTGAACTCACGACAATCTTTCTTGAAGTGACCTGGTTTGTTGCAATGAAAACAATTTCCTTTCTTCTTTTTGTTTGCTTTAGAATTATTTGAAAAATTCTTCCGCTTGTTATTTTTTCCATGATTGCCATATTTTTGCTCCTTTCCTTCCTCCACCACATGGACCTTAGAAACAGAATTTTCTTGTTCCTCTTTACCATCTAGAATTCGAGACTCTTGTTCAATTCTTAAATGAGTCTCTAATTCTTCAAGTGAAAGATCCTCCTTTTTGTGTTTGAGTTCTTTCTTATAGTCTTTCCAAGAAGGAGGAAGTTTTTCAATTATGGCAGCAACAATTACATTATCATCCATATTTAATTTTTTCAGTTTGCAATGATTTATGATGCGTTGGATGTCATGAAATTGTTCTAGCACAGGCCTATTATCATGCATTTTAAAGCTTAGAAACTGACCGATAAGGAACTTCTTACTTGTAGCGTCTTCCGTTAGATATTTGGTCTCCAATGTTTCCCACAAAGTTTTTGCAGTCCCAACATTTTGGTACAAGTCGAACAAATTATCAGCAAGTGCATTGAGAATGTGACCACGACACAAATAATCATCGGTCTCCCATTTTGTGCGTTGCCTAGTCTGTTCCACGGTTTCATCTTCATCTTCATTTGGTTTCGGTTGTGACAAGACATATACAATCTTCAATGTTGTTAGAAGAAAATGAACCTTTTTCTGCCAACGCAGAAAATTACCACCATCAAAACGGTCCAACTTGACAAAGCTTTCTGTTATTTGTCGAAGTGATTTGGAAGAGTCGGCCATTTCCAAAATACTGTATTTAGATTGTTGGATATTATGAATGCAAATACAGAAATGGAACTCTTTATATATCTCAAAAATGTCAACTTCAATACAACAATGTAATTTCTGAATAGTCACTATAAACTTCAAGGCGTGATGTCACTTTCCTAAATACAGTATTTGCCCCACACGAAGAATTTCGGTATACAAACGGGAATCAGCAAATCCGTAGTCAAGATACAATGAAGCAATTGCACTGTCTGCAACTTGTATATTTGAAGACAGCCCTTGGATGTAGCAGCGAAGAACAGTCAATCAAGTTCTTATTCTGTTTATGTGCACAAAACAGAATAAGAGAATTTATATCTCCTGAAAACTGTAAGAGAGTAATAGCAGGGTATGGAAATCTGAAACTGGTTTTTGGTATCAATGTAATTCCGTTTTTAGGCAGCCTTTATTTATAGAAAATGAAAGGCTTTGTCTTCAAGAGTCATGACTGTTGAATTAAGTCATTTCCGAACAGGTATGACTGTTAATTACCAACAGTCTTAAGTCCTTTCCGAACAGGTATAATAATACCGAATCGGTTTTGCACGGGTCAACCAAAAAGTGACCGCGCCCGAGCCGACCCGGACGAATCCCGGCAACCCGCTACCACTGCGGACACGCGGCGTGCGAAGTGCAAAGTGCGCCACTAGCGCCTCTACAGCCCACTGCCCCGCACCCGCACGCGCGCGCGCGCGCGCGCGTGTGCGTGTGCGTACGGTGCTTCGCACCGTATTGAGGTCTCTTGAATAGCCTCTTAAATGTTAGATGAATTAACTCTTCATCTTCCATTTGTACTTATTAAGTGTACAAATTCTTAACATTTTTCCAATGTGGGACTCAAAGGTTGCCCACCCCTTTTATAGCTTAGTGGTGACACTTAGCTTTGTACATTTTCCAATGTGGGACACTATACCCTTTTATATTTGGGTTAGCTTCCCACCTCTTCCTCACACTTCCAATGTGGGACAAGCTTTTAAGGCTTTTACACCCAAAAAACTCTTACTCTCTTATTTTAAAAATCTCCAACATTCCTCCACCATTTTCAAAATAAGTTTTGTAAATCTTTGATTGTCTGTAAGACTGTGTATAAGCATTGGTGTCTCACGACTTGAACCAATACCCTGTGAAGGTTCGTCAAGGTTAACCATGAAAGTATAGTAGACTTGTCTTTGAACTATCAATCTATATTGATTATCCGGATTTGTCTTCACACACAAATCTTTTAGTCACTGATTATCCATATAAGCCGACACATGAATTAGGCCTTGTGTCTGTACCTTGATTTCATGAGTGCTTTAGAGTCAAGCCCAATACTCATAGGAAGCGGCACCACTTCCACACTCATATAGGTAGATTATCATAGGTGTCCATGTAACTTAAAACACCATAAATCTATTAAGGTTAAATCCATCCTCTTTCATTATTCATTACATGTTCTAAGCACTTATCCTTGGGATGTTAAATTTCATAGTGCTTACAATCACGTCGTATGATGTACTTTAATCATTGAACTTGAGACTTGAATATATCAAGTTTCAAGTTGAGTTTCCATCAAGAGTGATTATTATTAATGGGCTTTAGTCCCATCCCTATTGATGTCTTAGACACCAGTCCTCTTGCAAGACCTTTTGTAAAAGGATCAGCTAAATTTTGACTTGATTTTACATAATCCACTGTGATTACACTATCTGTAATCATTTGTCTGACATAACTATGTCTCAGGCCAATATGTCTAGACTTTCCATTATACACTTTACTATAAGCTCTGGAAAGTGTAGACTCACTATCACAATGTATAGATATTGGAGGCATTGGTTTTGGCCAAACTGGAATTTCAATTAATGAATTCCTTATCCATTCTGCCTCTTTACTAGTTGCAGCTAATGCTACAAACTCAGCTGCCATAGTAGAGTCAGCTATACAAGTTTGTTTCTTTGATCCCCAAGAAACAGCTCCTCCACCAAGAGTGAAAATCCATCCACTTGTTGAGGAATGATCCTCCCGCTCAGTTATCCAACTGGCATCAGAAAACCCTTCTAATACTGAAGGATATCCACTATAGTATATACCATAGTCCATAGTTCCTTTCAAATATTTTAATATTCTATTGACAGCATGCCAATGCAATAAACTTGGATTACTAGTATATCTACTTAATTTACCAACAGCATAAGCAATATCAGGTCGAGTACATGTCATGGCATACATTAAACTACCAATTACTCGTGCATATTCCAATTGTGAAATAGCTCTACCATTATTAGGGATCATCTTTAGCTGTGGTTCAAAAGGTGTACTAACAGGTGTGCAATCAAACTGATTAAATTTCTTTAAAATTTTCTCAACATAATGAGATTGAGTGAGAATTATATTTTTATCTTTCCTTATTATTCTCATTCCTAATATGACATCAGCTACACCCATATCTTTCATATCAAATTTAGAAGACAAAAAACTCTTAGTATTATTAATGCTTTCTAAATCAGTACCAAGAATTAACATGTCATCTACATATAAACAAATGATCACACCTTTACCATTAGCAAATTTACTATAAACACACTTATCAGATTCATGAATTTTAAAACCATAAGAAATAATGACTTTATCAAATTTTTCATGCCATTGTTTAGGTGCTTGTTTTAGGCCATATAAGGACTTAATAAGTTTACATACTTTGTTTTCTTGTCCAGGCATAACAAACCCTTCAGGTTGTTCCATGTAAATTTCTTCTTCTAAGTCACCATTTAAAAAGGCAGTTTTCACATCCATTTGATGAATCTCAAAATTATATATAGATGCTAATGCAATTAAAATTCTAATAGTGGCGGTTCTAGCAACAGGTGCATAGGTATCAAAATAATCAATTCCTTCTTTTTGTGTAAAACCTTTAGCAACCAATCTAGCCTTGAATTTATCAATTGTTCCATCTATTTTCATTTTCTTTTTAAAAATCCATCTACACTTAATGGGTTTAGATCCTGGAGGTAAGTCTACTAATTTCCAAGTTTTATTTCCCAAAATTGAATCCATTTCATCATTTATAGCTTCTTTCCAAAATGCTGAATCTACAGACTTAATTGCCTCACTATAAGTTTGTGGGTCTGTTTCAACGCTAAGAGTCAAAGCATATTGATTACAAGATGTGTTTCTAGTTCCTTCAACAAGATAGACTACAAATTCGGGACCAAAGCTTTTTTCTTTCCTAGGTCTTTTACTTTTTCTAATCTCTTCTTGTTCTACTAGTGGAGTTTCAGGTAACTGTGAAGGAGTGCTTACTTCTTTTTCATTATTAATTCTAGGAATAGAAGAAAACCTTTGTTCATAAAATATTGCATCTCTCGATTCAAATATTGTATTTACCTCAACAGAATCATTAGGTTCACTAACCAAAAATCTATAGGCTTTACTATGTTGTGCATAACCTATGAAAATACACTCAACACCTTTGCTTCCTAATTTCTTTCTCTTAGTTTCAGGTAGTCTTACAATAGCTCTACAACCCCAAACTTTAAGATAACCTAAATTAGGTTTTCTATTCTTCCATAATTCGTAAGGAGTTTTCTTATTATCTTTAACAGGTATTCTATTCAGAATATGACATGCAGTTAAAAGTGCTTCTCCCCAAAAACCTTTACTTAAACCAGAATAAGAAAGCATAGCATTAACCATTTCAGTTAGTGTCCTATTTTTTCTTTCTGCTACTCCATTTTGTTGTGGTGTATAAGGTGCAGTAACTTCATGTATAATTCCCATATCTTCACAAAATTGAGGAAAGTGATATTCACCACCTCTATCAGATCTAAGACATTTTATTTTAGAATCACACTGATTTTCAACTTCATTTTTATATGTCTTAAATCTATTAAGCACATCATCCTTATAGTTTAAAAGATATACATAACAATATTTTGAAAAGTCATCAATAAATGTAGCAAAATATTTACTACCACCTCTAGTAGGCGTTCCATGCAAATCACAAACATCACTATGTACTAATTGCAACAAAGATGTAGTTTTTTCTATTTTAGGAAAAGGCAATCTTGTTATTTTAGTTTGCATGCATATTTTACACTTTTCATTCATATCATTCTCATATTTAGGAATCAAATTTAAATTAACCATGAAATGCATTTTCTTTGTATTAACATGTCCTAAACGACTATGCCATAATGAAAGACAATCAACGATATAAGCAGAAGAATCCTTTTCATTGATATTGAGCTTAAACATGCCCTCATACAAATATCCTTTGCCTACAAAGGTACCATTCTTAGTCAGAATAAATTTGTCTGACTCAAATACAAGCTTAAAGCCAAATTTGTTAAGAAGACTTCCAGAAACTAAATTTTTTCTAACATCAGGAACATGAAAAACATTGGTGAGGCTAAGGATTTTCCCGGAAGTGAATTCGAGATCCACTGTCCCTTTGCCTTTAACCGCAGCTGTAGATGAATTTCCCATATAGAGAACATCTCCTTCCACTGTTTCATAGGCAGAGAACAAGTTCTTGTCCTTACAAACATGCCTTGTGGCACCAGAATCAACCCACCAAGAGTTGTCTTCTCCAAGCATATTAGCCTCGGATATCATAGCAGCAAATTTTTGCTTTGTGTCTGATGTCCCTCCTTTTTCCTTTAGTTTCTTGAACTCACGACAATCTTTCTTGAAGTGACCTGGTTTGTTGCAATGAAAACAATTTCCTTTCTTCTTTTTGTTTGCTTTAGAATTATTTGAAAAATTCTTCCGCTTGTTATTTTTTCCATGATTGCCATATTTTTGCTCCTTTCCTTCCTCCACCACATGGACCTTAGAAACAGAATTTTCTTGTTCCTCTTTACCATCTAGAATTCGAGACTCTTGTTCAATTCTTAAATGAGTCTCTAATTCTTCAAGTGAAAGATCCTCCTTTTTGTGTTTGAGTTCTTTCTTATAGTCTTTCCAAGAAGGAGGAAGTTTTTCAATTATGGCAGCAACAATTACATTATCATCCATATTTAATTTTTTCAGTTTGCAATGATTTATGATGCGTTGGATGTCATGAAATTGTTCTAGCACAGGCCTATTATCATGCATTTTAAAGCTTAGAAACTGACCGATAAGGAACTTCTTACTTGTAGCGTCTTCCGTTAGATATTTGGTCTCCAATGTTTCCCACAAAGTTTTTGCAGTCCCAACATTTTGGTACAAGTCGAACAAATTATCAGCAAGTGCATTGAGAATGTGACCACGACACAAATAATCATCGGTCTCCCATTTTGTGCGTTGCCTAGTCTGTTCCACGGTTTCATCTTCATCTTCATTTGGTTTCGGTTGTGACAAGACATATACAATCTTCAATGTTGTTAGAAGAAAATGAACCTTTTTCTGCCAACGCAGAAAATTACCACCATCAAAACGGTCCAACTTGACAAAGCTTTCTGTTATTTGTCGAAGTGATTTGGAAGAGTCGGCCATTTCCAAAATACTGTATTTAGATTGTTGGATATTATGAATGCAAATACAGAAATGGAACTCTTTATATATCTCAAAAATGTCAACTTCAATACAACAATGTAATTTCTGAATAGTCACTATAAACTTCAAGGCGTGATGTCACTTTCCTAAATACAGTATTTGCCCCACACGAAGAATTTCGGTATACAAACGGGAATCAGCAAATCCGTAGTCAAGATACAATGAAGCAATTGCACTGTCTGCAACTTGTATATTTGAAGACAGCCCTTGGATGTAGCAGCGAAGAACAGTCAATCAAGTTCTTATTCTGTTTATGTGCACAAAACAGAATAAGAGAATTTATATCTCCTGAAAATTGTAAGAGAGTAATAGCAGGGTATGGAAATCTGAAACTGGTTTTTGGTATCAATGTAATTCCGTTTTTAGGCAGCCTTTATTTATAGAAAATGAAAGGCTTTGTCTTCAAGAGTCATGACTGTTGAATTAAGTCATTTCCGAACAGGTATGACTGTTAATTACCAACAGTCTTAAGTCCTTTCCGAACAGGTATAATAATACCGAATCGGTTTTGCACGGGTCAACCAAAAAGTGACCGCGCCCGAGCCGACCCGGACGAATCCCGGCAACCCGCTACCACTGCGGACACGCGGCGTGCGAAGTGCAAAGTGCGCCACTAGCGCCTCTACAGCCCACTGCCCCGCACCCGCACGCGCGCGCGCGCGCGCGCGTGTGCGTGTGCGTGTGCGTACGGTGCTTCGCACCGTATTGAGGTCTCTTGAATAGCCTCTTAAATGTTAGATGAATTAACTCTTCATCTTCCATTTCTACTTATTAAGTGTACAAATTCTTAACATTTTTCCAATGTGGGACTCAAAGGTTGCCCACCCCTTTTATAGCTTAGTGGTGACACTTAGCTTTGTACATTTTCCAATGTGGGACACTATACCCTTTTATATTTGGGTTAGCTTCCCACCTCTTCCTCACACTTCCAATGTGGGACAAGCTTTTAAGGCTTTTACACCCAAAAAACTCTTACTCTCTTATTTTAAAAATCTCCAACAGTATACCAGTCTGATATTTCTACGTGAGTTCTCTTCTTCAATTTTTTCTATCCTAACTATATTTTCTTTACTATATATAATACACACTCCACATATGCACAGGTAACAGGTTTGAATCACAAAAAACAATGTTCCTCGATGATAATTAAATTACTTTCTATTATTTTCTCCATTTTGTTATACTAATTTCCAACGTTTATATGTCTGATATGAGACGTTACATTCTCAGAAGCTAGCTGTCCTTTGTTTTCAGCAACATTTCATTTATGCAATATTTATACAGCTACAGAACATATAACATGTGATGTGACAATGCGAGAGCTACTCTCATATCTTCTATTTTTCTAGGGATTGTTATTTTGTAAATAATGAGTTTCATATTAACCTGTTTATGACCTGGTACATCGTTTACAGCCACAAATCGATATGGGAGTTGAGGCTTGTTCGGATAGATACAACACGTCATACGACGAGTAACTTTAACGTGTCTGATGGGTCCATCCGATTATGACCCAAGAACGTTAAACCTGCTCCTGTACCCGGTAACTTCAAGTTGATTATTTTGTGTTAACGGGTCGTGTTGAATTACCACCCCTACTACCCACCTTCTATAGAGGTGGGCAGGGTTCAGAAAATGATAGGGATACTTTCACACCATTTTAAATCTGATTTAAAATGGGAGGACTACCCCCAATTGTGCATCCCATTTATTTCATTTAAAAAAATGGATAGCTAATAAGATATGTACCTTTATTTGGAAGTTTAACTATCCCTGTTGGCTTTCTAGGGAAGGCGCTACCCCTCGATGCTTTTCCTTACGTGGGGAAACAAGGATGTGCTGAGAAGTTCGAAGATATTGGTACAGGAATCTGCCAGGTGTGTCTGAAAGGCTTTGTCAACTATGTTGGATGATTGTGTTTGATGCACAGTCCGATGATTTCATATTTTTAATTTTTGTTACCGACTTATTATAGTTTATGCTTGTTTTACTTATGTTCATTGTGCTTCGACTTAAACATAGGTTGTTGATGGATTTCATGTTTTTAATATTTTTTAGGGACTTGTTATTGACTATGATTGTTATGTTATTAATAACTAATTTCTCTTTGCTATATTAGGTATAACCTTTTTTAACTCCGCCGATGCAATTATATATTTTGCATTGCCGGTCCCAAGCCCGGATAAAGGAGGAGGGAAATAGGTTTATATTATTCCACATGTCATTGAAACATCACCCCTTTCGTTTTTGTTTTCTGTTTTATATGGAATAAATTTTTGTTTTTATGCATAATAATGTATATATTTGTTGTGTTGAATGAAAATTTCATTTCTTGAAAAGGGAGATTCTTGGAAAATCAACATTTGAAATAAGAATCTCAATGATGAAATGACTGCCCATATCGCTTGTTTATGGCATAATGATGCCTGCCCACATGTTCAGAACTTAGAAGTCTCTTTCATTATCTTATTGTGCTCTTTTTTCCCACATAGGTTGGTTTCTCTTATATGTGTTATGTGTATGTATTTTGGCCTTCTTCTACAGAATTATAGTTGGAACATCATGATACTTCTCTTGTCATTTTCTACTTAAAATTATATTTTTTTCACAAGCTGATACAGAAGGTTGGACCAATCAAGGGAGGGAGGGAGGATTTCAACCGGACGGGAGAGGGTTGGGTAAAGCTGTATTTGCCGATGCAAGGTTGGACCGGAAATCAACAGAGATTGGTGCTGCAAAGGAGAAATGAAAATTATTCGGTGCCTCTTGCTGCGTGAGGGCGAACTTCGTGACAGAAGCAAAAAAAGAAAGAAATTATGACTTCACCAATCACTTCGGCCTAATCTTCCCACTTTTTTCCTCAATACCATCGGTAATCAACCTTTTTTTTAAATTTCTTTCTTTTCAGCTAAAAGATGATGCTTTCTGTTTGGCAAAAAAGGAAAAGAAAGATCAGATTAAGTTATTTAATGGATTAATCAGTTCAACAACACCCAAAGTTCACCATAACTTGGCCACGGGTTTGGATGATAAGCCTATAACTTGGACCTTTTTTAAATACAGACTGATGGTTTCTTTTATACAGTCATTCATCCTATAATGGGACTAAAAGAATGCTCGTTATACGATTGAACATCTCCTCTTTTTATTCATATTCTAAAGAAATCAGGGCCACTGCTTTCAGTTAAACCAATTGAATGGATATCAGAGTGAAGCAAAAAATAAGGACACAATCAAGTCATGGGCTATAGACGTGGTTTCACTATGACAGAATGCTACTAAGAGTGGTGGTGACAAATCGATAGGCATGATGCAATAATCGACAAACTGAAATCATTATATGAGGTTTGTTTGGCATAATTACGTTGATCGTTTTTTCCTCTTCTAATTTTGGTTACTTAAAAATGGTTTCTCTTATATCTGCACATTTCAATTTATTTTGTTAGTACTAAATTTGGTACTCATTAGTATCTTGATTGCCAATTAACATAAATTATCCTTATTACTTGGAAAAATACCATCATAAATAAATTATTATTTCTACTTGTCCAGTTTTCGACCCAACAGAACAATTCAAAAGTATTTCCAATAAAACATTCTCCATTTTTAATCAAAATCATAGTTTCATCGTACTATTATTCCCTCCATTCATAAATTATCATAAGCATTAACATGTAAAGAAATGTACGCAAGTATTGTAAAGACCCACGATTTGACATTATATTCCTACTGTACATGAAACCGTAACTAATGGTTGTCATTTGGCTCTAGTTGAGTTGACTCATGTGTATTTTCCTGTTCCATTTTAGAAGGTTAAAAAAAATTTGCAAAGAGTTTTTCATTGTTCAAACCACTTGAATCTATATTAAAATAATATTTTGAGAACCGAATTGAGATTTCATAAAATTCAATTATACACGTTCCTCAAAATCGTCAAGTAATGCAGGAACCCACAATCTCGATTTGAGCTTAGGAAGTTTGGGTACAAAGCAAGATATTCGTGATTGCATCATTGCAATTCGAAATTGATTGGAGAAGTCAGGATTTAGGCCTAAGGTGGTATATACTAATCATTTTAATTTGAAATTCTCTCTCTAAAATGCACTTGGCTGAGTAGGGACGCGTCTATGAGTCACGGTTAATTGAACAGGCGAATGGAAACGTTCATCCACAAGTTCAACAACATGTGGTTATAGAGACAAGCGTCCAATTAGAGTTTCCTAGAAAATTATTAATCACGGAATTTAAAATTTTAATTACCATTACTTACTACCTACTAATAGTAAGCAAGTAGTAGTGCTGTTACTAAGATTTCTTACTCATTGCATGAGGATTTAAAAGTGTCTGTGGGAGACAAAATGTCAGGCAAAAATTATTAACAGAGCATGATTGAGAACAAGATCAAACCAAATAGAATCAAACATTTAAACAATTGGAAATGTTGTATTAATGGAGACAATTAGAGCACAACTAAGAGTAGAGTTAGGGATGAGTATTGAACGAATGCAATTTTGTAGCATTCGATATGTTTTGAGACCGTGTTAATTTAAATTATCATACTTTTCACTGAGCTTACGCATTTACCCAAATACGAGGTTTGTTGGTCACTTCTGTGTTTTACATAATAGTCAAACTATAGCGGTCGATTGATCAAATGATATTAGCCACTGCTCATCACTTTTTATGTTTCGTATTGATTCGCCTCACCTACTTCTTGTTTGATATTTCTATGAAGTGCATGATAAATATGAAAACAACCATTCATGGGACTTTTAATGTTTTGAGTTCGGGTTTTGATTGTAGGAACTTGATTTAAGATATTCAAGAGAAGAATAAAAAAACTGAAAATAAAATGCAAGGTTGTATAGGCCCTAGATGTTGTCTCAAATGGATTGAATCGTTCTCCTAGTAATGAAATAAGGACGATTGAGTATCTACCCCTGAGCTGACTTGAAAAATAGCCAAGGTGGTATGTTGTCTGAGCAACCCAAATTCATGTAAATTCACCTCAATTAAAGATTCCAAATTAAGCCGTATAAATTTAAATTGAAATTCCCAATTTACAAATGAACTTTATCATTCTTTTAAATACTAATTAAGAAAATTAAATATCCACTAAATAAACCTAATTGGTCTTTTAATTTCAATTAGATTCCAATCAAAGTATATTTTGATTCATCATTTCTAAGGGTTCGTTTGGCAACCCAATTCCAAGCCATAGAAATGGAATTGGAAGGCCAATTTCAATTCTACGGAATTGAAATTGGCCTTCCCATTCCAATTCCAAGCCTTGGAATTGGATTGCCAAACAGGCCCTTAGTGTAATCCCAATTACACTTCATCTCATTGTTTCATAATTTTTCCAGTTCTTGACATAGTACTTTACTATCTTAAACTTATCCTACCTAATTAAATATCAGTTAATAATAGTTTAACTTTAATTTTGGAATTTGATCTCAAGTCTGATTAGATCAAAATTATAAGTCCTCCAATAGCCGAGTGATCATAAGAACTTCAATAACTAAATGATAACCACCCAATAAAATATTGAAATCAACGACTCAAAGTACCATTCGTATCAAAATACAATTTTCTGGTTTATGTTAGGTTATTTGGCAACATGGTGAAAACTTTTGCAAATTATGCAAATGAACTGACAATCTCAAACTTTGGCATGCTTCCTGAATGCCCCCTTGCCAAAAATATGGCATGCAACAAAAGTATGTCAGGAAAATAATATGACCAAACCTAAAAAACAAGTGAAAAACAATAGAGCATGAGCGCGGGATGAATGGAGGTGATAGTGGAGGGATGCTTTACTTGTTTGTATGAGGAATTATACCTAGCATACGAAAAAAATGGACATAAAACTATCTGTTAATGGGGCAATTAGACATGGCACATGACAAATCTATTAAAAAAACTATCTGTTAATGGGGAAATTAGACCTGGCACACGACACAAATCGATAAAAAAATTATCAGTTAATGGGTCGACCCTTAATGAGTTTTGGGCAATCCTTTAGACACGATAACACAAGTAGGTGACACGGGCCTAACCACATGCATAATGAACTTGTTATATATAATGAATACACGATATAAACCAGAAACAAGCCCGATATGATATGACACAAACTATACATGGCACTTAACGATTAGGGTATGAGTTGAGCGATTTTTGACAAAAGCACGATATGACGTAACCCATTTCCATGTATAATGTAAATTGAGGGGACAATTGAAGAATAACAAGATTCTAATCTAATTATTGTATATCCAAAGGAACCATCAATGAATTAATAGCCGAGTTGAAGAGGTCGTTAGTACGAGATAATGAAGATTCCACTATTTTGCCTAATACTTTCTATGTTTACCGGTTTTTCCATCCTTGAAAAAAGAATGTATCCAGAGCTTATCTTGTGTGATGTATCATATTGACTAAGGAATCTTCAACAAGGATAATTCCAGGGGTTATGATCCAATTGCTGGGGCCACTACCATTTTGGGTTATTTTTATTGCTTGTAGTCATGCAATAAGATAATTAAAGATATGTAAAGTTGTACGCAATACAAATTTACTAAATTTGAAAGTTGAGAAATAATTTAGTACAGTTCATCTGCAGCAGGGTTCAACTTACAGGATTTCAGCTATGGTTTTGTTTAAAACTGAATTACGTAACGCTTAATAATTTTCAGTTCTTGGATTGGAGTTGTCGACTCATTTCTGATGGATTGTTGGTTGCAGAAGATATTCCAAAGATATCCAGTGCCTTCATACTTTGCATCTCTTTTGGTGCAATGGAGGGCAACCAAAACAAAATGAAAACAATTAAAAATCTTCAAGTGTATAAATAAAATAAAAGGATATATAACACCAGTGGACTTTATAATTAGAAGAACAAGAGCCCACATTAAGAAACTTTAAACCCAATAAGCTAAAAGTTTAAAAAGAGATCAAATAAAAAAAGGGGAAATATTGGAGTCACCCACCAAATCTTTCACTTTACCAATTTACTCTCATCTTAAAAGCAATTTTAAAACTAAAAGTAGGGTGATATGCATAATTTGGTGGGTGATCTCGTTATGTGCAACTTAGTATTTCTTGGGCTCTTAGGTGTGGAAAAATATGTACGAGTACAAGAGCCGCCATGTTATACAATTGATGTGAAAAGCTTGTGTCCGGATATAAGAAATATTTATGATTGAAGAAAAACATTAAAAATTATGTAATCGTAAAAAATCTAGAGGGGAAACTATAATTCTCCTTACCTTCCTCTATAGTTAACTGGATTGCTCTTTTCTTCCACTCAACCGCATGTCTGTTAAGGCTAACCAAAGATAAATGTAGAATTACTGCTAAGATTACATAAAAACGAAAGAAAGAACAGAACCATCAAAATAATTAATATTTAATAAGTGTATAATATAGTACTAAGCATCATTTTTGCAATTGAAGAGCCAACTCTGAGCATAATCTCTTTTATCTGTAGGCAAGTGACCGTTCTCTCATTTGATGCTCATCAGCTCCCTTAAGGCAATGGTGTTCAAGAAATTGCAACCCATTACCAGGATTATGAAGAGAATAGGGTACTGAAGGTGCATTGTAAGATTATGTCATTATTGAACTCCTATGATTCACGGTAATTACAGGAAGATGACGCATATTTTTCTCCTTCATCTTAGTTCGGGGTATTTCATCCTGGAAAAAATACCTCAATTGGCAATAACAAGAATACGAATCCGAGTTATCCTGAATTTTTCCTTTGCTTTGTTCATATTCAAATCTTTTAAGGGCATGCATGAGATGGTGGTCATTTGCACCATTATTGCTAGAGGGAAGAGGGAATGTTTGGTTTGAAGAGTACTCAGGTACAAGTCTCTTAGTCCTGCACACCTTCATAGCATAAAAATAGGTTTTCCTCTTGAAAAAGTGAACTTTCTTGACCATTACATATTAAGCTCCTATTATCATTTTGAATAGCTATCAACACTAACTTCTTTGTTGACCATGGCCAGAAATTCAAATGAGGTTTTTAGAGATTGTATTATTTCTTTTGTAGACCATGGGTATATGACTCAAGGGGGGACAGTGATATATTAGTGTTTTGGTGTATCAAATATTTATTTATAAGTTATAACTTGATTCAATATTCTAGTAAAAATTTGATTAGTAACTGGCAAACCTTAGTTGCAATTATCCTATTCTTCATTAATGCGAGTCAAGTATAAGTAATCTCTTTAACCATTCTCTTTTATGCATTATTACCGATGTGAAAATCCAATTTCTAAACTCATTGTGATTTTATTTTCTCACATTTATCACATAATTCCTCACTTAATCAATTGATAACACCAGAAGATGTAAGTTTTAAAGGGAGAACAAGCATCAAAGATTTTCACCATGGTACATCTTCATTTCCATCCTGCTGAACCTGGTTATATTGGGTGAATCTGAATTCAAAAATGATTATGCATCCTTAATTTCTGTCATGCTCAACCAGGTTATATTTGGTAAAAACTGAACTTCAAATATGATTATGCAATCTTCATTCCATCAAGCTCAACCTGGTTATATTTGGTAATGTTGGAGCTCTTTAACTGCAATTGAGCAACCTTATGTTTAGCATTGTTGTGTACAAGTTAAATGGCTACATATATTAGTTAGATTCAAAATAGTACTTGCACCCTCCTATGAATAGGATGGTCATCCCATTGTACAACTTCTATTAAGTTTGCCTTGTTAATGATATCCACATTTATTCATTCATTCATAAACTTTCTTGTTTTATATAATAATCTAAAAATACAAGAGAATATATGTTTATGTTCTCAATGATATTGCTATCATTATATTTGATCTCCCTCAAGTGCTAAGTACTATTTTTGTCATGAAATTATATGCAAATATATATGGCACCTTAAAAGAAATTTTACCATAGTCTAAGAAACAACCAAAGTAATTACCAAATGGACTGATTAAATATTCAAAATTCATGTCTTACTCGAAAAGCGAAAGATGTATATAAGAAATGAATAAAAATAATTTTACATACAGCCCCTTAAGCTTAATGTTTTGAAACCATATATTATAATTTAATAAATACTCAAGTAGGGTGGTACATCAAATATTAGAGGAACTGCTCCGTGCTTGAGAAAAATATTACTGGCAATTATTCTACTGACGGGTGTAGTACGGTTATGAAGAAATCTATCCAACAATAAATTAATTGAAAGAGAAGAACTTCCCTAAAGAAAAGAGCACTGATTACCAAATTAAAGAAGAATTTAAAACTAATCCATCAACTAAATCACTACTCAATAATCCATTTCATTCGTTCGAGTATCACTCCAATAATGCAGATTACATTTTATTTATTTGCTAAGAATCCTGCTAGGACTATAATACTTTTAAAGATTAACACTAAAAATAAATAGTATAGGGTAATTACTAAAATAACTACCAATAAATATCCTAACTTCCTACCTACGTCTCCCTCCCCCTAAAATTAATGCTCCTTTTCATCTAACTAGATTAATAAAAAATCTCTTTGAAACAAAAAAATGAATAAATCAAAAGTCTCTTGAAAATAAAAAAGATGATCCATTCTAGACTCCATTAATTAATCTCTCGATCCATGATTACACAAATATTTTTAACGTTGTATTTATAGAAAAAACTTTGAGTTTTTATTTATAAATGACATAAAGTTTTTTAACTAAAAACAAATAAAAATATGTATAATTTTTATATATAAAATACGTACTATTTTTTTTAAAGTTTTATTTATAAAAAATAGTTTTTAAGTTAAATTTTTTTTTTCAATATTTTGATTTTTTTTAATATAAATAAAAAAATTGGTTGTAAAAACATTTTTAACCTTTTATTTATAGAAAAAACTTTAAGTTTATGTATAAATGACGTACAATTTTTTAAACTAAAAACAAATAAAAATATATATAATTTTTTTTATATACAATACTTACAGTTGTTTTGAAGTTTTTATTTATAAAAAATAGTTTTTATATAATAAAAATATTTCAAAATAATAGGCAAGTTTATGAAAAAATAATCTTTTATAATGACTTTAAGATAAGATATTGATTTTTTGATATATACTATTTTATATAATTATAATGATATTTGTTTATTGTACATCATCTGTGCATCACACGGATTGCATGCTAGTCCTAAAATAATATATATATAAATCTAATTTAATCCAAAAAACAAAATACAATTATTTGTAAGTATATATTATGTTCCGCATCGTTCCCTCCATCATTAAAAAAACTCATCCACGAGTTTTATAGTGGTGAAGAATGAAAGAGGATAAGCAACTTGACATCCACGAAGGTTTGAGATTCCCAAGGTGTTGTAAAATCATTTTCAAGAACACCATAATATTAATCATTGATACATTAATGATTAAATTTTTACATACAATTGTTCCTAATAAAAAGATTTCGAATCTTCATGATAATCACATATAATCATTATGCGGAACATAAAATGGTATTAAAATAACATACTTGCATCATGTCACAACTATAAAAATTGATGGAACAGTCAACCTAAATGATGTCCGATTGGGCTGAATTTCGAAACATGGCTTCATCTTCTATATGACTTTGAACGCATTCCAACGGTTAGATATTCTTGTATAGTCAAAATTTCTCTCCCTTTCCTATAATTTCATTATGTTGTCTTTCTAGAGTGTCTGAATGATGGAAACCAGTCACTTATTTATAGGTAGGGACATGACCTACATCTCCAATAGTCACTTAATATCAACCGTCCATCAAGGTAGATGCCCAAAAGTCCTTTCGACTCTTGGTATTTGGAGTACCATTTCATTAACCAAAGTGACTCTTAGTATTAATATAATTATGGAGCACATAATGTAGAATTATATAAAATAATTCTAACAGTCTCCCACTTGATCCATAATTATCTTAAAGTGAGCAATAACCTTTGAGTCACCCTTAAATGGTTTTTCATAAAAACCTTCATCAAACAACTCATTAATGCGAGTCATGGTGCTCACACACTAATTCAAGAGGATGATCGCTTCCATGTACCACAACATTAAGAACTCATCCAATAAGGTATATAAATAGGGTTATTCAATAATGGTCCAATAATGTCTTTATAAAAGACTATTTCTGTCACATTCTTTCATTCACATGCATGTGTACAATAATGACAAAAATAAATGATTCTGAAACACTATATGATATCTTATGGTAGTGTCAAAATAAGCACTAAAAAATCAACCACATCAAGATTCTATTAGCTATACTTTAAGACTCGTATCTTAAGCATGCGTCTTTAATGTCTTTCATGATTGCCCAATCATGTGGATTTTCTATGTTAACACTTATACAAATGTGTTAAATGACACTTGTTTTAGAATTTCTTCTTTAAAAGGTATTTACATTCAATGGGCTTAGTTACTCTCATAATACCTAATGTATCTTAATAAAGAAGATTGCAACGATAGTATCATAATATTTCAGCAACTTGGCAATAGCGTCGACAACTCCAAGTCCAAAAATTTAAATTACGTTGCCATAATCAATAAGTTGTAGCATCAAAGCATGCTACAGATTCAAATTTTCATAATAGTCAATGTATTGTATTGCACTCCTTCATTATATTGGTCGTTAAACCAAAATAAACATAAGTAGATAAGAGTGAACTCCATATTTTTCATAAAACCAGTAAATCTGAGTTGTAATAACTGATCGTACAAAAATGAACAGTTAGCTTTAATGTGAGCATATTATCTTTTTGTATCTCACAACTTCATCCATATATATTGAAAATTCATATAACATTTTGTTTCTCTACTTTACAATAAATTGAATATATAAACTTACTTCCACTGATCATAAGTTGTATAAATTGAATATACAATGATTAGAAAATATATGAAGGTATTACTTCTAAAAATATCATTGGTGGGAAAGTTAATTAAGTTTATACAATCATTTCTATATAACATGTGTAAAATATCATAAGCATAATAGTTTTCACATACACTAAATGTAACTCTCTTCATAATGAGTTACTCATCTCACAAGAATTTTACGTCCTTGAAAAAAATAACGTACTTGGAAAAGGTGAGAAGGTTCATTTATAGCCTTTTCTCGTTATACATAAAATATTTTACTACAATTTAACTTTATTCATTTAATGTAATTCAATGAGATCTCGTAGTCCAGTAAGGTTACTTCTTATGAGTTGTGAAAACAAAACCAAATATATATTTATCCTTATACCATATTCATATTCATGTAGATACACCATATAATCAATTAGAATAGTGGACTCCATTTAGGATCTTCTTAATACCATTCCTTATGATTTTATCTACATTTGTCTCATAATTTAGTGGTTGATTATTTGTTCTTTGTTGTTTAAGCAATCCAACAATCAAAAGAACAAGTATTGAAGAAAGTTATCGGTAATGAGATAAGTACCCTACCTTCCTTTAAAATCATATTTCATGATTTTCAACTCCCACTAATTACACCATTCATAATGAATTTGACATTCGATTGTCTTTAATGCAATAAGCACATGTCAATGACGATTATATGATCTATGTAGGTCCACTTTAAGGGAATTTTCTCTTAATCTCCCACTTGGGCCACATAGGTCAACCTTATATTATATATTGTAAAACCTTAATGGCATCACTCGAGTATCAATATTTATAAGAGATATTCCAAAAATCTTGTCCATAAAAAATTATCAAAAGGAGTCTAGATTTAATTTGGTACAAGATTATAGAGTTTCATTAATAATACTATGATTATGATGTGGGATTAAAACAATATTTAAAAGAAATATATCCAAGCATTGTTTTATACAAAACATCAAAGGAATACCATAACCCTTGAGAAGCACTGAAAGATGCTTTTAAAAAATATCCCTCACAATCAAGTGTAGACAAATATTTTTCAAGAAAATTGGAAACATTAAGTGTTTTATAAAAAAACAAATGGCTTGATTACCCAAGATTAAAAGAGAAGGAATTTTATTTGAATTTCTAGTTTATTTTGTAAACAATCATTGTTAAGTTTAACTTGCAAACTCTACTAAGATGAAAACTAGTTTCAAACCATAAAAGATACGTATTATTTCTATCATTATTAGTTTGAGTGTGTCCACACAATATTTACCATTAATAGTGGGCTAAAAAAATCCAACATAATAATCGAGAGAAACAAAATCAGATCATAATTTGTTAAAGATATGAGATAAATTACTCACTACATTAATGTTTTGATTTGACAACACATACGTTAATATCTCTCTAATACCTAATGTGTATTTTATTTTTCTCATTAGTAACCATTTATTATCAATTATATGATGCTTGTAGATACTGGAGTATTAAATATACATGATATATACACTAATAATATATAAGATATGTAGAGTTTATTCAATCAGTCAGAATCAATTCCTTGTAAGGAATAATATTGTGTGATCATTAAACTCAATATACTTCTCATTTATAAGCATAAGAGGTTACTATTGTTATCAACTTTACATTTAATATTCATTTTTATTGTAGTTAGGTCACTGTGATGACTACCAAATATTTCATAATATGAATATTACATTAAGTAAAGACTTTCATAGAGAAGTCAATAAATTTTCCACTTATGTTCATTAAATATCGCATGAGGAATGAACTAAATTATTCATGTTTGGGTTCCATAAACTTAATTCGTGATATCATGATGAAAGACATCAGGATTTGATGACCATTATTGCCTTCCCAATATATATATCACCACTTAAATTTTGCCCAATAATTGTAATTGGACCTCTAGGCTACTGAATCACAAAATTGAATAAACAATAATATTTATGCAACATCATAAATCGTAGCATTTAATATCATACATGGATCGGTAGGCAACCAAAATATGCATGATATGAACGCATTAGTCCAATATTTATCTGTTATGGAATGGAGTACTTTAACGAACACCAATTCTTACATTATATAAATATTAGAGATAAGTATACATGTGTAAAATACCCATAATACAAAAATAAATTATATAATTGTCTATTTCTTAATTTGAAATTCATGAAAAACTAGACATAATGTGAAGACCATATAGACAATGAGTTCGCCTGAGATATTACACGAATTATAGTAAATAAAAAATATGAATCATTTACTTTCACTTCATCACTTATGTATGAGTAACAAATCATAAATATTGATCCAAATCATTTATGGTCATACTAATGCACAATATGGTTATAATGACAACTACCAAACTAGTGGCATCTGTAAATATGATTATATAACTTTGATGTCAATTATTTAATATTAACAAAAATTCCAACGTTTATTTGATTCAAATTTTAGCATGTTGCGCTTCAATTTAACCTTATAACAAACATTAGGATAATTTGAAATGACTACAAGTATAATATCTTCACATCTAATCTTGCCCAGTATTTGGCCATTGATTAAACTGAATGAATACCTACTTATGAGTCTCAAAATTGCAAGTCATGCATTCAAATATGCATGAATACAACGAAATCATAAAACTACATATCCGTACATATGAATTGTAGCCTGTGTTTGACATTTAATTCAACTTAATGGGAATACTAGCATTAGAATAAACAATCATTACGATATTCAACTACATGAATCGTTGGACTGTGTTTGGTACGAGACTCATTAAAATAAGAATATCATAATATTCAATAATATGAATCATTGGCATGTGTTTGGCACGAGACTCGTCAAAATATGAATATTAATAATAACATAATATTCAATAATATGAATCGTTGGCTTGTGTTTGGCACGAGGCTCATAAAAAATATGAATATTAACATTAACACAAGTTGAATATCCTACCATATGAAATATGTTGGCCTGTGTGTGCCACGAATATTCAACTACAATAGGATCATTAGAGAAAGGTTTATAACAGTTCTAGATAAAACATGAAATATGGGGAAACTGATTTTTTTTTCTTTTTTCTTAAAAAAAATGAGTTAACATCATGAAACTGTAGAAAATTACTCCATAATCTCATAACATTTGGCGGAATTCAAAAATAATTTTTTTGCAAGTTGTAAACATTATTTATGGAAAATCATGAGATCTTAAACTTTAGCTCTGATACCACATGTAAAACCATTTTCAAGAACACCATAGTATTAATCATTGATACATTAATGATTAAATTTTTACATACAATTATTCTTAATAAAAGGATCTTGGATCTTCATGATAATCACATATAACCATTATGCGGAACATAAAATGGTATTAAAATAACATACCTGCATCATGTCACAACTAGAAAGATTGATGGAGCAGTCAATCTAAATGATGTCTGATCGAGCTGAATTTTGGAACGTGGCTTCATCTTCTATATGACAAGAACATACTCTAATTTCAACTCATTCCAACAATTAGATCTTCTTGTATAGTCAAAACACTATTTCAAAATTTACTCTCCTTGAGAATTTAGATTTCTCTCCCTTTCCTATAATTTCATTATGTTGTCTTTCTAGAGTGTCTGAATGATGGAAATCAGTCACTTATTTATAAGCAGGGAGAGGACCTAAATCTCCAATAGTCACTTAATATCAATCATCCATCAAGGTAGATGCCCAAAAGTCCTTTTGACTCTTGGTATTTGGAGTACCCTTTCATTAAACCAAAGTGACTCTTAATATTAATATAATTATGGAGCACATACTGTAGAATTATATAAAATAATTCTCACAGATGTATCATCATCATGGTGACTTTCAGAAGCAAAGTTGACTACATGAAGCATATATCAATGTCTGAGGAAGCATAGAGCAAACCAAAAGTTTCAATATAAATCTTTGAATCATTGATGTCCACTTTTTTCTCTTCAAATTCTTCAAGTATTTTCTTTGGATCCTTGATCTCAACGCGTGGCTCTCCAATTGGTTATGAAAGTACAACATTTGTTCCTCTACTTTTCATTTATGATATCTCCTTTAATATCAGACTTAATAGTGACTTCATTTTCTTCTTTAGCTATTAAATTCCCACTTCCTGCTATCCATATTCTTTTCCCTCGAGTGTCGAGCTACATACAATCATATTACCCAAAATTCTGATCATGGTCGGTCCTAAGATTGATAAAAATTGACAAGGCCCCATGAAAAAAATTATAAAATAGGCCCCTTTTATATGTATTGATATAAAAAATGGGCCTTCAACGTGTAAGTAATAACAAATAGATCAACGGGGCATGTGCGATCACTCACTTAGCACATGCTCAAGGCCGCCCCTGATCATGATCATAAAAAATACATAAAGTATAATATCAAAGTCCTATATTGTGGATATCACTTCCTCTATTGCATTGTAATGCGAAAGCATAAATTTTGAAAACAAACAGAAAAGAAAATCTAGGGAATAAATACAAATTAACAAATATCGTCCCTCTCTAAAAACATGATTAATATTTCTATAATTTCTTCTAGGGCGCATTTGGTTACAAAGGAAAAAATTAAAAACACAATTTTGTATTTGTGAGAACTTGAGTGGCTTAGGGAGACATTCTCTTACTTTTTCAGTTTGAAAAATTCTTTTCATTAAATGTGAGGGAAAAAATGGAGCGCGTGTCACATTTTAAGACAATTGTTCAAATATATTTGCAATCAAGCACCAACGAAGTTAAAAATGCGAGAAAATAAGTATTTTCCATGGGAAAAATGTAATGCCAGCCAAACACATCCTTTGACTAAAAGGGAGAAGAATATAATGCTTACCAATATAAGGATTACTACGTATTTAAAGGCAATACGTATGATGGATAAGCATCATACTTCATTGGAAGGACATATATGTTATACAAGACTGTTTTGTAATCGTAAATAAGACATAAACCAACATGTTATTTCAAGGTTTAAAATAGTTTTTAACATGAATTCCAGGATATTTATTCTTCATGCAATTACTAAATTAATATGTTGTATAACTATATTTCGAAAACCAACCTTTGTTCATTGCTAGGGTTAGATATAGTGCTTGAATATACCCAAAAACTTGACTTCAATCCTCCAATACATTGCTCCTTGAAACCTCTTAAAAACAACCCAAAATTGTCACCTGTATGTGCTTAGAATTTTAAGAAAATATGAAAAAGTGAATTTATGATTTTCTCTTCCACCTTAGATATTTGTGTGTTATGAGATAACTCTATATTATGGAAAGAAACTCTATATATAAGGGAAAGAGGGCCTAAATTCCTAGTCAAAGTTGTCATATTATTAAGGCTCCACCATCCATCAAGTGGCTTAAAGATAGGAACCAACCCAATCTCTTAGTTTTTTGCATTTATTTCATGCCTAATTAAATATCTTATACTTATCAAGACCACATAAATGGGAGATACACAATTTCGAATTTTAATATAATTGAAATTACAAATTAATTTCCATTTTGTCGAGATATTTTTATCCCAATCACGAAGTATGCCTCACCCATATCTTTCATTTCAAAATTTTCAGAAAGGTATTCCTTCGTTTCACATAATAAACCAAGATCATTATTGGCGATAAGCAAGTCATCAACATATAGTACTAAAAATACAAACTTACTTCCACTGATCTTTAGGTATATACACCCATCAATAATATTTTTCTTAAACCCAAAGGAGGTAATTGTAACATGGAACTGAAGGTACGATTAGCGAGAATCTTGTTTTAGACCATAAATTAACTTCTTTAACATACAAATCATGTTTTCCTCTCCTTTCTTTATGAAGCCTCGTGACTGTGCCATGTAGACTTCTTCCTCTAAACTCCCTTTTAGAAAAGTTGTTTTCACGTCTATTTGGTGCAGCTCTAAATCATAATGATCCACTAATGCTAATATGATTCTTAAGGAGTCCTTATTTGGAACTGAAGAGAAGGTCTCATTATAATCAATGCCTTCTCATTGATTAAAATCTTTGGCAGCGAGTCTTGCTTTATGTCGTTCGATATTACTTTTTGCGTCAAGTTTGGTCTTAAAGATTCATTTGCACACGACTCATTTTTGTCCTTCTGGCAATTCGACTAACTCCCAAACTTTGTGTCATTCATAGATTTTATTTCTTCATTCATGGAATTAATCCATTTATTAGAATGATTACTATTAATAGCTTTTTCATAAGAAAATGGATCGTTAATATTCCCTATGTTAAATTCAGCCTCTTGAAGGTGCATAACATAATCGTCCGGAATTGTCGATCTCCTTTCTCTTTGAGATCTTCTTAATGGAACTTCCTATGGTGCTTCGATAAGTTCATTAGTTATAGTCTCATTATGTGGTTGTTTAGGCAATTGACCATTCACTTGTTGTTCATTATTATTGATTGGGTTAACGATCGGTTCAATGACAACATTAGAAACCACAGGTACGTTATGAACTCGGTGTATAGGAACTTGTACCCCGACTTCTTGAATGATTATTACTTCCTTTTCTCTTTTATTCCCACTGAATTCACCATCTTCAATGAATTTAGCGTCTTCAGTTTTTAGTATTCTAGTTGTATGATTGGGATGATAGAATTTATATCCCTTTGATTTTTCTAGACACCCAATGAAATGATATGATAATGTCCTAGGATCCAATTTCTTTTCTTAAGGGTTATAAATTTTAGCTTTCGTTGTGAAACCCCATACACGTAAATATCTTAAATTAGGTTTCCATCCTTTTTACAGTTCAAAAGGGTTTTTGAAACATACTTACTAGGAAGCCGATTTAGCAAAAGGGCCAGGGTATTGTCCTGACTCATTATAAATATCTATAAAATTCACCACCATTATCAGACCTAATAATTTCATCTTTTCGCCTAGTTGTCTCTCGACCTCAGTTATGTATATTTCAACGACATTCACAGATTAAGATTTATCATGCAATAAGTACAAGATGCAATAACGTGATAAATCATTGATAAAGGTAATAAAATATTTTTCTCCACTAATAGATGGAACATCAAATGGTCCACGTATATCTGTATGAATTATTTCAAGTAGCTGGGTGCTTCTTGTGGCTTATTTCATTGTATATTTAATATGTTTTTCTTTAATACAGTCCACACATACATCATAATCAGCCCAATCTAGGTTATGAAGAATTTCATCTTTATTAAGTCTTTTAATTCTTGGCCTAGATATGTGCCCTAATCGTTTATGCCACAAATAAGAACATTATTCATTATTTAGTGCACATTTCACACTAACATTAGGATGCAAGATTACCAGGGATTCAAAAAAATTCTTTTCATGATTAAATTGATATAACCATCTATTAAAAATCCAGAACCAACATTAACAGAATTTTTAATCAATCCAAAGTAATTATTCTTAAATTTAACTCCAAAATCGTCTAGAGCGAGTTTGGAAACTTTAACTAAATTCCTATAAATAAAGGTAACATACAGATTTTCTTGTAAATCTAATTGAAAACCAGAACTTAAAATTACGTGAAAGACTCCAACAACTTTTACATTAGCCTTTGCTCGATTGCCCCTTTAAAGAAAATGATCATTTGGATTTGTATTACGGATCGTAATAAAGACCTACATTGAATTAGAAATATGTCACATAGAACCAGAGTCAATACACTAAGTGTTAGAAGGAACATTAATAAGGTTTGATTCGAAACAAACAAAAATAAAAGGCTTGCCCTTTTTCTCGAACCCTGCCTTGCGTTTGTGATAATCTTTTTGAAAATTGACCCTTTTTTTTATAGAACTGGCACTTTTTGTTCTTTTTCTTTTTCACAATGGATGATGAAGGTTCAGCTTGATGAGACAACCCAATACCTTTCTTAATGCCTTCCAGTCTTCTTCTTAAAACCAGCTCCTTTGACCGTTAAATTAGTCACCTTCCCTTTACACACATGACCATTATTTTTCTTAAGTTTGCTTTCCTCTTGTATCAACATGCTTTGCAAATCAGTTACATTCCACTTGTCTTTAATCGTGTTATGGTTGATTTGGAAAGGCCCATACTCAGGAAGTAGGGAATTTAGGATGAATTGAATGAGAAAAGACTCGTCCACATTCATGCCCAAAACTCAAAGTAACAGCGAGATTAATCATTTTAATAATGTACTCATTCGTGGTTCGAGTGCCATTGAACATCATGGTGATTAGGTTAGCCATAATGACTTGTCCTCTAATATAGTAAGTGCCTTGATTATTTATATTTTGGCATTTTTGAGACTTTACATATGATTTATAGTTTTCTTCAAGTTTTTTGGGACTCGTACCATGGCAAAAGAGATGCGTACCCATTCCATGACGTCGCCTTTTATAATGGTATATTAATTTTCTTTGATGTGGGGGAACCTTACTACTTGGAGTGTGTGATGAGATAACTAGAGCATGTCCAAGTCATTCATAGGGACCCACACCCATTATAGGTAAGAGAGGAAATAATGTTGCCCCTTATGATGTGAAGTTTGATAATAAAAAATGGTACCATAGACTGACATGACCATTTTATTATAGCTAAGTCACGTTTAGTACCGGTGTTGCGCCCATGGGATTTAACTGAACATTACATGAAATGGTTCTTGTATTAGCCCGGTCCTATCATCCAGAGTCCTGCCAATTGCAAATCCGTAACTAAAAAATCTTCATTGGTAATTTTATATTCTTTAAGTAACTGCATATACTGTATTATATGTCAATATCGCCTCTAATATTGATTTATTTTCAGTATGATCAAGTTCGCAAGGTGATGGAGTTTATCTCTAAAAACATTCAAGAAGAGGACAATACTGATGTTGCAATATAAATGAATTGAGATATTGAAGCATATGACATCCTTTCATCAACAACTGGTATGGTAGTTGGACCATATATTGAAGAGAAGAAGAATAATGAACAGAAGTAAAACAAAAAGAACAAGAAGAAGGTTATCAAAGATCACGAGGAGGTTCCTAAGAAGTGACCTAAAAAAAGAAAGAGGAAATGAATTGCATAAATTTTGGTTGTATGAATTTTGGTTGGAAGAATTGTATAAATACTTGTTGTATGAATGTTTGTTTGGAAGGATTGCTGAAGAAACTAGTTTTGTATGACATTGAACATTAAAGAAACTAGTTTTGTATCATATTTGAATCATAAATTATGAGGATTAACACATGTTAAATGATTAAGGACAAATGTCAAATTATTAAGGATTGAATTGATTTATGATGCCTATACCGAATTATAACACAAGTGATTCGTTATCCTAATGATGAATGGCAATTAAAAAAATATTGTTTAGTTATGTTCACACCGAATGGATACTGTTAGAAAATCTAGTTACGGATTAAAAATAAAATAATGGATTTGGGTTTATAATACCGAATATAGTGATTTATACTCGTTATGAAGGTGGTAAACTACGATAGTAACAAAATTAGCGAACCTTCCTATTCGGGGCTCTTTACCCGAATCACGATGAAACGTATCGACATTATTATCCTTATAAAGAATTCAACATGTGGTGTTTTAAAGCAAAATAATCCGTAGTGTGGTATTATGAAGGATTCGGGTTAAGTGGTGATGAATATTGATGTACGTCTTGTACTATGAATCACGAATCATTGTGAATATCGTTACAAGTTAAAGGGACTACGGCCAAACATGTGTCATATCATGTGAGAGGAATATGACGGGACGATAAGCTAATGGAGGTCATGGACTTCGAAGGGACATAACTAAACCTTAAAGATCATGTTAGCAGGGATACTGTTGCTAATAGGACTCTACAACGCAATCAAGATGAACACGAAGAGACCTAGGGTTGTAGGATGCCCAAGTCTATAAATAAGGGCTATTTGATTCACATTAAAAGAATTTATAATGGGAACATGATAGATTGGACTCTCATCCCCTAGCACTCTATCTGTTACCATTTTTTGAAGTTAATAAACCAATCCCCCTCCCTTTCCACATGGACTTAGGCCGATCTCAGGGCCAAACCATGTACATCTTGTCTCCTTATTATTATTATTATTTCCGCAGTCTAATATTTTTGGTGCTAATATTCAATTATATCTATTGTTGTGGGTCAATAACCCCTACATAATTTTAACACTTAAGTTTTTTCCTGTGTGACACAATATTTATAATGTAAAATTTGTAAATAAGCCCTATTTATATTTATATTTACAAATAATGTTTATCTAATTGCCATATCATTTATCAAGGAAAGGACATAATAAAAAATAACAAAACAACACTAATTTAGAATTGGTCTTGAATTACGTCATAACATCCACTAGTCTTGCATCACAACATTGACTTCCCTTACCTACCCTCACAGAAGGTTCATTTAGCCTCGTGATGGTGGGACAACCTATGTCCTTAAGCTTGCATAACATAGAGTTTTTTTCATCCTCGGCCGAACTTAACCACCGTTGTTTAAAAAATATCATGTTCGGTTCGTAGTTTACTTCGTGGTATTTTACCAAGATGGGAATCATGGTTAACTTACACATGTGAGAATCCATTTCGCCCAATTTATTGGACAACCCTCCTAAATAGCCAGCTCGTGAGCGTATGGTAGGCCATACACTTTTTGCAACATGTGGTCACACATCACCTTCATAACAGAGTGTTTGATACACATCATCATATGCCTCAATAACCATTTGAAAAATATCCCCAAAGCTTTCTCTAGTCCCAGAAGTGATAATGTGTTTTGAGTCTTTTCACCTCCTAATAATCTCTGACCACTTATTTGAATTCATTATGCTTCATTAAAAAAATGAGGAATGTGAACAACACTACGTTGAGGACCAGCCACCCAATATATTGAATGATGAAAATAAAAGCCTTTCTTAGGTAAGAGTTGTGGAGGTAAGAAAATAATGATGAAAATAAAGAAATAGTGTAGACACCCCATTCTAATACCCCATGACCTCTCATAAGGTCCCTAGCAGCTCCCTTCATTATTGTAAACTCATGTCATACCCCAGGTTAGGGGTGGCAATTTTTGACACGACACGATAACCCGACACGAACTCGACACGAAGTTAGCAGGTTAGGGTTGACGATTTCTTGACACGAACCTGAATATGACACGATCCGCCAACACGAATATTAAAAGGGTTGGGTTAGTGTCAAACACGTATAACTCAAAAATGACACGAATAGACCCTCTTAACTCGTATTTTATGGAGAATATAAAAGATAATTTATATATCTTGATAGGAATTCTATAAAATTCATGAAGAATCGGATGATAAATTATTTATGTGTTGATAGAAGTTGAAATTAATTAAATTCAAATTATTGTAGGCCTATGATTGGTTAAGAGAGAAGAAAAAAATTATTTTATATTTTACTTGATGGGTTATTCGGGTCAACCCGAACACGACACGATAATAAATAGGTCGGGTTAGTGTTTGCTCATCTGACACGATTAGTTAAATGGGTCGGGTTAGGGTTGACTAATACTTGACACGAACCTGACATGACACGACCCGAACACGACACGACGCACATGAATTGCCACCCCTACCCCAGGTACTGACCTAAAGGCCATCAGGCACTCCCAGGCTCTGTTTGACCAAAATTCAAACTCTTCAGCTTGATTGAGAATGAATGAATCTTCGAAGGTCACTGAATCCCCTTTCCAACGGTCCATCCCATGCACAATTCTGACTTACGGTGAGGACGAACGACCCATTTTCCACCGAAACTCGATCAGGAGGTCACCGGATGCTCCCAGGCTCTGTTTGAGCAAAGTCAACTCTTCAGCTCGATCGAGACTGAATGAATATTAGAAGGGCACTGAAATCCATTTCCAACGGTCCACCCCATGCACGATTTTGACTTATAGTGCGGACGAACGATCCATTTTACTCCGAAAGATCACTAAATGCTTCCAGGCCCCGGTTGGCCGAAGTCAATTCCCTAAACCAGGTCAAACTCTTTAGAATGTCAAATTACATCTCCTAAAATTTCTAACGGTCTGCTTTGTGCACGATTCTAACTTACCATGCGGATGAACGATCCGTTTGCGTCCGAAGTTTCCTCGTCCAAAGGACTGACGAGTGCTTTCGAGCCACATTTGACCCAAAGTCAACTCCTAAACTCGGGAGCAGTACAAGGACTTTCTAAGTTATCTAAAATACCTTTCCAACGGCTCATCCCGTACACGATTCGGATCAACGGCTGAAGGAACCTGAAAGACACTCCGAAACGGCAGGTTCCAAGCCCTGCCTATCGGCAGTGTGCCTAAACACACCTGCCGATTGGCAGGACTAGGGCTATGCCGATTGGCAATGCCCTGGGCCTATAAAAAGTAGGGCCTAACCTCATTCCAAAAGGACGAAAATCAGAGATCCATCACTCTCAGCAAGCTCAGAAAACCCCTATAGAAGTCAGCGTGATTTTCACATCCAAATCCCTTTTCAGCCTTCACCTTTCATCACCTTTTTCATCAAACTTGGTGAATTAAGTACTCTCCATAATCATCCAAGTGCAAGGGATGCTCTCTAACATCCAAGATCAAGCTCAAAGATCTTCAAGAAGGTCCAATTTTCTCAACTCTCTCTTTAAATTCCCCTAATTTCGCATTAACTTGTTTTGTTACTTAGTACCGTTATTCTCTTATCTCACATATCCTAATATACTTTATATCTAGTATTATTGCACATCTCTTATTTTCATATAAATAAAATCCAAAAAAAATAAGAAAAAGAGGATTTGCTCATAAATTTCAAATGAGAATTCTCACACTTTTCTCACAACGAAAATACTTTTTTACACACACACATATAAGAGAAGTCCCTGATTGGATTTATGGGATAAATCCCACCCCTCATTTTTGCATGCGAACTACGTGGACTTTGATGTCTCTATAGTCTATGTAGACGTCTTAGGGTAAAACCCGTGACTCAAATCCTATTCTTATTTTTCTCTTATTTTTTATTTTCTCTATATTCTTTAAACTCAATTCTCTTAAACTCCACATATACATGAATATTTGTTCTTAGTGGCGTATTATTCCACATGCGTTATCATCCCCTTATAATGATCGATGTTAGGATAATCGCATAAATCCTATTTTCTAATATTATTTTTTAGGAACATTCCTACGAATGACTCACTTTATCTCTTCCATGATACAAGTCGATGATTCCTATCGCCTCTATATATACACATGCACACACATCACGGGGAAATAAAGGAAAATATCAACAACCCATGAGAGACCGTAAGGGAGGAATGGGTGCCTAACACCTTCCCATCTCGTAACTTAGCCTCCGGACCCTTTTTTAAATCATTTTGGTTTCGTATGTATCAGTATGTCTTTGGATGATTGTAATACCCCGTAATTTTATTGATATTTATTTAAGGGATTAAAGGGATTATTTAAATTAAATGAGAATTAATTGGAAATTAATCCGGATATAAATACTAACGAGGTGTGAGTTGGTATTTGATTATGATGTGTATATATGGAAATATATGAATATTGAAAATATTAAAATTTGTCGCGAGACTGAAATACGATAATTTGGAAAATTTAGTTGGGACGCGCGTGTCAGTCGCGTCAGAAATGTAATTATTTGAATTAAAAAATGAATTTTATTTTTATCAACCGAATGGCCATTTTGAGTGCGCCAACGAGTTCGGAAGGGTTGAAATAGTCAGAAAACACTAACCGGGGGTTTAGTTTGGGTCCTGGGGCATTTTTGGGCCATACCGGCAACTTAAAAGGGTATTTTGGTAATTTTAAAAATTAGGGAATTAAAACCCACAAAAATTGGAGTTTATATTTATAATTTTAAAGGGGCCACTAAGGCCATTACCCGCAAAAGTTTAGAGAGTGGGCTACGGGAGTTTTGAGAGAAGTTGGAGAGAAGTTATAAGAGCCAAAACCAAGCCATCTTCAACCATGGGAGAAAAATTTGTAGAGAAAGGAAAGAATCAACCTTCATTCACCAACATAAATTCTGAAGAACAATCTAAGGCAAGTGATTTGATATTGTTAGTGCATTGAATATGTCTTCCATGTTTAGTGTAGGAATTTTTCTATTCTTGAAAGTTTTGAAGAAAACCAATGAAATTGATGGAAAAGCTTTGAATTTGGGTTAGGAATTGCATGCAGAATGATAATGGACTGATTTAATATCCGAAGAGTTATATATGATGATTTAAAAACGGATTTATGATGAGTAATTGGGCATAATAAAAATCATGAGTTCTAGTTCATAGGGTTTGGGAAATATTTGGAGATTCACATTATTTCCATGATGATTTGTAAGATTTGACCCCTAAAATATGTTAAGAGATGATCTAGGGTGATTAGAAATGGTTTATATACGTTAAAACATAAGTTGGATGGACTTAGGGTGGATTTAGAGAAGAGAAGAATTGAGAAAAATGGACTTGGGAATTTCTGGGCTGAAACTGCCATCTCGTTAGAAGACCTGCCCAGGTCGTTCGAACGACCTCGTTCGAACGAACTTCTAACGAGATGACAGTATGACTTCTAACGAGTTGGCATTTCGTTCGAAGCCTTTCGTTCGAATGAAACTTGTTCGAATGACCTCGTTCGAACGAGATTTCTAACGAGTTGTCAGAATGGCCTTTTTGGCCTGAAATTATTTCTAGTATCCCGTAGACTTATTTAAATGTTGAGATGACCTTCCCTTATTAACTAGTGGGTATTGTGGGGAGATTTGGGGTACATTGGGGAGTAAAACTTAGAATTTTGTAGTAAACCGGATGACATTTTTGGATTTGGGAATCGAGTAAATAATCACGACGTGAGAAGAGTTAATAACTTAAAAACATATAAATCGGGGACTTGTGAGTTGTGTAACACTAAGTGTTGGTATAAGAACGAGAAGTATACCACTAACGAAATCTTGTGATATCTAAGATGTGTGAATACTTAGTATATGTAATTATCTGTGTATAACATACCTACCTTACTTGCTATCATGGGAGGTCAGCATTCGTTTAGGGCCATCTAATCTTTGTGTGCCTGCGGGGGGATTCAGATTGGTACCTCGAGGACATAGGTCAGAGAAGGACTTATTGAGAAGTTAATAAGTCTGCTGATCACAGGAGCGTAGGTATGTGCGTGACCCATGTGATGTGAACTATGTTCGCCTCCATTGTTTGTGATTGTTATTTATTAAAATGATTCCTAAGAGATTCGAAATACGTGGTCCTTATGTACGTGATGTACCGGGATTTGATAGCAGAGTATGTGTGCACCGCAGCTTAGTCTCGGGGTGCTAGTATTGTATATTTATGATGAGAATAATATACTGTTAAATTGAAATGAATTGCCAAGAAATAAATGTGTGTATAAATAACAGTAATGGTTTGTATAATGGAAATGAAAGATCTCTAGTAATTAGTTGCACCAATATGGGAAACTGTGTAGTAAGGTATAACACTCTGTTAAATAAAAGTTGTTGGGAATTAAATTGGATATCGTATAGTAATGTTAGATTTTGGTATCGGACTAGTTAGGTATGGGAGCAACTAGAATGGGTACGGGTACGATAGGAGCGCACAATTAGTTGAGAGGTGAGGAACTCATGTGAGTGCACACACTATCATGTACTTTATATTCACTGTTTAATGATATTAAATACTTACAAATTTTTAAATTATTTTCACAATCGGGCTCCGACCCGTTTGCTTTCAAATCTATTTTTTTTTGTAAAAACCTTTTAGGTGCCCAGCCTCAAGGACACCATGCATAGGAGTTCTATTCAGGGGACGTGCTGTAGCTGCTGTGGAAGTTACAGAATCTTGGCAGTAGACGCCTCCATTTCCAATATTAACTCCATTATTAGATTTTCTCATTTGTTGGGCATGTCGCCCCATTCCTTTTAGAGACATCTTACTTTTCAGTTATTTAAGACCTTGGGTTGTAATTAATTTTAGTGAAGCAGACTTTGTATTTAGTTATTTCGATACTCGCATTGTTGTGAGGAGTTTTCCTCCAGACTCATTATTATTGGATGGTTATTATATTGTGACTATGTTGTGTTGGTTATGTAACTTTTCATATATCATTTATTGCATGTTAATCGAATTTAATTAAAATTTACAACTCACTTTTTAAATATTAGGTGGCTAGTGATTGCTAAAACGTTTTCGACAGTGATGCTATGAACTGAAACAACTTGGCATTTTGTATTAATCTAATAAAGGAGTAGCTACCCGGTATTTAATTAGTCGGGGTGTCACAGGTGGTATCAGAGCATCAGGTTCTAGTGTCATTAAGATCTGTACGACTTATTTTGTTTTCGCTGAGCTTTCTTTGATATAGAGCCCTATATTTTAGGACTGTTGTATTCTTTTGTGTATGCTTCGTTGTTCAGCTATTTTGAGATAATAATTGCAAACTTATAAGACTTTACTCTCATTTTAGATGCCTCCACGACGTGCGCAGCTAGTTCCTAAGGATGCACAGCCAGAGCCACAACCTGCACCATCTCAGGGTACTATGAATGCCGTCGAGGTTGCAGCTATTGTAGCCCAAGTGGTAAATGCCGCCCTAGCCGTTGTACAGTAGGCACCACCCCAGGTGCCGGTAGTTGCGCCAGTTCAGGCTCATGCATTCCCGTCTGCTTGGGAATGTGTCCGTGATGATTTTCAGAAAGCACACCCTCCGAAGTTTGCAGGTAGCTCCGATGTTGTGGTATCCAGTCAGTGGAGGAAGGACATTCAGAGACACTTAAGGATGTACGAGTGCACATATGTTCAAAAGCAAATACTGGCTACTTTCAAGCTAGTAGGATCTGCATTGCAGTGGTGGGAGTCCATTACCACCGCAAAGGAGAGGGACGCCCTTTCTATTCAGGAGTTCTGGGTGCGGTTCGACCGTAAATATTTTTTCGTCAACTGTTCACACTGAAATGAGGAGGAAATTGATGAACCTCAAGTAGGAGGGGAGGACCGTAGCCGAGTATGAGGCTAAATTTACTAATCTCTTGAACATTGTTCCGGATGAGATTTCGACTGAGGAGAAGAAGATTCAGAAGTTTATGGATGGGTTGACTTGGAGGATCCATCAGCACTTGTTGGGTAATCTCTCGTTGGCCACTTATTCTGATGTGGTTAATGCTGCACTACTGCATTGCCAGGATCATCGCTTCCACATGTCTGAGAGCAAGAGATCAGGAGAGTCCAGCCATCAGGGCAGGACCGGGGGAAATGGTGTCAGCGGGGCACAATCTGCTCAGGGATAGCACAGGCAGGGTGATCAGGGTTCCCAACAGGGGGATCATAAGAGATTCATATCTGGAGGTTTTAGGAGTGGTCAGGGAGGTTTCAGACAAGTCCATCAGGGTCAGAACGGCCATCAGGGCCAGCAGGGTCAGAACGGCCATCAGGGCCAGTTTCAGCAGGGCCAACATGGCCAGGGGAGGAATGGTAACGGCCACTAGGGCCGAGGGCTGCAGGGACAGCGAGGGGGAAACTTCCCGGGGAAGTGTTTCATTTGTGGCAAGACTGACCACAAACGCCAGGATTTTCCTGACAAGGGAAGGGCCCCACCGCAGCAGCAGCAGGGTGCTCGACACGAGCCACAGAGGCCTATGTTTCCCGCCGCACTCCCAGCACCACCACAGATGGAAGCATTACCACCCATTCCAGCGGTCCCAGTTCAGTAAGGATAGCTTCAGTATGGGAGAGTGTATCAACTCCAGCATGCCGCAGCCCCATAGGATCCACCGGCCATTGAGGGTATGTTCTCTATCCAGGAGACTATGGAGTGTATTTTATTTGATACGAGGGCCACACATTATTTTATTACCATGATATTTGCACGCACCAATGGGTTGTTAGAAACCGCCAAGAGCATGGTTACTTGTGTATATTCACCGTTGAGTAGAGGTTCCGTAATTTCCCTTATTTGTAGAGGTGTGGGTATAGAGACCGGGAGGTTTACTTTACCCGCGGATATGTTAGTGTTAGAGATGACTGAGTATGATGCCATTATTGGTATGGATGGGCTAGTTGCGTACCGAGCCATGATTGAATGTTTTAGTAGGAGTATTATCTTTGCCATTCCCGGGCAGGAGATGTTTTTGGTGGCGATGCCTCGCTCTGAGGGAGGATCGTCCACTCACTTGTACTATATAGAGGAGGAGACCTCTAAGGAAGTGGTGATACCACTCGATTCGATACCCGTTGGTAGTGATTTCACTGATGTATTTCAGGATATACCCGGACTACCTCCGAGTAGAGAGATAGATTTTGTGATCGATTTGACACCGGGCACTCGGCCTATTGCCCGCGCACCTTACCGTATGGCTCCAGCAGAGATAAGAGAGCTACGAGATCGGATAGAACAGTTGTTGGGTCAGGGGTTTATCCGGAGGAGTACATCGCCATGGGGTGCCCCTGTGTTGTTCGTAAAGAAGAGGGATGGATCGTTGAGGTTATGTGTAGATTATTGAGAGTTGAATAAAGTCACGATATGAAATAAGTATCCGTTGCCCAGAATCGACGACTTATTTGATCAGTTGAGAGGATCTTCCTTCTTCTCAAAGATTAATTTGCGATCGGGATACCATCAGTTGCGCATCAGGGAGCAGGACGTCTCAAAGACTGCTTTCTTGACGAGGTATGGTTCCTATGAGTTTCGGGTTATGTCTTTTGGCTTGACCAATGCTACAGCCGTGTTTATGGACTTGATGAATAGGGTATTCAGAGAGTTCCTAGACCAGTTCATCATTGTCTTTATTGATAAATTCTGGTTTACTCCCAGACAGAAGAGGAGCACATCGAGCATTTGAGGCAGGTTTTGCAGACGCTACGTCAGAACGAGCTTTATGCAAAGTATGAGAAGTGTGGGTTTTGGCTGAAGGAGGTTCAATTTTTGGGGCATATCATTTCAGATCGGAGGATATCTGTTGATCTGGGGAAGGTATCCGCGGTGAGGGAGTGGGGACAGCCCACGACACCGACTGAAATCCATAGTTTCTTAGGCCTAGCAGGATACTACAAGAGGTTTATTCGGGGTTTCTCAAAGATAGCGGGTCCTTTGACACATCTGACTCGCAAAGGTGTGCCATTTATCTCGAGCGATACCTGCCAGTTGGCATTCGATGAGTTGAAGGACAAGTTGACCTCAGCACCTGTGTTAGCATTGCCGAGACCTGGAGTTGAGTATTTAGTCTACACTGATGCGTCCTTACAAGGACTTGGAGGTGTATTGCAGAAGGAGAGTCAGGCCATAGCTTACGCTTCCCATAAGCTTAAGCCTCACGAGAAGAATTACCCCACCCATGACTTAGAGTTAGCGGCAATTGTATTTGTCCTTCGGATTTGGAGACATTACCTCCTGGGGGAGAAGTTTCGGTTGTTCACGGATCACAATTCCCTATAGTACCTCTTCACGCAGAAGGAGTTGAATATGCGTCAAAGACGGTGGCTTGAGTTTGTGAAGGATTATCAGTTTGATATCCAATATCACTCGGGGAATGATAACGTGGTAGCAGACGCGTTGAGCCGTAGGCCAGTAAATAAGGTGGCCGAGGTGTGGAAAGCTAAGTGGAAGGAGTTAGGACACCAGGATGCAGTGGTCCGATCGTTCATGTCTGTGATGACGATTACACCTTGGATTGTTACGAGAGTGGAAAAGGCCCAGGCAAATGACACGTTCTGTCAGGAGCAGATAGTTCGATTACTAGCAGAGGGATCCGAGTCCTATACCGTTAGCTCAGACAGGGGATTACGCTTCAATGGGAGACTGGTCGTTCCGGAAGGGGAAGACTTACGACACGAGGTGATGACAGAGTCGCACGGCTCACGATTTGCGGTACACCCTGATGGGGATAAGATATACCAAGACATGAGACGTTAGTATTGGTGGAGAGGGATGAAGAGAGATATTGTCGTGTTTGTTTCTAAATGCGCCACTTGTCAGCTGGTAAAAGTGGATCATCAGAGACCGGCAGGACTTCTACAGCCATTAGAGGTTCCGATGTGGATATGAGAGAGCATATCCATGGACTTTATCACGGGGTTACCTACGTCACAAAGGGGTCACGACTCTAATTGGGTAATTGTGGACCGGTTGACCAAAGTTGCTCATTTTCTACCCGTGAGGAAAGACTACACTACAGGACAGTATGCCCAGATTTTCATTGTGGAAATAGTGAGACTTCATGGTGTGCCTCTAAATATCGTATCTGACCGAGACAAGATATTTGTTTCACGGTTTTGGGAGAGTTTCTAGGAGGCTATGGGCACTGAATTGCAGTTGGGTATGGCTTATCACCCACAGACCTATGGGCAGACCGAGCGTACAAATCAGATGTTGGAGGACATGTTGCGTATGTGCATCATAGACTTTGGGGGTGGATGGGAGCAGTACCTTCCACTGGTGGAGTTTGCTTATAATAACTCCTACGAGTTCACCATTGGCATGGCTCCATTTGAGGCGTTGTATGGTAGACCTTGTCGTTCCCCAGCATGTTGGTTAGAAGTGGGGGACAACAAACTCCTTGGGCCAGAAGTGATTCAGGATACTTCGGCAAGGATAGAGATGATACGGAGTCGCATTCGGGTAGCTCAGGACAGACAGAAGAGCTATGCTGATGCAAAGAGGTTCTTCAGAGAATTCAAAGTGGGGGACCAGGTTTTACTTAGAGTATCTCCTATGAAGGGCATTGTGCATTTTGGGAAGAAGGGGAAACTGGCACCGAGATATGTGGGGCCATTTCCTATCATAGAGCGGATTGGGCCAGTTGCGTATAGACTTGGGTTACCAGAGCACTTGCATAGGATTCATGATGTGTTCCATATTTCCTCGCTAAGGAAATATATTAGGGACGATTTGGCCCATACTCACATTGCTTTGGAGGACATCAATCTCCACCCCGATAGTTCCTACGAGGAGGGCCCGATTGCTATTTTGGACGGAAGCGAGCAGAAATTGCGGTCAAAGATAGTATCGTTTGTACGTGTTCAGTGGCGGCATCATAATGCCGAGGAGTCGACATGGGAGCGCGAGGATGAGATGCGCGAACGTTATCCAGAGCTATTTTTACCAGGTACTTTTTAGTTCCGAATTTCGGGACGAAATTCTGTTATTAGGGGGGGAGTATGTAATACCCCATAATTTTACTGATATTTATTTAAGGGATTAATTAAATTAAATGAGAATTAATTGGAAATTAATTCGGATATAAATACTAATGAGGTGTGAGTTGGTATTTGATTATGATGTGTATATTTGGCAATATATGAATATTGAAAATATTAAAATTTGTCGCGAGACTGAAATATGACAATTTGGGAAATTTAGTTGGGACGCACGTGTCAGTCACGTCAGGAATGTAATTATTTGAATTAAAAAGTGAATTTTATTTTTATCAACCGAATGGTCATTTTGAGTGCGCCAACGAGTCCGAAAGGGTCGAAATAGTCAGAAAACACTAACCGAGGGTTTAGTTTGGGTCCCGGGGCATTTTTGGGCCATACCGGCAACTTAAAAGGGTATTTTGGTAATTTTAAAAATTAAGGAATTAAAACCCACGAAAATTGGAGTTTATATTTATAATTTTAAAGGGTCCACTAAGGCCATTACCAGCAAAAGTTTAGAGATTGGGCTACGGGAAATTTGAGAGAAGTTGGAGAGAAGTTACAAGAGCCAAAACCAAGCCATCTTCAACCTTGGGAGAAAAATCTGTAGAGAAATGAGAGAATCAACCTTCATTCACCAACATCAATTCTGAAGAACAATCTAAGGAAAGTGATTTGATATTGTTAGTGCATTAAATATGTCTTCCATGTTTAGTGTAGGAATTTTTCTATTCTTGAAAGTTTTGAAGAAAACCAATGAAATTGATGGAAAAACTTTGAATTTGGGTTAGGAATTGCATGTAGAATGATAATGGACTGATTTAATATCCGAAGAGTTATATATGATGATTTAAAAACGGATTTATGATGAGTAATTGGACATAATAAAAATTATGAGTTCTTGTTCATAGGGTTTGGGAAATATTTGGAGATTCACATTAATTCCATGATGATTTGTAAGATTTGACCCCGAAAATATGTTAAGAGATGATCTAGGGTGATTAGAAATGGTTTATATACGTTAAAACATAAATTGGATGGACTTAGGGTGGATTTGGAGAAGAGAAGAATTGAGAAAAACGGAATTGGGAATTTCTGGGCCGAAACTGCCATCTCGTTAGAAGACCTGCCCAGGTCGTTCGAACGACCTCGTTCGAACGAACTTCTAACGAGATGACAGTATGACTTCTAACGAGTTGGCATTTCGTTCGAAGCCTTTCGTTCGAATGAAACTTGTTCGAACGACCTCGTTCGAATGAGATTTCTAACGAGTTGTAAGAATGGCCTTTTTGGCCTGAAATTATTTCTAGTATCCCGTAGACTTATTTAAATGTTGAGATGACCTTCCCTTATTAACTAGTGGGTATACTGGGGAGATTTGGGGTACATTGGGGAGTAAAACTTAGAATTGTGTAGTAAACCGAATGACATTTGTGGATTTGGGAATCGAGTAAATAATCACGACGTGAGAAGAGTTGATAACTTAAAAACATATAAACCGTGGACTTGTGAGTTGTGTAACACTAAGTGTTGGTATAAGAACGAGAAGTATACCACTAATGAAATATTGTGATATCTAAGATGTGTGAATACTTAGTATATGTAATTATCTGTGTATAACATACCTACCTTACTTGCTATCATGGGAGGTCGGCATTCGTTTAGGGCCATCTAATCTTTGTGTGTCTGCGGGGGGATTCAGATTGGTACCTCGAGGACATAGGTCAGAGAAGGACTTATTGAGAAATTAATAAGTTTGCTGATCATGGGAGCGTAGGTATGTGCGTGACCCATGTGATGTGAACTATGTTCGCCTCCATTGTTTGTGATTGTTATTTATTGAAACGATTCCTGAGAGATTCGAAATACGTAGTCCTTATGTACGTGATGTACCGGGATTGGATAGCAGAGTATGTGTGCACCGCAGCTTAGTCTCGGGGTGCTAGTATTGTATATTTATGATGAGAATAATATACTCTTAAATTGAAATGAATTGCCAAGAAATAAATGTGTGTATAAATAACAGTAACGGTTTGTATAGTGGAAATGAAAGATCTCTAGTAATTAGCTGCACGAATATGGGAAACTGTGTAGTAAGGCATAACACTCTGTTAAATAAAAGTTGTTGGGAATTGAATTGGATATCGTATAGTAATGTTAGATTTTGGTATCGGACTAGTTAGGTATGGGAGCAACTAGAATGGGTACAGGTACGATAGGAGCGCACAATTAGTTGAGAGGTGAGGAACTCATGTGAGTGCACACACTATCATGTACTTTATATTCACTGTTTAATGATATTAAACACTTGGAAAATTTTAAATTATTTTCACAATTGGGATCTGACCCGTTTGCTTTCAAATTTATTTTTTTTGTAAAAACCTTTTAGGTGCCCAGCCACAAGGAAACCATGCATAGGAGTTCTATTCAGGTGACGTGCTGTAGCTGCTACGGAAGTTACGGAATCTTGACAGTAGACGTCTCCATTTACAATCTTAACTCCATTATCAGATTTTCTCATTTGTTGGGCATGTCGCCCCATTCCTTTTAGAGACATCTTACTTTTCAGTTATTTAAGACTTTGGGTTGTAATTAATTTTAGTGAAGCAGACTTTGTATTTATTTATTTCGATACTCGCATTGTTGTGAGGAGTTTTCCTCCAGATTCATTATTATTGGATGGTTATTCTATTGTGACTATGTTGTGTTGGTTATGTAACTTTTCATAATTCATTTATTGCATGTTAATCGGATTTAATTGAAATTGACAACTCACTTTTTAAATATTAGGTGGCTAGTAATTGTTAAAACGTTTTCGACAGTGATGCTATGAGCTGAACCAACTTGGCATTTTGTATTAATTTAATAAAGGAGTAGCTATCCGATATTTAATTAGTCGGGGTGTCACAATGATGTCCTTCGGGATGGATCCCTTTTCTTTTGTCTGTTTTGAGTAAAATAGACTGGCGACTCCATCTCTCTCCATTCTTTACCTCATCAATGACGCCGATCGAAGAGCTCCCAAGAGGGTCGCGCGGGACCCAAAAAAGGGACCCTCTCCCGCCACGAGGATCGGGGATGGCTACAGTGGCGACTCCGTTGGGGATTTTTATTTTGAGGGCTAGACAGTATTTACATGGGTGTTGTATTTCATTATATTTTCCCCTATTTTGCATGTTACCCTTTTACTATTCGTGTGTACCTCATGCTTATGCTTCTATTCACACACTTATAGAAAATTCTTCATGTACACTTCACACCATGTGCACCTAGGATCACATAGATCCCCATGTTGCACGCATCACCCATAGTTAGTACACCATTGGTACTCATACTTCGCTCTCTATTGGGCATGATCAAGAAATATATTCTCATCATAAGATACTAATAAGAGGATCATGCATGATTCACACAATATCACCAAAGAGCATTGTGATTGACCAAATTTTATCCAATAACTCGAGGGTCACTTCGTGATGGGCGCTAGTCTGACAGGGCGCAATTAGCCTAAGCGATATGACTCTCACCTTCCATTGGCCAAGTATCTTCGACGTATATCGAATGGTTCCCCCACATCATATCGCTTGATCGAAGTCATGACGGGAGGTATATCACAGGGAACTCGTTCACGTATGCCGAGTATATTGAATTCGTTCTCACACATACCGTACCCACGAGGTATATAGTGAGGCAATTCACGTACACTCAGGTATATCAAATGGCTTGTCCACACGTACCGATTGCCCTTAGAAAGCAAAACGTATATCGTGGAAGCCATGCTGAAAGGGGGAACCCTTTCCGATTCACCCAACCAACTGGATACCCGCATATAGGTGTCAAGCCTAGGACACACATATTAAATTGCCAATTTCCGCCCAAATTTTTTCTCATTTCTAGAACGGGACCCTGCCTGTGAGCCTAGTTACAAGTCTGGACATAGCTTTGCACATGTTACAAACCCAACTTTTCCAGGCTCGGGTCCCATTCAGCATTTCATTTTACATTTAGGAGAATTTAATACAAGTGACAACATAATAATAATAATTTTGCTGAGACCCGTCTTCCAAAAACACTTCTCCTTTCTTTATCAAAAATCCAAAAACATTTCTCCTTTATTTACCAAAAATCCAAAAATATTTTGTCTTTCAATCTCAAAAAGAAAAAATGTCAAAAATATTTTCATCCATTTTTTGTCAAAAATCTATCCAATTTTACGCCCTCTCAGGTCGATCGCACGCCCATGACCTGGCTCCTTACTGCCTTTGGTCTTCAGCCAAGTCACCCCGGAGTTCCGTTCGTTTATCTTCTACCTATTTCGAGTCCAGTATCCATCCGCTTTCCATGGAAAACACAGATCAAGTACCAGTTGCACAGCCAAATCTGACGATAGTTTTAGCTCAGCTCGTATCCAAGATTGACAACCGTCAAACTGAGGTTCGAGAGATACAATGAAACCTGGTTCCTATTCCTCAAGAGCTCGAGGCCCTATTCCCTCGCGCTATGGGTCCACCCGAGCCTATCTGGGTTCCCGAAGAATATCAGCACGCTCCCCGTGTCCCTCCTGTTAATGGTCCGTCGCCTTCCCAACTTCCTATGCCAAACCTTGCCCAACCTGGGGCTAACTTGCCTGTGATCGTTGATTCAAAAGAGGAAGAATTGAACAAGGTCAAAGAAGATCTCAAGATGCTAACTAAGAAGTTCGACCAAGTCCGAATCTCCAAAAATTACATAGACTACACCCACATGTCTCCTTATCCTAAGGCAAGGTTGCCTGAGAAGTTCAAGATACCAAATATCGAGAAATTCGGAGGAAGTGGACCGCCGATTGTTCATCTTCACAGTTATCACCATTCTATAAATCTCCTAGGGGATTCTGAAGAAGTGATGGCCCAATTATTTTAGCAAACTTTGAAGGATAGCTCTCTCCGATGGTTTTTATCTCTCGAAGAGTCCAGAATCCACAACTGGGAGGATGTAGCCCATGAATTCATGTCGCAGTACAAATACAATGAAGAACTTGAGGTCACCCGTCATGATTTAGAGATTCTCAAACAGAACTTTGGGGAATCAGTAAGTAACTTCATAGCCCGATGGAGGGAAAAGGAAGCCATTGTGACGAATCGACCATCCGAGGAAGAACAAGTCAACATAGTGAAGAATAACTTCTTGCCCCATGTCTGAGCAACCATGGGAGGACAATATAATCCCCACTTTCGAGCTCTCAGAGAAGCAGGAATAGAAATCGAGGAAGGTCTTTCTAAAACAGAGGTTGATCCAAAAAAGATGTCCGGACAGTTCACCCCCAGAAAATATGACAAACCTGCCAATGCTGCAGTCTCAACCATCAACAACATCTCTCAACCAATTACTTCGTGGGTACTAGAAAGCCACCCTGTCCTAGTCCGAAATTAATACACCGAGCTCCATGCTCTCCTCTCCAAATTTTATCAAGCCCTGTTAAGATAAAACCTTATCAAACCATTGGACCCCCGTCCATTGCCAAACCCACTTCCAAGAAACTTCAAGACAAAAGCCCATTGCGCCTTTCACCAAACTACTGGCCATACCATCGACCAATGCTTTATCCTCCAAAACGTAATCCAAGGTCTAATTGACCAGGGTACCATTACCCCACCATCCAATCCTAAGCCAAACACTACTCACAACCCACGCCCAAATCATACAATGCTATCTTCCTAGAAATGAACCCAGAATTTGATCCCTCAACTCAAATCACACCTATACACTCTCCTAAACCTCTCCAAACTTGACCATATTTCCTCCTACACCCTGTTAGCCTCGCTGATCAGGCACTGTCACTCCTTACCAGAGCATGCATCGCTGTCCGTACCCGTTCTGAAAATGGAGGTACGGAATTATCAGAAGTGTTAAACTAACTCCTAGAGTTCAGGATGAAATTGCCCTCACAGATGATCATTGATTGCCAAAGGTTCAGTATGTTGTTCTTGGAAGCACAAAAATGGGCCCGAGAGTCAGACAAATGGGTGGTACTAACCGATGAAGTGAACCTGGATGATGTTGTCCAGATCATGGTAGAATTATTCAGGTAAACCGACGATATTTGTAATATGACCGACTTACTTGATACTTTGAAGTTACAAGGGCACCTAGTCCCTTTACCCTTACATATTCCCATATAATGGGAAGACCCGTATGAAGAAGTCATTGAAGTTGTGCAATGCATTGATTTTATGTGGAAATATAGAATTGTTTCCCACGGATGGGGGGGAAGAATTCAAAGATTCAAATGAAGAACAAGATTTCAAGAAAACTGTCCCGGTAGCCGACATGTGTGGGATGATATCATTTGAGGAGATCCTCGGAGAAATAAACAAAATGGCAGAACAACCCGAGATTGATGAAGAAACATGGTTCATATTCTTACCTTCTTTAGTAAATCACATGACCAGATCAAGGAGGTGTGACACCCCGCCTAGTTAACCCCGGGTGATCAGTCCTAAATTAGATTAGAACAGGTTTCTCAGTTGGTTCATTCTTAGCATCACTGTCGCCTTTTTTAATTACTATCCACCCGTGAGAGGAAATTAGACTGGTGCTAAATTTTATCTTTCATTAATTTAATGAAGTAATCATGCGGAAACAAAATAAGTTAAACAATCACAATTAACTGAAATCCACTATTCGCAATTTAAATAAACTGATCGAATAAACCATCGATTCAAAACCAACAAAAGTAAAGACAGATAAAGATAAATCTCAACAAGTTTGCATAAACTAAATAACTCTATAAGTGACATGCCCGAGTAACTGATAGGAATCTCTATGCTAGAAATAGAAAGAAGTGAGGCGCCTATCAAACTCCCGCAACATCCACATATGCTGCAGCAACGAATCCCAAGAATGAATCAAGCCTGGCGTCCCTATGACTGGACACCTAAAAGGTTTTTAAAAATATTTAGAGCAAGGGTTAGAACCCAAATCATTTGGAAAACATTTAGCAAATGATTAACTCGAAGTAATAAATAAGTACGCATGCTCTTCATATTATAGTTAGTGTCGCAGTCCCTTGAGAACATCCTCACCCCTCCTTTAATGTGCACTACTGACGCCTTAATTAATTTCCTTAGTTATTTATCCCATAGCTAGATAATCAAAATAACTCCTTGCAACTACCCTACTCTAATTGAACATATCATAACTATGATTTTTAAGTTATTATCAACCTTAACTTAATTATTTGTTTCCCCTTTTTAAATTCATATCACTTTCACACCCGTTATACATATAACTTAATTATTTGTTTCCCCCTTTTAAATTCATATCACTTTCACACCCGTTATACATATAATACAATTCACTGCCTGTATTAATTAACCCGTATATAATTATTTATCTCATTATATACGTATAGTCATATTACAACATTCACATGTATGATGGAATAATAATTAATATAGAACATCCTCCCGAGTAATAATTCACCGAATGTATATTCTCTAAAGTGCTATCCCACTAGGTGTATTCACATAACCTATTTACCCCAAATCATAATTGCTCACCAACTTGGTAAATAACATAAATATTGGAGGGGGCCATATTCCTTCCCTGAAAGTGAGATGCCCCTCACCCATATAATGGACACTATGACCTGGGGATATACTCTTCCTACTCCTCAAGCTAGGGGATTCATCCTCTACGCGCAACCTCCCCTGATAGCATTAGAGTATATATAATAATAATAGCTAGCGACTGATATTAATGCACACACCACACACACACACACACACACACACACACACACACACACACACACATATATATATATATATATATATATATATATATATATATATACATAAATAAAATAACCCGGCTATACCGTGCACTAAGTCCGTAACACAAGAATATACAAATTATTATGAGTTTATGGCCCAACTCTGATTATTAATTAATTTGCACATTAATTAATTAAATTTCTTTTGGTGTTGCCCAATCAATATACTCGGACTCGCCCTCGTGGCCCAAATAAAATAATACCCGAGTCTAAATCCCCGACTCCAAATTAATTAGCTTTCCACCTAAATTAATTTAATGCCTTGGTATCGATCAACCAATATACCCGGACACTCCCACTCGATCCGTATTTAATTATTTCAGAATATTTTTCCCAAAATTTAACCATAGTGTGTCACACATAAATTCCCTCAAATCCCAATCATTTTTTCCTTATAATTGATTAGAATGTATGTCCTATATTTATTTCTCATTAAATAAGGTATGGGAAAGAAATTTTAATTAAATTCCCCTTATATATTAAAACTGGCCGAACTGCCCAAAATCCCCGACCATCGATTGATCAATCCCTAACGATCGATCGATCGATTGAATAGGTCTTCGTCTTCTGCGAGGCCCTATTTCTGCCATGGACGACAACCTTAATCCTCCAACTCCCTCTACAGGTCAACCCAGGTCTTAACATCAAAATAACACATCAAGAACATCATTAGGAACCCCCATAATGTCCCCAAAACGAATTTAATTTCCCGTTCTCTACTATTTTTATGAATTGGGGAAAAACCCGTGTTAATCGTTAGCCCGTCTCAACACCTAATTATTATCTCAATTTCGTTCATAATTAGTCTGGGTTTTCACATCTGATCAGTTATACCCATAATGTCCCCAAAACGAATTTAATTTCCCGTTCTCTACTATTTTTATGAATTGGGGAAAAACCCTTGTTAATCGTTAGCCCGTCTCAACACCTAATTATTATCTCAATTTCGTTCATAATTAGTCTGGGTTTTCAAATCTGATCAGTTATACACAAATCTCATATTATACATGAATCTCTACAAGAATTTATAATCAGGAGATTAAATTACAAAAACCCCATTTTTGTACCCTCTTTACCCCAAAATGAAATTTTGATTCCCACATCACATAAATATGAATCGAAATACAATTTAATGCTATAAAAAGTTAACCACTTGCCTTATGGTTTCATAGGGTCTGATTCGGAGTTGTGATTCTCAAGGTTGATGATGAACTTTCCCCTTTTGGCTATTTCCTTTGTCCCCCAAATTGGTTCCTAGTGCCTTTAACTGCTTCTTAGGGTTTTCTCTCCCACTATGTGTTTCCTAATCTCTAATCATCCATTCCCATTTTCCTTATAATTAAGTACTTATGCTTAATCCCGTTTTTAGCCTAATGGGCCAAGCCCAAGAGACCAAATGCCTCCGCGTGGGCCCGGCTATGCTTAAAAACGTCCCGTGAACCGTTTACAATCCCCGGGTACACTTTTTTTACTATCTCGGCCCATCCGAAGTCAACCGTTCACTCAGAATTGGCATCCAAATTAATTTATAAAAATCTTTATATCACACCCAATTTAGTCTATACCGACTCCCGGTTGAGATAAGTACATACCCCATCACTAATACCCGAAATGACGTAAATAAATTATTAATATTCACTTAGTAATTAAATTTTCCTAAATATTAATCATTCACTCCCTGATTAATATTTAAATAAATATTACCGTAATTAATTCAATTAAATTTGCGACACACAACTAATTTAGAATTCTCGAATTAATTAAATATTAAATGCATAAAATTACGGGGTGTTACATACTCCTCCCCACAAAGGAATTTCATCCTCGAAATTAGGTCGTTGCTGTGGTGAATAGCTCTGGATATTGTTCCTGGATATCCTCCTCCCGCTCCCAGGTAGACTCGTCAACGTTGTGATGACCCCACTGTACTCTAACTAGTGGAACAAGCTTGGATCATAATTTTCACTGACTACAGTCCAGAATAGCCACTGGTCTCTCCTCATACGATATGTCTAGCTATAAATCGATTTTATCGAGTGGAATATGCCAGAAGGCCCTCTCACTCCTTCGATATTTTTTTAGCGATGCCACATGGAACACGTCGTGTATCCGCTGAAGATGCTCTGGCAATCCCAGTCTATATGCTACCGGTCCCATCCTATCAATAATAGGGAAAGGTCCCACGTACCTCGGTGATAATTTACCCTTCTTGCCGAACCTCATCACCCCTTTCATAGGGGATACCCGAACTAATACCTGGTCCCCAACCTCTAACTCCACATGTCTCCGTGAAGCGTCAGCATAACTCTTCTGCCTATCCTGAGCTATTCGAATCTGCCCTCGGATCAAATCTATATTGGCAAACGTCTCCTGGACAATATCGGACCCCAATAGTTTGTTATCCCCCACCTCTAACCAACAAGCGGGTGAACGACAAGGTCACCCATACAGTGCCTCGAACGGTGCCATGCCAATCGTGAATTAGTAAGAGTTGTTATACGCGAACTCTACCAAAGGAAGATATCTCTCCCATCATCCCCTAAAGTCTAAAATGCACATCCTGAGCATGTCTTCCATCATCTGATTGATTCTCTCAGTCTTCCCGTCAGTCTGTGGGTGATAGGTTGTACTCAACCGTAACTCTGTGCCCATGGCCTCCTGAAAGCTCTGCCAAAAATGGGCCACAAAATTTTATCTCTGTAAGACACAATATTTATTGGCACCCCGTCCAGCTTAATAATCTCCACTATGAATAGCTGAAGACGCGACTAAGAATGTGTCTTAGAAGTGCGTTCTCTTCTAGGCTCAAGTGCAAGCCTGTCGCATTAGTAATAAACCTGGTAAGTTGGGATCGTATCCACAGGGAAATAGGACAACACGGTTGTAACGACATTGGATAGATAAGGAAATCCTAACTCTGACTCTAAAGGAAAAAGAAAAAAGTGATTTGATTTGTGGATTAACTACACTAGATGCAATTGTAAAATTACGAAAAAGTGCAACTATTCTAAATTACCTAAAATACTGATGAAGAATGATTTGAAACTTTAAACTATATGATGAGAAAAATAGTACGGGAATACAATCCCCTAACCCTAGTGTATTGCAGGTATAATACTAATCATAAATTTAAATGATTAACTAGACCCAGAATTTAGTACTCCCAAGCATTACGTATATGAGGTTTAAGCCCGTACCATACTTAATCAGAGGATGAGTAAATCGGTATTGCGGTAGTACACTCGAATTGCATTCTGAAGCATTCCGATTACCTGGAAGAAAATGAGATCCAAAGATCTACAATTGTCGTGTTTCTACGCAATACGGTTATAATAAATCACTAAATTCAGAGGATGAATTTTATACACATGCAACTACTACATCAGGCTGGGTTCATGTATCCCGGCCTTAGAAAATCTAGCCTAACATGATGAAACTAATGAAAATGATTTTTGAATTGTAGAAAACCATGATTAAACTAATGAAGAATTGTAGAATGATGTAAAAAGGAGATTGGACAGAAGAAGTTAACTACTAATCTTACCAAAGCACTAAAAGCAACAATTAAAAGTACTTGTAATCACAGAAAACTGAACAATCTTCAAACTTGGAATTAAATTTGCAATCAATCTTCAAACTAGGGTTTTTACAGAAAGAATGGAAAATTAGCTAAATTCTCCGTGCTAAAAAATGATAATAACTCGGGTTTAAATACCCTACACAACTTTAGGAGTTTTGGCTGAACTAGGACTCTCCATTAGAGGAAGATAGAAAAATTAAAACTCGAAAATTGGACCGATCCGGTCCTCCCTCGATTCGGTCTGGCTGGAATACGAATTGGTTCTTTTATTTCTTGGGCGGATCGATCTGGTGTAGATCGGTTTGTTTGTTTTCTTTCAACTTCAATCCGTCTTCGGTTCGGGGTTCTCTGGAATTTGGCATTGCGGATCGGTCCGGTCTTCCTTTGACTTTTTCCTCAAACTTTGACTGCTCATAACTTTCACAGTGGAATTCCGATTGAGGTGCTATTTCTTCCTATGTACTCATAATTGAAGGTTATTTAACTTTTCTTAGATGACTCATCTGAATTTCGGGTAAAAATTACACTTTTTCCCTTTTGACTTTTTCTTCTTTTCTTTTTCGATTCTTCTGGTTTCTTTCTTTCGTTATTGACATTAAATATCTGCAAAATTAGGACGAAATACCATAACTTGGTATACTCATTAGAATAAGTCAGTAGCAAGATTATGAGATAAAATCAAATCGATTACGTTGTTTGAGGTGCTAAAAGTAACTAAATTAAAGGGATAAATTTGGAAGAATTTATTCCTAATCAAATCCCCCTAACTTTGAACTTTCCGTGTCCCGAGCAATGTAAAAGAATCCTATCAAGGCTCAACTCTTGAAAATCATTTTATTGGGATTGAATACCTTTTTCTCGGGCAAACGATTTCATTTAGCGTATGCAATAAGCCTTTAAACCCCTAGGCCACCTTAGTAGGACGAGTTGTGTCTCGTGAGGGTTTGCAGAGAATATACCCACAAAATTCGACTCAAAAGAAAAATCAAAATACTTAAAAATTGTACAATTCAAACTTTTCCAAAAAATAGTCATGTTTAATAGTTTCAAATCATAGTGCGTGTGTGCGAAGCCAGAAATTTAACTGCGAATTTCCACCGATTGATCATTACGTTACTTTCCAAAAATTCGTTTGGATTCAAATACTCACAGGATGCTCTCACAAACGAATCACTCGGAATGTGGCTATTCTCTCGATATGCATGATAAAAGAGTAAATATAATGGACGCAAAGTCAAGCAAACAAGTAGAAAGACGGAAATTTTATAGTGATAGGATCTCATCAACGGAATACGGTTTTAAAAACGGGAACATTGCCTCTTATTCACACATTCAATCTCTTTTATTATCTTTTGGTGTATTAGCTCTCCACACGGTTACCAATTTAGCAATTCGGACTCGGTTAGGACTTTTTCGGGTTAAAGGTATATTGAGTTATATGGAAATGGTAGGTAAGGTTGGAATTGGAATAGTCATTTATGATGTTCATTTGTGCTTTTTTCGGGCTATTGCTCATTCTTTTTCTTCTTTTTTTCTCTATTTTTTCCCTATTTTTCACTTCTTTTCTTGCTATTTTTGTTGAGCATAACTATTTTTTTTCTTGCCCCTTTTTATGCACTTTTCGGACTTTATTGAATACTCCATTTTCACAATTCCAGTCTACTTGGGTTTTCCGGGGTACCAAACGAAAAGGATAAATGTTATTCAGCTCAATTTGGGTTATCAAAGGGATAATTTTTCACATCTTTTTATGGATAATGTTTTTGGGTAACAAACGAGGGTTTACTTCATTGTCCGAATTACTAATTAATTTACCATATGCATCTCGAGATTAATTTTAATTTAGAGATTTGTAGCGTGCTTTTTAAGGCAATACCACACACGTTTTCCATAACCGATCAAAATGATAAGATTGAGATCCTTGACGACTTTTTAGGCGCTGAAAAGAACTTTGAGTTAACAATTAACTCAGATTGATTTATAAATTTCACAAAGATGTAAGGCTCGAATGTCATCGGGTTTGTTAATCTCCACACTTATTCGTTAAGTCGTCAATTTTCGCTCAATTTCCATCTTTGGTCAATTTCGGCTTTGCGTATGTTGAATTTTATAACTTGAGACTTCAATCGGACTTTTAATGATATTTTTAAAAAATTTGAATTCCAATTTTTATTTATTTTGAACAAAAATATTTTTGGGTTTTTCAAAATTTTATGATTTTTTGGAAATTTCTGGGCATTCTTGAAAATTTGTGGAGTTTTAGAAATACGCACTTGTCACCCCCCCTAACTTAGACTTTTGCATTGTCCTCAAGCAAAAAAGACTAAAAGATAGACAAGGCAAAATAAGAAGTGCGATAAATAAAACAAATAAATGGAGAAAATGGATATTTTTATAAAACAGAACTGTGGTACAATAACAGGGAAAAACATACAACCATGTGAATAAGGGAAACAATTAAAAACAGCCACAACCAAACAAAGCTTCACTGGGGCGGTGGTTGGGAAGAGCTAGGCGCGTCGGGGCCATAGGGGTCATAGAAGTAGGATGGCAATGGCTCGTTGGGATCCCCTTGGCATCGATACAAGTCCGCTTGGAAATGAAACATCATGCTTGTATCGCGACGGTAATCGGTCAAAAAGTTATCGAATCTTGTCTCAAGAGCCGACATACGTTTAGTGAGGTCACTACCCGCCCATTCAAAATCAGGGTCGTCTTCTTCTTCCTCCGACTCTTCATCCTCACCTACGTCACCCATCTCCACATCATCACCAGCTTCTTCTTTTTCCTCTTCGTCGTCCTCACTCGAGGCAGCATCATCCTCTTCATCACTTCCCTGCCTCGCTCGAAGGATGGCTAGCTGTTTAGCGCTTTAAGTTCGGGTTCCCTGTCCAAAAGGACCGGGGAGGTGAGTACGATCAAGCGGCGCCTCAATACCAGCGTCCTTGAGGATATAGGTAATCAAACGTGCATATGGAAGTGGTGCTTCACCTTTCTCATCCATGGCTGTGATGATGATTTCGGCGTATAAGGTGCGAGCCAGGTTAATGGAAGTGTGGGGATCGAAGAGGTGGTATGTCAATGTGGCCTAACGGGGGCACATCGCTGAATCGTTGGACGTTTGTAAAATTTTTGCACACACTATTTGGAATGTGAGGCGTGCTTTCTCGTTAAGACAGCCAACAACGACGGTCTGCCCCCTCCATGCAACATCTGGGGCAATGCGCTCCATAATCAGTTCTTTGGCGACCGGGGTGACATTCCTTGGGGTTGTGAAGTCTTGAACATCGAGAACGTCGTATTCGGCCAACTTGGCCATGAGAAGGGCCAACAAAAAAGGGAGGACAGTACCATCAACGTATGCTTGAGACTCGAATTGGTCCGTCCGAATAAGGGAGCCATAGAAAAATCGGACCTCGACTGCCCAAACCGCTTCCTACCGTTAATTAAGGAATAGGCACCAACCCCTAGCCATGAAGAGGGCGGTGACGGAATTGGGCAGACCTGTCCATCGGACAGCGCACTCCATGTGGAGTTTACGATCCGGACCGAAGAACTGATTGCACCAATGCTCTTCTTAGCGGAAACGGAATTCCCCATGGTCGGAGGGTAAGATTTCAGTGGAGTCGTATTTGACGGGGGCAGGTCGTTGGGCCATGATAATAGGGAAAGTTTGTTGGAAAAAGAGGGAGAGAGAAAAAAGGAGTGATGTGGTTGAAGGTGTGGAGAAAAATGGAGGCTAGGGGTGGGTATTTACAGGTGGGAAGTGTGGGTAGGGTTTTGAAATTGGAGGGAAAGGGTTTGGAGGGAAATAGGGGGTGTATTTGGGAGGGAAATTGAAGGGTTGGTTATGGGGGGACGAATTGGGAGGGAAAGGAGGGGATTGGGGAGAAGAGGGGTGAACCTAGGGAAAGGGGAGAATTCTGCAGAAAGTAGACCAATTCGGCTGGTATAGGACCGGATCGGTCCGGTTCGGTCCTTTAATATTCGAGCTTTTTTTACTACCAGATTGATTCGACTGAAAAAGAAAGGAACCGATTCGGGCAGGACCGGTCCGGCTAAAAAAGAAAGGAACCGATCCGGTTCTTGGTCTTGAGATGAATTTCCCCCTGAACTTAATTACGATCGCTCTTCTCCAAAAATTTTCAATTCTCATCATGTTCCCTGTCAGTTTGGACTCAGAATTCTCTCGATATCTATGGTCAACACAACTTGACTCAATTTCTTAAAATATGTGAATGCTCTCACCTTATTGTACCCTAATCCTATGGACTCTCACTACTCACACGACTCTCATCTACTATACACAAAAATTCACCCCATATGCATCGGGGGTGCGACGACCTCACTGTACAGCTCACTCTACCTCGTAAATCGGGTCCGACACCCAAACGGTGTTGACTTCTTCCACACACGCCTCTAGATATGTCTTTAGGCGTTGTCCATTTACTTTGAATGTATTTCCCCCTTTCAAATCGTCTAACTCAACAACTCCATGAGGGAAAACATTCGTCACAACGAATGGGCTAGACCATCGTGACCGTAACTTGCCCAGAAAGAGATGAACCCGAGAGTTATAGAGAAGCACTTTTTGTCCGGGAAGAAACTCTTTGCGTCGAATGATATTATTGTGAGCGAGTTTCATCCTTTCTTTGGAGATTTTTCTATTCTCGTACGCATCATTGCGTATCTCTTCTAACTCATTTAATTGAAGCTTGCGAGCTTCACTGGCCTTTTCCATGGCATAGTTCAGTTCCTTAATTGCCCAACACATCTTGTGCTCTAATTCCACGGGAAGATGGCAAGGTTTGACATACAAAAAGTGGAAAGGGGACATGACTAATGGATTTTTATATGCGGTGTGATAGGCCCATAGCGAATCGTTCAATCTAAGTGACCAATCTTTCCGGGTTGGATTGACGGTCTTTTCGAGAATGTTCTTGATTTCCTGATTCTCTAGTTTGGCCTGCAATTCATTTGTGGGTGATAAGTCATTCCAACCTTGTGAACGACGCCATACTTTCTCATGAGCTTCTCGAATGGTCTATTGCAAAAGTGCGTGATATTATTGCTGATTATCACTTTTGGAGCACCGAAGCGGGAAAGTATGTGTTCCTGCAGGAATTTAATCACCACTTTGTTGTCATTTGTCTTAGTAGCTATGGCTTCCACCCATTTAGAAACGTAGTCTACCGCGACAAGGATGTATAGGAAACCAAAGGACGGGGGGAAAGACCCATGAAGTCAATACCCCAACGGTTGAAGATCTCAATAATGAGTATGGGGCTAAGAGGCATCATGTCTCGTCGGGTAATAGCTCCCATCCGTTAGCACCTATTACAAGATTTACAAGAAGCGTTCACATCCCAGAATATTGTGGGCCAATGGAGGCCGCATTGCAAAATTTTAGCGACGATCTTTTTCGTATAAACGTGGCCTCCACAAGCTTCCGAATGACAAAATTGGATAACTTTGGTGATTTTGTCATCCGGTACACATCGTCGGATGATTTGGTCAGTGCAATATTTAAACAGAAAAGGATCGTCATAGAAAAACATGCGCAACCAAGTAATAAACCTCTTCTTATCTTACGATGTCCAGTCGGGAGGGACGGCTCCCGTGACAAGGTAGTTCACTATATCCGCAAACCAGGGCAAAGAAGAGGTAGCAAAGAGTTGCTCATCCAGAAAGTATTCGTTTATGGGTATTGGATCACTAGGTACGTCGGACGAAATCCATGATAAGTGGTGGGCAACTACGTTTTCTACTCCTTTCTTATCTTTAATGGAGAGATTAAACTCTTGTAGGAGTAGAATCCACCTTATGAGGCGCGGCGTTGCATCTTTCTTTGCAAGTAGGTATTTCAATGCCGCGTGGTCGGTGAAGCAAGTAATGGGAGAACCGATAAGGTATGATCTAAATTTGTCAAGGGCAAAGACTACCTCTAGCAACTCCTTCTCTGTGGTAGAGTAATTGAGTTGTGGTCCGGTAAGAGTCCGGATAGCGTAGTAGATGACGTGAGCCTGTTTATCTTTTCTTTGGCCCAAAACAGCCCCTATTGCATAATCGCTAGCATCACACATAAGTTCGAATGGTAAAGACCAATCCAGAACTTGCATGATGGGAGTGGACACGAGCATGGTTTTCAGTTTTTCAAAAGAGCTTTGACATGCTTTCGTCCACTCTAATGGGGTGTCCTTCATGAGTAGGTTGCTTAAGGGTCTAGCGATGGTGCTAAATTCCTTAATGAGCCTTCGATAAAACCCCGCATGGCCCAAGAAGGAGCGCACATCTTTTAGCAATTTTGGTGGGGGAAGATCGGCTATGACATCTATCTTAACCCTATCAACTTCTATCCATTTGGATGATACTATGTGGCAAAGAACTATTCCCTCAGTGACCATGAAATGGCTTTTCTCCCAATTCAGCACTAAGTTCTTTTCCACACACCGGGCAAGTACTTGTTCCAGTTTTTCTAGACAAAGATCTAAAGAGGTGCCAAAAATGCTAAAATCATCCATGAACACTTCGAGTCCTCTCTCGACTATGTCGCTAAATAGACTCACAACATGCACCTTTGAAAGGTCGCGGGTGCATTACACAAGCCAAATGGCATACGTTTGTAGGCAAACATACCAAAAGGGCAAGTGAAGGTCGTTTTCTATTGGTCAAGTACATCCACCTCAATTTGGTTATATCTGGAATAACCATCAAGGAAGCAATAGTAAGGGTGGCCCGCTACTCTCTCAATAATTTGATCAATAAATGGCAAGGGGAAATGGTCTTTCCTAGTTCCCGCATTGATTTTCCGGTAATCAATGCTTTCCCCCTACCCTAGTGTATTGAAGGTATAATATTAATCGTAAATTTAAATGATTAATTAGACCCAGAATTTAGTACTCCCAAGCATTACGTATATGAGGTTCAAGCCCGCACCATACTTAATCAGAGGATGAGTAAATCGATATTGCGATAGCACACTCAAATTGCATTCTGAAGCATCCCGGTTACCCGGAAGAAAACAAGATCCAAAGATCTTCAATTATCGTGTTTCTACGTAATACGGTTATAATAAATCACTAAATTCAGAGGATGAATTTTATACACATGCAACTACTACATCAGGTTGGGTTCATGTATCCCGACCTTAGAAAATCTAGCCTAACGTGATGAAACTAATGCAAATGATTTTTGAATTGTAGAAAACCATGATTAAAATTAATGAAGAATTTTAGAATGATGTAAAAATGAGATTGGACAGAAGAAAATAACTACTAATCTTACCAAAGCACTAAAAGCAGCAATTAAAAGTACTTGTAATCACAGATTTCTGAACAATCTTCAAACTTGGAATTAAATTTGCAATCAATCTTCAAAGTAGGGTTTTTACAGGAAGAAAGGAAAATTAGCTAAATTCTCCATGCTTAAAAATGATAATAACTCAGGTTTAAATACCCTACACAACTTCAGGAGTTTTAGCTGAACTAGGACTCTCCATTAGAAGAAGATAGAAAAATTAAAACTCGACAGTCGGATCGGTCCGGTCCTCCCCCGATTCGGTCTGGCTACAATCTGGATCGGTTCTTTTATTTTCTAGGCGAATCGATCCGGTATGGATCGGTTCGTTTGTTTTCTTTCAGCTTTGATCCGTCTTCGGTTCGGGGTTCTCTGGAATTTGGCATTGCGGATCGGTCCGGGCCGGATCGATCCGGTCTTCCTTTTACTTTTTCCTCAAACTTTGACTACTCATAACTTTCACATCGGAATTCCGATTGAGGTGTCATTTCTTCCTATGTACTCATAATTGAAGGTTCTTCAACTTTACTTTAGATGCCTCATCCAAATTCTGGGTAAAAATTACACTTTTGCCCTTTTAACTTTTCCTTCTTTTCTTTTTCGATTCTTCTGGTTTTTTCTTTCGTTATTGACATTAAATAACTGCAAAATTAGTATGAAATACCAGAACTCGGTGTACTCGTTAGAATAAGTCAGTAGCAAGATTATGAGATAAAATCAAATCGATTACGTTGTTCGAGGTGCTAAATGTAACTAAATTATAGGGATAAATTTGGAAGAATTTATGCCTAATCAGCTGCGCGTAACGCATCATCTCAAAGTCTGTGCGAATTGGCAGGAAGTGGGCCACCTTGGTCAACGATCCACAATGACCCATATGGAATCTTGACCTCTATGCGATATAGGTAACCCTGTAATAAATTCCATGGAGATGCTCTCCCACTTCCACATGGGAATCTCTAGTAGCTGTAGCATCCCTGGTGGTCTCTGATGGTCAAATTTCACGAGCTAACACGTGGCACATTTCGAGACAAAATCTGTTATGTCCCATTTCATTCCTGCCCACCAATACTGCCTCCTCATATCCTAATACATTTTATCCCCGTAACGATGTAACGAAAATCTCAAACCATGGGACTCTGTCATTACCGCGTGCCTTAACTCCTCATCCTCTGGAATAATTAACCTCCCATTAAGGCATAGGCCTCCTTCCGAGCTGATCGAGTAACCCTCCGCTCCCTCAGCTAACAGCTCATGTAGCCTATCCTGGCAGATCTGGTCCTCTGCCTGAGTCCTCATAGCTCGCATAATGATCTCAAGTATGATGGATAATGCTGACATGCAGGCCCTGGCTACATCATCCTCATATCGAAGCTCTCTCCACTTCGCTTTCTAGACTTTAGATATCTCCCCAGTTAGTCTTCGGCTCAATGCGTCTGCCACCACATTAGCCTTACCAGGATGATACTGAATATCAAATTGGTAGTCTTTCATGAATTCTAGCCACCGCCTCTGCCTCATATTCAGGTCCTTCTGTGTGAAGAGATACTGAAGTGACTTGTGATCCGTGAATAAGGTGAACTGTTCCCCTAGCAGATAGTGTCTCCATATCCTCAAGGAAAAAATGACCGCTTCTAGATCTAGGTCGTGAGTGGGATAATTCCTCTCATGGGGCTTTAGCTTTCTGGACGCATAAGCTATGGTCCTCTCCTCCTGCTAGAGCACACCCCCAAGTCCCTGTAAGTATGCGTCGGTGTAAACCCGATAATCTAGTCCTCCCCTCGGCAAAGCAAGTACTGGTGCAGATGTCAACTTGTCCTTTAGCTCGTCAAAAGCTAATTGACAATGATCATTCCAAATAAAAGTCACCCCTTTTCGAGTCAGATTCGTCAAAGGGCCTGCAATCTTTGAGAACCCCTTAATGATCTGCCTGTAATAGCCTGCCAATCCCAAAAAACTACGCACCTCGGTCGGTATCGTGGGTTGTCCCCACTCCCTCACTACCGACACTTTACTTGGATCTACCACAATAACCTGGCTCTGATACCATCTGTGACACCCCGCCTAATTAACCCCAGGTGATCAGTCCTAAATTAGATTAGAACAGGTTTCTCAATTGGTTCATTCTTAGCATCACTGTCGCCTTTATAATTACTATCCACCTAAGTGAGGAAATTAGACTGGTGCCAAATTTTATCTTTCATTAATTTAATGAAGTAATCACGCGGAAACAAAATATTTTAAACAATCAAATTTAACTAAAATTCACCATTCGTAATTTAAATAAACTGACCGAATAAACCATCGGTTCAAAACCAACAAATATAAAGACACACAAAGATAAATCTCAACAAGTCTGACATAAACTAAATAATGCTGTGAACGACATGCTCGAGTAACTGATAGGAATCTCTATGCTAGAAATAGAAAAAAATGAGGCGCCTATAAAACTCCCGCAACATCCACATATGCTGCAGCAACGAATCCTTAGAATGAATCAAGCGTGGCATCCCTATGGATGGACACTTAAAAGGTTTTTAAAAATATTTATAGCAAGGGTTAGAACCCAAATCATTTGGAAAAAATTTAGCAAATGATTAACTTGCAGTAATAAATAAGTATGCATGCTCTTCATATTATAGTTAGTGTCACACTCCCTTGAGAACATCCTCACCCCTCCTCTAATGTGCACTATTAACGCCTTAATTAATTTCCGTAGTTATTTATCCCATAACTAGATAATCGAAATAACTCCTTGCAACTACCCTACTCTAATTGAGTATGTCATAGCTATGATTTCTAAGTTATTATCAACCTTAACTTAAGTAATCATTTTCCCTTTTTAAATTCATATCACTTTCACACCCGTTATACATATAATACAATTCACTACCTGTATTAATTAACCCGTATATAATGATTACAACATTCGTACGTATGCTGGAATAATAATTAATATAGAACATCCTCCCGAGTAATAACTCACCGAATGTATATTCTCTAAAGTGTTATCCAACTAGGTGTATTCACATAACCTAGTTACCCCAAATCAGAATCGCTCACCAACTTGGTAAATAACATAAATATTAGAGGCGGTCATATTCCTTCCCTAAAAGTGAGATGCCCTTCACCCATATAATGGACGCTATGACCCGGGGATATACTCGCCCTACTCCTCAAGCTAGGGGATTCATCCTCTACGCGCTACCTCCCCTGATAGCACTAGAGTATATATAATAATAATATCTAGCCACTGATATTAATGCACACACCATATATATATATACTATCGCACACCGTATATATATATATATATATATATATATATATATATATATATATATATATATATATATATATATATATATATATATAGAGAGAGAGAGAGAGAGAGAGAGAGAGAGAGAGAGAGGCTGGATCGTATACGGACCTAGTTTACGGACCGCTATCGTCCAAGAATTATCTAGGGACCGTTTTGTCTTTTTAGGACCACCTTTTGGGACCGCAATGTCTGTTAACATCTTCTAAGTTTTGGGGAATATTAATTCTTACCCCAATGATTTCTAAAGTCTTTTAACTTATTTTAATGCTTAATTAATCTGGAAGTCTAAGTGTGGAAGTTTCAGGGCTACTGCTACTTCTCAATCTTCTTCCGTCACTATCGTATTGGAATTCTGAATAGCGAGGATTATCTATATAAATAGTTTCTTCTGGGAGTCTAGAAATTGAAATAGGTTTTGCTGGAAAATATTCCAGTCTTAAATACCTTATACGGTATCGTGGGTTTATCTGTCTAGTTTCTTTATATATTTGATTAATAATATCAGTTAGATCGTTATCTATAAATTCGTCTAAATTATTATCACCATAAGATGACAAAAATATACGGTATGTTCTAGGGGCAACTGTCTCTACGTTTTTAAGGAGAGGACGGATTCCTCCGGCTCTAATTAAAGTAGTCTTTGTTTCAGCTAACCTTTTACGTCTAATAAATTTTAATACGTCTATACTGTCTTCAAGTATCCTAGTGTATTCTTGATATTTTTCAGGTCTTGATAGTTCTTCTGCAAAATCTTTAGTTCTTAATTTTTGTCTAAAGATATCTCGGATCCCTGTTCTAATTATTTCTATTCTAGGTACTTCTCTTCCTAACCACTCAATGATTTGGTCTATGTATTTAAAAGTACCACCTGCATATACTAAAGAAGATTCTATAAGTTCTTTATCTTTAGGGTCTGTAAGAGTCCAGTCTTGAATTTCTCTAGTTAGGTCTAAACTTGTTTGATTAACAAATTCTAAAAAGTCTTTAGTGATTTGTAAGCTCATATAAGATTCTTCTTAAAACAATAATATGTAAAATAGTTAAGGGTTTGGTTCGAGTTTATACCTTCCTTCTGGTCTGCAATATCTTTATCTTCTTCCCTTTGTCTCTTCAGCTTTGTTACTATTCTTCTCCGGTCTCGGCCTCCTACAACTCTCTCTTTATGTGTCGCACCTCAATCCACTACTTTGGCGGTTGACCCGTTTCCTGCCTGTACACCATCACGCCTAACGCCCACCCTGGCTAACGGCTCACGGCTAATCAGCACCTGACGGCGATTCACCAGTATAGCACCTTGTGTACAACACCAGAGGTTCCACACAATAGTCCTCTATGATCAGAAAGTTGGAGACAATTTGGACAATAATAACAACTTAGCATAAGAGATTTCTGGAAAAGAAAACACTTTTATTGCATTGCATAAGTAAATACAACTCTCCCCTCTCCCCTAACTATGAGAGGTTTACTCACTCATATACATATTACTCTCTACAAGCATACTCTCTCTAAAAGTCTAACAATCTCTTACTCTCTAACAACTCATATCTAAAACACAAATGGACGCTCCCTTTTATAGATCAAGGGCACTACAATATGATTGGTAACCGACTGCCAAAAGCAATCCGGTTGAAAGCATCTAATTATTAAAGCAACGTTGTCTTCCAGCTGGGTCTACAAGCTTTTATCGTCTTTTGATAATGGGGGGACCTCTTCCTTTATAAAAGGAAAGGCGTGCCAAGTCTTCATTATAGTCTTGTCGTTTTGTAATAATGCAAGAGCATCAAACAAAGTCTTTATCTTTTTCATCAGTCTGGTGGCCCATGTGGGGCAGGCATCTTTTGCTTTATGGAAAGCATGGTCTGGGCAAACGATTCTTCTGTCTTTAATAATTCTTCCACTACTAAGGGGACCTTCTTTGTTGTGTCTGTGTCTTCTTCCGCCTTGTCTTGATTTGGGAGGGTATTATTGAAAAATTCATCAATAAGGCCTACCGTTCTAAGGATGGCTGGCAAAGCTATCTCTATCATTTCTTTGGATTCTTTTTTGAGCCTTCCATTGAATGGCTCATCACCTTGGATTATCAAGTCTTCTTTGTGCTAGGCAGTGTACCACCTGTCGTCTCCTGTTAATAATTCCATGATCTCAATTGTTTCCATTGCCTGAGCGATCTGGAGTTTGGACTTATCAATAATTAAATCTTTAGTCTCGTCTTCAGATAGGATCTCAATGTCTTCAAATGTATAATTAGAAAATCTAACAAGTCTAAATCCTGCCAACCTCATTCCTCCACAGGAACTTGGAGCAATCTGATAAATTCTAGCAAATAAAGGAAGGAAATCTTCTACCTTTTTAACGTACTCATGGACTATTTTTCCAAGAGCAACATAGTCTTCTATAGTCTCAATTTGGATGAGTCCGATGAACCCATAGTCTGCTAAGGTTATCTGGGCAATTTCTGCTTTCCCAGCAAGATAAATCTTTGGAACGTCTTTGAAGAAACCTTTTATTATTAAGGCATCTCCATTAGTCTTAGATAATAACATATTAAAATGTTCAATAATGCTATTAGATTCTTTCTTATAGTCTTCTGTTGATGGAAGATTATTATGACCAAAAGGTATAACAATCTTAGTCTTAAAGGTCTTTTTCTGATAACAGAAATTATCAGTGGGTCTAGCTTTGGAGGATTCTCCAAGAGTCTGAGCATAGGTTGAGTCTGAGGTCTAGGTATAGCAGTACCACTGAGTTGGGTAACTGCAAGTCTTTGAGTTCTCATAAATCTGGCAATAACTACCAAATTTTATTTGAACTCGATCCAAAGTCTATTCTTCACGTTCCACCATATTGCATCTACAAGGGTATTTTCGTCTTCTGAGAATTCTGGTCTAAATTTGATCAAGTCTGGGTATCTTTGATCAGGTCTATATTGGGGGAAATACATCTTCCCAATGAGTCTATTTTGAGAAATAATCTCTTGTCTAGATTTTCCCGGAGGAACTAAGATATCATCAAAGTTCTCTAGGATTGGTCTTTCTTGAGAGTCTTGAATATGAGTCTGTCTTTGCGTTACACCAGCATTTGGTCTTACGCGTCTAAGATAGTCTGCAACGTCTTCCCTGTTCAGTCTATTTATTCCAGAGGAACTCATGTCTTCTGGGTCTTCAATTTGCAACATAAAACATGAAATTATATAAGTGTTAGCAAACATTGGCTCTCTCGATATAATGTCTGGAATGGTATTTTTACTTCCCTTAATATGAATAACAGAGAAGTCATAACCATTAAGCAATTGCTGCCATCTAATGAGTCTATTAGTCCTTGATTTGGACAAGTCTAAATCTCTAAATTTTACTGCATAAGAAGAGTCAGTATAAACACTAAAATGTTTAGGTCTAAGAAACAACATATATTTTTCTATTGCCCTTACAATAGCTAAAACTTCTTTTTCATGGGCAGTGTATCTTGTTTCTGGGTCTGTAAAAGTTCCAGAGCTATGTCTACACAGTTTCTTATTTTTTTTCTGATGATCAATGGCAAAGTATACTGCTCCCATTGTTTATCAGAGGCATCTGCTTCTACTATAAACTGGTCTTCTGCATTAGGCAGTTCAAGTAAAGGAATATTCTTTACTGCATCTTTAATTTGTCTCATGACTTCAAAATCATCTTTAGTCCAATAAAAGGGATTGGTTTTGTCTGTTCCTTTTAATTTGGCCGTTAAGCTTTGTCTTTTTGAAGCAAGGTCTTTAATAAAGTCTGCAGCATAATTAAGCAATCCTAAAAATGATTGTAATTGTTTTCTGTCTTTGAGTTGGTCTGGGAACTCAAGAATCTTCTTAGTTATGTGTTCTGCCAAGGATAATTTTCCTTTATTAATATGTATTCCCAAAAAGTCTATCTCAGTCTGAAATAATTGCATTTTCCTTTCGGAAATAACAATACCATGTTTATCTAATTCTAAAATAATCTTTTTAAGATGGTCTACATGCTCTATCTGAGTCTTACTTGCTACAAGGATATCATCTATGTAAACAAGGAAAATTTCTGAATAAGGTCTAAATATATTATCCATTCTTCTTTGGAACACTTGAGGAGCATTCAAGTATCCAAATGGCATGACTAGCCATTCGTATTTTCCTTGGGACACACTAAAGGCTATCCAAGTAATACTGTCTGGATGCATCTTAATTTGCCAGAAGCCTGATTTGCAATCAAACTTACTGAATATAATTCTATCTTCGATTAAATTAATCAAATTATTCTTGTCTGGTATCTTATAAGAATCAAATTCACAATTCTTATTTAATTGTCTATAATTTATAACCATACGTCTTTTTCCTCTTTTACGTTCAGATTCATTTTGAACATAGAAGGCTAGGCTATTGTGTCTACTCTTACTTTCTCTAATAATGCCTAACTTAAGCATTTCGTCTATGTCTTTCTTGAATTCTTCCCTATCTTCTTGTGAGTATCCTTTCTTATAGGTTCCACCATTAATAGTGGCGTCTGGGTTAATAGGGATGATTTCATAATAACTCTGGTCTTTATCCCACTTAGCGATGGGATTTTCTCCTAAATTAGGCTCGGCTAGTTGTCTAATCTTTTTCTTTTCTACTTCTATATCCATTTTCTTTTGTTTGGATATGGCTTGAATCTACAATAAGGTCTGCTGGGCTTGATCTAAAATATCTTGTTGTATAAGTGCTATTTGCTTATAACACTTTTGGTCGGACACTTAGACTCTTTTTGTAAGGGTTTAGTAATATCTAAGGCTTCTTATTGGGTTGTAGGTTTAGGTCCACCATGCTCAGCTGAAGAACTTTGATGTTTAATGGGTCTATAATTGGGCTTGACCTGCATAAGGTCAAAGGCAGTCTTATGATCTATTAGAGGAGCTTTAATATTAAATTCCTCTTGGTCACTAATTAATATCTTATCGTTATACTGAGTATAAGGATGATATTTACTAATAAAGTCTTGTCCTAAAATAATGTTTCCTGTGAAACTAGGACGAGGATCCATTATCCAAAGCCGATGATTAACGGTTTTGTTGGTCTGATTTCCTAATTTAAAATAAATAGGAATAGTCTGGAAATATAAGGTAAATGGATCTCCATTAGCCACTTTACCATAGATTTCTTGAGTACTTTCTAAAAAGTAGTCTTCAGGGAAGGCATTGACCTTACAAATACTCTGAGAGCACCCTGTATCTATAAAAGCTGAAAGTCTTTTAGGATAGTCTTTATGTTGAACAAATAATTCTACAAAACAAGCATGTGGTTTAGTAGAAATTCCTAAATTGTTCTTTTCTAAAATAGATATTCCTTTCTGAGGTTTATCTATAAAATCTAAGGGTATTTGGTCTTCTGAACTATCATCAGAATGGTATTCGTCTAAATCATAGGAAATTCCTTTTCCTTTGACATCTTCAGTTTCTTGCAGTCTTTTGGCCATATTTCTATCAATGTCTTGATAATAAGTTTTAATATCTAAGTCTATTTGAGCGTTATACTGGCTAGTATAAATTTCTCTAAATCTAGTTCTCCAACAGTCTTCATGGTAGTGTAGTTGACAAATAATACAAACTAAAAACAATTATGTTTGTATTTTCTCAAAACATTCTACGCATCTAAAGTCTTTCTTGCTACATTTCATCTCAAATGTGCAATAATGTCTTTCGTCAAAGTAGCATCTAGGTATATAGGTTAGTAACTCAGGATTACTAACTGTCCATCTTTTCTTCAGAAAGGGGCTTAATATACACTTATACCAAGCGTCTTCAAAATCTATATATTCATCATCTGGATCTTCTTGATTAGTCTGCATCATGTATAAGTCTAGGGTATCCTGAGAGTCTTCATACTCATCAGTATCACTATAGTTTTCTGAATCAGTGTCTGTGTAAACACTATAGATACTAGTGTTATCATCATCTTCTATGTCTGATGTTTCTATAGCATATAGGATATCTAATTCTTCTTGATCTGCATAGTCTAATATTGTATTAATGATCTTAATACTTTCTTTATCTTTCTTATTAGGGAAGTCTTTAGCAAAGTGTCCTTCTTTTCCGCAAGTCCAACATTCTTTGGTGGCAGTCTTAGATTGAGCTATGTCTTTTTCTTTCCTATAATTAGGAACCTTCTTATACTTATTAGTATTCTTCTTAAAGTATCTTCTTTGGTTAAATCTATTCTTCTTAGTCTTAGGATTCCTTTCTCTAAAGGTAGTAGATTGTCTAAATTTATACTTCTTTGGTAATCCTAAAGGTCTAGTCTTAAACTTCCTATGTTTCCATTCAACTTTCTTTTTGAATTTCTTAGATTCACTTCCACATCCCCATTGGATTGGAGCGATGTCTCTTTCGTTTTTGATTGGAGGGATCTGCTTGAAAGTTTCTTCTATCAACTTTCCTTGGGTTATATCACGTCTCTTAGATATGATATAGTCTTTGACAAAATTGATTCTTTCACCAAGGGAGTTATTCTTAACTCCAGCTATACCTGGCCAATTCCTATATTCATTAATTAGGATTTATCCTATGGCTGGTATCTTTCTAAAGTATTCGTCTTTTAAGGTCTCTCCAAATTCTTTAATTTGGTAATATAGCTGCTCATAATTATTGCTATATTCATTTATCTTATCTAATTTGCAAATGCTAAGGAGGGCTAACTTAGTTTTTGCTAGGTCTTGTTCATTGATCTGAGCTAGATGTCCATCTCCAATGAATTCTGAAGTGAACGATTGAATATATTCTTCAATTGATCTTTCTTCTAGGTTTTCCTTAATCTTCTCAATCTTAGCTAAGGAGTCTTCATCTGTAGCTTTTCTTAAACTATCTAAATAGTCTTTTCCAATACCTCTAATGGATTGCTCAGCGTACTGCTTACATGAACTTGCATCCCATTGTTCATTAGATGCAAAACACATGTTCATCTGATTACGCTATTCATCTAAGGCCTTCTTCCTATCTTGAACATTGTCTAGGTTAAGGTATATACCTACTGGATTTATGGCTTGGCTTTCCATAGTCTTAACAGGAGTGAAACTCTTGTCACTAGTTGGGAAGTCTTTTATATAATCAGGTTTAGTCTTTACTACGGTGCTTGAGTATATAGGAATATTTATTCCTATTGGTTTACTAAAAAGTCTAGGAGCATCTTCTAGCCTACTACTACTTCCTATCTCTTGTTTACTAGGCTCTACTTGTGTAGATGGCATTAGTCTTTGTTCTCCTTCTTCTATTAGTCTTAAGTTTCTAAGAAGTTCTTTAGTGTTCTTAGATTCTTTTAATTTTAACATGCGCTCTTGAGCTATCATATTAAATCTTTCTCTTTCTTGAAACCTAACAGAATGACTTTTCTTAAGGTTATCTTTAAATGTATTCATATCCAATTTTGAGGGGTCTTGTCCAAAGTTTTGGATCCTAGCTTTTTCTTTAACTAAGTCTTTTTGTTCAAATGATCTTCTAGGTCTAATTGTCGGAGCTTGTCTAAGTAAACTAGCACTAGTCTTACTACTACATTCTCCTTCTGAAGGATCATTGATTATGGCTTCTCCCATATTCCTAAATCTAATTTCTTCGGTCTGGATATTCTTATTGACAATCTTAGGGGGACCAAACTAGATGGTAACATTTCCAGTGACTTCGTCTTGATTAATAAACAATGGTTTATTTTGTATAGTCTTAGTTTCTTGAAATTCTGGCAATTGCCAGAGGGTCTTAGCTTTCTCTTTCATAGGTCCAGTATTCCTAATACTGTAAGTATGATTATAGTCTGACACATTGGTTCTAACTAAGATTTCTTCATTTAGTCTACCGCTAGGAATTCCCGATTGCATTCCTTCATAAGGAAATTGGGAGAACTTCACATATCTTTGAAATTCTATATTTATATTAGCGTCTGGGATAATATAGTCTTCATAGCCACTAGCATATAAGATTAACTTAAAATGTTTGGTTGTGTCTACGGTTACTGTAAATGCCGGAATGACATTAAAGTATCCTATGTTGTCTGACATTTCTAATTGGGCTATCCCAATAAGGATTTTCTAAAAACTTTTCCATCTTTTGTCTACTAAACAACATAATATGTTAATATTATTCTGAGGTCTATGTAATCCTTGGATCCTTGCTTGAAAGAGTCCAAAGGTTAGAAATTGGAACTTCCTATCAGTTCCTCTAGATATAAGCCATTCTGAGTCAAACACTTGGAGCTCAGTATAGGATTTGTCTAATACATGATTTCTACAATGGTAGGTCATGTTATAATTGGGAGTCTTAGGAGTGGCACCTTCTTTAAACAAGTCTATGTATCTAACGACTGGAAGTTGTCCATTATGAATGGAGTCTTCAACAATCTTCCAGTCAACTTCACCCCATTCTTTCCATTGGAGGGGATTGGTGAAATTTCTTTCTTTCCACCATATCCTAACATTAGAGGATGAATCCTTAAGTCTTTAGAGCATATGATTACTCTGTCCAATATTTGGGATAGAGCTGGCTATCTTGCTAGTCTTATCTAATCTGTCATTTATGACTCGTCTACCTAAGGTCTTTCCTTCTCTAGTTTCTATAGAAGGGGATTCTTTAAACTTACAGGTGGTTACCTGTTTTTGTTCAAGTCTTTTTTCAATTCTTTCTAAGAAGTCTGAATAATCTTTTTTTCTTTTTATCTGATTAAGGATTTATTCCTTAGAATTCTTATTTTCTTTTCTAGTATTTTCAGAAGTTTCTTCACTATGTCTAGCTAGAGAATTAACGATGGTTTTACCAACGTTAGTGATATAGTCTTTTACTTCATTATCTTTATCTAGTTGTTGCATAGTTCTAACTTCTATGGATTCTACAGTCTTTTCAATTTTGTCTAACCTAGTTAGAATAAAAGGAGAGTCTATTTCTGCTTGGGAAGGTTTATTATATACGGCCTTAATTCCGTTTATAATTGCACCGTATTTTTCTTCTACTTGGTCCATGTCTAGTCTAATTTCATTAATAATACTATCCATTTTAGATAGATTATGTATTTCCATATTATTAAGGTAATTTGCTAAATTCTGTTGGAATTTAACAAAGTCTGCGTAGAAGGTAGTTAATCCTTCTGTCTTAGTCTTTAAGTCTAAATGCAAGTCTTTAACAAAGCTACTATTATGGTCTTGGGTAGCTGCTATAGATGTAGAAATTAAATTTAATCTTTCTAATATAAGTCTAGTTGCCTTAGCTGCGTTGGCAATCTCATTTTCGTTTATCTTGTAATAAAATCTATCATCATTTATCTTTTCTAAAATTCTTTGATAAAATTCTGATAAGGTCTGAATGGAGAGGTCTTTTGATACCTCATTCCAGTCTGATCTAACTATCTCCATTAGGAAGATAACTATCAAGTCTAGGGATAAGCTTAGCTTGTTCTTTAGTAAGTTTAATTAACTCACTGTCTTGATTTTTAATTAAAGTCTTAATTTCTAAAATGTCTTTGTTAAGGACTTCTATATGATTAGTCTTAATATTTATTTCTTGTAACACGTGTACTAAGTCTATTGGGATTTGATTATCTATGTCTAATAATCTTTTAGAGATATTTTTGATCTCTGTTTCTAAAGTTTGAGTGTCTTTTATTAATTGTCTTAATATAATCAGTATACACTTATTTTGGTCTATTATGCTATTAATAGCGCTAGCAGTAACTTGTCTACTGTCTGCGTGTTTGGCTGGGCTATGTTCAATATGTGAACAACCGTCTATGTGTGTGGTTAAACAACCTTCTGAGTCTAAATCAGTTATGGGTATAGGTTGGTAGTCTGGGTTGGATCCAAAAATATCTTGGTAAATGCGAGGGATAAATCCCAAGGGCATTAAAGTCTTTTTACCGTATGTCTAAAAGGAACGTCTTATGGCTTTGATACCAGAATTTGGGTTTTGGTCGGAATTTGGTGAGGTTCTAAAATCTTTAAAGTCTTGATACCAATTTTGGGTCTAAATTATAAATCTTTTAATTATATAGTCTTAAACTAAGGTTTTAGAGTAAGACAAGAGGGGGACCATCTAGAGTAAATAACAAAAGTCTTTGGGACCACGAGGGGACCACTTTCGGGATTAGGACAAAAGCCCGCACGAAAAGTCCGCACCTGAGCCTGGGTCTCTCTCTCTCTCTCTCTCTCTCTCTGTATATATATATATATATATATATATACATAAATAAAATAGCCTGGCTATACCATGCACTAAGTCCGTAACACAAGCCTATACAAATTATTATGAGTTTATGTCCCAACTCTGATTATTAATTAATTTGCACATTAATTAATTAAATTACTTTTGGTGTCGTCCAATCAATATACTCGGACTCGCCCTCGTGGCCCAAATAAAATAATACACGAGTCTAAATCCCCGACTCCAAATTAATTAGCTTTCCACCTAAATTAATTTAGCACCTTGGTATCGCTCAACCAATATACCCGGACTTGCCCACTCGATCCGTATTTAATTATTTCAGAATATTTTTCCCAAAATTTAACCATAGTGTGTCACACATAAATTCCCTCAATTCCCAATCAGTTTCCCCTCATAACTGACTAGAATGTATGTCCTATATTTATTTATCATTAAATAAGGTATGGGAAAGAAATTTTAATTAAATTCGCCTTATATATTAAAACTGGCCGAACTACTAAAAATCCCCGACCATCGATCGATCGATCTCCAACCATCGATCGATCAATCGAACATGTCTTCGTCTTCTCCGAGACCCTGTTTCTGCCATGGGCGAAAACCTTAATCCTCTAACTCCTCTACAGTTCAACCCATGTCTTAACATCAAAATAACACATCAAAAACATCATTAGGAACCCCCATAAAGTCCCCAAAACGAATTTAATTTCCCGTTCTCTACTATTTTTCTGAATTGGGGGAAAACCCATGTTAATCGTTAGCCCATCTCAACACCTAATTATTATCTCAATTTCATTCATAATTAGTCTAGCCTTTCATATCTGATCAGTTATACACAAATCTCAGATTATACATGAATCTCTAAAAGAATTTCTAATCAAGAGATTGAATTACAAAGACCCCATTTTTGTACCCTCTTTACCCCAAAACAAATTTTTGATTCCCACATCACATAAATATGAATCGAAATACAATTTAATGCTACAACAAGTTAACCACTTGCCTTATGGTTTCGTAGGGTCTGATTCGGAGTTGTGATTCTCAAGGTTGATGATGAACTTTCCGCTTTTGGCTATTTCCTTGGTCCCCCAAATTGGTTCCTGGTGCCTTTAACTGCTCCTTAGTGTTTTCTCTCCCACTATGTGTTTTCAAATCTCTAATCAGCTGTTTGCCTTTTCCTTATAATTATGTAAATAGGATTAATCCCGTTTTTAGCCTAATGGGCCAAGCCCAAGTGACCCAAATGCCCCCGTGTGGGCCCGACTATGCTTAAAAACGTCCCGTGATCCATTTACTACCCTCGGGTACACTTTTTCGACTATCTCGGCCCATATGGACTCAATCGTACACTTAGAATCGGCATACAAATTAATTTACAAAAATCTTTATCTCACACCCAATTTAGTCTATACCGACTCCCGGCTGGGATAAGTACATACCCCATCACTAATACCCGAAATGATGTAAATAAATTACTACTATTGACTTAGTAATTAAATTTTTCTAAATATTAATCATTCACTCCCCGATTAATATTTAAATAAATATTACCATAATTAATTCAATTAAATTTACGACACACAAGTAATTTAGAATTCCCGAATTAATTAGATATTAAATGCATAAAATTACGGGGTGTTACAAGAGGCATTACTAGATCCCAAGCTCACTACCAGCCAATGATAAGGGAAGGGCGTTGAAAACGTTCCTATGCCTGAAATGACCCTCGAGGAGAGCAAGATCCTCGATCAACTGAAGAAAACTCAAGCTAACATCACTCTATGGGGGCTTTTCATGTCTTCCCAGCTACACAGAAATTCTTTGATCAAGTTGCTCATTGGACCCATAGTTCCTCCTTCTACCACACTAGAAGAAGCGATAAATTTGGTCGGATCCTTGACCTCTACCCGAATGCTATCCTTTTCCGAAGAAGAAATCCCCATAATTGGGCCAAACCACAATCATACACTCAACATCTCCGTCGAAGTTATGGGGAAAATCGTACTGGTCTCTCTTGTCCATAATGGATCCGCCTTGAATGTCTGCCCATTAGGAACCTTTAAATGCTTAGGACTAAAGGAAAGTGACCTTGCACCAACTTCCGCTGCTGTACATGCCTATGATAATACCCATCGGGAGGTGATGGGACCCATAAAACTTGTAATAGGGGCTAGCCCTATAAACCTCGTCATTGAATTCCAAGTTATTGACATTGCATCTTGTTTCAACTTGTTACTCGGACGACCTTGGCTCCATAGTATCAAAGGTGTGTCTTCCTCACTCCATGATAAATTGAAGTTCTTTGTCTCATACTCCCGACAGTGGACGATTTCAAAGAAAGGGTTTGTCCAGAATACGACCCTCATGAAAATATCAATGTGATTCAGATGTTCAGAAACATGCATTTCATGCTCAGACTGGGGTTAGGACAAAGACAACAAGGGATACTTGAGCCCATTGAACTGAAGAAAGCTTTCCTTTCTTGTGTTTTTGGGTATCAACCATCAGAACAAGAGCTCAAAATGATCCGCCAGTCTCGACCAAAGAGATGATTATATTGCATCCAGACTATCCTAGGTGACTCCTCGAATGGATGATTCATCAACGAGGGTGAGTACTTCCCCTTTTGCGGCTTTCTAGAACCCTGGTATGACCATACAGACAAGAGGATTAAGCCTGGAATGGAGATCTTTTTCCAAGACAGCTACCCATGGGCCGAAAGTTCCCAACAGCATGTATAACTGTTCATCAAAGATACTGAAGAGACTAAGGAAAGTGACTCCGAGGACTCATTCAATTTACAAACACTGGGGATAACACTCTGCATGGTTCATTCAGGCACTACATCACTGGATCCATCCCACATGATTAAAGATGCTGATACACCTCTCCTTAACTGGCATGCTGCGCCGGTTCTACCTGTTGGAATCCTACTTAACCCAAATGTTTACCCCATTTCCTCTTTTGTTGTCTATCCTTGCTCAAATATAATTGAGACCCCCTTTGATGAGGTTCTCAATGCTATTTTTCCTATTAATGAAATAAATGAAGATTTTGAGTATCTTGTCGTGCCTTATATTAATTGTTTAGATTCTAATCAAACTTTTGATGATGATGATTTTGCAAATGAACAATTCTTAACCGATCTAAATAAGGTTAATAACAAACAACATAACCGCGTTCAAGTTAATAAAGAAGAGGTTGTTGTTATTAACCTCGGTTCTAGTAGCTAACTGCGCGAGATTAGGATAGGAGCTACCCTTGATGAGCATGAGCGCGCACAACTCGAAGAATTATTGAAGGAATTTGTAGATGCCTTCGCATGGTCCTATGACGATATGCCCGACATTGATCCTGAAATTGCTCAGCATGAGATCCCCACTCTTCCAGATTACAAGCCAGTTAAACAAAAGCTGAGAAAGCTCCGCACCGAATGGTCGCTCAAAGTCAAAGAAGAGGTGGTCAAACAGCTGAACGTGGGCTTCATTCTTGTGATCGAATATCCCATATGGCTATCCAACATAGTGCCTGTGCCAAAATCAGGAGGGAAAGTTCGAATGTGCGTAGACTACCGGGATTTGAAAAAAGCCTCTCCAAAGGATGATTACCCGCTACCCAATATCGATATGATCGTGGAAAACACAGCCAGTCATGCTCTCAAGTCATTCATCGATGTGTTTGCCGGATTGAACCAAATCAAAATGCACCCAGATCATCAAGAAAAAACTGCGTTCATCACCTCATAGGGAACCTTTTGCTACACTGTTATGCCATTTGGTCTCAAGAATGCCAGGGCTACCTACCAGAGGGCTGCCATGACCATCCTGCACGATTTGATTCACAAAGAAGTCAAGGTCTATGTGGATGATATGATTATCAAATCCAAAACTAGAGAAGGTCATGTTCCCGCTCTCCGAAAGTTCTTCGAACGATTACAATGATATCAGATGAGACTCAATCCACATAAATGTTTCTTCGGCATTACAAAGGGAAAACTCTTGGGATTCATGGCAGTGAAAAAGGGATAGAAGAAGATCCTGCTAAGATAAAGGCCATACTTGAGATGACACCTCCCCGAACGGAGAAAGAGGTTCGAGGTTTCCTTGGGAAATTGTAATACATCAGTCGGTTCATTAGCCAGCTCACCTCCATCTGCGAGCTAATTTTTAAACTCCTCTTAAAGGATTCAACAAAAGTTTGGAACGAGGCCTGTTAAGAAGCCTTCGACCGAATAAAATAATACCTGACTCAACCTCCGGTACTCATGCCACCACAGCCTGGTCTCTCCCTGCTCCTATACCTAACCATAACCGACACTGCAGCTGGGGCTTTGCTAGCTCAGTACCTTGAATATTACCACAAAGAATGAACCATCTATTACGCCAGTCGCAAACTAGCCAATTACGAAGTCAACTACACTACTTTAGAAAAAGCATGCATCGCGCTTGTTTGGGTCACCCATAAGTTGCGACACTATATGCCCGCCTTCCCTATTAAGCTTGTATTCCAAATGGACCCCATCAAGTACCTGCTTAAGAAACTCGCCTTATCTATTCGAATGGACCAATGGTTGATGCTCTTAGCCGAGTTTGATATCGTGTATGTCACACAGAAATCCATGAAAGGAAGAGCCATCTCTGACTACCTTACTGACTACCCTATGGAAGAGGCTGATGACTGGATCTCCGAATTCCCAGATGAAAACATCTTCTATGCTGCTCAAGACGACCTCCGATGGCAAATGTTCTTCGACGGCACTGCCAACAAAAGGGATATGGCATTAGGATACTTTTGATCACCCCAAATGACTCCCACACTCCCATCGCCATCAAATTTGGTTTCCCCTACACTAACAACATGACTAAATACGAGGCATGTACGGTAGGCCTCAAAGTTTCTCTCAAGAAAGGTATTCAATGCCTAGATGTCTACAGGGACTCTGCCCTCATCATTGGTCAAGTGCTCAGAAAATGGAAAGTCAAGGATAAGAAACTCCAATCCTTCCATGCCCACTTAGAAGAACTAGACTCCTAATTCCGAAACATCACCTTCCACTACCTACCTCGAGCAAAGAATAACCTAGATGATGCCCTGCTACCCTAGCCTCTATGGTCGACATACCCAAAGGAATAACAATGGCCCCTTTACTGGTCCAAAGAAAGATAAACTAGCCCAGTGCTACCACATTGATATCATCACCAAAAAAGATCCCGAGCTAGCCCAACTGTTGGTATTATGATATCTGGCACCTCCTCAAGCACGATAAGTACCCCGAGGGTTCTAATAAGAAAGATCGGGCAACCCTCTAAAGACTGGCCGCCCAGTACATCATCTGTCACAAAGCACTATTTAAGAGAAACTTTGATGGAACCCATCTGCACTGTATCGCAGGGGCTGACATTGAAGAGGTAATGCAGAAAATCCATAGTAGGGAATGCAGACCCCATATGAACGGTCACATGCTTGCCAAGAAGATCGTCCGACAAGGCTACTACTGGACCACCATGATCCAGGATTGCACCGCCTATATATGGATATGCCTCAAATGCCAACAGTTCTCCAATCTTTAACACTTGCCTCCGCGAGAATTATACAACATGACCTCTCCTTGTTCGTTCTCCACCTGGGGCATCGACATCATAGGTAAGGTTACACCCAAGGCCTCTAACGGGCATGACTTAATCCTGGTTGCCATTGATTACTTCACCAAATGGGTCGAAGCTGAGTCATATGCAGTTCTAAATACTTAGAAAGTGGCCAAATTCATTAAGAAAAACATCATCTGCCGATATGGTTCTGCATGAGCTAGTGTGAGATAATGGGTTACATTTTAAGGCAGAAAGTCACATAAGTGGTCAACGAGTATGGGATTAAGAAACACAAATCTTATCCCTACCGACCTCAAACCAATGGTGTAGTCTAAGCCGTTAATAAGAACCTCAAAGCCATCATCAGCAAGATGACCGAAAGTTGTCAAGATTGGACCGATCGAATCCCATACGCCCTCTAGGGCTACCGAACCTCAATTCGAACCTTTACTAGGGCTACCCCTTACTCTCTAGTCTATGGCGTGGAAGAAGTCCTACCTTTGTAGCTAGAAATACCCTCATTACGCATCATTCTTTAAAGAAAGGTCAGTGAGGAAGACTGGCATCAAAGCCGCCTCGACGAGCTGTCACTCTTAGACGAAAGGAGACTGAAAGTGTTGTATCACATACAAGGGTATCATCGCTGAATATCGCATTCATTTAATAAGAGAGTTAAGGACCACGGTGTATAAGAAGGGGATTTAGCCCTCAAAGAAATAGTAGAGCCCATCTGGGACCCCAGAGGGAAATTCAAGCCCAATTAGAGTGGACCATACATTGTGAAGAAGATCTTGTTCGGCGGTGCCGCCATGCTCACCGACTTAGATGGAGAACAGATGGCTCTTCCAGTCAACCTGGACCATCTCAAGAAATTTTACCCTTAGTCCTAAATCTCAGCGCGCAACGACTTTTCTCATCTCCTTTCTATTCTAAAAAAAAAATATCTTCATTTCCCTCTACCCAGAACTACGTGGGCCTGATCCTCTACAAAAATCATTCTCATAAAAATTAAAAAATTTCAAAAACACCCAGAGGTACGTAGGCAGCTCATACTTCTTACATGAGCACGACCCCTTCTTTTTCACAAAAAACTATTCTTTTTCTTATCTCCGAGAATGACAATTCACTTTAACACATACTTGAACAAAAGGATTATGCATGCCTTAGCGATCGGTATAGATAATTCGAAATATAGAATTCATCAAAAGGCACAGCTAGATGGTAAAAAACTTGTTTATTTCATTAATAAGAAATTACGGTACAATTACATAAGAATAGGATCGGATAACTCCCTTCCCCCTACCTTCCTAGAAAGCCAAATAAATCCCTAAATTTATTCCCCATTACAAAACAAACTCTCAAAGAGTCCTACCTACAGCTACCAAAGGATCCCGCTTCATCGTCATCATCTACATCCTGGGGTCCCCAAGATTCCCTTGCCTGAATGGAGTGTCGCAGATGCTCCATGGACCGATAAGCTTGAACCAGCCTCGGAAAAAACTACCACACCTCCCTCCATGGTATCAGATAAGGCAAGCCACCTTTGTCCAGTCTCCACTTCCAACATCTTCCTGACTACTCTTCTCCATAACCACTTCATATAACCCCCAGGGATGTGCCAAACTCTCCTAGCAGACTGGGAGAGATGGGTCGACGGACGTCGACTCTCCCACAAAGAGCCAAGTCGCATGCACCGATGCTCTGTCAAATATTCTACCGAAAATAAGTCTAGTGTCCGAAGTGACACGATGTGCTCCGAGCCAAATTGGTGCAGAAGCCACCAAGGGAAATAAAAAGAGGTCTGTCTGAGACCAACCAGTCGGACATATGGGTATTCTCTCAGTTCCAGAATAGGCAGCAGCTATCCCCACCAAGGTACTGACCAATACAAATTTAGAGCCCCATGCTCCACGAACCAGTTCTCCCAACTCTTAATATTCATGCCAACACTGACGAAATGGCGCGAAAAGAAATTAGGTACAACCGACAAAGGGTATTTCGGAGGAGTCACCAGGAGGAATCTTTCAGACAACCACATGAACAACATCACAGGGCTACCCCTCAGAAAGTCAGAACGACCTTCTCGCAAGGCATCCAGGACATTTAGGGTCTCCGCCAGTATCACCGCCATAGAATTGCGACGGTAGGACATCCATGAAGTAATAACTGTAAGTTGTGGGTCCACCAGTAGTTCCCCAGTCACCAGCAGTAATTTTGAAACCAAGCCTAGAACGATAACTCCAGCATATCCAGTATCACCCACCTCCTGTAAATGCACAGGACGCAACACCGCCGGAAGAGAAATCATACCTCCAACCACCAGTGATCTGGCCGCCGAGGACAAAACACAAAAAAGCCCAGACAACAACTCCTGGGGAGACCGAGAAAACTCAGGCAGAGTCGCGGTAACGTCGAGATTTATCCCTAACATGGCAAAAAATTCCTCCTAAGTCGGACAGACTTCTTCCAAGCCAAAGCGAAATACATGGTCTTCGGGTACCAGAATTGTACCGCCACCATCAGCATGTTCGACTGATTACGCCATAAAGAAACTCGACGCATGTTATAAGCATCGTAGTAGACGTTATAGGATCACATCGCCTCCAAAGTCTTAAGGTAGTTGGAAAAATCAACGCTACCAGGGAGAGCCATCTCACAAAATAAGAAAGTCAGGATGTGAGGGTGTGAGGAAAACACTCCACTCTTACCCCTCTTTTATACTTGAAAAACCCCACAAAGGACATAACCCCTACAGAAATCGAAGGAAATCCTATCCCACAAGGTATCAAAGGCTGAAGAGGGTACCAATCAAAGATTTAAATTGATGGGACTGGACTGACCTGCCGATAGGCATGACAAGGTGTTTGTCGATCGGTAACCCCCTATTTTTGGAAATTTACCTTTTTCCTCTTTTATCAAAATTCAGAAAACTCAAAATAAATTGATATTCTCTTTATATAATTCAAAATAAACTCAAAATAAATTTTCTTCTTGGTCAAAAGATTGGTTTGGTCAAAATAAACAAGCAGAAAGATTGGTTTGGTCAAAATAAACAAGCAGAAAGATTGGTTCTCTTGACCAAACCATAAACTCAAAATAAATTTTGTTTTTACAGTCTCAGCAGCAAAGTAAAAAATGCATGTGCATGCATTCATTCATCATTAACAGAAGATAATCAAAAAACTTCATTGCATTGGATAGATATATTTCTCTGTGTGACATCAATCTTGCAGGAAAATAAAGAAAAGTAAAAAAAAAGGGACTCAGCCCGAACCCACATTCTCTCTCTCCCATAATCTTCACCTCTCTCTTAAGAGCTTCCACCCCTGCGACGCTCTCTCTTTCCCCGACGGCGACATGACACCACTGCTACCTGAACTAGACTCCTCCCCAGATGAGGTAAACATCACCAAGCAAGAAGGAATAGGAATCGCATCCCGAATATGGGCAGTTGCCGAAGATATCCAGTCCCTAATGTCCCTCAGCCAAGTGGTGGACACCCGGACGTGCTGTAAGAAAAGTCAAAATCAGTGTCAAGCATAAAAGATCAAAAGAAACCAAAGGAGAAGAACAGAAAAGATATACCTCAGGATTAAGAAGCTCCTCTGTCAATCCCAACTCCTCTGGGTCCATCACACGAGGACGATGCATCATAGGCACCATCCCTCCATCATCCCGTCGAATATTGTATGAAGGAGTATGCAGCCGCACAAAGGGAACCTCCGAAGTCGCCGCTACCACAGATATTGAAGGATCGCCACCTCTATGGGAGGACCCCACTAACCGACTCATCACAAAGTCCATATAATCATATGGCACAACTGTATCGGTGTACAGCAGGTAGGACTCGCCAATCATCACCACGATCCTCGAATCCTCTGGCAGCAGTCTCTCCCGCCTCATAGACATAGGGGCATCGCAGGTGGCACCGCCACCTCTCCCTCAGCAATCTTTCAGACCACGCTCTCCCTAAGATACTAAGTATGTCCAAACTCATGCACCAGTAAATGCCTCATCTGCTCATTTACTCCAGTCAAACCCGTGTCCTGAACAGTTATCCCCCAAGGGTAAAAGGTCACCTAAAAAATCCTCAGCAGATATGAGTCAAATATAAAATCAGAGCACACAAGGTCTTAGACTGAAGAAGAAATAAGTCTTACCCTGTCACTAGTCAGGCCATTCAAGACCTGATGCACCGCCTCTAGAGAGAGAGACCTCTTCGATTGCCGATTGGTCTTGACCCATTGATGCAATCGGCAAAAATCCCTAAGAGTCTCGTCCTTCAAAGCAATCAGCTGGGTATTACACCCAATCACCTCATAGAACCATGTCTGCCAAAGATAAAAAAATTTGTAATTAATAAGAGACGCATAAGGGAAATGCGAATGCATAAAAGGAAAATGCACAAAATTAAAGAATACCTCAAGAAGATACATGGCTCCAGTGAAAGACTGCCGACAGCACCGGCTGAATGCATCCAAGGGAAAATAAATGGTCGCCAAAGTGAGGCTCCCCCAATCATAGAGAGGGATGTTCAAAAACATCCTTAGATATGGTAAAAACCATAAGTGGACAACGTCGCCGCTCGACGCCACCAAAAATCACCCCAACACCAGTAAATTGAATAACTAGTCCATATGCCTCACCTGCAGCCTGTCCTCCACATCGATCACTCTACCCAATAAAATGTCCTTCAGCAGAAACAGACGTATGGAGTCCCCAAGCACTATCCTCCCCCAAATCACCAAGCGCTGCGCGCACCATCTCCGACCTCACCCGCAAAGAGCGATCCACTTCTATCTGCTCCCCATCGCAATCCAGCCCTAGTAGCTTCTGCACATCTATGGGATTCATAATCATCTCCCAAAAACCAAATTGAAAGTTGTGGGTAATGTCCCACCACCTCTCCCCCAGAGCGCATAAGACTGTCGTCGAACGAGGCATCTCATCCAGCATAGACGCCAACCTCCCAAAGCCTGCTGAGGATACCACCCAACGCACCACAGGTGGAAGATGCTCCCAGACATCCTTAAGCCTCGTCATCCCATGAGCTCGCATATTCGACAAAGAAACATTAGACTGCCAAAAGAAGAAATCCTTGTCAAAATCCAAGAAAAAAGTGAAAATCGCCAAAAAAAGAATGCCAAAAGTCATTTTACTTACATAACTGCCAGGGTTCACCACCCTCGAAGAGCGATGACATGACGACTCCCGTAGCAAGGTCCACTCATCCGTAATAGGCTCGAATGCATCAAAGGAGTTCTCACTCCTCAAAGCGAGAGGCGCCCTATCCCTAAACTCCACGTTTACCCCGTCATCAACAACCAACCATTCCCGATAAACTGCAGTGCTCACAAAAGTGATCATTTTTCAGAGATTGGAATGCTAGAATGATTCGCAAAAGAAAATCGCAGAAAGAGAGAAGGCAAGAAGCTGTGAAAAATGAGGGGAACTCGCCCCTTTATATAGGATGCCAAGGGTCATGCCGATCGTCACTGCACCCCCACCCCCACCTAAAGTCCGTGCCACTGTCGAATGGCACCCTCCACACCATGCCGACGGCACCCCCTTAAATTTTCGTACAGAAATTCCCAAAAAACACTAGAAAACCTTAAAAATCCTCAAAAAATTCCTAAAAATTACGAAAAGGATTTATAACATTTTCACCAAGAAAATTTCGCACTTCCTCAAGCGAAACCCCTATTTCCCCAGTGGAACTCTTAAAAGCCAAGTGAATATCCTCCCGGCAACGTCCCCGGAGGACCTCTAAGGTATCCCAAAATTCCCCGAAGGTCTTAAATCTCCCTGAGAAATATGTCCAAACCCTGGACCACCTAATCACTTCCCCAACACCAGATTGGAAATTCCCAGGTAAATTCTCCAAAAGACACAAGGAGTTCCCCAGCAATCGGCTCCCCATCTCAAATCAAAATCATGAGGTAATTTTCCTGACAGAGTTCCCCTAGAACATCTCAACTTAAGCCCGCAGAATTGGCTTCGACTCGAATAATTGGTCATTTCAACTTAAGCCCGCAAAATTGGCTTTGACCCGCATAATTTGTCATTTCAACTTAAGCCAACAGAATTGGCTTCGACCCGCAGAATTGGTCATCTCACCTTAAGCCCACAAAATTGGCTTCGACCCGTAGAATTGGTCATCTCACCTTAAGCCCGCAGAATTGGCTTCGACTCGCAGAATCAATCATCTCACCTTAAGCCCGCAGAATTGGCTTCGACCTGCAAAATCGGTCATCTCACCTTAAGCCCGCAGAATTGGCTTCGACCCACAAAATCGATCATCTCACCTTAAGCCCGCAGAATTGGCTTTGAACCGCAGAATTGGTCATCTCACCTTAAGCCCGTAGAATTAGCTTCGACCTGCATAATTGGTCATCGCACCTTAACCTCACAGAATTGGCTTCGACCCACAGAATTGGTCATCTCAACTTAAGCCCGCAGAATTGGCTTTGACTCGCAGAATTGGTCATCTCACCTTAAGCCCGCAGAATTGGCTTCAACCCGCAAAATTACCTTAAGCCCTCATAATTGACTTTGACCCGTAGAATTTGTCAGCTCACCTTTAGCCGTAGAATTGGCTTCGACTCGCATAATTGGTCACCTCAACTTAAGCCCGAAGAATTGGCTTCGACCTGCAGAATTGGTCATCTCACCTTAAGCCCGCAGAATTAGCTTCGACCCGCAGAATTGGTCATCTCACCTTCAGCCTGAAGATTTGGCTTTGACCCACAGAATTGGTCGTCTCACCTTAAGCCCGCAGAATTGGCTTCGACCCGCAGAATTGGTCATCTCACCTTAAGCCCGCAGAATTGGCTTCGAACCACAGAATTGGTCATCTCACCTTAAGCCCACATAATTGGCTTCAACCCGCATAATTGATCATCACAACCTAAGCCCTCAGAATTGGCTTCGACCGGTAGAATTGGTCACCCCCATTATTGCTATAGGTCCTCGAAATTAACCTAAATCTTTCCTTTAAGACCACCCCCAACATGCCCTTTTAAGCCCTCAGAATTGGCTTCGACCCACATAATCGATCACCCTCATCCCTAAGCCCTCAGAGTTGGCTTCGACCCGCAGAATCGATCACCCTCATCTCTAAGCCCTACCCTCATCTCTAAGCCCTCGGAATTGGCTTCGACCCACAGAATCGATCACCCTCATCTCCAATCCCTCAAAATTGGATTCAACCCGCGGAATCGGTCACCCTCATCTTCAAGCCGTCAGAACTGGCTTCAGCCCACAGAATCCGTCATCGTCATCCTTAGGTCCTCAGAATCGACCTCGATCCTCTGGTCATCCTCTTTCAAAGGCATCATGTGGTGTCTATCTGATGTCTATCATTTTTTTCAAACTCACCCATCGAGGGGCTCTATAGACACACCATTTTAATACCGCCTAACCTCTTCTAAGGTCCCTAGCACCTCCCTTCATCATTACAAACCCAAGTCATACCCCAGGTACTGACCTAATGACCATCGAACACTCCCACGCTCCATTTGACCAAAAGTCAAACTCTTCAGCTCGATCGAGACTGAATGAATCTTCGAAGGTCATTGAATACCCTTTCCAACAGTCCATCTCGTGCGCAATTCTAACTTACGGTGCGAATGAACGACCTGTTTTCCCTCGAAACTCGATCAGGAGATCACCAGGCACTCCCAGGCTTAGTTTGACCAAAGTCAACTCTTTAGATTGACCCGGACTAAATGAATCTTCTAAGGGACTAAAACCCCTTTCTAACGGTCCACCCTGTGTGCAATTATGACTTACAGTGCGGACGAACAGTCCATTTTACTCCGAAAGATCACCGAATGCTTCCAGGCCTCGGTTGACCAAAATCAACTCCTAGAACCAGGTCAAACTCTTTAGAATGTCGAAGTACATCTCCTAACCTTTCTAACAGTCTACCCCATGCGTGATTCTGACTTACCATGCTGACGAACGATTCGTTTGCGTCCGAAATTTCCTCCTCCAAAGGACCGACCAACACTTTCGAGCCAAATTTGACCCAAAGTAAACTCCCAAACCTGGGAGCAGTCCAAAGGACTTTCGAAGGTCTCTGAAATACCTTTCCAATAGTTCACCCCGTGCATGATTCAGATCAACGATTCGCGCTCTACGACCGATTTTCCAAAGGAACCTGAAAGACACTGCCAAACGGCAGGTTCCAAGCCCTGCCTATCGGTAGTGTGCCTAAACACACCTGCCGATTGGCATGACCAGGGCTATGCTGATCGAAAATTCCCTGGGCCTATAAAAAGGAGGTCCTAACCTCATTCCAAAAGGAGGAAAATGAGAGATCCATCACTCTCAGCAAGTTCAGAAAACCCCTCTCGAAGTCAACGTGATTTCCACATCCAAATCCCTTTTCAACCTTTACCTTTCATCACATTTTTCATCAAACTTGGTGAATTAATCACTCTCCATCATCATCCAAGTGCAAGGGCTGTTCTCCAACATTTAAGATCAAGCTCAAAGATCTTCAAGAAGGTCCAATTTTCTCAACTCACTGTTTAAATTCCCCTAAATTCACATTAATTTGTTTTGTTACTTAATACATGTATTCTCTTATCTCAAATATCCTAATATACTTTTTATCTAGTATTATTGCACATCTCTTATTTTCATATAAATAAAACCCAAAAAAATAAGAAAAAGAGGATCTGCTCATAAATTCCAAACGGTAATTCTCACACTTTTTTACACACACACACATATAAGAGAAGTCCCCGATTGGATTTATGGGATAAATCCCACCCCTCATTTTTTTATGCGAACTACGTGGATGTTGATGCCTCTATAGGCTACGTAGGCGTCTTAGGGTAAAACTCGTGACTCAAGTCCTATTCCTACTTTTTTCTCATTTTCTATTTTCTCTATATTCTTTAAACTCAATTCTCTTAAATTCTACATATACATATATATTTTTTCTTAGTGGCGTATTATTCCACATGCGTTATCATCCCCTTATAATGATCGACGCTAGGATAATCGCATAAATCCTATTTTCTAATATTATTTTTTAGGAACATTCCTATGAACGACTCACTTTATCTCTTTCATGATACAAGTCGATGATTCCTATCTCCGCTATGTATACACATTACGGGTAAATAAAGGAAAATAGCAACAACCTATGAGAGACTGTAAGGGCGGAATGGGTGCCTAACACCTTCCCATCTCGTAACTTAGCTTTCGGATCCTTTTTCGAATCATTTTAGTTTCGTATGTATCAGTATGTCTTTGGATGCTGTCCTTCGGTATGGCTCCCTTTTCTTTTGTCTATTTTGATTAAAATAGACTGGAAACTCCATCTCTCTACATTCTTCACCTTATCAATGACGCCGGTCGAAGCGCTCCAAAGAGGGATGCACGGGATCCAAAAAAGGGATCCTCTCCCACCGCGAGGATCGGGGATGGACACAAATAGAGTTAAATAAAGTGGGCCTAAAGTATTTAAACATATGTGTGTGTATTTGTGAATAAGGCCCTAACACCTATACTGGGGTTTGGGTTGATGCTAAGCTTACTGTTATCCTCTATCAATCATTTGATTCCCAATTAATGATAATACAAAAAGTTTCTTAGTCCCAAATTAAAATTTATAATTTAAAAACTAATATTTTTTAAAAATATATTAAATTTAATATAATCAACTATGAAATATTATAATCTATATAATTATTATACAATTAAGTATATTAATTTGTAAAATGTGGTTTTAATTTGTGACACCCTGCTTATGAAAATAAGAGGTGGCCAACCCGATACTCCAATAAATACAGGAATCATAGATGATCCATTCTTGGCATCACTGTCGTGGAGATAATAGTACGCGATAACCACCAATTATTTTATAAAACGGATGTCATATTAATTTCCAAGTTTAATAAAAACCATTTAGACAATCCAATTTGAAAAGAAGGTGGATAAACATGTAAAACATATAACAGATTACAACTATTCCTCAAAATAATAACTGAATAAGTTATCGGTTAACAGACTAATGCAAGCAGGTTACACCAAGTATTACAGTTAAATATCATAATATATGTAAGTACAAAACTAGGGCAACACTCCCGAATGTATAGATTGGTCATAACAAGAATATACAACGATGTAGCAAAAATCCTACAACATCCGCAAAAATGTTGTAGCTCCCTGACACTGAGAATTAGAGATTAACATGGGTGTCCTTGCGGCAGAGCACCTGAGCATAAATAGGGTCCATACAAAACAGAGAAATATAAACGGGTCAGGGCCCGGTTTGATATAATATACGTGTGAATAAAATGCATAACAGTTATGAATTCTAACATCATAAGCAAGTTTAAATCTCTCTTCACAATAAGAATAATCCTCACCTCTCATCTAAGTGCACATCCTAGCGCAATGCCATTTATACTGTTAACTATTCATCAGTGCAAGAGAATTAACTAACTTCCATTTTGATAAGTTTAAATTGCAGTTTAAAAAAATATGACTTCACAAGTCCATTCCTCATTAGGAAACTTAATCCGTATAATTGATTTATAAATGCATTAGCCATTTATGAAATGCCATAATTGTGAGAATAGTTACAATCAAAATATAACTATTCTAAGACCATCCTTCCGGAAGTCACCCCACTGGATGCGCCCCTCAATAGCTATCATCTTCCAAGGCCTATAACCAAGACCACCTGGGCACCCTAAATTGCATCGCGTGGGAAGCGGCCATATACCTTCGACATTGAGTCATAACCATACCCGGAATTACCTCACTTCGAATAAAATAACAACACAATATAACCACCGGTCCTATGGCCGAGGACTATATTCATCGTGCATTCACTAGCTAGGGGACTTCACCTCATTCGTGTAACTTCCCTTATGATATCATTTAGACAGGTATGTATATGCCAGTCATGATTCACAAGATGTGCTAATTTAAAATGTGCATTACAATATATATCCGAAACTATATGTGTTTAACAACATCAACCACAACGTTTAATTATCCCCATACTAGTCTCCAAGAGTTAACGACATCTCTATGAGCCACTAAGTGTAATTTACCTCGTACAAATCTCTAAAAGTCCAAAACTATGTAACCCTAATTTCTCCTAGTCCTAGACTAGCTTACTAAATGAAGAAAGTACCCTAACTTCTATTAAATAGCCCCCAAAATAATCCCCATTACCCCCTTTCTAATATAGGGTATTCATATCCCTAATATGAGACTCTAGTACTATTTATTACTTCATAAGAGAAGGTTTTTAGGCCTTAAACCTAAAAGAAAAGGGATAAAAACTAAGTTATAAAAATATCCTAAAATAGCAGGATTTCCGAATCGATTCGCCCTGGCCGAATTGATTCGGTCTTGGAAGCGAATCGATTTGCCCTGGCCGAATCGATTTGGTCAAGAGAACCAATTCGGTCTGTCTAAATCGATTCTCCAAACACAGACCAATAGCCTACCATTTTAGCGAATCGATTCGTTAGGGGCGAATCGATTCGCCTGGGTCAGATAGCCCAATTTCGTCTATGGGTCATATGAACCCTAAATACCTCAGAACTTATTCTTATTCCTTCAAATCCCAACATGATCAACTAATACTCACCCCAAATCCTTCCTACACCACCACTAACTAATAAATCCAACTCAAATCATATCTAATACAATATTTAAGGGTTTAAACACCAAAATTCATCAAAACCTATAAATGGTTTACATCTCCAAAACCACAACCATTAACATAAATTACCCACACTAAATCATACATAATTGCAAGTTAGAAACTTGCCTCAAGTTTGTAGTCTCGGATTCTCTTTGTAGCAACGTTTTCCAAGCTCCAATAAACAATTTCCTCTTTTCCTCCTTTTTCTCCCAAGTTCTCTCTCTCTCTCTCTCTCTCTCTCTCTCTCTCTAACTCTCTTTTAGGTTTAGGAATAAATGAGAAATAAATGTTCTAGCAAGACTAAAATGACCAAATTACATTATGTCCAACTTTAAATGCTACTACACAATTAAAATGACTCGTAACAACATAATTAAGTCATAACCGGTCAAAAGTACCCGGAACCCAAAAATACAACTTGGTACTTATTTTGACTATTTCAACCATTTCCGGACTAACCGCGCCATCTAAAATGGAATCCGAGATAACATAAATTATTTCATGTTCCAATATCATATTAATTCATCAATAATAATCCCCTTGGAATATAAGTCATAACCGTCGCTTAAGGCACAACGACGCAACAAAATATAAGACAATGCTATTTATATTCACTTAATAGTAAATATGAAAAGCTCAGTAAATATTATTTCTTAAATCACTTAAAGTAATATTTACTTCAGCTTCTTTTATTTTATAAAATTAACCCACTAGGCAAATTAGTATAAAAATAATTACTCATAAATAAGGGGTATTACATAATTATAGTTCTCTTAAAAAAGTAAAGAAAAACTGTACCTGAACCGGGGTAAACAAAATCATAATTATCAATTACTTCAGCAAATAATGTAGCAGTCCCACAATTAACATCAGTTTCACCTAGCTCTTCTTGATCACTATAAACTATAAACAATATCATTATCTCTCATTCTTTAGCAAAGATCAATGGTCCAGGAAAGAGGAACATGAAAGCTTCTGTACAGTGCACCACACCTCAGCAAACTCTAGAAAATATTAATTGTAACTAATTATGTTATTAGTCCTAGCTAATCCAGTTGTAACCTTCTCTGTAATAGCACTATAAATATGTAACGAGGTTATGTACTGTGATTAATCAGAAATGAAAAGAATAATTTTATTCTTCTACTTTCATCTTCTTCTACTTTTCTTAATCTTCAAACTCTGTGGAATCTTTCATGGTATCATAGAATAATTGAAGAGATTAACATTTCAAAGATCCAATCTAATGTCTTCTTCGTCTTCCTTAGTTAATTCTCAATCTGAAGCTTCCATGGCATGTGGTGCCATTCATGCTCCATATTCTTCGATCTATCTACTTTCTAATATTTGCAATTTGATTTCAATTCAATTTGATTCAACAAATTATATCATCTGGAGATATGAAATCACTTCAATTCTCAAAGCCCACTCACCATTTGGATTCATTGATGGTACAAATCCAGCTCCATCCCCAACAATTACTGAAATTGGTACATCTAATCCAACATTTCTTCAGTGGACAATGATGGATCAAGCTTGACTTACTCTCATCAGTGCTACATTATTAGCCATAACACTCTCGCATGTTGTTGGTCATACCAATTCTCGAGAAGCGTGTCTTGCTCTTGAACGAAGTTTTTCCTCAAATTCTCGATCAAATGTTCTGCAGTTAAAAACTAATCTTCAAACGATCGTTAAAGGTTATGATTCCAATGATCAATACATCCAAAAGATCAAAGAAGCACAAGATAATCTTTCATCTATTGTAATTAAAATTAAAGATGAAGATATCCTGATCTATGCCCCAAATGGCCATTATGTCTCATACAGTTCCTTCAAAACCTCAATTCGAACAAGATCTCAACCAATTTCAGTTGAAGAATTGCATGTACTCATCAAGAATGAGGAACAAGCAATTGCTCAGTCCTCTGAGTCACCTGTTAATGTCTCAACAACAAATATGGCAATGAATTATACACAGTCCTCTTGGAAGAATTTATCTTCTAGACAGTTTAAAGGCAAATGAAACGGTCAGTTCCATTCTCGTGGAGGCGGATCTTGAGGACGACATTAATATTCATCTTCTACCTCCTTCAATGGCTCCACATACAAAAATCCCCGCCCTCAGATGAATTCATGTTATATTCACCATCTGCTCCATGTCAGATATATGGAAGAACTAATCATATAGATGTTGACTGTTATCATCGTATGAATTACAGATATCAAGGTCATCTTCCTCCTCAACATCTTGTGTTATTTCCACCTTCTCTGTACCTTCTCAATACTCCATCAATGTATGGTACACTGATTCTAGAGCTTCCTATCACATGAAAAATGATTTCTCCAACCTCTTAATTGGTATAAAATATCAAGGTGATGAGTCAATTTCAGTTTCTAATGGCCAGCATCTCCTAATTTCTTACTCTGGTATTTTATCTTTGAACACGTTCTCTCATAAATTTTTACTTCATAATACTTATGTGTCCCTTTACTATCCTCGAATCGACTTTCTGTTCATCAACATTACAAAGCTAATAATTGTTCTTGTATCTTTGATGCCAATCCTCTCAAGATACAAGACAATCTATCAGGGAAGATCCTCTTTTAGTGCCTTATCTTCAATGTTCTATATCTTATCTCCTCCTCAATATCTCTTTCTTCTAGAAATTCCACCACCAAATCATTATAACTAGGTCCTTAGTTCTCTTCTCCCTCAGCTCATTTGGTAAATAAGGTCTTAAATACTCTCTGGAACAATATATTGGGGCATCCCTCAAGTGCTATTTAAAATCAAATTTTAAATACCCTTTCATCTTCTTGTAATAAAACTATTTCTCAGTCTTCTAAGTCTTGTAAACACCGCTTGATAGGTAAAATATGCAAACTGCCATTCCTTATTTCTTGCACTAAAGCTTGTAATTATTTGCAAATAATTCATAGTGACTTATGGGGACGTTCGCTTGTTTCTTCTCTCAATGTTTATAAGTATTATATGTCTTTTGTGGATGATTATAGTAGGTTCACTTGGATCTACCCCCTCACTTATAAATCTCAGACCTTTTATGTTTTCTCTCATTTTCTCCACCTAATGGAGAATCAATTAAATCACAAAATTAAGGTTTTAAGAACAGATGAAGGAGGAGAGTACCTTAAAACAGAATTTTAAAACTTATTTTCACTTCATGGAATACAACACCATAAATCATGTGATAAGTATATACCCGTATATACCCTCGGCCTTGCCGAGGGTGCCCTGCGCCTCACCAGGCCCAGACGACCCCTCAGGGGCCGACCCTTCAGTAGGATCCGGACTACCCCTCAGGGGGGCCGACCCTTCATCAGGCTCCGGACGACCCATCAAGGGGCCGACCCTTCATCAGGCTCCAGACGACCCTCTCAAGGGGCCGACCCTTCATCAGACTCCGGACGACCCTCAAGGGGCCAACCCTTCATCAGGCTCCGGATGACCCCTCAAGGGGACGACCCTTCATCAGACTCCAGACGACCCATCAGGGGCCGACCCTGCATCAGGCTCCGGACGAACCCCCCCGAGGGTACGATAGTACGAGGCCCAAATTAGGCCAGACTCATTACCGGAAGGAACTTTTCCCTCGGTCTCATATCAAAGGCCGAGGGTGACATCATCACAGCTCGTGATTTGGGAGACGCGTGGAACAGTGCGCGTGAGGCTCACATGGCACATGGGAGACCGTTATAACAAAATCACACCCTCACGTGAGGGAATATTATGTCATCATTTGGCATCTACAGGTGTCAATAGGGGATTGGCTAGATCATCATTCACATGCACCATGCATACTTGGGGGGTACACTACACCCCCCAAGACCTATATATACTTGTCACCTACAACCCTACAGGGGGATGAATCGATTATTGTAACCCTAGCTAAAACTCTGCTTGTACACACAATAGAGAGAGAAAGGAACTTATGTGCATTGTATCCAAGGCCATTAGTGCCCATACTTAGTGGATCACACACTCACAGTGGATGTAGGACAAATTGGCTGAACCACTATACATCATTATCTTATTTCCTCTTGTACTCATCTCCTTCTACACACTTACATACTTACATCTCTATGACTGCCATGGTTACCACTGTTTGAGCTCACTATCACTTATCTGGTGGTGCTAAATCTTAGCATCATCAATAAGACCTCTCAATAAAATGGTAGAGCTGAAAGAAATCATAAACATATATTAGAAACTGGTCTTAATCTTCTGTCCACATCATCTTTACCTAATAAATTTTGGTATCATGACTTCTCTACAACCACATTTCTCATTAATAGGATTCCAAGTTCAAATAACCAATCTAAATTTTCTTTTGAGCTTCTATTTCACACCAAACCTGACTATACTACTCTAAAAACCTTTGGTTGCACTTGTATCCTCTTCTTACTCCTTTTAATTCAAATAAATTTGAACCCAAAACTAAGCCTTGTATTTTTCTTGGCTACCCTAGAAAATGACATGTGGGAAAAATTGTCCAGATCAAGGAGTATTGCGATGTCCAGGAGGGAGGCAGCAGATGGCCGACCCCAAGGACGGGATGACGGTCAAAGGGAAGTAAACAGCCGACACAGGCCTGCCGCAGCAGAACCCTCCATCCACCTTAAAGAGGTGGCAGGGGATAACATCAGCCAAGCCAACCCTGCGAGGCCCTGGAATGACTCGATCCAGCGACTAAAGGATAAGATCGGTGATATACTGAAGAGCCGGGACCCTCTTCAGAAGGGATACACCATAGGCTCACCCTTTGTGGCGAAGATAGTCAACTTCCCTATGCCATCAAGGTTCAAGCCACCTGTGGTCACCCCAAGATACGACGGGAGCACCAACCCTGTCTACCATGTTGAGATGTATCAATCAGTAGCAGACATATACTCTATCTCAGATGAGATGAGGTGTCGTGCCTTTTCTGGTACCCTGACTGGGGCTGCACATTTCTGGTACACGTCTCTTCCAAAAAATTCCATTGAAAACTTTAAGCAGTTGGCAGACCGGTTCATCCACAACTTTTGCTTTGGGGTGAGGCCACAGAAGAAGACCACCCACCTGCTCTATGTTAAGCAGGGGAAGAATGAGAGCCTGAGGGACTACATAGCCAAATTAAATAAAGAGAAGCTGGAGGTGGAAGACTATGAGGAAAGCATAGCTATGACAGCCCTGATTGGAGGACTCCAAAAGGGGAAGCTGTTATGGAAGCTTGCTGAAGACCCCCTAGGACGATGGCTGAATTGCTATCAACGGCAGGAAAGGTGATGAACGCTGAAGAGGCGATGGCCGCAAAATACAAAGACGAAAAAGGAGGCGCTAGTGGGGGTAAATACCCTAAGAAGAACAAAGAGGGGAAGAAGAGGTCTACGGACGACAAGTTCGCTGGTTACACCCCTCTAACGGTCATCTGTGAACAAATTCTCAATGAGATAAAGAGCGATCGATCCCTGAAGTGGCCTGAGAAGTTGAGGGCGGCCCCCAACAAGAGGAACAAGAACCTGTGGTGCGAATTTCACCAAGACCACGGCCATGTAACAGACAAATGCTTTTCTCTGAAAGATGAGATTGAGAAGATGCTGAAAGATGGGAAGCTCAGAAAGTACGTCGACAAAGGTGCCTTCAAGAGGGGCCAAGGGGACGACCCCAGAAAGAAGCGAGGCGATGCATGTAGAGAAGGTCCTCAAAAAAGAGGGGACGACCCTTCTGATGATGAGGACGACCCTGACCTCCCACTGAGAGACGACCAAGGCCCTGTCAAGAGGCTTAATATGATCTCGCTCAGAGTGGTAATGCTCTCCGGGGGTCTAGCAGGAGGAGGGTCTGAGGTCGCTGACAGGAAGGCCCATGTGGCTGAGGCCAAGGCAGTGACGAAGATAGTACACTCAACCTCCCTGGAGGCCAAGTCAGAAAAGAGGAAGAAGATTGATATGGACACCCTGATAGTGGGGTTCTAGAGAATGGACTTTAAAGGCCTCCTAGCCCCACACGACGACCCACTCGTCATCACAACTAGGGTGCACGGGTGTGAGGTGCCGAGGATATTGGTCGACGGGGGCAGTTCTGCAGATGTAATGTTTTGGCCGTGCTTCAAAGCCTTGGGTCTCAGCTGTGCTAGACTCGTCCCATACCATCATATATTGATTAGGTTCAGTGGGGAAAAGGTTCATCCCCTTGGGGTGTATGAGGTCGATGTCAGGGTGGGGGACAAGTGGCCGAGATGGCTTACCAAGAAGGTCAGTTTCTTTGTGATGGATGAACATGTGTTTTCGGCTTACAACATCATACTGGGGCTCGTGGCCCTCAAGGGGTTTGAAGCTGTACCATCTACGGTCCATCAGATGATTAAATTTCCTACCCCTTACGGGGTGGGGGAAGTTCAGGGAGACCAGACAACAGCGCGGGAATGCTACTACAACTCCACTGAAGAAAGGGAGGCACACAAGAGGGCTACGACCACTTACAATATTGATACCCTAGACCCCAGGGACAAGACGAAGCTCAAGAAAGGAGAGGCCGCAGAAGAGGTAGAATCCATCATCCTCGATGAGGATGACCTGGAAAAAACCGTCCAAGTCGGCAAGTCTCTGAAGCCCAATATCAAGGAAGACCTCATTAAACTGTTGAGGAGAAGACTAAGCGTCTTTGCATGGAGTCATGTAGATATGCCGGGGATTGACCTTGGAATCATGTGCCACAAGCTCAATGTGGTAGAGTGAGTGAAGCCGGTAAAGTAGAAGAGGAGAATTTACTCTAGAGAAAAGTATGAGGTCATTAGGGATGAGGTCAAGAAATTAGAAGACGCTGAGTTTATCAGAGAGGTCATCTACCCTGAATGGTTGTCCAATGCAGTCATTATCCCAAAGGCCAACGGGAAGTGGAGAATGTGTGTGGACTTCACCGACCTCAACAAGCACTGTCCCAAAGACAGCTTCCCTCTCCCCCGCATTGACTAGATGGTAGACGCTACCGCATGTCATGAGCTTTATGGATGCCTATTTAGGGTACAACCAGATCTTCGTGAACCCTGAGGACTCGGAGAAGACAACCTTCATTACTGACAAGGGGACATACTGTTATAGGGTCATGCCCTTTGGCCTAAAAAATGTGGGGGCAACGTACCAGCGCCTCGTAAATAAAATGTTCGAAGACCAAATTGGGAAGTCTATGGAGGTCTATGTAGATGACATGCTGACTAAGAGCTTGAAGGCAGAGGATCATGTGTCAGATCTGGAGAGGACCTTTAATACGATGGACAAATACCAGATGAAGCTTAACCCTACCAAGTGTGTCTTCGGGGTCGGAGCAGGGAAATTCTTAGGGTTCATTGTCAACCAAAGAGGCATCGAGGCCAATCCTGAAAAGATAAAGGCCCTTGGTGAGATGAAGACCCCCAAGTCCATTAAAGACGTTCAGAGGCTCACAGGGAGAGTTGCTGCCCTGAACAGGTTCGTATCTAGGGCCACGGACAGGTGTCTACCATTCTTCAAAATTCTCAAAAAAGCCTTCGAATGGAGTAAAGAATGCGATGAGGCCTTCAAGGAGTTAAAATCATACCTGGGGTATCCCTTGCTGTTCTCACGACCCGTGCAGGGTGAATGACTTTATGTGTACCTCGCTGTCTCAGAGTCATCCATCAGTGCAGCCATTGTGAGAGACGAAGACGGAATACAGAAGCCTGTGTATTTTAACAGCAAGGCACTCCAGGGGGCAGAGAAAAGATATCCAAGGATGGAGAAGTTATCCTACGCCTTGATCCATGCATCAAGAAAGATGAAGCCATACTTCCAGTCCCATACGATGGTCATCCTCACTGACTCACCCCTTAGGCAGGTTTTGCACAAGCTGAAAAATCAGGGAGGTTAATGGCCTGGGCTATAGAACTGGGGGAGTTTGACATAGTGTATCAGCCTAGGATGGCCATTAAGGGGCAAGCATTGGCAGACTTCGTGGCGGAGTTTACTTAGGAAGATGATGAAGCCGAGGGTGAGAGCCTCAGAAAGATAGATACCCGACAGGGTGAGCTCACCGACACACCTACAGATAAGGCTGAGATGAGCACCGCTAGAAGGAAAGTGGTTGAAAATGAAGAGGGAAGATATCTCTTCAGACAGGGGTCACTCACCGAGGGAGGTTTCTCAGAAGAACACACCACGTGGAGTCTCTTCATCGATGGATCCTCTTGCGAAAGCGGGAGCGGAGCTGGATTAATAGTATCAACACCCGACGGCACAAACATTGAGTACGCCCTGAGGTTCAACTTTAAGGCCTCCAACAACGAGGCCAAATATGAGGCCTTGATAGCAGGCCTCTCCTTGGCCAGATCTCTTAGTATCGGCCAGATTTTGGTTCATAGTGATTCGAGGCTAGTGGTGAATCAAATACTAGGCGCCTACGAGGCCAAGGACAAGAGGATGGCTAGGTACCTTGAGAAGGTAAGGTCGTTACTGAAGGGCTTCAGAGAAGTGAAATTAAAGAGGATACCTAGGCTCGACAATGGCCGTGCTGATTCCCTTGCGAGGTTGGCCTCGGTAACTAGGACAGACATCAGGAGGACGGTCCCAGTAGAAATTTTGCTTCATCCAACTATTGAAGAGGCTGAGGGAATACTTGGCAATTGCCTAAATGTTTCTCAGGAAGCTTCGTGGATGGACCCTCTGATCAGGTACATTAAAGAGGGGGAGATGCCTGAAGCAAGGAAAGAAAGGAAGAAGTTGAGATATAGGGCTGCAAAGTTCACCGTCATTGGGGATACCTTGTACAAAAAGGGATTTTTACTCCCCTTACTTAGGTGTGTGCACCCATCTAAGGTCTCATCCCTTTTGAAAGATGTGCACGAAGGATCATGCTCAATCCATATTGGGGGCAGATCCCTAGCGAAGAGGGTGATCACCCAAGGGTACTTGTGGACGACCTTGGGGAAAGACGCCGCGGCATATGTAAAAAAGTGCGATAAATGCCAGAGATTTACCACCATCCCTCACCAACCCCATCAGCCTCTTACCTCCATTACATCCCCATGGCCATTTCCAGTGTGGGGGATCGACCTCGTATGACCCTTACCAAGATCAGTCAATAACTATCGGTTCCTCATCGTAGCTATTGACTATTTCTCAAAATGGGTGGAGGCCGAACCGATGGTCACGATAACAGAGTAGAAGACCTTCCAGTTCATCTGGAAGAATGTTATATGCAGATATGGTCTCCCCAACACCCTCATCTCGGATAACGGGACTCAGTTCAAGAATACCTCTCTACAGAGGTACTGTGAAAGGGTGAGTATCAAACAATTTTTCTCCACCCCTGGCCGACCTCAGGCCAATGGGCAAACAGAAGTTACAAATAGGACAATCCTATATGGAATCAAGAAGAGGCTGGAGGAGGCAAAAGGAAGATGGGTCGATGAGTTATATGTCGTGCTGTGGGCATACAGGACGACAGTGAGGACCTCTACCGGAGAGACCCCATTTATGCTAGCTTATGGCTCAGAAGCCATCATCCCCACCGAGATTGAGTTTCCTACTCATAGGGTCCAAATGTATGACCCCCAGAGAAATACAGAAGAGCGGAGACGCGACTTAGACCTGATTGAGGAAAGGAGGGAGGACGCTGAGATAAAGCAGGCCGCCTACCAACAGAGGACCGCAAGGTTTTACAATGAGAGGGTGAAACAGAGGCCAATCGTAGTGGGGGACTTGGTCCTCAAAAAGACTTGGCAAAAGCCCAACAAGCTCCATCCTAATTGGCATGGCCCGTATAGGGTCATCGATGAAGTTGTCCCTGGGACCTATAGACTAGAAAACCTAGAGAGGGAACCCTTTTCCAACCCCTGGAATGCAGATCATTTGAAAAAATACTATCAGTAGTGTTGTAAGGTCTTGATGGACCATAATTGTAATAGGAGTTGCTCCAACAGAGCACTTGGAAAATTAATAAGAAATATCAGTGTTTCCCCTCATCCTGTGTTTATCAGTTCTAGTACGCATGAAAACATCTTCAGAAAACGGCCCTCGGCTACAATGAGGGTCAATGGAGGGGACGACCCTACCATTGCCCTCAAGAAGGACGAGGGAATACTTGATTAAAAACCATTAGTTTGGTTATTGTAAACCTCGGCTATAATGAGGGTCAATGGAGGGGACGACCCCACCATTGCCCTCAAGAAAGACGAGGGAATACTTGATTAAAAACCGTTAGTTTGGTTATTGTAAACCTCTGCTATAATAAGGGTCAATGGAGGGGACGACCCCGCCATTGCCCTCAAGAAAGACGAGGGAACACTTGATTAAAAACCATTAGTTTAGTTATTGTAACCCTCGGCTATAATGAGGGTCAATGGAGGGGACGACCCCACTATTGTCCTCAAGAAAGATGAGGGAATACTTGATTAAAAACCATTAGTTTGGTTATTGTAAACCTCGGCTATAATGAGGGTCAATGGAGGGGACGACCCCACCATTGCCCTCAAGAAGGACGAGGGAATACTTGATTAAAAACCATTAGTTTGGTTATTGTAACCCTTGGCTATAATGAGGGTCAATGGAGGGGACGACCCCACCATTGCCCTCAAGAAAGACGAGGGAACACTTGATTAAAAACCATTAGTTTGGTTATTGTAACCCTCGGCTATAATGAGGGTCAATGGAGGGGACGACCCCACTATTGCCCTCAAGAAAGATGAGGGAATGCTTGATTAAAAACCATTAGTTTGGTTATTGTAACCCTCGGCTATAATGAGGTCGCATGGAGGGGACGACCCCACCATGGTCCTCAAGACAGATGAGGGAAAACTTTATTTAAAGCCATTAATTTGGTGATTATAACCCTCGGCTATAATGAGGTCGCACGGAGGGGACGACCCCACCATGGTCCTCAAGACAGACGAGGGAAAACTTAGTGATATTGTTAGTAAAAAAAAAATACACAATACAAATCACATAAGAGGCGAGTATGGAAGGAAACAAGAGACATTATATTACAAAATGTTGTTCGTTTTACAAAAATAAAATACAAAAATGGATTACACGAAGAGGGTATTGGCTACAGACAACCACCCTATTGAGCAAAATCAGAGGGCAAGGCCTCGACATCAATAGGAGATTCTTCTATGACTATGACAGGTCGACCCTCAGACGTGCCCATGCCTTCGACATGTTGAGACTCCACTTGAGCTAAGGCTTCAGCAATGAGGGGATCATCTAGCTGAACTGATTCAAGAGAAGGTCGAACAGACGACACTGCATCAGTGAACTTTAAGATGACCCATCGACAGGCCGTCTTAATTCCCCTCTACAAGTATTTAAGGCCGAAGCCTTGAAACTCGTCTGAGAGTTTGTAGGCCTCCAAAGCATCAGCCTCGACTTTCTTGACAGCTGCTTCCAGATCAGCCTTGTGCTGAGCCTCCAAGTTGAGTAAAGCCTCATCCTTCTCCTTTATTATCAAGTCCTTGGCCTGTTGGTCGGCATCGTGCTGCCTCGTCAGCTCATCTAAGACCCTGGCATGCTCGGTCCTAGCACTCTCTAGTTCAGCCCTCGCAGTCTCGATCTCTGTCTGCAGATCGGCCTCATGCTGAATGGCCCTCTCGGCTTCATGAAACTTCTGTTGATTCTCATCCAATTACTTAGTGGCCGAGGTGAAGGCACAGACGGACTGCACAGAAAAAGACAATTGTTAAGAGGCTGAGGAAACAGTTAGTGAAAAATTAAATTAGATGAGGTAAAGATAAGTACCTGAGCCAGTGCGTGCAGACCATAGTCATACACCTTGGCCGGAGGCATCTTTGATAGAAATTCATAATCAGCAGCCGAGGGGGCAGAAAACATGGACGCCTTGGCTGCCCTTAGGTTCGTGATCAAGGAAGATGGCTTGGCCTTCAGTAACGTCAAGTTTTGGGACTAGAAGGCTCCCATTCTAGGAGAGGAACCAGCCCCCTCAGATGACTCCACCCTCGCCCTCGTCCTAGAATCCAGCTGAGGGTCAGCAGGGACTTCAGGCTCCTTTCTTTTGCGACCATTGGCTGTCGATTCAACAAGTGTCGGTCCCACGGCCTTTGTCTTCCTCGGAGCCTACTGAGGTTCCTTTCCCTTGTTCTTACCTAAACCATACAATAAGCTCGGAGCAGTCATTTCCCAAAGTTGATCTGATATACCTGCAGGACGACCTGAAACGAGGACGACACGTTAGAAAGATGCAGAGACAAAGATGAAACACTTAAAAAAAGTAAAGAATGAGCAAAAATTAATGTAACTCACATAGTTCTGTCAGGGGGCCGACCCTCAGACCAACTTCTTTGAGGAACTTGGGGGTCATCAGATCTTTAAATTTTGCAATCTCACCCCCTCTCTCTCAGCCTCATCACCTGTCATAGGCCCTTGGGGAAAAGCCATCTGGAAGGCATGTGGAGATAAAGTTGTCACAGGGACAGCCTCGGAAGTAACCATACCCTCGGCCTGTCGGCCTGGGCTTTCGTCAGACGCCTCTCCTCTCCCAGAAGGTCCAGTGCCAATTGACGACGACGCTCTCTCATCCATCTCTCCTGAATAACTCTCGGTTGGACGACAGAACGACCGACAAGACTCAGACGGCTCAAATGGTTTTATTATGGCCAGAGGAATGGGGAAGATGGGTCGTACCCAATTAGGGTCGGCCCCTCGTCTCCTCTCCTCCTCTTCCTCTACTCGTCTGATCTCAACAAATAACTTCTCTCGCAAGGAAGGGAATTCCTCGGCTAAATTATAAAGCCTCCTAAGCATCAAGGGGGAGACCCTACACTTGGAAGAATTTAGGGAACTCAACTATAAACAAGTTAACAATTGACCAGATTGGACTTTTGGATTGAAACAGAAGAAATTGAAGGCTTTTGGTCAAGAACACTCAAGAAATGGAAGAACTCATCTCGCCGGAAAAGTACCAGAAAATACAAGTCCTAAGAGATGCAACAAGGGGGGTATCGAACCCAATGCATGAAACGAAGTTAAAGATTAAAGAGGAAATTTATGGCAGAGAAGAGTACCTGAAGACGAAAGCGAAAGGCTGAATGGATCGTGATGCAGAAGTTACAGAAATGGTTGGCTAGAGACTAGAGAGAGAAAGAGTTCAGGCGCGAAGAAGAAGAAGAGAATGAATGGTTTCAAAAATTGCTTATATACCTTAGTAATGAGTGGATCCATTACCCAAGCTAAAGCACAACCCACGAGGAGGAAATCATTAGGGCACAAAGCCCCAAGCAGCATGCAGCCGCCGCGCCTTGAAAACTGGAACAACATTGGATAAAAATTTGACAGCTGTCACATCAGCTTGACAGGTGTCACTCATCAAACAGACCATACACTTAGTCTCAAAAGCAACATTATCCCTCAGCTATCTCAGCATCATCTATGGCTAAGGGCTGGGGGTGATTGATAATCTCGTATATACCCTCGGCCATGCCGAGGCCGCCCTGCGCCTCACCGGGCCCAGACGACCCCTCAAGGGCCGACCCTTCATCAGGCTCCGAATGACCCCTCAAGGGGCCGACCCTTCATCAGGCTCCGGACGACCCTCTCAAGGGGACGACCCTTCATTAGACTCCGAACGACCCTCAAGGGGTCGACCCTTCATCAGGCTCGGGACGACCCCTCAAGGGGTCGACCCTTCATCAGGCTCCGGACGACCCCTTAAGGGGCCGACCCTTCATCAGACTCCGGACGACCCATCAGGGGCCGACCCTGCATCAGGCTCCGGACGACCCCCCCGAGGGTAAGACAGTACGAGACCCAAATTAGGCCAGACTCATTACCGAAAGGAACTTTGCCCTCGGCCTCATATCAAAGGCCGAAGGTGACATCATCACAGTGCGTGGTTTGGGAGATGCGTGGAACAGTGCGCGTGAGGCTCATATGGCACATGGGAGACTGTTATAACAAAATCATACCCTCACGTGAGGGAATATTATGTCATCATTTGGCATCTACAGGTATCAACAGGGGATTGGCTAGATCATCATTCACATGCACCATGCATACTTGGGGGGTACACTACACCCCCCAAGACCTATATATACTTGTGACCTACAACCCTACAGAGGGATGAATCGATTATTGTAACCCTAGATAAAACTCTGCTTGTACACACAGTAGAGAGAGAAAGGAGCTTATGTTCATTGTATCTAAGGCCATTAATGCCCATACTTAGTGGATCACACACTCACAGTGGATGTAGGAAAAATTGGCTGAACCACTATACATCATTGTCTTATTTCCTCTTGTACTCATCTCCTTCTACACACTTACATACTTACATCTCTATGACTGCCATGGTTACCACTGTTTGAGCTCACTATCACTTATCTGGTGGTGCTAAATCTTAGCATCATCAATAAGACCTCTCAATAAAATGGTAGAGCTGAAAGAAATCATAAACATATATTAGAAACTGGTCTTAATCTTCTGCCCACATCATCTTTACCTAATAAATTTTGGTATCATGACTTCTCCACAACCACATTTCTCATTAATAGGATTCCAAGTTCAAATAATCAATCTAAATCTTCTTTTGAGCTTCTATTTCACACCAAACCTGACTATACTACTCTCAAAACCTTTGGTTTCACTTGTATCCTCTTCTTACTCCTTTTAATTCAAATAAATTTGAACCCAAAACTAAGCCTTGTATTTTTCTTAGCTACCCTAGAAATTACAAAGGCTATATATGCTATGACCCTGCCACTAACAAAATCCAAGTTTCCAGACATGCTCACTTCAATGAATTTGCCTTTCTAGGTAATGACTCTAACTCCGTTTCCTCTCTTTTATCAGCCTAGATACCTGCCTCATCTCCACCACATATCACTACCATCTCTCTACCTCCATCTACATTACCTCATCTACTTCCTCTACCCATACTCTCCTCCACCTCATCACCTTCACTAGTTCCTCCTGTATCAATATCACCTTTATGTGTCTTTTCGGGCTTACCTCCTACTACTCCTAATTATATTCCCAGTGTTCCACCCTCAAATTCTCATTCTATGCAAACTAGGAGTAAATCTGGTATTTACAAACCTAAATCCTTCCAAGTCTAACCCTATCCCAGAGAACCCACCTATTTCACTGCGGCATGCAAGAGTATGGAATGGAGAACAACAATGGTATAGGAGTTTTCATCCCTTCATCAACAAGGTACCTGGTCCTTGACTCCTCTTCCTCCTGGCAAGAACTTGGTATGTTGTGAATGGGTTTACAAATTGAAATACAATGTTGATGGAACACTTTCTAGACATAAGGCTAGACTAGTGGCTAAGGGATTTCACCAAGAGAAAGGCTTAGATTATACAGATATCGTCAGTCCAGTAGTTAAATATACTACTGTCAGACTCATACTCAAACTTGCATCTCACTATGGTGTAATACCCAGTATTTTTATTTAATTAATTTGAGGACTTAATTAGGAAAAACACGTTTTAATTAAATTACGCGAGTGAAGTAATTTAATGCGATTAAATAATAATTATGGCTATTATATATTAATTGAGAGATAGATGCTGATTAATATTGCATTATGATATTTACTAAGCACGTATAGTAAATAATTAATAATTATGGTTATATGGCATAGCGAGTGAAATGTGCGTGTTTATTTTATCTCACCGGGAGTCGCGTGTAGTTATTTTATGGTGAGAAATGAGAAATATATTTTAAGTGACTCGGATGATAATTTAGAGGTCGCGAATGATTCTGGATGGGTCAAAATAGTCTGAATAGGGAACACGGGGGTATAGTTTGGATCAAGGGACAATTTGGGACCAAACCGGCACCTATTAAGGGCGTTTTGATCATTTTACAAAAAGAGGTGAAAGGACATACGGAATTTAGAGCCACATATATGATATTTAGAGATTGGGTTTAGGGTTCATAACACATAAAGGTTATAGAGGCCATTAGAGAAAAGAGAGAGAACATATTTTCAAAGCTTAAAGAGGGATTTTGAAGATGGTGAAGAAATCATGTATTCCAAGGCAATTGGAAATGAAGAATGGAGAAGGAAACAATCAATCATCAACAAAGAACCAAGAAATCAAATCAATCAATCTAAGGCGAGTGTTTATTGCAAACTAAATTGATGTTATAATACCCATGTGCAGGGTTTTCATGAATAGACTAGTTTTATTAAAAATTCTTGAATGAAAAGTATGAATTGATTACATGTTTGGGTAAAATTGCATATAGATTGTATTTACATCTGTAGAGGATGAAAAATCAGAAGAATTATGATTGTTCCTATAGATCTAAATCTGGGTTCTAGATTTAATGAAAGAGAAGAACACAAAACTAGAATTGTGAAAGAGTTTTGAGGATTTGTTCATTCTTGATTGATTTCGGTAAAGTCTTAATGTGTTTGAAATGTTAGAAACCATCCTAAGTTATATAGAAAAGGGTTGGTATTGTTATTTTCGATTTTGACAAAGGATTGTGGAAGAAAATGGTGAAAACGCATCTGATAACGGGTAGGTTAAATTGCAGACAAGAACAAACCGGTCCGATCCTGGAAAAGGGCGGATCGATCCGGTTTCTAGAATTTTTAAAATTTTCCTCTTTTGCCAAGTATTCCTAATTAGAGGTGGTGAACAAACTTTAGGACCTTGTGAAAATAATATTGCGTGACTTATTATTTTATAGTAGGCCTACGATGGGAGTACGACTTCGTCTTAGAGAGATAATTAAGACGAGAATGAGATTGGTTATAGTAATTCGTAATTGATCTGAGAAATGGATAAAGAATTACAGAAATGTATTGAAACTATATATATCAGTAGGTTAAGGATGGTAACTACTAAATTTATATAACAAATGGGTAACTAGGACCCTATAGTTATGTGAACACTCCTATACATACGATAATGAGATAAATCGTAAAGTGAATAGTACTACGAGTATGTGAGAGAGATATACAACGTACTAACATGTATTATCGGGCTGTGTGAATACCTATTGGTCCATAGTACTACTTAGGTTGTGTGGATACCTAAAGTATACTATATATAGATATTGGTGATCGAGGTATGATTCCGAGCCAAGAGATATAAATCACTATTGGTGATCGAGGTAGGAGTCCGAGCCAATAACCCCTAAAATTTGATATAGGGAGGTGATTATATAGTATGTGTTTATAGTATATATTGTGTGCAAAATATATATACATAAAGTGTGCTTAATTCTGTATTAGGGTCGATGATTATCCAAACCAATACATGGAAGCTCGATTTGGGGTCAATGATTATCCGGACCAAATCAAAGATAAATGATATTGGGGTCGAGGAGTATCCGGACCAATATACATATGCATAACATTTACCTTGGGTTTGAGGGATATCCAAACCAATGTGATGATATGATAATTGGAGTCGATGATTATCCGAACCAATATCCTCATAGTATATATCATGTGTGAAATATATACTTCATGATATTCTACTTATGTGCAAGAGTAGACATGTAGATGATATATATATATATATATATATATATATATATATATAAATGATAAATTAAGTAGAGAGAAACTTAATTTCAAGATTTAAAATAGATTGTCAATATCTCTAATAAATTAAGTAGTGAAACTTAATTTTGGAAGTTGAATGGTAACATTGAAATGATTTATGAATTAAGTAGTGAAACTTAATTATGGAAGTTGAATGATGATTAGAAGTGAAATGCTATATAAATTAAGTAGTGAGACTTAATTATGAAGATTAAACATAACATATGTGAATGTTATATGAAAACTGAATAACATGCGAGAAATGTTAATAATGAAGCGTGTTGTACGGGCGATACGGGAGAGTAAACTTGATAATATCGGTTATATACTTTAGTCGAGATATCTTGGATATGATAGATAGGTGGGATAAGTATAAGAATGTTAGGTGTGCACATTAGATAAGAGGTAAGGAAACTCAAGGAAGTGTGTGTAAACCTAACATGTGTAATCAATAATCAATTTTAATTGCGATAAATTACTTGTTATATGTTTTCAAATGTTTTGAGTACTAACTCTTGCTATAAAAATATTTTAAAAACCTTTTAGGTGTCCATCCATAGGGGCTCCATACTTGATGGTTTCACTCCAGGGACTCGGAGTTGTAGCACTGTGGATGCTGACAGGATTTTGAGTAGCTGATTCTCTCATTCAGATCTAGTATAGGATCTCACTCTTGTATATCATGTTTGGACATGTGATCCGTTGTCGGTATTATAGTATTAGCTTTGTATAAATTTTACTTTGCAGTTTGGACTTGGATTATTACTTGTTTTCTTTGTTTTTGGCCGATAGTTTATTTGTCATGACTTTGATTCATTTACATATCATGATGGTTTGGACTCTAGTATATTGTGAATGTTGTTTTAGTTTTCGAACTAGTTATTTATCCAGTTCAACTGAAAGATAAAATTTGGTACCGTGTCTTTTGAATACTAGGTGGTTAATAAGTTTTAAAAAGTTTTCGATAGTGATGCTTAGAATGAACCATATGAGATTCCTATTTAATTTGATATAGGACCGATCTCCCAGTATTTTATTAGGCAGGGTGTCACATATGGTTGGTCTTTAAAGCAACTAGATGTTAAGAATGATTTTCTCCATGGGCATCTCATTGAGGAGGTTTACATGACTCAACCACAAGGTTTTGTTGATCAATCTCTATAAGGACATATATGGATTAAAGCGAGCCCCTAGGGATTGGTTCCAAAATTTCACCACTCATCTCCTCGAATTTCAATTTCCATAATCTTTTGCTGATAGCTCATTATTTATTAGACACGTGGATTCCTCTTACACAGTGCTTCTACTTTATGTGGATGACATAATTGTTACTGGTAATGACCCTTTATTCATCAAGAAAATAATCCATGATCTTAGTTCCACTTTTGACATGAAAGAATTGGGTTCCCTCAATAATTTTCTGGGACTAGAAATCCATTATTATCCACAGGGCATCAAACTCTCTCAAGATAAGTATCTCAAATATTTACTTCACAAATCCAACATGGTTGATTGCAAACCTTGCAAAACACCCTGCTCCACTTCACCTCGAATGGGTAGACTGGATGGTACTCCCATAATTGATTCTACTTTATACATAAGTACAGTTGGTGCCCTTCAATATCTAAACTTTACTAGACTAGGCATTGCCTTCTCAGTTAACAATGTGTGCCAATATATGCATTGTCCTACTGATGTTCACTAGGCTATAGTAAAGATAATTATTAGGTATCTCAAAGGCTCACCTAGTTTTTGTCTTTATTATCATAAAACCAACCTTTATCTTATTGCATTATCTAATGTTAACTGGGCTAGTGACCCTAATTATAGGAGGAGAACTACTAGGTTTGTTATTCTACTAGGCTAGGAACCTATTAGTTGGAGTGCTAAGAAGCAGCACACCGTGGCTAGGTCTTCCACTGAGGCTGAGTATAGGGACTTGGTTGTTACCACTGCTGAACTTGCCTAGGTAAGGATGCTTCTATGTGATCTTAAAATTTCATTTTTCCTACTTCCTACATTGTTCTGTGATAACATTTTTGCTGTAGCTCTAGCCTCTAATCCCTTTTTCTATGCTCACACCAAACATATTGAGATTGACTATCATTTCATCATAGAGAAGGTCATTAATAAAGATTTTGTCATTCAATTTATCTCTTTCAAAGACCAGTTAGCTGATGTTTTCACTAAAGGCCTAGTTGCAACTCCATTTTTGGCTTTCAGGTTTAAACTGATGTTTTGTAATCCCGTCAGTTTGAGGGAGGATGTAAACCATATCATTATCTCTCATTCTTCAGCAAAGATCAATGGTCTAACAAAGAGGAAAATGAAAGCTTCAGTATAGTGCACCACACCTCAGCAAACTCTGGAAAAGATTAGTTGTAACTAATTTTGTTATTAGTCCTAACGAATTCAGTTGTAACCTTCTCTGTAATAGTACTATAAATAAGTAACGAGGTATTGTACTCTGATTAATCAGAAATGAAAAGAATAATCTGATTCTTCTAATTTCATCGTCTTCTACTTTTCTTAAATTTTAAACTTTGTAGAATCTTTCATAGACAACATTGATATCCCCTTCTTTAATCTAAGGGAGGGACAGAATTTAAGACTCGATCAGTGAAGAGGATTATAAGATCTTCCAAACAAGCTGATTAATTTGATAAGGTTGAGACATCTTCATTTTCCTCCATATCTGAGGTGCCAGGTGCCGCTTGGAATGGGGTGGTTGACTTGTCATCGAACATTAGAATTCTTTAATGCAAGTCGAGACTGGGGTATTTAAATTAAAGAGATAGGTTGTTTGAAAAACCTTAGAGGCAAGGTAGTACTATACAGTCTTGAATAAATAAGCGGTTGAGAATAAGCTCACGCATAAAATCATAATAAATTACTTTTTGAAAGACCAATATATATTTTCCCAAACCTGTGGCCAGAATCGTCTACCATTGCACTTCCTCAACTACTTTCATCTCCTGAAGCATCAAAACAAATGTACAAAATCAGCAACACAACAAGAACAAAACCTCAAAAGCCAAAGTAAATTTATTCAAATAAGTCATTTTCCTGAGCTTTCTCGGTAATTTTTTTCACTTCCATCATCATTGTTTGTTTCTTTGCCTTTCCTGTGAATTGTCCTTGATTTTACTCGTTGTACTAATTTCTTTGAATGATATTTATTAATGTTTTCAATCAAAAAATGTTGAGGAAAACAAGACTAGTCTACTTGTATATTTTTATCATATATATAGCCTTTTTCTTGGTAAGAACTAAATTCATAGATAATTGAAGAATGTTTAAATGAATTTCTTCAAGAGAAGTAGAGAAATAATCATAAATGAATACACTTAGAACAAATTGGATATAGTCGTCTTAGTTGTCTTGAGGATTTACCTTCAAAGGGTATTTTATGAGGGAAAATAGTACTATCTAAAGTTCAATTAAATGCCATGTTATTTACATTGATTATACATAAGCCAAGGGATTTTTATCATATAACATAAATTTTTGCCTATAGTGAGATATAATTGGCATTTCTGCTTTAGCATCTGTACTTTGCTAGGGGCAACAACATTTATCAGCCACCATAACATGCAGCCTCGCTGATGGAAATCCATAGCTATTTCCCTTTTATTTGTCCTTTTATTTCTATGTTTAGCTATTTTTAGTCATTTTCTCTCCCTAATTAGCCTCCAAACATGTTTGGGGACTAATTAGGCATTCTTTTATTTTTTATTAGTCCTTTTTAGTCAGTTTTGGTAATTACTTGATTAGCAATTAATAGCTCTCCTATAAATAGGCTTGTATTCTCATTTTGTACTCAATTCTCCATTCTTGAAATATAAGAACTCTTTTTTTTCTCTTTTTAGAAATCTTATTGTCTTGATTTTTAGGTCATTGACGCGTAGTTCACATCAAATTGGTATCAGAGCGATGTGTCATTCCCCAATTGGTGTATTGGTGTGTTGGTGTTCAAAAATCTTGCACTACTTTCGATGGCTCCGATGAAGATGACATGAATTCAAGATAAGATTAACCAAGACTTACCTGAAAAAAGTTTAAGAATGGAAGAGGGCGTGAAAGAACTAAGAGAACAAATGAAAACCCAAATCCAACTTCTTTCCATATCTCAAAACCCTAGTTTATCCATCACCTACGTTGTCCAAGAGTATCCCCTCCCTGCCCTAGGCAACCCCGCCATTGCTGCCTTATCCTACGGCCCCACCACCGCTCCTCACTCCAACCATTCCACTGCCATCCCCCCTGTCGCTACCCCAAGCAGTTCCGACCCTATATCCCTCTACTTCGGGAACCTCCCAGCCCCCCAACGCAACAAAAAGGGTTGCCATGACTTCCCAGTCCAAAACCCACATCCCGACCTTGTTTTTTTAACACCCAACCCAAAATAAAACCCTTCTGAACAAAAAAAAAACTCTATCCACCCCCCGACTGCCACAACCCAAACCCCAGTATTCGACCCTTTCAGGCCTGCAGGCTTACCAAAAACACAACCCCAAGTCTCCTGCCCATCATTTCAAGCCCTAAAAACATCCTAAACCCTCTGACAACCTACCGAGCAGCTGCCCTATTTTTTTTAGAACCAAGAAAACCCTCCCACAAGTTCAAGAACTAGAGTTTGAGGCCAAGAAAATAGTTTTTGACCCCTGGGGTTGATATTTTGTTGGTTGATAAGAGAGGTAAGAGGAAGAAGATGGATCTTGAACTCAAGAATTGAAAAAAATGACCCTTCCTCAAATTTTCAAGAAAATATTTTTGCCTCACAAGTCTTTACGCACATTTTTGGAGCTTTTCACGCGATTCTCCAATTTGCAACTTCGAGGACGAACTTTTTTAAAGTCAGGGAGAGTGATGGGAATGCATAGTTATTTTCCTTTTATTTGTCCTTTTATCTCCATGTTTAGCTATTTTTAGTCATTTTCTCTCCTTAATTAGCCTTCAAGCATGTTTGATACTAATTAGGAATTCTTTTATTTTTAGTTAGTTCTTTTTAGTTATTTTAGGTAATTACTTGATTAACAAGTAATAGCTCTTTTATAAACAGACTTCTATTCTCATTTTATACTCAATTCTCCATTCTTGGAATATAAGAACTCTTTTGTTTCCATCTCTAGAAATCATATTGTCTTAATTTTTAGGTCATTGACATGTAGTTCCCATCACTGGACTACCTCACACCTCTAATCTATTATCTCCTTCTATCACTATAACACTCTCTAATTTGTGCTCATATCCTCCAATCATACCTCCTCTAGTCTGACATAGTTTTTTGGATGCAAACATTACAGAAAACCCAAAAAACACTCATAAAAATATCACAAATCCTTTCTCAATCTTTGTTCCCATTTATAAATGCAGAATAATTGATAACTCATTTCGAAGAGGAGACCAAATGACTTTATTTGTAGCATAGTACTAACTATATTCCTAATCCTACCATTATTAAACTAGGAAACAAATTACTTTTGAAAAACGAGTACATTATTACCCAAACCTCTGAGTTGCACAATCCTACCAATCAACACAATTGGGCTATATAAGGTGTACAATATGGCTTGATGAAACTTTTGTAAATTTGTACCTTATTTTGTAAGTGTTAGATTGCGTCTAGATGGGTCCTGAAAATGCTCAGTGAGGTTGAAATCATTTTCTAATCCAAGTGTCACGTCTTCAATTATATTACACCACCAACCAACCCCACTCCCTCTCTCGTGATAAAAAGACAAAATTACTATTAGATGATTGGATTTACCATCTCTGTTAAATTCTACACTTAGATTTCGTCAAATAATGTATATCAGTTGCTCTAGAGAAGTCCATGTAATCATCAACATTTTCCCCCTAAACAGAGAAGCTCTATTATAAAAGGTAAATTGTACATTGGAGTTTCTTTCCTACCCTTCTATATTTATAAACAAAACAATGGTGTCTATCCATAACATTGGATGTAGGAAATATGGGACATTTGCAAAAAAGGGGAAACTTTTGGATATTCGAAGTGAAGTCCTTGTAAATCCAAACTTCATCAGATATTTACTATAGGGATCCCTAAATAGTAGGAAGAGTTACAATCATACCTCTTCCACCTCCTTATCTAGCACCACCTCAAATTAAATATCTTAGAAAAGTTGTTGGATCTACTACTTTACCCCACAATAACAAAATAATGTTGTTCTTATTGTTCCTCATTAGTATGACACATGCACTAGTTAAAGAGATTTTGTTCTTTCTCTAGCGACATTGTTTTACATGTAGTTCTTGTTAAATTATTTGACTAAAATTGATTTTTGAGAAACTATGAAAAGAAGGGGAGGGATGTCCATATGGAATTATTGTACTCACGCTGGTAATGCTAAACATAAAAATGCTAGATATATTGCATGTGTTATTATTTAATGTATATTAAGTACTTATTTTTGGATAAAATATCGACAATATTTTCAATTGATTACATGTTTAGTGAGATGTTAGAAAGTCAGAACGGGTGGCTTAATATATAGTTTTCAAGCATACTTTTATGTTGATTACAATGTAGTCTTCAATATGACATAAATATTGTAGGCGTAGCTTAATTAACTCAATTTGACATGTATTGCTCTAACTTTGCAGAGCTGATTTGGTAGCTTAATTCCCTCACTAGAAATTTCCACTATTCTAAAAAACCCGCCTAGGCTTCGCCTAGGCACGCCTAGGCTTAAGGCTTGGGAGAAACGCCTCGCCTTACGCTTTTCACGCCTTCTTATTGGTAAAACCCTTAAGGTGTACTTTTTTCTAAAAACAACAATGATTTAGTAAAACGATGTCGCCTTTTAAAGAATTTGTTTACAAACCGGACCATTATCTCATCAAAAATAATCAAATAGTATTTTAATTTGCATATATTCAGACATATTTTTATGACCTGTGCAATTTTTGTATTTTAATAGACTTGTTATGGTTAAAAAATACTAAAATATATTAAGAAGGCCTAAACGCCTTTTCACGTCTTTTTACGACTAGGCCCGCCTAGGCTTCTAAGGCTTAAGGCTTGGCCTCCACGCCTCAATCACGCCCCGCGTTTTTTAGAACCTTGGAAATTTCTAACAATCGAAAATTGTTCCTGGAGGAGTTGTAGATATTGAGACATTCAGCATAACATATTGCAGGAATCTCATCTTCTTACCAGGGTTACATCAACATAGTTGATGTGAATATGGACATTTTCATCATTTTTTTATCTTTTATTCTTTCTAGTATTGCATTGTATTTTTCTTGTATTTTCTTTTGTTAATATTTAGAGGTAGGAAGGACAAGAGGCATCTAGGGACATAATTTTAATTAGATTGATAGTTTAGAGCCCAAGTTACCTCCTACCTATAAATACTATTTTGTAGCCTCATTTGAGGCATTCTCCCATTTTGAGATATAGTGATTTTGATGTAATCTAGGGTGCGAAAGCATAAAAAAAGAAGTTATTTACACAACAACAACAACAACAACAACAACAACAACTTGAAAAGTGGAAGATGATTGCTTATTTCTCTCTATAAGCTCTTAATCTCGAAATGGCAAAAGTGTTACAAAAGAAGGCCCTTAGCCTATATATGCTTAACATGAAAAAGGCTAAAAAAAGAACAAAATAAAAGAATATTAAAAAGGACACACATGTCCCGATGCTCCTGCATCACTCTCTGATTGGTTTAGAATATTGCATTTATTACCCTTTTAATTTATGCATTTGTAGCCCCCTCGGGTACTTTAATGCCTATAATTATGCTCATTAACTTGACAACCTCTGTTTTATATGCTAACACGTTATTTGAGGTATTATTGCACTTTTGTAGGTGTTATGATGCTTAGTATGAAGTTTAGATGCATTTCGGTAAAGTTTCGTCGCAAATCGTATGTTCAGGGGAAATTTAGTAAATTCACACTTTGGGACTTTTGCCTAAAGTCTTCACGAAAGATGTATCTCTCGGGCCAAGCTTCACGTGGCCAGGAATAGTACATGAATCAGAGCCCAAATAAAGATTGTACGAGTCTTTGATCGGGGAGGAATTTTAAAGAAATCATTATGACACAACAATTTAAAGAATACCAAACATGTCCTGCTCTAAAATCGCAATTGCAGGTCCATTTCAACCATGGCAGTGCTCGGGTCTTGGGTTTGCCATTTGAGGCTTTGATGAATTTTAGCGGGTCTTTGCTTTTTACATATGGAGCTCGGGTATTAGCTTTAATGGCCATTTGCAGCTTCATCTTTGGTTCGGGTCTTTGTTATATCCATTGATGGCTTGAGTGAATGCAGTACAAATAAGGATTGGTCCTTTGGCTTTGTAGATATAGCAAGAAGAAGGGACTTGAATTGCCAGGGTCGGTCGACCGGCCCAGCCCCACCGGTCGATCGGTGATTCCAATTTCTTCCCTAGTTATTTATTTCTTACCTAGTTAATTTGTGTAGTTAATTTAATTAGTGTTGGATTTAATTAATTAGTTGCTTTAATTTATGCTTTTAAGTATGCTTAGTGGCTAGTTGAATTTAGGTTGTGTTAGATTGAACTCACCTAGGGTTAATGGGTTGCTTTGCTATGGTGATGGTTTTTACTCATTTGTTTTGATTGGGTTGTCTTAGTTATTACGCCTAGGAGATTTAACGGGATATATAACATATGCTCCGTATTTACAACCATGCGTGTGTAATTTTTAGGGAATTTGTTGATGCCAAAATCATAGTAGGCTTTATGCGAATTTAGGGGTGTGACAACACTTGATTCAATTAATTGACGAAACGAGATTCAATCTTATTAACTTGTGAACCCATGTAACCATTTGCACCAATTAATTCAGGGTGAGGGATATCTGCACAACCTATAGTTTTTATTCTTTTTATTAATATAGTTTACATACACTCGCCTAGATTATCTTTTACTTTTTGTTAACAATTACCTTTTACACTTTTATTTTAGAAGTATTAAACCGATTATATTCTAGCAACTTGAATCTATGGATTTTCGATACCCGGACTGGCCGTTGTACTCACTTAAAAGAGTAGTTATAGTTTAGATTTTTGTATAGCAGTGGGAGCCAAAAATAATGACCAGCGTATATCTTTATACTCTTGTGTCGCGATTTTCCCCTGTTATCACTCTCCCCCTCTTTAGAAGACTCCATATACTCCGTATATTGCTGATAAAAATCAGGGTCGTTGTACTGGAGGGTAGCCTCGGTGATCCATGTGTCTTACGACTCTAGACGACCAACACAACGAACTCAATAACGGGTATAATCACCCAATGAGGAGACACGAACTCGGAGTCTAGAAATCCCCTCAATGCGATCGACGTGGAAATGGACTGGGTGACAATGTTGATGGGAATGGGAATCAGCAGAGCATGAGTGCCGTGGAATGGAGAAAGATCTATCACATTAAATTTACAGTGTATGAGAAACTAGTCGAGAGATCAACCTCATAGGCATTCACGCCACAAGCACGGATAATGGAAAAAGTTCCAAATCGGCACATAAGAAGCTTGGAACCCTTGCCTTGTCGGTGCACTTTCTGGAGATATACCATGACTAGATCACCCGAGAAGAAGGAGACAAATCAGTGGTGCTCATAGGTAGCTTCTTTATAAGAAGTATACATGGTCTTTAATCAAGCGTGAACATCGGCATGGATGGACGTCAAGCGAGCCGTAAACTCCTCAGCTGAAGCGCATATAGGCACTACCGGTGGAATCTCGGCGAGATCAATAGGCATAGTAGGAGACTTACCCAAGACAATCTGAAATGGGGAAAGGCTAGTAGACCGATTGATGGCGTTGTTGAAGGCTAACTCGGCCTGTGCGATCACAATGTCCCACTTTTAGGGATGTTCGAGAGACAGGCGCCTCAATAGGTCACCCACACTAGGGTTGACCACCTCAGTTTGCCATCTGTCTAGGGGTGTAAAGCTGTTGAGAACTATAACTCTGTTCGTAAAAGTCGCCAAAGTGTACGCCAAAAATGTCTTATAAATTGCACGCCTCTATCTGAAGTTATGCTACGTGGGATACCATGAAGACGAATGATCTCTCGAAAATATAATGAAGAAAAATGAGACGCATCTGTCATGTGGGATCAAGGGATGAAGTGGGACATTTTGGAAAATCTATCCACCACAATAAGAATGGAATCATGTCCACGAGAAGTACGGGGTAGTCCCATTATAAAATTCATCGATACATCTTACCATTGGCGCTCTAGAATTGGCAACGGAGTGTATATGTCTGCATTGGTGTGCTGGCCCTTGTCCATCTGGAAAGTGTGGCAACGCCTAATGAAATCGTTGGCATCTATCCTCATCATCGGCCAGTAAAATTGATCCCTCAGCATCACGTGAGTACGTGCCTATCCCAGCCCCCATGGATCTCGGAAATAATCGTTTCTCATAGGGACGAAGATGGAATTCATAAGTCCATACATCGGTGTAGGAACCCATCCTATAATAGATACTCGGTCGATGCTCCATTGCAATATTGGCAAGCTGTGAAGATCAACCCAAACTTTATATACGTCGGGTAAAGATCATGGACCTCATCAAATCGAAATACTTGACTCCTCAGAGTCACCAATGCATGTGCCCCCCTGCTAAGGGCATCAACCACTTGATTTTCCTTCCTCGGATTGTATCGTAAGTGAAAAGTGTAGCACTAGAGGTAAACGGTCTATTGGCATGTCTGTCACTAACACGTCATTGACTATGTAAGAAACGAAGGGACTCATGATCTGATTTGATGGAAAACTCCTTATAGAGGATATAGGGCGACCAAAACTTCACAGCCTTAACCACCGCATAGAACGCGAGGTTATAAGTTGAATAATAGAGAGCGACGCTCACCAACTTTTGACTAAAGAAGGCAATCGACTTCTCATTCTAGCTCAAAACAACACCCAGCCCTGTCTTACAAGCATCATAAGACAACTCAAATAACTTATCAGAATTGGGTAAGGCTAGGATAGGGGTTGTCGTAATAATATCCTTGATGCGCCTGAAGGCAGCGTCCACCTTCAGTGTCCACCTGAACTTGGTACTCGAGGAAGTACTCATCAAATCTATAATAGGAGATATGACAGTGTTAAATTTGGCTATAAAGCGCCTATAAAATCCAGCTAAGCCGTGAAATCTGCGCACCTGAGAGATCGAACAGGGTGGGGGCCAATCCACTACCGCCTAAACTTTGGTACCATCCACTCTGATGTCGTTACTTGAGACCACATACCCCAAAAGGTCACCGATGGTACCATAAAAGCGCACTTCTTCAATGTAAGGAAGAAATGCTCGGCTCGTAAGACCTCTAATACCTGAGCCACATGATCTAGGTGCTCCTCCTCCGATCGACTGTAAATCAGGATGTCATCAAAATAAACAGCCACAAATTTGCCCATGAAAAGATGCAGTATCTGTGCCATCACTCTCATAAAGGTAGATGGGGCATTGGAGAGGACAAAAGGCATCATCATCCACTCTTATAGATCATCCTTCATCTTGAAGGCAGTCTTCGTCTCAACCCCTAGTTTCATGCGAATTTTTTAGTTACCACTCTTCAAGTTTAGTTTGGAGAAAACCTTCGCACCGTGGAGTTGATCTAGCATATCCTCCAACCTAGGAATATGAAATTTGTACTTTACGATCATCTTGTTAATATCTCGACTACCAACATAAATACACCAACTTTTATCCTTCTTTGGCACTAACAATGTGGGTTCTGCACAAGGAGACATACTCTCCTGAATATATCCCTTGTCACAGAGCTATGTGACCTATCTCTGCAACTTTGTGTGCTCCATGGGTGACATGCGGTAGTTGAGAAGGTGCGCCCAGAGGATAAAATCAATGATATACTGTATATCCCTGAGAGGTGGAAGATCATCTGGGGGTGTGCACACATCGATAAAAGAACTCAATAAACTTTGAACAAGCGGTTGGACAGTCACCTCCAGGGTGGTGATGGGGTTAATGATAGCATAACCCAATCTTGTCTCCGTGGCCTCTGTGGCTAACTACTTATGTGAAACTATCAAGATGGAAGGTCGATACATTGGGAATGGTCGCACAGGGCGGAGGATAAAGTTTTTCCCCTCATGCATAAATGAATAAGTGTTGGCTCGGCCATCGTGCATGCTGCGATGATCAAATTATCATGGCATTCGCAAAAGAAGGTGACACACTCGCATATCCACCACATTTCATAGAACCTCATCACGATAATCTCTGATGGAAAAAGTCACCTGACATTATCGGTTAGGATCTAGGGTGACTTCATTTTCCAACCACCCAATACGACACGGGGTAGGCAATGATTCTGTGGGAAGGTTTATCTTGTCGACCATCTCTTGCATGACCAAATTATCACTATCTCCTCCATCGATAATCACCATGCATAGCCTCCCCTTTTTGGTGCATCAAGTAAAGAAAATACTCAATCGGATCCAAGTATCGTCACTAAGTGGTAATGTTTATGGATCTATGGGTGTTGTTACCATCACGTAAGCGGTAGAAACTCCAGCACATCTCGCTTGATCGTGGAAAAATAACTCCCTTCGTCGACAAATAGATTGAGCAAAGGATAATGGAATATGGAGGTGGGATAGGAAGGATCCCTATGGAATGACACCCTTTATAGATGGGGTTGGGGTGATCATTTGGTTTTGTGGTGTTTGGTGTAGGATTTATAGGGTTACGATATGAAATTGGGATTGGAACAGTGGGTTTGGAGGGACAGTCATGTGTGTCGGTTTGAACAGAGGTAATTTAGGGTTTGATCGGAGGGTTTTGGAGGGTTGACTGACTTGGTTGTCCACCGATGGCGGCTTCCGATTGGGTTCCGGCTAGATTTGGCCCAAGTCAACAATTATTAAGGTTGTTCAACCCCTTATTTTCATGTCCTGGGTGGAAATCCAAAGCAAGTGGGCTGGTTGGGTCATTTGGGTAGGGCAGTATAGATCTAGGTAGGGTTTGGGTTGTTTCGGGTTTGTTAATATCAAGTTTAGGTGGTGAAAAATTAGGGTTTCTTGAATTTTTTATTTCTAGGGTTAAGGTTCCATGGAAAAGTTTCGGAGTGTTTCATCCTTCATCCAAATAAATCCAATCTGAGTTCCAATCTTTGATGAATATCTTTCAATCCAAGAGCAAACGAGGCTCTGATACCAATTTGATGTAATCTTGGGTGCGAAAGCGTAAAAAAAGAAGTTATCTACACAATAACAACTTGGAAAATGGAAGAGGATTTCTTACTTCTCTCTCTAAGATCTTAATCTCAAAATGGCAAAAGTGTTAGAAAAGAAGGCCCTTGGCCTATTTATACTAAACATGCAAAAGTCTAAAACAAAAAACAAAATAAAAGAATATTAAAAAGGACACCCATATCCCTACTCCTGCATCAGATTTGAGAGATTTTAGACGAGAGTTATTTTCTTTTTACTTCCATTTGACGTCATTTACGTCATTTGGTATCTGAGCTTCCTTGGTTCTACCCATTGTAGTAGTTGTTGTTATTGTGTAGAAAAAAATAATAAACAATGCCAAATAGGACCGAGAAGAAAGTACGCTCCCGTGGAGGCTCGTACCAATCATTTTGAGGAGGTTCTCAACTGTTTAGTGGATCGAATGGATGTCATTGATGCCTACCTACCACCACCGACCGCCCTCGCACCGCCCCTACACCATTTCAAAACCCTAACCCTAATTCTTCAATTTTAATCCATTCCACACTCCTACCACAAAAGTAAATAAATTCAACAAACCCTAATTTCACCCTTGCCCCACACGAGGTAGCCAAAGATGGCGGCAAAGGCAGCCAAATGCCAAACTCCTTTTTTAGATTAGTTTCGAGATCGAAAATTGATGCCATGGTGATAGAAACCAGAAGTAAAGGCCGGACACCATCACCTTTGGGTCGGACCAACCAAGCAGTGATTGACGAGGGCCCAATCGTCGTCTTTCTTCACCATCAAGCTCCAATATGGCCTTCCGGTAGTCGTCCGACACTGGTCAGTACATCCAAACATCTTTTGATTTTGAAGAGCCCCGGCCGACCTTCGATCTCCATCAATAGTGTACCCCCGGTATAAGAAAACAACCTTCCAGTGAGGGGATCCAACAACTCAGCCCCTATCATCACGATCAAGGATCAGAACAACCCACTGGTGGCCAATAAAATCCCTACAACCGTTGACCTAAATTTTTCAAACATCTGACCTAGGATATGTTCCCTCAATTTATAGCAGGTGTCGATCGGGCCTTCTAGTCACTTTTTGGCACTCCACAGCTCCGACCGTGTTGATTCACAACAGTACTTCAAATCTAGTTCATACTAACTCGACTGACCAAGTTTCGACATAAAATAGGCTCGATTTGAAGTTTGGCATTTGGCAGAGGCAGCCAACTGCCAAACTCCTTTTTTGGATCAGTTTTGAGATCAAAAATTGATGCCACAGTGCTAGAAACTAGAAGTAAAGGCCAGACACCATCACACCTGGGTCAGACCAACCAAGCAGTGGTAGACGAGGGCCCAGTCGTTGTCGTTCTTCACCATCAAGCTCCAATCTGTCCTTCCGGTAGTCATCCGACACTGGTCAGTACATCCGAACATCTTTTGATGTTGAAGAGCCCCGGCTGACCTTCGATCTCCATTGATACTGTACCCCCGGTATAAGAAAATAATCTTCCAATGAGGGAATCCAACAACTCAGTCCTGATCATCACGATCAAGGATCAAAACACCCCACTGGTGGCCAATAAAAGCCCTACAGTCGTTGACCTAAATTTTTCAGACATCCGACCTCCGATCTATTCCCTCAATTTATAGTAGGTGTAGATCGGGCCTTCTAGTCACTTTTTGACACTCCACAGCTCCAATCATGTTCCGATTCACAATAGTACTTCAAATCCAGTTCAGACTAACTCGACTGACCAAGTTTCGGCATTAAATAGGCTCGATTTGGTGGAGAAAACCCTAGGGCAGCCCTATCAACCCCTACCCTATGGTCTTACCACCCAAGCGGTGGCCGACGACAAATTTTTTGATCTAGCATACGCCCCCACCCTAAAAAATTATCAAGAACCACCAAAGAAATCACCACCACTACCCGACCTAAATGTACACCACCGTCATTCACCATCTCCCCATCTCCCACCACCCCACATTCTCATACCGTCCAATTTACCCCCACAAACCCAAAACCCCAATACTTCCTCTCCTCACTATGATCCTCACCTCCACTATATTCGACCTATCCCTCCACCACCCTCATCGACACCATGAGCCACATTTGACACACCATTTCCCTTCCATTCCACCAGCTCCACCCACTATTATGGATCACCATCACCATATCACTTTGCCACTCTTCCGCCCCCACACATACTACACACTTCCCTTTCTCCCTCGGGGCATTCGAGGCATGTTTCTCGCCCCTAATTTATATGGGATGTCCGCTCAGCCCATTCCATCCCAGTAGATTCTCTTGAGCGGGTACATGAGTGGATTGGTCTTCCACCACCCGACGGCCCTCCCTCACCCGACGGCCCTCCCTCACCCCGACCCCAGTCTCTCGCGGACATCGATCCTCCATTTCCGATAGACTGGCGTATGGATGTGTCGCCTTTCAACTCATTGATCCCTAAGGTTACTCCCTACGTGCTAATTACAGAGGGATATTGTTTTTTGTGTTACCAAAAGGGTCACCAGATGGACCACTGCCCCTATTGCCAACCACTAGTTCCCACACCACCGCCACCTCCTTCTGTGGATTCCATGCCACCTTATGTCCCACCACCTCTACCAGCGCCACTTGAGACACCCCCACCAATCCTAGCTCATAGACATCCACTGCCTCGGAGATCACGATATAGAGCACTACTTGATGACTTTTCGCCAAGCGATGATGAGTTAGATGGGGGTGATTTGACCCTACAAGGTGGCGATGCCATCACACACTTAACCATCCAGTTGTTATCGAGGAGTATGGAAGGCGATATTCGGGTGGATGTCCCGATGTTCGATGACCACCTTCAACTCAACGTCATTATTGATTAGCTCGCCGCAATGGAGTGAATTTATTAGTATAAACGACTGAAGGGTCGCTGATGTGTGCTCTTAGCAGCAACCAAGTTTCAGGGTTAAGCCAGCGTATGGTGGAATGATTTGGAGCAGCGACGTGCCCTTGCGGGCCTACCTCCTATCCAGTCTTGGGCCGAGCTCCGAGCATAATAGATGGCCGCCTTTGTTCCCACTACCTACGACCGCGACCTCTTTCTTTAGGACACTTCAGTCTTAGACTACACGGAGCATTTTCAGGTTCTTTGTACTCTTGCCCATCTCAGTGAGAGTGAGGAGCAGTGGATTAATTGTTATATCCACGGGCTGCAGAGTTATATTCAACAGGATCTTGCTTTATGTGACGTCACCTCCTTTGTGAAGGCGGTTGAGTACGCCACTAAAGTAGAGTCCTTCCATCAGACTACCGCTCCACTTAGTAGCCTCTCCACTCCAGCTCCTCCAGTCCCTGTGGTTACTAGTGCTCCTGTGGCCCCACCTACTTCAGTTGCTCCAGAAGCCACTGTACTACCTCTTGCACCCTCTCACCTTGTAACATTCAAATGTTATAATTGTGGGGTGATTGGCCATAGATCTTCGGAGTGCTCCCTTCCACGGCATCATGCTCTTTTAGCTTCTGACGACCTTGATTATCTCGAGGATACGGCAGAGGCTCCATCCCAACATACCCTCATTACTATTCTGGATGGTGAAACTGAAGGCCTTCCCCTATGAGTTCGAGGACAAACTCTTTCAAGGGGGGGGGGGGGGAGAGTGATGTGAGTATGGGCCTTTTTGTCATTATTTTTGTCTTTTATTATTTCTACTATTTCTTTATATTTTTCTTGTATTTTCTTTTGTTAGTATTTAGAGGTAGGAAGGACAAGGGGCTATTAGTGACATAATTGTAATTAGATTGATAGCTTAGAGCCCAAGTTACCTCTTACTTATAAATACTCTTTTGTATATTCTTCCATTTTGAGATATAGTGATTTGAGAGAGTTTAAATAAGAGTTATTTTCTTCTTTCTTCCATTTGATGTCATTTACGTCAATAGTTGTTCTCTTTCGTTGTTAATATTAGCTTGCTGCATAAAATAAGGTGCTTGAGATTGGTGGGATTCCCTTGAAATGGAAAAGTGGAAGACAATTTAGAAGGGATAGACTGTCCAATATTCACTGTGATACGTATTGGTTCCTTCTAATATTAGTTTAATTAATTCAAAATATATTAATTAGTCCATCTGATTAGATAGGTCATTAATAAATGTCTAAATTTTCTTTCCTCATCCAGTATTAGGATAATATATTTGGATTCCGTAATTATTTTTACTCAGTGGATGACGCGGTTCATTATGCTTTATCAATGCTAGATTACAACAACATGGGACAAATTGATGTAAAAGCTCTTTTTAATCTTTACAAGAAGCATGAGGGTTTCTTATAAATCCAATAGAAGTTAGCCATGGCAGTGACATAAGGAATTTCCTCCAACTAGTTCACTTGAAGATTTCACAATTACATACTTCTTAAAATTGTGTTTTAATCTTTATTGGGACACGTGTAACTAGGAATTTTTTTGATTATTCTGTCATGTCTCTTTTTTTTAGAAGAGAATATAAATTTAATTTTAAAAAAGTGGATTATCTAGAACTTTTTTGTCTTACCTTCCTGATTTCATAATCATGACAAATAGAGTATTAGCAACGCGAAGCAAGTACTAGCGCGCAGCTGCCACCTCCAGCAGCTGAGCTTCATGCCTGGTCCAAGGGTGTGGTTAGGTATGGGGTATGGGAAGGCTAGGCAGGGGGTTCATAACAATGACAAAATGATGTTTGTTTCATGGAAGTTAACGTGGAGGGGCATCATGTGCACAATTGGCTAGCTAGTTTTAACAACAAGGCATTAGTTTTAACAAGCCCTTATTTTTTTTATTAAGTTTTTTGCTGGACTTCTATTAGAATATAGTTGGATCATATAAAAAAAGTACAAAACGGATGTTGTGTTTGCTTCTAAAGATACAAGGTGCTACTAAATATATTCTACCATTATGTCAAAGAAGATATAGACTAACTAGTATAATTTTCTAGACAACATAACATCCATGAAATGTAAATGATTTCTAAAATAACCATTTACTGAACTAAATGTGTTAGTTAACTATCAACATTAACAAATTTTGTCTGTGTATTCTTTTTTCATATCCTTTTGCTTATTTGAACTTTATTTTCTCTAGATTTTCCATATCGTCGTATCATATCATATCATATCTCGTACCGAGTATTTATATCTTTACTTTGATGCGTTGAATTTTGAATCTTCACTCTAAATCAAGATAATATATGTCGTTTTTTATTTCTTAGTAACCAAAAAAAAAAATCTAAGCAGTCATATGATAGTAGAGAACTATTTAGTTTCATACTATTTTCTCTTAAATAGAGAACCTAATTTTATGTTTCCCTTGCGCAAAGTACCAAAGGAAAACAAAAGGAAGTGGATCATGTTAAAATTCATTTTTTTTTGTACAATATTATACAACATTTGTTGCATTTTCCTCCATTTTCTCTTAGATCCAGAAAAAGATGAAAGATTTAGGGATTACTTAATTATGTGCTTGTGTAGTTAAAATAAGATGGATATTACCTCAATTACCCAATTTCTTGAGTCTGATATTGTTCTACAGCATGTCTTATGTAAACACCAGACCTGGATAAATTGACTATAAAAAGTTCTGTTTAGTTTTTTTATAAATAAATAAAATGCTTCTTCATTTTCAGCTATTAATCATAAGTGATATCAATGGAAGGGAAAAAGAAATTATGAGTTTTGTCATGACAATATTCTCTATGACGAGAAAAAGTAGTAGATCTTTCAAAATAGATTTTTTTTTCTTCTTTTTTTTACTTAAGTTCTAGATTTCATAATAGTGAGACTTAATCTCAATAATTTATTACAAAGAATTTCAATAAATTATTCCAATTGAGGAATAATTATAGTCCAATTGATTTCAGTTTAGCTAATGTTGTGCAACTGTTGTACATAAGATAGACTTTCATTTGTTGTTATTGGTCCATCGTTGTTATGTATTCCTTCGTTCTATACCGCGTTTGCTTTCTCTTTGCTAGTGTGTCCTTGTTTTGTATTTCTTATGTTTAACTTTTAATAACATATGTATTGTGGTTGTAACAATCCCTATTTTCTCATGTACAGGCTGGTCAGGCACGATACGGCGAAGATGGGGCTTATCGATCAATTAATATCATTTTCAGCACCAATGTAAAATAAACTATATATTAAATGCCCATCATTGGATTTTAAATCAACATTTCCATAATATATATATAACTCCAAACCAACATAAAATGCATGATAAGTCTGACATAAAAATGAGTATAACAACCCAACATAATGTAAATAAATAAATATCGGGCTTATGCCCATACAGATGTCTCAAATGAATAACTATGACTGGAAAAGAACCTAAGCTAGAGTCAATAATCTGAAAAGCCGCTAAGCACGAGAGATCGCAAGGCTGGTACAACAACAATCCTATTATCCCTGTCTAGAAATAACCTGGGGGGGGGGGCATTTAAATTTGGATCAGAGCCCGAGGTGTGCAACAATTAACTTATTTAATTTAAGATGCAATAATACAGTTGATACACAATAAATAATCCCCTTCATCACTCGCTTGCGTTTAACACCTCATCCCCCATCTAAGTGTGATATTACTCGCATCCCAAAAGGTCTCAAATAATAACAATAATAATAATAATATGACAATGTGTCAAATTTATAATAATGGATTTGTCGATAATTAAATGATTGAGTGTACCGACTACATTTAATTACCAATACCCGCAATATCCCAGTTTGTTAAGTTTCATATAAATCGCATAAACATCTATTATGCATTAAAGAATCACAGTTGTAACTTATGTCCACATTCTTAGACATTTCAATTTATCTCATATAAAGTCCGGGTAATTATATATATGTCCTACATATATATTACACTCAAGGGCATCGACCGTTGGTGTCTAGTTTGTACTCTATCGGCAAGTCCGGAGGAATCTCTTATCCTAAGCAGACATCACAAAACATACACAAGTTGGGGAGATCCGTACGTAGAATACCGATTCACGGCCCATACCCAGTAGTGACATAGACTGGGCAGCGTCAACACCTACATCCTCATAGATGGAGCCTCCACGTAGTACCTATGTGACCTACACAACGTCAAGCACACCTGTGCTGACGTGTGGCACCCGGTCCGAACGCAAGAATTCCCAAGCCGATAGGACAATCCACGAATATTGGTATGTTCACATAAATACATATAAGTACATATTATTATCTCATATAATATGTATAGGTAATTACTCCATAATTTCCATAGAAATCCCACATAAAGTCCACCATATTTTCATTTATTAATAATTTACTATCTAGTGAATTTTTAATTCCACTACATAGAATATTTACTTAACCAACTAGTTAATTGTAATTTTTCCTGTTTAGTGTGGGTACATCTATATTTTTAATAAATTCTTTCTCGTCCCAAATTTGGTTCCACTCACTCACTTGGACTCATAAAAATACTTATAATCGAACCACAGGCCACCCATAGCACTAGCCCTTAATACCCAAGTCTATATCCCGACTTGTAGTTTTATTAACCTCATATCAATTATTTTTCGTTTAAGTAGTGTCACCAAACTACAATGCCCAGACCCACTCATTTGGTCTTTATCTTCACCCTTTAAAATTTGTTATACAGAATCCCACTATTAAGTTTAACTCCCTTCATTAAATTTAATATTCAATAATTTATAACGCATTTTGATAATACTCCCCCATCCCTAAATCCCGTAGCACTAGCCAGAATATCCGAGTCAACCCCACGACCCTTAGTGTAATAAATTCTCACTTAAATTGATTTTATGCATGTGATGTCACTCAACCATAATTCTCGGACTCCCTACTTGGTCCGTATTATAACCCTTTGAATTTTTTTCCACCCAATTCCAATTGTTTAGGTAGACACTTTATCTATAAAAATATATTTCCAAAACTCCATTTCCTAAGGCTCTAAATAATTTTAACTAAATAAATATTTTTACTTTAGTTCCTTCCTTTCTTTACTATTTTTTTCTATACACTAACTAAATTACAAATGGGTCCCAACCAAATTTGATGCCAAACATGGGACTGCCAATCCCTAACACCTTAATGCTAAAAAAAGGGCGGATCTGGGTAGCGTCACTCGAATGACACCCCGGGTCGTTCGAACGACAAACTGGGTTGTTGCACTCCCTTGTCTTCTCTGTTTCATTTCCTCCATTGATGACCTCATCCGAGTTTTATAACCTCACCAAACTCAGTTTTTGATAATCCCCCAGAGACCAAAAACAATCTCCAACATTTTCACATCTCCTCATATACCATTCATCAATTAAACAGGTCTGAATTCCATTCTCACATTTTCAACTGTTATTGATTTATAAAAATTATTTCTATATTCATAAATCGAATTTTCCCAACATTTATAAATCTTTCTTCCCAAATATGATTTCACCAATATTAATAACACAATATAAATTCCTTGGTTTTGTTCAAGAATACAATACCGAATCATCTAACCTTAATTTCAAGAATACAATACCTAAATTTCTGGGACTTGTTCTATATCAGATTCAGTCCTTTACATGCATATAATGTTTATTCATCATCAATTCATTCATATCAAACCTAATTTCCAGAAATTTTAAGGGGTTATCATCTTGCATCAAGAAAATACATTGGAAAACTTAAATTAAGCAAGAGAATTCTTGCGTGTTTATAGTGACGGGTGATTTCTTCCTTGAATTTTATGTTCTTCGTCCTCTTAGGACTTTGTTCCTCTCGCTCTTTAAGTGAGGATGCTAGGGTTAGGTTATGATTAGTAATGGGTAGTTATTTCTCTTCCTCCTAATCTTATACTTTACCCAATTCTCGAGTTGGACATATAACCCCATTTTTGGACTCCCAAATGGGCCCCAATCCATATTCAAACTAGCCCAAAAGTTCCCCAACTCATATACATATGACTCGGGACCATTTCTAAATGTTTAAAACACTAAACCAAGTCTTTAATGCTTCCCAAAATGCGTCCCAATTATTTCTATTTTCCTTAGACATTTTTATTATGTTCCAACGACACGTGCCCGTAAATTTATTTATGTGATTTATTTTTTACTAGCAAGCCCATTATGTCCAACAGAGTTTTATATTTATATACTCATGAATAAATGTTTATTTAAATTACAAATTTTACTTGTTTAATTTAAATCCTCCCTGTTTAATTTATTCTCAAAATAAATTCGAAATTATTAAATTTATATATGTCGCCATATTTTATTCTGAAATTACAGGGTATTACATTCCTCTCCCATTCCGTCCTCGGAATTCTCTAAAGCCCATCCTTGTGTTTTTATCCGTGTTATTAACCCAAGTTTTGCACTCGATTAGTCCATACTCATATCCCATGAGATAAAAGAAAAGGCTCACCCTTGCCTATTATAACATCACTAGGGTATTCATATATTCCACATTATATGTACACACACATAACATTAACAAAGATGAATGACACATATACATCTAAATTGTAAAATTCATACCAAACATATCTATACACCAAGTATACCACCACATATGTACATGAGAAAGAAAAATAATGATCTTAGTATCTGACTTCCTTCAACTCCCGACTTTTGCCAATTTCCTGCGTGGGATGTCTCGTAAGCGAAATCCAAACAAGGAACCCTCCCGCTACACTACTGTATGACCTAGTTATTTATTGAGATCCAATGTCCCAAGATTAAAAGAAAATGAAAATAAAATAAATGTGTGCAGTAATCATGTAAATTTCAAATTTTGCCCATTGCCAATTAATGCTCATATCGTCAAAGGGATACACTAAATCCCAATAAATTTACCCATTTAATTATACTAAGAAAAATAATCCAAAATTTCCTAGGGTCTAACATCCCTCAACTCCCGACACTTTTTACTTTCATGTGTGGGATGTCTCGCAAGCTAAATCCAAACAAGGAACCCTCCCAATACACTACTGTATAGCATTATCGGTCGCTGAGATCCGTCAGTCCAGGACCCGTGTCTATTAATGTGTTCAAATAAATTTATATGGCTTCATAAACCTACTCATTCTCGTAAAGGTTATCACTGTCCATTTCCAATGACATCATCATAATAATAACATTATTTATGATTATACACCTCATTGTATAATCGGGACTACCACTAGTCGTAATACTCCCACAGTAAGAAAATATTTCTAAAATATGAGTTGCTTTCGCTTTGCATCCTCTTAACACAAATAGGAAAGTTTCATCGATGGATAATTATCTTACTATGACATAGCTTAACAATGATGCCTAAAATAGGCATAAGTATCCCCATAGGCATTCTTATACATCTACCTACCAACCTAAGATTGTCCCTTCTCACCCATGGTGAACCAATGTAAAACACTATCTCAAATACGAAGTCTAATTTCTCCAATGTACTAAGCAGGTCCGAATGAACACTAACTACACATATCCAACAAAACATATCCTACATATTCCAAAGTAGGGGGAAAACACATCCTTTATCCCTGATACTATCACTATCTTCGCAATTAAATTCATCTCCAACCCGATGCCCATATCACTGTGGGTCCTATCCTTGTCAGCCCTACGTGTTCTGACCATCGAAAATTCTATATCTATTACATAGACTACTCAATTAGAACTCCTCAAAATCTCAGGTCCTTTAATAATTATGACCACCTATCTTGCCATACTGACACGATATAAAGAAAATTAAATCTCTTCTCTGTATTTTTCTTCATTTGTGATTTCAAAAATATGTGGGAAAAATATCCCCTTGAGCTTCCCCCAAACTAATCACTAATTAATTGGTCCTGCTCTTTTAGCTTAGTGACAGACCTTTACTACCATAAAGCCGCTCCTACCATCCTGAACGAACTAACTTCTTCTTGTGTACTATCGTGCGCTATCGTCTTCCTCTATTTCTTTAAATGTATCCCTTTCAATTTTTAGTCACCAAATTGCCTGAAATTCTCGTAATTCTAACAAGCAACCCGCAGTAAAGCCTCCATGGCTCTCTCTCTAAAACTGACCCCTTTTTCAAAGGGGTAGTAATGACTCGCAAAGAATGCAATGATTCCTAATCATAGGGCTCTACATCAAAGGACGCAATGAAGATCGTAACGAGCTCAAACACAGATCCTAAGGACACTAGAACCGTCCTCTGATACCAACTGTAACAACCCCCATTTTCTCACGTAAAGGCTAGCCAGACACGATATGCCGAAGATGGGGCTTGTTAATAAATTAATACCATTCTCAACACCAATGTAAAATAAATTCTATATTAAGGGCCCATCATTGAATTTTAAATCAACATTTCCATAATAAATATATAAATCCAAACCAACATAAAGTGCATGATAAGTCTGACATAAAAATGAGTATCACAACCCAACATAATGTAAATAAATAAATCTCGGGCTTATGCCCATACAAATGTCTCAAATAAATAACTATGACTGGAAAAGCACCTAAGCTAGAGTCAAAAATCTGAAAAATCGCTAAGAACGAGCGATCGCAAGACTAGTACAGAAACAGTCCCGCTATCCCTGTCTAGAAATAACTTGGGGGGACATTTAAATTTGGATCAGAAAGAATTAACTTATTTAATTTAAGATATAATAATACAGTTGATGCACAATAAATAATCCCCTTCATCACTCGCTTGCTTTTAACACCTCATTCCTTATCTAAGTGTGATACTACTCGCATCCCAAATAATAATAATAATAATAATAATAATAATAATAATAATAATAATAATAATAATAATAATAATAATAATAATAATAATAATAATAATAATAATAATAATATGACAAAGTGTTAAATTTATAATAATGGATTTGTCGATAATTAAATGATTAAGTGCACCGACTACACTTAATTACCAATACCCGTAATATTTGAGTCTGTTAAGTTTCACATAAATGGCATAAACATCTATTATGCATTAAAGAATCACAGTTATAATTTATGTCCACATTCTTAGAAATTTGAATTTATCTCATATAAAGTCCGGGTAATTATATATATGTCCTTCATATATATGACACACAAGGGAATATACCATTGGTGTCTAGTTCGTACTCTATCGGTAAGTCCGGATGAATTTCTCATCCTAAGTAGACCTGGTAAAATGTGACAAGACAAGATAACACGACACGACCCGACCCGAAATTAATAGTTAATGGGTTAAGGCTTATCGGGTACGGGTCACTATAGAGTTAACACGATAAACCTGTTAAATATAACGAATCGGGTTGGTTAAATTTGCTTCACCCGATAACAACCCATTAAGACCCGAATACTATTCATGTCATACTGGGTCGTGTGACTCGTTAGTAACCAATATGACCCGTTAAGATATGTAGGGAAAAATAAAAATAATATTTTTAGTTTTGAGAAGGCTAAATATGTAATTATGCAAAGCTAAGGGGCTTATTGGTAGCTAACGAGTCTTATTAGTACGTGTGTATCGGTTCATATTGGGTTAAACGGGTAAAATGGGTTAAATGGGTTAAACTCGTTAAGACCCGAAAATGATTCGTTATCTTAATGGGTTAAACGGGTTCGTGTCGTGTAACTCGTTAGGAAAACAAATCGTGTATGAATATTGGATTCATGACCCGTTAAGATAACGAGTCATGTTCGGGTGGTGCAAAATTTCACATGAATTAGTTAAGACCCAACACGAACACGACCCGAATCGACCCGTTGCCAGGTTTAATCCTAAGCGAACATCACAAAACACACACAAGTTGGGGCGGTCCCTACGTAGGATACCTGTTCACGGCCCATCCCCAGAGTCAACACCTACCTCCTCATAGATGGAGCCTCCACGTAGTATCTATATGACCTAAACAATGTCAAGCCCACATGTGCCGACGTGTGGTACCCGGTCCGAACACACGAACCCCCATGCCGATAGGACACTCCACGAACATTGGTATGTTGACATAAATACATGTAAGTACATATTAATATCTCATATAATATGTATAGGTAATTACTCCAGAATTACCATAGAAATCCCACATAAAGTCAACCATATTTTCATTTATTAATAATTTACCATCTAGAGAATTATTAATTTCGCTGATGATGTTGGAAATAGCACCACCAGATAAGGTGTTTACAAGCTCAAGCAAGTGATAACAATGGCAGCACAAGAGAGTATATATATATATATATATATGTGTGTGTGTGTGTGTGTGTGTGTGTGTGTGTGTGTGTGTGTGTGTGTAGAAGGAGGTGAGGAGAAGGGGATGAACACAGCAATATAAGTGGTTCGGCAATGGCCTACGTCCACTGTGCAGGTGAGTGTAAATATCACTATCAGAAGAGGGCTCTAATGGCCTTAGTAATACAATCACTCCACTTTCTCTCTCTACTATAAATGCAACAGAGTTTGTATAGGTTTTAAATTTATGTATCCCTTTACAAGGTAGGAGGAGACAAGTATATATAGTCTTTGGAGGGTGTAATGTACCCCCCAAGCATGCAATGAGCATGTGTGTGATGATCTATCCAATCTAGTGAAGCCATCTGTCACTGTCACATGTAGAGGATGATGATGAAATATTCCCTCACGTGAGGGGGTTGATTCGGTTACAACAAGTTTTGTCCACACGTTCCCAACCTTGCATGTTCTTATAAATGCTCGGCCTTGTGTCCTTGACTGGTGCAACCTCGGCCTGGAAGACTACGAGGTTGGTGAAGTCCAACTGTTGCTTTGACTCAAGGTTAATATCCATAACAACCTCGGGTCAGTGGGATGGCCGAGGTTAGGTATGAGATGTAACGTCGGCTAGGGCCAATGATGATGTTAGTATATGATTGACCACATGAGACATGCTAATTTCGTCTGGTGACCGCAACATCGGTTGGGGCTGATGAAGATGTTGGTAAAGTATTGAGCCCATGAGACCCTGCTGGCCCTTGAAGTTGACGAGCCGAGGTTGATGTATGAGGTTGATGCAACGTCGGCTAGGGTTGACCTAATGAGAGACGATATTACTGATGGTTGTCATAGGCTTTTGGTCACTTCGGCTGTGAGACTGGCCGAGGTTAGTTGCTTCTGAGTAAGAGGGTGCACTTTGGGAATATCAATCACCCCTAGCCCTTAGTCTTCTATGTAATTAGATGACTTAGGGGGTGTAGCTTAGGCCGAGGCCGGATTTTTCTGTGTGCCAATACTTCCTTGACACATGTCACTTTATGAAGTGGGATACGTGCTTATCAAGGCTTGATGCTTCTGCTTTATCCTTTAGGTTCCCTAGGGCAATGATGAGCCCTCAAAATTCATGCCTCCATCATTAGTCAGGTTTAAAACTCTTTTTTCTCTTTCCCTTTCTCTTTCTTCTTCATTTGTTTTTTCCCGCTTGAGCTCTCGTTGCAACTGCATATTCATATCTCCATTATTGGCTGACATTTGAAGGTCTCCCTTATTAATAATCCTCTTATCCTCCATTTTGCCACTAGTCAGGTATCATTTCCACCTTCCTTTTAAATTTTTAGCCCTTATTATTCATTTCTGAATTTTTCGATGAGGTCTTGTGTTTTTCGGCAAGTGGTTTCCACTAGTCTTGGTGGTTGTGAGATTAGGACAATAGTGATTTGAGTGATTTAAGGGCATTTGTATGTAGCTCAGAGGTTACTTAGCCAAAAAATCCTTTCTTTAGGTCTCTAGTGAACCTCCGATCACCTTCTCCGGCGACCTGGTTCTTGAGTGTTCTTACTGTTCTTTATTTGAAAACCTTTCACATTCCTAATTTAATCCTTAGTTTAGATTGAATTAAGTTATTTGCCTGTTTGTGGTTTTGAATCCAAGTATTGTATCATCTCCTTTATGCTCAGACCTCTGTACCAACTCATAGAAGAGTTCCCATCTCTTCGTGAGAAGACCCTTGAGAAAATTAGGCAAATAGAGCTAGCCCAAGAGGAAGCTCGTAGGGCTGAGGCCTTCCCTCTCAGACCCATTTTCCCTCTACCTCTGAAGGTTATATACCCTGAACTAGCCGAGCCTGCTGTGCCTACAGAGGTTCCTCTTGAACCAACGCCAATGTCTGAGTCTGAGTCGTCCTCCTAAGATCCCATATCTGTAGACTCTTTCCAAGAGGCTATGGATTACCCTCTTAGGCAGGGTTAGGTGCCTAAGGAGGCTGAGGTTTCAAGTCGTTCCTCGTCTCACCAGGGTGATAGCACCTCACGTGGGTCTTCAAATGTTGAAATCATTGGGCCAAGTGTGGTCATTCCCCCACCCATTAATGCAATTCGTATAAGGGTCTCCACCTATGCTGAGTTTGCTCAGAGGTTTCCTAGCGGTGTCCCCGCACCTGCTCAGGCCGATGTTGCCGGGGATGATGATGATGGTCAGGAGAGTGATATAGATACATCTGAGGCGGCCGATATTGAGAGCTCCATCAGTGAGTACAACCTTTTAGCTTTTAGGCACTTCTATTTAATAAAGTCTTCCATCAACCTTAGGAAACCTTTGAGGGGAGAGAGGGCATTCGATGGCCGAGATGACGAGATTTGCCTCTATGAACAGATGTTCAAGTGGTTTTTGTCTTCCTATCCACCTTTCTATCAGAGCCATATTATCCCAAATAAATCTAGCCCCTTCATAATTATCCCCTAATGCCTGGAGGGTTATGATTGGGGCCATTATCCTTTGGAGGGTTGTCCACCACTCAGACCTTTCAGTTAGGGTCTTCACAGGTTGTTATGTCCCTTTTCTGCCAAAAACCACCCTAGCTATTACCACTTCTTAGCTAGGAAGTTAGAGAAGAAAATGATGTTGGTTACCCAGACTTTAAACCATAACTGGAAACCTCAGTATTTATTTTTCTTTGGGGAGATGGGGGAAGGTCTCACTTGTTTCTAAAGTCAACCATAGGCTTAGCTAGGATAATATTCAAAAAGTTAAGGATCTTCGTAATCAGGGGGAGCAAGGTCTTCTAGTCAAATATGAACATCTAATAACCCCTTACTTCCTCTCTCAGACAGTCCTGAGGGATAGTTCCTTGACAGAGCTTCGTAAGTATCATTTTTCATAAGTTATACCTCTTACTTTTTATATCTCTGACTTAATAACTCAGATACTTGTCTCTTGCAGAGAACCCTGAAGGTATATCTGACGACCTTTGGGAAATGTCTGCTCCAAGTCTGGTGAAGCTAATGCAGAAGAGAGGTGGAAAAAATATGGCCCCTCCTGTGGCCTAAAAGAATATCGGCACATCTAAGGCCGATGTTACCAAAAAGAGGAAGACTACAACTAACCCAGATCATCAGAGGTTTAGTAAGACTCAGATAGGGGATCGTGCGATTCCCATCTCTACAGACGAGGCCCTGACTGCTCGTCTTTCTCTATTGAAGATCAGTGATAGCCTCATCGGCCATAGCCTGAAGGCTACCGACGCTATCGGCGCGGTAATAACTGAAGAGGATTAGCATTTCTTATGCTCCTTGGATGTCCCGTTGCTGGACGAATTTACTCTCCATAGGTCAATTCAGGTATTAATATCTTCTCAAGTGTAACCTCTACTTTTACATATTATATCTCATGTTCTTATACATCTGACCTTCTACTGCAGGGTATCTTTTCCATGCACCTTTTTATTGACTGGACCCTAAAGAAGATGCCCCTCATTGAGAAGGCTTAAGAAGCTGAGAAGTTCTAAACCTCTTTGAATACAGAGGTTGAACATCTAAAGGAAGAGATGGAGGAGGTTTACAAGCTGAAGGAAGTTGTTCAGTAGAGAGATAGGGACATGGACAAGCTCACGAAGGACCACGATGTAGCTCTGAAGGATAAAGATAATGCCCTGCAGGCTAAGGTGGCTGCTGCAGTCAAGGCTTCTTTAGAGGATGCTGCAAAGAAGATTATTGAGGATTATAAGGTCTCTGATGAATTCATTAGTTTTGGCTTTGAATACCTTGAAAGAGGTATCAAATCAATTAGTAAATGGGCAGCCTTTAAGGAAAAAGAGTCAGAGAGTCTGACTGCCTCAGACTTTGAGGGTCTAGGCTTTGGTGACCCCCCGGTTTGCTCAGGCCTTGAAAGAGGTTGAGGAGGCCGATGATGCTCCTGCTGAGACTACTCCCTTGGAAGTCATTGAGATTAAAGATGCTAATCCTCAGGATGATACAGCCGAGGTGACCAACGTCGGCCACGAAGACATAACTATAGATGCAGAAACTTAGGCCTTTTCTTGTGAAACTTTTAAGTTGTAATTTTTGTTTCCTTTCTTGTCTATACCCATAATTTGGTGAACTCTGGTGGCATCTTGGTACTTCTAATTTGTAACTTTTGAATGTTCAATGATTATCATTAATCCCATCTTCTTCAGATTATATTGTTTTTTTTAATGCTTGAATGTCTTAACTAACGTCTGAGGTCACCCTATAATGATGTTTACCTCATAAATTTCACCAAACTAATGATGTTTAGAGTGGAAAGGTCACCATATAATGATGTTTAACTCATAAATTTCATCAAACTTGAGGTCACCATATAATGATTTTTACCCTCATAAATTTCACCAAATTAATGATGTTTAAGGCCTGAGGTCACCATATAATATTGTTTACCCTCATAAATTTCACCAAATTAATGATGTTTAAGGTCTGAGGTCACCATATAATGATGTTTACCCTCATAAGCTTCACCAAATTAATGATGTTTAAGGTCTGAGGTCACAAAAATATAATGTTTACCCTCATAATTTTCACCAAACTAATGATGTTTAAGGTCTAAGGTCACCATAATATGATGTTTACCCTCATAATTGTCACTAAACTAATGGTGTTTAAGGTCTGCGGTCACCATATAATGATGTTTACCCACATAAAGTTTACCAAATTAATAATGTTTAAGGTCTGAGGTCAACAAAATATGATGTTTACCCTCATATTTTTCACCAAACTAATGATGTTTAAGGTTTGAGGTCACCATATTATGATGTTTACCCTCATAATGTTTCATCAAACTAATGATGTTTAAGGTCTGAGGTCCCCATATAATGATGTTTACCCTCATAAATTTCATCAAATTAATGATGTTTAAAGTCTGAGGTCACCATATTATGATGTTTACCCTCATAATTTTTCACCAAACTAATGATGTTTAAGGTCTGAGGTCACCATATAATGATGTTTACCCTCATAAATTTCACCAAATTAATGATGTTTAAGGTCTGAGGTCACCAAAATATGATGTTTACCCTCATAATTTTCACCAAACTAATGATGTTTAAGGTCTGAGGTCACCATAATATGATGTTTACCCTCATAATTTTCACCAAACTAATGATGTTTAAGGTCTGAGGTCACCATATAATGATGTTTACCCTCATAATTTTCACCAAATTAATGATATTTAAGGCATATAACAAAAGTATCAGCACAACATTTCTCTTCTCATTAAAATCCTCTTCATGAAATGATACATGCATTATAAAAAAATAACTATAACATCATATGTAATATTTCTTAAAGTGGTCCGCATTCCAAGGATTGAAGAAAGGTTCCCCTTCGAGATTTTTTAGCCGGTAGGTACCAGGCACAACCTCATCAACTACTCTGTAAGGACCATGCCAGTTTAGGTGGAGCTTAGTTTCCTTCTGCAAAGTCTTATTTAAGACTAGGTCCCCCACAACTATAGGCCTTGATTTCACCCTTTAGTTGTAGAACCTCACAGTTCTCTGCTGGTAGGCTGCATGTCTAATCTCTGCATCTTCTCTTATTTATTCAATCACATCCTGATCAAGTCATTTATCGTCTCCATTCCTCTGAGGGTCATAGGTATGTACTCTATGAGTGGAAAGTCCTAACATAAATAAGGTCTCTCCCATCGGTGTTCAAGTTGTCGTCCTGTAGGCCTATAATACGGCATATACTTCCTATGTACATCTCCCTTTGGCCTCCTCTAACAACTTCTTTATCCCATCAAGGATTGTTCAGTTCGTGACCTCGGTCTGGCCATTTGCCTGGGTTCGACCAGGAGAAGAGAAGAACTGCTTGATCCCCACTCTTTCACAGTATTTTTCTAAGGAAGCATTCTTGAACTGGATTCCATTGTCTGAGATGAAGGTGTTTGGAAGACCATACCTCCATATGATGTTCTTCCAGATGAACTGGAAGGTCTTCTGTTCTGTAATCGTGATCATTGGCTTAGCCTCTACCCATTTGGAAAAGTAATCAATTGCCACTATTAAGAATCGATAGTTACTCGTAGCTCTTGGCAAGGGTCCTACCAAGTCAATGCCATATATTGTAAATGGTCAAGTTGAGTTAATTGACATCATAGGTTGATGATGTTGATGGGGGATGGTGGAAAATCTCTGGCACTTATCGCATTTCTTCACATATGCCGTTGTATCTTTGGCCAAGGTCGGCCACCAGTACCCCTGAGTAATTATCTTCTTAGCTAAAGGTCTTTCTCCTATGTAACTGGAGCAAGTGCCCTCATGTACATCTTGTAATACGTGTGGAACCTCTGAAGGGTGGACACGTCTGGGGAGAGGGAGTAGGAACCCCTTATTATACAAAACATCTCCTATAATTTAGAACTTGGCAACCCTGAACCTCAGTTTTCTCCTTTCTAACTTTGATTCTGGAAGCTCTCCCTGTCTGATGTATCCGATAATAGGGTCCATCCATGAGGCTCCCATATTCAAGTTGAGGCAAGTTCTGGCGACCTTTTCTTCTTCAATGGTTAGCTTGATCAGAATTTCAACTGGTACTATTCTTCTTATGGTTGTCCTCGTTGCTGAGGCCAACCTCGTGAGTGCATCTGCTCGACTGTTGTCTTGCCGAGGTATCCTCCTTCATCTTCACTTCCTTGAAGCTTTCTAGCATCATTCTCACCCTCTTCAGGTATTTGTCCATCCTTTTATCTTTAGCCTCATATACCCCCAGGATTTGGTTGATAAATAACCTTCAGTCACTGTGGACTAGGAGTCAGCCAACACTAAGGGCTTTTACCAAGGAGAGACCTGCTATCAATGCCTCATACTCTGACTCATTGTTAGAAGCTTTGAAGTTTAACCTAGGTACATATTCAATGTCGGTATCATCTGGTACTAACACTATTAGCCCCGCTCCGCTTCCGCTTTCACAAGATGACCCATCAACGAAGAGGTTCCAAACATCTTCATTTGAAGAGAAGTTCCCCTCTAACAGGGTCCCTTGCTTGAAGAGGTACATGTACTCCTCATTCTCAACTGTTCTTCTTCCCGACCTTCTTGACCCAACCTCATCCATATCTTAGAAGACATTTTTATTTGGTTCGTCAGTATCCCTCTGATTAATTTTAATATCAACCTCTTCCCAAGTAAACTCTGCTACAAAGTCTGCATGTGCCTTCCCCTTGATGGTAACCCTGGGTTGATAAACAATGTCATACTCCCCCAACTCAATGGCCCAGTTCATCAACCTACCTGACTTCTCAGGCTTATGGAGTACCTGTCTGAGTGGGGAATCATTGAGGACAACCATTGAGTGGGCTTGGTAGTATCGCTTCATCTTCCTAGAAGCGTGTATCAGAGCATAAGATAATTTTTCCATTCGTGGGTACTTCTATTCAGATCCTTAAAGAGCTTTGTTATTGAAGTATACTGGCCTCTGCACTCCATCATCTTCTCTCACTATGGGTGCACTAATGGCAGGTTCTAAAATAGCTAGATATACATACAATTTCTCCCCCAGAATGGGTCGAGACAGGAGTAAGGGAGAGCCGAGGTAGAACTTGAGCTCCTTAAAATCTTTGTCACACTCCTCATACCATTCAAAGGCCTTTCTAAGTACTTTGAAAAAAGGAAGACACTTGTCTGTAGCTCTTGAGACGAACTTGTTCATCGCAATAACTCTTTCGATTAACCTCTGAACGTCTTTGATGGTTCTGAGTGTCTTCGTTTCCAGCAGGGCCTTGATCTTCTCAAGGCCATCCTCTATCCCCCTTTGATTGACAATTAATCCTAAAAATTCTCCTGCTCCTACTCCGAAGACACATTTGGTCGGGTTGAGCTTCATTCTATACGTGTCCATGGTGTTAAATCTTCTTCCAAGGTCGGCCACGTGAGTGTCGATCTTTAGGCTCTTCGTCAACACGTCATCCATATACACTTCCATGGACTTTCCTATTTGATCCTGAAATATCTTATTTACAAGACATTGGTAAGTAACCCCTGCATTCTTCAGCCCGAAGGGCATGACCTTATAATAATAGGTCCCCTTATTTGTGATGAACGTTGTCTTCTCAGAGTATTTTAGGTTCATGAAGATCTGATTATACCAGGAATAGGCATCCATAAAGCTCATGAGCTCATGTCTAGCTGTGGCATCCACCATTTGATCAATATGAGGAAGGGGGAAATTGTCTTTCGCACAAGACTTATTCAAATCAGTGAAGTTAATGCACATCCTCCATTTCCCATTTGCTTTTGGCACGATGACGGTGTTAAATAACCACTCAGGGTATATGACCTCTCTGATGAACTTAGCCTCTTCAAGTTTTCTAACCTTTTCTCTGATGATGTCATACTTCTCTCTTGAGTATACTCTTCTTCTCTGCTTGATGGGCTTAGCGTCTTCCATAACATTGATTTTACGGCACATGACCTCAAGGTCAATACATGGCATGTCTGCATGGCTCTAGGCAAAAACACTTTGTCTCTTCCTCAAATGCTTCACCAGCTCTTCCTTAATCTCAGGTCTTAGGGCTTTGTCGATCCAGATGGTTTTTTCCATCTCTTCCTCATTGAGGACAATAGATTCTACCTTTTTCGCATCCTATCCCTTCTTGATCTTTGTCTTATCTCTAGGATCAAGTGTATCAATGTTGTATGTGGTTATTTCCTTCTTATGAGCCTCTCTCTCTTTTGCAGAGTTGAAGTAGCATTCACGTGCTGATGTTTGGTCACCTTGCACTTCCCCTACTCTATAGGGAGTCGGGAATTTTAGCATTTCGTGGACCGTTGAAGGCACGACCTCGAATTCCTTAAGGGCTACTCTTCCTATGATGAGGTTGTAAGATGAGAATACGTTCTCGTCCATCATAAAGAAATTGATTTTCCCGGTCAACCTCTTAGGCCACTCATCTCCCATTCTTATATACATCTCATACATGCCCAATGGATGAACCTTTTCACCGCTGAAGCCAATCAAAGGATGATGATAAGGGACAAACCTAGCTCTACTGAGGCCTAGGCTCTTGAAACAGGTCCAAAACATGACGTCCACTGAACTTCCCCCATTAATGAGTATCCTCTGAACTTCACACCCATGCACCCTCGTGGTGATTACCAGAGGGTCATCGTGAGGAGCTAATATACCTTTAAAATTAAGTCTTGAGAAGCCAACTAGTAGGGAATCCATATCTACCTTCTTTCTCTTCTCATTTTTTACCTCTGAAGATGCCAAGTTCACAACCTCTACTTTGGTCACTAACTTGGCCTCTGCCATGTGAGCTTTATGGTCGGCTACCTCTGAGCTACCCCTGCTCATCCTCCACAGATGGTGTTAACACCAAAAGAGATCATTCCGACCCTCTTCACTGGGATATTATCATCTTTTGGTGGGAGGTCAGGGTCATCATCATTATCATCTGAGTCCACAACTCTTCTGGTTGGGGAATCTTCTCAACACCTGTCATTTTTCTTCTTTTAGGGTCGTCTCTTCCTCCCTTAGAAGCTCTTCCATATAGGTACTTTCTGAGTTTTCCAGATTTCAACATCTTCTCAATCTCATCCTTCAAGGCGAAACACTTATCGGTCAGATGGCCGTAATCTTGGTGGAACTCGTACCATAGGATCTTATTCCTCTTATGTGGAGGAGGCTTCAGCTTCTCTGTCCATCTCAGGGACCTGTCATTCTTTATTTCATTGAGGATGTGTTCACAGCTTACAGTTAGAGGAGTGTAGTGTGTAAACTTATCGTCTACAACCCTCTTCTTTCCATCCTTCTTTCTTTGGAATTTCTCGTTGGTACTTCCATTCTTATCCTCATACTTTGCATCCATTGCTTCTTCAGTATTCATGACCCTACCAGCTGTTGCTAACAGCTCGGCCATAGACTTAGGAGGGTCTTTAGTAAGCTTCTAACTTAACCTCCCCTTCTAAAGTCCTCATTTAAGGGTTATCATAGCTGTATTCTCTTCGTAATCTTCAATCTCTAATTTTTCCTTGTTAAATCTTACAATGTAGTCTTTGAGGCTCTCATCCTTGCCTTGCTTTACGTAGAGTAGATGGGTCATCTTCTTTTGAGGTCTTTCCCCAAAACAAAAGTTGTGTATAAACCGCTCGTCCAATCCCTTAAAGTTCTCCACAAAATTTTTGGGAAAGGAAGTGAACCAAATATGCGCAGCTCCCATCAAAGTGCTTGAAAAATCTCGGCACCTCATCTCATTAGGGATTGAATAAATGTTTGCTGCAGACTGATACATCTCATATGATGTACCGGGTTGGTACTTCCATCATACTTGGGAGACACCATTGGTGATTTGAATTTGGCAGGGGTTTGAAAGTTTACAATCCTTGCCACAAATGGGGAACCCTCTGATAATCCCCTTTGTAGTGGGTCTCGGATTTTTATGAGATTCCCTATTTTCTCTTCCAGTCATTGAATGGGGTCATTCCTTGGTTTAGCAATGTTGTGTTGGCCGAGGTTGTCCCCAGCCACCTCCAAGGGAGGAACTGAGGGTTCCCCAGCTGCTGCACAACGTGAGCTATTGACCTCTTGGACACCATATCGGCCATATAGAGGTCGGCCATGGCCAGGCCGATGTCCAATATCTTCCCTCTACGAGCTAGATGCAATTCTCGACCTGGATAACTGTAAAACCCCATAATTTTGAGGATATAATATTTAATTATTTTCGGGAGTTAAAAAAATATTTAAATTGGAGAAACTTAAATTCATGACTTGGAGAATTTATTTGAGTGAGCCGAATTATTTATAATTGGCGACTTTTAAGTTTAATGGTTCAAAATCTCGTGTCACATTTTGAGGAAATTTAAAAAAGTATTTCAGATGGCGATTCCGAGTGCGCAGTTGCGTCCGGAAGGGTCGAAATAGTCAAAAAAGAGTACCCGGGGGTGGTAATTCAATCTCGGGGTATTTTTGGACATAGCCGGGCCCACACGGGGTGAGTTGGGCCTTTTTATTTAGACCCACATGGCCAAAAACGGGATTATATATTTTTAACCTAATTGAGAGATTAGGGAACGACAGTCAACTCAACTCTAATCCTGGGGCTTGAGAGGAGAATTGGGGGAAAGCTAATCAAGAGCCAATTTGGGGATTTTGGAGCCAAATTAAGGGACTACACCAACGGATCAGACACTACGAACAATTCCAGGCAAGTGATTGTGATTGCTAAAGTGATGATAATCAATTCATATCATAGTGTGTGTATATGAAAATTCGTTATAGGTGTGTAACCAAGATTAAAATTGAGTTTTTATGAATTTAGAGTAATGGGCATAATTAATTACTCAATGGATGTTAAGTTATGATTAGGATCTATTAAGATTAAATTGTAGAGTGGATTACAATATGTATAGTGATTACAAGGACTGAATATGGTAGGGTCGGATTTGGTAGAACAGACCCGGGTGGAAAACCCAAATCGAATATGCTTAGGGTTTTGTAAAATTTATTGATGGATTAAGGTCTCTAGGGTGTTTAGAACCTTTTCTGATGTGGAGGATATGTTGGTTGTGAAATGGGTAAGGGTTTGGGAGTAACCAAAAGCTTAAGGATTCGTTAATGGCTGCAACAGCAAGCCGGAGAAGATGATCACCTGCTCGATCGATCGATCGAACGAGGGGGGTCGATCGATCGACGGTCCCAGGAACTTGACAGTTCGGCCAGTTTGTTTATAAAGTGGATTTTATTTAAAATTTAATCCCTTAATTTTATTTAGTGATAAATTCATATGGACACATATTTCCTTAATAATTATATGGTGATATAATTGGGTTTAGGAGGGTGTGAACGGTATGGCATGAGATGAACGAATTTGGGAGATAATTTATAAGTATTGAAATTGGGCCGAGGAATAATGTTCGGGTATTGTAGTTGGGTGACGCTACATTATTAAAGGAATCGAAGTGAAATACTTAATTATGGACCAAGTGGGCGAGTCCGGGTATGTTGGAAATTATAGGTAAATATAATTGGGAAATTATGGAGATGAATGTGAGACACATTGTGGACGAAAATGTGGAAATGAAATTATGAGAGGTAAAATGGACCAAGTGAGCGAGTCCGGGTATACTGGTTAAGTTACACCAAAGTATTAAATTAATTATTGGGAGAGAGTAATTAATTTGGAGTCGGAATATAGACTCGGGAAATATTAAGGTATGGGACAAGTGAGCGAGTCCGGGGATAATGGTTGGGTGACACCAAGTTATTAAATTAATAATTGTGATAATTAATTTAATTAGAGTCAGGTTGTAGACTCGGGTAGGATTAAATTAAAAAGTGTGAAAATTAATTTAATTAGAGTCGGATTATAGACTCGGGTAGGATTAAATTAAAAAGTGTGAAAATTAATTTAATTAGAGTCGGATTGTAGACTCGGGTAGGATTAAATTAATAGGTGTGATAATTAATTTAGTTAGAGTCGGATTGTAGACTCGGATATGATTAAATTAATAGGTGTGATAATTAATTTAATTAGAGTCGGATTGTAGACTTGGGTAGGATTAAATTAATAAGTATGATAATTAATTGAATTAGAGTCGGATTGTAGACTCGGGTAGGATTAAATTAATAGGCGTGATAATTAATTTAATTAGAGTCGGACGATAGACTCGGGGAGGTATTAAATTAATATGTGTGTTAGTTAAATTAATTAGAGTCGGGTGATAGACTCGGGAAGATATTAAATTAATAAGTGTGTTAATTAATTTAATTGGAGTCGAACCATAGACTCGGGGAAAGTAATATATAAATTGAGGTGTGAGTTAAATATATTAGAGTCGGACCATAGACTCGGGAAGACGATAAACTATTAAGTGAGAAAATTAATTACGTTGAGTCGGGCCACAGACTCAGGAAATTACAGGCAGTGTACGGAATTTTGATTATATGGTATAAACGGGGTTTATATTACATATATACGGTGTAGTGATAGTATATATATACGTGTATATATTGTGTGTGATATTAAATATCAGTGACTAGATATTTATTAAAGTTATATACTCTAATGCTATCAAGGGAGGTTGCGCGATGTGGGTGAATCCCCTAACTTGAGGAGTAGGGCGAGAATAGCCCCAAGTCATAGCGTTCGGTATATATGGGTGAGGGATTTATCTCACTTTCGGGGGAGGAATATGATCGCCTCCACTACGTTTATATTTTTTGGCCAAGTTGGTGAGCGATTCCAACTTGGGGAAACTAGGTTTTGTGAGCACACCTAGTGAGATAGTATTTTAGAGGGAATCATCCGGTGAGGGTATAGTCGAAGGGATGGATATACGTATGTTATATGTGTGGATGTTGTGGTAAAGGTACGTATATAATGGTAGTAAATATTATATACGGGTAATAATAGAGTGTGTGATGTATTTACTTTATATAACTTGTGACACGGTTATATGCTACTATTTAAGAGGAATTAATTAAGTTAATTGTGAGATAACTTATAATTCAAGAAATTATTATACTCGGGTTAGAGTAGTATGGCAACGGAAGGTTATACCAGGACTAGTTGGACGGGGTAGTACAACTAGGTGGGGTTAAGGTAACCGGTAGGTGTGCACAACAGTGGAGGGGTGAGAATGTCCACAAGGGAGTGCGACACTAACTTAAATATGAAGCGCATTCATGCATTTTAAAATACTGCAGTTAATTCACTTGCTAAATATTTTCAAAATGTTTTGGGTTCTAACCCTTGCTATAAAACTATTTTCAGAACCTTTTAGGTGTCCAACCACAGGGATGCCAGGATTGATATTCTATTCCAGGGACACGGAGCTGTGACATATGTGGATGCTAGCAGGAGTTTGGATTAGACGCATCATTCATTCATTCCTAGAGTAGGAATCATTCATCAGTTTCAGTTTTATTTAAGGCATGTCGCCCAGACTTTCAGTTCAGTTTTCAGACTTATTTTATTCCAGTGTTGGATATTTGTATTGGAATATTTCTTTGGTGGCCGGTAGTTTATTCGACAAGTCGTGTAATTAATGATTCAGTTGAGTTTTAATTAGTGGTGTGAATGGTTTATATTTATTTCCGCATGTACTGTTTTGTGTAATTAAAAAGTTAAAATTGGCACCAGCTTTTGGAATACTAGGTGGTTAGTAAGTTTCAAAAAGTTTTCGACAGTGATGCTAAGGAAGATCCAACTGAGATTCCTGTTTTAATTTGGTATAGGACTGATCACCCGGTATTTTATTAGGCGGGGTGTCACAATAACCTCTGCCTCGGATCATTAACTGGGCTGAGCCTTTCAAAAGCCTACCCTCTACTCAAGCGATCAAAAGTTGATCCTCTTTACTAGGCATCACCAACCTCAGCTCTAATGTATTAGACGTACTATGTTGTCTGAAACCTCATATGGCTCCCAACAGTCTACTGGAGCATCCTCTACTTCAATGCCATCGTACTTATCCTCAGGGCAATTGTTTCCTTGCCTCCCCAGATGTAAACGCCTAGGATCAGCAACGTCCCTCCTCCGCTTAGGTGTAAGTTGGTCCTTTCATGGTGCCTGAGGTGGTCCCCTGGCCTCAGGATGTGGTTGAACAGCCGCCAGAGTAATCACTTCCGGTGAGACCCCAGGTGGTCTCATCATATTTTGGCTTAGCTGGGCAAATTTCTCCTTCATTGCTTGCTGCGTTGCAGCCAAGGACCTCAAGGCTGCTGCCACATCAGTCATCTCGGACTGGGGGGTGCTTGGCTGGAACTGGGTCCTCCAACACCAGATGGTGGAGGAGGTGGTGGTAACTCCGGTGCCATATGTTAGGACTAAAGATCTTGCAATGAAAATGTTGGAGAGTTTGATACCTTAAAGGATCTCTTTCAATAGTGAAACAACTTCACACGAAAGGTGAGGCCTGGTTCACCACCAGAGTCTCCGATGAGGTTAAATTGCAAAATAGAAGAGATGAATCTTCTCATTCCCACAGGCGGTGCCAAAATGATGATGCTAGAAACAGCGCCACCAGATAAGGTGTTGACAAGCTCAAGCAAGTGATGATAATGGCAGCACAGGAGAGTATATATATATATATATGTAGAAGGATGTGAGGAGAAGGGGATGAACACAACAATATAAGTGGTTCGACAATGGCCTACGTCCACTGTGTAGGTGAGTGTAAATATCACTATCAGAAGAGGGCTCTAATGGCCTTAGTAATACACTCACTCCACTTTCTCTCTCTACGGTAAATGCAACAGAGTTTGGCTAGGGTTTAGATTTCTGGATCCCTTTGAAAGGTAGGAGAAAACAAGTATATATAATGTTTGGGGGGTGTAATGTACCCCCCCCCCCCCAAGCATGAAATGGGCATGTGTGTGATGATCTAGCCAATCTAGTGAAGCCATCTGTCATTGTCACATGTAGAGGATGATGATGAAATATTCCCTCACGTGAGGGGGTAGATTCAGTTACAACTGGTTTTGTCCACGCGTTCCCAACCTTACATGTGCTTACAAATGCTCGGCCTTGTGTCCTTGACTGGTGCAACCTCGGCCTGGAAGACTACGAGGTTGGTGAAGTTAGACTGTTTCTTTGACCCGAGGTTAATATCCATAATGACCTCGGGTCAGGTGGGATGGCCGAGGTTAGGTATGATATGTAACGTCGGTTGGGGCCGATGATGATGTTAGTAGATGATTGACCACATGAGACATGCTGATTTCAGTTGGTGATCACAACGTCGGTTGGGGCCGATGATGATGTTGGTAGAGGATTGAGCCCATGAGACCCTTCTAACCCCGGTAGTTGACCAGCCGAGGTTAGTGTATGAGGTTGTTACAACATCGGTTAGGGCCGACCTTATGAGAGACGATATTACTGATGGTTGTCATAGGCTTCTAGTAACCTCGGTTGTGAGACTGGATGAGTTTAGTTGCTTCTGAGTCAGAGGGTACAATTTGGGCATATTATCCACTCCATAGAATAATTACTTAACCAACTAGTTAATTATAATTTTCAATGTTTAATGTGGATACATTTGTATTTTTAATCAATTATTTATCATCCCAAACCCGGTTCCACTCACTCACTTGGACTCATAAAAATACTTATAACTGAACCCCAGGCCACCCGTAGCACTAGCCATAAATACCCAAGTCTATATCCCGACTTGTAATTTAATTAATCTCACATTGATTATTTTTCATTTAAGTAGTGCCACTCGACTATGATACACAGATCCACTCATTTGGTGTTTATCTTCACCCTTTAAAATTTGTTACACAAAATCCCACTATTAAGTTTCCTTTCTTTAAATTTAATATTTGATAATTTATTACTCATCTCAATAATAAATTAGACCGGCTACCCCGTGACTAACTCCCGTAGCACTAGCCTTAGGAATATTTGAGTCAACCCCACGACCCTTAATTTAATAAATTTTCACTTAAATTGATTTTATACATGCGGTGTCACTCAACCATAATTCCCGGACTTCCTACTTGGTTCGTATTATAACCCTTTGAATTTTTTTTCAACCAATTCCAATCGTTTAGAAAGACACTTTATCTATAAAAATATATTTCCAAAACTCCACTTCCCGAGGCTCTAAATAATTTTAACTAAATCAAGATTTTTGCTTTACTTCCTTCCTTTCTTTATTTTTTTCTGCAAAGTAAGGAAATTAAATGGGTTCTAACTAAATTCTATGCCAAGCATGGCACTAACAATCCCCAACACCTCTACGCCAAAATAAAAATATTACAAAAAAAGGGCAAATCTGGGCAACGTCGTTCGAACGATGCCCCAGGTCGTTCGAACGACCTACTGGGTTGTTTCACTCCCTCGTCTTCTCTGCTTCATTTCCTCCATTGATGACCTCATCCGAGTTTCATAACCTCTGCAGACTCAATCTCCAACATTTTCACATCTCCTCATATACCATTCATCAATTAAACAAGTCTAAATTTCATTCTCACATTTTCAACTGTTATTGATTTATAAAAATTATTTCTACATTCATAAATCGAATTTTCCAACATTTATAAAACTTTCTTCCCCAATATGATTTCACCAATATTACTCACACAATATAAACTCCTTGGTTTTGTTCAAGAATACAATACCGAATCATCTAACCTTAATTTCAAGAATACAATACCTAAATTTCTGGAACTAGTTCTATATCAGATTCAATCCTCTACATGCATATAATGTTTATTCATCATCAATTTATTCATACAAAACCTAATTCCATCATGCATCAAGAAAATACATTGAAAAACTTAAATTAAGCAAGAGAATTCTTGTCTGTTTATAGTGATGGGTGATTTCTTCCTTAAATTCTCTGTTCTTCCTCTTCTTAGGCCTTTGTTCCTCTCTCTCATGAAGTGGGGCTGCTAGGGTTAGGTTATGATTAGTAGTGGGGAGTTATTTCTCTTCCTCCTAATCTTATATTTTACCCAATTCCCGAGTTGGGCATATAATCCCATTTTTGGACCCCCAAATAAGCCTAAATCCTTATTCAAACTAGCCCAAAAGTTCCCTAACTCATATATCTATGATCCGGAACCATTTCTAAATATTTCAAACATTAAACTGAGTCTTTAACGCTTCCCAAAATGCGTCCCATTTATTTCTATTTCACTTAGATAATTTTTATTATATTCCAACGATACGCGCCCATAAATTTATTTAAGTGTGATTTATTTTTCACTAGCAAGCCAATTATGTCCAATTGAGTTATATATATATATACTCATGAATGAATGTTTATTTAAATTAAAAAACTTACCTGTTTAATTTAAATCCTTCCAATTTAATTTATTCTCAAAATAAATCCAAAATTATTAAATTTGTTTATGTCGCAATATTTTATTCTGAAATTACGGGGTATTACAGTGGTAAAATGAGAAGTTGTATTCTTTGAATAACTTAGGGGCCCTTTCTTATGTAATCATAAAACTAGGTTTAATTTTTTTTTTAAGTGCAATTTATAAATTTAATTTTCTGTGTTTAAAATATTAGTGTGCATTTGATAAACTTGTTTTTAAATTTAATTTTCTCAAAATTAAAAACTAACACACACAAAATTTATAAACATGTATATATATATGAGAAAGCTCACCTACACCATGCTCTATACATCATCCGTATATCACACCTAGTTGTAGGTCCTAAAAACTTTTTTTTTCAAAAAAATTATTTTTCTCTTGAAATTAACCTTCCAATAAATCCATGTGTCAAAAAATTAGGTGAAAATACATTTTGTAGCTGTTTTTAGAAAATTCGCAAAAAACTGCTCAAAATACCTTATTTATAAGGGTCTGCGCCAGCAGTTTTTTTTAAAATGGCTACAAAATGTATTTTTGCCTCATTTTTTTAAATATGGGTTGATTAGAAGGTTAATTTCAATAGAAAAATAAAAAATTCGGATAAATGGTTTCTTAGGACCTAGAACTAGGTGTGATGTATACATCATGATGTAGGTGAGCCTCTCTCTCTCTCTCTCTCTCTCTCTCTCTCTCTCTCTCTATATATATATATATATATATATATATATATATATATATATAAACACTTTTACATAAATATTCCATACATAAATGTGTAAATATATCAAGTGTTCTTTAAGTATATTTAATGAGGTATGTTGGAGAGTTTTACTATATATACATAAGGGTTAATTACACCTGGGCCCCCTATACTGTGCCCCTACTTACACTTTTCCCCCATTCTTTCAATTTTTTAATTTACACCCTATAATTTCACTGACAATTCAAATTGCCCAAAAATTATTTTTAAGTGCAATTTTAAATTCAATTTTCCGTGTTTATAAATATTAGTATGCATTTGGTAAACTTGTTTTTAAATTTAATTTTCTCAAAAATTAAAAACTAACCCACACAAAATTGGTAAACATGTGTGTGTGTGTGTGTGTGTATGTGTGTGTATATATATATATAAACACTTGTACATAAAACTTCCATACATACATGATACATAAATGTATACATACATGCATGCATAAATGTGTAAATATAGCAGGTGTTCTTTAGGTATGTTTAATGAGGTATGTTGAAGAGTTTAACTATATATACATAAGTATTAATTACACCTGGGCCTCCTATACTTTGTCTCTACTTACACTCCCCCCCCCCCCCCCCCCACATCTTTTAATTTTTTTAATTTACACCTTATAGTTTCAGTAACAGTTCAAATTGCCCAAAAAACGTGACGGTCATCTATTTTTTGGCAGGAGATGGCTCACATGAGTTACACGTGTGTCTTAAGTGAAGGTATGTTGGTCATTTTAGGAATAAATGAAACGTTTTGACCGTTTGTCTTTTAAAACCAAATCTGCAGGTGGAGAAAAAATACAGAGCTTGAAGGAGAGAAAGAGACGAAGCTAAGAAGAAGAAGAAGAAGAAGAAGAAGAATTAGGAAGAAACTCACAATTGAAGGAATATGCTACTGCGAAAATGCGATTGCAATTCGTATATCTGGGAGGGATTCCAATCATGGACGGAAATTTTACTCCTATTCATCTTGTGACCACTTTGTGTGGAAAGATCCTCCAATCCGTCCAAGATCTAAGAAAATTATTCCTGGTCTTCTTCGACGGATTTAGGCTCTTGAGGCTGATGTGGGTAGAAATAGGGGAAGAGCCAAGTTTTGCTATATAGGTTGGATATTTTATATGTTGTTGGTGTTTATTTTATGTATTGTTAAGCGGGGCAATACCAAGAATGTACAAACCATATTGGAACTCATGTAATATGTTTTGGATGTACTAAAGAAGTTATGCATCAATGAAATGAAATTTATGCAATAATGTTATTTATGCATTAATTTTGTTTGTAAAACATAAGGTTACTAGTCATTAAGTCCCAACAAAAAAGGGTTGATTCACAACATAAAGTTACCCAAAATCACAGCCAATATCAGTGAACTAACCCAACCAAAAAAATAGGACCAATGTGCAAACATTTACTAAAGTTCACCAGACAACAATAAATAAAAGCAAACTGCATAGAAATCTACAATCCATCAACTTTGTGCAGGTGGAGGAGGTTGTGAGGGACCCGGTGTTATCACATCGGCTACTGCACCATTTTTCCTGCCCCTCACCTATATAAACAAACATATTCAATTGTTAGGCATCATATTCTATTGTAAATAAACATATACAATTAAAAAGGAATCATATTAAATTACAAACCAACTTCATTTAGTATTAAACTTACCCTACTAACTTTCTTGCCTACCCCACTTCCACTAGGCACATCTCCACTTACAGCAATCACATCAGTGTTCTATATCTTCTTTTGACATCCTCTCTTGTTATGCCATTGGGTTCCACAAACCTTGAATGTCATTAAAGCCCCCTTCCTCCCTAGTTTGACTGGATTTGCAACAGGTGGTTCCCCTTCCTCCCTCCTCCTTAGCCTTTTAGGTCTTTCAGGTTGTATTGTGAACTGGAGGGAGGATGGTGTTCAAATTTGACTTTGGCCATAAACGCTTCCATTGATTGGGTTAAGCAAGTTATAATAGGTGTTTATATAGGTCTGCACATAATATGTTTTGCTCACATATTTTTCAGGTTCTTCTCCCAAGTAATGCAGGGAAACAACCACATGAGAGCATGGTATACCTATCAAATCTCATCTCATATATCTACATGTAATAACAGCAAGATCGAGGGGATATTGCACTCCATGTGGCTCAACTATCTTAAACTTTTGATCACCATTCCACCTTGGTATCCATGCAGTTGATTCTCGTTTGGATTTCTCTAACCCCTTTTGAATTGTTGGACAAATGATATCACCTGTATAATTCCTCATTTTATCTCTTTTTTTGTTCTCTCCGTCAAATTGATTTTAATTGCTTCTAACATTGTAATGATTGTTGTGGTTGCTCTTTCTTCTTTCCAAACCAGTGTTTTCAATGCCAATCCCTTGAACTCCCGTTGAAGTTATTGTAAATATGCCTTACACAGTGCCTATGCTTTGAGTTTGGTAATCTCTCATCTAATGCAGGTACTAGTCCCCAAATTTTATGGCATATTCCCTTATTGCAGTCCTAAAGCTTTAACATTAGTAAATACCATCCCAAATTTAAATTTGGGGCAATTAAGGTCCCCCTAACTCATTAAAGACTTACCCACATATTTTTGCAGTAGACTTCCCATCATGGTCCTCCTTTACTCATGATGACATGCTTTGAAGTTCATCTGAAGGGGCATAATCAGTGTTAGTGTCTAAATTTGCATTGAATGTCACCTTATCATTTATACTCTTATCAACTCCTTATCCTTCATTTTCATCATTACCTTCATCAACACCCTTACCTTTATCTCTATTTTCTCCTTTGCTTTGGACATTATCTACATCACTTTCACTCCCAGAGTGTATTTGGCAAGAAAATTAGAACTGACACTAAGAAATAAGTCATCAAAGCTTTCCAAGTCAGATGTTTCAGCATCAGCTTCAAAATATTCGTCCACTTCAAATTCATCTTCAACTTCACATTCCACCTCCACTTCCACTTCACACCCATCAGGAAATTTTATAGCATCCAAATGTTAAACATAAAGTAGCACAGTGTTATCCTTGTTAGCATACTTCTTCAAATTCATTGCTTTAACATCATTGCTTATAGGCTTCAGTATTTTCAACTGACTGTCACCACTTATCAAAAAAATGAACTGTGCAGTTGGATGTATACCCTAACTCCTTCAACATTATCATTATCTCAATTCATGACATATCACCAGCATGACAGGAATCTACATATGCAACATCCCCCCTTCATATACCTCATCACCAACTAATTTAAGCTTTCATCCATGATAAAGCTTAATTTTGAAGTACTCAAATGATTTCACTGCAGAAACAAAAAAAATGGATTTAATGGGGGACATAATTGGAGCAATAAATAACAATAAGAGAAATGGTTGTAGTTTGAATGGGGGACATGTCTCAGAAAAAGGAATGAACAACAAAAAACAACATGCCTCTTTTTCAACTAAAGGACAAGGTTAAATAATGACATGCATCATAAATAACAGCAAAAAAAAACAACTTTATTGAAATTTAGCAATTAAAAAATTGTCTTTTAATGGTTCTATGCTATCCATTTTTTATTTAAAGGTTGAAAACATCGAAACATTAAGAAAGGACTAACATGCAACACAATCACAACATGAAATCAATAAATAACAGTAAATAAACACAATAAAAGCAATAAAACTTACCATATAGTGGACTTTCAAGCCCTTCATCCACATCGAACAATCCTTTCCTCAATTCTCAGACCATTTCAAGTAATCTGCAACCAGATCAGTGAAGCAATGATTTGAAAAATGGTGATCTTAAGAGTTAGGGTTTTACATACATTTTTTATTTCTTTAGATAATTAATAATTTCATTTTACCCCTAAAATAACCAACATACCCTCACTTAAAACACATGTGCAACTCACGTGAGCCAATCTCTTGTCAAAAAACCGACGGTCGTCACGTTTTTAGGCAATTTGAACTGTCAGTGAAACTACAGTGTGTAAATTGAAAAAATTGAAAAAATGGGGAGAAAGTTTAAGTATGGGCATAGTATAGGGGGCCCAGGTGTAATTAAACCTATACATATATATAAAAGTATTTATATGATGCAAATGTATACGCACATACGTACATAAATGTGTATATAGTACATAAAGGTATGCGTGCATATATATTTAAATATTATGATATTGCATGTATAATCTATAATAAAATTATATACATACATGAATTGATAATTTTATTTAATACATGTATACTATATATATATTTATATTATTACATATATGTATAAAACTATATATATGTATCATGTACGTATTGATAATATTATTTAGCATATAGATCTTAGTAACTACATAATTTAACAAGCATACATATATGTAATTTTGGGTACATGTACGTATATAATTTTTATTTATTATAATTACCCACATATTAATGCATTGTGTATGTATATTGTATATTATAATATAAATGCATAAAAATATAGAGAGTGGACGATTTTGAGTTCAAAAAATAGAAAACAAAATTTAGAAAATAGAATTTTGTTATTTTTTGAAAATAGTATTATAACATAGAATATATTATCGTTCAGTATTTAAAAACAGGTGTGACAAATGCAAATTCTTGCCAGAATTGTACTAAACACATAAAACAGTATTATAATTCATAACCAAACAAGCCCCTAGTTATTTTAATAATATTTTACCTTTCATACACATATTATTATCTCTTTCTGCTAGAGTTTAACTTTTTTGTTTGTTCTTGCATGAATTGTGGAAATGAAGACTAAATGTTAAACATTTGGTTATCAAACAGAACAAGGATGTTTTCTTCACCCATTGTCGCAACTCAAGTGGTTTTGAACAGAGTTTTTCGCAATCACAATAAATAATCAAGTATATTAATGAAATAAAATAATTTAATCGAACTCCAATAGAAGTCATTTTCAAATAAGCATATTTTTGTAAACCGATGTGAATTTATGAATGAGAAAGAGTTATTATTAAAACTACAAAACAACTACTAACTACACAATAACAACAACAAATAAAACTAAACTATGGAAAAGAGTTTCTTTCTCTCTTTATATTATCTTTCTTAATATTCAAGTGTCATTACAAATGAATGCCAAGAGCCTATTTATTGGGAAAAAATTACTTAGTAACCAAGTTATGATCCAAACGACTAAAAAGGGCAACCAATAACTAAAAATGACTAATTAGCCCCAAACATGTTTGGAGACCAATTAAAGACTGAAAATAAAAGGAAATGGCAATATTACCCTAAACTAAAATACAAAATAAAAGATAGTATTATCCCGGGAGTACAACCACGCTCTACATTTCACTACGTATCACAAAACACATCATAAACACTTCGAGGTAAAAAATCATCTGAATTGATATTTAGGTATATATGGCTTTTAGGAAATAACATATCTTCCAGGTGGGGTACCACAATCCTGCAACCCTCTCCGAACATTAACAGTCTCCTGTAGTAATCTTATCTCCTTACCACAGTTAAAGACGTATTGTTCTCTCAATTCTTTATTAATAAGTTAATGTAACCAATTGAATTGTTTTATAAAGGGCTTAATCTACCTTACTTCATTACAAAAACTGGAGGTTGTTCCCCTCCCAAAGGAGTTGAAGCTTTGTCCGAGTGATTTGGGAACCTCTCATCACTCACAAAGCTAAAAATATACAATTTTGAGAAACTGAATTATCTTCCGATCATGTAAGGAAATCAAAAGTTAAATGAAATGTGGATTTTTCAGTGACCCTTACAAAAGAAAAAGATGATCTTAATGGTCCACCCCGTATACAACCATCTACCTAAATCGTCAATGCTTACGATGGCCAACTTTATCCATATAAATTTATACACGAGTTTTCCTCTATTTTTTCCTACTTTTTTGTACTTATATTTTATTAACGATTGTTTTATACATATACTCTCTTATTACAGGGATAAGGTATTTGGAGAATTGTAGCACAAAGAAATTATGTTGTTCTTTACATGGGCATATCAATAACTTTTCTCTCTTCTATAGTTCAACAAAACATTTTCCCCCTCCCTACACTTTGATTGTCATTGTTCTAAGTTGTGATAGCATCGTGATTTCCTGTTTTCACCTTAGAATATGCTAGTAGTCCTCTATTGTTGCATTTTTTGAATTTATGGAGATCTTCTATAAAAACTAAGGACTGGTAAGGTTCTTTCGAACCAATTTAAAAAAAATTCAATAGGCCTTGAAATGTTTAAGTTTATAAATTTTGAATGCATAAATTTATCGGACATAGGAAATCTTCTTCCAATACAACAACACCTGAGGCGCGTAATGGAATCATGAGGTGGAACCTATGAATAATGAGACCATGAACAACACTAAAAACTCTGAGGATAGCAACACTGAGGATTCATTTGACTTGCAGATACTAGAGTTGTGTCTCTTCCCAATTCACCAAGATTCTGCGCTATCAGAACCGTTCGCCAAGATTACAATTGCTGAAGCACATATCCTTAACTGGCATGCCATTATGATCCATCCTGCTCTAGCCCAGCCAAACCCCGTTATTCACTCCATTCAAGAAACCCCTGCACTTGTCACTATTTCTCATATTTCTAATATCAATGTAAACGAGGCCTCTTTTTATGAGGTCCTCAATGTTGTGCTCCTTGGGAATGAAATGAACAAAGATTTTGAGTATCTTATTGTGCCTTACATTAATTGCATTGATTCTCATCAAACTTTTGATGATGATGAAGATTTTGTAAATGAATAATTTTTAACTAATATCAATAAGGAAAATAGTAAACAGCATAACCGCGTTAAAACTAATGATGATGAGACTGTTATTATTAACCTGGGTTTTAGTAGCCATATGCTCGAGATTAGGATAGGGTCTACCCTCAATGAGCATGAGCGGGCTCAATTTGAAGCGCTTTTGAAGGAGTTCGTAGACGTCTTTACATGGTCCTACGACGACATGCCCAGTATTGATCCCGAAAAGCAAACTTGTTAAGCAGAATTTGAGGAAACTTCGAACAGAATAATCACTCAAGGTAAAATAAGAGGTAGTCAAATAGCTGAATGTTGGTTTCATACACGTAGTTGAATACCCTACATGGCTTGCAAATATCATTCCCATGCCAAAGTCGGGAGGAAAAGTTTGCATGTGCATCGACTATCGAGATCTGAAGAAAGCATCCCCGAAGGATGATTACCCTATGCCCAATATTCACATGATTGTGGACTACTAGGCCAGTAGAAAAGCTAGTCGTGTATGAAATCAACTATAATGCTTTGGAGAAAGTGTGTGTCTCCCTAGTCTAGGTCATACAGAAACTACGACATTTCATGCTTGCATTTCCCATCATACTAGTATCCCAAATGGATCCATAAATTACTTGATAAAGAAAACAACTATGTCAAGATGAATGGACCGTTAGTTGATGTTGCTAGCCGAGTTTGACATTGTGTACATCACACAGAAAACCATGAAGGGTAGGGTCATCTCTGACTACCTTGTCAATTATCCCATGGAAGTAAATGAGGTTTGGGTCTTCGAATTTCCAAACGAATACATTCTAAGCACCCCTCAGGAGGACCTCAGGTAGTGGATGTTCTTCGATGGATGTGCCAATAAGAAAGGGTATGGCATTAGGATACTCCTAATCACCCCTGACTCGCTCAAAAAATTATATAGCACAAGTGTACGCTAATCACGAGAGTAATAAGAGCCCAGTAAGACCGGAGTCTATTTCTGTAGGGAATTATATGAAGTACCGAGGATATTCTTCTAGTAAAAAATAAATAAACAAGAATAAAAGATAAAAGAAAAAATGATTTAGGTTTTATGTGTTGTAACGAACCAAAGAGAACCAAGATAAATGGAACGCTAAACAAAGTAGAAACAGGAATAAGCAAGATTTATAAACAGGATTATGAAACGATTCTTTAACAAAAAGTTAAGGACATTCCCCCACCTCGGATGTGCACAACTCAATGGGTTATTCCGATTAAATCACAATCAAATGGGAATAAGATATCGATATCAGCAATCCTACATGAAGGATGTCAACCCAACAATATAAGATGAAGGTAACGATATATTATCCGACAAATGCGTTGATGTTGGAGTTAAGTCTTAAAATACAACCCTTGCATGATAATAGAAGATAAAATCCTATGAAACTCAAATATCAACCCACACACCCATTTATTGAATTTAATCATTGAACAAGCCAAGAAATGAACCCTCCAAGGTGGATTTATACTCCCAACCTAAGGAGATTAGCTATTCATAACAATAACCATATCAAAACATACCATTAAATTAATAGTTAGTGTAATAACTATGGTGAGAATAAGCATTCAATACACAACCACAATATTAATTGCACAAAATGATACCAATAGTCAACAAGATACAACTAAGAAGGAACTTTACTTTGCAATAAATGAAGTGGAAGATGAAAATGGCAAGGAAATTGTCAAGCCCTAGGAGAGACAGAGAGAGAGAGAGAAAAAGCAACAAACTATCTTCTATATATTCCTTGCACAAAATTGTGATCAGATATGTCTCAACAAATCAAACCACTCAAAATATATACTAAGTGGAAGAAAACCACAAAACAAGGGTGGTAAAAACCAAACCAAAACTACGGGGGTATTGCAGAAAATGAGGCACCGATCGACCGCTTGTCAAGGACCGGTCGACTGTTGGTCAGGGAGAAGGCACATTATCTCACTTCGAAGGCAAAAGGTGAAACCCTGATCGACCGCTGGTCAGGGACCGATCGACTGGTCCTGCATTATCATGGATCCTCTCCTCTTTTGATACACAACAAGGGGCCTCGGGAAAATGACCATAACTTGGTCCTCATGAATCGGATTGACAAACCGTCGGGGGCTACGCGAAGTTGGTAAGGAGAAATAAAACATCCAAGAAGGGTTCGGGCACAAAGATTGAATTTATAAATGACAGAATTACCCCTGAAGTTGCGTAAAACATTAAACGTTCCCGAATAACGCACACTTGCACCGTTAAGCATTCTAATCCCTACAAAAGCTCAAATAAACCTCACAAAGCATATATATATATGGAAATCAAAGGTTATACAGTTCAAGAGTTTAAATACGTGAAATAACGGTCACAAGCGTGTGTACATGCATAATTAACGGGTGCAAAATATACAATATTTGCGACTAATCACACCCCCTAACTTACACATTGCTAGTCCCTGGCTATGAAACAAAACAAAACCCGCCTCAAATAGCGATAAGTATAACAACAATATATGCACAGACAAAGTGCCACTTTCGCGGGCACACGGTTGCATTTAACAAATGCAACAAGCTGTTAAACCACTAGGTTACCCTAGTGGACAAGTGTTGTCTCGTGAGAGTTTTCAGGGATGAAACCCACAAACATCAAATTTCCTCAAAACATGCATGCCCAAACAACCAATTTGCCAAACTCAACAACAATTAGATATTTCAACATATTATTAACAAAGCAAAGGAGAGGTTTTGCCCAATAATCCAAAACTATTAACATTAGAAGAATAACTACATGGAATTGAAACCTCAAATGTGAGTGGTGTGCATGCACATGCAAAAAGCTTTGATTCGATAAAAAAAATGCATGTAGCCCGGATAACAATTAAAGCATGCTTCCACTCAATCCTCTACGGATATCACACTCAACAAATAAAAGCACTCAAAATAGGGTGCAACACACTGGACATGCGGGCAAAAAGAGTAATTGTAAAAGGAAACAAAGTCACGCACATGTCATTGATAAGAACACAATATAAAAGTGAAAAATACAATCTCATGAAAGGATATCGCATATTAATCAATGTGAAATGCACATAAATAAATTATCGTTAATGTTTGACCTTTGAATCATGTTACCCTACGATCAAATAGAACTTCATTGGTGTAGGTTTGGGGTTAGGGGTATAAAATGAAAGGATGTATTACGGATACGAAAGATATTCGGAGATGAAAATACTTGGGATAATGGAAAATAGCAGGCAATTTCAAAATTGGAAAATGATTTCCAAACACGCATTAAATATATGAATCGAGAGAGTAACAAGGATTATTGAATCGCTCTAAACAACATATACAAATTTCTCTTTCTCTTTGTCTTTCTCTTTCTTTTTCTTTTCTTCTTTTTCTTTTTTGTTTTCTTTTTCTTCTCTTTTTCACTACACTTTCTTCTTTTCTCACTCTTTTCATGCTTAAATTGCAACCACACTATACAACATCATTCAATCCCAAATATCATTCCAAACATACGTAAGAAAGGTAATGTGTATGGTGTAAAACTCCAATGTGGAGTTGGTTAGGGGATTTGGGATGAAAAGAAAGGTCATAATAGGGCTCAACGGGGTTGAATAGGGACATGTATAAGGGTAAGGTTAAGGTAATATGGGTTAACAAAAAAGAGGGCCTATGATACTTTCCTAAAGTTTCACGTGATTCTCGAGACTCAACACCGTTGAAAATTATGCTCATGTGATACATCAATTAATATGCAATCAATGAAAAGAAAATGAGATCGCCAACAAAATACGTTATTCAAGAAAGAGAAAGAGTAATGTATAAACACTATGAAATGAATAAAAGCCCGAAACTCGCTAGGTTTTTAGTGTACACAAAGCAACAACAAGATACCAAGCTATAATTGTCCTACCGAATGATTTAGAAAATATGCTCAAGTGCTCATGGGTTTTCAAGGTTTAATTCATGCATTTATCCCCAATGTTGAATAATATAAGGACTAAAGTTTAATAACATGAAAGAAATAGAAAATGCATCATTGAATTAGCAATTGGATAGGGCAATTAATAAATTTATGATAGGAAATTAGGGCAAAATGCCCAAGAAAGGGAAAAGAAATAACAAAAATAATTTTTGAAAATTTTTATTTTTATTTTTATTATATATATATATATATATATATATATGTATATATGTATGTATATATGTATATATGTATGTATGTATGTATATTGAACACGAGGGATGGAAAAGAAACTGAGATGCCTAAACACACCCCTTAACTTGAATCGCACATTGTCCTCAATGTAATTAAAGACATTATGAGAAAAAGAGGGAGTATAATAAATCACCCCAATTTGGAGTGAAGTCCGAGGTTGTCAACGTGCGCCCTATACCAACATAAGAAAAATAAAAATATGTACCGCAATGATTAAGTTAGAAAGAAACATGCCATGAGTCATAATAGTTAAGAAGGGTTGAAATGCAGATACTAGATAATTGATGGTGGACATAGGATTTGAAAAACTGTATACACATCAAAATCTAATAAATCAACAACGACTAAATTATCATTACTAATATCGTAGAATTCAATACAATTAGCTTAATTAGTGTAAAGAAAGCAAAACAGAAAATACATAGATCTCATAATTGCCCCCAAAAAATGACACATCATCATCCACAAAAACCACCCACACCCACAAAACAGTCTAGAGATCTGAACCGCTGGACGAACCCCGAAAAGCTGGGTCGTACGGACTCTGGAAATGCGGCGGAATCAGTACATCAGGGCAATGCTGCTGGATATACAGATCACGCATCATGGCCTGGACCATGTGAAATTTGTGTCGTCGCTCGATCCGATTCTGGCACTGATCAATACCATACTGGTCAAGCCATGACTCCAAAGTAGCCAACCGCATCTGGGTCTCCTCCCATATGTGCTCATGGCGTGACTCGAACGCCGCAAACTAAGCGTCAGTAAGTGTGGTAGGCACCTCAACGTGATGGACTGACCCCCACTGTCCTGATCCCTGATCAGCCCTCCTCAACTCTGTCTCCTCATCCACGTCCTCTACAACCACCCTCGGCCTCTTTTGGACTGTCGGCTAACCCCAGTAGTGATGCAAGCACCTCGTGATGTTGTCTCTGGTTAAGACGCCCTTAGGGTACACTTTTCTGTCAGAAGGATACTCGGGGCACTTGGATTGAAGGCAAATCGGAGTCACGATACCGAGCAATGGAAGGGAGACATTCCACGCCTTTTCCTTTGACGCCAAGTACATCTGCTCCAGGAAGTATTGAGGGAGGTTGATGTCTTCCGAATGTTTTAGTAGTGTGTAGAGGAAAATAGCATGTTTGTGGCGAACCTCGGATCTGTTATTAGTCACCATTAAGCAGTGCACGTTCACGTAGTGTAAGAGCCTCGACAAATCTGCCAAGGTAGCTGATCGAAACATTTTCTTTGTCCAACCCTCTCCTGGGGCTAGAAACTCAATAAGTGTGTCTAGGTCGAAAGTTGTTTCATATGAGAGACTCACAAACGGGAACAGGTCCGCCACATTACCCATCCACCGGGCCAAGTCCTTGTGACGAAACGTGATCCTTACTCCTCGTACAAAATCCTCGAAAACACCCTTCTCTCCTTTGCATTTAATCAACGAAGCATAGAATATGCGGACAAGTTCTTCATTGATTGTAGTCTGGCTCCCCACGAAAGAGTCCCAATTGTAAAGCTTGAGAATGGCCAAGACATCATGAGGGGGGTCATCCATTTTCCACGCTAGGTTGACTGCAAGTGGGCGTTTCGAAGTTGCAAAGTACGCCTCGAACCACTATTTTTCTTGGGCACAACGGAAACCATCAATGCTCTTGGGAGGCACGCAGTGAGATAGCATGTATTTGTCAACATCGCCCATTTATACCTACAAAATAGAAATTAGTACAACAGTGTAGTTGAAACTAAAATTGCAATGGCAAGGAATGAAATTGCAAGCAAGAAAATGTCCAAGATATGAAAATAGGTTCTTTGAGGCATTTGAACAAACACTTGGCATGCAAAGCTGAAAAATAGGGGTGTGGGACAAATTTGTACCAACAAGGATCCCCCATTCATGGAAATATCAAGAATAAACATTAACATTTTGCTATGAATGGGATTTTAACATCAAAAACAGTTCGCAAGGTTAACAGATATGGGTGTGGGCACAATTGGGGCAAGAACGAAACTAATACAATGTTCATCCATTTTAGTAACACAACCAGCATAATGTATTAATAGAAAGTATGTGTGTGTTAGAGAAAATCAAAAGAACATCCAGAAAATCAATAAGGAATCAGAAACAATCACAAAAATCCCAAAAAATAACAACCCTAGAATCATGTAAAACACCCTAGAATACTCACAATCAACATATGTATCATGAAAATAATAGAGTGGTTCATACCTTGGAAGATGGATGAGAGTATTGGAGGTTCAAGAGGAGAGAAGATTGGACCTAGGGTTAAGTTTTGGGATTTTCGGGTGAAGAAAGAATGGGAGAAGTTGGGAGAATAAAAGAGAAGTGAGGGGGAAATGAAAAGTCGTGACCCAAATAACTGATAGGTGCGGTCGACCGCTGGTGGGTCGACCGCATTTTAAAATTAAGCCTAAGAGTTGAGACAGTGTGCTCTTGGCTCAATCAGCGGTCGACCGCTGGTCTTGGACCGGTCGACCGCTACTCTGTTTTTCTCAACTCCACCCCACCTTCTGTTGAAAAATCCACCTAAACCAATAAAAACTCTCCACTCAATAGACTCTCTCGGGGCGATAAATATATAACCGAGTGGGCATAAGCACGATTGCCTCAAAATCAATATGAAGCGAGGCAATCCAAAAAAATAAGGACAATCTGATGCCTAAGTTGCGACACCCTCCGAGGGGCCCGCAGGGGTGGATCCTCTAGAGGGATTTTAGCAAGCTCGGTATTGAAACCATCCAAGAAACACTTGAGCCTATGCCCATTCACCTTAGAAAGGGCTCCGGTCCTTGGGTTCAATATGTCAACGGCACCGTGATCGTGTACCTTTTGCACCACGAACGGTTCGTTCCACCGGGATTGCAATTTCCCGAGAAAAAGGTGGAGGCAGGAGTCATAGAGTAGGACTTTGTGGCCCACCTCCAAGTGCTTGTGCACTATCCTTTTATCATGAAAGGCCTTGGTTTTTGCCTTGAAAATACAAGAGTTCTCGTATTGATCGTTCCGCAACTCCTCAAGTTCATTGAGTTGGAACTTACGAAGGTCACCGCCTTCGTTAATCTCAAAATTAGGCTTTTTGACGACCCAACATGCCCGGTGCTCAAGCTCTACCGGCAAGTGACAAGCTTTCCCATAAAACAAACGATAAGGGGACATTCTGAGGTGCATCTTATAGGCCATCCGATACGCCCAAAGCGCATCAGTTAACCTATATGACCAATCCTTGGTCAAAGGATCCACAGTTTTCTCAAGAATACCCTTTATCTCCCTGTTTGCCAATTCTGCTTGGTCGTTGGTTTGCGGGTGATAAGTGGAGGCGACCTTATGGGTTACCCCATATTGCGACATCAAGCGACAGAATATCTCATTACAAAAGTGGACGCCCTGGTCGCTTATGAGTGCTTTGGGTGTGCCGAAGCGAGCCAAAATGTTCTTTTTCAGGAAATTTCAACACCACCTTCACGGTATTGTTCCTTGTAGGCACGGCTTCCACCCATTTGGATACATAGTCGACTGAGACTAAAATGTATTAAAAATGATTGGACTTAGGGAAAGGACCCATGAAGTCTATTCCCCAACAATCGAAAACTTCAATTTCGAGAATAGGGGCAAGGGGCATCATGTTCCTTTTGGTTATCTTCCCAATAGATTGGCAACGGGTGCAGATTTTACATAAGGCATGCGCATCCTTAAAGATTGTTGGCCAATAGAAACCGCATTGTAACACTTTAAGGGCGGTCTTTTGGGAAGAAAAGTGTCCCCCACATGCACCGTCGTGGCATAATAACAAGATACTTGCAATCTCATCATTTGGGACACACTTGCGGATGATTTGTTTCGGACATAGCTTGTGCATGTATGGGTCATCTATGAAAAATGACCGGGCCACCATCGAAAGTATTTCCTTACCCTTAGCCGAAAACTGCGATGGATAGGACTCGGTGACAAGGAGATTGGCGATATCAACAAACCATGGCAACGTAGAGACTGCCATGAGTTGCTCATCTGGGAAGCACTCTCGGATAGGGATGGGATTGATATGATCGTGATCGAATGTAAGTCGGTATAGGTGATCCGCAACTACATTCACCACCCCTTTTTTATCTTTGATAGAGAGGTCAAACTCTTAGAGAAGGAGAACCCAACGAATGAGCCTACTTTTCGCATCCTTCTTTGAAAGAAGTTACTTAAGTGCGGCATGGTCAGTGAAACACACAATGGGTGATCCTACCAAGTACGCCCAGAATTTGTCCAACGCGAATACAATTGTTGGTAGCTCTTTCTCCGTGGTGGAGTAGTTCATTTGTGAACTGTCTAGCGTGTGACTAGCATAGGAAATCACGTGCAGTTTTTTATCCCTCCGCTGACCAAGCACCGCCCCCCATGGCATAATCACTCGCTTCGCACATAAGCTCGAATGGAAGAGTCCAATCAGGCGCTTGCATGATAGGGACAGTGATCAACATTGATTTCAATTTATCGAATGATTCTTGGCATGCATTACTCCACAGAAACGAAGAATCTTTAGCAAGAAGAGCACACGTGGGGCGTGCGATCGAGTTAAAATCCTGAATAAAACGTCGATAGAAACCGGCGTGACCAAGAAAGGACCTTACATCCTTGAGGTTCTTCAGAGCGGGAAGGTTGTCTATAACTTCAAGTTTATCCTTGTCAACTTGAATACCGTCGTTGGAGACGATATGGCCCAAAACTATACCTCGTGTCACCATGAAGTGACACTTCTCCCAATTGAGAATAAGTTTATTCTCAATACACCTCGCTAGCACTCTTTTAAGTTTGGCTAGGCAATCCTTATACGTATTACAAAAGACACTGAAGTCGTCCATGAAGGCATCTACAATGTCTTCAACCATGTCACTGAATATGCTAAGCATGCACCGTTGAAATGTTGTCGGGTAGTTGCAAAGGCCAAACGACATTCTTCGAAAGGAAAAAGTGCCATATGGGCAAGTGAACGTGGTCTTCTCTTGATCTTTAGGGGCTATTTTGATTTGATTGTATTTTGAATATCCATCAAGAAAACAGTAATACCTATGTTCGGATACCCGTTTTAAAATTTGGTCAAGGAAGGGTAATGGAAAGTGGTCTTTCCTTGTGACCGCGTTAAGCTTTCTATAATCAATGCAAACACGGTATCTGATCGGAATGCGCGAGGGTAAAAGGTCACCCTCCGCACTCTCAACAATAGTGAAACCCGATTTCTTTGGAACGACTTGCATCGAGCTCACCCACCCGCTATCGTAAATGGGGTGGATTATCCCCACATCCAACAATTTAATCACTTCCGCCATCACCACCTTACTCATAACCGGATTCAACCATCTTTTCATATGACGGGTGGGTTTGGCATCTTCCTCTAAGTAAATTCTATGAGTGAAAATGGAGGTATTGATCCCTTTTAAGTCAGAAATGCACCATCCTATAGCACTCTTATGTTTTCTCAACACCTCAAGTAAAGCATCCTCTTGACAATTATCAAGGTTTGCCGCTATAATCATCGAAAACGTGTTCTCACCGCCAAGGAAAGCATACTTGAGCTCCTTTGCCAATGTTTTGAGTTCGAGGTTGGGTATTGAAACACTCGACAGGAAAGGAAAAGAGTCGTGTGGGGGTAGTTTCTCAAAGTGGGATATCCACATCGAGTCTTCGCTAATCCCGTCGCTTTCATCTTGCGTGAGGTCACATTCACCGTCACCATCTATGCTATTACCCTCCATACCTTCATTCACCTCCTCAAAGTACTCGAGGGAACTACACATGTCCATTAACTCCCCATTCAGTGAGAAACAATTTGCATAAAGGGCATATCCATAGCCATTACCGTTGGGGAGCAAATCACTTTCCAAGGAGTTAGTAAGAATTACCTCCAATGGATCTTGAAAATCGGAGAGGTCAAAATACTCTTGTACAAGAGTGTCGATGCAAGCCATAGTTTCAACCGCTTCCTCACTCTCATTACAAAATTGGGGTTGCTTGAGGAGGTTGAATACGTTGACCTCAACCGTCATGTTCCCAAATGAAAGTTTCATCACCCTGTTTCTACAATTGATGTTCGCATTTACGGTGGCGAGAAATGGTCGCCCAATAATGATTAGGATTTGTGCACTCACTTTAGGTATGGGTTGAGTGTCCAAGATGATAAAATCTACTGGGTAGTAGAAAGAATCGACTTGGACAATCACGTCCTCCATAACTCCTCTAGGTATTCTAGTCGAACGGTCGACTAGTTGTAACGTGACAGGAGTTGATTTAATATCACCGAGCTTTAACTCGAGATATACCGAATAAGGAAGCAAGTTTACACTTGCTCCTAAATCGAGGAGGGCGCGATCAATTCTAGTCTCCCCAATCACGCATGAAATGGTGGGGTAACCCGAATCTTTGAATTTTGGGGCTAGTTCATTAGTTATGATAGCACTAGCTTGGATAGCCATGTACGCCTTTGTGTGCACATTTTTACTCCTTTTAGCCGTACACAAGTCTTTGATAAACTTGGCGTACTTGGGCACATGTTTGATTGCTTTAAGGAGAGGTATGTTCATGTTCACTTTCTTAAACAACTAGAGAAACCCCTATTCTAAGGCTTTTGTGGGCTTTTCCTTAAGCTGTTGAGGAAAAGGTGCCGGTATGGAAAAAATTGTGTCCTTCGTAACAACAGGCTCATCTCCCTCTTTGGGGATGTCATCGTCTATGTTAGCAAGACAGTGCAATGGCACGTCCTCAGTAGCAATGGCTTTGCCTTGGGATTTAGTGTGAATGGGTGGCTCCGGTAAGGGTCTCACAACTTTGTTTTCAACCGTTTTGCCGCTCCTAAGGGTGGCAATACCCTTAGCGTGCTCGGTGTGCGAAGTATTCGAGGTGGAGATCTCATTGCCCATTTGGATTTCGGGGCTGGGTTGAGGTTGTGCCGGGAGAAGGGGACTTGCAACTCCTTGGGAATTTTGAACCAATTGAGAAAGAGAGATTTGCATCTCTTGCATAGACCGCGCCATTTGCGAGATAGACTATTCAAGTTGCGAAAATTTTTGAACAGTCGCAAATTGTTCCTCATTATTCCGTCTTTGAGGAGGCAAATACGAAGCAGGAGGTCCCGCGGGCGGATGTTGCTGCGATTGATATGGGGGAGGTTGTTGTTGGAATTGCGGGGGCAGAGACGGACCTAGAAAGTTCGGAGTTGGGGGTATTTGGGAATTGGAATTATGATCCTTCCAACTCATAAGAGGATGTGTCGTCCTCCAACTAGGATTGTAGGGAGGGTTGTTGGGATCGAACGGAGCATTGGAGAATTGCTTTCTATATGCCCCTATAGCATGAGCTTGCTCTTGCAACTGACCCTTAATGCTAGGGAGTGAAGGACACTCTCTCGTTGGGTGACCAATGTTGTCACATATAATGCACGCGACTTCCTCCACAACGAAAACCTTTTTGACGGCTTCCATGGGTGGGGGTTGTTATGTGAGTTACATTGTGTTAATTCTACAACATAACTGATCGTATTTGGTCTGGGTATCCTGATTTTCCTGCAAGATACTCAGACCGCTGGTTTGCCCACGAGGGACTGTGTTATCAAGAACAGTGCGGTCGTAAGGGTTCGATGTGTCCCATCCCCGAGATGTCTTTGAGACAAACTCGAAATGGGCTTCTACCTCCTCACTACTCAAATCAACAAGACTACCCTGACATATGGTTTCGACTAATTGTTTGGTCAAAGGATTAAGACCCCCGTGAAAAATTGAGATTAATCGCATCTGATCAAAATTATGATGCGGGCAAGACCGCTTTAAATATTTAAAGCTTTCCCAACATTTGTCAAATGTCTCATGATCATATTGTTGAAAATTTTGAATTTGTTTCATGAGTGCATTTGTCTTATGTATGGGAAAAAATTCCTTTAAGAAGAGGTCTTGCAACTGCTGCCAATTCCCAACAGAGTTGGGGGGAAGTGTAATCAACCAATCTTTTGCTTTGTCTTTAATGGAAAATGAAAACAACTTAAGACGCACAAGATCGGGTGTGCAATTTTGGTCAGAAAAAGTGTTGCACACCTCTTCAAAGTCTCTAATGTGCCGGTAAGGGTTTTCATTTTCCATTCCGTGGAAGGAAGGCAACAGATTAATCATGCCATTCCGGAAATGGAAGGATCCGTGGTTAAACGGGAATGTAATACATCCGGGTACAGAGACTGTCTCCGGTCGAAGGTAATCACCAAATGATTGACGCACGGGGGAAGCACCCCGCGGAGGAGTATAATTATACTCCATAGGAGGATCAAAAGATCGTACCGAGGGGGGTTCACTAGGGTATTGTGATATGGATGACAAATCTGTCTGAGATGGCGCCGCATTAAGCGAGTAACGATGTTGAGATGATTCCCCAAAGTTATTGTAGAGATTGTTTGAGCCTTCAGAAGAAAATAGTGGTCGGTAGTCCCCGGCGAACCCTTAGTTCGAAGCGTTGCTCATTAGGATAGAAGACCTACCTTTCAATAAAACACTAGCTCAAACAATTAAATGCAAAGGGTTTATCGACAAAGAACTAAATCAATATATTTCTTACTAATAATTCCCCGGCAACGGCGTCAAAAACTTTGACTCGCTCAGAGAATTGTATAGCGCAAGTGTACGCTAATCGCGAGAGTAATAAAAGCCCGGTAAGACCGGGGTCGATTTCCATAGGGAATTATATGAAGTACCGAGGATATTCTTCCAGTAAAAAATCAATAAACAAGAATAAAAGAAAAAAGAAAAGATGATTTAGGTTTTATGTGTTGTAACGAACCAAAGCGAACCAAGATAAATGGAACGCTAAAGAAAGTAAAAATAGGAACAAGCGAGATTTATAAACAGGATTATGAAACGATTCTTTAACAAATGGTTAAGGAGCATTCCCCCACCTCGGATGTGCACAAATCAACGGATTCTTCGGATTAAATCACAATCAAATGGGAATAAGATATAGATATCAACAATCCTACATGAAGGATGCCAACCCAATAATATAAAATGAAGGCGACGATATATTATCGGACAAATGCGTTGATGTTGGAGTTAAGTCTTAAAATACAACCCTTACATGATATGAGAAGATAAAATCCTATGAAACTCCAATATCAACCCACACACCCATTTATTGAATTTAATCATTGAACAAGCCAAGAAATGAACCCTCCAAGGTGGGTTTATGCTCCCAACCTAAGGAGATTAGCTATTCATAACACTAACCATATCAAAACATACCATTAAATTAATAGAAAGTGTAATAACTATGGTGAGAATAAGCATTCAATACACAACCACAATATTAATTGCACAAAATGATACCAATAGTCAACAAGATACAACTAAGAAGGAACTTTACTTTGCAATAAATGAAGTGGAAGATGAAAATGGCAAGGAAATTGTCAAGCCCTAGGAGAGAGAGAGAGAGAGAGAGAGAGCAACAAACTATCTTCTATATATTCCTTGCACAAAATTGTGATCGGATATGTCTCAATAAATCAAACCACTCAAAATATATACTAAGTGGAAGAAAACCACAAAACAAGGGTGGTAAAAACCAAACCAAACTACGGGGGTATTACAGAAAATGAGGCACCGGTCGACTGCTGGTCAGGGAGAAGGCACATTATCTCACTTCTAAGGCAAAAGGTTAAACCCCGATCGACCGCTGGTCAGGGACTGATCGACCAGTCCTGCATTATCATGGATCCTCTCCTCTTTTGATACACAACAAGGGGCCTCGGGAAAATGACCATAACTTGGTCCTCATGAATCGGATTGACAAACCGTCGGGGGCTACGCGAAGTTGGTAAGGAGAACTAAAACATCCATGAAGGTTTCGGGCACAAAGATTGAATGTATAAATGACAGAATTACCCTTGAAGTTGCGTAAAACATTAAACTTTCCCGAATAACGCACACTTGCACTGTTAAGCATTCTAATCCCTACAAAAGCTCAAATAAACCTCACAAAGAATATATATATGGAAACCAAAGGTTATACAGTACAAGAGCTTAAATACATGAAATAACGATCACAAGCGTGCATGCATGCATAATTAACGGGCGCAAAATATATAATATTTGCGACTAATCAGCCCCCGATGACTCTCACAATCCCATTGCCATCAAGCTAGACTTCCCTTGCACCACCAACATAACAGAATGCGAGGCATGCATCGCAGGGCTCAAGATCGCCCTCGAGAAAGGAATCAAGCACATAGATGTCTATAGGGACTAGCCCTTATTATCAGATAAATTCTCAAAAAATGGAAAGTCAGGGATGAGAAGCTCCTACCCTTCAACGCCCACCTAGAAGAGCTTGCCTCCCAATTCAAATATATCACATTCCATTACCTTCCTCTCTCGAGGAATAGCCTAGCCGACGCACTAGCAACTCTAGCCTCAATGGTTGACATGCCTGAGGGAATAATAATGGCCCCTTTCCTGGTTCAGAAACACGTTATGGCCATGCACTGTTACCACATCGAGCTCATCATCGAAGAAGATTCTACAATGGCAGGATTATGGTACTGTAACATCTGGCACCTTCTCAAGTCTGGTAGGTATCCCTAAAATGCAGATAAGAAAGACGCTGTGACCCTTCGTAAGCTGGCTGCCCAGTGCATTATTTGCGATAAAAGCATTTCTCAAGAGGAACTTTGATGGGACCCATTTACAATGCATAGCAGGGGATGAAATTGAAGAAATAATGCAAAAAATCCACAACGAGGAATGTAGGCCCCACATGAACGATCACATGCTTGCCAAGAAAATTGTTCATCAAGGGTACTATTGGACCACCATGATTTAAGACTATACTACCTATGTTCGGAGATGCCTCAAATGCCAACAATTTTCCAATCTTCAACACTTGCCTCCTCAAAAGTTGTACAACATGACCTCTCCTTGGCCCTTCTCTACCTGGGGCATAGCAATCATAGCTAAGGTCACTCCCAAACCTTCAAATGGGCACGAGTTTATGGAATGCCCCGACTCGAATTTATAGGTTACCCGTAGTCAACTCGATTTGACCCGAGCATTAGGTGTGAAGTGCAATGAAACAATCTATATAATATTGCTAATCCAGTTTTATTTTATTTATTGTTTCACTTATTTAGCATGCGATTTCGATTTCAAATCAAAATATGCGAGGGGCCCATGGGGAGAACCCCAGATTCCAAGCATACAGAGCTACTAACGTAAAATAAAAGAGAGTACTTACATGGCTAGCGCTCTCAAAATACGAAACCGCACCTAACCTGCTATAACAAAACGAGGGAGTGATCCGTATGCTCAGTGGGAAATATACAAAATGCAGTATAGAATCGAATGGCAGAAATAATACTATAATACATTATGCCTACGTGCACATACAACTATCTTGTATACATATATAAACATACATATACATATGCTTAATGCATGAAATCATTTTTCTTCCGAAAATCTTATTTATCCAAATTAATTAACCTTAATCTCGTAAAAGACTTTTTTTTTTCTCATTTTGACATTTCTCACTTTATTTAATACACGGGGTTAAATACTTGAAACAACTACACTTGATTTGATCGAAATCCATTTCTTTACCGAAATTACCTTTTTCATTTTAATCAATCCACATTAGTATTTTCATTGAAAATCATCCTTTCAACATACGCGAACACGATGTTAGAAAATACTTATTTAGCCTATGAAAACCTTTTATAACACACCCTTATGTTAATTATGGGTTTAACCACTTAGATTTCTTAACCACTCATTTACCCACTTACTTTACCTTTCCTTTACCTTATGGACATTAATCAATTTATACAGTTACTTGTCCATTTTAACCTTTACCAAAACATTTATTAGTTCAGTTGCCTTAACAAGTTTTTAGCACACAACCCATTTCTTAACATGTTCCTTATTTATCTTTATCTTGGAATCTTCCAATAACCGCGTACTTTAATGGGCTCCACATCGCCGACGATTCCACCATATACTCTGGCCAGTGTTTTGGGTCTTTCACCCTAGGGCTTCGAGCCCTCCTTAATTTTTTCGGTGTCATCTAAGTTCCTTTTTAATGTGTTTTAACATTTTGGAAATGTCCACAATATTTCACTTTTCCTTTTACCCGGTCGAAACCAAAACCCGGGGTTTCACCCAACTTATATTACACTTTGAAAATCATCATTTCATGTTCTTTAAACTTTAACTTTGAATGTATTTCAAAAATCATGTTCATTGTGAGTATCATGTGTAACACCCTTTCTAACATTTTGTTTTCATAAAAATGTTCTAGTTTACGTAAAATTACCATTTTACCTTTTTCTTTACAAATGCACCATTTACTCCATTTCACAAGTATTAATTTTTCAAATATCATTAAGTTAACCTAACTTCTTAAGTATTTTTAACACCTTAACACCTTTTTAACCCTTTGAAGTAATGTTCATCTCAATTTGAAAAATCTTTATTTCAACACTTTTATATTCAATAATCATTAAACATATACGACTACCTTATAAGAAAAACACCATTTTCTTTTATTAGAACATGTAGTCTTACAACTTTTATACTTATCACCTATAATCCATTTTTCACACACTTTGAAGACTAGAATTTTTATTTTTCTTACTTCATGTTTAAACCCAAAAAAAAACTTCTTTAAACTTGTTTATACGTCCATTATCAAAATACTACAAGTTTATATGCATGATAAGATAGATTTTAAATCCTAAAATCCTATTAAATGCATTAAACATACTTTTCATTCTAGAAATTCATAACACTTTGCAAAAAATCATTTTCAAGACTCAAATGACATTTTATTTTTTCAAACTCAACAAATATTCATCTTTCATAAAATCTTCATTTTTTGCATGAAACTTTGGAACATTATTTCACCAAATATTTTAGCAAAATCAACATAATTTTCATGCATTTTATTTCATAAAGTGTTTAACATCAAACTTCTAGAAAATGCACCATTTTCATACAATCCCAATCTTTGTTTCAAGAAACTTTGAAATATACATTCTTGATTTATGCTTAACCAAATGACATTTTCCCATCATTTATTCGTGTTCATTATAATCATATAATCTAACAACAAGGCTACTAGTAATGCAAATAGAGTCTTAAACACTAAGGATAAATTTTCCCACCTCAAAGACTTCAAATGGTGGTAGAGAAGTTGGTGTAGGAGGAGAAACCCCCATCTCCAAAGGTGGCATCAAGGGGTTACCAAATGCAACCTCCGTGTGTGCTCCATTTAAGCTTCCAAGCAAAGCCCCAACAAAACTCTCTTCAAACTCCATGGAAGCTTCCTTATCCATCTTAAATAACCCCCAACAAAGCTCCACAAATTCGTAGCTCTGCTCAAAAATTGTTAAAATGGGTGTTGTAGGCTTGAATATTATGGAATACTATAAGAATGTGGTGGTTTATGGGGGTGAAATGGTGGTGGGATGGTAGAGATAAGCCAACAATGGTGAAAGACTACTTCACCCTCTCTTTCCTTCTTCTATCTTCTTCTCTCTACAAAATGCCCAAAATGAGCCAAACAAATCCTTATAAAAACCCTCCAAAGCCTAAAGTTTCCATTTTGCCCAATTTGGACTCACCAGAGCTCGACAGCTCATCAAATCAAGGGTCCAGAATGTAACAGTGCATAAGGGCAATTTGATTAACGAAATTTCAAAATGCATCATTCCAACAACATTGAGCCTCATTCGAATGACAAGGGCATCTTGTTCGATCCATGGCTTCTAACAACCTTCAAATGTCCCTTGAAAGTGATACAGTGTGGTATCGTTCAACGCTTGTTCGACCCCCTGTATCTAACGATACCTGAATCTCGTTCGAACGATCCTTATTTCGTTTGAACCCTTCAAATTTCAATTTTACCCACAATTCTCATCAATTATCATCAAACCCTACTTCAGTACAATTTATATAGAATTTGAATGAAATATTAAGGTGAGGTATTACAAACTTCCCTCCTTGGGGAATTTTTTCCTCAAAATTATCGATCCATCCATTCTTCAAATTCAAGGGGTTTACTTTTTTTTATGGAAGAGGGACAGAACCCCCACACATTTATTAAGATCAAAGAGAAATAGCCTCACTAGAGGCCTTTACAAGATCTAGATAGAAAACTGAAGAGCCCTTAGGGAAAACTATAAAGATTTGGACTAAGGAAGTTTATAAGAGCTTCTAAAAACTTAGAGGAAAGACCATAAATTTGGGACTTTATAAATGGCCCCATTACAAAGAATAAACACTACACACAGTATGAATAAATAAACGAGGATATGACGTAGAAACAACCCATCTTATCAAGCTTTAATGCTCCTTTTGCGATCCTAGGAAGGTCCTTGAAGTTTTGAAAAACATGAAGAGAACAAAGATGAATTCCAAAATTAGCTAGAGCATCAGCCACCATGTTAGATTCTCTAAAGCTATGAGATAAATAATAGTTCATAAGAACTAGGTGAGATTTAATTTCCTCCCGAGTCTTTGTTAATTTCCACGGGGGCTTCCAATTTTTATTGATAAGATTGACCACAAACTCTTAATCTGATTCAATTTGGACATCAAAGATGTTGAATTGAAAACACAATTTCATACCTTCAGCAAGACCTATAAGTTCAGCTCAAGTATTGGTAGAAAAGTTCTCTGAATTGGCAAAAGCAAACACTAAATACCCTTTGTCATCTCTTAAAATATCTCCATAACCACTTAATCCAGGATTTCCTTTTGAGGCTCCATCAATATTGAGTTTGAAGCTTTTAGGTTTAGGGAAGATCCACTTTATAGGCTTTGAAATAAGGGTCTTCTTTGATATTTTTAGATCAAAGGCTTGATGAATGCCCTTCTCAAAACTTGAAAGCTGATGTTTAAAGGTCATTCCCTTGCAAATACTAGAAATAAAATTGGAGGAATTTGAAATAATTGTATTTGAACAAATGGGAGAGTTTTCAAAGAAAGCCTTGTTCCTACTTTTCCAAATTTCCCAACAAACAATAATGGGAATACACTTACCAAGGAATTTGGCATAGTCTTGAGGGCCTGATCTAATCCACCAGCTTTGAAGCAGAGAGGGAAAATGATTGAGATGAGAGTCAATTCCCATAAGGCTTGAGAAATACCTCCAAACTCATTGAGAAACAGGGCAAGAGAGAAAGAGGTGTTCACTGGTCTCTTCATTCTGGTTACAGGCTTGACATCTAGAGCATAATCTGATTCCCACTTATTTAATCTTAGCATCCGAAGGCAAGAAGTTGTTTAAGATTCTCCACAAACTAATAAAGCATTTCTTGGGATATGAGAATCCCAGATGTTGGTCATTACTGTAGAAGTTGGGTAATGAGTTTTCGCAATGTTATATGCTGAAGACATTGTAAAATACCATTAGGCTCAGGGGTCCAGAGCCACTTATTGTCAATGAGATCCATATTCTCTCTGCACCAATCTTCAACTGCTAACATTTTCCTCCAGGTATGAGAAGCCAAGAGAGAAGAAGATCTCAAATGTTTGTACCTGTTTAGCATAAAGTTTGACCATAAAGAACTTTCTGTAGAGAGCTTCCAGTATAATTTCATAAAAGAGGCTTTTGAGAGATTATTAAAATCAACAAGACCTAGACCTCCTTCTTCAAAATTCCTGCAAAAAAAGGAATAATATTTCCATTGGTGTTTCCATCCATGATAAGCATTACCTCCATAGAAAAATTTATTTATCATGCTATGAAGTTTCGATATAACTTTTTTTAGGGGGGGAGGGGGGGATAAGGATGCTAACAGGTAAGAGGGAATATAACTAAGCACATGCTTTATGAGAATGAGTTTTCCTCCATTTGACAGGAGTTTAGATTGCCAACCAGAAATTTTTGATCTCATAGTTTAAATCAAACTATCATAGTAGGTGGCTTTGTTTCTCCCTTTAAATAGGGGGCAACCCAAGTATTTTAGAGGAAGAGATTTGGGCTGTAATTTAGAAACATATGCTATCAAGGCTTTTCTACTTAGAGGACATTTAGAATCAACTGTGAAGCTACTTTTTGATACATTCCATTTCTGCCCAGACATTCTGCAGTATTTGTGGATGAAATTCATGAGATTTCTTAGACTCCTCTTGTCAACTCTACAGAAAATTACCAAACCATCTGCAAAAGCAAGATGAGAAATGGTGGGACTTCCACTAGGGTGATAAAAGGACTTAATAACTCCTGAGTTAACCAAGAAATTAAAACCCCTGCTAAGATAATCAACAACAATGATGAAAAGACTGGGGGAGATAGGGTCCCTTGTCTAAGACCCCTAGAAGACTTAAAGAAACCATTCAATTGACCATTAATATTAATTGAAAACCAATTATTTGAGATACACCTCCAAATGAAATCAATCCATCTTTCTCCAAATCCAAAGCTTCTAAGAACTTTAATTAAGAAACCTTAGTGAACTCGATCATAAGCCTTCTACATATCCAATTTGACAATGACATTTCCTCTGTGAATTTTTTCCCCAAGTTATGAACCATGTCCTTGGCTAAAAGCACATTATCTTGAATTGATCTCCCTTTAATAAATCCACTTTGGTTGGAGGATATAATCACAGGCAGCACATTTGCAAGTCTGTTTGAAAGAATTTTTTAGATCACCTTAGAAGAGAAGTTGCACAAGCTAATTGGCATGTAGTCCCCACACTGTTTAGGAACCTTCAGTTTTGGAATAAGAACAATTTCAGTACTAGACCAGCTTTGAGGAATGTTTCTACCTGCAAAAAAAATAGTTAATAGCATCAACAAAGTTAGTTTTAATCAAATTCCAATAATTTTTGTAAAATGATCCACCAAACCCATCTGGGCCAGGGGATGATTCCTCATTTAGGTCCTTCACTGCCATGATAAGTTCTTCCTTTGTAAAAAAATTCTTCAAGATATTTGTTCTTATCAGGGGTTATAAGGGAAGGTATGATATCTGAGGTTGATATGTCATTAAAAGGGATATCAGTAGATAATTGATTTTGATAGAAAGAAACTATATGATTACTGACTTCAAGTTCATTTTCAATAAGGTTCCCCTCATCATCAATAATGGAGTGGATCTGAAGTTTTTGGTGTTTGGATTTGACTGAGGCATGAAAAAACTTGGTGTTTGCATCCCCAACTTTAAGCCATTTTATAATGGATTTTTATTTCCAGAAAATTTCCTCAATAGTGTAGGCAGCCTGGAGATTAGCTTTACAGTTATTCATAGAAATTATGTTAGCATTACTTCTGTCAAGTTCATAGGCTAACTCCAACTGAAGAGATTGATCCTCCAGGTCCTTAACTTTTTGGAACACATCTTTAAAAGTCTCTTTATTCCATCTTCTTAAACTCCCTTTGAGCCTCCTTAGCTTTTCTGCAAAAAATTTCAGACCATGAAGATTGGTTGCATCATTCCAGGTCTTTTTAACCAATTCTTGGAAATTAGGATGATTGAGCCACATCTTTTGAAATTTAAATGGTCTAGGATTGGACATTTCCTTAGTAGTAACAGATAACAAAAGGGGAGCATAATCTGATGAAGTTTTGTTTAGATGTTTTATCTTAGAATAAGGATACTCTTCAACACAAGTCTGATTGATTAGGCACCTGTCAAGTCTAGCCATGATGAGACCAATTTCATCTCTATGATTGCACCATGTAAATCTCGTACCACTATAACCAAGATTATGAAGACCACATTCCTCTATGGTTTGATTAAAATCTTCCACAGAATTGTGATCAATGTCATTTCCTCCCAATTTTTCACTTTGAGAACATACTACATTGAAATCTCCCACAACCAAATAGGGAGAATTAGAATAAGAACTTGAGATTACACTCATTTGATCCCACAACTAACTTCTTTCCAACCTTGTACATTTAGCATACACAAAGGTAGCATAAATGTCAGTCTTTAAGGAGGGGTGACTAATTTTAACAGTCAGATGTTGAGGATTGTTTGCTATACAGATCACTTGGATATTGAATCTCCGAAAAATCCATATTTTTCCATTCACATTACTAGAACAACCTTCAAATCCCCACTTGTGTTGAAAATATGAAATTTTTTAGGCATCCACTTTAGGCTCCAGAATAGCAATAAAAGGGAGTTTATGAATTTTGCAAAGCATTTTTAATCTTCTAGTAGAGGATTTTTTTGCAGCTCCTCTAACGTTCCAAACTATAAGATTAATCATTAAGTTTAGAAGGCATAGACTGTTTGTTACCTCTTGCTGCAGATCTAGTGAATCTTCTAAATTAGGGATCTTTCATCTTAAATTGCCTCTTTTTGTCAGAAGTAGCAGCTTCTTTTGTAGCTAAAACTTTATCATCTGGGGATGGATCTTTCAAATTTTTTAGCTTCTTCTCCATGTCATTGGCAAATAGCTGCAACTCTTCAATGAAAGGGATATGAGACTCATCCTCTAAATCAGAGGAAAAAAATCAATTTGCTGCTTGGTGCCTTTTAAAGTCAAGAATTTCAGTCCCCCTTGGAGATAAGGAGACCTGATCAACAACCATGATTTCTTCATTATTAAGATCTTAATTATTAATCTTGGAGGTGTGTTCTTGAATCTGCTTGCATAGCTTAGTCCTCTTGTCAGGATATCCATCTTCAATATCTTGCGATACAACACCTCTTTTATTCTCCATATTTTCACCTTCTTGCTTTTCAGGCTGCTGAACAATAACTATTTCTTTACTAGCATTAGCTTCCACAATTGGCAAGGATTCTTCTATGGTCTGTTGTTGATGAACTTCTACAATTGAATTTTCTTTACAACTTGGGGGTTCTTTATTGGCTTGAGGATCTTCAATCATCTTCTTTCCATTTCTAGTTTGAATGGTTTTTGGAACATATTGCTTGGCTTTCTTTGCATAGCCTCTATTGCTTGAGTCTATGAACATACATGTCTCTTCATCATGTCCTCTCCTGGAACAATGCTTGCAATATTTAGGTTTGTTTTCAACTACGACCTCCTGCCAGAAACCACTATCACCACATCCAATCCATATCCTCTTAGAAATAGTTTTTGTAAGGTCTACCTCAACACATACACGAGAAGTGCTAGGTCTATTAATTTCCATTGTAGAAGCATCAAGTTTTAGGGGATGGACAATAAGTTGAGCTATGTAATACAGTGCTGATTTAGAGAAAAAATTAATGGGGAGTTGGGAAAAGGAGATCCATATTGGCGCAAGGCAATTCTCAATATCAGGTCTGAAATTCGGGGTCCACTTGAAGATTCTCATTGGAAATTTTCCAATACACCACGATTCCTTCAACCACATTTTAGAAAAAATTTCTTCAGAATTCAATCTAATCAGGACATGTTTGTCTTCCAATAAACCTACATTAAATGCAGTTTTATGAGAGAAGATTTGGAAGATTTTCCTGATATACTCCATAGATGGTCTGCCGTGTGAGAACTTTCCAATCAAAGAGAATTAAAAAGGTTTAGCAAGGGTTAGAATGTTGTCATGAGAGAACAAGACAGCTGGTTCTCCTTTAAAAGGGGTTTACTAACTCTCATTCTAAGTCGTAGAAACCCTTTAAGGCAAAATCATCAACGTATTTAATAGGAATCACATTACGCGCCCTCACACGAGGTTTGTCACCAGATGCTTAACATACGACAAACTCTAACGCTAAAAGTTACCCTAAAGAAACAGGAGTCAAGGAAACTGACCATACAATTGGGAGATGAATTTCCCTTTTAGAAAAAAAAATGGATTTTTTTTTAAAAAAATACACATAATGACTCGAGAAAAGAATGAAGTGCTGACTACACCTCCCAAAAAATCATATTATCATTTCCCATCATTTCCCCGTACGAAATTAAAGAGTGATAAAGAAGCATCCTGTGACTAACATTTTAAAAGAGAGAATACTTTATCATCTTTTTCAAAAGCTTCCATCACATCCAGTTGAAAATACTTGGACATAGAACTAATATCTTCCATCATAAATGCTTATGGTATGCCTTCAATTTTTTATTCTAAACTTCGACAATCTTCAGGATAGTCAGTTTCAGACACCCAACAGAGCCACGGTTACAAGCCACACCTTCTTTCCTGCAAACTTTAAGGTAAAAAATTTATGGGGCTTTGTAAATTTAGGACATATTGTAATATTTATTCTCGAAATAGGACAACAAACATTTCAATTATAATTTTAGTCCCTAATTTTTAACAAAGCCACTGGCGCGAACCCATATCCATAAAACGTCAATTAATCACAACATGCCACGTCAGCCGATAATTTAAAAATAGGGGCTGAAAATGGAAACAAAATGTTTGTTGTCCTATATCTATTACCAATATTATTTTAAGTCCTAAAAGTGCATAATATAAAAATTTAAACCATCCACTTCTTTGATATCCCTGCCCATCACCAATTCTCTCTCTAGAGAACTAGATTCATTGTCTTTAAATGACTCTACCTTCTCATCGTCGTCTAACTCTATATTTTTCGAGTCAGTGACAACATGTTTTTCAAAGTCCTAAAGCTTGGGAAACATTATCCTTTCCGATCCTCGTTTCCATCCACTCCCCTCTAATGAAAATATAATAGGGTTTCGAAAACTTGAGTCGCTTCCAATCAACTTCGTAGCATTATCACTGGATTTTCATTCACTTTATGAATAAATTTTTAATCCAATCCGCTTCGCTCACTTGAAAAACACATTTCTTGCCAATACTAAGCTTACTCTCACTTTAGTAAAGAATTTGCGCATAGACACCACTTTCTATATTGGATCCTTGTGCTGATCTCTAATATTCATTTACTACAGGCTCACTTTCAAGTTGTTAAGATCTCCATCAACAGCTGCACCTTTTGAATTAAGCTTTTGTGCTTTCTAGAAATTCTATATTAGTAAATTCACATGGAAGACTTGAGTTTTTGGAAACGGATTAGCATTTGTTTTTTCAGACACTTGGCATAAGATATGAGATTTTATATGTGAATTTACCGTTTTAGATTCCCAAAAAGAAAAAAAAAACTCAAACCAAACAAGCCCCTATTTTATCATTAATTCCTAGATTTTCTGTTGAATGATCATTTCTTAGATTGCCACAAGTCCCCTTAAATTTGTCATCTCTTTCAGGCACAAACACTGGTGTCGAAGAGCTACTAATCTGACAGGGAACTCGAAACCTTAGAGTAAACAAACCAAAAAAATGTTATCATTTTATCTCTTTCGGAATGAGTCCTGACTATGTAGCTCTAACGTTTAATTCTAGCATCAAAGATATTTTAACTCTTATATTTGATCAATTTCTAAGGGGCCCCTTAAACGAGATCATATATATATTTTTTAAAGATGGCAGTGGTAGTATTAAAAACTTGAAAGATAAGCAACATTAGCTGAGTCTACGAAAAGCTACCTTGAATCAACGAGTTTCTACAACTTGTTATATACTATTGAAGCTCTACGAAAACTTTACTTCATTTGAATTTGATGATGAAATTGAGCATCTTTTTATCATTGCTTTTTCTTATCTAAAAAATTCTGCAAAAAGGGTTCCTATTAAATATAGAGCACAATAGAATGATACGTGCATATAAAAACTTGAGAAGGGACAAAATCAAACAAGGTAAATTACTCTTACTTCCATGGAGATAAGGTTTGATTACATATGATTCCCTTGTAATTTATAGTAACTAGTTTTCAACTCGCGTTGTGCATGATATTAATTTAAAAATATATTCAATACATCTACAATTTAACAAAAAAATTATGTAATTTTATTGAAAGAATGTCATGCATTAAATAAATAAATATAAGATCCACCGCTACTTACCATGACTGAGGGTGTGTGAAAAGTTTCAAGACTCTACGGGACACTAATAACATGCCAATAAAAACAAAGTCTTTATAATTTGTGAACCTCCTTTTGTATAATATTTTATATGTGAAAACAAAAGACGTATAAACCCAAAACCGTCCATATGTTCAATACCAAGATTTACATTGTAATATGAAAATATATTAGTTCCAATTACTTAAAAATAAACCTATCTTACATTCAAGTATCATTCTAGTAGTCAGTTCAATGATGTAGCGACTTGAGCAGCAGAAAAAATTCTATTATCAATTTCCCTAACTCCAAAACATAATTCTTGAAATAGAGGATATTAGGCTGGAAAATAGAGAAAAAAATATAAAGACATAATCAACTATACCCGCATATAAATAAATAGAAATTAGAACTGAATCAATAAACAATCCAAGCAAAAGAATAAAATAACAAAAGTCCGTAATGTTGTTCGTCATAACGATACTTAAATGATTTTATTTATCCTTCACTACCTAAATGATGTTCAGGGGATCTCCCTCCTCTCGGGGTTTCTGGAGTGAAACTAAGGAGCTGAGACTCCCTTGTCACTCTCGTATCGTCGAGAGAGAGTTATTAATTAATTCACCATAATTAAATGATGTTTTGCACGTAGATGCCATGCAAATTGGATACGCGTAAATAAGAGACAAGACAACACTTTTACATTTCTCATTAAAACTATGATTCATACAACTGAAGGTAAGCCTGAAACATAATTTATTGAATACGAAACTCAAAAACGAAACTAAAATACTATTGATAGTATCTTTTCAAGTGATCCGCATTCCAAGTATTAGAGAATGGTTCACCCTCAACATTTTCGAGCCGATATGTTCCCGGGAAGACCTCCTCTGTCACCCTATAAGGCCCATACCAATTATGGTGTACCTTATTATCTTTCTGCAAGACCTTTTTTAGCACAAGATCTCCCATGGAAATAGGTCGAGACTTCACTTTTTATTATAAAACTTGTCCACTCTGTGTCGATAAGCAGACTGCCTGGTTGCGGCGTCTTCCCATCTTTCTTCAATTAGATCTAGACCTATCCTTCTCTCTTCAAGGTTGGCTTCTGGGTTATAAGTTTGGACTCTGTGACTTTGAAGACCGATCTCTGTCGGAATTATAGCCTCAAATCCATAAGCAAGCATAAACGGCATTTACCCTATCAGAGTCCTTTCTGTGCTTCTATAAGCCCACAAGACACTATACATCTCATCAACCCATTTTCCTTTAGCATCTTCCAGCTTTTTCTTTATCCCGACCAAGATAGTTCTGTTTATGACCTATTTCTGACCATTGGCTTGGGGTCGACCGGGTGAGGGGTAGAATTTCTTGATGCCAACTCTTGTGCAATATGCTTCCAGGGATTTGTTTTCAAATTGATTTTCGTTGTCTGATATTGAGGTATTTTGGAGGTCGTACCTACATATGATGTTTATCCAAATAAACTTCAAGCATTTTACCTCAGTAATTGTTATCATAGCCTTGGCTTCCACCCACTTTGAGAAGTAGTCAATTGCAACAATCAAGAACTTGTAATTCCCCTTTTCCCTTGACAGAGGGCCGACCACGTCTATCCCCCACATCACGAATGGCTATGGAGCTAATATGGATGAGAGTGTTTGATGAGGATGATGAAGGATACTAGCAAAACATTAGCATTCGTCGCATTTCTAAACATATTATGCTGAGTCCTTTGCCAGAGTCGTCCAGAAATAACCCCGAGTGATGATCCTCTTGGCCAAAGATTCTACCTACGTGACTCTCGCATGATCCCTCATGAACATCTCGAAGAACATATCCCGTCTCTATAGGGTGTACACACCAAATAAGCGGGAGCAAGAAACCTCTCTTGTAAAGCACGTCACCCATAATAGTGAACTTAGCTTCACGATATCTGATCTTTCTTCTCTTAACTTTAGATTCGGGCAACTTCTCGCCTCTGATGTAATCGATGATCGGATACATCCATGACTCTCCCAAATTCAAGTTCAAATAGAGGTTCATGACAACCTCCTCAGCTTCGATACTCGACTTTAGTAAAATTATAGGCACAGATCGTTTGATCTTTATTCTAGTAATCGATGCGAGTCTCACCAATGCGTCGACTCTACCATTTTCCAATCTTGGGATTCTTTTCATCTTAACTTTGTCAAAGTTCAATAATATTTTCCTCACTCTAGCTAGATATTTGGACATTTTTCATCTTTGGCCTTGTATATTCCCAACACTTGGTTGACAATCAGCTGAGGGTCACCGTGAGCTATCATTTGGTCGACATTCAGTGCCTTAGCTAGAGAAAGTCCTGTCAGTAGAGCCTCATACTCCGATTCATTATTTGACGCTTTAAAGTTGAAACGCAAAGCATATTCTATATCAGTTCCATTTGGGGCCGACAATATTAAACCTGCTCCACTGCCACTCTCATAGGATGATCCATCAACAAATAAGCTCCAAATGGGTCCTTCTTTTGTAAAACCCTCATCCAACGCTCCTTTTTTTTATCAAGCTATCTTTTCCTACCGTTTGGTATATATTTTCGGCTCGTACCTTCTAGGCACTACACCAAAATGTCCAAACTAACACTCTTTAACCGGCCTGCCTTGTCACGGTCATTGACCGTGACAAAAAAACACGCATTTCTTGTCACGGTCAATGGCCGCGACAAAGGATTATCACGATTATTGACCGTCACAAGCCTTATAACTTGTCACGGTCAAGGACCGTGACATGTCCGTGACAATTATGTCAGTAAAAAACCCTTCCCTCTTCTTTTTTCCCATCGATTTTTATTCCCTCCATTTATCTCTCTCTCTCTAAGTGACTGCACACTCTCTCTCTACGATTTTGGTACATTTTCTCTCTCTATTTCTCTTCCATTTGTGTATATGTGCGTGTGTGTATATATGTGTGTGTAAATATGCGCGTGTGTGTATGTATGTGCGTGTGTGTGTGTGTATGTGTGTGCGTTTATGTGTGTGTGTGTGTGTGTGTGCGCGCGTGTGTAGTGGGCAAGGGTGGGGGGCAGGGGAAATGGGGAGGGGGTGGGGCTTGTTAATTTTTTTAATTAAATTTTATTAGTTTATTAGATATTGCCCCTCATATGCAAGTAGTTGTAATACCCCGTAATTCTGCTTAATTTTAAATTACGTAAGTAGAGTAATTTAATGGGATTTAAATACGCTTTAATTAAATTACGTGAGTAGAGTAATTTAATGTGATTAAATATGTTTGATTTAAATTACGTGAGTAGAGTAATTTAAATAGATATTATGTTAATAAAGATGAATATGTGTTATAGAAAATTTACTAAGGTGAATATAAATTTTCAATGTTAATATGTACGGTCTAGTGAATATATGGACGTACCGGATGTAGCTCGACAAAATTAAGGATGAGAGTAGAAAAATATTTACGAGACTCAAATGATAATTTAGAGTCCACTGTTGATTCCGAAAGGGTCGAATTAGTCAAAATAGTGTACCCGGGGGTACTAGTTGAGTGCCGGGTCATTTTCGGGCTAAACCGGGACCATTCGGGGGCATCTTGGTCTCTTTACAATTATGGGAAAGAAGACCTACGAATTTTTGTACCTCTAAATCTGATTATAAGAGTGGTGGCTAAGGTTAGTCAATTAGAGTTACACCATAGCCATTAGAGAGAGAGAGAGAGAGGCAAATTCCTTAGGCAAGAAGGAAGGAGGGATCATCTTAGGAAGATTTCACCACAAAGATTGTTGGGAAGAAGGATTGAGGCACCAATATCATCAATCATCATCAACAACCACGAAATCAGACCCTACAAATCTTAAGGCAAGTGGTTATTTGCAAAATAATTGAGTTATAATACCCATGTTTAAGCTTGAGGAAGAACATGATTTTTATGATATTCTTGGGAACAAACAATTGATAATAATCCATGATTGATTAGGATTTGCATGTAGGACGTTTTTGAATTACCAAGTATGTTTATATCATAGAAAACTTGATGAGAAATTCGTATGACAATCTGGAATTTTGATGAAAAATATACAGAATGCAGTTTTAGGGTTCTTGAATATTAGAGAGATTTTCAGTGAATTTGGCCAAGATTTATAATGATTTTGTTGTTTTAAATCGTTAGTAATCATCCCAGAACATGTAGGAATGATTAGAAATTGTTGGTTGTGAATAAGATGGCTTATCATGAAAGTTAGAGATGTAAAAATGGTGGAACCCGTAGGAAGAAGATGAACTGGGTCTGTCACTGCTCGATCGATCGATCGACCCTTAAATATCGATCGATCGAAGCAGTCGATCGATCGACCATTCCTTCGATCGATCGACCCTGTCTGAATTCTAGAGAATTTTGTGAAAATTTCTTTAATTGCCGTTGCTTAAATGGGAACCTTAGAAATGATATTTTTCCTATGAGGGGACTTTGTAATTACCAGTAGGTGTACCATTAGGTTCCTCCACCAATGATTGAGTAGGAATGTTGGAGAAATAGAATGACGAAAGAACGACTGACTTAGCCGTGGGTTGAGATGGTTAATTTAATTTCGGTTAGAGTGAGACTTAATTCCGGAAAGAAAATACCAGTAGGTTAAAACTTACTTAACTACTGAATTAAGGGAGGGGTAACTAGGGCCCTTAGAGTTACGCGAATACTCGAAGAAATACAATAGTGAGATATATTGTAATTAATAAGTACGGAGAATATAAGTAAAATATATTACGTACGGGTATGATTTATTAGGTCGGGTGCGTACCTACTAAATTTATATAAATAGATTTGGGTTAAGAGAATATTACCTAAATTAATTATGTTAGGGTCGATGTGACATTCCGAACTAACATAAGGTTATTATAAATTTGAGGTCGATGTTAAATGCCGAACCAAACCTTGAACTGGTGCCGCGATGAAAGAGTCCCGAATCAGAATATGTGTATATATTTATATTTGTAGATAGTTGGGGTCGATGTATCATTCCGAACCAACTTTCACTTGGAGTCGATGAACTATTCCGAGCCAAGTGTCCTTGTGTGTAATAAAAGAATATATTAGTAGTAACTAATATTAAATACATTGTTGTGGGATAAAATGTTCTATGTGTATAATCTACAAATTGAGAATAGTAGACAATGAAATGATATGTAAATGTCTTAGTAATAATTTTGAGCAAAATGAAATTATTACAAGAATAAGGAAAACGAACGGTAAATGAGTTAACTACGGTTATGGGAAGTATAACTAGGTAGGCTAAGTACCCTTGATAGTTACGTATCACGTAAGAGAGGTGAGGAAGTTCAAGGGAGTGTGCGAAACCTTAATATGTGTAATCAATAACTTAATTGTGATAACCGCTTGCAAAATATTTTCAAATGTTTTGAGTACTAACTCTTGCTATGTAAAATTTTAAAAACCTTTTAGGTGCCCAGCCACAAGGACACCCAGTTTGATTCATGTCAGAGATTTGGGAGTTGCAACCAGTGTGGAGGTTGCAGGGATTGTTTAGACGCTTCCTCTTTTTCAGTTCTAGTGCAGGATCTCAGTCTTATTATTCCTTGTTGGAACATGTCGTTCCACCTTTTCTATTACAGTTTATTCTAGTTATGGATTTATAGTTGTCTTTTTGGGCCGTGGTTTACGGCAAGACTTTAACTGCTTTCAGATTATTTTATACTGCGTATTCATATCTAGTTTTGGTAATGTGTGGTTTGGATTATTTGTTGTTTAAGAAAGTTAAAATTTGGCACCCGTTTTAATTTCATTTAGGTGGTTAGTAATTTTTAAAAGGCGTTCGACAGTGATGCTAAGAATGAACCATTAAAGAAACCTGTTTATATTAAAATAAGGCTTGATCACCCAAGGTTTAATTAGGGGGGGTGTCACAGATGGTATCAGAGCATCAGGTTCTAGTGTCCATAGGATCTGTACGGCTTACTACGATTCAGCGTTACGTTTGTTTGTATTAGAGCCCTACTATTAGGATTGTTGACTAAATTTCCACTGTTACGTCATCGTACTTCTGCTCTTAAATTTTGTATAAACTGTGTACTTATACAAATTGAATCTTATTTCAGATGCCGCCAAGGAGACTGAGAGCAGAGAGGGCTGAAGCCAGAGAGGAGGTGAGGGAGGCTCATCAGGAGCCACAGGTACCGATACCACCACCCCCACCCGAGCTAATCTCCACTACTCAGGTTGCAGTGATAGTGGCTCGGGCAGTTGAGACAGCAATGAGGGCAATGGCAGCCCACTTTCCTCAGCCCCAAGTACCTCCCCCTGTGGCACCGGTAGTGCAAGTTCCGGCAGGACCATCTACTTGGCAACGAGTCAGGGAGACGTTTCAGAAGGGGCATCCACCCGAGTTTCAGGGCAGTACTGATATAGTGGAAGCGTGCAACTGGAAGAAGAATATCCAGCGCCACTTGCGCATGCTAGAGTGCACCGGAGTGCAGGAACAGATGCTAGCCACTTTCCGTCTGTCAGGAGCGGCCCTACAGTGGTGGGAGTCAGTTACCACCACCGAGGAGAGAGATACTTTGACTATTTCTGAGTTTTGGGTGCGGTTTGACCGCAACTATTTCCCTCTAGCAGTAGAGTCGGAGATGAGAAAGAAGTTCAGCGAAGTGGTTCAGGGTGATCGCTCAGTTACTGACTACGAGGAGGAGTTTACCCACTTGGCCAATTTTGTGCCAAACGAGGTGAGCAATGAGGAGAGGAAGAAGTCCAAATTTATGGAGGGCCTAACCTGGAGAATCAGACAGCACTTAATTAGTAATCCGGCATTGGTAACCTACACAGATGTCGTCGATGCCGCTCTACTACACTGTCAGGATCACCATTTTCATACTAAGGGAAGTAAGAGGGGGGAGCCTAGCCAACCGAGCAAGGTGGATGGAGGTAGTGGCATCAGCGCAACACAGCAGCAGGCAGCGGGTCAGTTGGGACACGATTCCAGACAGGGGAACCCTGCCAAGAAGTTTAAGCACGGGAAGTATCGCTTCGACCGACAGGGCCAGCAGGGTCCTCAGCAACCAGTCCCTCAGGGTCGACAGGGCCAGGGTAATCAAAATGGGGGACAACAAGGCCAAGGGCGACAGGGCCAACGTCAGGGCCAAGGACAAAGACAGTTCCAGGGTCAGTGCTTCACTTGTGGTCAGCAGGGTCACAAGAGCAGAAATTGTCCACAGCAAGACCGGGCACAACAGCAGGGTGCCCACCAGGGGCAGCAGGCACCATTAGCCCCAGCAGCAGTACAGGCCCCACAGCCAGGACAGATGCAGTACGGGCGTGTGTTCAACATCCGTGACATTCCATTTCAGCCGGCACCGCCAGCACCGCCGGCAGTTGCGGGTATGTTTCCTATTCATGGGCTTGAGGGGAATATTTTGTTTGACACAGGGGCAACGCATTCATTTATTTCCACTAGATTTGCACGGGCAGCCGGCCTATTAGCGACAGCAGACGCTCATCTTATGTGTGTGGAGTCACCGATGGGTAGTGGGTCCCTCATACACTCGATTTGTAAGGGTGTGGACATTATGGTTGGGAGATTGAGTCTAGCGGCGGACCTTCTAGTGCTGGATATGGAGGGATATGACGTCATCCTAGGCATGGATTGGTTGGCACATAATAGGGCAATGGTAGATTGTTATGAGAGGACCATCGTGTTCTCTATCCCGGGGCAGGAGATGTTCCTTGTGGCTATGCCACTTCCCGAGGGAGGATCGCGAACTCACTTATATTATATTGAGGAGGAGACCTCACATGGGGTGGTCGTTTCTCTAGACTCAATCCCAGTTGTGAGGGATTTTGAGGATGTCTTTCAGGAGATACCAGGGTTACCACCTAGCAGAGAGATAGAGTTCGTAATTGATCTAACACCGGGGACGAGACCGATTGCCAGAGCACCATATCGCATGGCTCCTTCAGAGATGCGGGAATTGAGAGAGCAAATCCAGCAACTGTTAGGACAGGGTTTTATTCGACGGAGTACATCGCCATGGGGTGCGCCAGTACTGTTTGTGAAGAAAAGGGATGGTTCACTTCGTCTGTGTGTAGATTACAGAGAGCTGAACAAAGTAACGATACGTAATAAGTATCCATTACCAAGGATTGACGACTTGTTTGATCAATTGAGAGGGGCTGCATACTTCTCAAAGATCGATTTGAGATCGGGTTACCACCAATTGCGCATTCGTGAAGAGGATGTACCTAAGACCGCTTTCCTGTCGCGGTACGGGTCATATGAGTTCAGAGTGATGCCTTTTGGGCTAACTAATGCACCGGCGGTATTCATGGATCTCATGAACAGGGTATTCAGGGAGTTTTTGGATCAGTTTGTGATTGTATTCATAGACGACATTCTGATTTACTCCCGTACGGAGGAGGAGCACGCAGAGCACTTACGATTGGTCCTACAGACATTGCGGAACCATCAGTTATACGCCAAATTTGAGAAGTGTGGATTTTGGCTTCGGGAGGTTCAGTTCCTAGGCCACGTCGTATCTAGCAGGGGCATTGCAGTTGACCCAAGTAAGGTATCAGCGGTGAGGGAGTGGGGACAGCCCACGACACCGACAGAAATCCGCAGTTTCTTGGGTTTGGCTGGTTATTATCGTCGCTTCATCAAGGGATTCTCAAAAATTGCCGGACCGTTGACGAATCTGATTCGGAAGGGAATTCCCTTTGTATGGAGTGATAGTTGCCAGTTAGCATTTGATGAATTGAAAGACAAGTTGACATCAGCCCCCGTTCTTACCTTGCCTAAGAGCGGAGTGGAATACCGAGTCTATACCGATGCATCCTTACAAGGACTTGGGGGTGTGTTACAGCAGGAGGAGAAGGCTATAGCTTATGCGTCACGAAAGCTTAAGCCACATGAGCAGAACTACCCCACCCATGACCTCGAGTTGGCAGCGGTTGCTTTTGCTTTGAGGATTTGGAGACACTATCTTCTGGGCGAGCAGTTTACGCTATTCACGGATCATAAGTCATTGCAATATCTGTTCACTCAGAAGGACCTGAACATGAGGCAGAGAAGGTGGCTTGAATTCGTGAAGGACTACCAATTTGATATACAGTATCATCCTGGTAAGGCTAACATGGTGGCAGATGCGTTAAGCAGAAGACCTATCGGAGAGTTAGCAGAAGTTTGGAAGGCAAAGTGGAGTGAGCTCCGACACGAGGATGATATGGCAAGAGCATGTATGGCAGTTCTAGCTATCACTTCCGAGAACGTTATGTGGATAGTGAGGGCACAAGAAGAAGACCCATTTTGTCAGGATAAAATACGGCAGTTACTGGCCAAGGGGGCAGAGTTCTACTCCATCAGTTCAGAGGGTGGACTACGCTTCAACGGTAGACTGATAGTACCCGAAGATGATGATTTGAGGCATGCCGTTATGACAGAGTCGCACGGGTCAAAATTCTCGGTACATCCAGGTGGGGACAAAATGTACCAGGATATGCGACGAGTATATTGGTGGTCAGGTATGAAACGAGATATTGCAGACTTTGTCTCAAAGTGTGTTACATGCCAACTCATAAAAGTTGACCATCAGAGGCCTTCAGGAATGCTACAACCACTAGAGATTCCCGTGTGGAAGTGGGAGAGTATCTCAATGGATTTTATTACCGGGTTACCAACCTCGCAGAAGGGCCACGATTCCATTTGGGTGATAGTGGATCGTTTGACTAAGGTCGCACATTTCTTACCGGTTCGTACGGATTATGATACTATGCGGTACGCGCAGTTTTTTATTTCAGAGATTGTTAAGCTGCACGGAGTTCCTATTAATATCGTGTCGAACCGAGATAAGATATTCGTGTCGCACTTTTGGCAGAGTTTTCAGGAGGCCATGGGCACCGACTTACGGTTGAGTACGGCATATCACCTACAGACGGACGGCCAGACGGAAAGAGTAAACCAGATGCTAGAGGACATGCTGAGAATGTGTATTCTAGATTTTGGGGGAAATTGGGAGCCATATCTTCCTTTGGTGGTGTTTGCGTATAACAACTCTTACCAATTCACTATTGGCATGGCTCCATTCGAGGCGCTTTACGGGAGACCTTGTCGTTCACCCGCTTGTTGGTTAGAAGTGGGGGATAATAGGCTTTTAGGGCCAGAGATGATACAGGAGACTTCCTCCAAAATAGAGTTGATTCGAGGACGTATTCGAATAGCCCAGGATAGGCAGAAGAGTTATGCTGACGCCGGCAGAAGGCATGTGGAATTAGATGTGGGAGACCAGGTGTTAATTCGAGTATCTCCTATGAAAGGGGTTACGAGGTTTGGCAAAAAGGGGAAGTTAGCACCGAGATATGTGGGGCCATTTCCTATCATTGAGAGAGTGGGACCGGTAGCTTACAGATTAGGACTCCCTGAGCATCTTCAGCGAATAGATGATGTGTTCCATGTGGCGTCGCTGAAGAAATACAAGAGGAGTGAGAGAGCCTTCTGGCACATTCCACTGGAGGAGATCGATTTGCAGCCAGATATCTCGTATGAAGAAAGACCCGTGGCTATCCTGGATTATAGTGAGCGCAAACTAAGATCCAAGGTGGTACCCTTAGTACGAGTACAGTGGGGACACCACAATATGGATGAGTCCACTTGGGAACGGGAAGAGGATATGCGAGAACAATATCCAGAATTATTCATAGTAGGTATTTTTCCTAATTTCGAGGACGAAATTCCTTTTGTAAGGGGGGAAGTATGTAATACACCGTAATTCTGCTTAATTTTAAATTACGTAAGTAGAGTAATTTAATGGGATTTAAATACGCTTTAATTAAATTACGTGAGTAGAGTAATTTAATGTGATTAAATATGTTTGATTTAAATTACGTGAGTAGAGTAATTTAAATAGATATTATGTTAATAAAGATGAATATGTGTTATAGAAAATTTACTAAGGTGAATATAAATTTTCAATGTTAATATGTACGGTTTAGTGACTATATGGACGTACCGGATGTAGCTCGACAAAATTAAGGATGAGAGTAGAAAAATATTTGCGAGACTCAAATGATAATTTAGAGTCCACGGTTGATTCCGAAAGGGTCGAATTAGTCAAAATAGTGTACCCGGGGGTACTAGTTGAGTGCCGGGTCATTTTCGGGCTAAACCGGGACCATTCGGGGGCATTTTGGTCTCTTTACAATTATGGGAAAGAAGACCTACGAATTTTTGTAACCCTAAATGTGATTATAAGAGTGGTGGCTAGGGTTAGTCAATTAGAGTTACACCATAGCCATTAGAGAGAGAGAGAGAGAGACAAATTCCTTAGGCAAGAAGGAAGGAGGGATCATCTTAGGAAGATTTCACCACAAAGATTGTTGGGAAGAAGGATTGAGGCACCAATATCATCAATCATCATTAACAACCACGAAATCAGACCCTACAAATCTTAAGGCAAGTGGTTATTTGCAAAATAATTGAGTTATAATACCCATGTTTAAGCTTGAGGAAGAACATGATTTTTATGATATTCTTGGGAACAAACAATTGATAATAATCCATGATTGATTAGGATTTGCATGTAGGACGTTTTTGAATTACCAAGTATGTTTATATCATAGAAAACTTGATGAGAAATTCGTATGAAAATCTGGAATTTTGATGAAAAATATAAAGAATGCAGTTTTAGGGTTCTTGAATATTAGAGAGATTTTCAGTGAATTTGGCCAAGATTTATAATGATTTTGTTGTTTTAAATCGTTAGTAATCATCCCAGAACATGTAGGAATGATTAGAAATTGTTGGTTGTGAATAAGATGGCTTATCATGAAAGTTAGAGATGTAAAAATGATGGAATCCGTAGGAAGAAGATGAACTGGGTCTGTCACTGCTCGATCGATCGATCGACCCTTAAATATCGATCAATCGAAGCAGTCGATCGATCGACCATTCCTTCGATCGATCGACCCTGTCTGAATTCTAGAGAATTTTGTGAAAATTTCTTTAATTGCCGTTGCTTAAATGGGAACCTTAGAAATGATATTTTTCCTATGAGGGGACTTTGTAATTACCAGTAGGTGTACCATTAGGTTCCTCCACCAATGATTGAGTAGGAATGTTGGAGAAATAGAATGACGAAAGAACGACTGACTTAGCCGTGGGTTGAGATGGTTAATTTAATTTCGGTTAGAGTGAGACTTAATTCCGGAAAGAAAATACCAGTAGGTTAAAACTTACTTAACTACTAAATTAAGGGAGGGGTAACTAGGGCCCTTAGAGTTACGCGAATACTCGAAGAAATACAATAGTGAGATATATTGTAATTAATAAGTACGGAGAATATAAGTAAAATATATTACGTACGGGTATGATTTATTAGGTCGGGTGTGTACCTACTAAATTTATATAAATAGATTTGGGTTAAGAGAATATTACCTAAATTAATTATGCTAGGGTCAATGTGACATTCCGAACTAACATAAGGTTATTATAAATTTGGGGTCGATGTTAAATGCCGAACCAAACCTTGAACTGGTGCCGCGATGAAAGAGTCCCGAACCAGAATATGTGTATATATTTATATTTGTAGATAGTTGGGGTCGATGTATCATTCCGAACCAACTTTCACTTGGAGTCGATGAATTATTCCGAGCCAAGTGTCCTTGTGTGTAATAAAAGAATATATTAGTAGTAACTAATATTAAATACATTGTTGTGGGATAAAATGTTCTATGTGTATAATCTACAAATTGAGAATAGTAGACAATGAAATGATATGTAAATGTCTTAGTAATAATTTTGAGCATAATGAAATTATTACAAGAATAAGGAAAACGAACGGTAAATGAGTTAACTACGGTTATGGGAAGTATAACTAGGTAGGCTAAGTACCCTTGATAGTTACGTATCACGTAAGAGAGGTGAGGAAGTTCAAGGGAGTGTGCGAAACCTTAATATGTGTAATCAATAACTTAATTGTGATAACCGCTTGCAAAATATTTTCAAATGTTTTGAGTACTAACTCTTGCTATGTAAAATTTTAAAAACCTTTTAGGTGCCCAGCCACAAGGACACTCAGCTTGATTCATGTCAGAGATTTGGGAGCTGCAGCCAGTGTGGAGGTTATAGGGATTGTTTAGACGCTTCCTCTTTTTCAGTTCTAGTGCAGGATCTCAGTCTTATTATTCCTTGTTGGAACATGTCGTTCCACCTTTTCTATTACAGTTTATTCTAGTTATGGATTTATAGTTGTCTTTTTGGGCCGTGGTTTACGGCAAGACTTTAACTGCTTTCAGATTATTTTATACTGCGTATTCATATCTAGTTTTGGTAATGTGTGGTTTGGATTATTTGTTGTTTAAGAAAGTTAAAATTTGGCACCCGTTTTAATTTCATTTAGGTGGTTAGTAATTTTTAAAAGGCGTTCGACAGTGATGCTAAGAATGAACCATTAAAGAAACCTGTTTATATTAAAATAAGGCTTGATCACCCAAGGTTTAATTAGGCGGGGTGTCACAGTAGTGCCCTTGTAAAAGAATTGATTGATTAAATATTGATTGGTTCTTAATTTTTTTAGTAAATTAATAATTAGTGCCCCTTTTATATGCAAGTAGGATTGCCCCTCATTGTAAATTAGTAAATTAATAACTGTATACTTTAATTGTTAGTTTAATTGATGAAAATAATTAATTGAGTAGATGAATTAGAAGGAGTACGGGATACACATTTGTTGTTGCTATTGCGATTGGATTATAGTGGGTTGATGTTCGGTTGGTTAATTTTAGAAGTGGCATGACCATTGGATTATTGTCCATATGGGGGTGAGATTTTTCAACTTTTTTTTAAAATTACTTTGTATCACGAACAATATATATATATAGTATGATAATGAAATGAAACATACTTGAAATTACATATAGTGCGCATAGATACTGGCCTTCTAGTTCTTATGCGTACGCATTCAATATCCCTTAGACCCGTTCGAGAGTCATTACCCCTGTAATGAGATCTCTCAAATTGTCTCATTTGGACAGTTTGGGACTGCATAATTTTTGTATAATAATATTCTTAGTGGCTTAAAGTTGTTACTTTTAGAGGAAGTTCTGCAGTCGTATCCTAATGTTCTCTGGGTACATACTAGATAGACAAGTGTGAGTGTTATTTCAATTGATCAATTGAAATAACACTCACACTTGCCAATCTACGTCATGTACTTGGACAACTACGGGGATATGCTGTCAAATTTTTCTCAAATAGTAACAATGTGCATGAGTTGTTAAGTATATTACAGAAATATGCGATCTTGAATGGGATAGGATCACTCACCCTTTAGAGGAGATGGAGGAAATAGGAATTTCTATTATAAATTGAATTTGAACTTGAAATTTAAAAATCGAATATAAATAAGACATAATTAAATGAAACATACTATAAATCTAAGTTTTGTTTATACAAATCCATGAATATACGCTTCTTACCTTTAATAGGTGATTAGTTATGGTAGCTGTGATAGGATATCCTAAATACAAATAGTGGATGGGTGAGACAAATAGAGTGGGCAATGTGTTTCGCAAAGGTGCTAATGAATTTGTGAAATACGCAAAGAGATGTCATAATGATGAAGAGTTTTCGTGTACGTCTGGTAGGTGTAAGATGGTAAGGTTTTTGAGTGGAAAACAGTTGAACTACATTTGTTAAGATGGGGTATGCAAGATATTTATCGATTTTGGAGTTTTCATGGTGAATTGAAAGTTCCTTTTATCCCCGAACAACCTTCACAACAACCTTCAATAAGTAGGATAGATGTAGAAGGAGACGACGTAGATCATAATATGTTAGAGGATTTAGTTGATGATGCATACGGAGTTTATGAAGCGAAGGAGAATGAGGTTACTGATGATGTACAAGGTTGTGCTCGTGAAGATATCACGATAAAACTTGATGATGACTACCAAAGTTTAAAATTTAAGTTGACCCAACCGTTATACTCTGGCTGTGAGAAAGATCAAACAACTTTACCTGCTATGGTGGGTTTGCACAGTTTGAAGACGCAGTTCGGTTTGTCTGGAAATAGCTTGACAGGAATTCTAAATTGGGTGAAGGGCTTACTACCCAAGGAGAATACGCTTCCAAATAGCTATCATGTTATGAAGAACATTTTGAAAGGTTTAGGAATTAAGTATAAATCGATTCATGCTTGTGTGTATGATTGCATACTATACCGAAAGGAGTATGAAAATCTCGATCGTTGTCCGGTATGCGATGAACCTATATATGTCCAATGTACTGGCAAGGAATGCACAAGCTCAAAAGTTCCTCAAAAAATGTTGAAATATTTTTTCGTTGGGCCTAGATTAAAGTGATTTTTCACAGTACCATGGATAGCGAAGGCAATGACTTGGCATGCTACGGCAGAAGTAGGCGGTAATCTCATGCGTCATCCTATTGACTCTACAACTTGGAGGAGGATGAATTATGAGTATCCCGATTTTGCTCGAGAACAGTGCAACATTCGTTTGGCTATATCAACAGATGGTTTCAATCCATTTGATAATCTAAGCACTAATCAGATTGTATGGCCACTGATCTTAGCCCCACTCAACCTCCCTCCTTCACAGTATATGAGATCTGAATTTTTGATGTTGTTTTTATTGATACATGGGCCAAAGGCACTAAGTGATGACATCGACATCTACCTGGCTCCTTTGGTAGAAGAATTAAATAAGTTGTGGGAAAAGGGTGTTCAATCATTTGACTCTTTTATAAAAGAAGAGTTTACGCTGAAAGCTATATTGATGTGGACAATTCATGATTTTTCAGCTTATGGGACATTATCCGGTTGTGTAGTACATGGTTAATTGGGGTGTCCTATTTGTGGAGAGGAGACTGAATCTCTTCGTCTGTCCACTAGCTAAAAAATGTATACCATTGTCATAGGAGGCTTTAACCCCCGGCTCATAGTTTCAGATTTGAGAAAGGTTCCAATTTTTTATCGGGCGGGGTTGAACATAGGCTACCGCCAAGACAACTTTCAGGCTCAGAAATTGAAAGTAAATCTTCTGAATGTGGCCCTAATATGCTAGGTAAGAATCCCAAATTTAAGAATGTCAAGCATAAGAAGACCCCAACTGGGAATAAAACTGAGATAAGAAAGGCATGGTCTAGGAGGTCAATTTTATTTGACTTGCCTTATTGGAAGAATAACCCAGTGCGCCATGTATTGGATGTAATGCATGCAGAGAAGAACGTTGCTGAATATATTGTGGGCACTTGTCTTGGGGGGAGTCATTCTACGGATGGAGAAAATGCACGAAAAGACCTTAAATCGTTGAAACTTAAGCCACAATTATGGTCGAAAGAAGATAGTAAGTGAAGGACAATAATTCCCCCTGGTGCTTTAAGTTTGACGAGTGGGGAAAGGAAGGTTCTTTTAGACACAATATATAATTTTAAGGGTCCATCTAATTTTTCGTCCAACTTGCAAAGGATTGTGAATTATGCTACTCATGATTTACAGAAGTGTAAGTCCCACGATTGGCATGTGATCATACAATTGGTTCCTCTATTGTTTAAGCATTGTTTCTCCGAGCACAAGGATTTACGGAGGGCTATTATGCAAATTAGTATACCTTCTCACTTTTGTGTGAGAAGGTAGTCAATCGAGAACACATAGTGGCCGCAAAATTGACGGTGACCGAAGCGATTTGTGTGTTGGAGAAGTACTTTCCCTCAGCATTGTTTGACATAAGTGTTCACTTGTTGGTACACCTATGCGACGAGGCACTTCTTTGTGGTCCAGTTAGATATCGGTGGATGTATCCGTTTGAAAGATTGATGAAAGTTTTTAAAGATTACGTCAAGAATACGCCATATATTGCAAGATCAATTGTAGAGGAATATGTGACACCCCGCCCAATTAAATATCAGGTGATCAGCCCTTTATAAAATTTAAAACAGAATGTTCGGTTGGTTCATTCTTAGCATCACTGTCGAAAACATAATAACCTTATTAACCACCTAATAATTAATTAAGCTAGTGTCAAAATATTTTCCTTTTTCTAAAAAAAATCATCCATTTATTAATCCAAGAATTTAAATATAATCCATCCACGAATAACTAATTAATATAAATACTGAATTAGATTCACATGCTGAAATAACTAAGACTGGATAAAAAATTCCAGTTTAAAACTCTCAACCAAGAACCATAGTAAATAAATCCAAATGAAAATAAACGGAAAGTAAACTGAACATAATCTTTGGTAAAATGTCTAAGAAATGGGCGACACATGCCCTAAATAGAAAGTCTATATAGAATGGAAATGAAATAAGGGAGGCGTTTACTACGAAGACCTACAGCTTCCACAATAGCTACAGCCCACCAAGCAATCCCAATCTCTAAGGCTGGTGTCCCTGTGGCTGAGCACCTGATATAATACATATATATATAGAAAGAGAGAAGGTATGCAAGAAACGGGTAGAACCCGTTGTGTAAAAATATTTGTTTTAGCAAGTATTTAAAATTTGCAATAAAGCAAGTATCAAAAGCATGTTAGTTCGAACTCTCACATGAGAACCTCACCTCTCGTCTAATGTGCATGCCTAACGTACATCTATTCTCATCTAGCCATCCGTAACACTTATAACTAGATAATGATTTATACTTCTTGTAGTTCCTCGTAGTAGCAACCCGTGAATTCCAGTTTTTCCACATTATTAATATCATCACTTATTAATTCGTTTAAGTATTATGACACTAAGTTAAGTATTCCCAGCTTACGTCACTTAAGACTATACTATCCCGATAACCTACAGTTATCTCACAGTAGGAATAACACAAGTATATATATATATATATATATATATCTTCACCACTATAATATACATATACTAATACAGCACCCCAAGGCTAAACATGTAGTGCATTGCATACTCTGCTATCATGTCCCGGTACATCTCGTACTCCAATAAGGACTGTCGGTTAGGAAGTCTCCCACGAACCATATACACAAAACACACATAATGGCGGAGAACATAGTTCACATACCTATGGGTCACGCACATACCTACGCTCTCATAGTCAGCTGACTTATCAACTCATAAATAAGTCTTTACAGTACTATGTTCTGAGATACAAGTCAAATATCCCTCCCGAAGGTCACCCATAGGATAAGACTGTCTCTACACAACCCCCCGCGATAGCATGCAGCTAGGTATGTCATACACATAATGTTAAACAAGTAATAGGTATCCACACATCCTATTAATATTTATGGGTATTCTCCCAACCTTCTTGTAAATTTATCATACGTATTTCATTCTCATTATTACGTATTTTATAGTATTGCTAAATTACCACAGCTCTTTAGTAATTTCCAAAGTAACTCTTCTTTCCAGATTAATTAAAGTATAAAACCCACATACTTTCTCGTAGACCTGCCTCGTTTCAAATCTGTTCACTGGTAATTTCTCTCACTCGTAAAGACTGGAAAATCCCAAAACTGCCCCTAAGAAATTTCCCGAAAATTCACCATATCGCTCGAACCAGATGGCATGTCATTTGAACGACTGCCACGTGTCTCTCGAGCGACTTCGCGCGAGATGCAATCTCGCTTGAACGACTTCGCGCAGCTTCGCGCGAGACCTACTGTTTCGTCTTCTACCCAGAATTTCAGCGATTTTTCACCATTTTTAACCATAAAACTTCTAAATTAACATCTCAAACTCCAATCAAACAGTTCCAATTCGAAACCTAACAATTACATATGGATTCTAGCATCCTAGAAATCATTAAATCATTTCGAATCATCCAATAAATATGAAATCCCCAAATTTATTTATTAAAACCTTAGTTCCTCAAATTCTTTTTCCAAGAACACATGATTTATAGATTCGTTCTACACATAAGTCCATCAAAATGTAACTTCTATCTTACATATATGAAGGGTTCAATCTAATTAACCTCAGATTCGAATTATACATCCTAATTCTCCAATTTTTCATCACTTTTCATGAACAATACATATTTAGAACAACCATATACTAACATGAATATGGTTATTGCTAAAGGACAGCAAATAATAAACACTTGCCTCAAGTTAGTCATCTGATTTCTTGACGTTGTTGGTATGGGCGTGTTCCCCTTGTCCCGATCTACACGATGGTGGTGACGGATGTGGAAGGTAGTGTTAATTTGGCATTCCCTGTTTGAAATTGGTTCTTCCTCACACCCTCTATGACCGTTATTTGCTTTTTGTATCTCTCAACCCTAATGAACCTCTCGTGGATGATAAATTAACCCTCAACTTTCGTCCATTAATTAAACCTAAAAATACAATTTACCATAATGCCCTCTCGGGGTACCGGTTAGGCCTAAAATTACCCCGAGACCCAAATTAAACACCCGGGTATACTATTCTGTCTATCTTGACCCTTTTGAACTCAACGGCGCACTCGAAATGACCATACGAGTTACCCAAAAATAATTAATCTTTTATTCCATTAAATTAGTCCCGACACGACTCACGCGCGCGTCTGACTTAATTTATTAAACTGTCGTATTTCTTATTCTTAATAATTTATCGAAGTGAATAGTTCCATATTACATATCACACAGTAATATTCAATCAATAAGTATTAACCCATGGCACGTTAGTTAATATTTATTTTCAAACTGGATTAATTAACAATTAAATTCTCACATTTTAATTCAATTAATCCCACAATAATAATCTATCCCGTAATGATTTAAAACATAAAAATATGGGGTATTACAGAATACATCATCGTGGAGTCATCAATATATACTCGGGAACATATGCCTGACTCGACCAACGTTGATGACATTAATGAGTTCGTCGATGATGGTGGTCATGTGATTGGAAAACGAGTGAAATTAACGAGTTTGCAACATGAACAAGTAGCTCGTTATCTATTTGACACATATGAACATGTCGAAGAATGAAAAAAGTAAGTTTAAATTATTTTAAGTTTTACATTATTTTAGAATAGTTTATATTATTTTATACATGATTAATTTTGTAATATGCAGAAAATATGAAGCCTGTGAGAACAATAAAAGACGAAAAATAACGGTACAATCAGATAGGGAATTTAGGTTGTGGTTGTCACAAGAGGAAATTATAATGCAAATGGTCGTTATATAACGTTACATTAAACTCAAACTTTACAACTAACCTAATTAATTTATCTATATTCTCAGCTCTTAAAGACGGGTGATGAGACATCAAGGCTTGCTCGTCTAGTCACTGGACCCTTGTTCATGGTATAAGAGTACAAAAAGTATCAATTGAACAGTTACGTATTTGGCGCAAAAGTGTACGAGGAAAGTACAAATGTACAGAAATCGGGCATTTCATACAAGACTCTTACTTTCTTTCGAGCGAGTGCAAAAGATAAAAACCTCGTTGAAGCTGAAATGACTTACTACGGTTTAATTCGAAATATATTTAAATGGTATTATATAAGCTTTAAAGAGGTTGTATTTTACTGTGACTGGGTAAGAGTTGAGGATTAAAATGCTAGTAAAGTTTATCCTTGCACCAATTTGATCATAGTTAACTTGTCCAAGTTGAATAGCAACGACCACGTGAGCAATGAGCCGTTTGTTTGTGCATTTCAAAAGGTCAACCAAGTGTTTTACTCGGAGTATATCAACAACGAGCCGTGGTCAATTGTCCTACATGCGCCAAAGCGTCTAAATAGTAGTGTGGATGACTTGGTTGTTCCTACCGAATATCAATCCATTTTTAATGATCCCGAATTTGAAACATTTTTTCAATTTGTAATAAATATTCCAATTTGTACTTTATCAATCCATTTTTAATGCTTTTAATTGATTTGCTTTTTATCATTTTCACTATTTTTATCTTTCTCTCTTTCCTTCGTATATGTATGTGAGGGGGGGGGGGGGGGGGGGGGGGGGCAATGTGTGTGTAGTGTGCGTGTGTGTGGGCAATATGGGTGGGGGTGGGGATGTTTCGAATTTTTAGTAATTGTACATCTTATGAGTTAGATGTTGTTGTTTTGGAATTCAGAATTGAGGTGTTAAATAGTAATAATTCATTTGGATTTGTAGTAATTGTACATATCTGCATGTCTTCTTCTAATTCATTTGGATTTGTACTAATAACAACATTTTTTTTACAGAAAATGTCTCCTTCAGGTATTAAGGCGAGGATGATGATGATGTCGTCTGGGCTCGGTGGTAGCGGAGGCGACAAGGGCTCTTCGGCCCCTAGGCTCCCCATATGGGGCAAATTGGGGATGGCCGTCGAGAACAAGACGGGGCAATTAGCAAGATCCCTCGAGCTGGTAAAGACTATCATCGGCCCGAGGTACACTAGTTGGAGGGAGGTGCCAAATGAGCTCAAGTTAGCTATTTGGGTGGCACTACAGGTAATGTATTTATATTTATATTTATATGAACATTTCAATTTCGATTTCAATTTGAATTTCATTTAATATTTATATTTATATTTATTCGCAACTAACATTGTATTTGTTGGACAGGAAGAATTCAGCCTGGACCCAAAACTACGCGATTCCGTCTTGGAGAAGTTGAGGGAGCAACACAAGACGTGGAAGAAAAATATGCGAAACCGATACTTTGGGAAGACTTGAGACTCCGTTATCCGAATGTGTGATTCTATCCCGCCGAAGGAGCCGATCTCATTGGCACAATGGCAAAAGTTCATTGACAATGAGATCGGGGAGCGACAATTGGCATCTCGCCAATCGGGGAGGGAAAATCGGGCGAAAAAGACAGACGTGCACTACTTCGGCCGGACGTCTTACGCCAAGGTGGAGCATAGGATGATGGTAAGATTTAATTTTTCTATAATTATAAAAATATGTTATTCAGCATTATTTTACTTTGCGGGGCTGATACTAATTTTGTATTATTTTATTTCAGGGGACGGGGAGTGACCTGGGGGTATGCCACATAGGCTCGATACTTATATGGCTATTCGGACGAAGAAGGGGAAGGATAAGGAGGTGTCCCCGATTGTCGCGTCCACGATTGTAAGTAATCCGACAGTTTACTTTTTGTTAATTACGTTATAATTTTTTTATTTACTTATTTAACTAATCATGTGCTTTTTGTCATTTCAAGCAAAGCTTAAAGAAGTGCATGAGTCGCAGTCTGATGTCGACAAGGTATCTTTGTCCACAGACACACTCAGCCAAGTGCTTGGCGCTGATCGCAAGGGGAGGACAAGGGGAGTGATCTCGCGGGTGGCCAAATCTAGGATCATCGGATTGAAGATGAGCAACACCAGGTTGGCTCGAACGGCGGACTCACATGACGCGAAGCTATCCCATTTGGAGGCGACAGTCCAAGATATGTTCTCATTCGTGAAGCGTTCGTTGGGCAGAAACCGTAAAGGGAAAGATAAGGAGAAGGTGGTGGAGGAGGAGGTGTAAGAGGACGAGGATGTGGACCTCGCTGCTTCATCTCCGACACGTGCGGACTTTGATTATACAGTCCCCTATTTGGCTCCCTTCGATCGACCGATGTCGACACTTAGTTGGCCGACCGTGTTTATACAAGACATATTTGATGGACAGCGGATAGGGCGGGGGTTGAGGGAATCGAATACCGTTCAGGGTATGCTAGTTCATGGACATTTGCTTCAAGACATCGAGGCCAAGGTGTTCATCACGCATGTGATACCCAGGAAGGAGAACTCCCTATTGTGGTTGTGCGAACAATGCTGCACGATGCATATTCATCGGTGTATTAATTCGTATATCGTGTGGCCTACTCACCTCCTCAGACCTACCCCAAACTAGTAGTGACATTATTTGAATTGAATTGTTTTAAGTTGTTACATTTGAATTATATTTGGATTATATCGTGATGCATATTGTTTTGAATGTATATTTGCATTATCTCCATTTTATTTTGATATATGATGTTTGAATAGGTAAAACGTTGTTATAACAGGTACAAATATACTGCTGGGCAGTCGTAGTGGCCATACTTCCCAACAGATGTTTTTTCAATTCTATCCATAATTGTCATGGTCATTGACCATGACAAGTCCGCAACAAAGGAGACTTGTCACGGTCAATGACCATGACAATTTTTTATAAAATGTCACGGGTTTGTCACAATTATTAATCGTGACTAATCTTGTCAAGGTCATTGATCGTGACATGACCGTGACAAGTCTAATGAACTTGTCACGGTTAATGATCATGACAAATTCGTGACAACAAACGTTGTCACCCCCAGACTTGTCACGGTCAATGACCGTGACAACCGGCAGATTTGGTGTAGTGAGGCCACTACTTCCTTCTGATCATCCGGTGGAACTTTATCCCTTTTCGCAGTATCGGAATCATTTCCATCATTCCAAGTAAACTTTGCTACGAAATCTACTAGTGATTGTCCCTTGACTGCGCTTCTCGATTGATAAATGATTTCAAACTCACCACTATCCATTAACCAAGCTATTAACCTACCCGATTTCTAAGGTATATGAATGACTTTCCTAAGTGGAGTATTAGTTAGTACCACCATTGTATGTGCCTGGAAATAGGGGTTCATCTTTATTGAAGCGTGGATTGCGGCGCACGCTAGCTTCTCCATCTTTGGGTAATTTAACTCTGTCCCTTACGGAGATTTGCTATTGAAATAGACAGGCTTATGAATTCCATCATCGTCTCGGACAATAGCAGCACTGATGGTCAACTCTGAGACACCAAGATACAAGAATAATTTCTCTCCTTGAATTGGACAAGAGGAGCATTGGAGAGCCGAGATAAGTCTTCAATTCTTGAAATGCCCTTTCACGCTCTTCATCCTAAGCGAAAGCTTTACTTAGAATTTTAAAGAATGGTAAACACTTGCCTGTCACTCTGGAGTCAAAACGGTTCAGGGCAGCCACTCATCTAGTTAACCTTTGGAAAACCTTGATTGTTCTTGACGTCTGTATATTAATCAGCACCTTAATCTTAACGGGATTTTCTTTAATCCCCCTTTAATTAGCAATAAAACCCAAAACAAAATTCGCACCAACTCTAAACAAACATTTTGCCAAATTTAGTTTTATTCTATATTCTTCCATTGTATCAAAATTCCTCTTTAGATCGGCGACATGCGTCTCGGCTTTCACTCTTCGTAAGCATATCGTCCACGTACACATCCATCATTTTTCCAATTTGATCTTCGAACATTTTGTTAACCAACCTTTGATAGGATACCCCTACACTCATCAAGCCGAAGGGCATTACCTTGTAGCAGTATTTTCTTTATCCATAATAAAAGAAGTATTTTCAGTGTCCTCACTGTACATTGAAATTTGGTTATACCTGGAGTAAGCATCCATGAAGCTCATGGGCTCATGTCCTACTGTTGTGTCCACCATCTGGTCAATCCGAGGTAATGGGAAGCTATCGTTTAGGAAATCCTTGTTGAGGTCTGTGAAATCAACGCGCATCCTCCATTTTTCGTTCTGCTTGGGCACAACGACAACATTGGAAAGCCATTATGGGTACTAGATCTCTATAATAAAATCTGCGGTCTGTAATTTCTTTACCTCGTGTTAAATCACATCATACCTATCTCTTGTAAAGGTGTGTCGCCTCTACTTTATTAGCTTATCATTTTCATCTACATTTAGCTAATGGCATATAATTTTGGGGTTAATCCCAGTAAAACGCCATGACTCTAGGAAAATATACTCTACCTCTCTCTCAGCAACTTGATTAATTCCTCCTTTATTTTTGCTCTTAGGGACGAGCCAATTTCGACGAGTTTTTTCCAGTTCACACTCATTGAGGATGATGGACTCTACCTCCTCGACGGGTTCTCCCTTTTGAGTTTTCTTTCATCCTTTGGGTCGAGGGTATGAATGTTCTAAGAAGTTGTTTTCCTTTTGTGGGATTCCCTCTCTTCGTTCGAGGTGAAGTAGCACTCTCGGACCTCCACTTGATCACCTTGCACTTCCCCTACCCTGTAAGGAGTCATAAATTTCATCATTTGGTGTACAGTGGAAGGCATAACTTCAAATTATTTTAGTGATACTCTCCCCTGGATGATGTTGTAGGGAGACAAGACATGTTTATCCATCACAAAGAAACTGACTTTTCTGGTCAAACACTTTGGCCAGGTTCCTATGCATATGTCCATCTCAAAGACTCTGAGCGGGTGCACACTACTAAGCTATCCATATCAACTTTCTTGAGCTTTCCCAGCTTGACCTCAATCTCGTCCGAGTTAACCTCGACCCTTTTGGGTGTCGTTTTTGCCTCAACTACACGAGCCTCCCAATCGATCGGCTCAGTACCTCCACCTGCTAGTCCTTCACAAATCATTTTAACGCCAAGGAAAATCATGTGCAAATTACCTTTTGCTGTCGGGAGTTTTTTCGGAAGGTCGAGGTCATCGTCGCCGCTGTTGTCTGAATCTTCTTCGCTTTTATTTGCTTGAACTTATTTTCTTATCTTGTTATCCTTTGTTTAGTTAAACCTTTTCATGCGCTCGTCTCGGGCACCACTCTTACATATTTTCTAAGTTTTCCCTGTTTTAACAGTTTCTCTATGTCGTCTTTAAGGGTGAATCAGTCGTATGGTCGTGGTCCTGGTAGAACTCGCACCATTTACTTATCTCTCTCTTGTGAGGTGGGGATTTTAACTTCTCAGGCCACCTGAGCTCCCTATTGTCTTTTATTTCGTTCGATATCAAATTTGGGCTTATAATTAGAGGATTATACTTGGCAAACTTATCATCGTTCGAGCTATTTTCCCTTCCTTGTCTTTGTTTTGGCCAGACTTACCATTTCGTGCCTCCTTCATGTCACCTCTCTTGGTCGCCATGGCCTCCTCTACATTCATGATTCTCTCGGCTGTAGCCAGAAGTTTTGTCATGGACTTTGGAGGATCCCCGGAGAGGTTCCATGGGAGTTTTCCTGGCCGGAGCCCACTGATGAGGGTTGTCATCGGAATACTCTCGTCGTAATCTTCCACCTCTAACTAAGAGAACTTGTGCCACATGATCAAAACCACTGTAGATCAAAATATACTACCACAATTTCCCAAAAGGTCCTTATATTCCGAGTCATATGCCAAAAGTCATTGATCGTCCATACTTAATGGTCATCATTCATCTCTTTTTAGTTGGAGCATCCACAATGGTGAATTATAATGAATGGTAAGTTTAGAGAATGAAAACGTGGTTTTGACTTTCATTGATAGGAAACTCCACAGTGGTGGAGCATGAAGAATTGGCAAAGTAGTTTCTTATGAACATATGTTGTTTGTAGGAAATCAAGGTTCTAAAAAACGCAGGGCATGACCAAGGCGTGGAGGCCAAGCCTTAAGCCTTAGAAGCCTAGGCGGGCCTTGGCGTGAAAGGCGTTTAGACATTTTTAAATATATTTTAATATTTTTTGACTATGACAAGGCCATTTAAAATACTAAATTGGTACATACCTTAAAAATATGTCTAAATATTTGTAAATTAAAATACTATTTTTTTAAAATACAAAAAAATTGCATCTTTTCACGCCTTACTTCTAAAAAACTAGTGTTTTTTCACGCCTTACCCAAAAAAACGCGCGTTTTTTCACGCCTTACCCCAAAAAACATTGACCATCGTTGACCACGCCTTGATCCATGCCTAGGGCCAAAACTTGGCGTATCTAAAAAGCCTCGCGCCTAGGCGCGCCTTGGCGCCGCCTAGGCGCGTTTTTTAGAACACTGTAGGAAATAAAAAAAAATATTTCTTACAAGCAACAAAAATTCGTATGAATTTTTACAAATATTTTTTTAATTGTATTAACTAAAAATAATGTTCCTATGAACTACACTAGTTCGTATGAATTCATATGAACTTCTGTACTTAGTAGGAGCATTTATGAAATTCATAGGTGTTCTCTACATTTAGAGAACGGCTACAAATCCAACTACGGATTCTCTTTCCCTTTTCTCACCATTGCCATTGCGGACAACACAATTTGTAAACTACAAATCCTTCTGTCTTCTTTCCCCACCATTGTGGATGCTCTTAGAAAAAAAATATCATAGTCGTATATATGTAGATATCACATAAGGTGGACTATTAGTCCACTACAACCAAGTACCAAAGAAGGTTAAAAAAAAGGAATACGAAACATTAAAATAAAAAATAAATAATAAGTGAATCATCTGTGATCCTCTCTGCAACAAGGCAGTGAAAAACATAAGTTTACCCATGGGAGACGAGCGACTAACCATCCACAACCAAGAACTTTGGCAAAATACAGCAATCCAGGTATGCCTTATTACACATTTAGAGATTCTTTATCCTTAAAGTGACTTCCATGCCGAATTAATAATCTTGATGACCCTAGATATGCCATCTCCTTATTATTACGAAGATTTTATCCATCGGCCTTTATGGGTCAGCCTCTTAGGATCGACCTCATATGGACAGTCTCAGAAGGGTTGGCCAAAATCAGAAGAAAATGTATGAACCACTAAAATTCACCAAAAAAGGTAATTTCGTCATTCCAAGACCAAGCAAGGTCGAACTTAGGACTCTGTGGTGAGGCGCGCGGTGTTGGGTTCGATTCCCCCCAGATATGTCAGTATTTAAGCGGGGATCATGTAGGTAGTGGGCCCTGCGCAACGTCCCCCTTGTTTAGCTTGCACGAGGGAGTCCAAAGGGCCCATTCATGTGTAGGTTCAGGGTTATAAAAAAGTGGCTACACATGGCATCATCACACATGAGGAGAATAATCACGTTCCCCGAGAACATTCCAGAACAGGTGGCGTGCATCCAATGTTGACATTTTCCATGTGACTTGGGTTGCACATCACCCTAAAGTCACCTATAAATAAAGTTATACTATTACTTGCAAACTAAATCATTTATTCTATACTAAAACTCTGTAGAAATCACTTTAGAGAAATAAATTACTTATACTCTAGTAAATTGTAACGCACCTCAAGTATATAGTGGAGAATGAACTACTCAAGAGCGGATATAGACCTAGTTGGCTGCACCACTCTACAATTATGTATGTTTGATCTTGTTTACTACATTTAATTACTTTACTTACTGTTTATCACTCTTGCCCAGAACAAGTTCTTTTCATGACTCATTAAGTTACCTTCATACTGTTAGAGTTACCATTTATGTGTAACATCAATCTGGCACCATTTATGGGAAACAACTGATTAACTCAGCTGATTTCCCTCGGTGAACTCGCTCACAACCTGATCATAGGCACAAATTAGATATGGATCTATCATATGAAGGCTTGAGTTTAGGGTTTATCCTTCTTCATCTTCAACATAGCTTTTGGGAATTTTATGAGTTTCATCACAGTTTAATTACAAACTTGATGGAAAGCACTATACGCCTTCATAATTTCTGGAATTTAATATTAAAAGTTCATCCAGTCCATCTTTATTTCTATTTGTTCATCAGATTTGAAAGTTTCGGGGTAAAATATCAATCCCGAAAGTTAGATATAAAAACTTACTATTCAACTTCTTATCGAAAATGTCATCAGAGTTAACTCCACCATCGCCTTCCGACAAAATGAACGCCCTAGGCACCTCCCTGCCGGAGATAGAAGAGCTCATCGGAGCTCTAAAGAAGATGCATGCAAATCAGGAGAAAATGCAGTTGCAGATGATGGAGCTCAGGAGGTGCGATAAACCCTCATACTTAGGCAGTAAGAGGAAGCAAAAACCATCTAGAGGAATTGTTGCATGCACCGAGGAAGGTTGGCCCATCGAACGTGGTATAGTCCCGATAGTTGGAAATGGGATATAAAGGGGAAGACCCTTATGGCGAAGAATAATGGGATGAAGAGGAGGTTGAATCACAGCCAATGAGCCAAGATCAATCCTATCGACCAGGAAGAACTTTTTATATCTCGAGGACTGAAAGGGGAACTTGGACTGAACACCCATCCCTTTAGTAGAAAGCAAGTGCATTCACTAGGCTCTCGAAGCCTTCAGCCTTAAGTATGTTAGGACCTAGATGCAGAGGACCTCCTCCGACTAAAAGCTAAAGTGACATGAGGCAAATCTCCGAGGGGCATAGAGGAACATCGACCCCAAGGGGTTCGACCTATGTTGGACCTCGATACTTGTCTCATATATTGACTAACAGAAATTGAGGATCCTCGAGGAGAGAAGGATCGGAGGACAACCATCCAGAAAGATAAAATCCCTGGAAAATATTTATTAAGAGATTGGAGAACAAGTTAGGGGACCTGATAAAGAGCAAAAATCCCTTTGAAAGAGGATTTATGGAAGGATATTTCTTCACCCAAGAAATTGTTAGCTATCCGACTCCCCTAATATTTAAACCTTAAGAGGTAACACCAAAATACGATGGGAGTGAAAACCCCATTCATCATGTTGAGACGTATCAATCAGTTGCTGGCATTTATTCTGTACCGAATGAAATGAGGTGTCGAGCTTTCTCAGGCGCTCTTTCAGGGGCATCTCACGTGTGGTATACGAGTCTGCCTAAAGGTCGGATCAAAAACTTCAAAGAGATTACTAAAAATTTCATACACAAATTTTTCTTTGGATTGAAACCAACAAGGAGGGTCACACACCTCCTTAACGTCCACTAAAAAATGCAGGAGGCTCTCATACTTTATCTCACGATTTAATAAAGAAAAACTTAAAGTTATTGACTATGATGAGAAGATAGTCATGACAGCCCTCATCAATGGGCTACAACCTGGAAAACTTTATTGTGCTCTCTCCAAAGATCCCTCCTACCATAATAAATGAAATTCTAGCTAATGATGGAAATGTTATGGCGACCGAAGAGAGAATGGAGGCCAACAAAGGAGAGCTTAAGGAGGATGGGTCTAGAAAGTCTTCACAAGCAAGAGACAAAAAAAAGGAGGGTAAGAAATCATAAAGGTAAGTCCATCACATCTTAAATGAGATGATGAAGAGGTCAAGTGGATCGGGAAATTAAAATCCCCACCCAACGAAAGATATAAGAACAAGTATTCTGAATTTCACAAAGATCATGGCAACAACATCAACGACTTTTACACTCTAAAGGATGAGATTGAAAAGCTTATTAAGAAAGGTCGACTGAACAGGTTTGGGAATCGAAATGGTCATCCTCAAGAGAACAAAAATTTTAGGGGTTTCCTTCCCGAGATAGAGCAAACAATAGAGAGTGAAAAACCGAAAAAAGATGAATCGAACAGTGAATCTACCGAGGAGGATGTTTAGTTGTCTGAAATAACCAAAGCTCCAAAGGCAAACCTATACATGATTTCATTTGGCATGATGATGATTTCAGGAGGAGTATCTGGTGGAGGAACTGAACCATCTGACAGAAAGGCTTATGTATGGGAAGCGAAGGTAGGTTCGACGAATGGATTTAAATCATACAACATAAAAGGAGGAAGAAATTCATCCTAGGAAAGTGAACATCTATCGTTTGATAGTTGGATTTTCTAGAATGGATTTCAAGAACATCCTTTACACACACGATGATCCACTAGTCATAAGACTCATGGTCAACCAATATAATGTTTCCCAAATTTTCATTGATGGAGGAAGTTCGGCAAATGTAATTTTTTGGAACTATTTTAGAGGTTTAAAACTAAATGTGAAGATGTTAAAACCATACCACCAACCCCTCATCGGCTTCAGTGGGGAGAAAGTCTTCCCACTTGGTATGATATAATTGGACATATGTATGGGAAAATGGCCAATGTGTTTGATGAAGAGAGTAAACTTATTTGTCATAGACCAGCATGTGATATTAGCCTACAACATCATCTTTGAAGCCATCCCATCTACAATTCATCAAATGATGAGACTTCCTACTCATGTTGGAGTAGGATAAGTATGTGGAGATCAAGCGGGGGAAAGAGAATGTTACTTCACGTCTGCTGAGCAAAACTAAGCTTATAAGAACATGACCACTTCATATAATATCGATACTCTCGACCTAAGGGACGAGAAAAAATTAACAAAGGGTGAGGCAACTGAGCAGGTAGAATTGGTGGTTCTCGATGAAGAGGACCCCGAAAAAACCATGCAAATAGGCTTGTCTTTGACGCCCAATATTAAAACCAAGTTGGTCAAGACTTTGAAAGAAAGAAAGGACATCTTTGCGTAGTCGCACAAAGATATGCTCAGGGCTGATCCTGAAACTATATGTCATTATCTGGATGTTGATCCCTCAGCCAAGGATGAAAAGAAGACAATTTGCTCTCGAAAGATATCAAATAATTCAGAATGTAAAGAAGTTATTTGATGTGTTTTATAAAGGAAGTCAAATATCCATCTTGGTTGTCTAACATTGTTCTTGTACCAAAGCAGAATGGTAAGTAGCGCATGTACGTCGACTTTACCAACCTGAAAAGGGCCCTGTCCGAAGGACTACTTTCCTTTACCTCAAATAGATCAAATGGTAGATGTCACTGCAGGTCATGAGCTCATGAGCTTCATGGATGCATACAGCGGCTACAACCAGATTTCTATGAATGAAGATAAAACGATGAACATCTGGTGCGGTCCAAACGGTGGAAAATGAACTTCCACATCCGATTGGTGGAGCTTCAATCGGGTTTCTCATTCATAATGGGAGAGAGTATTGATATTCACCGGTACTTGCGTTGTTAGGAGAAAACAAGGCTAGAGGTACCTTCTTGTATCAAGTAAAACTTTTCAAGATGAATGAGATCGTAGGCGCACCCGAGGTTTTTTGTTCCCCGAGGGGATTTTCCTCTTAGATCATGTGTTTGTACCAAGGTTTTAAAAAATGCGGGGCGTGATCGAGGGGCGGAGGCCAAGCCTTAAGCCTTAGAAGCCTAAGCATAAAAAGGCGTGAAAAGGTGTTTAAGCCTTCTTAATATATTTTAATATTTTTTAACCAAAACAAGGCTATTAAAATACTAAAATTGTACATATCATAAAAATATGTCTGATTATATGCAAATTCAAATACTATTTGATTATTTTGGATGAGATAATGATCCGGTTAGTAAAAAAATTATTTTAAAATGCGATATCATTTCACTAAAGCATTGTTATTTTTAGAAAAAAGTGCGCCTTAAGGGTTTTACCAAAAATAAGGCGTAAAAAATTTAAGGCGAGACGTTTCTCCCAAGGCTTAAGCCTAGGCGAATTTTTTAGAACAGTGGTTTGTACTATAATTGTGTTTTAATTTTAGTATCTACAGAATTGAACATTGCCTAGACCCCTAGATCGCTCTAGAATTACAATCACCTTTGAACATGTGGGCCAAATTGACTAATTTCACTAGTTTTTCTTAAATCGATTTAAATTCACCAAATAACTCTAAAATTGGTTAGATCTAATTATTTGTAGTGTTTTAATCATTGTTCAAATAATTGATTCATGTTGATCATATTCACTCACAAATTGGTCTAAAATTGGGGTAAAATCACATAAGGCTAATATTGGGCAAAATTGAGCACAAAACCTATTCAACCCCTAATTTCACTAGTTTTTATTAAATCGATTTAATTTCACTAAATAACTCTAAAATTGATTACATCTAATTATTTGTAGTGTTTTAATCATTGTTCAAATAATTGATTCATGTTGATCATATTCACTCACAAAATGGTCTAAAATTGAGGTAAAATCACATAAGGCTAATATTGGGCAAAATTGAGCACAAAACCTATTCAACCCCCCACGCCATCGCACTCCACCCGACCCTCTAGTTTATTTATATGAACCTCTGTTCTAAAAATCCTGCCTAGGTTTAAGGCTTGGGAGAAACGCCCCGCCTTAAGATTTTTACGCCTTATTCTTGGTAAAACCCTTAAGGCGCACTTTTTTTCTAAAAATAACAATGCTTTAATGAAACGATATCGCCTTTTAAAGAATTTTTTTACAAACCGGACCATTATCTTATCCAAAATAATCAAATAGTATTTTAATTTGCATATATTCGGCCATATTTTTATGATATGTACAATTTTAGTATTTTAATACCCTTGTTATGGTTAAAAAATATTAAAATATATTAAGAATGCCTAAATGTCTTTTTACGCCTAAGGCCCGCCTAGGCTTCTAAAGCTTAAGGCTTGACCTCCAGGCGTTGATCACGCCTCGCGTTTTTTAGAACTTTGGTATGAACACAAACACACATTTTCAAACTGCCTACAATAGTTTGTTTGTTCATTCGCCTTATAGTTGCGTCTATCATCAATAGTTGCACCGGCGCGAAACTTGTTACTCGTCATCTCAGTTTTTCGTCAACATCCCTGATATTGGATTCAATTGTCGCAAAGACTAGTTTGAAAACCATCTCGTATTCTCGTCATCACCGGCCGTAATATTTTTGTCTATATTTGATGTCGCTGCCTCTCTCCCGTCTTGTATCACCAATGGTTGCACTATTGTCACACTGTTTGTTTGATGTCGTTGCAACTAAATGAGGGTTGCAAAACCCTTATTTAATGAAGATTAGGAACCCAAGTTTGAATGAGATGGACCACGAATATTACCTTAGGCTCTTTCTTAATAGTTGGTTCTACTTTTTTTTTTTTTTTTTTTTGGTAAAGGTCGGGCCACAAGTAGGAAAAACATGTTCAACTTGCAACAATAATATCCAAAGGTAACATCAACAAACGAACATAACACCATGTCCACGCAAGAAATTTCCACTGGAAATACCATATCGATGTAGTCAATCACAGCTAGAGCCACAAAAACGATCACACGAAAAATATTCAAATCCAATATCAAAGGAATATCATCATCAAATAAAAATTACCATATGCACGAGAACGCCTCTACAAACTCACTAAAAAAAACTGTCACGTCCACAAGTCAACCACCAAGATGTCGCCACTATGAAAATCCATGTGCCAACAAAGGGAATTTTCGCTCATCAACACACAACAAACGATAACAACGATTGGGCGGTTACAAAGTCCAAAAGAGGTGCAAACAATACCAACAAAGGAGTATTTAATCACTCATCAACAGCCACAAACAAAGAATTGAATGATGAGGCGTAAATATCTCAATAAAGGATTGTGTCAAAACTCACCAACACAACATACAACAAATGATAATGAATCTCCAATATGGTTCAATCAACAAAAAACTAAAAGTGATGAACACCTATCAACTACAAGTCATGACACTACCTGAGATCGATGAACAATTCCCAAGACAAAGAGTGAATGAAAACCCTGTCAACAAAGGAATTATGAAATACAATTATCACGGTGAAAGATAAAAACAAAAACACAACAAAAGGATGAATGGCTATGAAGAACAAATTAATACAAGACATCAATGATAAAGGGGAGGTCAACACAAATTCATATTAAAAAAAAATGAGAGGAAACCATATGACCAAATAATGCGAGGGATGAACACATACCACCCAGGAAAAAAATGGGGAGGAGGAGGATGCCATCCAACTAACATGTTGTCTAACACAAACCGACAAAATGTATACCTGATCTTAGGTTCCTTGCAGCCTATGCGATTACTCGTGCAGGTCTGGAAAATTGGTGGACTTGAAAGCCAAGTCAATTTGATTTGCACTTAAAAAAACGTAGACAAGGCAAAGAAACTCTCAAGCAAGAAGGCAAGAACACTTGGGCAATTTCAGAGCAGGATGAAGTTTCTGTGGAGGCCCTAAATCCCTTCTAGTTTTTGACCCGTCTACAGAATGCCAACTGAGGTGTAGCCTTAACACGCACAATATTAAAGTGCCCACTCCACGCAAATGCAGGAGGTAACTGGAAATACTGCTCGTCTGCACCAACAATTAAAGTCAAAAGGATTCGCGCTGTCAGAGTCTCTTTTCCCCTCAGATACATGAATTTGGAGAATCTGATATACTCGAATGTGGTTAAGACTTTGTGAAAATTCTAAAATGACACAACTTCCCTCAGCAAGCTCAACAGAGAGCTCAGCCAAGGTTCCATCAAGTAAACCTCAGCCCATTAAAAGTCATAGATGGCGTAAACATTTCCATTCAGCAGCTCATGACATCACAAGGCCCCACCTGGACCTCAGCAGCGTCTTGACTTGGACAAACAACTGAGTTAAAAAATTTCAACCCACTTAAGGTGGGTTAACATAAAATTCCCATGTTATGGTCGGAGCACAGATGACGATGCTTCAACCAATAATTTGTAACCAAATATGGAATACTTACAGGCTTTATTGATCACCTTTTCTTTCCCTTTTTTCTGCTACAAATGCTATGTTGTTAGTAAACCAAAAGAAAGAAAGCATGGTTTGTCAGAAAATAGAAATGCAAGCGAAAATAGTTTGGAGGACAAATCGTGACCATGGTGTCTAGGAAAAACGACAGAGAGAAAAAAAATAGAAAGAGAACGCAATCCAAAGCGAGATTTGTAAACCAATATTGTATGCAACGAAGGAACAATCTATAAAGAACATGTACGAGTATATTATTTATTTATTTTCATAATACATTATGTTGGTAATTTTGTAAATGCTGATTGCAATGTAAAACTTACATGGGTAGACACAATTGATGGACAAAATTAAACATTTGAGCAGAGTCATAAAACCAAGGTAAAGGAAAGACACGTTGGATTATTGGCTAAAATCCAACAAATTATTGAACTTGTAGCCTTCTACAATCACCTCTAGGTAGTTCTTTTGTTCCCTACAAAAGCTTAATCACGAAATCCAGGTGATGTATCGCTGAGGGATCTAGGCAATAGATTAGATGGTACAGTGTCCCCAAAAAGGAAGTCATACCAACCAGTTGTAGTCCATCCATCATCCATTGAGCACACTTGAAGGACATCAAAATCATGATGACAGAGGAAGAAGGAGACTGAACGCACCTCATAAGCTGATAGCTCAGCACCATCGGAAACATTCTGACAAGAAGGATCTTCTTGCTCACACACCACGTGGATTCCCAGCTCCCTTAGCTGCATACTTTTCCACAAAAACACCGAAATATTCATATCATCGCCAACTTCCAGCTGATTACCAAACTTCCAATGGCTTAACCATGTCACGCTTTTACCATCATCTGGAATGCCTATAAATGTTGGGCTATAGATCCACTTCAGGTTCTTAGTCTTATTGCTGATTTTAATGTAAAACTCATCCCAATTCTTGTTTCTAGGATCTTCATGACTTTTACCGGCATGTGCATACACAACGCATATATTCAAACCTACGATCTTCATATTAGGAAGTGAAGGCACACTAAAGCATATTGAGGACCCTGGACTCTTATAGCCGAACCAGCCAGGAACCTCATTCCCAGGAAGAAAAATGCTGAATATGCCAAATTCAAACAGTCCCTGCGCCATGAAAATCATAATATCTAAGTTTTACAGATTTGAACTCAAAAGTACCGGGGGTTATTTGTACTTTGAGATATAGTAGGTCTTCATAATACACTTTGAGATCCAAATTTTTCACTATTTGTACTTTGGGGCCCATTGACATTTAGCAACAGTTTGTAAGATTTTAGCGGTGCTTTTTTTCACAGGTGTCACAAAAAGTCGAAAAGGGCCCTGAATTTCATATAGTGAGAACATTGAAAACCAAATTGCATTACAAAAATTTACTCGGCCACAAAGCACAAATAACCCAAAAGTTTTATCTAAAGCGTGTGTGTGTTGAGAGAGAGAGAGCACCTGAAGGGGACCTTTCCTTGTTGTTACTGACAGGTTACTGAATATTTTAACCTCAATGTTTCCTATAGATTCCAGATGGATCAAGCCCAAGTTGCTGATTGTTTTCGCATCCATATTTCGAATGGGTTCTAATCTGAACAATCCATGGGCATCAACTAGTTTGTCACAATTATTTATGACCAAATCTAGTGAACTCGACATGTTTGGAAGATTTGTTACCATTTCCAGTGACGTGCAATCATATAGACCCAACTCCGTTAAACTCGCCGGAAGCTCTGGAAGTGATTGGAGGCTCTTGCAACTCTCTAGTCCAAGTGACTGGAGCATGGTAAGACTTTTGATGCTCTCTGGTAGACTACAAATTTGATTTCCACCTAGATTCAATTTCTGCAACAGGGATAAGCTACCAAGATCCCTTGGAATAGCATCATCACGTAGATTGCAGTTTGCAAGACTTAAATTTACTAATGAACGAGATAAAGAAGCTAGTGAAAAGCTTACAGAATCGCGACTTTTTCTTGGTTTCGACATCCAAGACCAGAAGAGTGTATTCAATGATATCTTCATCTCCACAGTGGAAGTGGAAGAAGGCGATTTATGAAAAGAAATTTTATCTGCACGGAGAACTTTCAAATATTCCATCTTTCCCAGCTCTGTAGGCAATTCATTGAGCTTTGAGCAACCAGAGAGAATGAGCTCTTCAAGGGATCTGAGTTGACTAATGTTTCTTGGAAGCTTCTCAAGATTTTTGCAGCCTTCAAGATTCAACAAAAGAAGCTCCCCTAATTCCCCAATGGATTCATGAATCTCAGTTAAATTTATGCAATAGCTAAGACTCAATCTCTCAAGATTGGGGAGTGCTGAGAAGTCAGGGGTTAATTGGAGCATATGAGAGTAACTGAGATCGAGGATTTTTAATGCTTTGAGAAACTGTCATTAAAATGAAACAATTTTTTACGAATGTTCATATCAAACAATTAAAAGGGAAGTATCAAAAAGGCATTATATACCCTTTCGTCTGTAAAAATAAAATTAACAAAATTATATACCTTTGTTCCTTTCCAAAGTTGTTTAAGACTGCTATGTTGCATGTCAAGACAAACTAGGCTCTCCAAAGGAAACCTATCAGGTATAGACTTCAAAGAGAACCCATGCCAACAACACCATCTCAAATTACGAGGCAAATATTCAAAGCCTCCGATGAGCCGTACATTATTGAGCTGGAGTAGTCTTAATTTATGCATCCTTGAAAATGCAGCAGTTTGGAAGTCCACTTTATCCAATGAGGGAAATGATTCTGTTGGAGAAGAATACATGGAGAGCCAAGAGAAGGCTCCAAGACGAAGTCGCTTTGATGAATTGCCTTCATATCCATCTCGAAAATCTTCAGAATGAAGTCGTTTCCCATTATTTATACTAAAGATAGGCTCATGCAAACTGATGCCTTCAAGTGTTTCTGTACCCTACAAGAAAAGGACTAAATAAGTAAGCAGATCATCAAATAAACATAATTAAATTGCATCAAACCGTGATTCTTACAGTTTTTTCTCTTAAAACACTCGAGGCATCTTTATGACGCCACAGTCTACTGCGTTTCCCGGGCTCCTTTGGTGATTCATGTCGTATAATTTCTCTTCCCATTTCCCGAAGCAGTGGATGCATCATAACCTTTTTATCCTCATTAATTGTCAGTAGACACCTATCAATGAGATTTTGAAGCCCAATTTTTGTGTAGAAATCACATCCATCTAGGATCGTAATTATAAAATCTTTGTCCCCTTTAACAAAGAAACAAGCAATATCAAGGAATAAATTTCTGTCATGGTCATCTTGTAAAGCATCATAGCTTATTTTAAGTTTCTTGAGGATATGATCGTTAGGAATAGTTTCCAATTTGGCTAACGCACTTTCCCATATATCTACACTTCTGCCAGATAGAGAAGAACCCAAAATTTGAAGAGCTAAAGGAAGCCCCCCACAGTAATTTACAACCCTCCTTGAGTGCTTTATGCAGACTTCAATGGGATGATTCTGTCCAAAGGCATGCCAACTGAAGAGCTCCAATGATTCATTAAAATTCAATTTCTCAACCTCATGTCCCGTATAAACTTCATGAGCCTTTAGCAACCTATCCTGTCTTGTGGTTAAGATAATTTTACTTCCTGGATAAAACCAATCTTGCATACCAAGTATTGCATCCAACTGGTCCCTTTGATCTACATCGTCAAGAACAAGAAGCACTTTTTTACAGCATAAGGCGTCCTTAATCTTAATGATTCCTTCATCAATATTGTGTATTTTTATCTTTCTCCCCTTTAGAATATCCGAAAGAAGTTGTCTTTGTATACGAATCAAACCATCGGGTTGTTCTGAAAATTCTCTGACGTTCGCAAGAAAGCTGCTACCTTCAAATCTTTCAAAGTTTAGGTTATAAAGAACTTTGGCAACAGTTGTCTTCCCAATCCCCCCCATGCCATGGATTACCATTATGCCAACTTCAGTTGACCCATCTCGTAACCAAACATTAATTTTCCTTACTCGAGTATCAATTCCAATCAGGTATGGGGCAACACTCAAGGCTGTGCGATTCAACTTATCCCCAACCACTTTAACAACTTTCTGAATAAACTTGGACTCGTGCCTAAAGATTGTTCAAAATGGAGGAGAAAGAATGGTAAGTATGCCATGATTTGAAATTAATTACAAAATTTTCTCCTACAAACAATAGAAGAGTTAGTAAGAGCAACTTCAATACTGCTCTCTACTTTATTAGTTTATAACTTTGGCTTCTCATTTATTTTGTCTATTTTTGTTATTTATTTTGTCATCTTTTGTATTGTTATTTATTTGTTTTGTAACATCCAAAAACTACATCATATGGATATATAGATAATGAATATTTAAAGTTGCAGCTTTAGGAATAAACTATGAAACAAATTGATTCTTTTAAGGACAAACAATGACCTTTCAAATCTTGCAGTCATTTAGCAATAATTTCAAACTGTGATCATTTCTAATGTGTATCAGTTATAGAAAAACAAAAAGATTTTTTATGAAGAGCAAGAGACAGCTGCCCGCAACTAAGAAGAATTCAACTCATTCAATCTCTATTCTCATTCATATTGTCCTTTTAACTGTAAGCTTATAAAAAAAATTACAAAAGGAACAACTACAATGTAATTATGGGGCCCTAAATACTTCCCTTAAAAAAAAGTACTTGGTGGCCAAGCTAACCTAGAGTCACATTGCCATTCTATGATCGAAGCAATGAAATCATACTTCTACTAATTCTACTCTAGAATATTCTTAATGAATATCCATATACTTCACTACTAAATAAAGGCTACAATAATAAATAATTACAAATAAAATTTCTCTTCACAATCAGTATCATCTCACGTGCGTGCCATGTCACTAAACAAATCAGTTATTTCTCTACTTTACCTATTCAACAAGAGATGTAAAAGGCATTTTGATGCTCTCTATTTTAGCTAAATGGTTGTTTTAGCCAATCTATTTGAGTTGCTCTAAGATATCTAAACTTTAAACAATGCAATGTGATGCGTACGGATAAGGCCCCCTTGGGGGTTCGCCCAGCAGCCGGAGAAGAGAGAGAGTGGGATTTATCAAGTTTTATTTTGTTAATTTTAGTATGATCTATTAGATTATCTTTAGGTTATTAAATTTATATAATTAAAATCCTTATTTATCGTTTAGTTAGGAAATCGTATTAGGACTCAGTTTTATATTTAGTACAAGGCATTTGGTCCTTCATTGTATTCATTCAATAATAAATGAGAGTTTTGTAGAGATTTTGTGTTCACATCCAGGGATATTAAAACTAGGTCGTCGTATTCTCGACTGAGATGCCGCCAAAGAAGCTCGACCGCATGGAGGACGTTGTCAATCACTTGTCGACCTAGTTGTCTCCCTCACTCCACCCGCCTCAGCTCCCTTGGTCACAACTAAAGGCACTGATGCTACCACCAGCACTGGCCACCGCCGCTGCCCGTCCCGCAGCCACCTGCCCGCAGTCTAACACCAGGCTCTCACAGGCATCAGCACCACAAAGAAGTCTCGCTGCAAGCCACCTGATACACGTGAAGCCCTATGCCACTGCCGCCAGATTGCCGTTGCCCGCCCCCTTTGTTCCCCTTTTGGGGGCCTCAACCCTTTGTGTTCTTCTTTATTGGCCTATGGACCAAGTCCCTATTGCAGCACCTACCACCACTGCTCTTCCCCGAAACTCACCTTTTGTTGACACCCTTAAGTGACCTCCGGCAAACCATAACTGGACCTATTTAACCTCTAGAAAACCCTCGTGAAACCCAAACAGGCCATCACCGCGGGATAGCGAGCCTAAATCAATTGCAACCCTCTAGATCTGGAACCCTGCATCTGACCTTCCTTGCCCTTTGCCGTCGACCAGAAACCTCGGCGACAGGCAAGGGAAGTTGACCCACCAGCGAAGCTTCCAATAGTTGTCTGTGCTTGGAAAACAACAACCTCGCATCGCAGCAACAAAAATGGCTAGGAAACCCCATATTGATCTCCAACCACCCCACACCCCATCGGCGTCGGCCGTCGCCAATGATCGCTGAAATTTGTCAGTGCCCAGCGAAGCTCTGGCAAGCCCACTCCAAACTCCAGCAGACGCCATCAAAGACCCTTTCCCTTCTGTCCTATTTTCGTCCCCCAGACCTATTCTAATACTCCAAATTACAATTTGCCCCCATGGCTCTTCAGCCCCATAACATCCCCCTTCTCTAACTTCCCGTGTCCACACTTCAGCCCCTGAAGTTTCTAAAGCGTAACAAAGTTTGGAAAATTGCAGACCAGACCCAAAAATTATTTTTTACATAAATGGTCCTTAAAATTTTCCATATGATTTTATGGGAGTAGAAAATTTTAAACTCATTGTGGAATTTAATTTTTGAGACGTCTCATGTGGCCCGATTTCAAGCCGAAACAACATTGATGCAAGGAATTTATTCGAAGTACCTATTCAAGTGGTTCGGGCATCTCCAATTCAATCCGCAAGCCCGAGGACATGCTGTTTTGAAGAGGGGAGGGAATGATGTGTACGGATAAGGGGCCCCTTGGTGGTCTGCGCATAAGCTGGAGGAGAGAAAATCAGGGATTTACCAGTTCTTTTTTTTAATTGATTTTAGTATTATCTATTAGTGAGTGGTGGTGGTGGTCTGCGCAGAAGCTGGAGGAGAGAAAATGAGGGATTTACCACCCCTGGAGTGGCACGAGCCCCACCGGGCCTCCAGTGACCCATCCCATGAGTTAGCAGCCGCTTGCGAGGGCTATTACCTGTGCAATATTCCCTCTTTCTAGATCTCTTTAGAATTTGAAAATTACACTATTAACCTCCCTGCTCTTCATCAAAAATAATCTATCCCTCCCTTCTATTCCCAAAATTACGCTTCAACCCTCCAACTTTTTGAAATTCCTGAAACAACCCTTCTCACTTACCTCACTTGTTCTAGGCAGTCCACCACCTACCGTGCATCCAATTTGGTTGCCAACTGCCAAGCATAGTGATTTGGGCTACGTTGAGCGAACTCGAGGACAAGTCTAGGGAGTTCGAGGTGTATTTTTGTGAGACTCTATGAGAAGTTGTGGAAAAGGTTAAAAAATGGGAAGCGAGCGATCTTATTTGTACGATGAGGAGATGGGGTACCATTTTGGACTCATTTTGTACAAGTATAATACGAGGAGTATTGTTTAAAGTATTATGAGAAAATTGACCTTAAGGGTAAGACACATTTGCCTGAGTTACGTGCATTCGCCAATGCTATCATAAGTCGTTTAGCCTTGGGTGAACCATCCACCTTGGCCTATGATATTGTTGCTTGTGACGGTCATTTCCCCTATTCATATATTACTTTTGATAACCTCACTTATGGTTGTTGAGGATTCCCTAAATCCTCTATTGGGGAACTCTTCAACATCTTTGTTAAGAGTTGTTGGGTCACTGAGACTAGATTTCGATATGTTGCAGTGTTTGATATTGGGGACTTTTACACCATTTTTCGAGAAAAGGTGGTTGGGTTCTGTATCTCAGATTTCTTTGATATTTTGACTGAGATTGACTAGGTGTCTCCTACTCACTTCCGAGATGCATTTCTGCTAGTGACTTCTTCCCACTTGTGGGGAACAAAGATGGTTATTCTTTTATAGTATGTTCAAGTGGTTTGCCTAATGTGACAACAACAGATTGGAAGAGCTTGTCTCATCATGGGATTATGGACACGATTGGGATGTTTTTGAATATCGTTTTAAGATGGTCCTTCAATGCTTACAGCTGATGTTATTGATAGAAAGCCTCGTCGGGTCGAGTTCTTGTTCCTCAGTCATGGCTTGGATTTTGGGCAGCGTAAGGCTATGTTTATGCTAGCATGTACGTCGGGCGTTTCCGAGGACAACTTCCCTCTCAGATGAGGGAGTGCAGCGATGATTGTGTAGCTCTGGTGATGGTTTCTTCTCCCACCTACATACTCGAGGTGAGATTTTTCAAGTGGAGAAGGATGATGTATATGCCGGGGGTTACTTGTAATTTTTATTTCTATCTATTGCTTTATTATTATTAAAATAAATTAATATTCTTTATGAATATTTTAGAATAGGTTAGTTACAATAGTGATGTCATGGCTTAGGTCATTAAGCCCATGACATCATAGGTTATTTTGGCCACCAATTAGTGGGGACCCTATAATACCATTGTATTCTCTAATTTTGTTACAACTATCAAGTGATTATAAATGAATGAGAATGAGTTGAGAAAAAAAAACTAGTTCTTAATATGATTTGTTATTGTTGTGTGTAATTTTTATTTCGTTTACATCAATAAAATTGATTCCTCTACATCTAGGAATGACGAAGTTCCTTCTTTTCAAACGATTCTGTAATATGTTATATATTTATCACTTAGAGATCAAAATAAAAGGAGAAAATTGAAATGTATAAACAATATGAACTTTAACTTATAAAAGTTATTCAAAAATAATCTCCAACTAGTTAAAATCTATATTCGAGATTCTAATTTAGAAATGTGACCCCAAATTTCTATTTCCACTCTCGATTTCTTGTATTCCCTCTGATTAGATTAGATGTTCTCAAATTGACGTCTCAGATAGAAGTATCGTAGAAATGCCCTTAATCTAATCACGTGTTCTATATTCTACTGGTACTTAAATCTTCACATAATCATGGAAACTATCCAGAGCTACACATTATAAGGACAAAATTTCCAATTGAGCCCATTGTATGTTATTTGACTTATTTCCAGAACAAAATTGTGTTTGAGTCATAGATAGATTTTTTATTGTCACGATCCCACTCAGTCTATGATATGAAGTTTATCGAAGACGTTGCGGCCAAGCTTCAAAGCTAAATCATGCCGAGTTTAATGGTGCATATTTCTCGTCTTCATTCAGATTGCATTCCGAGATCACTCAAGTATGAATGCGTAATGTTTATGGGACTTGAAAAATGTTTTTAAAATGTTATTTTATATATAAATGTTTTTAAAATGTTAAAAAGTGTTTTAAAGAATTTTAACTTCGTTTATTCTGGGATAATGATTGTTGAGAGTCGTATGGAACCTTCCCTTATGTTTAGATGGTTCAAACGACATTCACAGTCGTTCAAACGACATGTGGAGGTCGCTCAAACGACATGGCTTTATCGTTCAAACGACATAGTATCTCGTTCGAACAACATCTCATCTCGTTCGAACGATGCGCCGACTTAACTTTTCTATTTAAGGCGTGTTTCACTCAGAATTTCGTAAGTTGCAGAACCAGAAAATTAGTTTATACACGGTACGTTTTCTACACAAGCTTTCTAAGGTTTTCAAAGTCTAAAAACATTCTTAGAGTTTAAAGATCCGAGATTTCATTCACATATGCGATAGTGATCTTTATTTGCGTCAATTGGAGTTTGTTCATACATTGTGAACAACCTGTTTCGTTGGGTTTTGCGGTGAAGAAACGGTGGAGCCCGTGTTAACATCATAGACGTTGCCAAGCTACATCAATGGACACCGAGACATTCGTGAACGCGTGTGCTGTGGACAAGTATCACGGAAGGGCATCTGTGTGGGCACTGTAGAGGAGTGGTTGAAGATCAGAGGAGCGTCAAGACTTGTGGGGGATCGAGTCGTTGAGTAAGTCTATCGTTTGTAGTTTTTAATACCACATCATAGTGATTGTCTGGCTTGAACCATTCGAGGTTTTTTCCCTTGGTGGTTTCCTCGTACATTCGGCGTCGCTTTTGTGAACTTATTTCTTTTACTTGCTTTAATCACCTAGATGCATGTTTAGAATTAAACAAGATAAAATTGGACTTAATTGAAATAAGTTCACATACTTGGTGCGTATTAACAGTTGGAAAAAGTTTTTGAAAAAGAAAATTTTGTTTCATCATCCTTAAAGCACATTTGATTGAAAAATAAGGGGCCTACACACATGATGATGTGTATATTAATAATGAGGGAATGTATGAGGCCTTACCTCTTTTTTGTTTGCTAGGAAGGAAGAACGGAAAAGTAAAATATGCATAATGTATTTTACCAATTATATTCGTGGACTAAAAAAGAGGACTTTATTTAATATTTTATTACATATGGATGATACTAATTATTGCTCCAATATAGTAATTAAATGCCCAATCCAGTTATTGCTCTCCACTTCCCCTCCCCCCTTTTGAAGGAATACAATTTAGTGATCTAAGAAGAAAAAAGCATCCTTCTGCATTCCCTTCCTTCCTTTTCCTTTCTTCCACTTTTCCATTGTACCAAACAGAGTGTAAGGAAGGTAGATAGAATGGATGAGAGACAGAGACAAAAGGGTGTTGCAGATATATTACTAAATGAAATCAAAGAGGCAAAATTATATCCAAGGAAATTTATACCCTTTATAAAACTAGATATGTTTCTTACATATATTTAAATATGGCTACGCATAAATCTTTTTATAGTTTTTTTATACATAATCAACAAGATATCTAAATATAAATGAAATAATAATATATTATTATTAAAATTAATTAAAAAATTCAATCAAGCACAGGCATCGCGTGTGCTGAGGTGTCTAGTGTAAAGAGTGGCCGAAGACTCGTAATGTGAAAAGATCCACGAAATGGTGTCAGACGCTGAGAACCTAGAGGCATCTCTCCTTTATATATAAAAGAACAGTAATAATATTCTTAAGTTAAAATGCCGCCAACTATAATAAGAAATATGTTATGCAGTGTACAAGCACTACTATTTGAAAATATACACTTCCTTAATCAAAATGCATTTGACTGTTATTTGCCATCCAAGCTTGGTTAAATTATTGGTTTCTAGTATCCCTTTTCATTGGATGTTAATTTAGAGTTATTTTCAGCTGTTAAGAGAAGCATAACTATATAATGCATAAGAAAAGGCAAGAGGATTTTACCCATCAGCTTCATTTTGTGAAACCATCCCTCCTAAATCTGCAACTTCTCTAAGTGCTGTCCTCCACCCTTTCAGTTTACCCATCCATTCATATTGTTTTGCATCAGTTTCAGCCTTGAATTTCTCCTCATGCCGGGCAAATGCTTCTGCAAATGCTCCCGTCTGCTTCCTCACTTGAGATGGATCCACGTCATAGAAGAGCGGTAAAACTACATGTTTGGATGTCCTCTTGCGTTCAAGGATCAGAACAAGTTGGTCAAGGCACCATCCAGAAGAGGCATAGTCTTGGGACAGGATAACTACTGAAATCCTTGACTGTTTAATTGCTTTCTGCAACTCTAATTTTATATTTTCTCCTCTCTCAATCTCGCCATCATTTCTAAATGTGCGAAACCCTGCACCTATCAAAGCTGTATAGAGGTGGTCGGCAAACTTCTTACGGGTATCTTCACCTCGAAAACTCAAGAACACATGATAAGCACGTTGAGAAGTCGAAGAGGTGGCTTCTTGGGTCCTCACCGCAGCCATTGGATCAATCAATCTATCAAGGCACTTGACATTTTGAATGAAAAAGAAAAGAAAAGAAGAAATCCTGTCAACTCACCACGGTTATGTACATATATATATATATATACACACACACACACAAATACTGGTGAAGTAAATACTTCCATAAGAGTATGCTTCGTGGTCTTTCTGTAAGGTTGGCGCATTAGCTCACACATAACCAGAATCAGTATTTCAGATTTACAATGTTATAAAAAGGAAAATTATGAATTCTTATCTGTACTTATATAGTATGATATAAAACAAAAGCAGTACGTAAAATTTTAGGAAATAATACAGTTTTTTTAGTTATATACTAGTACATCCCGGTACCGATGGTACGCTAGTTATTAGACCTCGGCACAGTGGCATATATTTAGGATATAATACAGTTTTCGTCCATGACGCAGACAGAAATATATAACTAAAATGAATTTAAAGTAATCTCAGTATCAAAACTGTATTGGGTATACACGTGAAAGGCACATATATAAATTGTTTTGGAGTAATAGCTACACTACTACCCATACCCAATGTACACGCGCCATAAGGACTAATATAGTAAGATTCTTCTTCTAATCACATGCAACTAACAATATTTATCACGACATAGCCATAACAGTGGGATACGCGCATCTCGTTTTCCCTCAAAAAACTAATCTTAAATGTGTTGAACATATAAAGAGACTTTTCACAACGGTTTCATTTCCAAAGATAATTAAATATACAAATAAAAGGAAAAATCATATCCTATGACGGTTTCATTATAACATATTCATGACAAAAAATATCAAATGAACATCTACTTCAATGAACTTTTTGAGTAACCTGCGTAACCACGCAATTATTATACTAAAATCAGTCATGGGATTCTAACACCAAAAAGCAGGGTTAGATAAGGAAGTTAATAAGTAAAAAACATAGGGTTAGATAATGGAGTTAATAATCCAACCACTGTTTACACTCGAGACTAAAATTTCAGAAAGCCAACCAAGATCACAAACACAGAAAAAACCTAAATCAAAACCGTAAATACATAAAGATCTATTCAAATCCCTATTGGAAAACCTTAACATCTTATTTATAATAGAAGCACAATCCACACCGGAGCAGCAGTGTGACAGGGAAGATCAATTAAGATCTGTGCCATAGATGGACTGAGAGTAAGCCCTGCTGTAGATGAAAGAGTGAGAGAGAGAGAGAGAGAGAGAGTTTCAATTTTGAAAGAGTGGTTAGAGTGATAAGGCAGAAATGTGTCAGGAATGTTCTGTACGCATATGACTGTTGGAACTATTGTAACTGATTCAAAATTCAGTTCGGCAATTATAGTTTAGTTAGTTAGGAATTAGTTACAAACACAGCTATTGAAGATTCGTTTGTTGATGCATAAATAAGCCAAGGCTAATCAGATGTAATTCATTCAAGAAATGAAATAATATTTTCTCATTCTCTCGTAATTCTGTTCTCCCTCTTCTCTTTCTATTTCCTTGTTCTTATCAAAACCTCATTTGTATGTCATAATTGAGATGGCGTGACAAGAATTGGTATCAGAGAGCAAGCTAATGAAGCAAGATTCATTGATGGTGAAAGGCGAAAGGTTCAAATATGGATGAAACTAGATGGCACTATAATGAAGCAAGATTGATGGAATTAGGACAAAGACAAAATCTCATTGATGGGAAATTGTAGCAATTAAAATCTGAGTTGAAGTCTGAGTTGAAATCAGCAAGGGAAGCCATGGTTAACAATATGAATCAGAAATTTGAAAGATTGGGTCAACGAAAAGAAACCAGAAGCATTTTTGGGACCCCCCAAGGGATGAATGTCTCCCCCATTCATGTCGAATCTAATAAACAAAAGGGTCATCCTTCATCTTCATCTTCAACCTCATTCCCTGGCTATAAAGTTCCTAAGGTCATTATAAGCAAATGTGCCAGGGTTTGGTGATTTGATCGCTTTTTTCGTCTGACTCGACAACTATCAATTGCAAACGAGCCCATTTTTCTTACTTTGCACAACAATCAAGAGCAATATATGGTGTGTTTTTTAATGATTTTTTATCCAACCAAAGCGATCAAATCACCAAACCCTGGCACATTTGCTAGTTTTTATTCCAATTTACTAGAGTTTATAAATCTAACAGAGTTTCACATTTAAGCAGTTTGTAAAATTTTATAATTCTTCAAGTAGATTGTATTGTGAAACAGAATTAAATTAAGTGTTTCCATACAACTTCATAAAGGTAAGCTATTACTTACTTTTCATTGTAATATTAACTTCTCGGAGTATGCATTTTTAGGATATATATTTATTATATTATCCTTATTTTATGACAATAATTGTGATATATTTTAGGGTAAGTTACACTGAACCCTCAGAACTATAGATTTTTTTATAAACAACTAAAAATGTTAAAAAAAAAAGGATAAAAACTTGTTCTTGTACATCAAAAATGTTAATTTTTCTTACATCTTTGATAGTTTGTAAAATATGTATAATGTAGGCGGTTATCATAATTTATTTATTTTTGTAATATAAAAATCATCATATTTTTCATTTTGCACAGGGCCCTTAAAATCTCAGGACCGACCCTGATGGAGGGTAGAGCCAAAAGCTGGTTTCAATCTGAATTCACTGATCCAGGGATAATCAAATGGGGGGAATTCACAGACTCTGAAAGGTTTTCGGAGGAAGGCATAGAAGATGTAATTGTATAATTCAACAAACTGAACTGAACTAAACCCACACTGTGGAGCAATATCACCAGAAGTTTGAAGAGCTGAAACCATTTATGATGGCTCAGGTACCTGGTTTAACTGAAGCCTACTTTGTGTATAGTTTTCTTAGTGGCTTGACGGAAGAAATCAAGGTTGCTGTTCAAATGTTCTTACCAAAAACCCTTGACCATGCCATTTTGTTGGCCAAACTTTAAGAAACTCAACTGTCCTTCAAGAAAACTACAAACAAACCAGTTTCAACCTATTCTGATACCAACACATATCAGCACAAACCATCTTATTTTACTTCTAACCCATTCCAAGAAAAATCCATCAAATCAAACCAGCCTCCCTTCACTTACCCAGCAAGAAATCCCATGAAGGAACCACTAAAAAGAATCACCCCCACTGATATGCAAATCAGGAGAGACAAATGTTTATGTTATTTCTGTGATGACCCCTACTATCAAGGCCACACATGCAAGAATATGAATATACTCATGCTGACCACTAAAAACGATAAGGAAGAAACCCCGATGAATGTAGAAGTGCCCCAAAAAGATAATAATGAAGGAACAACTGAAAATACATAAGATTTGTCAATTTCAATCCATGCCATAGGCGGTTCATTGTCATCTAGGACTATGATCATTATGGGGATGGCAAATGGTCAACCTCTCACTATATTGGATAATACTGGTAGTTATCATAACTTCATTGATTGCAAGACTGCAAAGCATATTGGGGATGGGAGTCACATTTGCAAATGGTATTCAAAAATTATATATGCCCAAAGTTTAATTGGAAAATGAATCAGATAATTCCAAACAGAAGTCAGAACATTAGATTTGGGAGGATACAACATGGTGCTGCTAGGAGCACATTGGCTCATGCACGTCAGTCCAATGTGGTTGGATCTCAAGCAACTGAAACTCAAATTCCAGCAAGATGGAGAGTGGATGTCTCTCCAAGGAACCATGGGAGGTGTACAATTGCATATGATCACTAAAAAGGAATTAACTAAAATATGGAGGAAACATAATTGCAATATCATGGGTTTCTTATATGCCACTTCCAGCCCCAACACACAGGAAACCTTACCCTCACAACAACATACCTTACTTGATTCATACAAATATAGTTTCCAAGAACCTAAAGCCTACCCCCAAAAAGAGAACGATACCATTTCATTCTTCTCAAAGATGGTAGAAACCCTGTCAATCTCACAGATATACCCATATGCAAAAGACAGAAATAGAGAAAATCACTAATGAAACGTTGAAATCCGGTGTGATAAGACCATCCAGCAGCCCCTTCGCCTCCCCAACCCTAGTAGTCAAGAAAAAAAATAACACATCGAGAATGTACATTAAACTATAGAGACATCAACAATATCACCATAACAAATAAATTTCTCATTCATGTGATTGATGAACATTTAGATGATATACATGGTTACCACCAAATGAGGGTCCATGACCAAGACATACACAAGACTGCCTTTAGAACACATGAAGGACATTACAAATTTTTATTAATGCCCTTTTTTAGGTTGACGAATGCTCCTGCTTCCTTCCAATCTTTGATGAATTCAGTCTTTAAGGCCTATCTAAGGAAGTTTATCCTAGTGTTCTTTGATGACATCTTGATTTATAGCAAGAAATGGGATGAGCATGTGAAACATGTCACAATCACTCTCCAACTCCTAAGACAACATCAACTGTATGCAAAATTTTCTAAGTATTCTTTTGGTCGAGACCAATTAGAATATCTTGGACATATTATATCCAAGAAGGGTGTTTCAGCTGATAAGACCAAGATGGATGCAATGATTAATTGGCCCTTACCAAAAACAGTGAATGCATTAAGAGGATTTCTAGGATTAACTGGATACTATAGAAAATTTGTGCAAGGTTATGGGTTAATCAGTAGACCTCTTACAATGATGTTGAGAAAAATCATTTTAAATGGGAGGCTGTGCAAGCCTTTCAAGCTCTCAAGGTGGCAATGAAAACCACTCTAGTCCTTGCTCTCCCAGATTTTGATAAATCATTCACACTGGAAACCTATGCAAGTAATGAGGGTGTTGGATCCGTTTTGATGTAAGATCACAGACCAATTGTATTCTTGAGTAAAACCCTACCACCTAGAGAACAAGGCCTCTTTACATAGGAAAAAGAGTTATGGGCTGTTGTTTTTGCTGTCACCAAGTGGAAATCATATCTTTTGGGGCATCATTTTATCATGAAACTGACCATCAAAGACTTAAATACTTCCTGGAACAAAAGATCTCTACCATGTTACAACAGAAATGGCTCACTAAGCTTTGGGGGTTTGATTATGAAATTCAATATAAGAAGGGAATACAGAATAAAGTTGTTGATGCCCTCTCTAGGGTCCAAGAACTGTAAGGCAATAACAGTTATACAATCTCGATGGTTAGAGTAAATTCATGCTAGTTTAAATGGGGATGCTTGGGCTCAAGACATCTCGGCACAACTTATAAGTGATCCTACAGTTCTACTAAACTTCTCCCACTCTAATGGGATTTTGAGGTTCAAAGACAAATTTTGTGTCGGCAATCAAGGAGCAGGACCAAAATCATTGAAGAACTGCAAACCTCATACAGTGGAGGTCACTTGGGGAAAAGCAACTATTAAAAAGAATAGAAATTTTTTCTATTGGCCTACCTTGAAGAAGGATGCACTCAATATATATCTGCCTGACACTTGCCAGAGGAACAAGAGTGAGCATGCAGCTTATCCAGGCTTACTCCAAGCCCTCCCTATTCCCTCAAATCCATCGGTGGATATTTCTATGGATTTTTTGAAGGCTGCCCCATTTCTGAAGGAAAAAATTCCATTCTAGTGGTAGTTGACAGACTCACTAAGTTTGCACATTTTATTCCACTTTCCCACCCATATACTGCCCACTCTATAGTCCATCTTTTCTTCGAGGATATCCACAAAAACCATGCCTTCCCAACACCATAGTTTCAGACAGAGATCCTATTTTTATCAGCAAGTTTTGGACTCAATTGTTTTCCCTTGTAGGCACTAAGGTCCATCACTCATCATCCTACCACCCTCAATCTGATGGTCAGACTCAGAGGCTCAACCACTATCTCGAAAATTACCTACTGACCTAAAAGGTGAAGTAAATGCCTATCTGCTCCACAATGGTGGTACAATTCTATATATCATACTTCCTTAGGCATTACCTCGTTTGAAGCCTTGTATGGCTACCCCCCTCCTCAACTGTCTATTCCCCAGAATCCTATATCTAAAAACTCAGATGTCAATTCATTTTTACTGGAGAGACGTGGTATTATGCAAATCCTCAAAGAACGGCTCTCTCAAGCACAAGAGAGGATTAAACTTTATGCTAACAGGAATAGATCTAAGAGATCTTTTGAAATTGGGGAATAGGTCTACCTCAAACTACAGCCCTACCGACAAACCACCCTAGCAATGAGAAGGAACTTAAAACTATCCCCAAAGTACTATGGTCCCTATGAAGTGATTCAGAAAACAGGCACTGTTGCTTACAAATTGTCCTTAGCCTAATACCTCAAACATCCATCCCATCTTTCATGTGTCTATATTAAAGAAGAAAATTGGTGGGTTGTACCTGTGACAACATTGCCCTAAACTAATCCGCAAGGACAGTTCAAAATTGAGTCCATAGCCATTTTTCCTCGTCGAATGATTTGGAGAGGAGACAAGCCAGTGGTCCAAGCTTTAGAACATTGGTTCAGTACTTCTACAGCTGATGCTACTTGGGAGGATTATGACAACTTGATTGCACGATTTCCTCATTTATATACTTGAGGGCAAGGATCATTCAAGCGGTGGCCATTGTCAGGATTGTTTTGTACGTAAATGACAGTTGGAACTATTGTAACTGATTCAAAATTTAGTTGGGCAGTTATAGTTTAGTTAGTTAGGAACTAGTTACAAATACAGTAGCCGTAGCAAATTCGGTTGTTTGTTGTTGTAAATAAGCCAAGGCAAATCAAATGTAATTCATTCAAGAATCAAAATAATATTTTCTCATTCTCTCTACATCTTTTCTTCTATCTCTCGTAATTCGGTTCTCCCTCTTCTCTTTCTATTTCCTTCTTCTTATCAAATCCTCACTTGTATGTCATAATTGAGACAGCGTGACAAAATGATGGGTTCTGATGATGATACAGAGTAATGGGACATAAGCTTTGTGGGGGAGAGTTAGTTTGAGTTAAAACTGTGATCTGCACCTTTCGTTTTCTATTTTGTTGTGCCATAACCATCTTGCAAAAGAAATCTTGACACAGTGCATCTAGTCTATTGGATTTCTATAGGTGGGGGATATAGGAAACAGGGAAAAAAAGATGTCAATCCAATCGGTGGCTTCTTGCGTTAAGTGACTGAATCACAACCGATAATTGCCTTGTGATTTATATGAACAGTAAAACACCCTTCCTCCAGACTATGTGTGTGTGTGTATATATATAGGGAGAGGATAACAAGTAGACCTAAAAAACGGACTTTTTGATGGACCTTAAAAAAAACACTTAACAACCCTTGAATTTTAATTTCTATAGTGTAATTGGTCCGCACCAGTGGTAACGGACACGCGTGTGACCCGAGACCCCCTTTCCCCCTACCCCCACCATGGCAGGCCACTAGTTAAAAAAAATTAAGTTGTTGGAATGTTTACTCAGGGTAAGTGCTGTTATGGTGGGGGGTTGTAAAAAAAATATTCGATCGACAGGCATGTTCGTTGCCGTTGGGGCGGATCAATTATAACATAGGAATTAAAATTAATGGGTTATTAGGTGTTTTTTGTTAAGGTCCATTGAAAAGTCCGCTTTTTAGGTCCACTTGTGATCCTCTCCTCATATATATATATATAGGGATAGGATCACAAGTGAACCTAAAAAGCGGACTTTTAACTCTTATTTGAGGATCACAAGTGATGGGGTCATGTGAATTTTAAACACCAACCAATATGTATTCAACACATCAGACGAGTAAAAAAAAAGGTCACAAAAAAAAGGATATGTAGGTCTTATTTGATTTTAACTCTTAAGTTTGAATCTGAACCATTCAGAGTTAATAGGGAACAAATAGTGTTTATTCTTTTAAATGATTAAGAAGCTAACGGCTATATTTACCTCTAAATGATTAAGAGGTAGAACTAGGTTGCATTTGTTTTTTCATCAGAATTTGAAGTTTGAATATAAAATCTAAATCTAAAGTCTAAAATCTGAAATCTGAATATGAAAAATATATTTGTTTTATGTCCGAATGGACCTCTGAATGAATGTATTTAGACTGATAAATATATTTACCTCCTTAATGATTCAGAGGTAAAAATAGTTGTTAACCTCTTAATTATTTTTTTTAAAAAACACTATTTAGTACCTCTCCGAAAGTCTGAATCTAAAATCTAAATAAGTTTAAATACATATATTCCTTCTGAACAAGTTTAAATACATTTATTCATTCAAAGGTACGTTCAAACGTAAAAATAAATATATTTTTCAGATTCATATTTTAGACTTCAATTTAGTCTTCAGATTAGGCCTGTAACCGGATCAGATTCGGACCGGATCAGGCAAATCCAAATCCATATCCGTTTATGTTAAATGGATTCGGATCCGATCCGTTTATCCGATTATCCGTTTATATTAAACTTGATTTGCAACATTTTTATTTTCAACTCTTATTTCATAAATTTACTTTGCAAATGTTCCAAAAAAATAGATAATGAAATAAAGAACTATTAAAACATATAATTAAAATATTACCAAATACATTATATATTAATTAAAAATATATCATATATAATTTATATTTATAATAAAAATATTAATCGGATGGGATTATTAACGGATTGGAGTATATGAATCCAAATCCACTCCATTTAATAATCGGGTAATCCGATAATCGGATTTCAGGCATGATCCATATCCGCTTAAATGGATCGGATTCGGATAAAATCCGATCCATTGACAGGCCTACTTCAGATCATATTTCATATTGAGACTTCAAATTCAGATAAAAAAACAAATGCATCCTATTACGTTAATAAAATAATGGATTAAAAGGTCATCTTGGCTTTCTCAATCCCAAATTCTTGATATCTTTAGGTTCTTATGGAGGATCAAGACAAAATGAATACATAAGATAATGCAATATAGTATCTATTCTATAGTAGCTGCTAATATAATAGTTACATATTCAGAGACAAGACTTGAGAAACATAAAATGCGTTTGTTTTGAAGGTGAGAAAGTGAACCTGTTGTATTTGTATTTGCCGAAGAGGTTTCACTGAGTTATTTGACCCAATCAAACCTTTGTTGTTGAGAAGAGCGAGTATGTGTGTTCGAAATGGTAAAACAGCTATGCAAGTGGGTCTGGTGAATGGCGAATAAAGTAACTCTAGTGGAGTCAATCATGCATGTGGCATTTTGTTTTCTTAAACTACATTAAACCCCTTATAGATTGTTTCTTTAACGAATTGGCACTCGTAATTTATTACCCCACATCGAGTTCTACCAACTAAATCTGTCAAAATACACGATAACCCGTTAACACGACACGACCCGACACGAAATTATAAGTTAATGGGTTTACCCTTATTGGGTTTGGGTCATTAACAGGTTGACACGGTAGACCCGTTAACACTAACGGTTCGGATTTGAAAATTTACCTGTACCCGTTTTAACCCGTTTCTACCCATTAACACCCGTTAACACTAACGGGTACTATAAGGTCACCCAACCCGTACCCAATAACAATAACCATTAAAACCCATTATTTCTAAATCTTTAAAGACTAACGGGTGTTATAGGATCACCCAATCTATACCCAATAAAAATTACAATTAAAACCCATTATTATTAAAGTATTAAAGACTAACGGGTATTATAGGGTCACCCAACCCGTTACCCATTTCGACCCAAAATGATTCGTTAATATTAACGGGTGTTAACGGTTTGGGTCGTGTACCCGTTAATATTAACGGGTCGTGTTTGGGTATTGTTATTAGACCCGTTAGGCTTAATGGGTCGTGTATGGGTTAGGCTGTTTTGACCCGTAACCCGTACACGACCCAAACCGACCCGTTGACAGGTCTACTACCAACTTATCCGCGGAGATCGAATAGAAAGTTGGAATCTTAAACTTATGATGTTAAAAAAAACATTTAATATTATCCAAAAGCAATCTAGAAAAAAGCCTTCTTTAACATTAACATTATATTCATAGGACACATAATAATTTTGTTATTGTTGTAATAACTTGTTAGAGTATTCATGTGGGTCTGATTAGTGTTTTGTCCACTACTCCTTACCTTGTCCACTACTTTCTCAAATTACTCATTTATATTTGTTGCATTGTCTCCTCTTATATGCTATATAAGGAAGTTAATGAGAATGGAGAAGATACAACTTTGTAATACAAACAATATTCTTTCTATATTTCTAGTTGGTATCAGAGCTACCAAAGAAAAAAAAATCCCTCCTCAAAACTCGTAGAACCTCCCTCTCAATCGTAGCCCATTTTTTCTGTTCTCTAGGGATGGTTTCCCTTGAATAAACTATTATTATCTACTGGTGATGTGATAGATTTTTTATACATAATTTATCCATTTGGAGCAACGTTCTATTTTGTGGGTTTGTGAAGTTATTTTTTTCTTCATTGATTATATGCAATTGAAGATATTCTTCACACTTTTTATCTCTTGTGATCTAGAGATTTATTTAGCGTTGCTCCATTAATTTTTTGATGGCCAAATTAATAGCTTTTTATTCGTTATTTTTTTGGATATCCTACTTTGTTTGTGTCCTAATTCGAGTTGTTCGTTAGTCCAAAATTATTGGTGTTATAGCTACTTTGGTGAACAAACGAAAAATTCACCGAAAAGAAGAACACTTCATTTGATATGATGAATTCACATCCCCCCTCACAAAAAGTTACGGCTCGGTTTCTTAATGGATGAAACTTTTGACCGTGGGCAAGATGATTCCTTTTATTTTGTAGCACTAAAGAAAAAATTGATTGGCGCCTTGGGAAGATCCCAACACCAAAGGAATCTAATCCAACCTTTAGTCAATGATTTGTCACCAATTTTATTACTATGGGATGGATTTTCAACTCCATGGAGCTAAAAGTTTATGAGATTTTTCAAAATTATGAGTATGTTCCAAACTTATGGAAGGTTGTGACTTCTATATACACTCTTTTCACACAATGAGGTTTAGGTATTTGAACTCTATAAGGAGATATCGCATGCAATTCAAATCAATGACTCAGTATTGACTTATTATAGTTATCTGACTCAGGATGGGAGGAGTAGCTGTGACACCCCGCCTAATTAAATACCAGGTGATCAGTCATTTATTAAATTAATTCAGAATATCCAGTTGGTTCAGAATATGCATCACTGTCGCAAACTTTATTATTAACACTAACCACCTAATATTTAAAAAGTTGATGTCAAAATTTTATCCTTTAATTAACATAAAACCAAATAACCAATTACTAACCATACACCATTTAAACAAATCTCATATGAAATAAAATGACTGGGGTAATAAATGAGACTGGAGTAAACACTTCCCTAAATCCCAAATACAATAATCCAACAAAATAAATCAACAACTGAAAGATGTGAGTGAATAGATCCACAAATCTCTGACTGTCTGAATAAGTAAAAAGAGGCAACATGCCCTAACTGAAATAGAGAACTCAAGATGCAGGATTGAGAATCATGGAAGCGTCTGCTATCAAGTCCTGTAACTTCGACAGTAGCTATAGCTCGTCAAATGAATGGAACTCCCATACTTGGTGTCCCTGTGGCTAGGCACCTAAAATAGTTTGACAAAGAAAAGAGATTTTCAATAAACGTGTTCAGATCCCGAGTTGTAAATGGTTTAAAAATAACAAGTGTTTAAAATGCATTAAACACTAAATATTATATCCATGTTAGTTCCTCGTGCCCTCACTTGAGATTCTCACCTCTCAACTAATGTGCACGCCTAGCGTAGACTCCTAACCCATCCTAGTCAGGCTATCCCAACCCAAGTCCTTTACTGAATTGCCTAAGTCATTCTACCCAATTATAACACCCGAATAATACATTCTTATAATTATTACGTCAGTTTAATCGGATTCAAATAACTCGTTAATCATTCAAGTTCCCACATTGTTGATTAATATTAAATATCGTAACCTTTATCATCTACTAAGCAACACAGTAGAATAATCTCAAGTGAATATACATATATACTAATACGGCACCCAAAAAGGCTAAACCTACGGTGCGCAGATACTCTGCTATAAGTCCCGGTACATCACGCACATAAGGACTACGAATTCAGAATCACTATGGAATCGTATCAACACATATCACACACAATGGAGGTGAACATAATTCCCAGCCCCATGGGCTACGCACATACCTACGCACCCTCGTGACCTCAAACTTTTCAACTCACAGATAAGTCTTTCCCAGACCTATGTCTTGAGGTAGCAATCTAAAATCCCCCCGAAGGCTCATCAAGATAAGATTGTCCTCTTCCTAAGACCTCTTGTGATAACAAATATGGTAGGTATGACAGACACATAAGGATTCATACAATAGGTACACACATCCCATACAATTAATAGGATCAAACCACCTATATATTCCAAATTGTCATTCTTTACAATATTCACAATGTCCCCAATTACGATTATAACCATAAGTCGTTAATTATTCTCGAATTATTTTCACCAAATTCCAACTCGCCCCGTAAATTTCTAAAATCTGAAATCTCGTTCGAAGTGCCCAGTATCTCGTTTGAACGAACTAAGTTATAAATTCTCGTTGGATTCTCGTTCGGACGACTTTCCAGTTCCCCGAGTCGTTCGAACGACCTTTGCCCAGTTCATCCTCCACCTTAGGAAACCTGTGTTTTTGCCTATTTTTGTTCACCCAATTCACATCAAACTTTACCCAACTCACAATTAATAGTCATAAAGCCATTTTACATACCTTTAGATGATCCCTAATATCTTTTAACATTCAAACCTCATTAAATCTCATATATGGGTGAAGGAATTTAATCAAATGTCAAAAGCCTTAGTTTAACATCATCATTAATTTTGTCCACCCAAAGCCCAAAATAAAATCTATTTTTCTTCATGTAACAAACCAGATTCATAGCCTCTACATATAGTAATTCATCTACATCCAAATTCCTACCTAAAAGCTTGACTTAAAATTCAATTTCATCCCAGATTTCATCATATCATGTGTATATCCTCAATTCTACACTAACATGTATAATATATGTACTAATTAAAGCAAGATAACCACTTGCCTTGTTGGAAAGGTATGAATTGTTGCATGAAAGTGGTATAGATGTGTTCCTCTCTTCTCGATCTACACGTTGATGGTAGTCTTGGTGAAAGATGGGTGGGTTTAGTCTTCGAGCTCCTACGAATCTCTTCTCCTTCTTCCTCTTGGACTCTCTCTTTTCTTCTACAGATAAAATCTAAATTCTCTCACGTACATGCAGATATAATTCTTCCAATTTTCGTCCATTAATTAGCCTCAATTTTTCAAAAGACAAAAATACCTCTCTGGGGTGTTGATTTGGCCTAAAACTATCCCGAAACCCAAACTAAACCCCCAGGTAGACTTTTCTGACTATTTCAGCCCTTCCTAACACGTTGGCTCACTCAAAATGACCATTTGGGCGATGTATAAATATTTTAGTTTTTATTCTATTAATTTAGTTCCGACAGGACTCACATGCGCGTCTTGACTTAAATTCCATAATTGTCGTATTTTCCTCGCGCGATAATTTTCATAAATTCATAATCACATTCAGAATCATATATTACTTTATTCGCTCAGTAATATTCCATGTAATTCCCAATAATAAATACTAACTCTTATCTCGTTAGTTAATATTTATTTTATACCCGATTAATTATTAATTAATTATTCTCACATTTAATTCAATTAATCCCATAATTAAAATCAATAAAATAATGGGGTATTACATACTTCCCCCTTAATTACGGAATTTCCTCTCAAAATTCGAAAATAAAAGGTATACCTGGTAAGAATAACTTTGGGTATCTCTCGCACATATCATCCTCGCGCTCCCAAGTCGACTCCTCGATATCGTGATGTCGCCACTGTACCCGAACTAACGGCACCACCTTCGACCTCAGTTTCCTCTCACTATAGTCCAGGATATTAATTGGCCCTTCCTTATAGGAACTATCGGGTTGCAAATCAACCTCCTCTAAAATAATATGGGTATGGGGCAAATCATCCTGAAGGTATATCCTCGGCGAAGATATGTGAAACACATCGTGAATACTATATAGGTGCTCGGGTAACCCAAACATATAAGCTATTGGTCCAATCCTCTCCGTAATAGGGAAGGGCCCTACGTACCTCGGTGCCAACTTTCCTTTCTTTCCAAACCGTATTATCCCCTTCATAGGAGATACTCTCAAAAATACTTGGTCCCCCTATACTGAACTTCGTGAAAAACCTTTTGGCATTGGCATAGCTCTTCTGTCTATCCTGAGCAACCTGTATACGACTCCTGATCTTCTCTATTCTGGCTGACGTATCTTGAATCACTTCCGATCCAAGAAGGTTGTTGTCCTCCACCTCTAACCAACAAGCAGGAGAGCGGCAAGGCCTACTGTACAGCACCTCGAATGGGTTCATGCCAATGGTAAACTGATAAGAGTTGTTATATCCAAACTCTACCAGCGAAAGGTACTGCTCCCAACCTCCCCTAAAATCCAGAATACACATATGTAATATATCCTCCAGCATCTGATTAGTTCGCTCAGTCTGCCCGTCTGTCTGCGAGTGATAGGTTGTGATCAAGCGCAACTTTGTACCCATGGCCTCCTGGAAACTCTCCCAAAATCTGGACACAAAAATCTTATCCCGATCGGACACAATATCAAGGGGAACCCCATGGAGTCTTACTATCTCGACAATGAAGATCTGAGCGTATAGCTTCGTAGTATAGTCGGCCCGAACTGGCAGAAAGTGAGCTACCTTGGTCAATCGATCCACAATCACCCATATGGAATCGTGACCCCTCTACGATGTAGGCAACCTTGTGATGAACTCCATGGAAATGCTCTCCCATTTCCACATAGAGATATCTAACGACTGTAAGAGCCCTCCCGGTCTCTGATGGTCCACTTTCACTAGCTGACAAGTGGTACATTTAAAAAAAACTCGGTGATGTACTTCTTCACTCCACTCCACCAGTACTGTCGCCTCATATCTTGGTACATCTTATCCCCTCTGGTATGTACCGCAAAGAGTGAACTGTGCGACTCTGTCATCACCGCATGTCGTAGGTCCTCCCCCTCTGTAACAACTAAACGCCCTTTAAAGTGCAAACCCCATCTGAATCCATAGAATAAAACTCAGCTCCCTCAGCTAGAAGTTGTACAATCCTATTCTGACAGAACGTGTCGGTTGCCTGGGCCTATATTACTCTCGTCATAATCTGGGGTGTAAAAGTCATGACAGACATGAATCATTAGGCTACTTCATTCTGGTGTCCCAACCCCTTCTATTTCGCCTTCCACACCTCTGCCATGTCACCTGCTGGCCTCTGACTCAATACATCAGCTACTACGTTAGCCTTCCCCGGGTGGTAATGGATATCGAACTGGTAGTCCTTCACAAATTCAAGCCACCTATGTTGATGCATGTTCAATTCTCTCTGAGTGAACAAATACTGTAGTGACTTATGATCTGTGAACAGGCAAATTTTCTCCCCCAATAAATAGTGTCTCCAGATCCGAAGGGAAAACACGACTATTACTAGCTCCAAGTCGTGGGTGGGGTAATTCCTCTCGTGAGGCTTAAGCTTACGGGAGGCATAAGCTATATCCTGATCCTCCTGCTAAATACACCCCCAAGTCCTTGTAGGAACCCATCGATATAGACTAAGTATTCCATTCCCGGTCTGGGCAGTGCTAGAACTAGTACTAAAGTCAACTTGTCCTTCAGCTCATCGAAAGACAACCGACAGGCGTCATCCCAGATGAATGGCACTCCTTTACGAGTAAAGTTAGTCAATGCACCCGCTATCTTTGAGAATCTCGAATAAACTGCCTATAATAGATTGCTAACCCCAAGAAACTCTGCACCTCCGTCGGTGTCGTGGGTTGTCCCCACTCCCTCACCGCTGAAACCTTATTGGGGTTCACCGATATTATCATATCCCATACGATGTGCCCTAAGAACTGTACCTCTCACATCCAGAATCCACATTTCTCGAATTTGGCGTACAACTCATTCTCCCGTAAAGTTTATAAAACCCCACCTAAGTGCTCAGCATGCTCCTCCTCGGTTCGTAAATAAATCCGGATGTCATCTATGAAGACAATGACAAACTGATCTAAGAACTCTCTGAACACTCTGTTCATTAAGTTCATAAATACTGTCGGTGCGATGGTTGACCCGAATGGCATAACCCGAAACTCATAGGATCCATACCTCGTTAAAAATGCAGTCTTAGACACGTCCTACTCCCTGATCCTCAACTGATGGTACCCTGACCTCCAGTCTATCTTCGAGAAAAAAGCTTCTCGCCTCAGCTGGTCGAATAAGTCATCGATTATGGGCAACGAATACTTATTCCGTATTGTGACTTTATTCAACTCCCGATAATCTACGCACAGTCGTAAGGATTTATCCTTTTTTCTTCACAAATAGAACTGGGGCACCCCAAGGTGAGTACTCCGGTGGATGAAACCTTGTCCCAATAACTTCTCAATCTTATCGCTTAGCTCCCTCATCTCCGCAGGAACCATACGGTAAGGTGCACGAGCTATCAGCCAAGTGCCCAACACTAAGTCAATCACAAACTCTATCTCTCTACTCGGTGGTAGCCTTGGTATATCCCGAAACACATCGACGTACTCGCGGATGACTGGGATCGAATCGAGAGGAATCACAACTCCCGTAGAGGTCTCCTCTTCTATATAAAACAAGTGGGTGGATGATCCTCCCTCGGGGCAAGGCATTGCCACTAAAAATATCTCCTAACTAGGGATAGCAAAAACTATGCTCCTACTAAAGAAATCGATCATGGCTATACTCGAATAGCCAATCCATCCCGATGATAGCATCATACTCGTGCATATCTAAAATAAACATATCGACCAGTAGGATCAATCTCCCAATCTCTATGTCCACTCCCCGATATATAAAGAATATTAATGACCCATAACCTAATGGTGAATCTACATTAGTGACTATGCTATTCGTCGTGTCTAATAACGTTGTGGCACGTGATAAACTAGTGGTAATGAAACTATGTGAAGCCCCCGTGTCAAATAATATCCGCCCCAAAGTCCCCTGGATATAAAATGTACCCTCAACCGCAGGCGGTGCCTATGGGACTGCGGCCTGATGGACGTTATAGAAACACCTGTACTGTAGTTGCCCCTGCTGAACCGGAATTGCTGGAATGGAAAGCAAGGTTGGGACTGGTGCTAGCGCTGACAGAGCGATTGGGAAGATCGTCCTCTAAGGCTCCTAGTGAGCACCCTGCTACTGAGGATACTTCCCCTTATCGGGGCATTTAAATCATCTGTGTCTAGTCTTGCCAGAAGTAAAGCACTTCCTAACAGAATTTCCCCCTTTCAGCCCCTGATGGTCGTTGCCACCTCTCCCTTGGCCCTGATGGCCTGCTGTCCCTACTAGCCCTGATGGCTATGTTGACCCTAGTGGCCATGTCTGAAACCTCCTTATCCCTGACAGAAGCCCCCTGATCTTAACCTCTTAGCAGAATCCCCCTGGTGGGTATTCTGCTCACTGTGCCTCTACTGACTCTGAGCTACTTGTGCCCCATGGCACTACCTCCACTTGTCCTATCCTACTGGATGGAGTCATATGCCCGCTTTCTCCCCTTAACATGGAAATGGTGATCCTGTAACTGTAGCAAAGCAGCATTAAGTACATCGGTATAAGACTGCAAAGAGAGGTTACCCAGAAGATGATGTCGAATCCTCCAGGTCAAACCATCCATGAACATCTAAATTTTCTTCTCTTCAGTAAGCACATCTATTGGTACCAATTTTACCAATCTAGTAAACTCCTCCTCATACTTGGATACAGTCTTCCCCTCCTGGGTGAGGTCCAGTAGTTTTTGCCTCATCTCAGTCTGAACGACGAAAGGGAAATATTTGCGGTCGAACCGCACATAGAAGTCCTGTATAGTCATAACGTCACACTCCTCGGCAGTAGTAGTGGACTCCCACCACTGTAATGCTACCCCTATTAGCTTGAAAGTAGATAATATATGCTTCAGCACCTCCATGAACTCATACATCCTCAGATGCCTCTGGATGTCTTTCTTCCATTGGCTAGCTGTAACAACTCCAAAGGATGCGCCTTCTGGAAGGCATCCCTTACTCACTCCCATGTGGAAGGGAATGCATGAGCTGGTGTTGGTGCCACCTCCTGTGCCTGTGGAGGGGCCTGCTAAACCACAACCAGTATTGCGTTAACTATCTGGTCAATGATGGCGGTAACCTCGACAACATTCACTGTACCCTGAGTTGGTGCTGGCTGAGGCTCGGGTTGGGCATTTTTGGCTCTAGGTGCACGTCTGGGAGGCATCTAAAACGAGAAAGAATTCATAAGTACACAGTTATCAAATCTCAAACAGTTGAAGACTTAAACACATAATCAACAATGCAACAATCCTAATAATAGGTTTATTCATCAAAGAACGCTAAGCTGAAAGTATAATAAGCCACACAGATCCTAAAAGACTCTAAAACTTGATGCTCTGATACCACCTGTGACGCCCCGCCTAATTAAATACCGGGTGATCAGTCCTTTATTAAATTAATTCAGAATATCCAGTTAGTTCAGAATATGCATCACTATCGAAAACTTTATTATTAACACTAACCACCTAATATTTAAAAAGGTTGATGTCAAAATTTTATCTTTTAATTAACATAAAACCAAATTAACCAATTACTAACCATACACCATTCAAACAAATCTCATATGAAATAAAATGACTGAGGTAATAAATGAGACTATAGTAAACACTTCTAGCCTAAATCCCAAATACAATAATCCAACAAAATAAATCAATAACGAAAAGAAGTGAGTAAATAGATTCACAAATCTCTGATTGTCTAAATAAGTAAAAAGGGTAAACATGCCCTAACTGAAATAAAGAACTCAAGATGCAGGAATGAGAATCCTTGAGGCATTTACTACCAAGTCCTGTAACTTTCACAGCAGCTACATCTCATCAAATGGATGGAACTCCTATATTTAGTGTCCCCGTGGCTGGGCACCTAAAATAATTTGACAAAGAAAAAAGATTTTCAATAAACGGGTTAGAGCCCGAGTTGTAAATGGTTTAAAAACAACAAGTGTTTAAAATGCATTAAACATTAAATATTATATCCATGTTAGTTCCTCGTGCCCTCACTTGAGATTATCACCTCTCAACTAATGTGCACGCCTAGTGTAGACTCCTAACCCATCCTAGTCACACTATCCCACTTATCTAGTTTAACCCAAGTCCTTTACTGAATTACCTAAGTCATTGTACCCAATTATAACACCCGAATAATACATTCCTATAATTATTATGTCAGTTTAATCGGATTCAAATAACTCATTAATCGTTCAAGTTTCCACATTGTTGATTAATATTAAATATCGCAACCTTTCTTATCTAATAAGCAACACAGTAGAATAATCTCAACTATACATACATATATATCACTATCATACATATATATACTAATACGACACCCCCAAAGGCTAAACTTGCGGTGCACACATACTCTGCTATCAGTACCGATACATCACGCACATAAGGACTACGAATTCCAAATCAATCTCGAATTATATCAACACATATCACATACAATAGAGGCGAACATAGTTCCTAACCCCATGGGATACGCACATACCTACGCACCCACGTGACCGCAAACTAATCAACTCATAGATAAGTCTTTCCTAGACCTATGTCCTGAGGTAGCAATCTAAAATCCCTCGAATGCTCATCAACATAAGATTGTCCTCTTCCTAAAAGCTCCCGAGATAGCAAGTATGGGAGGTATGTCATACACATAAGGATTCATATAATAGGTACACACATACTATATAATTAATAGGATCACACCACCTATATATTCTAGATTTGTACAAATTGTCATTCTTTGCAATATTCACGATGTCCCCAATTACGACTATTCTCTCTATCGTATCGCACTACTTATAATGAATATCACTAAGGAGTCCCTCTTATCCTTATACAATTCTATACTCCAGGTTACTAGCTCAAGAAATGTGTTTTCCCTACCTAACCTTAAGTCGTTCATTATTCTTGAATTATTTTCACCTAATTCCAGCTCGCCCAGAATTTTTAAAAATCTAAATTCTCGTTCGAAGTGACAAGTATCTCATTCAAAAGAGTTTGTTCGAATGAACTTAGAACGAACTAAGTTTTGAATTCTAGTCGGATTTACCTTTGGATTCGCATTTAAACGAGGTCGTTTGAATGACTTTCCAGTTCCTTAGGTCGTTCGAACAACCTTTGCCCAGTACATCCTCTTCCTTAGGAAACCTACATTTTTGCCCATTTTTGTTCACCCAATTCAAATAAAACTTTACCCAACTCACAATTAATAGTCCTAAAGACATTTTACATACATTTATATGATCCCTAATATCTTTTAACCATCAAACCTCATTAAATCTCATATATGGGTGAAGGAATTTAATCAAATGTCAAAAGCCCTAGTTTTACATCATCATTGATTTTGTCCACCCAAAACCCAAAATTAAATCCATTTTTTTCATGTAACAACCTAGATTCACAGCCTCTACATATAGTAATTCATCTACATCCAAATTCCTACCCAAAAGCTTGATTTAAAATTCAATTTCATCCCAGATTTCATCATATCATGTGTATATCATCAATTCTACACTAACATGTATAATATATGCACTAATTAAAGCAATATAACCACTTGTCTTGTTGGGAAGGTCTGAATTGTTACATGAAAGTGGTATAGACGCGTTCCTCTCTTCTCGATCTACACGTTAATGGTATTCTTGGTGAAAGATGGGTGGGTTTGGTCTTGGAGCTCCTAGGAATATCTTCTCCTTTTTCCTCTTGGACTCTCTCTTTTCTTTTGCAGATGAATCCTAAATTCTCCCACTTACATGCAGATATAATTCTTCAAATTTTCATCCATTAATTAGCCTCAAATTTATAAAAGATAAAAATACCCCTACCGGGTGTCGGTTTGGCCTAAAACTATCCTGAAACCCAAACTAAACCCCTAGGTAGACTTTTTTTACTATTTCGACCCTTCCGAACACGTTAGTGCATTCGAAATGACCATTTTGGCATTGTATAATACTTTACTTTTATTCTATTAATTTAGTCCCGACACGACTCACACGTGCGTCCCGACTTTTTTTCCATAATTTTCGTATTTTCCTCTCGCGACAATTTTCATAAATTCATAATCACATTTAGAATCATATATTACTTTATTTGCTCAGTAATATTGCATGTAATTCCCAATAATAAATACTAACTCTTATCTCGCTAGTTAATATTTATTTTATAACATATTAATTGTTAATTAATTTTCTCACATTTAATTCCATTAATCCCACAATTAAAATCAATAAAATTACGGGGTATTACATATGCTTCATATGGTCCCTTAGCTACTATAGAAGGTCTTACCCCACGGACTATAAGTTCCTTTGTGGCTCAAAAAGAACAACAAAATGTTTACCAATTCTTGATGGGTCTCAGCAGTGATTTTGAGTAACCTCAAACACAAATTTTTAGCGGTGCCTCAAACTTACTTCCTCATTTGTGTGATTTTTAAGTCTACTTTTGCAGCTAACCAAATGACTTTCTTAGAAAATACAAAAAATCATTTTTAAGGTTCTTCCTGCCCCATATTAGGGCAAACATTCTAAAAGTAAGAAGGTTATATGTGAACATTGTAGTGGAGAAGGGCATGTAAAAGTTACTTGTTGGAAATTATATCCAATGTTGAGGACCAAGAAAGGGAAACCTCGTATAGCAGTTGTTACTGAGGGTCCTGTTAATTCTTATTCATCCACTCATAATGATTTAAACCTCAAGATTGAACATGCCGTTAATTCAAAGATGGATCGGCTTCTTCAATTGTTGAGTAATCGACAAACTTCTTCTCTCGAGCCTACTACTATTATTCCATTTACCTCAGGTACTCCTCTAGCATACCATGTTCACACAACTAACACTCCATATAGTCAGGTTATGGATTCTGTAGCTACTGATCATATAATGGGTGAGAAGAATCTTTTTACTTCACTATCTCAACCGTTCTAAAAACATGTTCACCTTGCTAATGGGACTTCTACTCATATTCTCAGAAAACGAGATATATGTCTCTCCACAGACATAAATTTACACTCAATTTTACTTGTACATAATCTTACTATGTACTTGTTATTAGTTAATCGTTTAGTGAGAAGTCTTAATGAAGAGTCCAAGTTATGGAAGACTCCTATATATCCATCCCTTGGAATGGTTTAAACTAATATGGGATATATCTAAACTTCTAGGGATAACTGTTAACGGAGCTTAGGGTTCTCTTAAACTAATCTATAAATATAAACCCGCCCCTTAATGAGAGGGACATGTGACATTGTATCACCGGGCGGTACTACAACTCTGCCGACCACTTCTCTGAAGTTAATAAAATAATAAACCCTAAACCCTGTGGACGTAGACACGCTGTCAAACCATGTATATCTTGTTTTGTGTGTTTCTTTATGCTTCTCCTTGAATACTTCTATTAATTTAGCTTATGCGCATTGAATACTAACATTGTAGGGAAGTACCACTTAGAGTTATAACATTAATCCCTAAAATTATTCAATGCCCAAATTATCCAGTCCCTATTTTATTTTCCCTTAATTAAAATTTATTACTTTTTTAAAAATAACTTTATATTATTTGTATTTATAAAACTAGATTTTTTTTCTTAGAATGAGTTTTTTAATTAAAAATAATAATACAGTGCTTTATTTTCAATCACTGAACTAATTATTTCACCACACCTCTTGTCATCAAAACTCCCGCCACCTGAATTCCTTCGGCATAGTGCAAAATTAATTATGCACCGTTATTTTTTTTTTTCAATTTTACACTTGAATTAGACGATTATTTCTTCCCCATTGGAATACAAAACTATATGTGCAATTTTTTCCCTACAAAATTAAATTTGCATTTTTAATACAAGAAACAAATGTAATACTAAAAAACCAAGTCTAAAGCGTAATTATAACTTTTTAAAAAGATAAATAAAAAATTCACATGAATGAAGGATTATCGATGGTTGAAGTGTAATGACCGGAAGTCCGAAAATATGTATGGTAAATGTTGTAAAATATCGTGACATGAGTATTTTTTTAATAAAATAGTTCATTTTTAAGTACAAAAAAATAGGAGACAAAATTGTAAAAAACTAATGATAAAAAAATTATTTTAAAAAGTGTAATTTTTTTTACTAAGAATAAAAAAATATGAACTATTTTATAAAAAGAAACATTGATCGTGACCACAACGTGAATTTGAACTTAATGGTTTATTAATATAAGGGTAGAATCGATATTTTTATAAGGGATATTTCTCCAAAGATAAGTTTTAACCTTTCATAAAACAAAAATAAGGACTGAAAATGTACTAAAAAGGTGATTCTCCTATACATATAACCAAGATTTGTACAATTCCTAGAAATACATAATATATATTATTTTGTTGGCTATTATGGGGTAGGATTCCATTGCAATAGAGTGGATGAAAGCGTGAAAATATGTGACACCCCGTAAAATTCATAAATAGATTGATCATGTCGTATACAAAGATCACGAAAATATAAAAAAATATTTGGTAACATTCTCAACATAAACGAAATAACTAAAATTGAATAAATAATATAAAGAGGTAATTCAATACTAAATGAAATAAAACCAATCCTGATACCATATAACTTTCGATACAAAATAAATCCAACTCATGGAATACAAAATGTATCACAAATATAAAATCTAACGTTGAATCCAAGTACCACATGTAAAAAAGATTACTCGGGATATATTGTACAAGTATTACAATCGAAACTAAAATATAAAATAAATACAAGAAGTGGATGAGCTGCACTGCTCGACTTCTACAACCTATGAATGAAGAGTACGATGCTGCTAGAGATAATCCTTCAATGATCAATCCAAGTTTACGACAACTACTTGGCCTAAGACCTGTGAAAATGTATATAACAAAAACATAAACAATAAGGTCCCGTTTGGTTGTCCCAAAATTGTAAATTGGATCATTAATAAATTTCTCCATTTACAAATTGACTCATTAATTGTGTTTGGTTTCATTAATGAAAGGATTCATTAATTGCCCCATTTTAGCTCATGTACAAAATCTAAAATTGAACCATTTCAAAAAAAATGTGAAATGAATCCATTTAAAATAGGAGTCACATTAAGTGCATGTCCCCTCTCCCTCTCTCTTTCCCTCCCCCTCCCTCTCTCTCTCTCTTGATTTGTTTTTATCTTTTTTTCATAGAATCTTAACATCAATTTCAAATTACTAAACATTATGTAAAATTAAATTTAACTCATTTCAAATTCACTCATTTATAATTCACTAATTCACTATGAACCAATTTACACAATCAAACAATTTGCGCAACCAAACTGGGCCTAAGTTTATGTAGAAAAATATTATAACTGAATTTGGGCTATAATATAACTAAAAATCTTCCTCTCACCTTAATTGAATTTTAAGTTATTAATTACCCAACCTAACAACCTAAAATAATATGCGTATCTAATCTCAAACCCATATGTATCCCATATGAATAAAGTTCATCTCGTTGTTCTTTATTATTTACTTTCTCATTTTTACATCAACCTCTTACATTAAGAATTATATATAGTTCATGATAAACTCTTACCTTAAGTACCTTTCACTAACTAACAAAAAACTCACTAACAGTTTCTAAAATATGTATCTCAATTTCATCAATCCAGGTCTATCTCGCACCACTATATATATATATATATATATATATATATATATATATATATATATATATATATATATATATATATATATATAACACATAAGTCCTGAGTCGTAAGCATATAGATATACTCTTATAGTATAAATCGTACACATTTTTAGTATAACACATAAGCATGTGCAACTATCTCAAGTACCATAGCACATAATCACATAAGGTAGTAGTAACACAAGTTATACGTCTAATATCCATACATATCTCTACAAAAAGGTAGTTTTGGGGACTGAAGCTTTTAAGACGGCTAAAATTTTAGTCCCTAAAACATACTTTTTAAGACAAGTATAATTAGCGATCTTAAAAATTAATAGTATTTAAAACCCTTTTTATTACCTGTTTTATAAAGTTATATTAATGGGGCTACTTATTAGTAGTCGCATCAAATAGTACACCTTATGAGATAGCTAAAAATTTGGGTTCCCACCTTATAGCCTTACCGCTTATCTTCCTTATAATATTATACAACCAAAAAAACAAACAGACAAAACCCTCAACCCACTGCCCCCCACCCCACACGTTACATCTGTTCCCAAGAAGAAAAGGGGGAAACCCCTAAGAATGGTCGTGTATGCCTCCCTGCATTCACCCACCTTAATCGTTTATGTCTATCATTTTTTATTATTATATTCATTGTTATATATATATATATATATATATGTGTGTGTGTGTGTGTGTGTGTGTGTGTGTGTGCGTGTGTGTGTAATATGGCCTTCTCCTCATTTATATGACTCTATATAGTCTCGTGAAATTAAATTGTGTAGAAAATGGATTTGCTATTATGTTTTTTACTCTTCATATGACTGCATTGAATGGGTATTTTGATTGTGTACATCTCCTTGATGTCCATGCCAATGTATCATCTGTCACATTTCATTATGGAACAACAATGGATTTGATAAGTATTTTATTTTAGACTTATTAATTTGATTTATTATTATTATTAATTTTATGTTTCGAAATTGTAACAAATATAATTGCATCACTTTATAGGAGCAGGAAGAACTCCTCTACACTATGCTTCTTATCAGGGAAATTTGAAATGCTGTCAGTAAAGTATATATTCTTTTGTAATATATCTTTAGCCGAGAAAATGGATGATATATTTAAGTTAGCCGTGACTGCGTTTTTTTATTTATGCAAATCCTTCTTGTAAGAAGCGACAGTCAGATGACATTGAACTACAATGGGTAAATTAGGGAGGAATGCTTGGAAGGTGCTCACTAGGGAGCTTAAGAATATATTAATTTTGAAATCGGATGATCAGTTCGCTATATTGGCTACAAAATGAAATAAGTGGGGAGATAAGGTTTATCTCGATAATCACTATTGTCTTCATGGTTATTGGGGGATTTTGGCGCATCGGTATGAGGAAATGACTGAGAATTATTAATCACTTTTTAGCGATCATAGATGATCACTTTGTGGGTTATAAGTCATGTGGGAAGTTTTGGGATAATCCAATTGATAGGTGCTTGAAGAAGATGGATCGAGCATTTAATTTTTGTGATAATAAGATTCTACAGACATATGTGTTCACTAACAAATCACTTGGCAGCTGGAGAGTTAAGATAACACGAAATGAGACTAGCAATCCTCTTGAGGTCGAGGGTGAGCTTGGATTGCTTCACCCTGCATTTAAAGATGTTAAGATATTCGCATTATCAACAATGCTAGTTGTACTACCAACTGTCTTGCTCCCCTAGATAAGGTTATATAAGCACCTTTTTTTATCGTATGTCTCCTTCATTAGTCAATTAAAATGTTTTGCTTATGCATTTTCCATTGTGAAATTTTACAGGTCATCAATGAAAGGTTTGGAATTCATGATGGTATTATTACCACCGTCCACTCTAATATCGGTGTGTGATTGCTTCCACGGTCAATTATATTGATAATTGTTATTATCAGCTAAAAATTTGATTTCAATTTCCTTGTTTATTACGTGTTTCAGCCATTCAGAAGGCTATGGATGGTCCATCAACTTAGGTCTGGAGAAGTGGAAGAATTGCATCTTTTAACATCATTCCCTATAGCACTAGAGCTACTAATGTAATAAATCAATTCAATGCACTTATATTTGTCGTTTGATTTTGTATTAGTTCTAATAGAAATAGTATCAAGCATTGTCAAAGTATGATTTTTTATTAACGAATCAATTAATTAACAAGATACTAGAATGTAAAATAACGGTTGATCAATTTTAATGTTGATTAATTTAATTACTAGGTTTGCATCCAAGATAAGCAAGGTTAGTATCAATAAGTACAATCACATGCGAGACGACGATGTACGAGGAAAACCTAACTGGGAAAAATCTCGGATGGTCAGTCCTAGACAAAATCACTATAAAGAAGGTTTTACAAAAAGGACACAAATGTGACACCCCGCCTATTTTAATCACGGTTGATCAATCCTTTATCAAAATAAAACTGGATTCTCATATGGTTCATTCTCAGGATCACTATCGAAAACCAATTTATTACTAATAACCTATTAGGCCCGGTGTCCAATTTTAAACTTTATAATCATTTTAAATTAAACGCACGATAAATCAATCCACGCAATTAATACACACATTAATTGAATTAAATAAAATAATAACCGATAACTCTTGGCAAAACATTAATACAACCATATCGAATAGGCGCAATGAAAATGCGAATAATAAAATAAATGACAACAATTGAGCAACATGCCCCGAATATTTCAACAGTACCTCCTATCTAGACCACAAGGATAAAAGCGTATAAACAATCTCTGCTAGCATCTACAGCTGCTGCAGCATCGTTTGGCTAGAAGGAATTATCTTCCAGGTGTCCCTGTGTCTGGACACCTAAAATGTTTTTAAAATATTTGCAAGAGGGTCAGAGCGCAAAGAGTTTTGAAAATATTTAGCAAGTGTTTAAAATACTTTAACATTTAAAATATGATATTCTCCATATTTAAACTGGTGTCGCACTCACATGAGATACCCCGCACCTCTCATCTAATAGTGCACACCTAACGCATGTATTTTAAATGCCTTAGTCACGCTACCCAACCTAACTAGCATCTCTCAAAACTTCTAAGTAACCATATGCTATCTCATACCCCGCGTATATAATATTCTATGCTTTCGCACGAGTTTATGTATTATAAATTCTCACTTATAATTTATTCATTCATTATGAATAACTTTTACTAGTTATAATACACTATTCACATTTTTTTAGTGTCATTAATCCTGTATATAATTTTCTCATCTTTATATACGTATCACATTTTATTCCGGATGTTAATCCCCCGGATGAACCAGAACTCATTTCGCATCTCATTCTTTATTTTGTCCGTATATATATATATATATATATATATATATATATATATATATATATATATATATATATATATATATATATATATATATATATATATATATATAATATTATACACATCAAGTATATCCATACTTACATAACACAGTATCTAAGTACAATAACCAACCCTCCGAGCTATAACTCAATAGATGCAGTCTCTAGGATGCTATCATCTTTCAGGGAACACACATCATCCTGGGTACCACCGATCGGGGTCTCACACCGACCTGATAAAAACATATCACAAACGTAGGGGAAGCGGTCATAGTTCCTCACCTAAAAGTGAGACCGAATCATACCCAAGACATATCGCCCATTATAAAGAGACACACTGCATAAATAACTGGACACTATGACCTGGGGTCTATACTCACCCTGCTCCTCAAGCTAGGGGATTCAACCATAACGCGCAACTTTCCATGATAGCACTAGAGAGGTATGTTTCAAATAAATATATCATACACACATACATATATTTATAATCATATCATACATGTACTCTCTCTCTCTCTCTGTCTCTCTCTCTGTATATATATATATATATATATATATATATCATCAAATTCGGCTATTCATGCCTATCTCACGTGGCATTAGCCTATAATCCCGAATATACCAATTTGTATAAATTCATAAGTATACACGCACTTATTCTAGTCCCATAAGTATCCACTCACATAGGATACAATTATCACATAAATAAATTCATGAATATTAGCGTATCACGTTTAACTAGTATTCTAATTTTATCCTACTCGCACATTCAGATTTCCTCATATATAATTGGCATATATATATATATATATATATATATATATGTATGTATGTAAATCCGCCGAAATAATTCCCCGAGTGTTGTTCGTCCCAAACACTCCTCAGATTCATACCCCAGATTTTATTCCCACTAACCCAAGGTTCATATATTACTCATTAAATAATTTAGAAGTCCTAACACTCTTTTTAGGATCCCCTAATATTTATTTCCCTAAAAAAATTCTCTTTCAATCCTTAAAACCAAGAAAAAATTTCAAATTTGACAGGGTCGAATTGATTCGCCTTGACCGAATCGATTCGCCCCCTAGCGAATCGATTCAAAATGGTTCAGTTTGCTCCTTTTGTTACGAGTTCATCTTCTTCTCCAATTCCAAATTCAATCCAACACTCATCCAACCCAAGATTTATGGTTTCTAACATCACCAACCATTGATATAATCATCTACACACTATGATTTACCCAACGATACAATTGATTTATGGGATTCATCCATTTAATTAAGAATTTAACCATATTCTCAATTGACTCTAAATATTCATATCTTCCAATCTATCACCAACAATTACACCATAAACATGATATTTGAACTCAGATTTAATATGGAGTTGTTATCACCTCAATTTATATGAAATCATTTTCGAAAAACCCATTTCGATTCAAGAATCCTAATCCCAAAATTCATATATTTTTCACCAACTATAATATGAATTATAAACACACATAAATAATTAAAGCAAGTTAAACACTTTCCTCGTTGGATATATCTGACGACCTCATGACGAGATCCGTCGGAGCTTGGTCGGAGTTCTCATCTTTTTCTCCCTTTTCTTCTTCTTTTCTCTTATTTCTTTCTTTTCTTTCTTTCTTTTATTCTTTTCTCTTTTTCTCGGCTTATAATGAGAGAAATGAGGATTATCCGCTTATTAAACCCAAAATTAACTCGTATACACAAATGTGAGTCCCTACTAGTCCAAAAATCCCCCAGAACCCAAACGGTACCCTCGGGTACTTTATTATGTCTGTTTCGGCCCTTCCGAGACCAACCATGCACTTAAAATCCCCATTCGAATCACTTATAAAAAATTCACCTTTTTAAATCCAATACAAATAAAATATTATTTCTTGTCGCTTTGCCCAATCGTGGCATGATATAAAATAATCCAACTTCATTTACTTATTCCCGTAAGTAAATATAGTACACATAAATATTAATCTGTCACTCGCCAATTAATATTTATCCATTCATTTAATTTCTCAAATTATTTCCTCGAGTATTAAACTACACCCACTCATGTAATTTAAATATTCATAAAAGTACGGGGTATTACATACTTCCCCCCTTACAGAGGAATTTCTTCCTCGAAATTCGGATACAACTGGTACTAAGACTTAGGATCTTTAACAACACAACATCCTCTAGTACTCGAAATAAATTTCAAAGTAACATAAGGGTTACTCTACTATACACCCGCTATTGGTACCCACCTGTCTAAAGGCTTAATAACTGTATCCCCCTTTCATGTCAGGCTTGTTCAATTCTCTTCATAGTGATATACTCCATCAGTTATAAGGTCTTACCTAAATAACGACACATCACACATTATACTTCTACTAACAACATCTGAATAAGATGAGCCTATACATTACTAGCTCTATCGCCTCAATACTATTGGAAGGCCGCACATCATTAAGTAACAGCTTCTTGTATCCATCCCAACACAAAACTCCCATCTTGAGAGAAGCCACAAGAACATATGACCACTCATGTCAGTCCTGAAAACATAAGTTCGTGGTGATGTAACTCTTATGACAGTCAAAAGCCACCCAAAACATTTTTTGGTTACTCCACTTCTGCCAACGGACTCTAACTATTATCTAATCCAAAAATTTAATTATCCACTCACCTCTAATCAATCAGAGGGAGAATGTACAGGCTTTCCCATATACAAAACCTCAATAAGCACATTGGCTATAACAAACAGGTACGAGTGACTACACACAACTCTACCAATCGATAATTTCTCCTTCCAATTACTGTACCATGCTTTACTTGAATTACAAGTTAGGTCGGTCGCGGAAGTAAAATAATCGCGGTGACTCCAGAATCGCATTCATACTGCTTTACTAGTCGTTAATAACCTCTCGTCTACTCATCGGGCCATAGGTAACACGACTTGCCTTAAACAAAACGTTATCCCCAGTGCTTCCTGAAAATCCCTATTGGATGTGGGGTTCAAGGATTTCATCCTGATTCACAACAATATTGGGCGGCACCTTGCACCGGTGCAATCCTTGTTTCAAAGAAAGGTTTGGGCATACCTTCTAATAATGTGACTCACCCCAAAAGAATAACAATTAGTTCATCTCGGTCAATTTGTTCCACACATTCGAAGGAAGTCGTGACCTTATCTTGATGTTGGCAACCCATTAATGAAATTTACTAGCCCTATTCTGTCACTGGAATCGCCGGCTTAATACAAAATTTTATGGTTGATCATCTCAAACCGACTTATTTCCATCTATAAGTGGTGCACTCAAAGACAAATTCACTATGTCCCGCTCAACACCGACTTCCACTTATAACGTCTCACATTAAATGGTACTTTATACTCCCCTTCTTCCCCCGGGGTACCAAAAGTCTCGGCCCATGCAGTTTTTTCCATAATGCACACTTTTGGGCTCTTTTTACCTTATAGACATCAACATTCTATTTACACGCAAGCCACCCTCAACATTCGACTGAGTAAGGCTCTGTTCTACTTTCCTACAATAGTTATATTTTCCTCTTCTCAAGAGATATCCTTTTAAATGGCTTCCCACAGCCTTTCAACCCATCTCGGGTGTGCTACTCTCATTGCACATATATACTTGGATCATCGTCTTCCTCGCACGACGTTTAATCCATCCTACCATTCCAACTTTGTTTATAACTTCCCCACAATCATATATTGCACACATTTATTCCCACGTCCCTTTAACTCGGATGATTTTTTAAATCCACTAACCAGGGCGCCCATATACCCTATTATCAGTGCATACTGGCATAACATAACAAACGTCTCACACGCATATTGGCCCTCGCATTCTTAACATGGCTATGACACATGGGTATTCCCAATCACCCCATAAATTGTAATTTAATCATTCTCGACATTGTCCCACTCTTCAACTCGTGGTGAGAAAAATTTCAGTGTTGTGTCACAGCACTACCGGCTTCTCATTCTTATAACGTATAAGAGTTCTCAGCTCAAAGTGTTTTCTCCACACATTCATTGGTTAACCTTCAAAATTGATGCCCTAGCATCCATTAACGTCTCTCTACTCACGACGTTTACCAAGGTCCAAGCGTATCTCATCTCATAATAACATTCAAACAAGGAACTTTCCCCAATGCACTATCACTCAATATTGGCAGTAATCGAATTCCACCAACTTCAACCACATCATCGGGACTCTCAAAATCCTGTCCGTGTCCCTAGACATATAAATATAAATTTCATCTCCCACGTCTCTAAAAGAGTGATATAACAATGCGCTATCCCTATCACCAAGTCATGGGCACTAAATAGAGTAACGAGCTCAATCTCTTCGCTCAACAATAATCCCATGTAATACCCCGTATTTTTATGGCTTTTAAATTTAGGGATTTATTAAATTTAATTGAGATAAGTTAATTTAATATTAATCCGAAAATTTGTTTTAAATATTTATTAGCGTGACGAGAGTTATTGGAAATTGGTTGATTTGTTAAATATTACTTATTGAGTAAAGTAATATGTAGAATTGAATTTATTAAAATTGTCACGAGTGAATAATATGACAATTATGAAAATTAAGTCAAGACGCGTCTGTGTCGTGTTGGGACTAAATTATAATTATTATAAGTGAATAAATTATAAGTCATCTGTAGGGTCATTTCGAGCGCGTCAACATGTCCGGAAGGGCCGAGATAGTCAGAAAAGTATATCCCGGGGTTTAGTTTGGGTCTCGGGACGTTTTTAGGCCTAATTGGCATCTCGGGAGGGTATAATAGTCATTTTGTATTTTTAGGTAATTAAACCCACGAATTTCCCTAAGATATATCAGCCATTTGAGTTAGGCTTTTAGGGTTAACAATCACAAAACTTAAGAACGGCCATTAGAGAATAAGGTAGAAAGGTTTCCAAGAAATTCAAGGCCAAGAACCCATCTGATTGCACCGCCACCACCACCAAAACGTAGATCGCACGACGAGGAACACAACCATATCTTTTTCATCAACAAATCGGACCCTTGAATTCCAAGCAAGTATCTATCTTTCTCTTCTTTTAGTTAATGGTTCATCCATGTTAGACTAGGGTTTGTAAACACATGTTTTATGGAAGAATTTGATGAATTAGAGGATTTAAATCGCATGTATTAGAGGGAATTGATGTATTCTGGAAATCTCATTATATGTAGAGGATTACCCATGAAATTGTATGAGTTTAGAAGCAAGAAATCTGGAAAAGAATGGAAGTTTTATGAAAAATTATGGTTCTTGATAATTATGATGATGTACCCAATTAATTCAATACCTTTGATGAATTTGGACATGTTTCACGTAGGAAATCATGTATATAGGTATATGTAACTAGTAGTAATGTTGTTTGGGAGTTTGGGGACTGTTAATGGAGTTTTGGTTGAGGTTCGAGAAGCAAACCCATAGTTTAACAATGGCAAAATTCTGAATAACGGCTTGATCGATCGATCGACCAAGAACATCGATCGATCGACGATTGATCGATCAACCCTTTTTCTCAATCGATCGATCCCACCCAGAAAGCTGCATATCTTTTCCCTTTTTGGTTAATCCGGTTAAAATACGTAGGAACCCTTGACTTTTATTTATAGAGTATAATGGGTTATGAAGAGGACCAGTAGGGTCTAAATAGACTCCGTTGTGTGAAATTTAATATGGGATGAAATTGTGGGTTAACGGGGAGTTTAGTCACATTAGAAATTGTGCGTACGTTCACTAGAGAATTGAGAGGCTCGTGAAAGACTTAGACTAGAAGGTTAGAGAGGGTGTACCAACTGAAATTATATTTAGTAAGATAGAGAGTACTTCAAGAGAGGATAAGTAATTGTGAAATGTGTATAATTGAAAATAAAAGAGATGAATCCTTTATGCGAGATAGTTGACTAAAATTTTACTAAGTACGCTCAATAATAATTATTGGTCGTGAGCCAACCCTATTGGAAAATGTGTATCCATATATGACCGTGTCACTATGTACATATATTAAATGCTTTATCTGTGTATAATCATACTCGAGCTACTTGCTATCACAAAGGTTTACGCCCCGGGACAGTCTTATCTCTATTGGACTTTTATGGGGGATATTGACTCGTACCCTAGAACATAGTATCCTTGATACAGGATATCTGAGTGATAGTTAGAAGGTCCTAAGAGACGTGAGGGTATGTGCTGACCTCTTAGGACTGGGAACTATGCTTCCCCTCCATTTGTATTTATTTTGTGTTAATACAATTCGAGAGTGATTCCGAACTAGTATTTCCCCTAGTACGAGATATACGGGGACTTAATAGAAGAGTATGCTAGCACCATAGATTTTATGTGGGGTGCCGTTAGTGTATATATTATATGTGTGACTAATATATATACATATATCTATATGGGAACTTTCTACTGTACGTATAAGTGGTTAAGTAATGAATAAATGCTCCAACTTTATATTAAGTATTCGGGAATTTTATAACCGTACGAAGTTGTTCTAAGTAACGTAATAAATCTTGAAGAGATTGATTTTGTTTAAACTAAAGACCATAACCTTTTTACTTCTCGAGATAAAACTTTATGGAAAAATAAGTTAGATAGACTTATGAGTTTAGTAGTACGGTAGGTGTGCGCACTAGAGATGAGAGGTGAGAATTCTCAAGAGAGTGTCACATACTAACATGGTTGTTGGATTAGTCGGTAAGCATTTTAAATACTTGCTAAACAATTTTTAAAACTGTTTTACACTCGGGCTCTGACCCGTCTCCTGTCTTTTTCTCTCTCTTGTATATATATATATATATACACACACACACACACGTATTACAGGTGCCCAGCCACAGGGGCGTCATGCATAGGTTCTTTGGATTGGACGTGTTGCAGCTTATGTGGGAGTTGCAGACCTTTGTTTTAGACGACCTCTTCATTGATTCAGTTCTTGTTTTAGTTCTTCATAGTCAGGGCATGTTTCGCCCGATTCCCTATTCCGTTTGGATTTTTCAGAGATTTATGTTCATTTATATTTTCCAGTATTTAGTACTCCTTGGGAGTTAACTCTTGTCAGGATGATTTCATGTATGGTTATTTGACTTAGTTTGGTTAATCTAGATGAATTAATTCTTTTGTGTTGATTGCTATCCGTAGCACTTATGTGATTCTTAGAGTGATGATTATTTAAAAAGGTTTTCAAGTTGGAATTTAAAAATAAAAATAAGACTTTAAATTGTTTTGACACTTAGCTTAATTATTTAAGGTGTTTAATTTGGAAATTTTATTTTGCGACAGTGATGCTAATAATGAACCAACTGTTCACCTTGATTTTAATTTAATAAAGGACTGATCACCCGATATTTAATTAGGCGGAGTGTCACAGGTGGTATCAGAGCCAGGTTCTAATGTCCTTAGGATCTGTGCGGCTTATTATGCTTACAGCGTTACTTTGTTTGATATAGAGCCCTATTTTTAGGATTGTTGATTTCTATGGTGAGATTTCGTTCTCCTGCTATAACGTATGTACATTAGTGAATCTTATTTGTGTTCGGGCATGTTCGAACAATGAAATATGGCAGGTAAGGGCCGTTGGGCAGACAACAGGAGGCAAGGCTTAGTTGAGGTTGTAGAGTATATTCGAGGATGATGACCGTAGTTAAGGTCACTCCTATTATGGCACGAGAAGCCAGGACTGTAAAGATGGCTAGGGCGCAGCCTATGATTTCCAAATGCTGCTATAGTCGAAAAAGGTGCAAGAGTAGACTCACCTAATGTGGTACGACTGGGAAAAAGTCAGACGAAACATTGAAAATAACCGTCAGTGGAATTTTTAGAAATGCGGAGATTGTGTGTGTTAGCCAAAGGAGGCAAAATATCCAAAGGTTTGGACATATGATGGAGTGTGTCTAACTAAAAGTGAAAATTTGGAGTAAAATTTTCCTCTGCTTGTTGGAACGATGTTATAATGGTGGGAGTCAACCACCACTCTTAGAAGTGGAATGCTATGCCTGTAGAAGGATCTTAGGTATAGTTTGACCGCATGTTCCTTCATCAAATGTTCAGGATAAAATGTGAACATTGTTCTGAACTCATCACAAGAGGACCTGACAGAGGTACATTTGTGAATATGAATCTAAACTGCTAGCGAATCTTGTATCGGAGGATGTAGATACAAATGGAGGAGAGGATTCAAAGTGGGAGATCGACTCATAAAAATAGTTAATAACACTTACAAGGGGAATTCTGCTGGACGGTCGATTTAGAGGTTGATTATGTCACCCTTTGTCAATGGATATGATAATACTTCTTTGTGTGGGAGGCTAAAAGAATCGAAGAATTTAGTCAAGAATAAGACTGGATGAAATGGTGGTAGTGAAGCACCACAAAGGGGGGGATACCTGATCAAGGGTGAAAATTACGGCACGTAGTCAGCACGCCGATCATTGTTTTCTGCTCACCGCCTCAATACAAAAATCTAAACTTATGACTACACTCAACATGTGAGTATAGCGACCAAGTCCAGGTATCGAAAAATCCACAGAGAAGAGTTGCTAGAATTTAAGAGGTTTAGTATTCCTAAAATAAAAGTGTAAAAGATAAATATGAACAAAAAGGAAAATAAGCATAAAAGGGAAAGATTAATCTAGGCGAGTGTATTTAAACTAGATTAACAAAGCGAGTAAAACTATAGGTTGCATCGAATATCCCTCACCCGAGTTAATTACTATAAAATGGTTACATGGGTCGACGAGTTATTAAGGTTGCATCTCATTTCGAACGTTATGTAAATCAAGAGTTGTCACACCCCTAAATTTGCATAAAAGCCTAATAAGATTTTGGCATCAATAAATACCCCGAAAATTACGCACGCAGGGTCATAAGCATGAAGCATACATGATATACCCCGTCAAATCTCCTAGGCATAATAACTAGGACAACGTACTCGAAATAAACCCGTAAACACCATCACCAAAGCAAAGCAACCAAATCAACCCTAGGTGAGTTCAATCCAACACAACCTAAACTAAATTAGCCACTAAGCATGATAAGCAATAATAATTAAAGCAACTAAGAATTAAATTAACTACAACAAATATCTAGGCTTGAAATAAATAACAAAACATGAAAAATAAAGGAAAACAAAGCTTAAGGAATAAGATGAATAGTAAAGCTTAAATGAATGGGTATTACCCAAAGAGAAAAGGAGGAGAGGGGAGATCCACAAATAAAATCTCCAAAGTCTTCTAACCCTAATTAAAATGAATTATATCTCCAAAGAAAGGCCCCTAACACTCTATTTATACCCCAAAACAAACCCCCAACAAAACCAAGTAAAAACACCCAAAATAAGTCAATTTTTATCCATATCTGATGGGCGCGGTCGACCACGATTTTGGGACTAGTCAACCGCGGTTTTGGAATTTTCCTTGGGCTGGAGACAACCCCATTTTCCTCTTTGAACCAATTTTGACACGTTGCACGAAAACGACTATAACTCCCTCATACGAAATCAAAATGAGGCGTGGTCAGAACCGACGTTAAGCTAATTCAATTTTCTACATGATTCTGTTTTGAAACCCTCCAAATTATGCTGTATGGAATTACCAAAATGCCCTTGAAGTAGAAGAAAATACTGAAAACTTTTGAAAATGGCCAATACTTCCTCATACGGAGTCAAAATGGAGCACGGTCAGTGGCCAAAGAAACATAATTTGATGATATACACGTTGGTAACTTCATTACATAAAAAATAGTGAGTTTGAAAAGATCAAATTGCCCTTGAAGTAGCTTCGACGATGAAACTTCTCCGAAATGTAACCGAACCTCACTTTTAGCATTCCAATACCTACAAAAGCACAATTAACCCCTGCAAAACATATATATGTCAAAATCCAAGTTTATCTGGTTAACGAGCATGAATATAGACATTAAGAATGTAAAAATGATAGAATGCTTAAAGATAAAGGGCGCAAGCATGCAATATTTGTGATGTATCACACCCCCTAACTTAGACATTGCTAGCCCCCAGTGATGAAACAAACAAAACCAGTCCACAGAAGGAAATACAAAATGTATATATGCATTGAAATATAATTGCCACTTTCATAGGGAACACAATTACATTTAGCATATGCAATAAGCCGTTAAACCCCTAGGTTATCCAAGTGGACGAGTGTCGTCTCGTGAGGGTTTTCAGGGATGAAACTCACAAACATCACATGGTTTCCTCAAAATCAGTCCAAACCAACATGTGACAAGCCCAACAATACGAATAAGATTTTATATGCATTATTAGCACATTGAACGAATTCAAACGAAAGTCCAAATCATTAATATTATAGAATGAACCTCATAGAATTGAAACCTTAAAATATGGGAGGGGAGCGAGCACATGCAAAGTGTGATTTGGCAAAAACTTTAACAAATTGGATACTAAAAGTTAAAGCAAGCATATATTCAATCCTCTCAGGTATTACACTCATCAAGTGAATTCACTCGAAACAGGGAGGTAACACACGAAACATGCGAGCATAAAGAGTAAATGTAAGTGGAAACTAGGCCGCACACATGTCACAAAAGAAGAACGTTCTATATGAAATTAAAAATTGTAATCTCAATGAAAGATACCGCTCACTAAAGGAGGCGAAATGTATTTTCATAGATTATCAAAACTATTTAAACCTTTGAATTACATCTACTTAAGATCACATAGGACTTTAAAAGGGTTTTAATGTAGGCTAGGCTAGGGTACGAAATGAAATGAATATACGTATGAGTTCAAAGTGTTCGGAAATGAAAACTTGGAATAATGGGAAGAATGCAGGCAATAGTAAAATTGGAAAACAAGTTCCAAACAAGCATTGGATATAACAATTGGAGAGTGATCAAAGATTATTGAACTATATACACAACATTTACAACTTTCACTTTCTCTTTCTTGTCTTCTTTTTCTTATGTTTTCTTTTGTTTTTCACCTCTCTTTTTCTTCACTTTTTCTCATATTTCTTCTTTTTCTTTACTTTTCACACTCTCACGTGCCTAAATTGCAACCACACAAAACTAACATCATTCAATCCCAAGTAACATTCCAAACAAGGGTAAGGAAGGTAATAAGTATGGGCTAAAACTCCAATTTAAAGTTGGTATGGGATTTGCGTTATGAAACTAAAGGCTAGTATTTAGGCTCAAAGGGGTTGACGAGGGTAGACATATATGGTGAGGTCAAGGTCATATGGGTGATATAACAAAGATGGCCTATGATCATTTCATAAAGTTTACGCAATTCTCGAGTCAAAACAATATACGAAAATCATGCTCAAGTAACACATTTCATATATGAACTCAATTAATGAACGATCAATGAAAGAATAGAGAGATTGTCGACGAATGTAACGTTTTCAAAGACGAAAGAATAGTGTATAAACTCACAAATGACGAAAGGTACAAATCTTACTCGGTGTAAGTATATACAATGCAACAAAAGATTATCGAGTTATAAAAATATTAAACCGAATCAATAGAACAATAAAAGTGCATGTGCTCATGGGATTAAAGTTTAATTCATAAAGTTATTCATAATATCAATGATCGATGACTAAAATCTAATAACTTCTAAAATCGAGAACATGCATCATTGGGTTGTCAATTGGATTGGGAATTTATTGAAATTTATCATCGGAAACAAAAGCAAAATGCCCAATAAAGGAGAAAAAGGAAAGAAAATCTTTTTGAAATTTTTTAATTTTTCTAAGAAAAGCATACTAAGTAACTAACATGTGAGCAAAAACATGGACTAAATAAAGAAATGGATAGAATATCCCACACCCCTAACCTAGAACCTGGCATTGTCCTCAATGAGAATTAAGAACTAAGTTAAAGAGATGAAAAGAGCGATATTACCCAAAATTGGAGCGATCCCCATAAGAACAAGTCCAAAGAATCTACAAACAAGTTAGTACCGAGCATAGCAAAAACAAATAACAAAAAGTTAACTAATTACACTAGACTAAATTAAAAAGGAAAGAAAAGATAGAAAGAAAGAAAAAATAAAAACATAACTATATACAACCTACTATTTTGGCTTCACACACTAACTGTACACTAGAAGTCTAAATAGTTAAGGGTCCACTGCAAAAATGATTTGACTTTGGAGGATAACCGGTGTACCCTCACTCTCAAGCATGCCTTCCAAAAAATGTGAATTCTGTTTGAACAACAGAAGGCATGTGTAAGGCGTAAGAAAGGAACCATCGTCAATTAAAAGTTTTGGAGGGACGATGGGGGATTTGGATTTAACGAGTGACAATAACATGTGGGGACCGAGAAAAGCAGAAAATCCTCCTAAGGATTTTGAAATTGGAGTGGGAGGTGGTGCACATGAAGGCAAAGATGAGATCATGGAAGGAGACTCGAGCAAGTACTCCTCATCGCCGAAAAGGTTTAACACATTAAAGTTTGAACCCGATTCATTGGGTACTTGTGATGGTGTGATAACATAAAATGAAAATGGGGAGGAAAGATATTCAAACTCATGAGATGAATCATCATCGCATGAAGATTGAGTTTCTAAGGAAATAAGATCATTTTCAATTAATGTTCTTCTTTGGAGGCCAAAGAAGAAATCATTTCGTTGCAAATGGATATTACTTCATTTTCATCCTCACTTTCAATATCTATTATGCAATGGGCAAAATCAACAATGGTTTGTTCCAAAGTAGGCACAAAGACCTCATTTGGTTCAAACCATTCCTCGACTTAAAAAGTCTCGAAAGAAAAGTCGTTGTCGGAATCAAATAATAAATCCAATGCATGTTCCCACAAACGATTTTCTTCGCAATAACGATTTTCAATTTTCTCATTTTCAAGCATACGCAAGCCCTCACCGAATGTCATAGGTCGAGGCGCGGATACTTGAAAATGAGAACTTTGAAAATTACCATCGAACTTAAACTTAAACTCATTATTATAGGTATTTTGAAAAATGTTGCAATTCATTTCAAAATTCCTATTATAAGGAGTTAGAGGCCCAAAATCATTATCATCATCATCAAAATTCCAATAACCCAAGTTTTGACTTTCGTAATACTCGCCCAAAGTCATTTTTGAATTTGTAATTTTTTGGGACTCTAAGTATTGACCAAAAGTCATAGGTGTACGGGGATTTTGAGAATTATCATAATGATTACCGAAAGTATTGGAATAAGACATGCTTACCCCAAAGATGGCTCGAAGTGGCGAATTCCACAAAGTGATGTGCGAGCGAAAAATTCAAGCGTTTCTTAGCGCTCAAATGTAGAAGTCCCGCAAAAATGTTAGCAAAAAAAATACAAATAGAAATAAAATACTACGAAATACTAAATCAAATAAATTCTAAAACAAACTTGTCCCCGGCAACGGCGCCTCTAAATAGTCGAGGGTCCATCGCAAAAAGGATTTGACTTTGGAGGGTGACCGGTGTACCCTCACTCTTAAGCATGCCTTCAGAAAAATATGAATTCCGTTTGAACAACGGAAGGCATGTGTAAGGCGGGAGAAAGGAACCATCGTCAATTAAAAGTTTTGGAGGGACGATGGGGGATTTGGATTGAACGGGTGACAAAAACATATGGGGACCGAGAAAAGCAGAATATCCTCCCAAAGATTTTGAAATTGGAATAGGAAGGGGCGTACACAAAGGCAAAGATGCGATCATGGAAGGCGACTCGAGCAAGTACTCCTCATCGGCGAAAAGGTTTAACACTTTAGAGTTTGAAACCGATTCATCGGGTACTTGTGACGGTGTGATAACAGAAAATGAAAATAGGGAGGAAAGAAATTCAAACTCATGAGATGAATCATCATTGCATGAAGATTGAGTTTTGAAGGAAATACGATCATTTTCAATGAAATGTTCTTCTTTGGGGGCCAAAGAAGAAATCATTTCATTGCAAATAGATATTACGTCATTTTCATCCTCATTTTAATATCTATTACGCAATGGGAAAAATCTAGAATGGTTTGTTCCAAAGTAGGCACAAAGTCCTCATTTGGTTCAAAACTTTCCTCGATTTCAAAAGTCTCGAAAGAAAAATCGTCGTCAGATTCAAATAATAAATCCAATTCATTTTCCCACAAACGATTTTCTTCCCGATAACAATTTTCAATTTTCTCATTTTCAAGCATACGCAAGCCCTCACCAAAAGTCATAGGTCGAGGTGCGAATAATTGAAAATGGGAACTTTGAAAATTATCATCGGACTTAAACTTAAACTCATTATTATAGGAATTTTGAAAACTATTGCAATTTGTTTCAAAATTCTTATTATAAGGAGTTAGAGGCCCAAAATTGTTATTATCATCATCAAAATTCCAATAACCCAAGTTTTGACTTTTGTTATACTCCCCCAAAGTCATTTTTGAATTTGTAAATTTTTGGGATTCTAAGTATTGACCGATAGTCATAGGATTACGAGAATGTTGAGAATTATAACAATGATTACCGAAAGAATTCGAATAAGACATGCTTACCCCAAAAATGGCTCGAAGTGGCGAATCCACAGAGTAGATGCGCGCGGGAAATTCAAGCATTTCTTGGCGCTCAAATGTAGAAGTCCTAAAAAAATATTAGGCAAAAAATACAAATAGAAAGAAAATACTATGAAATACTAAATCAAATAAAGTCTAAAACAATCTTATCCCCGGTAACGGTGACATTTTCATCAAGGGTGAAAATTACGGCGCGTAGTCAGCACGCCGATCGTTATTTTCTGTTCACCGCCTCAATATAAAAACCTAAACTTATGATTACACTCAACATGTGAGTATAACGGCCAAGTCCAGGTATCGAAAAATCCACAGAGACGAGTTGCTAGAATTTATAAGATTTAGTATTCCTAAAATAAAAGTGTAAAAGATAAATATGAACAAAAAGGAAAAGATGCACAAAAGGGAAAGATTAATCTAGGCGAGTGTATTTAAACTAGATTAACAAAGCGAGTAAAACTATAGGTTGCGTCGAATATCCCTCACCCGAGTTAATTAGTATAAAATGGTTACATGGGTCGACGAGTTATTAAGGTTGTGTCTCGTTTCGACAGTTAAGTAAATCAAGAGTTGTCACACCCTTAAATTTGCATAAAAGCCTAATAAGATTTTGGCATCAACAAATACCCCAAAAATTATGCACGCAAGGTCGTAAGCAGGAAGCATACATGATATACCCCGTCAAATCTCCTAGGCGTAATAACTAGGACAACGCACTCAAAATAAACCCGTAAACAACATCACCAAAGCAAAGCAACCAAATCAACCCTAGGTGAGTTCAATCCAACACAACCTAAACTAAATTAGCCACTAAGCATGATAAACAACAATAATTAAAGCAACTAAGAATTAAATTAACTATAACAAATATCTAGGCTTGAAATAAATAACAAAGCATGAAAAATAAAGGAAAACAAAGCTTAAGGAATAAGATGAATAATAAAGCTTACATTAAGGGGTATTACCCAAAGAGAAATGGAGGAGAGGGGAGCTCCATAAATAAAATCCCCAAAGTCTTCTAACCCTAATTAAAATGAATTATATCTCTAAAGAAAAGCCCCTAACACTCCATTTATACCCCCAAACAAACCCCCAACAAAACCAAGTAAAAACACCCAAAATATGTATATTTTTGTCCATATCTGATGGGCGCAGTCGACCTCGATTTTGGGACCAGTCGACCGCGGTTTTGGAATTTGCCTTGGGCTGGAGACAACCGACTTTTCTAATTTGAACCAATTTTGATGCGTTGCACGGAAACGACTATAACTCCCTCATACGGAATCAAAATGAGGCGTGGTCAGAATCGACGTGAAGCTAATTCAAATCTCTACATGATTCTATTTTGAAAACCTCCAAATTATGCAGTATGGAATTACCAAAATGCCCTTGAAGTAGAAGAAAATATCAAAACCTTCCGAAAATGGCCATAACTTCCTCATACGGAGTCAAAATGACGCACGGTCAGTGCCCACAGAAACATAATTGGATGATCTACATGTTGGTAACTTCATTACATAAAAATAGTGAGTTTGAAAAGACCAAATTTCCCTTGAAGTAGCTTCGATGACGGAACTTCTCCGAAATGCAATCGAACCTCACTTTTACGTTCCAATACCTACAAAAGCAAAATTAATCCTTGCAAAACATATATATGTCCAAATCCAAGGTTGCCTATTAACGAGCATAAATATAGACATTGAGAACATAAAAGTGCTAGAATGCATAAAGATAAAGGGCGCAAATATGCAATATTCGTGATGTATCAATACCCATCAGGGGACCCATTTATATGATTTGGATAGCTGAATTCTTATTAAGCGATGGTGAATTCAGTAAGGACTATTAAAGCCAGTAGCATGTTCCTTAGGGCCAAAAAGGTTAAGGGAACAACGGGGGCTGACATCAAGAATCGAGCCTACCAAATTACGAGAGGAGATGTAGCTCTTATGACAAGAAATGGGAAAATAGGGGTACAAGTTATGGACGGAGGGCCTAACAGATTTCGATAACCGACAATGCTAGGTAGTAGTGAATCGGGGGGGGGGGGGTTCCTTGTTTGAATTTCGCTTTGCGAGACATCCCACACATGAAACTTAGTGTAAGGTTAGAAGTCAGGAGATGTTTGGTCATTAGTCCATGAGCTCGGTGCCCCGGTCGTTATAGGAGCAGGTAATTATAATTATAATCTAGAAGTTAAATTACGATTTAAGGCCAGTGGAGCCGATTGTGTGGTAATAAAGCATTGAAAGATTTGTTTTATCACTACGAGTTTAAGGGTGGAACGATGATAAAGAGGATTTAAAATTTCAATTTCTAAGATGATTGAGAATACCCAAGTGTTGTAAACGCGTTTTGAGCACAAGGGAAATAAATAATTGGGTGTTATATGTGGAGCGTATGCAATGCTTACACTAATATGCACGGCTTATAGGGTGTGGGCATCCTAGTTAGCTGATGTTAGGACCATCCGGGTTGAAGGGACGTGGGAATAGACGTGTGTGGGACTAACATAATGAGGGGGAAGTGGTAGAGTGGATTAGGTGTCGCATGAATAACGATAATCCATATATACGCGTGCGATCAGAGTAGCACACCCGAATTTTGTTGGAAGGCCGTGGAAAGCCATTTAAAAAGGGGTATTCCTTGAGAAGGGTAAAATTTAACTATTATGGAGAACACTCGGAGCGGAGTTATAATTAGTTAAATGTTGAGAGTGACTTGCGCATACAAAGAGTGAAGATGTTAGTAAGGTATAAAAGGTCCAGAAGTGCACATTATGGAGAAAAGTGCACGGGTCAAAACTTTCGGTATACGTCGAGGAAAGAAGGGGAGTATTAAGTTTCACTTAATATGAGACATTACAAGTAGCAGTCGATGTTGAGCGGGACGTGATGAGTAGTCTCCGCGGGCACCACTCATAGATAGAAATCGGTTGGAACAAGAGGATCAACCAGAGAATTTTGTGGCAAACCGATAATTCCTATAATGGAAGAGGCCAGTAAAGTCAGTAAAGTTTCTTTGATGGGTTGCCAACCTCAAGGAAAGATCAAGGTTCATTCGAACATGTGGAACAAGTCGCCTAAGAAGGAAGTGATTGACGTTTTTGTGGGGTAATTTACAATATTAGATAATGTGCCCCAGTCTTCCTTTGAAAGGAAGGATCGCGCCGATATGTGGTCCTATATGGTATTTTTCTGAATTAGGATGAGATTTTTGAATCCCACCTTCAATATGGAATTTCAGGAAGCAGCGAGGATAACATTTCGTTTTGAGTAGGATGTATCAATCATAGTCGGGGAGTAGGCAAACGGTGATTAACGATTAGGGGAGCCATATGAAAGTAATTTTGGAATCTTGATGATTATTTCATTTCCACAACGAATGTAGCTAGCAAGAGAAGTATATTATAGTAGAGTTTCGTGGAAGCACTCATACCTGTTTATTGTGGACAAACTGCTTATTGAAGTTTTGGTGTGGAAAAACCTTAACTTTCCTCCCTCGAGTTGTTTAGAGGTGAGCGGATAATCATAAGTTTGGATTAGTCGAGTTAGATCCGATGACTAAAGTGGAATAACCACATATTGTCTGAGGTAACGTTTTATCTATCGTAAGAGTTATGTCGCTAAAAATTGAGATTCTAAGAGCTGACGAGAGTGGTTAGATGTTCGTATAGTTTCTCTCAGAATGGGAATTTTGTGTTTAGAAAAACACGAGCAGTTGACACGTAGTGAGATACGACCTCCTAATGATATTGAAATAATGGGAGTCAATGATGTATAGGCTCGTCTTATGCGAATGTCGTCGGTTAGGAGCATAATGTGAAGTGCCGTTAAGGAGAACGTTAAACAAGCTTGCTGTGAGACGGGGGCTATAATGATTGAGCATCTTACTATGTAGATAGTTTGCGTACTGATAAGGTATCCAAAATTGTTTTACCAGGTAGGCCTTATTTTTCGAATTTCAAAACGAAATTCCGTTATTAGGGGGAAGTATGTAATGCCCCGTATTTTTATGGCTTTTAAATTTAGGTATTTATTAAATTTAATTGGGAGAAATTAATTTAATATTAATCCGAAATTTTATTTTAAATATTTACTAGCGTGACGAGAGTTAATAATTATTGGAAATTGGTTGATTTGTTAAATATTACTTATTGAGTAAAGTAATATGTAGAATTGAATTTATTAAAATTATCACGAGTGAATAATATGACAATTATGGAAATTAAGTCAGGACACGCCTATGTCGTGTCAGGACTAAATTATTATTAAGTGAATAAATTATAAGTCGCTCGTATGGCCATTTTGAGTGCGCCAACATGTACGGAAGGGTCGAGATAGTCAGAAAAGTATACCCGGGGGGTTTAGTTTGGGTCTCGGGGCGTTTTTAGGCCTAATTGGCATCCCGGGAGGGTATAATAGTCATTTTGTATTTTTGGGTAATTAAACCCACGAATTTCCCTAAGATATATCAACCATTTGAGTTAGGCTTTTAGGGTTAACAATCACAGAATTTAAGAACGACCATTAGAGAATAAGGTAGAAAGGTTTCCAAGAAATCTAAGGCCAAGAACCTATCCGATTGCACCGCCACCACCACCAAAACGTAGATCGTACGACGAGGAACGCGACCATATCTTTTTCATCAACAAATCGAACCCTTAAATTCCAGGCAAGTATCTATCTTGCTCTTCTTTTATTTAATGGTTCATCCAAGTTAGACTAGGGTTTGTAAATACATGTTTTATGGAAGAATTTGATGAATTTGAGGATTTAAATCGCATGTATTAGAGGAAATTGATGTATTTTGGAAATCTCATTATATGTAGAGGATTACCCACGAAATTGTATGAGTTTAGAAGCAACAAATCTGGAAAAGAATTAGAAGAATGGAAGTTTTATGAAAAAATAGGGTTCTTGATAATTATGATGATTTACCCCATTAATTCAATACATATGATGAATTTGGACATGTTTCACATAGGAAATTATGTATATAGGTAAATGTAAATAGTAGTAATGTTGTTTGGGAGTTTGGGGATCGTTAATGGATTTTTGGTTGAGGTCGGAGAAGCAAACCCGTGGTTTAACAATGGCAGAATTCTGAACAACTGCTTGATCGATCGATCAACCAAGAACATCGATCGATCGACGATCGATAGATCGACCCCTTTCCTCGATCTATCGATCCCTCCTGGAAAATTGCATATCTTTTCCCTTTTTGGTTAATCCGATTAAAATACGTTGGAACCGTTGATTTTAATTTATAGAGTATAATGGGTTATGAAGAGGACCTGTAGGGTCTAAATAGACTCCGTTGAGTGAAATTTAATATGGGATGAAATTGTGGGTTAACGGGGAGTTTAGTCTCATTCGAAATTATGCGTACGTTCACTTGAGAATTGAGAGACTCGTGAAAGACTTTGACCAGGAGGTTAGAGAGGGAGTTCCTACTGAAATTATATTTATTAAGAGAGAGAGTACTTCGAGAGAGGAGAAGTAATTGTGAAATGTGTATAATTGAAAATAAAAGAGATGAATCCTTTATGCGAGATAGTTGACTAAAATTCTACTAAGTACGCTTAATAATAATTATTGGTCGTGAGCCAACCCTATTGGAAACTGTGTATCTATATATGACCATGTCACTATGTACATATATTAAATGCTTTATCTGTGTATAATCATACTCGAGCTACTTGCTATCACGGAGGTTTCCACGTCGGGATAGTTTTATCTCGATTGGACCTTTATAGGGGGTATTTACTCGTACCCAAGAAGATAGTATCCTTGATACAGGATATCTGAGTGATAGTCAGATGGTCCTAAGAGATGTGAGGGTATGTGCTGACCTCTTAGGACTGGGAACTATGCTTCGTCTCCATTTGTATGTGTTTTGTTTTAATACAGTTCGAGAGAGATTTCGAACTAGTATTTACCCTAGTACGAGATATACGGGGACTTGATAGCAGAGTGTGCCAGCACCATAGATTTTATGTCGGGTACCGTTAGTATATATATTATATGTGTGACTAATATATATATATATATGTATATCTATATGGGAACTTTCTACTGTGTGTATAAGTGGTTAAGTAATGAATAAATGCTCCAACTTTATAATACGTGTTCGGGAATTTTATAACGGTACGAAGTTGTTCTAAGTAACGTAATAAATCTTGAAGAGATTGATTTTGTTTAAATTAAAGACCATAACCTTTTTACTTATCGTGATAAAACTTTATAGAAAAATAAGTTAGATAGACTTATGAGTTTAGTAGTACGGTAGGCATGCAGACTAGATGAGAGGTGAGAATTCTCAAGAGAGTGTCGCATATTAACATGGTTGTTGGATTAGCCGGTAAGCATTATAAATACTTGCTAAACTATTTTACACACGAGCTCTGACCCGTTTCTTGTCTTTTTTTCTCTCTTATATATATATATATATATATATATATATATATATTACAGGTGCCCAGCCACAGGGGCGTCATGCATAGGTTCTTTGGATTGGACGTGTTGCAGCTTATGTGGGAGTTGCAGGTCTTTATTTTAAATGACCTTTTCATTGATTCAGTTCTTGTTTTAGTTCTTCATAGTTAGGGAATGTGTCGCCCGATTCCCTATTCCATTTGGATTTGTCAGAGATTTATGTTCATTTATATTTTCCAGTATTTAGTATTCCTTGGGAGTTAACTCTTGTCATGATGATTTTATGTATGGTTATTTGACTTGGTTTGTTTCATCTAGATGAATTAATTCTTTTGTGTTGATTGCTATCCGTAGCACTTATGTGATTCTTAGACTGATGATTATTTAAAAAGGTTTTCAAGTTGGAATTTAAAAATAAAAATAAGACTTTAAATTGTTTTGATACTTAACTTAATTATTTAGGGTGTTTAATTTGAAAATTTTATTTTGCGATAGTGATGGTAAGAATGAACCAACCGTTCACCTTGATTTTAATCTAATAAAGGATTGGTCACTCGATTTTTAATTAGGCGGGGTGTCACATCCCAATATACACCGAATGATATCGGTAAAGTCCCTACACACCAGGATCAAATATCCCGAGAAAACTATACTCTCCGAAGTCTCTATCATAATTTAATATGAATGCAAGCTTAACCCTCTTGCAGGTGAGGCATCGCCAAAACAACACATCCTGCCCTGGAACAGCAAACACGATAGGCTTGTAATAATAACCCACTATCATACTAACCAATGCTAACCAGTCTATACTCAGGATAATATCATACTCGTATAACACATCACTAAACGAGTAATTTCAATAAAATATATTCCCACTGTCTACACCCGCTCCCCTGCGAATGAAACCAAAGATAACCCCGTTATACCATAGAAAATTTATAAATATAATTATGTTATCGATATACGCACTAAACTCATCTCACACGCGAATCTAGCAGTAATCAAAATACCGTGACTCGCTTGTGTCACATAAATCATGCCTCATTCACCTGAGGATAAAACTCATATTTCTACCTTGCCAATCGCCTTGGTTGCTCAAATGGTTCCCGGACATGACACGCTTTTTCGAACTGAACCAAAAACTATCTTAATCATTGCCCTTGCTAGGCACCAAACTCTTGTCCCTACTCTCTTCGGGAAAAATCAATGAATGTGGTCCTACTCTCCACATAAAAAAATCTCTCTCTATAATCCCCTATTCTTGGCCATACTAACCATATCAGGGTTGTACTTTTCTCAGACCCTGGTAGCCTCAACCCTATTGGCCATCCTCATTATTTCCTTGGTTCCGCTGGCCCTAAGGAACACACTATTGGCTTTAACAGCTCTGACTGAATCCACCGTCACTCGGTAGGAATTAAGCTATGTAAATCATTTAAATGGGTTCCCTGGTGGGTTTTCCCCTGCGGTGTTTTACTAGCACCATTACATCCAGTCTTACTCCCTGACTAAATCCTTCTACTCTTTTATCTCCCTTCACATAGATCATTAATATCCTCATTGTCAAAACACGGCATTGTCGCCATCTACATCGATCGGCCAAGCAAAATTTCCCTTAAGTGCCGGGAACTCTTCTCGTTAGTCCATCACCCACTTAAGGACCCTTTTCTCCATTGTACCTACCTCATCGGCTACAAAGTTTGCTAGATAAATAAATTCCTTTTCACAAATGGGCCTCTGTCCGACACTCCTTTGATAAGTTCAGAACATCATTCACATCTCTTTTCGAACAACATATGAAGAAAGTTGCGGTCAAACCGTACCTAAGATCCTTCCATTGGCATAATATTTCACTTTTCAAGTGTGGTGATTGACTCCCACCATTACAACACTGCTCCCACGAGCTAAATTTTTTTTACCCCAATTTTCACTTCAGGGTATACCACTCTCTGCTATATGCCAAATCCTCTGGATATCCTACTTCCATTGTCTAACACACACAATCTCCGCATTTTCTAAAATTCCAACGGATGGTCCTCTTCAAAGAGCCATCTGACTCTCTCCCATTTTAACCACATTGGGTGAGTCTAATTTGACACCACTTTCTGATATAGTGATACTAAAAACTATATGCTTCACCCTAGCAGTTCTTACAGCCCCAAATTCCTGAGCAACAATGGTGGTGACCTTGACTACGGTCATTGTCCCCAAAATATTTTATAACTCCAATTGAGCCCCGCCTCCTGTTGTTCTCCAAACGACCCTCACTAGTCGTCCTTGGCGTGTCGGCATACGAAGCACACCAGAACGTATATAAGATTCACTACAATTATACATTATAGTAGGAGAACGAAGTCTTCACCATAGGAATCAACAATCCTAAGCATAGTGCACTATATCAAATAAAAATCAACGCTGGAAATGTAGTACGTCCGCACAGACTCCTACAGACACTATAACCTGATGCTCTAATACCATCTGTGACAGCCCACCTATTTTAATCACGGTTGATCAATCCTTTATCAAAATAAAATTAGACTCTCATATAGTTCATTCACAACATCACTGTCGAAAACCAATTAATTACTAATAACCTATTAGGCCCGATGTCCAATTTTAAACTTCCCAGTCGTTTTAACTTAAATGTGCAATAAATCCATCCACTTAATTAATAGACACATTAATTGAATTAAATAAAATAATAACCGATAACTCTCGGTAAAACATTAATACAACCATATCAAATAGGCGCAATGAAAATGCGTATAATAAAATAAATGACAACAGCTAGGCAAATGCCCGAATATTTTAACAGTACCTCCTATATAGATCACAAGGATATAAGCGTCTAAACAATCCCTGCTAGCATACAAAGCTTCTGTAGCATCGTCTGACTAAAAGAAATTATCATGCAGGTGTCCCCGTGTCTGGACACTAAAAGGTTTTTAAAATATTTGCAAGCGGGTCAGAGCCCAAAGCGGTTTGAAAATAGTTAGCAAGGGTTTAAAATACTTTATCATTTAAAATATGATATTCTCCATATTTAAACCGGTGTCGCACTCACATGAGATACCGCTCACCTCTCATCTAACAATGCACACCTAATGCATGTATTTTAAACACCCTAGTTACGCTACCCAACCTAACTAGCATCTCTCAAAACTTTTAAGTAACCATACACTATCTCATACCCCGCGTATATAATATTCTACACTTTTGCATGAGCTTATGCATTATAAATTCTCACTTATAATTAATCCGTTCATTATGAATAACTTTCACTAGTTATAATACATTATTCACATTTTTTAGTGTCATTAATCCCATATATAATTTCCTCATCTTTAAATACGAATCAAATTTTATTCCGGATTTTAGTCTCACGGATGAACAAGAAGTCATTTCGCATATCGTTCTTTATTTTGTCCATATATATATATATATATATATATATATACTAGAGGATACCCGTGCCTGAAGGCACGACAAAAATTTCCAAAGTAAGTAATCACAAAACGACAAAAAATTTAAAAGTACGTAATTGCAAAACGACAAAAATATCTCTCCCCAACAAAACAAAGTGTAATTTAAAAAAAAATGGTCATAATTGTAAAGCATAATATATCATAAATAATTATAAACAAATGAAAAAAATGGGCATAATTTCCTTGTTTATTGGATAATTTAACTTGTATAAGAAATAAAATAAAAAAAAGTCCACAACAACAATGCAAATAGCCCATCTTGGACCTCGCATAAACAACATCATAGTCATTATTTTTAAAACACCAATGTGTAGACATTTTAAAAAATTTGGGCAGAGCTCTCTTTGTTTATAGGACTATCCATCATGTTTAAGAAATAAAAAGTAGTCCACCAATACAATCACAATTATACAATTATGCCAAAAAATATCAAATGAACATTTAGTTAAGAAACACTATAATTGTGATCAACATTATCTTCGAATGTCCAAGGAGATTTTCGTTGCGAGATAATATCAAGTATTGCAAGTCCTACCACAAATAGGACACTGCATAAAGCAAACAAATAATCAAATAATGGAAAACATAATTCAAAACAAATTACACTTAAACTCATTAAATAAGATTAATGATTTGAACCAAATGAGAGAAAGACTAATACAATAGCTAACTTTTTTGTGCTAAATTGTGAACTAACTACCCATCCTTACTTCAAATCATGAACATTATATATTAATACCACCCATATTAGGTAGTAAAGAACATAAACAATAGAAATCAACAACTGAACTATATAAGAATCTTACTGTATCTCAATATGTTGATTATTACGTTGGTGGAAAGTGGGTACTGAAAAACTGTTACTAAAGCCGTTTAATACAATATTAAACTATTTAAGTAACTACGAACTATTTTTTGAAGAAACTCTTTTCTATAAATCAAATTAGTTTTTGATCACAAGATGTGTTTAAACTTTGCACGAGATCAATTCAAGATTTGCTAACTAGTTTTGAAACACAAATCTAAAATAGTTTTAAATCAGTACACTAATCAGAATGAGATGAGGAGATGTAGAAATATTAATAACAAAAGATTTTTAACGTGGTAAAACCTCACCAACTGAGGAAACATCCACGACTCCCTCCACGAAGTAAAAAGAAAAATCCACTAAAACAAAATATAACAGTTACAAACTATATAACACACATGCACACAAATCAGACCTATACAAGTTTAGGAATGTACCCACTGGTGTCCTTCTAACTTTTCTGTAGTTCTGATTGTTGATTTCACTTTGTTCTAGTCTTTACGTTGACTCTTGTTTTCAAGATCTTATTACCAACACTTTTAGTGTTGTAGTGTGTAAGTGTTTATGATGGTGATCTAACACATGCATGCACACACTCACGCTTATTTTTACAAACAGTCCTAGCAAATTACAAATCACATCTATATGCTGTGATTTTCAGTTTCTCTCTTCTTAGGAAATTTGAACCTTATTTGACATTTAAGATTAACCCAGAATCCACGGCTATCTTGCTCAGAAGACGTATCAAGATCTTAATAAATTTCAAGGTTTTGAAAATGCTTTTGAAATTAAAAATCGCCAAGTGTGATTCCAACTAGGTCAAAGGTCTTGTTTCAAAAGAACTAGAAACGGAAAATGTTATTGTTGATTTTGATGTTAAAAACATTTATAGAAACGAATCAACAATAGATTTCTCAAGATGAGAAATAATAAATGCAGATCTAGGTGTCATGTAATATAAAAATGCTCAGATAAAAAATTTCTATGAAACATAAATGCAGATCTAGCTTAATGCTTAAGCTGGACACAAGATCTTAAAACGAAGAGGTTACATCACGAAACCACTATCAAACCACTCTCAAAACTCTCAAACACTCAAGGTTGTGTTTGGTATAAACTGGTTTTGATAAACGATTTAGAGTTTGAAAAGGTTTTGAACGAATTTAGGGTTAGTGTTTCTAACTCAGGTTCCTCTCTCTTTTTCTCTCTCTTCTCTCTCTAAGATGACGAAATGGAAAAAGTCTTTTAATGGCTGAGGATTACCCTCCTTATATAGGGGGCTGAGAAGGATCGAGAAGGTATATGTAAATAGAGGGCTGAGATTAAGTCAAGCAACCTTGACTTCCATCCAACGGTTAAAGGTAAGCGGTTGGTTAAACGCTCTCTGATTGGTGAATAAGAGTTTACAGGGATTGTAACAAGAATGCATGCAGATCGTCGATTATCTCAATCAAAGGGCTAATAAAACACGCTGGATTACTCTCTTAGAAGAAACACACATACATCCAATAGGGAAGCAATATGTGTAAGGCAAATATAGGATACCAAACGCGCTTCTAAACTTAATTACATAAGCACCCTGATGTCTCTAGCGCTTTCGGTTCCTACCCAATTAAACTTTCCAGGGATAAAAACCAACAACCAGAATTAGAAATTGACCCCAAAACGTTTAAATCTAATTTTTGATTAATGAAAAAATTGTTTTAAAATCATTAAAAATTCCCAAAAATTGTAAAAAATTGTTATAAGGGAAATTAACACACACAACACACATACAAACAATTTAATCAATATGTGAACAATGTATGCATTTCTAAAGTGTGTGAGTCACAGTGAAATATACCTTTATCAATCAAACAAGAGGAATGAAGTGTATAGAAGGGTCTGAGGCTCTTTGGTTTCTAGGATGGGGACTCAATTTTGTCTCTATTTCCAAACTAGATGAGCACTTATACAATGTAGACTCAAGTGAGTCAATAGTATAAGGTTCTTAAATCTCCCCCTTCGGAAATATGAGACAAAATCTCCTTTGAGTCATCTTGGAATCGTAGGGAAACAAAAAGAAAAGGAAAAACCTATTCCTATACAAAAATTCTATCTACCCATTTCCTAGAAAAGAAAATTACATTACTCAACTAATTACAATTCAATACCCTAACACAAATGATGAGTAAAACAAAAAGTTATTGTACAGAAACCTACAAATAATCACTAAGATCAAGTTCTTTAGAATATGTACAAAACAAATGAATTCTCATAAGACTCAAATTTCTCCCCCATTTTGTCTCAAATGGACAAAGGGAAAAAATATGTAAATCCAAGAGTTTATTCAACACAAACCATTCCAATTGATTTACGTAAAGAAATAAATCTATTGTAATACAAAGGTTTGGTAAATATATTTGCGAGTTGCAAATCAGTAGGAAGATAATTGATTTCTAATTCCTTAGTCTCAACTAATTCGCGTATAAAGTGATGTCTAATTTTTATGTGCTTTGTTCGCGAGTGTTGAACATGATTTTTAGAGATATTGATCGCGCTTTGATTATAATAATAGAGATGTAATTGTTCCTCTTTAATACCATAATCACTTAGCATTTGCTTAAGCTAACGTAATTGAGCATAATAACTGCCAACGGCTATGTATTCAGATTTAGGAGTGGATAAAGAAGTGCAATTATATTTTTTACTACTCCAACCTACCAAGTTATTACCAATATAATAACATGCGCCTGATGTGCTCTTACTATCGTCAGTACACCATGCCCAATCAGCATCAGTATATCCTATTATAGTGCTAGGAGTATCATTGGTGTACCATAGTCCCAAATTTAGAGTGCCTTTAATGTATTTTATGATTCTTTTAACACACGTTAAATGGCTCTCTTTAGGATTGTTTTGATAACGGGCACACACGCAAACAACGTACATAATGTCACGATGCGAGGTAGTAAGATATAGTAAGGTTCCAATCATACTACGATAAAGGGTTGTATCTATGGATTTCCCAGTTTCATCTGTAGACAGTTTGACCGTAGTACTCATGGGAGTTTTAACATCTTTTGAACTCTCAAGGCCGAATTTTTTAATAATCTCTAATGCATATTTTAATTGCGAGACAAATAATCCTTCAGAATTTTGTTCGACTTGAAGACCTAAGAAAAATTGTAACTCCCCGATAAGAGACATTTGAAATTCTTTATGCATAATTTCAGAAAAATGATTTAACTTCTGACGGGGAAGTTGATCCAAAGATGATATCGTCTATGTAAACTTGAGATATAATGATATGTTTGTCAAAATGTTTGACAAAAAGGGTTTGATCATTTTCACCTCTCTTAAAACCTTTATCTAAGAGAAAGTTGGATAGGCGCTCATACCAGGCTCTTGGCGCTTGTTTTAGGCCATATAAAGCATTTTTAAAACAAAAGACATGATTTGGATATTTAGGGTTAATGAACCCTTTTGGTTGTTCTACATAGGTCTCCTCAGTCAATATTCCATTAATGAAGGCAGATTTGACATCCATTCGGTAAAGTGTAAAATGTAAGTAGCAGGCTATCGCAAAGATAAGACGAACAGATTCTAATCGAGTAACAGGAGCAAAAGTTTCATTAAAATCTATTCCCTCTATTTGATAGTATCCTTGAGCAAATAATATGGCTTTGTTTCTAATGACTATCCCACTCTCATCAGATTTATTTTTAAATATCCAACGTGTGCCAATAACTTTTTTGTGTTTAGGCCTAGGTACAAGATACCAAACATCATGAATGGCGAATTGAAGAAGTTCTTCCTGCATCCAATGAGGATCATTCAATGCATCATTTACATTTTTAGGTTCCACAAAGGAAATAAAACATGCATAATGAGCATAGTTTCTTAATTTAGATCTTGTACGTACAGGCTCACTGGGGTTACCAACAACATTGTCTATGTGATGGTCTTTAGCAACCCAATTAGGTACTTTAGGTGTCTCAATAGGTAAAGAATCATCTATTTTAGAAGAATCATTTATTAAAACATTTTCAGAGTCTTCTACAATAGTTGGTTCTCCAGTCTTACTCTTTACAGTAATGTCACTTATAGTAACGTTTATGGATTCCATTAAGGTCTTAGTGCAAAGGTTATGAACACGGTAAGCTCTAATGTTAGGAGAATATCGTAGAAATATGGCTTTATCTCCTCGAGTCTCAAATTTGGATAAGTGTTCTTTGTCTTTGCAGACATAACACATACTACCAATGGTTCTAAGATATTTAAGATTGGGATTTTTCCCATACGAAAGTTCATAAGGAGTTTGTTTATAATTCTTTCTAAGATAGACTCTATTGATAATGTGACACACAGTACGAATAGCTTCTACCAAAAAATACTTAGGTAAACACTTGGCATGTAACATAACACGTGCCATCTCTTGAAGGGTACGATTCTTTCTCTCAGTTATACCGTTCTGTTGAGGAGTCTTAGGAGCATTAAATTCATGTTTGTAACCATTATAGTCACAATACTCTATAACCCTAGTATCAGTGAATTCTTCTCCTCTATCACTACGAATCCTATTTACCTGAGAGTCTTTCTCATTTTCAATTCGAAGTAAAATCTTCAAAAAGGTTTGGAATGTGTCAGACTTTTGTTTTAATAAAGCTACCTAAGTAAATCTTGTGAAGTCATCAACCATAGCTAGAATGTAACTGTGTCCACATAGACTAACAGTTCGAGAAGGACCCATTAGGTCCATATGGATGAGCTCCAACGGTTTAGAGGTTAGTATATCTTTGACTTTCTTATGAGTAGCTTTAACAATTTTACCTTCCTAACATGAACCACATACAATGTTAGAAATAGGATTAATCTTTGGAATGCCTCTAACTATTTCTTGAGAAGTCAGTCTACTAAGGTTTTCGTAATTTATGTGACCCATACGATTATGCCATATCTCATTGTCATCCATTCTGGCAATGTTACAGACCTCAGCACTATTTTGAACAGTATAACAATTGTCCGGAGTCATGAGTCTTGTAATAATGCACTCACCTTTTTCATTTAAAATTCTTCAATTATTATTTGAAAAGGTGACAGTATGATTTGAGTCACAAAATTGCGAAATACTAAGTAGGTTTGACTTAAGACCTTTTACTAGAAGAACATTTTCGAGTAAAGGTAATCCTTATTCTTGGAGTGTTCCTTTACCAATGATTTGAGATGATACACCATCACAAAAAATAACTTTTCCTCCAGCAAAGCTGGGTTTGTTTTGAGGTGACCCCGGCAATGCGGGTCGATGCGCAAAGACTTTATATGCGGAAGTAAACTTATTGTTGAGTAAACACCTTAAACCTACGAGTTTATATGAATGATGCAAAGGGGACCAAATTAAACTTTTACTTAATTTGATTAACTTTTATGAAAATAATTTTAATTTTCAAAGTTAATTATTAGTCCAAAACAGATTCAATTTTTAGGCGAGTTTCTATTTATTTAGCCCTACGTTTTCGTGTGAGGTGAATTGCGAAAAATGTACAACACACAATATTTATTTAACGTCGCAAAAACCCTTCCTCGGGAAAAACGACGGACTCCCCTAGGAGTCACCTAAACTACTTCCACTAAAACAATAAAAGAATAGGTACGAGTTACAAACAACAAACTTAACAATTAAAGAAGAATGATCTAGCTATTACCCCACTCGACCAAGTCTCTAGCCTGGTTGCTTATTCAGTTCTCTCTTTAACTTGTCCTCACTTGTTTTTGCGTTCTTCACTTCTCAGCCTCCCCTCTAACTTCTTTAAGCGCAGGTTGGCTCAGTGCCTATTATTTATTTTCTAGTGAAGTGTGTGTGTGATGCAACAGACTATATATCACCTATATCTTTGCAAGTCTTGTGTTATTCAAATCAAGTCATCTTGACTTTGAATACACTTTTGAAAAGCTTTCTTTTCTCTTTCTATAAATCTTTGAACACTAGACTTGTTCAGATATTACACAAACAAAGATGTGTCTACGTGAATAACCCGTGAGTGATTATATGAGAGTGATATGAGATGCAAACAATTTCTGAAAAGCACTAACACGATCAAGTAATCAAGTTCACAGAATATGACTGAAAATATATTCACTAAAAACAGACAGTCAAATATTCACAATCTTGTTTTTTAGAAAACAACTATTAGATTACATCAGATTTTAATCTAAAATCTTATCAAGACTATTTTCACAGATATTTCAGATTAAATCAAAACAGTCTTAAGAACACAAGAGAATAATATTCAGTTCAGATTTTAAATCTTCACAAATCAGATCTCAGAAATCTTTGGTTTAACTTTCTAAACCTCAAACAATACAAATCTGAATATTACCAAAATATTTTCTGAAAAATCTGTTTTAAAACAAAGTGTTTAAAAACATTCAAGATCTCACAAATTAGTCACACGCAGAATATATACACATAAAATTAATTTCGTGAATAGTGTGTGTTGTGTAGAAATATTAGATCTAAAGACTGATCTAAATAATACACACAGAATGCAGAGAACTCACTTACAAAAATAATGTACTCTTGAAAATTTGTAAGTGCAGATTTACAAAGAGTGAAGTCCAATCTTCATTTTAGTTTTAACAGAAATCAACACTTGAAGATGACACAAAAATAATCTGGTTTAATCTGTCTCTCTCTCTCTAGAAATTTCGACAGAGTTCTGCTACAAAAATTATTTTCTCAGCTCTCTAAAAATGAATACCCAAAGGGTTCTATTTATAGAGTTCACAAGTGTGTGCAGATTGGTGTAAAAAGGAATCACATGGATCACCAAAGAAATACACACAATCGTAGATAAAATATAATCTGAGGGCTCACAAAGAAACACAAAGTATAGTGTTAAAAATGTGACACGTGTTGTGCAAGTTGTTACACACTAACAGAATAATAAACAAAACGTTTATTAAAACACAGTCGTTTTGAAAAACTGAACGCCAGCTGTTAAAACAGTAGCGTAATGAAAACGCCAAAAAAATATTACCGTTGAGAGATAAAAGCTACGCGACGTCGTTTTATAGAAAACCATTTCTTGATTTACAGAAACCCGTGGGCGATATAACTCTGGTAAAGGAAGTTGAAGCCAACTGTAAAAAGGTGTTGCCGTTGTGACAATAAAATACACACGGCGTCGTTTACAAAAAGTAAAACCAAAACTCATTTTTGATTTTTGAACAAAACCGTGAGCGAAGACTTCCGACGTCGTCGTTTTAGTAAAAACGAAAATCAATTTTGATTTTAAAAAAAAAGGCGCGACGTCGTTTATAAAAAACCAATTTTGGTAACATGCAAAACCGTGGGCGGTATATCCAAACAAGGAGCGGTCAGCTGCAAAAGCAAGCAGAGAGACTGAAACACGCCAACAGTTATAGCATAATAGGCTACCACGGTTATGACAGCTATTACCTTAAAAGCTTTAAGATAAGTATACAGCTAGGGGATAAAAACCATCTCTTACCATATAATAAAATAAAGTCAAATCATGCCAATAGCTTTTAAGGCTAAACCATGTTAAGACTTAACAGGTCAAATCGGCATGGGCAAATACATATGGCTAAAAACAATCTTATATATTAACATAAATGCATGCATACATATATAATATACAATTATATAATGTATAGTAATATCACACATGTGTTGTCAAATCGGTAAGGCCACACATAACATATATATATAATAAAAGGATACACTAGTAGAAAGCATACACATATGATATACCAACAATTAAAGGTACAAACGCATGGGACAAGTCAAAAAAAATCGGCCACTGCTTTTAGCTTTGGTCAAGGTGCTAACACATGTTACTAACATATCTATATATATATATATATATATATATATATATATATATATATCTTTATATATATCCTAACATACACGCATGCATATATAATATTGTATACACGCACATGCATAGTTCAAAAAAAAATAATTCTGCAACTTTTATTAAAAAAAGTATTTAGTGTCAAACTTATTTTCACAAAAACATTTTTCTTATAAAAATTCCAAATTAAATTTTTGAACTCAAAACTAATTTTATTATGACAAAATAAAACATTATCATGAGAAATGATAAATACAATGCACATGCAACGTGGTGTAGTGTACTATTTGACAGAACTTCCTATGAGCCATAAAAATTACCTTCTTCTGAGATGGCGGACTGAATGGAGTGCACATTTGATGTAGATGGACAAAGAGAGCTTGGAGTCGATATGGGGATACTCAATCCTAAATTACAAAAATATTTTGTCAAAATTCAAATCCAACTAGATGAAGTCCTATATAGCTAAAGCACCAAAACAAATCCTAGGTGTGCTCTATATAGGGCCTTCAAACTCCCCCATTGGACTAATTTTGACGAAACCCTTGAGTACATCAAATGATATACTAAGGAAAAATAATACCTAATATATCCTATACAAAAAATATCTATCTACCCACCCATCCTAGAAAAGAAAAAGACACAACTCGATCGGATGCGCGGTTGATAAAAAACCTACAAAACATAAATACACTTTCTGCCAAGACATCAAGTTAGTAGCATTTGCTCTACCAAAATATTAAAATGACAGAATTAAATGTGCAGGAAATTATAAGACAGGATATGTATGAAAAATATCAACAACACAAGACTAGGATATGTACTCAATTCTCCCCCATTTTGTCTAAATTAGACAATGGTAAGAAAAAAATAAGTGTTCATAATCTGCAAAATAAGCGTCTCCTACATTAAGCATGGCTTTAGGAGATACCATTATTAGTAGATACCTTTATCCTAAAACCTCGGAGATCTAGTAATCAAAGTAGGCAGTTTAAACACAAACAATGCATTCAAGTACAATCTTTCCAATCAAATGTTGAAGTTACATCTAAACAAGAGTTACCTTAAGGTATATAAACCATATAAGCAAGCTAAAAATCACATGCAATAGGAGGAACAACCCTAATTGTTTAGGAGTTTTTGGAGCATAAAACTGGTACGAATATCTATTAGCATCGCAATACATGGTAACTCCATTTTAATAAAACTCACCTCCCCCATCATTGAACAAGTCTAAGGGTGTGGTGGTGTTTAAGTCCTTAACCTTCTCGTGAGAAGACTTAATGATTTTCTCACACTCCCAAGCGTCACATACATTAGTTGGACATTTCTTAGACTTTAAAAAATTCATTTTAGGTCTCAAATCACAAGTCCTAATCCAAATAGGCCGAGTTTTCAATGGTTTTTGTGCCTTTTGGAATTTAGGAAAAGATTTATCTTTCGAAAATGTGTTCTTGTTCACATGAGGCCTAGACTTATTAAAGAAATGATTCCAATTATTATTAGTGCGCTGCCTTCAAAAATTTGTAAATCACTTCACATTAGGGTTATGACTTTTAAAATGAGTACCTTTCTTGCGATTACCAAGGCATTCCCAGATTTGGTGACCAAAAACATCACACCTAGTACAAAATTTACTAGAAGGAGGTAGATCAGATTGGTAGTGTTTTTCCTCTACATGCTTGACAGTTTCATTACGAATAAATGGTTTAGGAGGTCTATAGAGTCTCTTAGCCGGAGGGCAATATTTTGATGTGGATGCCTCAACAAAATTTTCAATGAAAGTATTAATGTCATTTTCAAAATCACTTTCAATTAAGACTTGTTTTCCTTTATCCTTTTCAGACAACCTACTTTCCAACGGAATAGCCATTTCTTCTTGGGCTTTTACAAAGGGGACATGTTTAGTAAAATCATCAGTTTTTGAAATTGGACCATCATAACCAAACCCTCTACTATCACCCTTATATCGTTGTTCAGCAAGCAATTTGTCAAGGTCAAAACATGTTATATCGCGACTACGACACATTTTGAAAGCTGTTTCATAAACTTGTTTGGATTTTTCAACTTGCAAAAGCGCTTCATTATATTTTTCTTTAAAAGAAGATAAATTTTCTTTTAAAAGTCATAATCTGAATTTTAAAATCAAGTGATTGTTTTTCAAAATCAGTTTTGACATTGTTCATTTCAATGGAATTTTGTTGAACAGTCTTATATTGGTTCTCTAAGGTCTCACTAAGCATTTTTACCAAATTCGATAATTCTTGTCTATTTTGCAAAGTCCTTACATACAATTCCGAGTAATCATCATAGCCAACAAAATTTTCATGTTCATTAGTGTCCGTGTGTGAATTGTTGCTATCATCAAATTCAGTATCACACAAGGAACATTTAGCATCAAACGGAGAAGTTATTTCAAGCATAGAAGGTTGACTAGCTAATAAAGATTTAGCAGCGTCAATTAAATCAAGCACATCATCAGAATTAGAATCAGAGACAGAATGAGAATCATCATCAGAATCAGTCATTCCTGCTAAGTACACATCTTCCTAAAGGCTGATTCAAGTTCCATAGTTCACAATTTAGAGCTTAGCAATTCAGGTGTGAGAGAAGGATCATTCATTTCTTCAATAATATAATGTTTATGATCAAACCTAGGGGCAAGAGATCTCAGAATTTTATCACACACATCTTTATCGAAATATACAATACCATTCGCAGGCAATTGGGTAATGATATCAGTCAAACACATATAAAAATCATCAAATGGTTCATTACCGTTCATAACTAGCATATTGTATTGTTGAACCAACATTTGTGTTTTACATTTCTTTACTCTATCGTCACCCTCGTGTGCAATAACAAAAGTATCCCAAGCATCCTTACTAGTAGTGCAATGACATATACGTTTCAATTCATTTTCACTCACACTCATGAAAATCGCATTTCTGCCCTTATTATTGAAATTGCTTATCTTTTTCTGATCAGCACTTTATTCATTAATTTTCAGCCTTCTAAGAATAGTGTCACCTTCTGCAATAGGAGTAGTGGGGTGTTTATAACCATTTTCAATTAAATCCCACACGTCATCCCCTAAAGTGCCTCGAATAAATGCAACCATTCTGATTTTCCAGTATGAAAAGTTTGAGCCATCAAATATAGGAGGTCTGCTAAAATTACCAAGCCTAAGTAATTGACTTGAATCATCCATTAAAACAAGGTAAAAAGTGTTTAACAAAAGTTTTGAAAACGATCTTTAAAAGTCTAGCTCTGATACCACATGAGGTGACCCCGACAATGCGGGTGGATGCGCAAAGACTTTATATGCGGAAGTAAACTTATTGTTGAGTAAACACCTTAAACCTACGAGTTTATATGAATGATGCAAAGGGGACCAAATTAAACTTTTACTTAATTTGATTAACTTTTATGAAAATAATTTTAATTTTCAAAGTTAATTATTAGTCCAAAACAGATTCAATTTTTAGGCGAGTTTCTATTTATTTAGCCCTACGTTTTCGTGTGAGGTGAAATGCGAAAAATGTACAACACACAATATTTATTTAACGTCGCAAAAACCCTTCCCCGGGAAAAACGACGGACTCCCCTAGGAGTCACCTAAACTACTTCCACTAAAACAATAAAAGAATTGGTACGAGTTACAAACATCAAACTTAACAATTAAAGAAGAATGATCTAGCTATTACCCCACTCGACCAAGTCTCTAGCCTGGTTGCTTATTGAGTTCTCTCTTTAACTTGTCCTCACTTGTTTTTGCGTTCTTCACTTCTCAGCCTCCCCTCTAACTTCTTTAAGCGCAGGTTGGCTCAGTGCCTATTATTTATTTTCTAGTGAAGTGTGTGTGTGATGCAACAGACTATATATCACCTATATCTTTGCAAGTCTTGTGTTATTCAAATCAAGTCATCTTGACTTTGAATACACTTTTGAAAAGCTTTCTTTTCTCTTTTTATAAATCTTTGAACACTAGACTTGTTCAGATATTACACAAACAAAGATGTGTCTACGTGAATACAACGTGAGTGATTATATGAGAGTGACATGAGATGCAAATAATTTCTGAAAATCACTAACACGATCAAGTAATCAAGTTCACAGAATATGACTGAAAATATATTCACTAAAAACAGACAGTCAAATATTCACAATCTTGTTTTTTAGAAAACAACTATTAGATTACATCAGATTTTAATCTAAAATCTTATCAAGACTATTTTCACAGATATTTCAGATTAAATCAAAACAGACTTAAGCACACAAGAGAATAATATTCAGTTCAGATTTTAAATCTTCACAAATCAGATCTTAGAAATCTTAGGTTTAACTTTCTAAACCTCAAACAGTACAAATCTGAATATTACCAAAATATTTTCTGAAAAATCTGTTTTAAAACAAAGTGTTTAAAAACATTCAAGATCTCACAAATTAGTCACACGCAGAATATATACACATAAAATTAATTTCGTGAATAGTGTGTGTTGTGTACAAATATTAGATCTAAAGACTGATCTAAATAATACACACAGAATGCAGAGAACTCACTTACAAAAATAATGTACTCTTGAAAATTTGTAAGTGCAGATTTACAAAGAGAGAAGTCCAATCTTCATTTTAGTTTTGACAGAAATCATCACTTGAAGATGACACAAAAATAATCTGGTTTAATCTGTCTCTCTCTCTCTCGAAATTTTGACAGAGTTCTGCTACAAAAATTATTTTCTCAGCTCTCTAAAAATGAATACCCAAAGGGTTCTATTTATAGAGTTCACAAGTGTGTGCAGATTGGTGTAAAAAGGAATCACATGGATCACCAAAGAAATACACACAATCGTAGATAAAATATAATATGAGGGCTCACAAAGAAACACAAAGTATAGTGTTAAAAATGTGACACGTGTTGTGCAAGCTGTTACACACTAACAGAATAATAAACAAAACGTTTATTAAAACACAGTCGTTTTGAAAAACTGAACGCCAGCTGTTAAAACAGTAGCGTAATGAAAACGCCAAAAAAAATATTACCGTTGAGAGATAAAAGCTACGCGACGTCGTTTTATAGAAAACCATTTCTTGATTTACAGAAACCTGTGGGCGATATAACTCTGGTAAAGGAAGTTGAAGCCAACTTTAAAAAGGTGTTGCCGTTGTGACAATAAAATACACACGGCATCGTTTACAAAAAGTAAAACCAAAACTCATTTTTGATTTTTGAACAAAACCGTGAGCGAAGACTTCCGACGTCGTCGTTTTAGTAAAAACGAAAATCAATTTTGATTTAAAAAAAAAAGGCGCGACGTCGTTTATAAAAAACCAATTTTGGTAACATGCAAAACCGTGGGCGGTATATCCAAACAAGGAGCGGTCAGCTGCAAAAGCAAGCAGAGAGATTGAAACACGCCAACAGCTATAGCATAATAGGCTACCACGGTTATGACAGCTATTACCTTAAAAGCTTTAAGATAAGTATACAACTAGGGGATAAAAACCATCTCTTACCATATAATAAAATAAAGTCAAATCATGCCAATAGCTTTAAAGGCTAAACCATGTTAAGACTTAACAGGTCAAATCGGCATGGGCAAATACATAAGGCTAAAAACAATCTTATATATTAACATAAATGCATGCATACATATATAATATACTATTATATAATGTATAGTAATATCACACATGTGTTGTCAAATCGGTAAGGCCACACATAACATATATATATAATAAAAGGATACACTAGTTGAAAGCATACACATATGATATACCAACAGTTAAAGGTACAAACGCATGGGACAAGTAAAAAAAAATCGGCCACTGCTTTTAGCTTTGATCAAGGTGCTAACACATGTTACTAACATATCTATATCTATATCTATATCTATATCTATATCTATATATATATATCCTAACATACACGCATGCATATATAATATTGTATACACGCACATGCATATTTCAAAAAAAAAAATTTTAACTTCAAAAAAAAAATAATTCTGCAACTTTTATTAAAAAAAGTATTTAGTGTCAAACTTATTTTCACAAAAACATTTTTCTTATAAAAATTCCCAATTAAATTTTTGAACTCAAAACTAATTTTATTATGACAAAATAAAACATTATCATGAGAAATGATAAATACAATGCACATGCAACGTGGTGTCGTGTACTATTTGACAGAACTTCCTATGAGCCATAAAAATTACCTTCTTCTGAGATGGTGGACTGAATGGAGTGCACATTTGATGTAGATGGACAAAGAGAGCTTGGAGTCGATATGGGGATACTCAATCCTAAATTACAAAAATATTTTGTCAAAATTCAAGTCCAACTAGATGAAGTCCTATATAGCTAAAGCACCAAAACAAATCCTAGGTGTGCTCTATATAGGGCCTTCAAACTCCCCCATTGGACTAATTTTGACGAAACTCTTGAGTACATCAAATGATATACTAAGGAAAAATAATACCTAATATATCATATACAAAAAATATCTATCTACCCACCCATCCTAGAAAAGAAAAAGACACAACTCGATCGGATGCGCGGTTGATAAAAAACCTACAAAACATAAATACACTTTCTGCCAAGAAATCAAGTTAGTAGCATTTGCTCTACCAAAATATTAAAATGACAGAATTAAATGTGCAGGAAATTATAAGACAGGATATGTATGAAAAATATCAACAACACAAGACTAGGATATGTACTCAATTCTCCCCCATTTTGTCTAAATTAGACAATGGTAAGAAAAAAATAAGTGTTCATAATCTGCAAAATAAGCGTCTCCTACATTAAGCATGGCTTTAAGAGATACCATTATTAGTAGATACCTTTATCCTAAAACCTCGGAGATCTAGTAATCAAAGTAGGCAGTTTAAACACAAACAATGCATTCAAGTACAATCTTTCCAATCAAATGTTGAAGTTACATCTAAACAAGAGTTACCTTAAGGTATATAAACCATATAAGCAAGCTAAAAATCACATGCAATAGAAGGAACAACCCTAATTGTTTAGGAGTTTTTGGAGCATAAAACTGGTACGAATATCTATTAGCATCGCAATACATGGTAACTCCATTTTGATAAAACTCACCTCCCCCATCATTGAACAAGTCTAAGGGTGTGGTGGTGTTTAAGTCCTTAACCTTCTCGTGAGAAGACTTAATGATTTTCTCACACTCGCAAGCGTCACATACATTAGTTGGACATTTCTTAGACTTTAAAAAATTCATTTTAGGTCTCAAATCACAAGTCCTAATCCAAATAGGCCGAGTTTTCAAAGGTTTTTGTGCCTTTTGGAATTTAGGAAAAGATTTATCTTTCGAAAATGTGTTCTTGTTCACATGAGGCCTAGACTTATTAAAGAAATGATTCCAATTATTATTAGTGCGCTGCCTTCGAAAATTTGTAAATCACTTCACATTAGGGTTATAACTTTTAAAATGAGTACCTTTCTTGCGATTACCAAGGCATTCCCAGATTTGGTGACCAAAAACATCACACCTAGTACAAAATTTACTAGAAGTAGGTAGATCAGATTGGTAGTGTTTTTCCTCTACATGCGTGACAGTTTCATTACGAATAAATGGTTTAGGAGGTCTATAGAGTCTCTTAGCCGGAGGGCAATATTTTGATGTAGATGCCTCAACAAAATTTTCAATGAAAGTATCAATGTCATTTTCAAAATCACTTTCAATTAAGACTTGTTTTCCTTTATCCTTTTCAGACAACTTACTTTCCAACGGAATAGCCATTTCTTCTTGGGCTTTTACAAAGGGGACATGTTTAGAAAAATCATCAGTTTTTGAAATAGGACCATCATAACCAAACCCTCTACTATCACCCTTATATCGTTGTTCAGCAAGTAATTTGTCAAGGTCAAAACATGTTATATCGCGACTACGACACATTTTGAAAGCTGTTTCATAAACTTGTTTGGATTTTTCAACTTGCAAAAGCGCTTCATTATATTTTTCTTCAAAAGAAGATAAATTTTCTTTTAAAGTCATAATCTAAATTTTAAAATCAAGTGATTGTTTTTCAAAATCAGTTTTGACATTGTTCATTTCAATGGAATTTTGTTGAACAATCTTATATTGGTTCTCTAAGGTCTCACTAAGCATTTTTACCAAATTCGATAATTCTTGTCTATTTTGCAAAGTCCTTACATACAATTTCGAGTAATCATCATAGCCAACAAAATTTTCATGTTCATTAGTGTCCGTGTGTGAATTGTTGCTATCATCAAATTCAGTATCACACAAGGAACATTTAGCATCAAACGGAGAAGTTATTTCAAGCATAGAAGGTTGACTAGCTAATAAAGATTTAGCAGCGTCAATTAAATCAAGCATATCATCAGAATTAGAATCAGAAATAGAATGAGAATCATCATCAGAATCAGTCATTCCTGCTAAGTACACATCTTCCTAAAGGTTGATTCAAGTTCCATAGTTCACAATTTAGAGCTTAGCAATTCAGGTGTGAGAGAAGGATCATTCATTTCTTCAATGATATAATGTTTATGATCAAACCTAGGAGCAAGAGATCTCAGAATTTTATCACACACATCTTTATCGAAATATACAATACCATTCGCATGCAATTGGGTAATGATATCAGTCAAACGCATATAAAAATCATCAAATGGTTCATTACCGTTCATAACTAGCATATTGTATTGTTGAACCAACATTTATGTTTTACATTGCTTTACTCTATCGTCACCCTCGTGTGCAATAACTAAAGTATCCCAAGCATCCTTACTAGTAGTGCAATGACATCTACGTTTCAATTCATTTTCACTCACACTCATGAAAATCGCATTTCTGCCCTTATTATTGGAATTGCTTATCTTTTTCTGATCAGCACTTAATTCATTAATTTTTAGCTTTCTAAGAATAATGTCACCTTCTGCAATAGGAGTAGTGGGGTGTTTATAACCATTATCAATTAAATCCCACACGTCATCCCCTAAAGTGCCTTGAATAAATGCAACCATTCTGATTTTCCAGTATGAAAAGTTTGAGCCATCAAATATAGGAGGTCTGCTAAAATTACCAAGCCTAAGTAATTGACTTGAATCATCCATTAAAACAAGGTAAAAAGTGTTTAACAAAAGTTTTGAAAACGATCTTTAAAAGTCTAGCTCTGATACCACATGAGGTGACCCCGGCAATGCGGGTCGATGCGCAAAGACTTTATATGCAGAAGTAAACTTATTTTTGAGTAAACACCTTAAACCTACGAGTTTATATGAATGATACAAAGGGGACCAAATTAAACTTTTACTTAATTTGATTAACTTTTATGAAAATAATTTTAATTTTCAAAGTTAATTATTAGTCCAAAACGAGTTTCTATTTATTTAGCCCTACGTTTTCGTGTGAGGTGAAATGCGAAAAATGTACAACACACAATATTTATTTAACGTTGCAAAAACCCTTCCCCGGGAAAAACGACGGACTCCCCTAGGAGTCACCTAAACTACTTCCACTAAAACAATAAAAGAATAGGTACGAGTTACAAACAACAAACTCAACAATTAAAGAAGAATGATCTAGCTATTACCCCACTCGACCAAGTCTCTAGCCTGGTTTCTTATTCAGTTCTCTCTTTAACTTGTCCTCACTTGTTTTTGCGTTCTTCACTTCTCAGCCTCCCCTCTAACTTCTTTAAGCGCAGGTTGGCTCAGTGCCTATTATTTATTTTCTAGTGAAGTGTGTGTGTGATGCAACAGACTATATATCACCTATATCTTTGCAAGTCTTGTGTTATTCAAATCAAGTCATCTTGACTCTGAATACACTTTTGAAAAGCTTTCTTTTCTCTTTCTATAAATCTTTGAACACTAGACTTGTTCAGATATTACACAAACAAAGATGTGTCTACGAGAATACAACGTGAGTGATTATATGAGAGTGATATGAGATGCAAACAATTTCTGAAAATCACTAACACGATCAAGTAATCAAGTTCACAGAATATGACTGAAAATATATTCACTAAAAACAGACAGTCAAATATTCACAATCTTGTTTTTCAGAAAACAACTATTAGATTAAATCAGATTTTAATCTAAAATCTTATCAAGACTATTTTCACAGATATTTCAGATTAAATCAAAACAGTCTTAAGCACACAAGAGAATAATATTCAGTTCAGATTTTAAATCTTCACAAATCAGATCTCAGAAATCTTAGGTTTAACTTTCTAAACCTCAAACAGTACAAATCTGAATATTACCAAAATATTTTTTGAAAAATCTGTTTTAAAACAAAGTGTTTAAAAACATTCAAGATCTCACAAATTAGTCACACGCAGAATATATACACACAAAATTAATTTCGTGAATAGTGTGTGTTGTGTACAAATATTAGATCTAAAGACTGATCTAAACAATACACACAGAATGCAGAGAACTCACTTACAAAAATAATGTACTCTTGAAAATTCGTAAGTGCAGATTTACAAAGAGAGAAGTCCAATCTTCATTTTAGTTTTGACAGAAATCAACACTTGAAGATGACACAAAAATAATCTGGTTTAATCTCTCTCTCTCTCTCTAGAAATTTTGACAGAGTTCTGCTACAAAATTATTTTCTCAGCTCTCTAAAAATAAATACCCAAAGGGTTCTATTTATATAGTGCACAAGTGTGTGCAGATTGGTGTAAAAAGGAATCACATGGATCACCAAAGAAATACACACAATCGTAGATAAAATATAATCCGAGGCCTCACAAAGAAACACAAAGTATAGTGTTAAAAATGTGACACGTGTTGTGCAAGCTGTTACACACTAACAGAATAATAAACAAAACGTTTATTAAAATACAGTCGTTTTGAAAAACTGAACGCCAGCTGTTAAAACAGTAGCGTAATGAAAACGCCAAAAAAAATATTACCGTTGAGAGATAAAAGCCACGCGACGTCGTTTTATAGAAAACCATTTCTTGATTTACAGAAATCCGTGGGCGATATAACTCTGGTTAAGGAAGTTGAAGCCAGCTGTACAAAGGTGTTGCCGTTGTGACAATAAAATACACACGGCGTCGTTTACAAAAAGTAAAACCAAAACTCATTTTTGATTTTTGAACAAAACCGTGAGCGAAGACTTCCGACGTCGTCGTTTTAGTAAAAACGAAAATCAATTTTGATTTAAAAAAAAAAGGCGCGACGTCGTTTATAAAAAACCAATTTTGGTAACATGCAAAACCGTGGGCGGTATATCCAAACAAGGAGCGGTCAGCTGCAAAAGCAAGCAGAGAGACTGAAACACGCCAACAGCTATAGCATAATAGGCTACCACGGTTATGACAGCTATTACCTTAAAAGCTTTAAGATAAGTATACAGCTAGGGGATAAAAACCATCTCTTACCATATAATAAAATAAAGTCAAATCATGCCAATAGCTTTAAAGGCTAAAGCATGTTAAGACTTAACAGGTCAAATCGGCATGGGCAAATACATAAGGCTAAAAACAATCTTATATATTAACATAAATGCATGCATACATATATAATATACTAATATATAATGTATAGTAATATCACACATGTGTTGTCAAATCGGTAAGGCCACACATAACATATATATATAATAAAATGATACACTAGTAGAAAGCATACACATATGATATACCAACAGTTAAAGGTACAAACGCATGGGACAAGTAAAAAAAAATCGCCCACTGCTTTTAGCTTTGGTCAAGGTGCTAACACATGTTACTAACAAATCTATATCTATATCTATATATATATATATCTTTATATATATCCTAACATACACGCATGCATATATAATATTGTATACACGCACATGGATATTTCAAAAAAAATATTTTTAGCTTCAAAAAAATATAATTCTACAACTTTTATTAAAAAAAATATTTAGTGTCAAACTTATTTTCACAAAAACATTTTTCTTATAAAAATTCCAAATTAAAATTTTTGAACTCAAAACTAATTTTATTATGACAAAATAAAACATTATCAAGAGAAATGATAAATACAATGCACATGCAACGTGGTGTCGTGTCCTATTTGACAGAACTTCCTATGAGCCATAAAAATTACCTTCTTCTGAGATGGAGGACTGAATGGAGTGCACATTTGATGTAGATGGACAAAGAGAGATTGGAGTCGATATGGGGATACTCAATCCTAAAAATTCAAATCCAACTAGATGAAGTCCTATATAGTTAAAGCACCAAAAACAAATCCTAGGTGTGCTCTATATAGGGCCTTCAAACTCCCCCATTGGACTAATTTTGACAAAACCCTTGAGTACATCAAATGATATACTAAGGAAAAATAATACCTAATATATCCTATACAAAAAATATCTATCTACCCACCCATCCTAGAAAAGAAAAAGACACAACTCGATCGGATGCGCGGTTGATAAAAAACCTACAAAACATAAATACACTTTCTGCCAAGAAATCAAGTTAGTAGCATTTGCTCTACCAAAATATTAAAATGACAGAATTAAATGTGCAGGAAATTATAAGACAGGATATGTATGAAAAATATCAACAACACAAGACTAGGATATGTACTCAATTCTCCCCCATTTTGTCTAAATTAGACAATGGTAAGAAAAAAATAAGTGTTCATAATCTGCAAAATAAGCGTCTCCTACATTAAGCATGGCTTTAAGAGATACCATTATTAGTAGATACCTTTATCCTAAAACCTCGGAGATCTAGTAATCAAAGTAGGCAGTTTAAACACAAACAATGCATTCAAGTACAATCTTTCCAATCAAATGTTGAAGTTACATCTAAACAAGAGTTACCTTAAGGTATATCAACCATATAAGCAAGCTAAAAATCACATGCAATAGAAGGAACAACCCTAATTGTTTAGGAGTTTTTGGAGCATAAAACTGGTACGAATATCTATTAGCATCGCAATACATGGTAACTCCATTTTGATAAAACTCACCTCCCCCATCATTGAACAAGTCTAAGGGTGTGGTGGTGTTTAAGTCACTAACCTTCTCGTGAGGAGACTTAATGATTTTCTCACACTCGCAAGCGTCACATACATTAGTTGGACATTTCTTAGACTTTAAAAAATCCATTTGAGGTCTCAAATCACAAGTCCTAATCCAAATAGGCCGAGTTTCCAAAGGTTTTTGTGCCTTTTGGAATTTAGGAAAAGATTTATCTTTCGAAAATGTGTTCTTGTTCACATGAGGTTTAGACTTATTAAAGAAATGATTCCAATTATTATTAGTGGGCTGAAAATTTATAAATCGCTCCACATTAGGGTTATGACTTTTAAAATGAGTACCTTTTTTGCGATTACCAAGGCATTCCCAGATTTGGTGACCAAAAACATCACACCTAGTACAAAATTTACTAGAAGTAGGTAGATCAGATTGGTAGTGTTTTTCCTCTACATGCTTGGCAGTTTCATTACGAATAAATGGATTAGGAGGTCTTTAGAGTCTCTTATCCGGAGGGCAATATTTTGATGTAGATGCCTCAAAAAAATTTTCAATGAAAGTATCAATGTCATTTTCAAAATCACTTTCAATTACGACTTTTTTTCCTTTATCATTTTCAGACAACTTACTTTCCAACGGAAGAGCCATTTCTTCTTAGGCTTTTACAAAGGGGACAGGTTTAGTAAAATCATCAGTTTTTGAAATAGGACCATCATAACCAAACCCTCTAGTATCACCCTTATATCGTTGTTCAGCAAGCAATTTGTCAAGGTCAAAACATGTTATATCGCGACTACGACACATTTTGAAAGCTGTTTCACAAACTTGTTTGGATTTTTCAACTAGCAAAAGCGCTTCATTATATTTTTCTTCAAAAGAAGATAAATTTTCTTTTAAAGTCGTAATCTGAATTTTAAAATCAAGTGATTGTTTTTCAAAATCAGTTTTGACACTGTTCATTTCAATGGAATTTTGTTGAACATTCTTATATTGATTCTCTAAGGTCTCACTAAGCATTTTTACCAAATTCGATAATTCTTGTCTATTTTGCAAAGTCCTTACATACAATTACGAGTAATCATCATAGCCAACAAAATTTTGATGTTCATTAGTGTCCGTGTGTGAATTGTTGCTATCATCAAATTCAGTATCACACGAGGAACGTTTAGCATAAAACGGAGCAGTTATTTCAAGCATAGAAGGTTGACTAGCTAATAAAGATTTAGCAGCGTCAATTAAATCAAGCACATCATCAGAATTAGAATCAGAAATAGAATGAGAATCATCATCAGAATCAGTCATTCCTGCTAAGTACACATCTCCGCAACAATCATAAACTTCTCCTAAAAACGCAAGGTAATTTGGTTAAGAATTTCCTTGGTTATCTTCTGATTCAGAATCAGAAGGTTTGGACTGTGGCTTAGACCAACACTCAGCAATAAAGTGACCAAGTTTCCCACAATTATGACAAGCCAATTCAGATTTATCAACCTTACTACTTCTATTATCAAAATCAGAAACGCCCTTTGATGTTCTTTTATGGTGTCGGGTGACCAGACTAGATTGATTATTCACTTGCGTATGTCTCTTAGCAATAGCATTTCTTTGCTCCAAAAGTTTCTTAAATTGAGAGGACATAATAGCAAGTTGATTGTCAATCTTATCAAGATCATTCGATTCCACATCAGAATCATCATCAGAGGAGGACTGTTGTTTAACCACCTTTTACTTATTTTTATTTGGATAGGCAGTTTTAAAAGCAACTCTAGAAGTATTGGTCGACTCATTCTTGGCATAAGATGTAAGAGTCTTCCTAAAGGCTGATTCAAGTTCCATAGTTCTCAATTTAGAGCTTAGCAATTCAGGTGTGAGAGAAGGATCATTCATTTCTTCAATGATATAACGTTTATGATCAAACCTAGGAGTAAGAGATCTCAGAATTTTATCACACACATCTTTATCGAAATATACAATACCATTTGCATGCAATTGGGTAATGATATCAGTCAAACGCATATAAAAATCATCAAATGGTTCATTATCGTTCATAACTAGCATATTGTATTATTGAACCAACATTTGTGTTTTACATTGCTTTACTCTATCGTCACCCTCGTGTGCAATAACTAAAGTATCCCAAGCATCCTTACTAGTAGTGCAATGACATATACGTTTCAATTCATTTTCACTCACACTCATGAAAATCGCATTTCTGCCCTTATTATTGGAATTGCTTATCTTTTTCTGATCAGCACTTAATTCATTAATTTTCAGCTTTCTACGAATAGTGCAACCTTCTGCAATAGGAGTAGTGGGGTGTTTATAACCATTTTCAATTAAATCCCACACGTCATCCCCTAAAGTGCCTTGAATAAATGCAACCATTCTGATTTTCCAGTATGAAAAGTTTGAGCCATCAAATATAGGAGGTCTGCTAAAATTACCAAGCCTAAGTAATTGACTTGAATCATCCATTAAAACAAGGTAAAAAGTGTTTAACAAAAGTTTTGAAAACGATCTTTAAAAGTCTAGCTCTGATACCACATGAGGTGACCCCGACAATGCGGGTCGATGCGCAAAGACTTTATATGCGGTAGTATACTTATTGTTGAGTAAACACCTTAAACCTACGAGTTTATATGAATGATGCAAAGGGGACCAAATTAAACTTTTACTTAATTTGATTAACTTTTATGAAAATAATTTTAATTTTCAAAGTTAATTATTAGTCCAAAACAGATTTAATTTTTAGGCGAGTTTTTATTTATTTAGCCCTACGTTTTCGTGTGAGGTGAAATGCGAAAAATGTACAACACACAATATTTATTTAACGTCGCAAAAACACTTCCCCGGGAAAAACGACGGACTCCCTTAGGAGTCACCTAAACTACTTCCACTAAAATAATAAAAGAATAGGTACGAGTTACAAACAACAAACTTAACAATTAAAGAAGAATGATCTAGATATTACCCCACTCGACCAAGTCCCTAGCCTGGTTGCTTATTCAGTTCTCTCTTTAACTTGTACTCACTTGTTTTTGCGTTCTTCACTTCTCAGCCTCCCCTCTAACTTCTTTAAGCGCAGGTTGGCTCAATGCCTATTATTTATTTTCTAGTGAAGTGTGTGTGTGATTCAACAGACTATATATCACCTATATCTTTGCAAGTCTTGTGTTATTCAATTCAAGTCATCTTGACTTTGAATACACTTTTGAAAAGCTTTCTTTTCTCTTTCTATAAATCTTTGAACACTAGACTTGTTCAGATATTACACAAACAAAGATGTGTCTACGTGAATACAACGTGAGTGATTATATGAGAGTGATATGAGATGCAAACAATTTCTGAAAATCACTAACACGATCAAGTAATCAAGTTCACAGAATATGACTGAAAATATATTCACTAAAAACAGACAGTCAAATATTCACAATCTTGTTTTTCAGAAAACAACTATTAGATTAAATCAGATTTTAATCTAAAATCTTATCAAGACTATTTTCACAGATATTTCAGATTAAATCAAAACAGTCTTAAGCACACAAGAGAATAATATTCAGTTCAGATTTTAAATCTTCACAAATCAGATCTCAGAAATCTTAGGTTTAACTTTCTAAACCTCAAACAAAACAAATCTGAATATTACCAAAATATTTTTTGAAAAATCTGTTTTAAAACAAAGTGTTTAAAAACATTCAAGATCTCACAAATTAGTCACACGCAGAATATATACACACAAAATTAATTTCATGAATAGTGTGTGTTGTGTACAAATATTAGATCTAAAGACTGATCTAAATAATACACACAGAATGCAGAGAACTCACTTACAAAAATAATGTACTCTTGAAAATTCGTAAGTGCAGATTTACAAAGAGAGAAGTCCAATCTTCATTTTAGTTTTGACAGAAATCAACACTTGAAGATGACACAAAAATAATCTGGTTTAATCTCTCTCTCTCTCTCTAGAAATTTTGACAGAGTTCTGCTACAAAAATTATTTTCTCAGCTCTCTAAAAATGAATACCCAAAGGGTTCTATTTATAGAGTGCACAAGTGTGTGCAGATTGGTGTAAAAAGGAATCAGATGGATCACCAAAGAAATACACACAATCGTAGATAAAATATAATCTGAGGGCTCACAAAGAAACACAAAGTATAGTGTTAAAAATGTGACACGTGTTGTGCAAGCTGTTACACACTAACAGAATAATAAACAAAACGTTTATTAAAACACAGTCGTTTTGAATAACTGAACGCCAGCTGTTAAAACAGTAGCGTAATGAAAACGCCAAAAAAAATATTACCGTTGAGAGATTAAAGCCACGCGACGTCGTTTTATAGAAAACCATTTCTTGATTTACAGAAACCCGTGGGCGATATAACTCTGGTAAAGGAAGTTGAAGCCAGCTGTAAAAAGGTGTTGCCGTTCTGACAATAAAATACACACGGCGTCGTTTACAAAAAGTAAAACCAAAACTCATTTTTGATTTTTGAACAAAACCGTGAGCGAAGACTTCCGACGTCGTCGTTTTAGTAAAAACGAAAATCAATTTTGATTTAAAAAAAAAGGCGCGACGTCGTTTATAAAAAACCAATTTTGGTAACATGCAAAACCGTGGGCGGTATATCCAAACAAGGAGCGGTCAGCTGCAAAAGCAAGCAGAGAGACTGAAACACGCCAACAGCTATAGCATAATAGGCTACCACGGTTATGACAGCTATTACCTTAAAAGCTTTAAGATAAGTATACAGCTAGGGGATAAAAACCATCTCTTACCATATAATAAAATAAAGTCAAATCATGCCAATAGCTTTAAAGGCTAAACCATGTTAAGACTTAACAGGTCAAATCGGCATGGGCAAATACATAAGGCTAAAAACAATCTTATATATTAACATAAATGCATGCATACATATATAATATACTAATATATAATGTATAGTAATATCACACATGTGTTGTCAAATCGGTAAGGCCACACATAACATATATATATAATAAAATGATACACTAGTAGAAAGCATACACATATGATATACCAACAGTTAAAGGTACAAACGCATGGGACAAGTAAAAAAAAATCGCCCACTGCTTTTAGCTTTGGTCAAGGTGCTAACACATGTTACTAACATATCTCTCTCTCTCTCTCTCTCTCTCTCTCTCTCTATATATATATATATATATATATATATATATATATATATATATATATATATATATATATATATATATATATATATATATATATCTTTATATATATCCTAACATACACGCATGCATATATAATATTGTATACACGCACATGCATATTTCAAAAAAAATATTTTTAACTTCAAAAAAATATTATTCTGCAACTTTTATTAAAAAAAATATTTAGTGTCAAACTTATTTTCACAAAAACATTTTTCTTATAAAAATTCCAAATTAAAATTTTTGAACTCAAAACTAATTTGATTATGACAAAATAAAACATTATCATGAGAAATGATAAATACAATGCACATGCAACATGGTGTCGTGTCCTATTTGACAGAACTTCCTATGAGCCATAAAAATTACGTTCTTCTGAGATGGCGGAGTGAATGGAGTGCACATTTGATGTAGATGGACAAAGAGAGCTTGGAGTCGATATGGGGATACTCAATCCTAAATATTCAAGTCCAACTAGATAAAGTCCTATATAGCTAAAGCACCAAAAACAAATCCTAGGTGTGCTCTATATAGGGCCTTCAAACTCCCCCATTGGACTAATTTTGACAAAACCCTTGAGTACATCAAATGATATACAAAGGAAAAATAATACCTAATATATCCTATACAAAAAATATCTATCTACCCACCCATCCTTGAAAAGAAAAAGACACAACTCGATCGGATGCGCGGTTGATAAAAAACCTACAAAACATAAATACACTTTCTGCCAAGAAATCAAGTTAGTAGCATTTGCTCTACCAAAATATTAAAATGACAGAATTAAATGTGCAGGAAATTATAAGACAGGATATGTATGAAAAATATCAACAACACAAGACTAGGATATGTACTCAATTCTCCCCCATTTTGTCTAAATTAGACAATGGTAAGAAAAAAATAAGTGTTCATAATCTGCAAAATAAGCGTCTCCTACATTAAGCATGGCTTTAAGAGATACCATTATTAGTAGATACCTTTATCCTAAAACCTCGGAGATCTAGTAATCAAAGTAGGCAGTTTAAACACAAACAATGCATTCAAGTACAATCTTTCCAATCAAATGTTGAAGTTACATCTAAACAAGAGTTACCTTAAGGTATATCAACCATTTAAGCAAGCTAAAAATCACATGCAATAGAAGGAACAACCCTAATTGTTTAGGAGTTTTTGGAGCATAAAACTGGTACAAATATCTATTAGCATCGCAATACATGGTAACTCCATTTTGATAAAACTCACCTCCCCCATCATTGAACAAGTCTAAGGGTGTGGTGGTGTTTAAGTCACTAACCTTCTCGTGAGGAGACTTAATGATTTTCTCACACTCGCAAGCGTCACATACATTAGTTGGACATTTCTTAGACTTTAAAAAATCCATTTGAGGTCTCAAATCACAAGTCCTAATCCAAATAGGCCGAGTTTTCAAAGGTTTTTGTGCCTTTTGGAATTTAGGAAAAGATTTATCTTTCGAAAATGTGTTCTTGTTCACATGAGGCTTAGACTTATTAAAGAAATGATTCCAATTATTATTAGTGCGCTGAAAATTTATAAATCGCTTCACATTAGGGTTATGACTTTTAAAATGAGTACCTTTCTTGCGATTACCAAGGCATTCCCAGATTTGGTGACCAAAAACATCACACCTAGTACAAAATTTACTAGAAGTAGGTAGATCAGATTGGTAGTGTTTTTCCTCTACATGCTTGACAGTTTCATTACGAATAAATGGTTTAGGAGGTCTTTAGAGTCTCTTAGCCGGAGGGCAATATTTTGATGTAGATGCCTCAAAAAAAATTTCAATGAAAGTATCAATGTCATTTTCAAAATCACTTTCAATTAAGACTTGTTTTCCTTTATCCTTTTCAGACAACTTACTTTACATTGGAAGAGCCATTTCTTCTTGGGCTTTTACAAAGGGGACAGGTTTAGTTAAATCATCAGTTTTTGAAATAGGACCATCATAACCAAACCCTCTAGTATCACCCTTATATCGTTGTTCAGCAAGCAATTTGTCAAGGTCAAAACATGTTATATCGCGACTACGACACATTTTGAAAGCTGTTTCACAAACTTGTTTGGATTTTTCAACTTGGAAAAGCGCTTCATTATATTTTTCTTCAAAAGAAGATAAATTTTCTTTTAAAGTCGTAATCTGAATTTTAAAATCAAGTGATTGTTTTTCAAAATCAGTTTTGACATTGTTCATTTCAATGGAATTTTGTTGAACTTTCTTATATTGGTTCTCTAAGGTCTCACTAAGCATTTTTACCAAATTCAATAATTCTTGTCTATTTTGCAAAGTCCTTACATACAATTCCGAGTATAGCCAACAAAATTTTCATGTTCATTAGTGTCCGTGTGTGAATTGTTGCTATCATCAAATTCAGTATCACACGAGGAACGTTTAGCATCAAACGGAGCAGTTATTTCAATCATAGAAGGTTGACTAGCTAATAAAGATTTAGCAGCGTCAATTAAATCAAGCACATCATCAGAATTAGAATCAGAAACAGAATAAGAATCATCATCAGAATCAGTCATTCCTGCTAAGTACACATCTCCGCAACAATCATAAACTTCTCCTAAAAATGCAAGGTAATTTGGTTCAGAATTTCCTTGGTTATCTTCTGATTCAGAATCAGAAGGTTTGGACTGTGGCTTAGACCAACACTCAGCAATAAAGTGACCAAGTTTCCCACAATTATGACAAGCCAATTCAGATTTATCAACCTTACTACTTCTACTATCAAAATCAGAAACGCCCTTTGATGTTCTTTTATGGTGTCGGGTGACCAGACTAGATTGATTATTCACTTGCGTATATCTCTTAGCAATAGCATTTCTTTGCTCCAAAAGTTTCTTAAATTGAGAGGACATAATAGCAAGTTGATTGTCAATCTTATCAAGATCATCCGATTCCACATCAAAATCATCATCAGAGGAGGACTGTTGTTTAACCACCTTGTACTTATTTTTATTTGGATAGGCAGTTTTAAAAGCAACTCTAGAAGTATTGGTCGACTCATTCTTGGCATAAGATGTAAGAGTCTTCCTAAAGGCTGATTCAAGTTCCATAGTTCTCAATTTAGAGCTTAGCAATTCAGGTGTGAGAGAAGGATCATTCATTTCTTCAATGATATAACGTTTATGATCAAACCTAGGAGTAAGAGATCTCAGAATTTTATCACACACATCTTTATCGAAATATACAATACCATTTGCATGCAATTGGGTAATGATATCAGTCAAACGCATATAAAAATCATCAAATGGTTCATTATCGTTCATAACTAGCATATTGTATTGTTGAACCAACATTTGTGTTTTACATTGCTTTACTCTATCGTCACCCTCGTGTGCAATAACTAAAGTGTCCCAAGCATCCTTACTAGTAGTGCAATGACATATACGTTTCAATTCATTTTCACTCACACTCATGAAGATCGCATTTCTTCCCTTATTATTGAAATTGCTTATCTTTTTCTGATCAGCACTTAATTCATTAATTTCCAGCTTTCTACGAATAGTGCTACCTTCTGCAATAGGAGTAGTGGGGTGTTTATAACCATTTTCAATTAAATCCCACACGTCATCCCCTAAAGTGCCTTGAATAAATGCAGCCATTCTGATTTTCCAGTATAAAAAGTTTGAGCCATCAAATATAGGAGGTCTGCTAAAATTACCAAGCCTAAGTAATTTACTTGAATCATCCATTAAAACAAGGTAAAAAGTGTTTAACAAAAGTTTTGAAAATGATATTTAAAAGTCTAGCTCTGATACCACATGAGGTGACCCCGGCAATGCAGGTCGATGCGCAAAGACTTTATATGCGGAAGTAAACTTATTGTTGAGTAAACACCTTAAACCTACGAGTTTATATGAATGATGCAAAGGGGACCAAATTAAACTTTTACTTAATTTGATTAACTTTTATGAAAATAATTTTAATTTTCAAAGTTAATTATTAGTCCAAAACAGATTCAATTTTTAGGCGAGTTTCTATTTATTTAGCCCTACGTTTTCGTGTGAGGTGAAATGCGAAAAATGTACAACACACAATATTTATTTAACGTCGCAAAAACACTTCCCCGAGAAAAACGACAGACTCCCCTAGGAGTCACCTAAACTACTTCCACTAAAACAATAAAAGAATAGGTACGAGTTACAAACAACAAACTTAACAATTAAAGAAGAATGATCTAGCTATTACCCCACTCGACCAAGTCTCTATCCTGGTTGCTTATTCAGTTCTCTCTTTAACTTGTCCTCACTTGTTTTTGCGTTCTTCACTTCTCAGCCTCCCCTCTAACTTCTTTAAGCGCAGGTTGGCTCAGTGCCTATTATTTATTTTCTAGTGAAGTGTGTGTGTGATGCAACAGACTATATATCACTTATATCTTTGCAAGTCTTGTGTTATTCAAATCAAGTCATCTTGACTTTGAATACACTTTTGAAAAGCTTTCTTTTCTCTTTCTATAAATCTTTGAACACTAGACTTGTTCAGATATTACACAAACAAAGATGTGTCTACGTGAATACAACGTGAGTGATTATATGCGAGTGATATGAGATGCAAACAATTTCTGAAAGTCACTAACACGATAAAGTAATCAAGTTCACAGAATATGACTGAAAATATATTCACTAAAAACAGACAGTCAAATATTCACAATCTTGTTTTTCAGAAAACAACTATTAGATTAAATCAGATTTTAATCTAAAATCTTATCAAGACTATTTTCACAGATATTTCAGATTAAATCAAAACAGTCTTAAGCACACAAGAGAATAATATTCAGTTCAGATTTTAAATCTTCACAAATCAGATCTCAGAAATCTTAGGTTTAACTTTCTAAACCTTAAACAGTACAAATCTGAATATTACCAAAATATTTTCTGAAAAATCTGTTTTAAAACAAAGTGTTTAAAAACATTCAAGATCTCACAAATTAGTCACACGCAGAATATATACACACAAAATTAATTTCGTGAATAGTGTGTGTTGTGTACAAATATTAGATCTAAAGACTGATCTAAATAATACACACAGAATGCAGAGAACTCACTTACAAAAATAATGTACTCTTGAAAATTCGTAAGTGCAGATTTACAAAGAGAGAAATCCAATCTTTATTTTAGTTTTGACAGAAATCAACACTTGAAGATGACACAAAAATAATCTGGTTTAATCTCTCTCTCTCTCTCTCGAAATTTTGACAGAGTTCTGCTACAAAAATTATTTTCTCAGCTCTCTAAAAATGAATACCCAAAGGGTTCTATTTATAGAGTGCACAAGTGTCTGCAGATTGGTGTAAAAAGGAATCACATGGATCACCAAAGAAATACACACAATCGTAGATAAAATATAATTTGAGGGCTCACAAAGAAACACAAAGTATAGTGTTGAAAATGTGACACGTGTTGTGCAAGCTGTTACACACTAACAGAATAATAAACAAAACGTTTATCAAAACACAGTCGTTTTGAAAAACTGAACGCCAGCTGTTAAAACAGTAGCGTAATGAAAACGCCAAAAAAATATTACCGTTGAGAGATAAAAGCCACGCGACGTCGTTTTATAGAAAACCATTTCTTGATTTACAGAAACCCGTGGGCGATATAACTCTGGTAAAGGAAGTTGAAGCCAACTGTAAAAAGGTGTTGCCGTTGTGACAATAAAATACACACGACGTCGTTTACAAAAAGTAAAACCAAAACTCATTTTTGATTTTTGAACAAAACCGTGAGCGAAGACTTCCGACGTCGTCGTTTTAGTAAAAACGAAAATCAATTTTGATTTAAAAAAAAAGGCGCGACGTCGCTTATAAAAAAACCAATTTTGGAAACATGCAAAACCGTGGGCGGTATATCCAAACAAGGAGCGGTTAGCTGCAAAAGCAAGCAGAGAGACTGAAACACGCCAACAGCTATAGCATAATAGGCAACCAAGGTTATGACAGCTATTACCTTAAAAGCTTTAAGATAAGTATACATCAAGGGGATAAAAACCATCTCTTACCATATAATAAAATAAAGTCAAATCATGCCAATAGCTTTAAAGGCTAAACCGTGTTAAGACTTAACAGGTCAAATCGGCATGGGCAAATACATAAGGCTAAAAAAAATCTTATATATTAACATAAATGCATGCATACATATATAATATACTAATATATAATGTATAGTAATATCACACATGTGTTGTCAAATCGGTAAGGCCACAAATAACATATATATATAATAAAAGGATACACTAGTAGAAATCATACACATATGATATACCAACAGTTAAAGGTCCAAACGCACGGGACAAGTCAAAAAAAATCGGCCACTACTTTTAGCTTTGGTCAAGGTGCTAACACATGTTACTAACATATCTATATCTATATATATATATATCTTTATATATATCCTAACATACACGCATGCATATATAATATTGTATACACACCCATGCATATTTCAAAAAGAATATTTTTAACTTCAAAAAAAAAATAATTCTGCAACTTTTATTAAAAAAATATTTAGTGTCAAACTTATTTTCACAAAAACATTTTTCTTATAAAAATTCCAAATTAAAATTTTTGAACTCAAAACTAATTTTATTATGACACAATAAAACATTATCATGAGAAATGATAAATACAATGCATATGCAACGTGGTGTCGTGTCCTATTTGAAAGAACTTCCTATGAGCCATAAAAAATACCTTCTTCTGAGATGGCGGACTGAATGGAGTGCACATTTGATGTAGATGGACAAAGAGAGCTTGGAGTCGATATGGGGATACTCAATCCTAAATTACAAAAATATTTAGTCAAAATTCAAGTCCAACTAGATGAAGTCCTTTATAGCTAAAGCACCAAAAACAAATCCTAGGTGTGCTCTATATAGGGCCTTCAAACTCCCCCATTGGGCTAATTTTGACAAAACCCTTGAGTACATCAAATGATATACTAAGGAAAAATAATACCTAATATATCCTATACAAAAAATATCTATCTACCCACCCATCCTATAAAAGAAAAAGACACAACTCGATCGGATGCGCGGTTGATAAAAAACCTACAAAACATAAATACACTTTCTGCCAAGAAATCAAGTTAGTAGCATTTGCTCTATCAAAATATTAATATGACAGAATTAAATGTGCAGCAAATTAAAAGACACGATATGTATGAAAAATATCAAAAACACAAGACTAGGATATGTACGCAATTCTCCCCCATTTTGTCTAAATTAGACAATGGTAAGAAAAAAATAAGTGTTCATAATCTGCAAAATAAGCGTCTCCTACATTAAGCATGGCTTTAAGAGATATCATTATTAGTAGATACCTTTATCCTAAAACCTCGGAGATCTAGTAATCAAAGTAGGCAGTTTAAACACAAACAATGCATTCAAGTACAATCTTTCCAATCAAATGTTGAAGTTACATCTAAACAAGAGTTACCTTAAGGTATATAAACCATATAAGCAAGCTAAAAATCACATGCAATAGAAGGAACAACCCTAATTGTTTAGGAGTTTTTGGAGCATAAAACTGGTACGAATATCTATTAGCATCGCAATACATGGTAACTCCATTTTGATAAAACTCACCTCCCCCATTATTGAACAAGTCTAAGGGTGTGGTGGTGTTTAAGTCCTTAACCTTCTCGTGAGGAGACTTAATGATTTTCTCACACTCGCAAGCGTCACATACATTAGTTGGACATTTCTTAGACTTTAAAAAATCCATTTGAGGTCTCAAATCACAAGTGCTAATCCAAATAGGCCGAGTTTTCAAAGGTTTTTGTGCCTTTTGGAACTTAGGAAAAGATTTATCTTTCGAAAATGTGTTCTTGTTCACATGAGGCATAGGCTTATTAAAGAAATGATTCCAATTATTATTAGTGCGTTGCGTTCGAAAATTTGTAAATCGCTTCACATTAGGGTTATGACTTTTAAAATGAGTACCTTTCTTGCGATTACCAAGGCATTCCCAGATTTGGTGACCAAAAACATCACACCTAGTCCAAAATTAACTGGAAGTAGGTAGATCAGATTGGTAGTGTTTTTCCTCTACATGCTTGACAGTTTCATTACGAATAAATGGTTTAGGAGGTCTATAGAGTCTCTTGGCCGGAGGGCAATATTTTGATGTAGACGCCTCAACAAAATTTTCAATGAAATTATCAATGTCATTTTCAAAATCACTTTCAATCAAGACTTGTTTTCCTTTATCCTTTTCAGACAACTTACTTTCCAACGGAAGAGCCATTTCTTCTTGGGCTTTTACAAAGGGGACAGGTTTAGTAAAATCATCAGTTTTTGAAATATGACCATCATAACCAAACCCTCTAGTATCACCCTTATATCGTTGTTCACCAAGCAATTTGTCAAGGTCAAAACATGTTATATCGCGACTACGGCACATTTTGAAAGCTGTTTCACAAACTTGTTTAGATTTTTCCACTTGCAAAAGCGCTTCATTATATTTTTCTTCAAAAGAAGATAAATTTTCTTTTAAAGTCGTAATCTGAATTTTAAAATCAAGTGATTATTTTTCAAAATCAGTTTTGACATTGTTCATTTCAATGGAATTTTGTTGAGCAGTCTTATATTGGTTCTCTAAGGTCTCACTAAGCATTTTTACCAAATTAGATAATTCTTGTCTATTTTGCAAAGTCCTTACATACGATTCCGAGTAATCATCATAGGCAACAAAATTTTCATGTTCATTAGTGTCCGTGTGTGAATTGTTGCTATCATCAAATTCAGTATCACACAAGGAACGTTTAGCATCAAACGGAGCAGTTATTTTAAGCATAGAAGGTTGACTAGCTAATAAAGATTTAGCAGCGTCAATTAAATCAAGCACATCATCAGAATTAGAATCAGAAACAGAATGAGAATCATCATCAGAATCAGTCATTCCTGCTAAGTACACATCTCCGCAACAATCATAAACTTCTCCTAAAAACGCAAGGTAATTTGGTTCAGAATTTCCTTGGTTATCTTCTGATTCAGAATCAGAAGGTTTGGACTGTGGCTTAGACCAACACTCAGCAATAAAGTGACCAAGTTTCCCACAATTATGACAAGACAATTCAGATTTATCAACCTTACTACTTCTACTATCAAAATCAGAAACGCCCTTTGATGTTCTTTTATGGTGTCGGGTGACCAGACTAGATTGATTATTCACTTGCGTATGTCTCTTAACAATAGCATTTCTTTGATCCAAAAGTTTCTTAAATTGAGAGGACATAATAACAAGTTGATTGTCAATCTTATCAAGATCATCCGATTCCACATCAGAATCATCATCAGAGGAGGACTGTTGTTTAACCACCTTGTACTTATTTTTATTTGGATAGGCAGTTTTAAAAGAAACTCTAGAAGTATTGGTCGACTCATTCTTGGCATAAGATGTAAGAGTCTTCCTAAAGGCTGATTCAAGTTCCATAGTTATCAATTTAGAGCTTAGCAATTCAGGTGTGAGAGAAGGATCATTCATTTCTTCAATGATATAACGTTTATGATCAAACCTAGGAGCAAGAGATCTCAGAATTTTATCACACACATCTTTATCGAAATATACAATACCATTCGCATGCAATTGGGTAATGATATCAGTCAAACGCATATAAAAATCATCAAATGGTTCATTATCGTTCATAACTAGCATATTGTATTGTTGAATCAACATTTGTGTTTTACATTGCTTTACTCTAACGTCACCCTCGTGTGCAATAACTAAAGTATCCCAAGCATCCTTACTAGTAGTGCAATGACATATACGTTTCAATTCATTTTCACTCACACTCATGAAAATCGCATTTCTGCCCTTATTATTGAAATTTCTTATCTTTTTCTGATCAACACTTAATTCATTAATTTTCAGCTTTCTAAGAATAGTGCTACCTTCTGCAATAGGAGTAGTGGGGTGTTTATAACCATTTTCAATTAAATCCCACACGTCATCCCTTAAAGTGCCTTGAATAAATGCAACCATTCTGATTTTCCAGTATGAAAAGTTTGAGCCATCAAATATAGGACGTCTGCTAAAATTACCAAGCCTAAGTAATTGACTTGAATCATCCATTAAAACAAGGTAAAAAGTGTTTAACAAAAGTTTTGAAAACGATCTTTAAAAGTCTAGCTCTGATACCACATGAGGTGACCCCGACAATGCGGCTCGATGCGCAAAGACTTTATATGCGGAAGTAAACTTATTGTTGAGTAAACACCTTAAACATACGAGTTTATATGAATGATGCAAAGGGGACCAAATTAAACTTTTACTTAATTTGATTAACTTTTATGAAAATAATTTTAATTTTCAAAGTTAATTATTAGTCCAAAACAGATTCAATTTTTAGGCGAGTTTCTATTTATTTAGCCCTACGTTTTCGTGTGAGGTGAAATGCGAAAAATGTATAACACACAATATTTATTTAACGTCGCAAAAACCCTTCCCCGGGAAAAACGACGGACTCCCCTAGGAGTCACCTAAACTACTTCCACTAAAACAATAAAAGAATAGGTACGAGTTACAAACAACAAACTTAACAATTAAATAAGAATGATCTAGCTATTACCCCACTCGACCAAGTCTCTAGCCTGGTTGCTTATTCAGTTCTCTCTTTAACTTGTCCTCACTTGTTTTTGCGTTCTTCACTTCTCAGCCTCCCCTCTAACTTCTTTAAGCGCAGGTTGGCTCAGTGCCTATTATTTATTTTCTAGTGAAGTGTGTGTGTGATGCAACAGACTATATATCACCTATATCTTTGCAAGTCTTGTGTTATTCAAATCAAGTCATCTTGACTTTGAATACACTTTTGAAAAGCTTTCTTTTCTCTTTCTATAAATCTTTGAACACTAGACTTGTTCAGATATTACACAAACAAAGATGTGTCTACGTGAATACAACGTGAGTGATTATATGAGAGTGATATGAGATGCAAACAATTTCTGAAAATCACTAACACGATAAAGTAATCAAGTTCACAGAATATGACTGAAAATATATTCACTAAAAACAGAAAGTCAAATATTCACAATCTTGTTTTTCAGAAAACAACTATTAGATTAAATCAGATTTTAATCTAAAATCTTATCAAGACTATTTTCACAGATATTTCAGATTAAATCAAAACAGTCTTAAGCACACAAGAGAATAATATTCAGTTCAGATTTTAAATCTTCACAAATCTGATCTCAGAAAACTTAGGTTTAACTTTCTAAACCTCAAACAGTACAAATCTGAATATTACCAAAATATTTTCTGAAAAATCTGTTTTAGAACAAAGTGTTTAAAAACATTCAAGATCTCACAAATTAGTCACACGCAGAATATATACACACAAAATTAATTTCATGAATAGTGTGTGTTGTGTACAAATATTAGATCTAAAGACTGATCTAAATAATACACACAGAATGCAGAGAACTCACTTACAAAAATAATGTACTCTTGAAAATTCGTAAGTGTAGATTTACAAAGAGAGAAGTCCAATCTTCATTTTAGTTTTGACAGAAATCAACACTTGAAGATGACACAAAAATAATCTGGTTTAATCTCTCTCTCTCTCTCTAGAAATTTTGACAGAGTTCTGCTACAAAAATTATTTTCTCAGCTCTCTAAAAATGAATACCCGAAGGGTTCTATTTATAGAGTGAACAAGTGTGTGCAGATTGGTGTAAAAAGGAATCACATGGATCACCAAAGAAATACACACAATCGTAGATAAAATATAATCTGAGGGCTCACAAAGAAACACAAATTATAGTGTTCAAAATGTGACACGTGTTGTGCAAGCTGTTACACACTAACAGAATAATAAACAAAACGTTTATTAAAACACAGTCGTTTTGAAAAATTGAACGCCAGCTGTTAAAACAGTAGCGTAATGAAAACGCCAAAAAAAATATTACCGTTGAGAGATAAAAGTTACGCGACGTCGTTTTATAGAAAATCATTTCTTGATTTACATAAACCCGTGGGCGATATAACTCTGGTAAAGGAAGTTGAAGCCAGCTGTAAAAAGATCTTGCCGTTGTGACAATAAAATACACACGGCGTCGTTTACAAAAAGTAAAACCAAAACTCATTTTTGATTTTTGAACAAAACCGTGAGCGAAGACTTCCGACGTCGTCGTTTTAGTAAAAACGAAAATCAATTTTGATTTAAAAAAAAAGGCGCGACGTCGTTTATAAAAAACCAATTTTTGTAACATGCAAAACCGTGGGCGGTATATCCAAACAAGGAGCGGTCAGCTGCAAAAGCAAGCAGAGAGACTGAAACACGCCAACAGCTATAGGATAATAGGCTGCCACGGTTATGACAGCTATTACCTTAAAAGCTTTAAGATAAGTATACAACTAGGGGATAAAAACCATCTCTTACCATATAATAAAATAAAGTCAAATCATGCCAATAGCTTTAAAGGCTAAACCATGTTAAGACTTAACAGGTCAAATCGGCATGGGCAAATACATAAGGCTAAAAACAATCTTATATATTAACATAAATGCATGCATACATATATAATATACTAATATATAATGTATAGTAATATCACACATGTGTTGTCAAATCGGTAAGGCCACACATAACATATATATATAATAAAAGGATACACTAGTAGAAAGCATACACATATGATATACCAATAGTTAAAGGTACAAACGCATGGGACAAGTAAAAAAAAATCGCCCACTGCTTTTAGCTTTGGTCAAGGTGCTAACACATGTTACTAACATATCTATATATATATATATATATATATGTATGTATCCTAACATACACTCATGCATATATAATATTGTATACACGCACATGCATATTTCAAAAAAAATATTTTTAACTTCAAAAAAAAATAATTCTGCAACTTTTATTAGAAAAAATATTTAGTGTCAAACTTATTTTCACAAAATCATTTTTCTTATAAAAATTCCAAATTAAAATTTTTGAACTCAAAACTAATTTTATTATGACAAAATAAAACATTATCATGAGAAATGATAAATACAATGCACATGCAACGTGGTGTCGTGTCCTATTTGACAGAACTTCCTATGAGCCATAAAAATTACCTTCTTCTGAGATGACGGACTGAATGGAGTGCACATTTGATGTAGATGGACAAAGAGAGCTTGGAGTCGATATGGGGATACTCAATCCTAAATTACAAAAATATTTTGTCAAAATTCAAGTCCAACTAGATGAATTCCTATATAGCTAAAGCACCAAAAACAAATCCTAGGTGTGCTCTATATAGGGCCTTCATGTTTAAGAGTTTAGTGTCATCCCCAGTTATGTGCTTTGAACATCCAAAGTCTAAATACCAACCAGAAGGAGTGTGTTCAGCTTTTAAAGCAGTAATAACAATATTACACTTCATCTGGGGTAATAGCTCATCTTTTCTAACCCAAACAGCTCTTGTTTTCATTTTGCGCCTATTTGCTCTTAATTGATAAAATTTGCGAACATTAGATTTCTGTTGAAAAATGTTTTGCGCATGAGGGTGAATTTTATGGAAAGTGTGAGCATTTGGTTTAAAAAAGTGTTTAGGAATCCTTCTTGGAAATGATCTTTTAGGTGTGGTCTTTCTCTATCTATAGTTAGAGTTTTTGTCTGGTTATCTTGGAAGAACATAATTGTTACGGCTTCTCCCAGAAAAATTAAAGTTTTGGTACACAGGAGTAATAGAAACAGGGTTGAGTAAACATCTAGAATAACAACCTTCAAAGGAATGGCCATATAAGTCACAGTAAGAGCATTATAGATTGCTCGAAGATGGTATATCCTAAGGAAATTCTCTAAACATAGGCTTCATGACATTTTGAGGTTGAACCTTATTCCTAGGGAGTATAGTTTGAAAGGCAGAATCACTCTTTCTAATCGAGGGGCGGACATATTTAGTCTTAGGTGAACTTTCACACTTATAGCAACTTGATTCCCCAATATCAAACTTAGTTTGTTTTTTATCAAAATCATTTTTCAGAGAATGAAAATCTGGACAGGTTTTTATAGGTCTTTTACCTCCTGACACAAACTTAATTGGTTCAAAATTTTTAGTTTGAGCCTTCAAATTGGGGCAAAACCCTATTCTAGTTCGATTATCAGAATTGGTTTTGGAATCAGCAACAAAATCATCAAAACAGTTTTAATTATTTTCAATTTTTGTAAATTTTTTGAAAACAGTTGCGGTCTTTTCTTTGGATTGTTCCAATTCTAATAATGTCCCTTTATATTTTTTCTCCAGAGTTTTATTTTCTTCAATCAAATTCTTCAATTTCTGATCAAATATTTTGACTTCATTTTCATGAGTTAAACATTGGGTAGTATACTCTTCAGCATTAAGTTTAACCATCAAACTTAAGTCTTCTAATTTCTTAGTGAGATCTTTCACTATCCTCTCTAGTCTAGTTCTTTTTTAAGAGTTTTTGCATAAAGTGTGTGAATGTCAGGGAGGTCTTCAGTGTCTAAGTCACTAAGTGCAGTGTGTGAAGTGACCCCTAAGGATTCAATTCTTGAACTCACACACCCATTGACATCGTCATTATCGGAGTCCCTTTGACTCACACACCCCATGGTATAAGTAGCTATATTCTCAGAAATTAAAGAATCTAAGCCAGTAGCAGCATGATTCACAACTGCAGGAGTGGAGTTATTATCATCATTCTCATACATAGGCATATCATCATTGTATATTATCTTAGCAAAGAAAGACATGCAAGGATAAAAAAATGAGAAGATTCAGGTTCCTCATTCTCAGAATCACTTGAATCATCCCACGTTTTGCAAATGTTGGCCCTAGTATGTTTACTGGCAGTGTTCAGTTTCACTCTACAGTCTTGTGCTATGTGTCCTAGTTTTTCACATCTAAAGCACTTAATGTTCTTGAAGTCTTTGTTGGGTCTCATATCCTTGTGATGTTTGTCTTGACCTTTCTCATGAGGTTTGTAGTTAGATTGAATTGGATAATTTGGCTTGCCTTGTCTGTTTTCCAATTTATTTCTAAATTTGACAATTTTCTTAAATTATTTTGACATTAAAGAAATTTGATGATCCAAATCATCTATATCACATTCCTCATCAGAGACATCAGTGGGAATAGTAAACTCATGTTTCATCAACTTAGAGGAAAAACTCAAGTTGGAACTAGTCTGTTTCCTATGGGACTGAGTCATTTGTTTCTTAAATTCTAATTCCATTTCCACAGTTCGTAGTTTACTACTGAGTAAGTCAGGGGTAAGATTTTGATCACCCATTTCCTCAATAACATATCTTTGTTGTCAAATTTTTGTGTCAATGATCTCAAAATTTTAGATACAATTTCATGTCTGTCATATGTTATCCCATTATGGTGCAGTTTGGTCACAATATCAGTCAATTTCATGTAGAAGTCATCAAAGGTTTCCGAATCTGATATAATTAGGGAGTTATACTGCTGAACAAGCATTTGAGTTTTAGCAGACTTAACTCTAGTGTCACCTTCATGTGCAGTGATCAGGGTATCCCAAGCTTCCTTAGAAGTGGCATAAGATGAGATGATTTTGAACTCATGTTCATTTATGGACATAAAAATAGCATTCTTGCCTTTGTTATTGTTTCGAGAAGTTTGCTTCTCTTCTTGTGTGAACTCACTTAATGCTTTCTTAATCCTCTCATTACTTCCTTCAGTGGCTGGTTTAATAGGATAAGTGTAACCATTTTAAACAATATCCCAGACATCATCTCCCAAGGTTCCTTGTATGAAAGCAAATATTCTTACCTTCCAGTAAGCAAAGTTGTTTCCATCAAAGAGTGGGGGTCTGGTCAAGTTACCAAATCTTTCATTTTTCTCGTCCATTGTTTTGATTTTAAGAAAACAATTTCAGAAGCATAAGATCTTTTTTAAAAAGATTTCCAAAGCTCTGATAACAATTGAAAAATTGACACTAAAGCCATTTAATACAAGATTAAACTAATTAAGTAACTCCGTACTGTTTTTTGAAGAAACTCTTTTCTAGAAATCAAATTAGTTTTTAATCATAAGATGTGTTTAAACTTTGCACGAAATCAATTCCAGATTTGCTAACTAGTTTTGAAAAACAAAACTAAAATAGTTTTAAATCATCACACTAATCAGAATGAGATGAGGAGATGTAGAAAGATTAATAACAAAAGATTTTTAACGTGGTAAAACCTCACCCACTGAGGAAACATCCACGACTCCCTCTACGGAGTAAAAAGAAAAATCCACTAAAACAAAATATAACAGTTACAAACTATATAACACACATGCACACAAATCAGACCTATACAGGTTTAGGAATGTACCCACTGGTGTCCTTCTAACTTTTCTGTAGTTCTGATTGTTGATTTCACTTTGTTCTAGTCTTTACGTCGACTCTTGTTTTCAAGATCTTATTACCAACACTTTTAGTGTTGTAGTGTGTAAGTGTTTGTGATGGTGATCTAACACATCCATGCACACACTCACGCTTATTTTTACAAACAGTCCGAGCAAATTATAAATCAGATCTATATGCTGTGATTTTTATTTTCTCTCTTCTTAGGAAATTTGAACATTACTTGACATTTAAGATTAACCCAGAATCCATGGCTATCTTGCTCAGAAGACGTATCAAGATCTTAATAAATTTTAGGTTTTTTAAAATGCTTTTGAAATTGAAAACCGCCAAGTGTGATTCCAACTAGGTCAAAGGTCTTATTTCAAAAGAACTAGAAACGGAAAATGTTTTTGTTGATTTTGATGTTAAAAACATTTACAGAAACAAATCAACAATAGATTTCTCAAGATGAGAAACAATAAATGCAGATCTAGGTGTAATGTAACATAAAAATGCTCAGATATAAAATTTCTATGAAACAGAAATGCATATCTAGCTTAATGCTTAAGTTGGACACAAGATCTTAAAACAAGAGGTTACAACATGAAACCTATATCAAACCACTCTCAAAACTCTCAAACACTCAAGGTTGGGTTTGGTATAAACTGGTTTTGATACACGATTTACAGTTTGAAAAGGTTTTGAATGAATTTAGGGTTAGGGTTTCTAACTTAGGTTCCTCTCTCTTTTTCTCTCTCTTCTCTCTCTAAAATGACGAAGTGGCAAAAGTCTTTTAATGGCTGAGGATTACCCTCCTTATATAGGGGGATGAGAAGGATCGAGAAGGTATATATAAATAGAGGGCTAACATTAAGTCAAGCAACCTTGACTTCCATCCAACGGTTAAAGGTAAGCGGTTGGTTAAACGCTCTCTGATTGGTGAATAAGAGTTTAGAGAGATTGTAACAAGAATGCATGCATATCGTCTATTATCTCAATCAAAGGGCTAATAAAACACACTGGATTACTCTCTTATAAGAAACACACATACATCCAATAGGGAAGCAACATGTGTAAGGCAAATATAGGATATCAAACGCGCTTCTAAACTTAATTACATAAGCACCCTGATGTCTCTAGCGCTTTCGGTTCCTACCCAATTAAACTTTCTAGGAATAAAAACCAATAACCAGAATTAGAAATTGACCCAAAAACATTTAAATCCAATTTTGATTAATGAATTTTTTTTTAAATCAATAAAAATTCCCAAAAATTGTAAAAAATTGTTTTAAGGGAAATTAACACACACAACACACATACAAACAATTTAATCAATATGTGAACAATGTATGCATTTCTAAAGTGTGTGAGTGACAGTGAATTATACCTTTTTCAATCAAACCAGAGGAATGAAGTGTATAGAAGGGTCTGAGGCTCTTTGGGTTCTAGGATGGGGACTCAATTTTGTCTCTATTTCCAAACTAGATGAGCACTTATACAATGTAGACTCAAGTGAGTCAATAGTATAAGGTTCTTCAATCTCCCCCTTCGAAAATATGAGAAAAAATCTCCTTTGAGTCATCTTGGACTCGTAGGGAAACAAAAAGTAAAGGAAAAACCTATTCCTATACAAAAATTCTATCTACCCATTTCCTAGAAAAGAAAATTACATAACTCAACTAATTACAATTCAATACCCTAACACAAATGATGAGTAAAACAAAAAGTTACTGTACAGAAACCTGTAAATAATCACTAAGATCAAGTTCTTTAGAATATGTATAAAATAAATGAATTCTCATAAGACTCAAATTTCTCCCCCATTTTGTCTCAAATGGACAAAGGGAAAAAATATGTAAATCCAAGAGTTTATTCAGCACAAACCATTCCAATTGATTTACGCAAAGAAATAAATCTATTGTAATACAAAGTTTGGTAAACATATCTGCGAATTGCAAATCAGTAGGAAGATAATTGTTTTCTAATTCCTTAGTCTCAACTAATTCGCGTATAAAGTGATGTCTAATTTTTATGTGCTTTGTTCGCGAGTGTTGAACAGGATTTTTAGAGATATTGATCGCGCTTTGATTATAATAATAGAGATGTAATTGTTCCTCTTTAATACCATAATCACTTAGCATTTGCTTAAGCCAACGTAATTGAGCACAACAACTGCCAACGATAGAAGTGCAGTTTTATTTCTTACTACTCCAACCTACCAAGTTATTACCAATATAATAACATGCGCCTGATGTGCTCTTACTATCGTCAGTACACCCTGCCCAATCAGCATCAGCATATCCTATTATAGTGCTAGGAGTATCATTGGTATACCATAGTCCCAAATTTAGAGTGCCTTTAATGTATTTTATGATTCTTTTAACACACGTTAAATGGCTCTCTTTAGGATTGTTTTGATAACCGGCACACACGCAAACAACGTACATAATGTCACGACGCGAGGTAATAAGATATAGTAAGGTTCCAATCATACTACGATAAAGGGTTAGATCTATGGATTTCCCAGTTTCATCTTTAGACAGTTTGACCGTAGTACTCATGGGAGTTTTAGCATCTTTTTCACTCTCAAGGCCGAACTTTTTAATATTCTCTAATGCGTATTTTAATTGCGAGACAAATAATCCTTCAGAATTTTATTTGACATGAAGACCTAAGAAAAATTGTAACTTCCCCATAAGAGACATTTGAAATTCTTTATGCATAATTTCAGAAAAAGGATTTAACTTCTGACGGGGAAGTTGATCCAAAGATGATATCGTCTATGTAAACTTGAGCTATAATGATATGTTTGTCAAAATATTTGACAAAAAGGGTTTGATCATTTTTGCCTCTCTTAAAATCTTTATTTAAGAGAAAGTTGGAAAGGCGCTCATACCAGGCTCTTAGTGCTTGTTTTAGGCCATACAAAGCCTTTTTAAAACAAAAGACATGATTTGGATATTTAGGGCCAATGAACCCTTTTGGTTGTTCTACATAGGTCTCCTCAGTCAATATTCCATTAAGGAAGGCAGATTTGACATCCATTTGGTAAAGCGTAAAATGTAAGTAGCAGGCTATCGCAAAGAGAAGACGAACAGATTCTAATCGAGTAACAGGAGCAAAAGTTTCGTTAAAATCTATTCCCTCTATTTGATAGTATCCTTGAGCAAATAATATGGATTTGTTTCTAATGACTATCCCACTCTCATTAGATTTATTTTTAAATATTCAACGTGTGCCAATAACCTTTTTGTGTTTAGGCCTATGTACAAGATACCAAACATCATGAATGATGAATTGAAGAAGTTCTTCCTGCATCCAATGAGGATCATTCAATGCATCATTTACATTTTTAGGTTCCACAAAGGAAACAAAACATGCATAATGAGCATAGTTTCTTAATTGAGATTTTGTACGTACAGGCTCACTGGGGTTACCAACAACATTGTCTATGGGATGGTCTTTAGCAACCCAATTAGGTACTTCAGGTGTCTCAATAGGTAAAGAATCATCTATTTCAGAAGAATCATTTACTAAAACATTTTCAGAGTCTTCTACAATAGTTGGTTCTCCAGTCTTACTCTTTACAGTAGTGTCACTTATAGTAACGTTTATGGATTCCATTAAGGTCTTAGTGCAAAAGTTATAAACACGGTAAGCTCTACTGTTAGGAGAATACCCTAGAAATATGGCTTTATCTCCTCGAGTCTCAAATTTGGATAAGTGTTCTTTGTCTTTGCAGACATAACACATACTATCAAAGGTTCTAAGATACTTAAAATTCGACTTTTTCCATACTAAAGTTCGTAAGGAGTTTTTTTATAATTCTTTCTAAGATAGACCCTATTGATAATGTGACACACAGTACGAATAGCTTCTACCCAAAAATACTTAGGTAAACACTTGGCATGTAACATAACACGTGCCATCTCTTGAAGGGAACGATTCTTTCTCTCAGCTATACCGTTCTGTTGAGGAGTCTTAGGAGCACTAAATTCATGTTTGTAACCATTATAGTCACAATACTCTATAACCCCAGTATCAATGAATTCTCCACCTCTATCACTACGAATCCTATTTACCTGAGAGTCTTTCTCATTTTCAATTCGAAGTAAAATCTTCAAAAAGGTTTGGAATGTGTCAAACTTTTCTTTTAATAAAGCTACCTAATTAAATCTTGTGAAGTCATCAACCATAGTTAGAATGTAATTGTGTCCACATAGACTAACAGTTCGAGAAGGACCCATTAGGTCCATATGGATGAGCTCCAAAGGTTTAGAGGTTAGTATATCTTTGACTTTCTTATGATTAGCTTTAACAATTTTACCTTCCTGACATGAACCACAAACAATGTTAGAAATAGGTTTAATCTTTGGAATGCCTCTAACTATTTCTTGAGAAGTCAGTCTACTAAGGTTTTCGTAATTTATGTGACCCATACGATTATTCCATATCTCATTGTCATCCATTCTGGAAATGTTACCAACCTCAGCACTATTTTGAACAGTATAACAATTGTCCGGAGTCCTGAGTCTTGTAATAATGCACTCACCTTTTTTATTTAAAATTCTGCAATTATTCTTTGAAAAGGTGACAGTATGATTTGAGTCACAAAATTGTGAAATACTAAGTAGGTTTGCCTTAAGACCTTTTACTAGAAGAACATTTTCAAGTAAAGGTAATCCCTATTCTTGGAGTGTTCCTTTACCAATGATTTGAGATGATACACCATCACCAAAAATAACTTTTCCTCCGGAAAAGCTGGTTTTGTTTAAGAGTTTAGTGTCATCCCCAGTCATGTGCTTTGAACATCCAAAGTCTAAATACCAACCAAAAGGAGTGTGTTCAACTTTTAAAGCAGTAATAACAATATTACACTTCATCTAGGGTAATAACTCATCTTTTCTAACCCAAACAGCTCTTGTTTTCATTTTGCGCCTATTTGCTCTTAATTGATAAAATTTGCGAGCATTAGATTTATGTTGAAAAATGTTTTACGCATGAGGGTGAATTTTATGGAAAGTGAGAGCATTTGGTTTAGAAAAGTGTTTAGGAATCCTTCTTGGAAATGATCTTTTAGGTTTGGTCTTTCTCTTTCTATAGTTAGAGTTTTTATCTGGTTGTCTTGGAAGAACATAATTATTACGGCTTCTCCTAGAAAAATTAAAGTTTTGGTACACAGGAGTAATAGAAACAGGGTTGACTAAACATCTAGAATAACAACCTTCAAAGGAATGGCCATATAAGTCACAGTAAGAGCATTATAGATTTCTCGAAGATGGTATATCCTTAGGAAATTCTCTAAGCATAGGCTTCATGACATTTTGAGGTGAACCTTATTCCTAGGGAGTATAGTTTGAAAGGCAGAATCACTCTTTCTAATCGAGGGGCAGACATATTTAGTCTTAGGTGGACTTTTACACTTAGAGCAACTTGATTCCCCAATATCAAACTTAGTTTGTTTTTTTTATCAAAATCATTTTTCAGAGAATGAAAATCTAGACAGGTTTTTATAGGTCTTTTACCTCCTGACACAAACTTAATTGGTTCAAAATTTTTAGTTTGAGCCTTCAAATTAGGGTAAAACCCTATTCTATTTCGATCATCAGAATTGGTTTTGGAATCAGCAACAAAATCATCAAAACAGTTTGAATTATTTTCAAATTTTGCAAATTTTTTGAAAACAGTTGCTGTCTTGTCTTTGGATTGTTCCAATTCTAATAATGTCCCTTTATATTTTTTCTCCAGAGTTTTATTTTCTTCAATCAAATTCTTTAATTTTTGATCAAATATTTTGACTTCATTTTCATGAGTTAAACATTGGGTGGTATACTCTTCAGCATTAAGTTTAACCATCAAACTTAAGTCTTCTAATTTCTTAGTGAGATCTTTCACTATCCTCTTTAGTCTAGTACTTTTTTTAAGAGTTTTTGCATAAAGTGTGTGAATGTCAGGGAGGTCTTCGATGTCTGAGTCACTAAGTGCAGTGTGTGAAGTGACCCCTAAGGATTCAATTCTTGAACTCACGCACCCATTGACATCGTCATTATCGCAGTCCCTTTGACTCACACACCCCGTGGTAGAACTAGCTATATCCTCAGAAATTAAAGCATCTAAGCCAGTAGCAGCATGATTCACAACAGCAGGAGTGGAGTTATTATCATCATTCTCATGCATAGGCATATAATCATTGTATATTATCTTAGCAAAGGAAGACATGCAAGGATAAAAAAATTAGAAGATTGAGGTTCCTCATTCTCAGAATCACTTGAATCGTCCCACGTTTTGCAAATGTTGGCCCTAGTATGTTTATTGGCAGTGTTCAGTTTCATTCTACAGTCTTGTGCTATGTGTCCTAGTTTTCCACATCTAAAACACTCAATGTTCTTGAAGTCTTTGTTGGGTCTCATATCCTTGTGATGTTTGTCTTGACCTTTCTCATGAGGTTTGTAGTTAGATTGAATTGGATAAATTGGCTTGCCTTGTCTGTTTTCCAATTTATTTCTAAATTTGACAATTTTCTTAAATTATTTTGACATTAAATCAATTTGATGACCCAAACCATCTATATCACATTCCTCATGAGAGTCATCAGTGGGAATAGTAAACTCAAGTTTCATCAACTTAGAGGAACAATTCAAGTTGGAACTAGTCTATTTCCTATGGGAGTGAGTCATGTGTTTCTTGAATTCTAATTCCATTTCCACAGTTCGTAGTTTACTACTGAGTAAGTCAGGGGTGAGATTTTGATCACACATTTCCTCAATAACATATATTTTGTTGTCAAATTTTTATGGCAATGATCTCAGAATTTTAGATACAATTTCACGTCTGTCATATGCTATCCCATTAGCATGCATTTTGGTCACAATATTAGTCAATTTCATGTAGAAGTCATCAAAGGTTTCAGAATCTAATATAATTAGGGAGTTATACTGCTGAACTATCATTTGAGTTTTAGCAGCCTTTAACTCTAGTGTCACCTTCATGTGCAGTGATCAGGGTATCCCAAGCTTCCTTAGAAGTGGCATAAGATGAGATCCTTTTGAACTCATGTTCATTTATGGACATAAAAATGGCATTCTTGCCTTTGTTATTGTTTTGAGAAGTTTGCTTTTCTTCTTGCGTGAACTCACTTAATGCTTTCTTAATCCTCTCATTACTTCCTTCAGTGGCTGGTTTAATAGGATAAGTGTAACCATTTTCAACAATATCCCAGACATCATCTCCCAAGGTTCCTTGTATGAAAGCAACCATTCTTACCTTCCAGTAAGAAAAGTTGTTTCCATCAAAGAGTGGGGGTCTGGTCAAGTTACCAAATCTATCATTTTTCTCGTCCATTGTTTTGATTTTAAGAAAACAATTTCAGAAACACAAGATCTTTTTTAAAAAGATTTCCAAAGCTGTGATAACAATTAAAAAACTGTTACTAAAGCCATTTAATACAAGATTAAACTATTTAAGTAACTCCGAACTGTTTTTTGAAGAAACTCTTTTCTAGAAATCAAATTAGTTTTTAATCACAAGATGTGTTTAAACTTTGCACGAGATCAATTCAAGATTTGCTAACTAGTTTTGAAAAACAAAACTAAAATAGTTTTAAATCAGCACACTAATCAGAATGAGATGAGGAGATGTATAAAGATTAATAACAAAAGATTTTTAACGTGGTAGAACCTCACCCACTGAGGAAACATCCACGACTCCCTCTAAAAAGAAAAATCCACTAAAACAAAATATAACAATTACAAACTATATGACACACATGCACACAAATCAGACCTATTAAAGTTTAGGAATGTACCCACTGGTGTCCTTGTAACTTTTCTGCAGTACTGATTTTTGATGTTGTTCTCCCAGTTTGCTAACTTCACTTTGTTCTAGTCTTTTCGTCGACTCTTGTTTTCAAGATCTTATTACCAACACTTTTAGTGTTGTAGTGTGTAAGTGTTTGTGATGGTGATCTAACACATGCATGCACACACTCACGCTTATTTTTACAAACAGTCCTAGTAAATTATAAATCAGATCTATATGCTGTGATTTTCAGTTTCTCTCTTCTTAGGAAATTTGAACCTTATTTGACCTTTAAGATTAACCCAGAATCCACGGCTATCTTGCTCAGAAGTCGTATCAAGATCTTAATAAATTTTAGGGTTTTGAAAATGCTTTTGAAATTGAAAACCGCCAAGTGTGATTCCAACTAGGTCAAAGGTCTTGTTTTAAAAGAACTAAAAACGAAAAATGTTATTGTTGATTTTGATGTTAAAAACATTTACAGAAACGAATCAACAATAGATTTCTCAAGATGAGAAACAATAAATGCAGATCTAGGTGTAATGTAACATAAAAATGCTCAGATCTAAAATTTCTATGAAACAGAAACGCAGATCTAGCTTAATGCTTAAGTTGGACACAGATCTTAAAACGAAGAGGTTACAGCACGAAACCACTATCAAACCACTCTCAAAACTCTCAAAAACTCAAGGTTGTGTTTGGTATAAACTGGTTTTGATAAACGATTTAGAGTTTGAAAAGGTTTTGAATGAATTTAGGGTTAGGGTTTCTAACTCAGGTTCATCTCTCTTCTCTCTTCTCTCTTCTCTCTTCTCTCTTCTCTCTCTAAAATGACGAAGTGGCAAAAGTCTTTTAATGGCTGAGGATTACCCTCCTTATATAGGGGGATGAGAAGGATCGAGAAGGTATATGTAAATAGAGGGTTGAGATTAATTCAAGCAACCTTGACTTCCATCCAACGGTTAAAGGTAAGCGGTTGGTTAAACGCTCTCTGATTGGTGAATAAGAGTTTATAGGGATTGTAACAAGAACGCATGCAGATCGTCGATTATCTCAATCAAAGGGCTAATAAAACACGTTGGTTTACTCTCTTAGAAGAAATACACATACATCCAATAGGGACGCAATAAGTGTAAGGCAAATACATGATATCAAACGCGCTTCTAAACTTAATTACATGAGCACCCTGATGTCTCTAGCGCTTTCGGTTCCTACCCAATTAAACTTTCCAGGGATAAAAACCAATAACCAGAATTAGAAATTGACCCCAAAACTTTTAAATCCAATTTTTGATTAATGAAAAAATTGTTTTAAAATCATTAAAAATTCCCAAAAATTATTTTAAGGGAAATTGACACACACAACACGCATATAAAAAATTTAATCAATATGTGAACAAGGTATTCATTTCTAAAGTTTGTGAGTGACAGTGAATTATACCTTTATCAATCAAACAAGAGGAATGAAGTGTATAGAAGGGTCTTAGGCTCTTTGGTTTCTAGGATGGGGACTCAAATTTGTCTCTATTTCCAAACTAGATGAGCACTTATACAATGTAGACTCAAGTGAGTCAAGAGTATAAGGTGCTTCAGGTACCAATATAAAACATGACTCGCATTTCACCCAATCATTAGGGAGCTTCTGCAAAATTAAGAATTGAACCAAATGAGAGAAAGACTAATAAAATAGATAACTTTTTGTGCTAAGTTGTGAACTAACTACTCATCCTTACTTCAAATCGTGAACAATGTATATTAATACCACTTATATTAGGTCGCAGAGCACATAAAGAAAAGAAATCAACAACTGAACTAATTGTGATGTGCCATGTAGTGCTTCCATTCAGATCTGTAGTGCTGCACTAAGAATATCTTTAAAGCATTCATGATATGTAGTGTGACATTCATGATATGCCCTTACTCATTACTATATTAAACGAAAAGAATCTGATGAACCAAAATACAATTAATCAACCTATGATGCTTAGAATCAATAATATGGCAAACGAATGATAAATAGACATATTGAATAATCTGCAAAAAGGTCTCTACTGCATCATCGTATCTCCATTATACTACTTCATTACCGTATCTGCAAAAAAGCCTCTACTGATTAAAGCTTCCATTATACTCCATTAGTGCAGTAGTATAATATAATTTTAATGTCATACGTTTCAAGTTTGTAACATCCAACATGATGATCAGAGAAATTAAAAACATTACAACAAATTTCAATATAATGCCCCTGTTAGAAATGGTGCAGAAATTTCAATAGAATGCCCCTGTTAATGGTAGTTTTTTCAATCCATTTTTAAGATAAGAAAGCTTACACCAATAGAGAAACTTCTAAAGGGTAAATAAACTTATTTAATTAAACTACTTTGAATGTCCATGGATAGAAAATCAACAAAACTCAAAGCAATATTAAACTTATAAAAGTAAATCTAAACACGTATGAAGAAATAACGTAGTGGAGCAGCCTATTTATTCTCATATAAGAAAATATGATAAAAATAATAAAAAAGAGTCAGTAAGAAACAAACACAAAAGGAGTCAACTTCTATTTTGTAATGGGGATGAAACTAATCAGAGTACCTCCACCAAGTAACCAAAGTAGTGGAGCACAAATCAACAGGTTCTTGAGGGTAGAATTTGCATTTGGAGCACAAATGAACTCCATGTTAATTACCTAGTCATCAAAAGGAAGTAATCTTAGAAGAAGTCTCCACATGAAAGCTGATATTTGATTAGAAGCATGATACGCCATACATGAGAACAAGAGAACATGATATATAATGCTTTACAATAGCGCCTCCAATAATACATGATAACCCAAAACATCAACACATAATACATGATACAATAGCGCCTCCAATAAAAAAGAAAAGACGTAAGAAGAAACACCTTTGCCTTGGTAGAAATTATATTTAGATCTAATTAAGACATCTATTAAGATTAAAAACACCAGAGTCTAATTCTTTAATATGATTCTCTATTTACATTCTTGAGCAAGCTAGAAACTGCGTAAGAATTAGGTCTATAACTTACAAAAACAATAAAAGTATCATAGGAAGAAGACGCAAGGCCATCAAAGTTGGCTTGAAAATGATCTTTAGTAGACAAAAAATATATTACTAAACTTTGTGTCCACGAATTGTAGCATAGACCTGTTAGAGCTATAACAGGTAATTATTTTCATCAAGCTTAATCAATAATGAGTGCGAGAATACCATAGGAGTTAATCGTAATGTAAAATATTATGCTTTCAAAGAAGAGGAAGAAGAAATGTGCTCTACCATTGGAGGCTCTGATACTAATGAATAATCATACAAAAGGAAGATTTGGAAGAATGATTCTGTTTTCATCAATGAGAAAGATCAGTACATAGAATATACCAATAAATGTTTGGGTGGGAGAAGGAAATTGGAGAGTCAATCTTTACCCTTGATTTTCTCCTAGATTTTCAAAATTTTATTCTGCTTTTACTACAAAATTTGATTCTGCTTTCCCTCTCAGATTCTACTTTTATTGCTAATGTTGCCCATCGTAAACATAATCCATTCAACTTTTGCAAATTTGAGAGTGAACGACCTATATAAATAGTTGCACCGTCTTCTTTTAATCTATCCGTAAAGCTGCTCCATACAATATCCGAACCATTGACCTCGTAGCCCTGGTAATAGTTTACATCATTATAAAATAAGAGAATGTCCAAATGTTGATTCAAATTTATGTGAATATGTACGAAAGCATTACTTATTTAATTGCAAGCATGGAAAGAGCTTAATATGTACACCACCATTTTTATTTACAATCAAATACTCAGAATTTCAGCACTCGTGACTGATTACCACCATACACCCCTTTTATTTGAAAATAACCGAGTGATCTGAGTACATAATGTGAGATGTTTAATTGTTTATTTGGGATGAAACCAATTAAACAATATCTCCAAATGAGTAATTGATTTAGAGATTAAGCAATAATACCTTAGTCCAGATTAGGCATTAAATATATGGACTACGGTTTAAAAATGTTACTCTAGATTAGTAAATTTTTACTTTAGATTAGACAACAACATACGTACATTTTTCACTGTTCGACGGTCATGATAAGGTGTTTGTCAGATGAGGAAGTATTGGAGTCAGGTTGAGAAGAAGATAGTTGGGTCTGGAGAGTATCAGAGTACCTAGCCATCTTTGCTTTCCTTTGGTGCATATCTGATATTGCTTTCACTTTCCCTACCGTTTCACTAGTTACCTCTCGAGGCATGAATGTCTTGGGAATAACCCCAATAACATGATGCCCACCATCATGAACAACATTAGAAATCAAACCTATAAGGCCTATGCTTCCCCCTCCATACACCATATCAATATTTCTTGAAACCAATTATTTTCCAGGCTCAACAACAGCATATTGATAGCTACTGGCTACTGCCAGCCCAAAAACATGTAAATTTTTTCGACATTTGTTTTTCTAAAAAATACTACAATACCGAAAGTAATAATATGTCCAGAAAATGATGGTGAAATGGAATTCTCCCAGATTTTGTCATATAGAATGCCTTTAAGAAAATTAATTATACACACTAAAAATCAAACGAATACATGCGCATATAAAAACATACATAGGTACACATAGGCATGTAATATAACAGAGGAATGATAAATCTAAAACAACCATAAAACCATCCAAGCACATAAATTCAAAATCTAAAGAATAAAAATATTAATAATGAAGGATACAAATTCATTAGCTCCTTTAATGTAAGTATAAATTACATCTCAATAATGGAGTTTAAGGAAGGTCTCTTTGTTCACCTTTGGCTGATATACTTTTTCCCCTGCATCGGAGTCAATAGTGCTGGTATATCTGTTGCTTTTGCTTGCCATGGATATCAAAGAAGTCCACCTAAATGCACTTGAGAATTTTTGGGTGAAATTTAATTGAGTTAGATGTAGAGAGGAATACGACCTTACTCTCCTCTCTATGCTGAACCACAAACAACCAATCGAAGAGTCGTTAGGGATATTTGAAAAGGTCCTTTGCCACTGCATGAGCCTGTATGGCAATCTCTCTTATTTGGCAGATGACAACTAAGAAAAGGGAAAGAGGGATTATGAAAAATTCAAACACATGATTAAACATATTTCACACCACATAAATCATATATTTGGAATATAAAACAAATTTCATAGCAATATAAATGAAGGAAAACTGGGAATTGCTCCTACAAATAATTTCAACTTTATTTCAAAAGTGGCATCAATACTACTAAAAACAAAAAAGGTAATAAAATTAGTTCAAAGGACTTCCCAGAATAAACCATTATTCCAATAAATAGAACCAAAAAAATCAGATTTATTTTTCTTACAATCTAGCATGAAATGTAGCTCTATTACCTAAAATTAACACAAAATCATATTTTTAAATTGAAAAAACTCTTCATGGAGAAAAAAGAAAGCGTATAGATGCATCTACTAAACCACCAAGCCTTTGATTCCACATCTATTTCAAGAGCTGATTGAAACAAACAACTAAGAAAATAATCATTGTTCTTCTACACCATAATACTACCAAATCTGGATGACTTATAACCATAAAAAAATCAATCAAAAAAATTCCATCATAAATTGAAACCAAAACCATATACCCAAACCAATACCCTTTGATTTGGAAGGAAAAAAATTCATACAGAGAAAACCTAACATAAATTGAAACCAAAACCATATACCCAAACAAATACCCTTTGATTTGGAAGGAAAAAATTTCATATAGAAAAACACTAACATCATTATACCTACCCAAATGTGTGTGTGTGTGTGTGAGAGAAAGAGAGATGGAAACTTACCTGGGATGAAGAGCGATTCCGAGAGATGAAGAGATCACTGAGAGTGAATGGCATGATTAGAGATGGAGTAGTTTTCAGATTTGAGAGAAAGAGAGAAAGAGAGAGAGACTTGACGGGTGAAGTGAGTGAATAAATTTGTGGTGAAAAATGAGAGGGGGAAATGGAATAGGAGGGAAAATTTGAATCAAATATCAAGAGCTAATCTAAGCCCTTCATTTTTAGTGGGGAATGTGGCAAGATCTGAGCTGTTATTGTGCTTTGACAATTCAAAATCCATGCCATCTTATTATATGGATATATATCTATTCACATCTTCATATATATATATATATATATACACACACACACAATATACTATACACATCAAGTATATCCATACTTATCTATCACACATTATATAAGTATAATAACCAACCCTCAGAGCTATAACTCAATGGATGCTATCATCTTCCAAGAACACACATCATCCTGGGTACCACCGGTCGGGGTCTCACACCGACCTGATAAAAACATATCTCAAACGTAAGGGAAGCAGTTATAGTTCCTCACCTGAAAGTGAGACCGAATCATACCCAAGACGTCTTACCCATAATAAAGAGTCACACTGCATAAATAACTGGACGAGTCTATACTCACCCTGCTCCTCAAGCTAGGGGATTCACCCACAATGCGCAACTTACCATGATAGCACTAGAGGGGTATGTTTCACATAAATATATCATACACACATAGATATATTTATAATCATATCAGATATATACTATCCCTATATATATATATATATATATATATATCATCATCATCATCAAATCCGAGTATTCATGCCTATCTCACGTGGCATTAGCATATAATCCCGAATATACCAATTTATATAAATTCATAAGTATACGCACACTTATTTTAATCCCATAAGTATTCACTCACTTATGATACAATTATCACATAAATAAATTCCCGAATATTAGCTTATCACGTCTAGCTAGTATTCTAATTATATCCTACTCGTACATTTTGGATTTTCTCATATATAATTGGCATATATATATTCTTTATATATATATATATCCGCCGAAATAATTTCCCGAGTGTCGTTCGTTCCAAACACTCCTAGGATTCATACCCCGAATTTTATTCCCACTAACCCAAGGTTCATATATTACTCATCTAATCATTTAGAAGTCCTAACACTCTTTTTAGGATCCCCTAATATTTATCTCCACAAAACAATTCTATTTCAATCCTTGAAACCAAGAAAGAATTTCAAATCTGACACGGCCGAATCGATTCGCCTTAAACCGAATCAATTCTCCTCGATTGAATCGATTCGCCCTCAAGAGAATCGATTCAAAATGGTTCAATTTTCTACCTTTCTTCTGAGTTCATCTTCTTCTCTAACTAAAAATTCAATCCAACACTCATCCAACACAAGATTTATGGTTTCTAACATCACCAACCATCAATATAATCATCTACACACTATGATTTACCTAACAAAACATTGATTTATGGGATTCGTCCATTTAATTAAGAATTTAACCCTATTCTCAATTACCTCTAAATATTCAAATCTTTCAATCTCTCACCAACAATTACATATTAACCTGGTATTTGAGCTCTGATTTCATATAGAGTTTTTATCACCTCAATTTATATAAAATCATATCCGAAAAACCCATTTTGATTCAAGAATCCAAACCCCAAAATTCATATAGGTTTCACCAACTATAATATGAATTATAAACACACATAAATAATTAAAGCAAGTTAAACACTTGCCTCGTTGGATAAATCAGACGACCTCGTGCCGGGATCCGCCTAAGCTTAACCGGAGTTCTCCTCTTTTTCTCCCTTTTCTTCTTCCTTTCTTTTCTTTATCTCTTTCCTTCTTTTCTCTTTCTCTCGTCTTATAATGAGATAAAAAGGGTTCTCCACTTATTAAACCCAAAATTAACTCATATACACAAATGCGAGTCCCAAGTAGTCCAAAAAACCCCCGGAACCCAAACACTACTCCCGGGTACTCTATTTTGACTATTTCGGCCCTTCCGAGGCCAATCGTGTACTCGAAATCCCTATACGAGTCACTTATCATTAATTCACCTATTTAAATCCACTACAAATAAAATATTATTTCTTGTCGATTTGCCCAACCGCGACATGATATAAAATAATCCAACTTCTTTACTTATTCTCATAAGTAAATAAAGTACATGTAAATATTAATCCGTCACTTGCCAATTAATATTTATCCATTCACTTAATTTCTCAAATTATTTCTCCGAATATTAAATTACACCCACTCATGTAATTTATCTACCCATAAAAGTACGGGGTATTACAACAAACTACTTACAACACTTGACTCCTCAAGCCTATGTGGATGAATGTCTTAACACCTTCTCTTATAGTAATAACGTAATCCAGCGTGAGCATCTCAGCATCTCCATGCCTTGGACTGCTCCGATAGCCTCAACAATCACCAACTTGTGTGGAATCCACCACACTAGAAATAGATAATGAAAAGTTTATGATTTGACTATGAATAATGATTAAAATAAACAAACTTATATTTGGATTTAGGTTTAAAAGTATTTTTGAAGGTTAGAGGCTCAAAAACCTTTTTCTGCAAAAGGAGGTTACTTAGAAATGGAGGGAAAACCTACTTTAAAATAGTGTAGCCTTTAGTAATAGGCTATAAGCCATTTTTTAAAGGTGAAATTCATTCAAACAAGAATGCAGGTTCGTTTAAATGACTTTGCATACCTCGTTGGAACGAGGATAAAGTTCATTTGGACAAATAAGGATTTTTGATCGAACGCCCTTCCAATGCATGGACTTCTTCTAAACAGAGGTCTCCCATTTCAAATTCGTTTGAAGCACTTTATAATGAGAAAGGCTTCTTGTCGGATCCCTCATTTGAACTAGAATGGCTTCTCCTTAGAACAAGAAAGTCATCTCGTTAGAACGACAAAACAAAAACAATTTTTTTCTTAAAACATTTTAAATGATAAATAGCCTCAGAAAAATATATCTAAATATAATTATTAATATTTTGACCATAAAAATATCATATACCTTTGATCAACGAGAAACGTGTAGCGCATCTAATCATGTTTACCAAGTGCATCCACTCACGTGTCTCAATTCATAGACTTGAGTAACAGATATATGACATATCTAATCCTATGTCTTTTGACCCACGAAATAAGACAATACATGCATAAGACTCAATTGGAAATTTTTCTTTACAAATCTCCCCCTTAGGCTATTTCGGGACAAAACATGAGATAAAGTGAAAAATGATAAGCCAAGCTATCAAGCCACCTATGTCCATTCCAGAACCCCAAAAATAGGGACACGAACAACCTAGCAACTACCCAACAACTCCTGTTTTGATCTATAGATTATGATGAAGTCATGAAGTTAAAAACCTACACACATGAAACAACAAATACAAGTGACATATGGGAGAATAAAAAATTATAAATGGAACAACTCCCCCTATTGTGACACCCCGACTAATAAAATACCGGGTAGCTACTCGTTTATCTAATTAATACATAATATCAAGTTGGTTCAGTTCTAGCATCACTGCCGAAAACATTTTCATTAATTACTAGCCACCTAAAATTTAAAAAGAGTGATGTCAATTTTATTAATTAAATTAACCAACAATTAAATAATTTAAAGCATCATTCAACAATCACATAAACAATCTCATATGAATAATCAACGAAATGAAATAAACTAACGTCTGGAGTAAACACCCCAATAAGATGGTAGAAAAGTTAAATAAACCCAATACAACAGTCTGAATAAAAATAAATAAATCCAACAACTGAAATGAAATAGATGATTGAACTACTGTCTCGGATAGAAATGGGCGATATTCCCTAACAGATGCAGATACTCTCTGAATAGAAATCAAAGGAATGTGGAGGCGTCTAATACCGAGGTCCTGTAACTTCCACAATAGCTACAACACATCAACATAATGGAAATCCTATGCTTGGCGTCCCAGTGGCTGGGCACCTAAAAGGTTTTTACAAAAAAATAGATTTGAAAGCAAACGGGTCAGAGTCCGAGGTGAAAATATTTTAAAATAGCAAGTGATTAAATTACAATTTAAACAACACATATATTAAACATTTTAGTCCCGGACCCTCACTTGAGATTCTCACCCCTCAATTAATGTGCATGCCTAACGCATACTTACATATCTATATACCCAATTACTTGTTGCACTATCTAGCCTAACCAGTCTCTATCTGTTCTATACTCAGTCGGGTTACCTTATGATTTTACTCGATAATCCCCATTTATTACATACTAACAAATTCCGTATTTCATTAACCGAATTCACATCATTTAAAACCCAAGTTTATTTCTCACGTACTTTCATTATTTTAGAATCTCATTATATCTTTTCTACTCAGCAACACAATAGAACAAATACAAGCATATATATTTATCATACTCAAAATATATATAAATACAACACCCCTAGGTTGAGATGTGGTGCATACATACTCTGCTATCAAGTCCCGGTACATCACGTATGTGAGGATCACGAGTTCCGAATCTCTCAGGAACCGAATCAAAATAAACACACATGTTGGAGGCGAATATAGTTCACATACCCATGGGTCACACACATACCTACGCTTCCATGGTCAGCTGACTTATTAACTCACAAATAAGTCTTCACAGTCCTATGTTCTTGAGGTACCAGTCTAAATCCCCCCAAAGGCACACAAAGATAAGATGATCCTTTCCTAAAAATCAACCTCCCGTGATAGCAAGTATGGTAGGTATGCCATACACATAATAATCAACACACTAAGTGGTCACACAATTGAGGTAATTATCAAATTATTATAGGTATATTCAACCCTATATCATAAGTCTCACACGTATCATAGTTCCATCCCGATTATTCTACGTAATAAGTTTAGCGCGATAACTCTCGTCGTATAATTTCGAGTACTTAAATCTAACCCCAAAGGTTACTAAGTCTTCCACCTGTCTCTAAGGGTATCTTAGTAATTTGCGGTCCCCTTACTACTGTTCCAACCCTTAAATTATTTTCTAACCGAATTAAATTTCCACTAGACACACTTTCAAATTGCATCCTTTCAATTAATCCCTCTTCTTTTCCACCAAGTCAATCCCACAAGAACTAACATTTCTCGGGTCCTAAGTGTGTCCTACTGGTTTCCCCTAAGTAATAACATGTTTAATCAATCATTTCTAACGAGTTCTAAAGGTTGGGTGCCAATTAACTTAATAAGGGAATAATTCACATCTTCTTGAGGGGTCGATCGATCGAAGAAATGGGTCGATCGATCAAACAGTTGATCGATCGACATTCTTGAGTCAATCAATCGATCGAGCAATTTTTTACCCAGAATTCTTTTAACCGTTATGTGTTTCTTATTTTTACACTTCCAATTCTCCATTACAATGTCTCAAACTCCCAAACAAGTATATAAATCATTACACCAACATAGATATACAGTTTTAACGTAAAAGAATCATCAAATCCTTACTTAGTATTGATTTCTTGGATTAAAAGCCATGAATATTTCTACAACCCTAGTTCTTCAAGATTTCTTCAAAATCATCTTAAATCTCAGATATTTCTCGTAATTTACAGCACTAAGATTATGATTTCATAAATCCATAATTTCCATAAGCTAATTTACATGAAACCTGCCCTTATTCAATGATTAATTCTCCAATTTCACAATATTTCTATTTTACATAATTTGTCCACAATTCTAAACTATCACGTAAAATATATGCCTTAAATCATTGCAAGATAAATCAATTGTCTTGAATTAGATATTCTGATCCTTTGGAGCAGATGGTATGGGAGTAATCCTCTCTTCCCGATCTATCTGGTGGTGGTGACGGTGGTGCAAAAAACCTCTAAGTCGTGGTTCTTCTTTAGAAACTTCATCCTCTTCCTCTCTAATGGCCGTTTGTGAAATTTGGTTGTGAAACCCTAAGGACCCTAAGTGTTGGCTCATATAATCAACCTAAAATTTGTGGGTTACTATTCCTTAAAAGTCAAAATGACTAAAATACCCTCCCGGGTTACCGGTTAGGCTTAAAATGCCCAAGGACCCAAACTAAACCCCTGACTAGTGTTTTCTGACTATCTCGACTCTTCCGGACATGCTCGCACACTCAAAATGACCATACAGATGATATAAAAATAAGTTACTCAGAATTCCATTAAATTGGGTCTTGACAGGACTGACACGCGCGTCCCAACTTAATATCCGAAGTTGCCGTATTTTTAACTCGTGACAATCTTAATAAATCCATAATCATATATTACCATATTCACTCAATAATATTCAACATAATCGTCATAATCACATAGTAACTCTCGCCTCAGTAATATTTAAATTCGGATTAATTTTAATTAATTATCCCAATTCATTCAATTAATCCCAATAAATAAAATCAATAAAAATACGGGGTATTACATACTTCCCCCCTAATAACGGAATTTCATCCCGAAATTCAGAAATAAGATATACCTGGAAAAAATAAGTCTAGATAATGCTCGCACATCTCGTTCTCACGCTCCCAGGTAGATTCCTCGGCATTATGATGCTGCCACTGAACACGTACTAGCGGTACTACCTTCGACCTCAACTTCCTCTCGCTACGATCTAGGATAACAATCGATCCCTCCTCGTAGGAACTATCAGTCTGTAGATCGATCTCCTCTAAAGCAATATGAGTATGGTCCTACTCATCTGAATGATATCTCCTCAGCGAAGAAATATGGAACACGTCGTGGATCCTATGCAAGTGTTCCGGTAATGCAAGTCTATAAGAAACTGGCCTAATTCGCTCGATGATAGGGAATGGCCCCAAATATCTAGGTGAAAACTTCCCCTTCTTCCCAAAATGCATAATACCCTTCATAGGAGACACCCGTAGCAATACTTGGTCCCCCACATTGAACTCTCGAAAGAATCGTTTGGCGTTAGCATAACTTTTCTGTCGATCCTGACCATCCCGAATAGGGCTCCGTATCATCTCTATCCTCGCCGAAGTATTTTAAATCACCTCCGGCCCAAGTAGCTTATTGTCCCCCACCTCTAGCCAACATGCGGAGGAACGACAAGGTCTACCGTAGAACGCCTTGAATGGAACCATACCAATAGTAAACTAGTAAGAGTTATTATAGGCAAACTCTACCAATGGAAGATACTGCTCCCAGCCTCCGCCAAAGTCAAGGATGCACATACAAAACATGTCCTCTAACATCTGATTCGTCCGCTCGGTCTGTCCATCACTCTGTGGGTGTTAGGTTGTGCTCAATCGCAAATCCGTACCCATAGCTTCCTGGAAACTCTCCCAGAATCAAGACACAAATATCTTATCTCTGCCAGACATGATATCAAGAGGTTCCCCGTGAAGTCTCACTATCTCGTCTATGAATACTTGGGCATACTATCCCGTGGTGTAGTCTGTCCGGGCTGGCAGAAAGTGGGCTACCTTGGTCAAACGATCCACAATCACCCATATGGAATGGTGACCCATCTGTGATGCAGGTAATCCCATGATGAAGTCCATGGAAAGGCTTTCCCATTTCCACCTAGGGACCTCTAAGGGCTGTAGGAGTCATGTCGATCTCTGATGGTCCACCTTTACCAGTTGATAAGTGTCACATTTCGACACAAACTCGGTAATATCCTTCTTCATCCCGCTCCACCAGTACTGTCGCCTCATATCCTGGTACATCTTATCCCCACTGGGATGTACCATGAATTATGAATCGCGCGACTCTGTGACCATACGGATGCTATAAAAATAAGTTACTCATAATTCCATTAAATTGGGTCCTGACACGACTCACACGCGTGTCCCAACTTAATTTTCGAAGTTTCTGTATTTTTAACTCGGGACAATCTTAATAAATACATAATAATATATTACCATATTCACTCAATAATATTCAACATAATCGTCATAATCAAATACTAACTCTCGCCTCACTAGTATTTAAATCTGGATTAATTTCAATTAATTTTCCCATTTAATTCAATTAATCCCAATGGAGAAAATCAATAAAAATACGGGGTATTACACCTATGTCCAAAAACTCTCTCTTATTTTTTGTTCGGAAAAGTCTAAGGGATAGAGGATCAAAATATCCTGCAAATAAGAGCACATATATGGATAAAGAGAGAAAGACTATAAAAGTGGCATATATAAATATAACGAGTAAAGCATGGAACATAGTGAATAAGAGTATCCACGTGTGATAGAACATAATTGTATAACAAGTCAAGATATATAAAAAATGAAACATAGCAATATGGACAGACAAATATGAAAAGAAATCAAACTCTCTGTATAAAACTTAAAAGTGATACAGTATATCATATAATTCATCTGAAAAGAGAGAATAACAACAATATGAATTATAATATCAATAGATGTTTCAAACAAATACAAATAACTCTCTCAGAATACATAAAAAATAAAATCACAAACTACTGAAGATCTCAATAGAAAATCAACTATATTAAAGGATGGAAGATCATCTGTTGCACTGCTCAGCTCATAATTGGCTCTAGATGAGCTGGTTCTTCATCGCTGCTCAACATGTCGCATCTCCTCAAATGAGCCAACATCACTGACTCTATTTGTACCTGATTCTCACTCCCATGGGTGAGTTGTGCAAGTAAGACGACCTAAAGACGGTGAGACTCTGATAACGCAACCTTAATGCGCTGATGGTCCCCCGGCTGCTGTGAAGACATATTCTGGACCTGTCGAGTCAACTCCTGAGCTGTCAAAGAATCCGCGGTTGGATAAAAAAAAGAGGGAGGTAAGGAATGAGTAAACTTTGATATAAGACCCTACCCAGAAGAAGAAGAGGGGGAAGGAGCAGATGGACGAGCCCAATGAGAAATGAGAGGAAAATGGTCCTCCGATCGGCGAACAGAGTTTGCATCAATGACAGAAGTCGAGCGCATCTTAACCTCATCAAGAAGTACAAGAACCTTATCCGCTAAACACATATGAGTAACCAAAATCCCATAATGTAGGTAAGACCTAATAAAGTATGTCCTGCTATTTGACACAAAATCCATAAAGCCAATAATCATAGTGGGAAGATCGATGATCATCATAGAGCTGATAACGTGCATGAATAGAAAAATCTCATCAGATATATGTGTGGAATTTGCACATGGAAGGAAACACGATCAAGTGAACCAATTAAGGATCTGGTAGCTATAGTGGAGATCGATGTGATAGAGAATGATAGTGTTAGATTGACGGGATTGGAAAAGATCAAAAGAATATCATCAATGTGAATCTTCTCTTCCTCGTGTTGAGGAAAAGTAGCATTGGGTGCCTGAAGGATGATCAGAATATCAGTTATGGTATCGGATGTCACAATGAGGTTGACACTGCAAACATTGAAGTGAATGGCAGCTATGTGAGCTGTCATGTAATGATAGAAGTTGTTGACTAGGTTAGTAAGAATCACATTGTACATAAAGAAAATAGTCTCCCACCCCACAACCACTTAGGAAGATGTGTCTGAAGATAGTCAAACAACACGAAGACATGCTCACTAACTATAACTCTAACATGGAACCCTAGACTACAAAAATTCTCATAATCGATATGACTCGATCAATGAATAAATTAATAAATAGGGAAACGTGCCTAAGCAATTTGCACTCGAGACGATGAGGAAAAGGACACCATAAGAGACTCATCTCGAGAAAAGGATCGTCTATGACCATCGACCATATGAAAGACATGGAAATAGGCAACAAAATAAATAAAACAGGACTAAAAGTGACAAAAGGGGATGGACAACACCTAATACACCCTCTAAGAACCTATCACCGTCAACAATCCACTAACCCCAGAGGTAAACTAAACCAGAAATTCAACACCACACAAAAAATAGCAATAATATATAATTAATAGGATAGGATTGAAGGTATAGTAATGAAAAGAATGAAGGAAATAACACCATTTAAAAAAATGAATTTTGAAAAAAGGCTGAAAATAGTGATATATTTCATACGAAAGGGGCAAAATAAAAATATTTTTGATGTAAAAAATGAATTCAAGAAATTCCCCCCAAAATATATATATATGTATATATGTATGTATGACAATACCCAAAATGAAAATAGAGAAGAAAAGAAAAAAAATACCTTAAAAAATGAAGAACAACCCATGAAAGAAGCCCTAACTGATGAAGACCTTATTTAAATTTTGAATGACCACGAGAGGAACTCCAAACATCAAGGAGATGACCTTAGCAAGGTATGTAAGTCTACCACAAGAAAACTCTAAAAAAAATGGAGGAAATCACAGAGATCACAAATAGAAGTATAGGAAGTTTGAGGAAGAAGATAAAAGGGAGAAAATGAGAATCGAGGAAAACAGCTGACGGAGTGACCTAAAAACATAAAACGTGATTTTTAAGTTTGTTAGAACAAAAAGCATTAGTTTGTTCGAACAAACTGGATATCTCATTAGAATGAAAGGACATTTCATTCGAACAAAGAAAATCTTAATTAAATGGGGTTCAAACGAGCTTCCATTAGACACTGACAAACAGAGGGGCCATGTTAGGTCGTTGAATATATATTATAAGGAAAAAACTCAACTCGTTTGAATGAGATGGTGATCACGTTCTAACGAACATAAAAAAATTGATTTTTTTTTCAAAAATTCACCACACACATAAAAATGAAACTCCTAAAAGAAATATAAAATTAAAGTAAAAAAAAATATATAAAAAACACATTGTGACATGAAATAACCCAAAGAAGCATGGGAATTTAATGTATGGGTGTGAATCTAAATAGGGGAGAATCAATCCAAAAATCACATTATAGTACATGACGGCTAATGGACATGCCAAAGTGTTAAGTTCTCAAATCAACTTTAGTGATAAATAAGCTCTCACATGAGGTCGACGCACTTATGCATATGTGCCGAAGTCTCAATGATTTAGTAAGAAACGTAAGATGGAAACATGAATAATGTTGTGAAACCCATTGATCTTCAACTAATCTCCCTTAAACCCTTCTGATTTTTTTTGTAGGGATGTTCTTAATATAAGATGCATGAGTAGTTTCCCCTATTGTGTTTTTTATTCAATTTCACTATGGCCCATAACAACTTTATTATTATTTTTTGCTTTAATGAAAATGGGTTCTTGCCAATGGTGGGTTTTCATGCAAACGAGTATTTTCTCCAATCACAGCGCGAGCCATTGCACACTCTTACCCAAGATTCACATATACTAATCTCACACAATGGTTCTTAGATGCACAATAATCCCGAAAGAATGATATGGAAATGGAAGTATTGGGAGGGCAACATCTCATTTAGGAGGCATGTAAAGAACCCCAACACTTAAGATAGATTGTGAAATGTGTGTGCAAAAAGGTGATGATAAGATACCAACATGTAGGACATAATCACTTATGAACATTGCGATGACCCAAAAGACAACACTGTATTAGCATAACTGAATCTAGAACACCATGATAAGACATGGGGAAATGGAGTGAAAGAGTGCTTCAAGGATCATAATCACGTCACATTAAAATATGGAAAATATTTTTAAATTTTTTATAAATGACAAAGAAAAAAATGTTTTTGGAATTTTCATAAAACTATATACAAAATTGTACAATCTATTTTCGGGAGATAAAGAACAACAATAAACACACACCCCAAACTAGATAATGACCCGGACTCAATCGATGGAAAAAATACCAATAGATTTCCTAATTTTTTTAAACCTACGGGCCCGTACTTTTGTGATACTTATTTATGGGATTAATTTAATTATATGTGTATTAATTGGGAATTAATCCGGATAAAAATACTAGCGAGATGTGAGTTGGTATTTGATTATAATGTGTACATATGACGTTATATGAATATTGAAAATATTGAATTTGTGGTGAGATAGAAACACGGCAATTTGGAAATTTTGTTGGGACGCGTGTGACAGTCGCGTCAGGAATATAATTATTGAAATTAAAAAGTGAATTTTTTTTCCTATCAATCGTATGGTCATTTTGAGTGCGCCAACGTGTCCGGAAGGGTCGAAATAGTCAGAAAACACTAGCCGAGGGTTTAGTTTGGGTCCCGGGGCATTCTTAGGCCATACCGACAACTTAAAAGGGTAGTTTGGTAATTTCAGAATTTTGGGAATTAAAACCCACGAAAATTAGAGGTTAAAATCTGATTTAGTCTTTACCCACTAAACCACTAACAACACTAAATGACTTAATGGGCTACGGGAGTTATTGGAAAAAGTTCTAAGAGTTTCCTAAGGCAACCTCTAAACCACCATTGTCATCTTGGAGAAAAACTAATAGAGAGAGAGAGGAAGGAGAATTCTGTAGAGAAAGAGAGAGAGAGAGAGGCCAACCTTCATCAATTCAACATCAAATTCAGAGAAAGATCAGAGGCAAGTGGTTTAATTACGTTAATTGCAACGAATGTTTCTTCCATGCGTAGGAATTTATGAAAATTACAGTTATTTTGGGAGATTGATAAAAACCCATTGAATTGGATTTAGAAATTACATTTTGATAAAGACATTGCATGTAGAATTTTGTTTGGGTGATTATTCTGATAGAATTACATCTTTTATACCACAAAAACGGATTTAATTATGTCTATGGATGACTTTAATTTTCTAGGGTTCATGTTCATGGGATTTGTTGAAAATTGGGGAGAATTGATGATTAGATGTGGTTTAGAATGATTTGACCCCATATAAATGTTGTAATACGATTTAGTATGTTTAGGGATGATTAGAAACCTTAAAATACTGTTGGAATAACGTTTAGATGAGATTAGAGGTGAAGAAAATTGGGAAAAACGAAATAGGGGAATTCTGGGCTCGAAACTGTCACCTCGTTAGAAGGCCTGCCCAGGTCGTTCGAACAAACTCGTTCGAATGAGCTTCTAACAAGTTGACTGTTAGACTTCTAACGAGTGGGATGTTCGTTCGATGCCTTTCGTTCGAACGAGATCTCGTTAGATGCCCACTTCGTTCGAAAGAACTCTCGTTCGAACGACCTCGTTCGAACGAGACTTCAAACTAGTTGACAGATTGACCTTTTTGGCCTAAATTGATTTGTAGTGTCCTGTAACCTTATTTAATTGTAGAGATAATCTTCCCTTGTTAACTATTTGGTATTATTGGGAAATTTGGGATATTTTGAGGAGTGAAACATAGTAGTGTGATTTGAACCAAATGATATTTGTGGATTAGGACGCTAGTGACTATGTACGATGTGAGGGTTATTGACGACTTATATATATTTATATTAACCGGGGATATGTGAATGGTGTAACATTATAAGTTGGTATGAGAATGAGAAGAATACCTCTAATAAGTTATGTAATTACTAAGAAGTGTGCATGCTTAGTATATATGATTTTATGTGTATGACATACCTACCATACTTGCTATCACGGGAGGTTTACGTTTGCTTAGGGTCATCTAACCTTTGTGTGCCTACGGGGGGGATTTAGATTGGTACCTCGAGAACATAGGTGAGAGAAGGAATTATTGGGAAGTTAATAAGTCTGCTGATCGTGGGAGCGTAGGTATGTGCGTGACCCATGTGATGTGACTGTGTTCACCTCCATTGTTTGTGATTGTGGTTATCTGAGAACGATTCCTGAGAGATTCGGAATGCATGATCCTTATGTACGTGATGTACCGGGATGGATAGCAGAGTATGTGTGCACCGCAACTTAGTCTCGGGGTGCTTGTATTGTATATTTATGACGTGAATAATATACGCTTAAATAATGAGAACTTTGATGTTGGTATTGTGTGTATAATTATGGTATCGCTTTGAGAAGATAAAAAGGGATAATCTGTAGTGAATTGTGTTGCTAATAATTGAGAATCCTATTTTAAGTAAAGCCCTCTATTTAATTGATAACGTTAGAATGTATAATGGGAATCGAGTAGAAAGGCGTAAAACTTATGATGGTTTAGTTAGATATGAATGTCACTTAGATGGGTACGGTACGTTAGGAGTGCACAAGTAGTCGAGAGGTGAGTATTTCATGTGAGAGCACGTCCTAACATGTATTTTGCATTCTTTGTTTTAATGTTATTAAAACACTTGCTATTTTTTTTAAATACTCTCCACTTTCGGGCTCTGACCCGTTTGCTTTCAAATCTATTTTTGTAAAAATCTTTTAGGTGCCTAGCCACAAGGGCACCATGCATAGGATTTCTGTTCAGGTGACGAGCTATAGCTGTTGTGGAAGTTACAGGGCCTTGCTAGTAGACGCTTCTCTTGTCTTGACTCCATATTCAGTTTCATCATTTGTAGGGCATGTCGCCCATTTCTATTAGAGACATTTCTTATTTCAGTTATTCAGATCTTTGGCATGTAATTAATTCAAGATATACTGTTTTATTTATTTCAGTTGTGGGATTGTGGTGAGGAGTTTTCCTCCGGACTTATTATTATCTGTTGGTTACCTTATTGAGATTTTATTGTGAATGGTGATGTTATTCTTTTACACTTCTTTTACCGCATGTTAATCAGATTGAATATAAAATTTGACATCTTACTTTTTAAACACTAGGTGGTTAGTAATCATTATAATGTTTTCGACAGTAATGCTATTAACTGAACCAACTTGGCATTTTGAATTAATTTAATAAAGGAGTAGCTACCCGGTATTTAATTAGTCGGGGTGTCACAGGTGGTATCAGAGCATCAGGTTCTAGTGTTCTTTAGGATCTGTACGGATTATTATGTTTTCGCTGAGCTTTCTTTGATATAGAGCCCTATATTTTAGGACTGTTGTATTCCTTTAAGTATGTTTCGCTCTTCAGCTATTTTAAGTTTATAACTGCGAACTTATAGACTTTACTCTTATTTCAGATGCCTCCACGACGTGCACCACGGGTTCCTAGGAATGCACAGCCGGAGCCCCAGCCAGCTCCAGTACAGGGCACCATGAATGCCGCTGAGGTTGTAGCCATTATAGCCCAAGCGGTAAATGCCGCTCTCGCAGTTGTACAGCAGGCACCATCCAAGGCGCCAGTAGCAGCGCCAGTTCAGGCACATGCAATCCCGTCTGCTTGGGAACGTGTACGTGATGCTTTTCAGAAAGCGCACCCGCCGGAGTTCGCAGGTAGCTCCGATGTCGTGGTTTCAAGTCAGTGGAGGAAAGACATTCAGAGGCACTTGAGGATGTATGAGTGCACCGATGTTCAGAAGCAGGTACTCGCTACTTTCAAGCTAGTGGGATCTGCACTGCAGTGGTGGGAGTCTATTACCACCGTGGAGGAGAGAGATACTCTCACGATACAGGAGTTTTGGGTGCGGTTCGATCGCAAGTATTTTTCGTCAGCCGTTCACACGGAAATGAGGAGGAAGCTAATGAATCTCAAACATGAGGGTAAGACTGTGGCCGAGTATGAGGCCGAATTCACAAATCTACTGAATATCGTCCCAGATGAGATACCGACAGAAGAAAAGAAGATCCAGAAGTTCACCGACGGATTGACATGGAGGATCCGTCAGCATTTGTTGGGGAACCTCTCATTGGCCACTTATTCTGACGTGGTCAACGCTGCACTGTTACACTGCCAGGATCACTGCTTTCACATGGCTGAGAGCAAGAGATCAGGAGAGTCCAACCATAAGGGCAGGACTGGGGGAAATGGTGCCAGTGGGGCACAATCTACTCAGGGGCAGAGGCAGGGTGACCAGGGTTCCCAGCAGGGGGATCATAAGAGGTTCAGATCGGGGAATTTCAGACATGGACAGGGAGGTTTTAGGCAGGGCCATCAGGGTCCGAATGGCCATCAGGGCCAGCAGTGCCAGAATGGTCAACAGCAGTTTCAGCAGGGCCAGCAGGGCCAGGGGAGGAATGGTAACGGGCACCAGGGCCGAGGGCAGCAGGGACAGAGAGGGGGGAACTTCTCGAGAAAGTGTTGTGTTTGTGGTAAGACTGGACACAAATGCCAGGATTTTCCTGATAGGGGCAGGGCCCCGCAGTAGCAGCAGCAGGGTGCCCGACAGGAGCCGCAGAGGCCTATGTTTCCCGCCGCCCTCCCAGCACCACCTCAGATGGCAGCATTACCACCCATTCCAGCGATCCCAGTCCAGCAGGGACAGCTTCAGTATGGGCGGGTGTATCAGCTCCAACACGCCGCAGCCCCGCAAGATCCACCAGCCATTGAGGGTATGTTCTCTATTAAGGGGACTATGGGGCGTATTTTGTTTGACACGGGGGCCACACACTGTTTTATTGCTATGAGATTTGCACGCACCATTGGGTTGTTAGAAAACCGAGAGTACGGTTACTTGTGTAGATTCATCGCTGAGTAGGGGTTCTATGATTTCACTTGTATGTGGAGGCGTGGGTATAGATATCGGGAGGTTTACTTTTTCCGCAGATATGTTAGTGTTAGAGATGACCGAGTATGATGCCATTATTGGCATGGATTGGCTAGTTGCGTACCGAGCCATGATTGACTGTTTTAGTAGGAGTATTATCTTTGCCATTCCCGGGCAGGAGATGTTTTTAGTGGCGATGCCTCACCCTGAGGGAGGATCGTCCACTCACTTGTACTATATAGAAGAGGAGACCTCTAAGGAAGTGGTGATACCACTTAATTCGATTCCGGTTGTTCGAGAGTTTGCCGATGTATTTCAGGATATACCTGGACTACCCTCGAGTAGAGAGATAGATTTTGTGATCGATTTGACGCCGGGCACTCGGCCTATTGCCCGTGCACCTTACCGTATGGCTCCAGGTGAGATGAGAGAGTTACGGGATCAAATTGAGCAGTTGTTGGGACAGGGGTTTATTCAAAGGAGTACTTCACCGTGGGGTGCCCCTGTGTTGTTCGTTAAGAAGAGGGATGGATCGTTGAGGTTGTGTGTGGATTACCGGGAGTTGAATAAGGTCACGATACGGAATAAGTATCCGTTTCCCCGAATCGATGACTTATTCGACCAGCTGAGGGGAGCTTCTTTCTTCTCAAAGATTGATTTGCGATCTGGTTATCATCAGTTGCGTATCAGGGAAGAGGACGTCTCAAAGACTGCTTTCTTAACGAGATATGGTTCCTACGAGTTTCGGGTTATGCCTTTTGGTTTGACCAATGCGCCATCCGTGTTTGTGGACTTGATGAATAGGGTGTTCAGAGAATTCCTAGATCAGTTCATCATTGTCTTCATTGATGACATTCTGGTTTACTCCCAGACAGAGGAGGATCACGCCGAGCATTTGAGGCAAGTTTTGCAGACGCTACGTCAGAACGAGCTGTATGCAAAGTATGAGAAGTGCGGGTTTTGGCTGAAGGAGGTTCAGTTTTTGGGGCATATTATTTCTGACCGGGGGATATCTGTTGATCCGGGGAAGGTATCCGCGGTGAGGGAGTGGGGACAGCCCACGACACCGACTGAGATCCGTAGTTTCTTGGGCCTAGCAAGATACTATAGGAGGTTCATTCGGGGTTTCTCAAAGATAGCGGGTCCTTTGACACATCTGACTCGTAAGGGTGTGCCGTTCATTTGGAGTGATGCCTGTCAGTTGGCATTCGATGAGTTGAAGGACAAGTTGATCTCAGCACCTGTGTTAGCATCGCCGAGACCGAGAGTTGAGTATCTAGTTTACACCGATGCGTCCTTCCAAGGACTTGGAGGTGTATTGCAGCAGGAGAGTCAGGCCATATCTTATGCTTCCCGTAAGCTTAAGCCTCACGAGAAGAATTACCCGACCCATGACTTGGAGTTAGCGGCAGTGGTATTTGCCCTTCGGATTTGGAGACATTACCTTTTGGGGGAGAAGTTTCGATTGTTCACGGACCACAAGTCCATACAGTACCTATTCACGCAGAAGGAGTTGAATATACGGCAACGGAGGTGGCTTGAGTTTGTGAAGGACTATCAGTTTGATATCCAATATCACTCGGGGAAGGCTAACGCGGTAGCAGATGCGTTGAGCCGTAGGCCAGTAGATGAGGTGGCAGGGGTGTGGAAGGCAAATTGGAAAGAGTTGGGACACCAGGATGCAGTGGCCCGATCATTCATGTGTGTGATGACTGTTACACCGCATATTGTCACGAAGGTGGTAAAGGCACATAAAAATGACTCATTCTGTCAGAAGCAGATAGTTCGATTACTAGCAGAGGGAGCCGAGTCCTATACCGTTAGCTCAGACGGGGGATTACGCTTCAATGGGAGACTGGTAGTTCCGGAATAGGAAGATTTGCGACACGAGGTGATGGCAGAGTCGCACGGCTCACGGTTCGCGGTACATCCCGATGGGGATAAAATGTACCAAGACATGAGACGATAGTATTGGTGGAGCGGGATGAAGAGAGATATTGCCGTATTTGTTTCTAAATGCGCCACTTGTCAGCTGGTAAAAGTGGATCATCAGAGACCGGCAGGACTTCTACAGCCATTAGAGGTCCCCATGTGGATGTGGGAGAGCATATCCAAGGACTTTATTACGGGGTTACCTACGTCACAAAGGGGTCACGACTCAATTTGGGTCATTGTGGACAGGTTGACTAAAGTTGCTCATTTCCTACCCGTAAGGACAGACTACACTACGGGACAGTATGCCCAGCTTTTTATTACATAAATAGTGAGACTTCACAGTGTACCCCTAAATATTGTGTCTGATCGAGACAAGATATTTGTTTCACGGTTTTGGGAGAGTTTTCAGGAGGCCATGGGCACAAAATTGCGGTTGAGTACGACGTATCACCGGCAGACCGATGGGCAAACCGAGCGTACAAACCAGATGTTGGAGGACATGTTGCGTATGTGCATCATTAATTTTGGGGGTGGATGGGAGCAGTATCTTCCACTGGTGGAGTTTGCTTACAACAACTCCTACCAGTTCACCATTGGCATGGCTCCATTTGAGGCGTTGTACGGTAGACCTTGTCGTTCCCCAGCATATTGGTTAGAGGTGGGGGACAACAAACTACTTGGGCCGAAAGTGATCCAGGATACTTCGGCGAGGATAAAATTGATACGGAGTCGCATTCGGGTAGCTTAGGACCGGCAGAAGAGCTATGCTGATGCGAAGAGGTTCTTCAGGGAGTTCCAAGTGGGGGACCAAGTTTTACTCAGAGTATCTCCTATGAAGGGGATTATGCGATTTAGGAAGAAGGGGAAGTTGGCACCGAGATATGTGCGACCATTTCCTATCATCGAGCGGATTGGGTCTGTTGCATATAGACTTGGGTTACCGGAGCATTTGCACAGGATTCATGATGTGTTTCATATTTCCTCGCTAAGGAAATATCTTAGAGACGATTTGGCTCATTCTCACATTGCTTTGGAGGACATCGATCTCCAGCCTGATAGCTCCTACGAGGAGGGGCCAATTGCTATTTTGGATCGAAGTGAGCGGAAACTGCGGTCAAAGATAGTTCTGTTAGTGCGTGTTCAGTGGAGACATCATAGTGTCGAGGAGTCCACATGGGAGCGCGAGGATGAGATGCGCGAACGTTATCCGGAGTTGTTCTTACCAGGTACTTTCTAGTTCCGAATTTCGGGACGAAATTCTGTTATTAGGGGGGAAATATGTAATACCCCGTACTTTTGTGATACTTACTTATATGATTAAATTAATTATATGTGTATTAATTGAGAATTAATTCGGATAAAAATACTAGCGAGATGTGAGTTGGTATTTGATTATAATGTGTAAATATGACGTTATATGAATATTGAAAATATTGAATTTGTCGTGAGATAGAAATACGGCAATTTGGAAATTTTGTTGGCGTCAGGAATATAATTATTGAAATTAAAAAGTGAATTTTTTTTCTATCAACCGTATGATCATTTTGAGTGCGCTAACGTGTCCGGAAGGGTCGAAATAGTCAGAAAACACTAGCCGGGGGTTTAGTTTGGGTCCCGGGGCATTTTTAGGCCATACCGGCAACTTAAAAGGGTAGTTTGGTAATTTCAGAATTTTGGGAATTAAAACCCACGAAAATTAGAGGTTAAAATCTGATTTAGTCTTTACCCACTAAACCCACTAACAACACTAAATGACTTAATGGGCTACGGGAGTTATTGGAAAAAGTTCTAAGAGTTTCCTAAGGCAACCTCTAAACCACCATTGTCATCTTGGAGAAAAACTAGTAGAGAGAGAGAGGAAGGAGAATTCTGCAGAGAAAGAGAGAGAGAGAGAGACCAACCTTCATCAATTCAACATCAAATTCAGAGAAAGATCAGAGGCAAGTGGTTTAATTACGTTAATTGCAACGAATGTTTCTTCCATGCAGAGGAATTTATGAAAATTACATTTGTTTTGGGAGATTGATAAAAACCCATTGAATTGGATTTAGAAATTTACATTTTGATAAAGAGATTGCTTATAGAATTTTGTTTGGGTGATTATTCTGATAGAATTACATCTTTTATACCACAAAAACGGATTTAATTATGTCTATGGATGACTTTAATTTTCTAGGGTTCATGTTCATGGGATTTGGGGAAAATTGGGGAGAATTGATGATTAGATGTGGTTTAGAATGATTTGACCCCATATAAATGTTGTAATACGATTTAGTATGTTTAGGGATGATTAGAAACCTTAAAATACTGTTGGAATAATGTTTAGATGAGATTAGAGGTGAAGAAAATTGGGAAAAACGAAATAGGGGAATTCGGGGCTCGAAACTGTCACCTCGTTAGAAGGCCTGCCCAGGTCATTCGAACGAGCTTCTAACGAGTTGACTGTTTGAATTCTAATGAGTGGGATGTTCGTTCGATGCCTTTCGTTCGAACGAGATCTCGTTAGATGCCCACTTTGTTCGAACGAACTCTCGTTCGAACGACCTCATTCGAACGAGACTTCTAATTAGTTGATAGATTTTTGAATTGATTTGTAGTGTCCTGTAACCTTATTTAATTGTAGAGATAACCTTCCCTTGTTAACTATTTGGTATTATTGGGAAATTTGGTATATTTTGAGGAGTGAATCATAGTAGTGTGATTTGAACCAAATGATATTTGTGGATTAGGATGCTAGTGACTATGTACGATGTGAGGGTTATTGACGACTTATATATATTTATATTAACCGGGGATATGTGAATGGTGTAACATTATAAGTTGGTATGAGAATGAGAAGAATACCTCTAATAAGTTATGTAATTACTAATAAGTGTGCATGCTTAGTAAATATGATTTTATGTGTATGACATACCTACCATACTTTCTATCACGGGAGGTTTGCGTTCGCTTAGGGCCATCTAACCTTTGTGTGCCTACGGGGGGGATTTAGATTGGTACCTCGAGAACATAGGTCAGAGAAGGACTTATTGGGAAGTTAATAAGTCTGCTGATCGTGGGAGCGTAGGTATGTGCGTGACCCATGTGATGTGACTGTGTTCGCCTCCATTGTTTGTGATTGTGGTTATCTGAGAACGATTCCTGAGAGATTCAGCATGCGTGATCCTTATATACGTGATGTACCGGGATGGATAGCAGAGTATGTGTGCACCGCAGCTTAGTCTCGGGGTGCTTGTATTGTATATTTATGACGTGAATAATATACGCTTAAATAATAATAACTTTCATGTTGGTATTGTGTGTATAATTATGGTAACGCTTTGAGAAGATAAAAAGGGATAATCTGTAGTGAATTGTGTTGCTAATAATTGAGAATCCGAGTTTAAGTAAAGCCCTCTATTTAATTGATAACGTTAGAATGTATAATGGGAATCGAGTAGAAAGGCGTAAAACTTATGACGGTTTAGTTAGATATGAATGTCACTTAGATGGGTACGGTACGTTAGGAGTGCACAAGTAGTCGAGAGGTGAGTATTTCATGTGAGAGCACGTCCTAACATGTATTTTGCATTCTTTGTTTTAATGTTATTAAAACACTTGCTATTTTTTTAAATACTCTCCACTTTCGGGCTCTGACCCGTTTGCTTTCAAATCTATTTTTGTAAAAACCTTTTAGGTGCCCAGCCACAAGGACACCATGCATAGGATTTCCGTTCAGGTGACGAGTTGTAGCTTTTTTGGAAGTTATAGGGCCTTGCTAGTAGACGCTTCTTTTGTCTTGACTCCATATTCAGTTTCATCATTTGTAGGGCATGTCGCCCATTTCTATTAGAGACATTTCTTATTTCAGTTATTCAGATCTTTGGCATGTAATTAATTCAGGATATATTGTTTTATTTATTTCAGTTGTGGAATTGTGGTGAGGAGTTTTCCTCCGGACTTATTATTATCTGTTGGTTACCTTATTGAGATTTTATTGTGAATGGTGATGTTATTCTTTTACACTTCTTTTACCGCATGTTAATCAGATTTAATATAAAATTTGACATTTTACTTTTTAAACACTAGGTGGTTAGTAATCATTAAAATGTTTTCGACAGTGATGCTATTAACTGAACCAACTTGGCATTTTGAATTAATTTAATAAAGGAGTAGCTACCCGGTATTTAATTAGTCGGGGTGTCACAGCATCTAGTGGTTTAGTGACAAGATTAGCGAGTTGAAGATCGGTAGAAACAAAGCTTAAGTATATGAATTTTTTCTTCAATACGATATCAAATGAAATGATCAAAAATCCTAATATTCTTTGTCTTTGAATGTTGGAAGAAATACGAGAAAGGTGAATGACACTTGTATTGTCATAGAATATGGTCATGGTGCCTTGGTCGATCCTATAACCTCCCAATATTTATTTTAACCACTAGAGTTCTGCGCAATAACTCCCGACTGCAATGTGATAAAGATATCGAATATTATTTCTTGCTCAACCACAAAACTAAAGCACTACCAAAATAGAAACACTTACTCGAATTTATTTTGCAACCATTTATATCTCCAGCCCAATCGGTATCAGAATATGCTGATAAATGATTATCGATATCAAAAGAATACCATAGTCTTAACTTTAAAGTACCACTCAAATATTTGATAATTCTTTTAAGCACATGTTAGTGAGACTCTTTTGGGGATTCCTGATTTCTAGCACACATACCTACACTGAAGGCAATATTAGGACGACTAGCGATTAGGTATAGAAGACTACTTATCATACTCCTAAAGATGGTTTCTCAACATCCTTTCCCGATATATCTTTGCTAAGCTTAGTCATATAACTCATTGGTGTACGTGGATGCCTAGAAATTTCTAAACTAAACTTTTTCAATAGATCTCTCAAATATTTGGCTTGGATATGAAAATCCCATCCTCTTATTGATGAACCTGAAGACCTAAGAAGAACGTAAACTGACCTTCCATACTCATCTCAAACTCGGTAGTCATCTTCTTCGCAAAGAGATGAGTATGCCGATCACAAGTGGAATCAAAGATCATATCATTGACATAGACTTGCGCAACAAAAGTACCCCTTATCTCTATGCACGAGCAATGTTATATCGACTCCCTCTCTCTTGAAACCACAGTTTAAAAGATAGGAAGTAAGCCTCTCATACCAAGATTGAGGATCTTTCTTCAATTCATATAGGTATTTCTTAAGATAAAAGTCATAATCAGGGAATTTTGGATCTTTTCTTTTCGATTGTTCCACAAAGACCTTCTTCTGTAGAATGCCATTAAGGAAGGAAATATTGACATCAATTTTAGATGACATGCAATGGATAGAAAAAGGCGACCAAACTCTAGCCTAGCAACAGTAGCAAATGTCTCGTCAAAGTCAATACCCTTAATTTGAGTGTAACCTTGAGCAACCAACCTAAACTTATTACAAACAATGATACCATGCTCACATATATTATTCTTATAAACCCATTTAGTACCAATGAAGTTTGTGTCTCTAGGTTGGAAGGACAATTCACATGTATCATTCTTTTTAAATTGAAGCAAATTTTCCTGCATGGCATTAATGAAATGTTCGTCCTTGAGTGCTTTTTTAATGTTCTTGGGATCAATTTGTGAAGTATAGAAAAAAATGTCTGACCTCATTTTCTAATTGAGAATGAGTCTTGACCCCTTAGTTTACACCTCCAAGAAAGTTCGTAAGGTTTGATTCTTGTGAACCCAAGATGGTGAATCCTCTTTGTCAAGAGTGGAGTCCACCACATCTTTGTGAGAAATAATGGGATCATCACTAGAGGGTGAATCATTCTAACAAGTGAGATCATCATCGATAAATGTTTAAGGAGCATCATCTTTAACCATGAAATTTATTAATTCCATGATCTTGGAGAATTTATGGTTATAAACCCTACAGGCTTGACTATACGATGAATGACCTAAAAATATTCCCTCGTCACTCCTAGAGTCAAACTTTTCTAAGTGCTCTCTACCGTGAAGAGTGTATCAAGGACTCCCAAAGACATGATAATAAGATAAGTTGGGATTTTCCTCGGTCCGCAATTCATATGGAATTTTAGTGATGTGTGGATAGAGATAAACCTTGTTCACTATGTAACATGTGGTGTTAGGCTCCTCTGCCCAAGAAATTCCTAGGTACATTTTGACCAAGGATCATAGACCTTGCCATCCCTATTTTTTGCTCAATAATGTCATTTTGTTAAGGTGTGCCTACCGTTGATAATTCATGTTTAATGCCCAACTCGTCATAAAACTCTCAAACACTGACATCAATGAATTCCATGCCATTATCACTTTTAATTTGATTTATAGTGATATTATGTTGATTTTAAAAAAATAAAACATTTAGTTTTAAGAAATTCAGCAGCATCCAATTTTTCCCTAAGGAATCCCATAATAAAATACCTTGAAAAATCATTAATCATCACTAAGATATACTATTTACTATCTAGGCTCTCCGTACGCATTGGACCCATAAGATCCTTGTGTATCAATTCTAATACGCTATAGGTAGCAATAGCATTTAACTTCTTATATGTACTCTTGATTTGTTTTCTATATTGGCATGGAACACAAACCAAAGAAGTCAATTTTCCTAGAAATGGTAAGCCACGGGCTAGATCTTTCCTCACAAGAGGATCGAGATCCCTATAGTTCAAATGACCTAGTTTTTGGTGCTAAAGGTCGATATGGGGGAACCTAGAACTATTGAAGACGAATGGGGATTTTGGAATGAAACCATAACTGTTATCGAATGTCCTCACACCATGCAGTATAATCTTACCTGAATCATTGTAGACACAACATTTTGACTGGTTAAAATTAATCTTAATATTTTTGTCAAATAATTGGATTATACTTATCAAGTTTGCTTTCTTCCAATTAATAGAAAGCACGTTGTCTAAATTTGGGAACCAAAAAATCTCAATAGTGTCCCATCCCATCACGTTAGACCGACTCCCATCATAAAAAGTCTTTTTATCTTCATTGTGATCCTTAATTTTGGTTAAAAGAAATTTATCACCTGCCAAATGCCTTAAGAAACCACTATCAAAATACCGTTGGGCAGTATTCTGAGCTTTGAGTGAAATATGAACAACGAGAGCTTTATGTCATTTTCTTTCACAACCCAAATAGGAGAATAATGCGGGGGCGTTGTCTTCCTTTTTCTCCTTCTATTATTGTTCCAAGGAGTAGGTTTGAATGAGTTTACACGAGGGGTAGAAAAACTTTGGTACTCTTACATTAACCCTTTCAAAATATAAACAAGATATTCAACATATTCTCTCAGATTAGCGAAGTGGCTATAGTGGGGTGTGGGAGTAAAAGAAAGAGAATCCCTCTCAAGCTTGTAGCAAAAGACTTTAGGATGTCCCGTTATTTTGCAACAAGTACAAACATAGGGTTTAATGGATTTCATCTTCTTATTTTTCTTAGAAGGGTTCCCCTTTGGTGGGTTTTGTTTAGGAGTGTTTGTTTTGAAAACAAACTTAACAATGGGCTTAGATTTAGACTTGGAAAATTCACCATCATCATAACCTATGCCCTTTCTCTCTTGATATCCTTTCTCCTTATACCCGAGGATAGGTTCAAGAAATAACTTTCTCATTCTTGTGAAGTTATCCTCAAGAGTGACTTTTACCTCACAAGAACCCTTAAGATCTTTCTTAAGTATGACAATATTGAATTCAAGCTTCTCACGAACTTCTAAAGAATCACGTGTAACACCTCGTAAGTTTTGGGCTTTTTATTTTAATTAATTAATTCAGTAATTGGTAAATTACTTGTGTCATAAATTGATAAGAATTAATTAATTGTGTTATTTAAAAGTGAGTGAATTTAAATTAGTTAATGCGTGAAAGTTAACTTTTAAAAATAATTATTCGGATGGTGATTTTGAGTGCACGGTTGAGTCTGGTAGGGTCAAAATAGTCAGAAATGTGTGGCCATAGGTATATATTGGGTTTCGGGACTTTTCTAGACACATTTGAGCTCCCAATTAAGTGTTTGGGCCCTTTTTATAAGGCCCATAGGCCCAAAAACGTGATTAGAGTTAATAACCCTAATTGTGAGAGGGTAAGGCAACTTTAAGTCAGTTTAAAAGACTGAAATTGGGGAGATCCTTAGAGGAGAACAAGTAGAATAGAATTTAGATATTTTAGGAGATTACTTCAAGAACAAGAGGAGATCCTTGAATCCAACCCAACATCTTCACCCAAGGGACTTGATTCTATAAACCTAAGGCAAGTGGTTTGACTTGCATTGGTTGATTTGGATTTTCCTATTCATATTAAAGAAGGTGGGAATTAATTAATATATTAGGGTTTAATCTAATTAGAAATTTGGGGATTTCATGTTTGGGATTTATAAATCTGTGGAGATGTTAAGATTTTGTGAATTTGATGCCTCAATTTTGTGTAGATGATGCAGTTAAGTTGAGTAGATCAAATGGGTGAATTTAGGATGAATCTTAGGAGGTTTTTGGGGGTGAAATTTGTACAGAATCAAAGTTTTTACCGTTTTAATGGAGGACTGATTTTTCTGGGCAGATTGGAGAAGAAGGAGGATACTAGGGTCATTCGAACGACCTGGTATCTCGTTCAAACGACATCCAGTGTCATTCGAACGACATGTCTAGTCGCTTGAACGACCTGTTGAATTCCCCTCCCCTGATTCAGACTTGTTATATAAACTGTGATGAGCAGTTCGTGTATTGGTTGAATATGAAATTAAGGTTATAATGTAGGGTTTAAATTTGTGAAAATCACCCTTGGATTAATTAGAAGATAAATTCGATTGGAGGATTAATGTTTGTTATTTAGTGATTTGAAATCTTATTAATTAAGTGGGGGAAAATTAATTGGATGAAATTGAATATCGAATTGGGAATTTTGAATATCGGGCCGACAGAGATAGTCCGGTATATTTGGTAGGGTGACACCAAGATAATGAAATTAATTAGCGTATGATTAATTTAAATTAGGTCTGATTGTAGACTTGCCTGTTTTAGGCTTGTGTAGGGATGTAGTACACCGGTAGCCTGAATTTAATATATATATATATATATATATATATATATGTGTGTGTGTGTGTGTGTGTGTGTGTGTGTGTGTGTGTGTGTGATTTATAAATATTTGTGTGAATAATATTTATAGTAACGCATACCCATTTAAGTGCTATTAGGAAAGGTTGCGCGATGTGGGTGAATCCCCTTACTAGTGAATGGAGGGTGAGTATAGTCCCCAGGTCATAGCGTTCGAGTTTAGGAGTGAGTCGTCTGAGTGATTTAATCTCACTACCGCGGGAAACTACAGCCGCCTCCATAGCGTTTGTACATTTTTCTGAAACGGGGAGCTAACCGTTAAGGGTTTCGGGTAAATGAGTATACCCGATTATGATAGCATCTTGAGAACACCCTATGAGTGACTACTCGGGGGATTGTTATATATCTATGACATGTATGTGCGAATATCGTAGTATGATTACGTATAGATGGTATAATTATATATGGGCAACTACAGGATGAGAATTATATTAATTATATAACTTGTGAGATGGTTATATGGTATTAAATGAGAATTGATTTAAATATGTTAGTGTGATTAATAACTTATAAAATGTATAACTAAACTCAGTCGGGATAGAGTAGTGGGAATTAGTGGGATATATGTGATAAGACTAGTTACGGGGTAGTTAGCTTGATGGGTCATGTATAGTTATGATAAGCGTGCACATTAGTGGGGGGGTGAGGTATCTTTAAGAGAGTGTTCGACACTAACTTAAATATGAAGAGCATACTTGAATTTTAATTTCCTGCATTTAAATTCACTTGCTAAATATTTTCAAATGTTTTGGGTTCTAACCCTTCCTATAAAAATCTTTTCCAAACCTTTTAGGTGTCCTACCACAGGGGCGTCAGGCCTGATCTTCTTGCAGGGTGCGTACCTGCAGTAAATTGGATGCTGCTAGATATTTGTTTTAGACGCTTATCTCATTATTCTCTAGATAGGGACATTTTAGTTGTACCTTTGGGCTTGTTGCCTTGGCTTGTACTTTTTACATTAAGTTTGGCATGTATCAGTTATTCTCTTTATACGTTTCACTTGGTGGATTGATTGTATTGTTGATGTTATTCGGCTAACACTTTTAGTAGTTGTGTGATGATTAAATTTTCCTTGGGTTGGCTATTTTGGATCCTTATTTTATTTTTTGGTTTTGGATTAAGTTTTAAGATAAAATTTGGTATCGACTTAAATAAAGACTAGGTGGTTAGTAATTAATAATTTTACGACAGTGATGCTAAGAAGGAACCATATGTAAATCCTGATTTAATTTGATAAAGGCCTGATCAACTGGAATTTACTTAAGAGGGGTGTCACAGATGGTATCAGAGCATCAGGTAATAGTGTCTTTAGGATCTGTACGGCTTGCTTTAGTTTTCGCGTTGCGTTCCTTGGCATAGTGCGCTATTATTAGGACTGTTGAATCATCTTTATGTTTACTAGTTATCCCTCTTCTGCTATATTGATATTTGTATTAATTGTGAACTGATACAACTCATTCTACGTTTCAGATGTCACCCAGGAGAGCGAGAGGTAGACCCCCGAGGGCAGCCGCCCAAGGAGGAGAGGGTGAGGCTCCTCAGGAGCCTGATGTTCCGCAGTCCCAGGCGCCATAGGGATTCGTTTCCACTAATCAGGTGGTGGGTATAGTGGGCCAGTCGATTAATGCCGCCATGACAGTGATGGCATCCCACTTTCCCCAGCCTTAGCCACAGCAACCTATGGCTCCAGGAGTGCAGGCCCACCCGGGGCTGTCTGATTGGAAGCATGTTCGGGAGGCCTTTCAGAAGGTCCATCCCCAGAATTTCTAGGTTGGGGTAGATGTGATTGTGTCTTACCAGTGGAGGAGAGATATGCATAGGCATTTACGCATGGTGGATTATAGTGAGGTGCAAAGGAAAATTCTTGAGACATTTAGGTTGACGGGATATGCCTTACAGTGGTAGGAGTACACAAACACTATTATCAAGTTTTGGGTGCGGTTCGACTGTAAATACTTTCCTCTAGCTATTGATATTGAGATGAGGAGGAAGTTTCAGGAGGTGATTTAGGGAGACCGATCTGTAGTCGAGTACGTGGAGGAGTTCAATCGTTTGACAAATCTCGTGCTAGACGAGGTGAGAAACGAAGAGAGTAAGAAAGCTATGCTTGTGGATGGATTGTCCTGGAGGATCAGGAAACATCTAATTGGAAATTCAGCTCTCGTGACTCACATTGACGTGGCCAATGCTGCCTTGTTTCATTGTTAGGATCATCGCTTCCATCGTAAGGGAAGCAAAAGGAGTAGTGAGACAAGCCAGCAGGGCAAGGATAATTGGGGTTCTTCTAGTGGTGAACAATAGGGGCAGGATACCCGCCAGGGGAATCCTGCCAAGAGATTTTGATTTGGAGGACAGAGGTTCAGGCAGGGCCAACAGGGCTCGAATCAGCATCAGTTTCCTCAGGGCCAATAATCGGGACAACCTCGCCAAGGCCATCAAGGCCAACCCCAGGAACAACAGCGTTAGGACCAGCATGGCCGATATCAGGGGTAATTGCATTAGGGTCAGCTGGGCCACTATCAAAGAGACGGGCCTAGGTGCTATTACATTTATGGCCAACCAGACCACGTGGAGAGAGGCTGTCCGTAGATAGGTAGGGTCCCACAGTAGGGTCATCAGGTGCAGGGACCTCCAGTAGCACCGGCTCCTCAGATTCCATAGTAGCTGGGATAATTACAGTACATACGTGTGTATAATGTTTGAGATTTCTGATTCCCCCAGCACCACCGGTAATAAAGGGTACGTTCCTTATCCATGGTCATGATGGTAGAATCATTTTTGATACTAGTGCATCACATTCATTTATTAGGACCCATTTTTGCTAGAGTTGTTGGGTTACTAGATACGACTGATAGTTTACTCATGTGTGTGGAGTCATCGATAGGGGATAGACATTATGATTGGAGGACTGAGTTTTGTGACAGATATATTAGTATTAGATTTGGAGGGCTATGATGTTATCTTGGGCCAAGATTGGTTAGTCGGTTATCAGGCGATGGTGGATTGTTATGAGAGAGCTATAGTGTTCGGCATCCTGGGGCAGGAGATGTTTTTAGTGGCGATGACCTTTCTGGAAGGAGAATCGTGCACTCATTTATATTACCTTGATGAGGAGACCTCACAGGAGGTGGTGATCCCGATACACTTGATTCCGGTCATAAGGGACTTTGGGTATGGATTCCAGGACATATCGGGGTTACCACCTAGTCGGGAGATTGAGTTCTTCATTGACCTAGCGCTGCGTACTAGGACGATAGCCTGAGCGCCTTAATGCATGGCCCCTTTGGAGATGCGTGATTTGATGGAACAGATTCAACAACTCTTAGTCCAGGGATTTATTCGATGGAGCACATCACCATGGGGTGCTCCCATGTTGTTCTTGAAAAAGAGAAACGTCTCACTCCGCTTATGTGTTGATTATTGGGAGTTGAATAAGGTTACTATCAGAAATAAGTATCCACTGCCTAGGATTGCTGATATTTTTTACCAGTTGCGAGGGGTGGCATATTTCTCCAAAATTGATTTAAGGTTGGGGTACCATCAGTTGCAGATTCAAGAGGAAAACGTCCCCAAAATTTCTTTTCTATCGCGGTATGGTTCTTATGAGTTTTGGGTGATGCCATTTTGGCTCACCAATGCCCCGACGGTATTTATGGACCTTACGAATCGCGTTTTCAGAGAATTTCTTGATCAGTTTGTCATAGTGTTCATAGACGACATTTTGGTCTATTCGCGCACGGAGGAAGAGCATGCTGAGCATCTCTGTATGGTCTTGCAGATGTTGAGGGATCGCCAACTATATGCCAAGTTTGAGAAATGCGGGTTATGGCTTTGGGAAGTGCAGTTCCTTGGCCATATTATCTCGGAGCAAGGTATTGCCGTAGACCCAATCAAGGTATCAGCGGTGAGGGAGTGGGATAAACCTATGACACCGATTGAGATTAGGAGCTTTTGGGGTTAGTTGGGTACTATCGTCGTTTCATCAGAGGATTTCCAAGATTGCTCGACTGTTGACAAATTTGACTCATAAAGGGGTGCCCTTTTTATGGAGTGATCAGTGTCTGTTGGCATTTGATGAGGTGAAGGACAAATTAACATCGGCCCCCGTATTTGCATTACTGAGGGAGGGATTGGATTATCAGGTTTATACTGATGGGTCCTTATAGGGACTCAGAGGTGTGTTGCAACAAGAAGAGCGGGCTATAGCTTATGCATCCCGGAAGCTAAATCCCCACAAGAGGAATTACCCCACTCATGATCTTGAGTTAGCTACAGTCATTTTTTCCTTAAGTATTTGGTGGCATCACCTTTTAGGAGAGAGGTTCACCTTATTCATGGATCATAAATCACTCCAGTATTTGTTCACTCAGAAGGAATTGAACATGTAGCAAAGGAGGTGGTTGGAGTTCATGAAGGATTACCAGTTCGATATTTAATATCATCAAGGTAAGGCCAATGTAGTAGCGGACACGTTAAGCCGGCGACCTAAGGAGGATTTGGCAGTAATTTGGAAGGCGAAATGGAGCGAACTTCGGCATGATGATGAGATTGCCAGGGCATTTATGGCAGTTCTAGAAGTCACACCCGAGATTTTCATGCAGGTGGTGAGGGCTCAGGCGGAGGATCCTTTTTGCCAGGACAGGGTGAAGCAGTTGCTAGCAGAGGGTGCGGAGTCCTACTCCATTAGCTCTGAGGGTGGGATACACTTTAATGGTATGTTGATCATGCCAAAGGACGAGGACTTGAGACACGCTGTTTTGACTGAGGCTCATGGCTCCAGGTTTGCGGTACATCCAAATCGGGACAAGATGTACCAAGATATAAGGATACAGTACTGGTGGACGGGGATGAAATGAGATATTACGGAGTTTATCTCAAAGTGTGCCACGTGTCATCTTGTGAAGGTGGATCACCGGAGACCGTCAGGGATGTTGAAGCCGCTTGAGATCCCGATATCAAAATGGGAGAGCATCTCTATTGATTTCATTACGGGGTTGCCTATCTCACAGAGGGATCACGATTCTATATGGTCATAGTAGATCGTTTAACTAAGCTGGCCCACTTTTTGCCTATTCATACGGACTTTGAGACTATGAAGTATGCAAGACTGTTCGTAGTGGAGATAGTCATGTTGCATGGGGTCCTGATCAATATAGTGATCGATAGGGAAAAGATTTTTATGTCGCATTTTTGGAAGAGCCTCCAGGAGGCTATGAGCACTGAGTTGAGGTTGAGCACCGCCTATCACCACCAGACAGATGGGAAAATGGAGAGGCTGAATCAGATGCTCGAAGACATGCTATGAATGTGTATTCTTGATTTTGGGGGAGGTTGGGAGTAGTACTTTCCATTGGTAGAGTTTGCATATAGCAACTCGTACCAATTTACTATTGGCATGGCCCCATTTGAGGTGTTCTTCGGGAGACCTTATCTCGCTCCATCTTATTGGTTGGAGGTGGGGGAGAATAAATTATTGGGGCTGAAGATGATTCAGGACACTTCCACCAAAATTGAGTTAATTCGGGGTCGTATTCGTATAGCCCAAGATAGACAAAAGAGCTACGCGGATGTGAATCGAATACATGTGGAGTTAGAGATTAGGGATTAAGTATTAGTGAGGGAATCCCCTATGAAAGAGGAGATGAGATTTATCAAAAAGGGAAATTAGCACCAAGGTATGTGGGCCCGTTCCCCATCATTGAGAGAGTTTGGATCAGTAGCGTAACGTTTAGGTTGCCAGATCACTATCAGCATGTCCGCAATGAGTTTCATGCATGTAGCGTCATTGAAGAAATATAAGAGGATTCTGAGGGCATTTTGGCATATCCCACTTGAGGAGATAGACTTGTAACCTGATATTTCCTATGAGGAGAGACCAGTAGCTATCTTAGATCGCAGTGAGCGCAAGTTACGATCTAAAGTTGTACCGCTAGTCTAGGTTCAGTGGGGTCATCATAGCATCGACGAGTCCACTTGGGATCATGAGGAGGACATGCGGGAGCAGTATCCAGAGCAATTTACTGCAGGTACGTCCGAATTTTGGGGATAAAATTCCCTTGTAAGGGGGGAAGTATATAACACCTTGTAAATTATGGGCATTTCATTTTAATTAATTAATTCGATAATTGGTAAATTACTTGTGTCGTAAATTGATAAGAATGAATTAATTGTGTTATTTAAAAGTGAGTGAATTTAAATTAGTTAATGAGTGAAAGTAAACTTTTAAAAATAATTATCCGATGGCGATTTTGAGCACACGGTTGAGTTCGGTAGGGTCGAAATAGTTCGAAATGGGTGGCCATAGGTATATATTGGGTTTCGAGACTTTTCTAGACACATATGAGCTCCCAGTTAAGTGTTTAGGCCCTTTTTAGAAGGCCCACCCCAAAATGGGATTAGAGTTAATAACCCTAATTGTGACTTTAAGTCATTTTAGAAGACTAAAATTGGGGAGAGCCTTAGAGAAGAAGAACTAGAAGAGAATTTAGAGATTTTGGGAGATTACTTAAAGAACAAGAGAAAATCCTTGAATCCAACCCAACCTCTTTATCCAAGGGACTTGATTCTACAAACCTAAGGCAAGTGGTTTAACTTGCATTTGTTGAATTGCATTTTCCTATTCATATTAAAGAAGGTGGGAATCAATTAATATGTTAGGGTTGAATATAATTAGAAATTTGGGGATTTCATGTTTGGGATTTATAAATCTATGGATGTAAGGATATATTTTCATAGGTCCGTTATCAATTTATTATGTCATATACCGCTATACCGTCAAAGAGCATCTAAGAGACATCTACATCAAAGATGGATCCGAATTACTCAAGTTCTTCATAATTTAAAGACTCCGCGAAGTTTACTTTCGTAAGGTTATGTTTTAAATATCTTAACTTTTCACTTAGAGCTTTTGGGATATTTTTTACAAAATTTTTTTCTAAAGATTTTGTTTCGAACACCCTTTCGTAGAAAAATCATAACTAATTCATAAAAATTCAGAATGATACGAAACTAGCGGCCACGTGTTTGAATCGAAATTTTCTACAGGCCCGCGTGGAATCTCGATTACCTGCAATTGTCGTTCGAACGACATGGCTTGTCGTTAGATGTCGTTCGAACAAGCTCGAATTTCGAGGCGGTGTGTTTTTATATAAATACTCATTAAATGAGTCTGTTTTCATTAAGAAGTCCATACGTTTTCCAGAACAAAAACTCTGCTAAAGAAGAATCCTTTTTGGCTTCTTCCTTTAGGGTTTTAATCCCTTTTTGTTTTCAATTCACAAAACTCCCATCTTGCTTTAGTGAATTGTTTTGTTGTTGAAGGACACACCTTGCTACTATTTATCTTTATGGGGAGAACTCTACAATCGGACAATTGCGTGCTATTGTGGAGGGAGTCCTTATAAAGTTCACATCTTGTGGAGAAGTCGTTTCTCTTCTTCACTGCTGCCCTCCTGGAAAGGGAAAGTTCCAGTCGAGACATCGAAACCGACACCCGCGGGTATTTCGTATGTCACACATATTTCATTGTAATCCGTGTAAGCCATTTTCTTACAAATTATAGTGAAATAAAAGGTTTTGCCTCTTTGGGGGATTTTTCCTGAAATTGATTGTTTTATCCCGCATGCTTTATGCTATTGGATAAATCATGTAGATGCATGTTTTAGGATTTAACTAAAATTTGGGATTAATTAAAATTGGATTTTATTTGAGAAGTCGCAATATTTCCGCTGTAGCGATTATACAAATTGGTATCGGAGCTTATTTAAGCGATCACCATTCTACAAATTGGTATCAGAGCCTGTTGCACTAAGTTATTGTGTTTTGATCCTGATTTTTGCACAAAAATGGCTTTTGATGGTTTTGATGATCTTCGATGTCAAATTTTTGAAAAAGTTAATTGGAAAATTCACACGAACTCTTATTTTAAATCAGCTGTTGAAAACGAATCTGAGAGGTGTCCTTGTTGTGAGGGTGTTGGTCACACGTTAGATGAATGTACCACAAATTTAAAGAAGAAATTGAATAAACCGATTTCTCATGTTTCTACCCTTAGTGATAGTGATTCGGAAGAAGAAGTCTTTTATGCTTCTAGGCGAGAGCTTCCCATCCGTGTGATTAGTGATGAGTGTGAGGGTGAAAAGGGTGAGGAGGAAGAAGAAAAATTGAGTGAGTTGTAAGTTGCCTACAATAATTTGTATTTTGAATGTTTAAAGACAAAAAAGGCAAACTTGAAACTTGAAGCTCAATTAAAAGAGTTTGCCTTAAAAAATAATGATGTTTTAGTTGAAGAACTTAGGGCACGTGAGAAAATTTTGAAAGAGAAGCTTGAGTACGTTGAGGGTGAGAGAGATAGTCTTAGAGGGTTGATGGAGACTATGAAAAAGGAGCTTTTAGAGTTTGAGGATTCTAGACGTGTACTTGAATCTAGGATAGGTGAACTTGAGGTGAAATTGAAAGATTCAAGTAAAGTGAAATTTGATTCGGAGTCTAGGTCTGAAAAACTTGATAAGATTTTAGGCACCGTCGAGATAGAAAAGGATTGGGGTGGGATTGGTCTTGAAAAACATGTTGCACCCATTCCCACACGTGTGAGAGAGCCTCCTAGGATCGTTAAGAAAGAGACACCTAAGGTTGTTAGGAAAGAGCCCCCTAAGAACATCGTGAGAGAACCTCCTAGGATCACTAGGAGAGACCCACCTAGGCAAATTCGGAGAGAGCAATCGAGAAATATGAGGAGAGGGCCACCATTAGGTAACACACACCGCCCGATTTACACTTGCACACATTGCGGTAGGCAAGGTCATCTTAGGAGATTTTGTTACAAGCTTTTAAATGAACCTAGGAAGGTTAATAGAAGAATAAATTCGATTCCCCACACCCCCACACCTCGTTACACATCGATTTGGGTCAGGAAATCGGATTTAGAGGCTTATGGTTTACTTGTCCACGATTCCCATTTGCTTGCACGTGATTCCCCCCATGTGAAATCTTTTGGTTGATTGTGTTCGATGTTCGTCATACACTAGCGTCACATCATGGTATATTCTTTCTAGTGTTATGACTCACTTTGACGTAGTGTACATTGACTTATTTGTTGCATTTGTGTGTTTCGCTACTGTTTTAGCACTGTTTGCCCCTTTCAGGTACTGTTTTCATGAAATTTTTGCACTGCGCAAAACTGTATGATTTTTTGGGAATACTGGGAATATTTATTTTCTCGTTCGAGCGAGAATTGTACGTCGTTTGAGCGACATCACTTCTCGCGTGAAGTTGCTTCTCACGACATGCCCTTGTCGTTTGAGCGACAAAGCGATATTGTTTGAGCAACCTGTTTAAAAATTCTATTTTTTCTTCCCTTTTGATTCCAGTACCCGGTGTTCATATGCTTAGATTTTTGGTACTGATGGGTTTGCTTTTGGTCGTTTATATGCAGTTATTCTTGGTATCCATGCTTAATTTATAACACTGCATTACTCATTTATCACATATGCGTTCATTGTGGATTCTCTTGTTTGCTAGCATAGGATGTTGTGCATATCGATATTGTATGCCTATTTCTAGTTGTATCATTTTGTAGTTATATTTTTTTTGTTTGAAAATTTTGAAAAAAAATACAAAAAGATTTTATTTTGATAAAAATTTTAAAAATCCAAAAAGATTTTTGTATTTTGTCTACACCGTTTATGGATAGACACTTGGATGACTGAGTCACAATTTCATTCCATTTATCCATGTGACTATTTGATAGTGTTTTGAGACAATAGGTCAATTCATCCATGTGCTTTATAATGTTTGGAGTCATTAAGATGTAATTAAGTGTTGATTCCTACATGTTTGATTCATAGTTTCCTTTATTGTACACATGTACGGATTTGTTTGATTATTGTTCTTGACTTATCACATGTTGGTTGGATGTTTTCATCTCAATCCTGTCCTTAAAATGAACCAAGTGCAATAATACGAGAGTAATAAAAGTAGTGCATGTAAAAACCATTGCCCGTGAGGAATTAATTGTTTAGTTTAGAAAAAATGATGAGTGAACACGGGAAAGGGCTACGAGTGAATAATAATCACGTCGTGAAAGCCACCGTTTGAAAAGAGCCCACACAAAAAATTAAGGCTATAAAAAGATGAAATATGCCAAAAATTTGGGCCAATAGGTTTTCTCTAAGTTGAGAATTTAGTACCTCTTCAGTTATAAAGAATTGCATTATTATATATAAGGGATTTTTGGATTGATTTATCAATGGGTTTGCACGTCCTTTGAAAAGTTCTCAAAATGGCACTAAATATTTTTGGACGTTATTGGTGTGGAAATCATTTAGACTTTGATTTGTTGATTTGATTAAGACGATGTCATTTAAATTCAATAAATTTTTACACCTAAGGATTCTTTTGATGTTCATTCGTTAGGGGTACACGTATCCCACTTAAGGAGATAGACTTGTAACCTGATATTTCCTATGAGGAGAGACCAGTAGCTATCTTAGATCGCAGTGAGCGCAAGTTACGATCTAAAGTTGTACCGCTAGTCTAGGTTCAGTGGGGTCATCATAGCATCGACGAGTCCACTTGGGATCATGAGGAGGACATGCGGGAGCAGTATCCAGAGCAATTTATTGCAGGTATGTCCGAATTTTGGGGACAAAATTCCCTTGTAAGGGGGGAAGTATGTAACACCTTGTAAATTATGGGCATTTCATTTTAATTAATTAATTCGATTATTGGTAAATTACTTGTGTCGCAAATTGATAAGAATGAATTAATTGTGTTATTTAAAAGTGACTGAATTTAAATTAGTTAATGAGTGAAAGTAAACTTTTAAAAATAATTATCCGATGGCGATTTTAAGCACACGGTTGAGTTCGGTAGGGTCGAAATAGTTCGAAATGAGTGGCTATAGGTATATATTGGGTTTCGATACTTTTCTAGACACATATGAGCTCCCAGTTAAGTGTTTAGGCCCTTTTTAGAAGGCCCACCCCAAAATGGGATTAGAGTTAATAACCCTAATTGTGACTTTAAGTCATTTTAGAAGACTAAAATTGGGGAGAGCCTTAGAGGAGAAGAACTAGAAGAGAATTTAGAGATTTTCGGAGATTACTTAAAGAACAAGAGAAAATCCTTGAATCCAACCCAACCTCTTTATCCAAGGGACTTGATTCTACAAACCTAAGGCAAGTGGTTTAACTTGCATTTGTTGAATTGCATTTTCCTATTCATATTAAAGAAGGTGGGAATCAATTAATATGTTAGGGTTGAATCTAATTAGAAATTTGGGGATTTCATGTTTGGGATTTATAAATCTATGGATGTAAGGATATATTTTCATAGGTCCGTTATCAATTTATTATGTCATATACCGCTATACCGTCAAAGAGCATCTAAGAGACATCTACATCAAAGATGGATCCGAATTACTCAAGTTCTTTATCATTTAAAGACTCCTTGAAGTTTACTTTCGTAAGGTTATGTTTTACCTATCTTAACTTTTCACTTAGAGCTTTTGGGATATTTTTTACAAAATTTTTTTCTAAAGATTTTGTTTTCGGACAACTTTTCGTAGAAAAATCATAACTAATTCATAAAAAGTCAGAATGATACGAAACTGGCGGCCACGTGTTTGAATCGAAATTTTCTACAGGCCCGCGTGGAATCTCGATTACCTGCAATTGTCGTTCGAACGACATAGCTTGTCGTTAGATGTCGTTTGAACAAGATCGAATTTCGAGGCGGTGTGTTTTTATATAAATACTCATTAAATGAGTCTGTTTTCATTAAGAAGTCCATACGTTTTCCAGAACAAAAACTCTGCTAAAGAAGAATCCTTTTTGGCTTCTTCCTTTAGGGTTTTAATCCCTTTTTATTTTCAATTCACAAAACTCCCATCTTGCTTTAGTGAATTGTTTTATTGTTGAAGGACACACCTTGCTATTGTTTATCTTTATGGGGAGAACTATACAATCGGACAATTGCATGCTATTGTGGAGGGAGTCCTTATAAAGTTCACATCTTGTGGAGAAGTCGTTTCTCTTCTTCACTGCTGCCCTCCTGGAAAGGGAAAGTTCCAGTCGAGACATCGAAACCGACACCCGCGGGTATTTTGTATGTCACACTTATTTCATTGTAATCCGTGTAAGCCGTTTTCTTACAAATTATAGTGAAATAAAAGGTTTTGCCCCTTTGGGGGATTTTTCCTGAAATTGTTTGTTTTATCCCGCATGCTTTATGCTATTGGATAAATCATGTAGATGCATGTTTTAGGATTTAACTAAAATTTGGGATTAATTAAAATTGGATTTTATTTGAGAAGTCGTAATATTTCCGCTGTAGCGATTATACAAATTGGTATCAGAGCTTATTTAAGCGATCACCATTCTACAAATTGGTATCAGAGCCTGTTGCACTAAGTTATTGTGTTTTGATCCTGATTTTTGCACAAAAAAGGATTTTGATGGTTTTGATGATCTTCGATGTCAAATTTTTGAAAACGTTAATTGGAAAATTCACACGAACTCTTATTTTAAATCATCTGTTGAAAACGAATCTGAGAGGTGTCCTTGTTGTGAGGGTGTTGGTCACACGTTAGATGAATGTACCACAAATTTAAAGAAGAAATTGAATAAACCGATTTCTCATGTTTCTACCCTTAGTGATATTGATTCGGAAGAAGAAGTATTTTATGCTTCTAGGCGAGAGCTTCCCATCCGTGTGATTAGTGATGAGTGTGAGGGTGAAAAGGGTGAGGAGGAAGAAGAAGAATTGAGTGAGTTGCAGGTTGCCTACAATAATTTGTATTTTGAATGTTTAAAGACAAAAAAGGCAAACTTGAAACTTGAAGCTCAATTAAAAGAGTTTGCCTTAAAAAATAATGATGTTTTAGTTGAAGAACTTAGGGCACGTGAGAAAATTTTGAAAGAGAAGCTTGAGTACGTTGAGGGTGAGAGAGATAGTCTTAGAGGGTTGATGGAGACTATGAAAAAAGAGCTTTTAGAGTTTGAGGATTCTAAACGTGTAGTTGAATCTAGGATAGGTGAACTTGAGGTGAAATTGAAAGATTCAAGTAAAGTGAAATTTGATTCGGAGTCTAGGTCTGAAAAACTTGATAAGATTTTAGGCACCGTCGAGATAGAAAAGGATTGGGGTGGGATTGGTCTTGAAAAACATGTTGCACCCATTCCCACACGTGTGAGAGAGCCTCCTAGGATTGTTAAGAAAGAGACACCTAAGGTTGTTAGGAAAGAGCCCCCTAAGAACATCGTGAGAGAACCTCCTAGGATTATTAGGAGAGACCCACCTAGGCAAATTCGGAGAGAGCAATCGAGAAATATGAGGAGAGGGCCACCATTAGGTAAAACACACCGCCCGATTTACACTTGCACACATTGCGGTAGGCAAGGTCATCTTAGGAGATTTTGTTACAAGCTTTTAAATGAACCTAGGAAGGTTAATAGAAGAATAAATTCGATTCCCCACACCCCCACACCTCGTTACACATCGATTTGGGTCAGGAAATCGGATTTAGAGGCTTATGGTTTACTTGTCCACGATTCCCATTTGCTTGCAGGTGATTCACCCCATGTGAAATCTTTTGGTTGATTGTGTTCGATGTTAGTCATACACTAGCTTCACATCATGGTATATTCTTTCCAGTGTTATGACTCACTTTGACGTAGCGTACATTGACTTATTTGTTGCATTTGTGTGTTTCGCTACTGTTTTAGCACTGTTTGCCCCTTTTCGGTACTGTTTTCATGAAATTTTTGCACTGGGCAAAACTGTATGATTTTTTGGGAATACTGGGAATATTTATTTTCTCGTTCGAGCGAGAACTGTACGTCATTTGAGCGACATCACTTCTCGCGTGAAGATGCTTCTCGCGACATGCCCTTGTCGTTTGAGTGACAAAGCAATATTGTTTGAGCAACCTGTTTAAAAATTCTACTTTTTCTTCCCTTTTGATTCCAGTACCCGGTGTTCATATGCTTAGATTTTTGGTACTGATGGGTTTGCTTCTGGTCGTTTATATGCAGTTATTCTTGGTATCCATGCTTAATTTATAACACTGCATTACTCATTTATCACATATGCGTTCATTGTGGATTCTCTTGTTTGCTAGCATAGGATGTTGTGCATATCGATATTGTATGCCTATTGCTAGTTGTATCATTTTGTAGTTATATTTTTTTTGTTTGAAAACTTTGAAAAAAAATACAAAAATATTTTATTTTGATAAAAATTTTAAAAATCCAAAAAGATTTTTGTATTTTATCAACACCGTTTATGGATAGACACTTGGATAACCGAGTCACAATTTCATTCCATTTATCCATGTGACTATTTGATAGTGTTTTGAGACAATAGGTCAATTCATCCATGTGCTTTATAATGTTTGGAGTCATTAAGATGTAATTACGTGTTGATTCCTACATGTTTGATTCATAGTTTCCTTTATTGCACACATGTACGGATTTGTTTGATTATTGTTCTTGACTTATCACATGTTGGTTGGATGTTTTCATCTCAATCCTGTCCTTAAAATGAACCAAGTGCAATAATACGAGAGTAATAAAAGTAGTGCATGTAAAAACCATTGCCCGTGAGGAATTAATTGTTTAGTTTAGAAAAAATGATGAGTGAACACGGGAAAGGGCTGCGAGTGAATAATAATCACGTCGTGAAAGCCACCGTTTGAAAAGAGCCCACACAAAAAATTAAGGCTATAAAAAGATGAAATATGCCAAAAATTTGGGCCAATAGGTTTTCTCTAAGTTGAGAATTTAGTACCTCTTCAGTTATAAAGAATTGCATTATTATATATAAGGGAGTTTTAGATGGATTTATCAATGGGTTTGCACGTCCTTTGAAAAGTTCTCAAAATGGCACTAAATAGTTTTGGACGTTATTGGTGTGGAAATCATTTAGACTTTGATTTGTTGATTTGATTAAGACGATGTCATTTAAATTCAATAAATTTTTACACCTAAGGATTCTTTTGATGTTCATTCGTTAGGGGTACACGTATCCCACTTGAGGAGATAGACTTGTAACCTGATATTTCCTATGAGGAGAGACCAGTAGCTCTCTTAGATCGCAGTGAGCACAAGTTACGATCTAAAGTTGTACCGCTAGTCTAGGTTCAGTGGGGTCATCATAGCATCGACGAGTCCACTTGGGATCATGAGGAGGACATGCGGGAGCAGTATCCAGAGCAATTTACTGCAGGTATGTTCGAATTTCGGGGACAAAATTCCCTTGTAAGGGGGGAAGTATGTAACACCTTGTAATTTATGGGCATTTCATTTTAATTAATTAATTCGATAATTGGTAAATTACTTGTGTTGTAAATTGATAAGAATGAATTAATTGTGTTATTTAAAAGTGACTGAATTTAAATTAGTTAATGAGTGAAAGTAAACTTTTAAAAATAATTATCCGATGGCGATTTTGAGCACACGGTTGAGTTCGGTAGGGTCAAAATAGTTCGAAATGAGTGGCCATAGGTATATATTGGGTTTCGAGACTTTTCTAGACACATATGAGCTCCCAGTTAAGTGTTTAGGCCCTTTTTAGAAGGCCCACCCCAAAATGGGATTAGAGTTAATAACCCTAATTATGACTTTAAGTCATTTTAGAAGACTAAAATTGGGGAGAGCCTTAGAGGAGAAGAACTAGAAGAGAATTTAGAGATTTTCGGAGATTACTTAAAGAACAAGAGAAAATCCTTGAATCCAACCCAACCTCTTTATCCAAGGGACTTGATTCTACAAACCTAAGGCAAGTGGTTTAACTTGCATTTGTTGAATTGCATTTTCCTATTCATATTAAAGAAGGTGGGAATCAATTAATATGTTAGGGTTGAATCTAATTAGAAATTTGGGGATTTCATGTTTGGGATTTATAAATCTATGGATGTAAGGATATATTTTCATAGGTCCGTTATCAATTTATTATGTCATATACCGCTATACCGTCAAAGAGCATCTAAGAGACATCTACATCAAAGATGGATCCGAATTACTCAAGTTCTTCATCATTTAAAGACTCTGCGAAGTTTACTTTCGTAAGGTTATGTTTTAAATATCTTAACTTTTCACTTAGAGCTTTTGGGATATTTTTTACAAAATTTTTTTCTAAAGATTTTGTTTTCGGACACCTTTTCGTATAAAAATCATAACTAATTCATAAAAAGTCAGAATGATACGAAACTGGCGGCCACGTGTTTGAATCGAAATTTTCTACAGGCCCGCGTGGAATCTCGATTACCTGCAATTGTCGTTCGAATGACATAGCTTGTCGTTAGATGTCGTTCGAACAAGCTCGAATTTCGAGACGGTGTGTTTTTATATAAATACTCATTAAATGAGTCTGTTTTCATTAAGAAGTCCATACGTTTTCCAGAACAAAAACTCTGCTAAAGAAGAATCCTTTTTGGCTTCTTCCTTTAGGGTTTTAATCCCTTTTTGTTTTCAATTCACAAAACTCCCATCTTGCTTTAGTGAATTGTTTTGTTGTTGAAGGACACACCTTGCTACTGTTTATCTTTATGGGGAGAACTCTACAATCGGACAATTGCGTGCTATTGTGGAGGGAGTCCTTATAAAGTTCACATCTTGTGGAGAAGTCGTTTCACTTCTTCACTGCTGCCCTCCTGGAAAGGGAAAGTTCCAGTCGAGACATCGAAACCGACACCCGCGGGTATTTCGTATGTCACACTTATTTCATTGTAATCCGTGTAAGCCATTTTCTTACAAATTATAGTGAAATAAAAGGTTTTGCCCCTTTGGGGGATTTTTCCTGAAATTGTTTGTTTTATCCCGCATGCTTTATGCTATTGGATAAATCATGTAGATGCATGTTTTAGGATTTAACTAAAATTTGGGATTAATTAAAATTGGATTTTATTTGAGAAGTCGTAATATTTCCGCTGTAGCGATTATACAAATTGGTATCAGAGCTTATTTAAGCGATCACCATTCTACAAATTGGTATCAGAGCCTGTTGCACTAAGTTATTGTGTTTTGATCCTGATTTTTGCACAAAAATGGCTTTTGATGGTTTTGATGATCTTCGATGTCAAATTTTTGAAAAAGTTAATTGGAAAATTCACACGAACTCTTATTTTAAATCATCTGTTGAAAACGAATTTGAGAGGTGTCCTTGTTGTGAGGGTGTTGGTCACACGTTAGATGAATGTACCACAAATTTAAAGAAGAAATTGAATAAACCGATTTATCATGTTTCTACCCTTAGTGATAGTGATTCGGAAGAAGAAGTCTTTTATGCTTCTAGGCGAGAGCTTTCCATCCGTGTGATTAGTGATGAGTGTGAGGATGAAAAGGGTGAGGAGGAAGAAGAAGAATTGAGTGAGTTGCAAGTTGCCTACAATAATTTGTATTTTGAATGTTTAAATACAAAAAAGGCAAACTTGAAACTTGAAGCTCAATTAAAAGAGTTTGCCTTAAAAAATAATGATGTTTTAGTTGAAGAACTTAGGGCACATGAGAAAATTTTGAAAGAGAAGCTTGAGTATGTTGAGGGTGAGAGAGATAGTCTTAGAGGGTTGATGGAGACTATGAAAAAGGAGTTTTTAGAGTTTGAGGATTCTAGACGTGTACTTGAATCTAGGATAGGTGAACTTGAGGTGAAATTGAAAGATTCAAGTAAAGTGAAATTTGATTCGGAGTCTAGGTCTGAAAAACTTGATAAGATTTTAGGCACCGTCGAGATAGAAAAGGATTGGGGTGGGATTGGTCTTGAAAAACATGTTGCACCCATTCCCACACGTGTGAGAGAGCCTCCTAGGATTGTTAAGAAAGAGACACCTAAGGTTGTTAGGAAAGAGCCCCCTAAGAACATCGTGAGAGAACCTCCTAGGATCATTAGGAGAGACCCACCTAGGCAAATTCAGAGAGAGCAATCGAGAAATATGAGGAGAGGGCCACCATTAGGTAACACACACCGCCCGATTTACACTTGCACACATTGCGGTAGGCAAGGTCATCTTAGGAGATTTTGTTACAAGCTTTTAAATGAACCTAGGAAGGTTAATAGAAGAATAAATTCGATTCCCCACACCCCCACACCTCGTTACACATCGATTTGGGTCTGGAAATCGGATTTAGTGGCTTATGGTTTACTTGTTCACGATTCCCATTTGCTTGCACGTGATTCACCCCATGTGAAATCTTTTGGTTGATTGTGTTCGATGTTCGTCATACACTAGCGTCACATCATGGTATATTCTTTCTAGTGTTATGACTCACTTTGACGTAGCGTACATTGACTTATTTGTTGCATTTGTGTGTTTCGCTACTGTTTTAGCACTGTTTGCCCCTTTCAGGTACTGTTTTCATGAAATTTTTGCACTGGGCAAAACTGTATGATTTTTTGGGAATACTGGGAATATTTATTTTCTCGTTCGAGCGAGAACTGTACGTCGTTTGAGCGACATCACTTCTCGCGTGAAGTTGCTTCTCGCGACATGCCCTTGTCGTTTGAGCGACAAAGCGATATTGTTTGAGCAACCTGTTTAAAAATTCTACTTTTTCTTCCCTTTTGATTCCAGTACCCGGTGTTCATATGCTTAGATTTTTGGTACTGATGGGTTTGCTTCTGGTCGTTTATATGCAGTTATTCTTGGTATCCATGCTTAATTTATAACACTGCATTACTCATTTATCACATATGCGTTCATTGTGGATTCTCTTGTTTGCTAGCATAGGATGTTGTGCATATCGATATTGTATGCCTATTGCTAGTTGTATCATTTTGTAGTTATATTTTTTTTGTTTGAAAATTTTGAAAAAAAATACAAAAAGATTTTATTTTGATAAAAATTTTAAAAATCCAAAAAGATTTTTGTATTTTGTCAACACCGTTTATGGAGAGACACTTGGATGACCGAGTCACAATTTCATTCCATTTATCCATGTGACTATTTGATAGTGTTTTGAGACAATAGGTCAATTCATCCATGTGCTTTATAATGTTTGGAGTCATTAAGATGTAATTAAGTGTTGATTCCTACATGTTTGATTCATAGTTTCCTTTATTGCACACATGTACGGATTTGTTTGATTATTGTTCTTGACTTATCACATGTTGGTTGGATGTTTTCATCTCAATCCTGTCCTTAAAATGAACCAAGTGCAATAATACGAGAGCAATAAAAGTAGTGCATGTAAAAACCATTGCCCGTGAGGAATTAATTGTTTAGTTTAGAAAAAATGATGAGTGAACACGGGAAAGGGCTGCGAGTGAATAATAATCACGTCGTGAAAGTCACCGTTTGAAAAGAGCCCACACAAAAAAATAAGGCTATAAAAAGATGAAATATGCCAAAAATTTGGGCCAATAGGTTTTCTCTAAGTTGAGAATTTAGTACCTCTTCAGTTATAAAGAATTGCATTATTATATATAAGGGATTTTTGGATGGATTTATCAATGGGTTTGCACGTCCTTTGAAAAGTTCTCAAAATGGCACTAAATAGTTTTGGACGTTATTGGTGTGGAAATCATTTAGACTTTGATTTGTTGATTTGATTAAGACGATGTCATTTAAATTCAATAAATTTTTACACCTAAGGATTCTTTTGATGTTCATTCGTTAGGGGTACACGTATCCCACTTGAGGAGATAGACTTGTAACCTGATATTTCCTATGAGGAGAGACCAGTAGCTATCTTAGATCGCAGTGAGCGCAAGTTACGATCTAAAGTTGTACCGCTAGTCTAGGTTCAATGGGGTCATCATAGCACCGACGAGTCCACTTGGGATCATGAGGAGGACATGCGGGAGCAGTATCCAGAGGTATGTCCGAATTTCGGGGACAAAATTCCCTTGTAAGGGGGGAAGTATGTAACGCCGTGTAAATTATGGGCATTTCATTTTAATTAATTAATTCGATAATTGGTAAATTACGTGTGTCGTAAATTGATAAGAATGAATTAATTGTGTTATTTAAAAGTGACTGAATTTAAATTAGTTAATGAGTGAAAGTAAACTTTTAAAAATAATTATCCGATGGCGATTTTGAGCACACGGTTGAGTTCGGTAGGGTCGAAATAGTTCGAAATGAGTGGCCATAGGTATATATTGGGTTTCGAGACTTTTCTAGACACATATGAGCTCCCAGTTAAGTGTTTAGGCCCTTTTTAGAAGGCCCACCCCAAAATGGGATTAGAGTTAATAACCCTAATTGTGACTTTAAGTCATTTTAGAAGACTAAAATTGGGGAGAGCCTTAGAGGAGAAGAACTAGAAGAGAATTTAGAGATTTTGGGAGATAACTTAAAGAACAAGAGAAAATCCTTGAATCCAACCCAACCTCTTTATCCAAGGGACTTGATTCTACAAACCTAAGGCAAGTGGTTTAACTTGCATTTGTTGAATTGCATTTTCCTATTCATATTAAAGAAGGTGGGAATCAATTAATATGTTAGGGTTGAATCTAATTAGAAATTTGGGGATTTCATGTTTGGGATTTATAAATCTATGGATGTAAGGATATATTTTCATGGGTCCGTTATCAATTTATTATGTCATATACCGCTATACCGTCAAAGAGCATCTAAGAGACATCTACATCAAAGATGGATCCGAATTACTCAAGTTCTTCATCATTTAAAGACTCCGCGAAGTTTACTTTCGTAAGGTTATGTTTTAAATATCTTAACTTTTCACTTAGAGCTTTTGGGATATTTTTTACAAATTTTTTTTCTAAAGATTTTGTTTTCGGACACCTTTTCGTAGAAAAATCATAACTAATTCATAAAAAGTCAGAATGATACGAAACTGGCGGCCACGTGTTTGAATCGAAATTTTCTACAGGCCCGCGTGGAATCTCGATTACCTGCAATTGTCGTTCGAACGACATAGCTTGTCGTTAGATGTCGTTCGAACAAGCTCGAATTTCGAGGCTGTGTGTTTTTATATAAATACTCATTAAATGAGTCTGTTTTCATTAAGAAGTCCATACGTTTTCCAGAACAAAAACTCTGCTAAAGAAGAATCCTTTTTGGCTTCTTCCTTTAGGGTTTTAATCCCTTTTTGTTTTCAATTCACAAAACTCCCATCTTGCTTTAGTGAATTGTTTTGTTGTTGAAGGACACACCTTGCTACTGTTTATCTTTATGGGGAGAACTCTACAATCGGACAATTGCGTGCTATTATGGAGGGAGTCCTTATAAAGTTCACATCTTGTGGAGAAGTCGTTTCTCTTCTTCACTGCTGCCCTCCTGGAAAGGGAAAGTTCCAGTCGAGACATCGAAACCGACACCCGCGAGTATTTCGTATGTCACACTTATTTCATTGTAATCCGTGTAAGCCGTTTTCTTACAAATTATAGTGAAATAAAAGGTTTTTCCCCTTTGGGGGATTTTTCCTGAAATTGTTTGTTTTATCCCGCATGCTTTATGCTATTGGATAAATCATGTAGATGCATGTTTTAGGATTTAACTAAAATTTGGGATTAATTAAAATTGGATTTTATTTGAGAAGTCGTAATATTTCCGCTGTAGCGATTATACAAATTGGTATCAGAGCTTATTTAAGCGATCACCATTCTACAAATTGGTATCAGAGCCTGTTGCACTAAGTTATTGTGTTTTGATCCTGATTTTTGCACAAAAATGGCTTTTGATGGTTGTGATGATCTTCGATGTCAAATTTTTGAAAAAGTTAATTGGAAAATTCACACGAACTCTTATTTTAAATCATCGGTTGAAAACGAATCTGAGAGGTGTCCTTGTTGTGAGGGTGTTGGTCACACGTTAGATGAATGTACCACAAATTTAAAGAAGAAATTGAATAAACCGATTTCTCATGTTTCTACCCTTAGTGATAGTGATTCGGAAGAAGAAGTCTTTTATGCTTCTAGGCGAGAGCTTCCCATCCTTGTGATTAGTGATGAGTGTGAGGGTGAAAAGGGTGAGGAGGAAGGAAAAGAATTGAGTGAGTTGCAAGTTGCCTACAATAATTTGTATTTTGATTGTTTAAAGACAAAAAAGGCAAACTTGAAACTTGAAGCTCAATTAAAAGAGTTTGCCTTAAAAAATAATGATGTTTTAGTTGAAGAACTTAGGGCACGTGAGAAAATTTTGAAAGAGAAGCTTGAGTACGTTGAGGGTGAGAGAGATAGTCTTAGAGGGTTGATGGAGACTATGAAAAAGGAGTTTTTAGAGTTTGAGGATTCTAGACGTGTACTTGAATCTAGGATAGGTGAACTTGAGGTGAAATTGAAAGATTCAAGTAAAGTGAAATTTGATTCGGAGTCTAGGTATGAAAAACTTGATAAGATTTTAGGCACCGTCGAGATAGAAAAGGATTGGGGTGGGATTGGTCTTGAAAAACATGTTGCACCCATTCCCACATGTGTGAGAGAGCCTCCTAGGATTGTTAAGAAAGAGACACCTAAGGTTGTTAGGAAAGAGCCCCCTAAGAACATCGTGAGAGAACCTCCTAGGATCATTAGGAGAGACCAACCTAGGCAAATTCAGAGAGAGCAATCGAGAAATATGAGGAGAGGTCCACCATTAGGTAACACACACCGCCCGATTTACACTTGCACACATTGCGGTAGGCAAGGTCATCTTAGGAGATTTTGTTACAAGCTTTTAAATGAACCTAGGAAGGTTAATAGAAGAATAAATTCGATTCCCCACACCCCCACACCTCGTTACACATCGATTTGGATCAGGAAATCGGATTTAGAGGCTTATGGTTTACTTGTTCACGATTCCCGTTTGCTTGCACGTGATTCACCCCATGTGAAATCTTTTGGTTGATTGTGTTCGATGTTCGTCATACACTAGCGTCACATCATGGTATATTCTTTCTAGTGTTATGACTCACTTTGACGTAGCGTACATTGACTTATTTGTTGCATTTATGTGTTTCGCTACTGTTTTAGCACTGTTTGCCCGTTTCAGGTATTGTTTTCATGAAATTTTTGCACTGGGCAAAACTGTATGATTTTTTGGGAATACTGGGAATATTTATTTTCTCGTTCGAGCGAGAACTGTACGTCGTTTGAGCGACATCACTTCTCGCGTGAAGTTGCTTCTCGCGACATGCCCTTGTCGTTTGAGCAACCTATTTAAAAATTCTATTTTTTCTTCCCTTTTGATTCCAGTACCCGGTGTTCATATGCTTAGATTTTTGGTACTGATGGGTTTGCTTCTGGTCGTTTATATGCAGTTATTCTTGGTATCCATGCTTAATTTATAACACTGCATTACTCATTTATCACATATGCGTTCATTGTGGATTCTCTTGTTTGCTAGCATAGGATGTTGTGCATATCGATATTGTATGCCTATTGCTAGTTGTATCATTTTGTAGTTATATTTTTTTTGTTTGAAAATTTTGAAAAAAAATACAAAAAGATTTTATTTTGATAAAAATTTTAAAAATCCAAAAAGATTTTTGTATTTTTTCTACACCGTTTATGGATAGACACTTGGATGACCGAGTCACAATTTCATTCCATTTATCCATGTGACTATTTGATAGTGTTTTGTGACAATAGGTCAATTCATCCATGTGCTTTATAATGTTTGGAGTCATTAAGATATAATTAAGTGTTGATTCCTACATGTTTGATTCATAGTTTCCTTTATTGCACACATGTACGGATTTGTTTGATTATTGTTCTTGACTTATCACATGTTGGTTGGATGTTTTCATCTCAATCCTGTCCTTAAAATGAACCAAGTGCAATAATACGAGAGTAATAAAAGTAGTGCATGTAAAAACCATTGCCCGTGAGGAATTAATTGTTTAGTTTAGAAAAAATGATGAGTGAACACGGGAAAGGGCTGCGAGTGAATAATAATCACGTCGTGAAAGCCACCGTTTGAAAAGAGCCCACACAAAAAATTAAGGCTATAAAAAGATGAAATATGCCAAAAATTTGGGCCAATAGGTTTTCTCTAAGTTGAGAATTTAGTACCTCTTCAGTTATAAAGAATTGCATTATTATATATAAGGGAGTTTTGGATTGATTTATCAATGGGTTTGCACGTCCTTTGAAAAGTTCTCAAAATGGCACTAAATAGTTTTGGACATTATTGGTGTGGAAATCATTTAGACTTTGATTTGTTGATTTGATTAAGACGATGTAATTTAAATTCAATAAATTTTTACACCTAAGGATTCTTTTGATGTTCATTCGTTAGGGGTACACGTATTCATCGTGCACATATGATTGATTGAGTTTATTTACCTATCGAATGTGTTCACACCCATTCGTTTCGTTTCCATGACTTGGTTGTTTGAGTTTAAATCCATGGTGTGATTTTTTTTGTATCCTATTTTTGTATGAAAAATTTGAAAAATCAAAAATAGTTTGTGAATGATTTTGGGACATACCTTTGCATGCGCATAGATTGATTCATATTTGCTATGCAATTTTATCGTGACACTCCATGTTTTGATTGTTTCTTCTTATCTGTCTATTTTGGGAAATCATAAAAAGGGGGAGAAAGAATTATCAGTTATGGGAGAGTTTTTGCATTATGGGGGAGATTTGATTATTAATGCTTTATTATTATATCAATTCAAACTCGATGCGGCTTTATCTCATGTGTGTAGGTACACAATTGAAGATTGATATGTTGCACACCCTGATGAGAAAAGCTTTGAGATTTGACGAAGATGATTGAAGAACATTTTTGAGGTCTTGCAAATTTATTCATGGGAGGGTAGATTTGTATAGGCATTTTGGTTTTTGATAATTCGGATTTTTTATGTATGTACCGGCATAGACATAGGGGGAGATTTGTAAGGACATATTTTCATAGGTCCTTTATCAATTTATTATGTCATATACCGCTACACCGTCGAAGAGCATTCAAGAAACATCTACATCAAAGACGGATCCGAATTACTCAAGTTCTTCATCATTCAAAGACTCCACGAAGTTTACTTTGGTAAGGTTATGTTTTAAATACCTTAACTTTTCACTTAGAGCTTTTGGGATATTTTTTACAAAATTTTTTTCTAAAGATTTTGTTTTCGGACACCTTCTCGTAGAAAAATCATAACTAATTCATATAAAGTCAGAATGATACGAAACTGGCGGCCACACATTCGTATCGAAATTTTCTACAGGTACACATGGAATCTCGATTGATAGGTCATTCGAACGACCTGCAATTATCGTTCGAACGACATAGCTTGTCGTTAGATGTCATTCGTACGAGCTCGAATTTCGAGGCGGTACGTTTTTATATAAATACTCATTAAATGAGTCCATTTTCATTAAGAAGTCCATACGTTTTACAAAACAAAGACTCTGCTAAAGCATAATCCTTTTTGGCTTCTTCCTTTAGGGTTTTAATCCCTTTTTGTTTTCAATTCACAAAACTCCCATCTTGCTTTAGTGAATTGTTTTGTTGTTGAAGAACACACCTTGCTACTGTTTATCTTTATGGGGAGAACTCTACAATCGGACAGTTGAATGCTATTGTGAAGGGAGTCCTTATAAAGTTCACATCTTGTGGAAAAGCCGTTTCTCTTGTTCACTGCTGCCCTCCTGGAAAGGGAAAGTTCCAGCCGAGACATCAAAACCGACACCTGCGGGTATTTCGTATGTCACACTTATTTCATTGTAATCCGTGTAAGCCGTTTTCTTACAAATTATAGTGAAATAAAAGGTTTTTCTCCTTTGGGGTATTTTTCCTGAAATTGTTTATTTTATCCCGCATGCTTTATGCTATTGGATAAATCATCTAGATGCATGTTTTAGGATTTAACTAAAATTTGAGATTAATTAAAATTGGATTTTATTTGAGAAGTCGCAATATTTTCGCTGTAGCAATTCTACAAATTGGTATCAGAGCTTATTTAAGTGATCACCATTCTACAATGGAGACGTTAAGATTTTGTGAATTTGATGCCCCAGTTTGGTGTAGATGATGTAGTTGGGTTGAGTAGATCAAATGGGTGAATTTAGGATGAATCTTGGGAGGTTTTGGGGGTGAAATATGTACATAATCGATGTTTTTACTGTTTTAATGGTGGACTAGTTTTTCCGGGCAGATTGGAGAAGAAGGAGGATACCAGGGTCGTTCAAACGACCTGGTATCTCGTTCAAATGTCATCCAGTGTTGTTCGGATGACATGTTTGGTCGCTTGAACAACCTGTTAAATTTCTGATAGTTATCCTCCCCTCCCCTGATTCAGACTTGTTATGTAAACTGTGATGAACAATTCTTGTATTTGTTGAATCTGAAATTAAGGTTATAATGTAGGGTTTGAATTTGTACAAATCACCCTTGGATTAATTAGAAGATAAATTCGATTGGAGGATTAATGTTCATTCTTTAGTGATTTGAAATCTTGTTAATTAAGTGGGGGGAACTTAATTGGATGAAATTGAATATTGAATTGGAAATTTTGAATTTTGGGCCAAGAGAGATAGTCCGGTATATTTGGTAGGGTGAAACCAATATAATGAAATTAATTAGCGTATGATTAATTGAAATTAAGTAGGATTGTAAAATTGCCTGTTTTAGGCTTGTGTAGGGATGTAGTACACCAGTATCCTGAATTTAATATATATATATATATATATATATATATATATATATATATATATATATATATATATATATATATATATATGATTTATAAATATTTGTGTGACTAAATTTTTATAGTAATGCATACCCTTTCTAGTGCTATCAGGGGAGGTTGCACGATGTGGGTTAATCCCCTTATTAGTGAATGCAGGGTGAGTATAGTCCCCAGGTCATAACTTTATAGTTTAGGAATGAGTCGTCTAAGTGTTTTAATCTCACTACTGTGGGAAACTACGGCCGCCTCCATAGCGTTTGTACATTTTTTCTGAAACGGGGAGCTAACCGTGTCAGGGTTTCGGGTAGATGAGTATACCCGATTATGATAGCATCTTAAAAACACCCGATGAGTGCCTACTCGGGAGATTCTTATATATCTACGACATGTATGTGTGAATGTTGTAGTATGATTACGTATATATGGTATAATTATATACGGGTAACTACAGGATGAGAATTATATTAATTATATAACTTGTGAGATGGTTATATGGTATTAAATGAGAATTGATTTAAATAAGTTAGTGTGATTAATAACTAAACTCACTCTGGATAGAGTATTGGGAATTAGTGGGATATATGTGACAAGACTAGTTATTGGGTAGTTTGCTTTATGGGTCATGTATAGTTATGATAGGCGTGCACATTAGTGGAGGGGTGAGGTGTACTCAAGAGAGTGTGCGGAACTAACTTAAATATGAAGATCATACTTGCAGTTTAATTTACATCATTTAAATTCACTTTCTAAATATTTTCAAATGTTTTGGGTTCTAACCCTTGCTATACAAATCTTTTCAAAACCTTTTAGGTGTCCTACCACAGGGGCGCCAGGCCTAATCTTCTTGCAGGGTGCGTGGCTGCAGTTTATTGGATGTTGCAGGATATTGTTTTAGACGCTTATCTCATTCTTCTCTAGATGGGGGCATTCTAGTTGTACTTTTGGGGTTGTTGCCTTGGCTTGTACTTTTAACATTCAGTTTGGCATGTATCAGTTACACTCTTTATACTTTTCACTTGGTGGATTGCTTGTATTGTTGATGTTATTCGGCTAACACTTTTAGTAGTTTTATGATGATTAGATTTTCCTTGTGTTGGTTATTTTGGATCCTTATATTATTTGTTGGTTTTGGATTAAGTTTCAAGATAAAGTTTTGCATCGGCTTAACTAAAGACTAGGTGGTTAGTAATTAATAATGTTGCGATAGTGATGCTAAGAATGAACCATATGTAAATCCTAATGTAATTTGATAAAGGTCTGATCAACCAAAAATTAATTAAGCACGGTGTCACATCACGAAAATCATCAAAAAGTCTTGTGACTTTAGAAATTAAGTCGTCTCTCTCTTTTCCAACCAAAATAAGCTTCTCAGACAAAGAAAGTTTATCTGCCTTTAGTTAACTCACCAATGCATCATTTTCCTTTAAGGCAACCAACTCCTTTCCAAGCGTTAACACCTTAATAGTAATATTTTTATTCCTATTTTGAATTTTCAAGAACTTGGTCTAGACCTCGAAATAGGTCGATTGGATTTCACCTTCTTCACTATCTGCATTACTGAAACCATCATCATTTTCACCGTCTTAGGAAGGCATAGACCTAGACTCAAGGACGTCATGCAAAAGATTATCATCATTAAAATGAGAGACATATTGGAGTTATTGGCATGAATATAAGTGAATGTAGTGAAGTTGCGTCTAGGAGAAGAACAACTATTTGAATCCTCTGACTCGACATCACTATAACTTAGAGTGGCATCGTAAAAAGTTTTATTTTTTACCCGTCTCTTAAGCTTCGTGGGACATTCAAACAATATGTGAACGCGACCTTCACACTTATAACATCTCTCAAAATCTTTTTTCTTAGAGTTATCATTCTTGTTTTTCCTAAAATCGCTATCATTGAAATTCTTTCCTACCTTATTATATTTATTTTTCTTAAATTTTTGTTTATTAAAATTTAAATTTTTTTTCCTTCAACTTGAGATTTTTTTTAATTTTTAAAGTGAATAGGGCCATGTCATTGGGATCTGGGGCAGACTCATCAGACCCAGATGCCTCTTCCTTCCGGGCTTTTAAGGCAATGCTCTTGTTTTTCTTTTTTATGTTTTGAGGAAAAATGTTGAGCTTGTAGGTTTGTAGATCACCAAGAAGCTCTTCCAATTTCATATTGTGAGTGTTTCCCAAATATTTTAAGATAGTCACTTTTGGGTTAAACCTCTAAGGTAAGGACCTTAAGATTTTCTTCACAACTCGAGCTTCGAGAATTATTTCTGCCAAATTAAATGACGAGTTTACAATGTCTGAGAAACGAGCATAGAATCATCAAATGTTTCACCCTCACTAATAAGGATGGTTTCAAATTGGGTAGTTATATTTTGAATCTTGGTAGATTTCACGGCATTAGTTCTTCATGCATAAGTAAGACTGTGTTCTAAGCTTCCTTATATGTTTCACACATCATAATTCGGTGAAACTCCTCGGGTGAAACAGGATGAACAAAGTATTGAGACCACGAGAATTATAGTTCCATAATTTATGTTAATCCTGGCTCCAACTCTCAATCAGTTTAGGGACAGTACGCTTTCTTACAATTGTTATGGGTGGAGTCCACCCTCTCTCATCTATCGACTTAAATTCAACTTTCATACGGGTCTTACAATACGCATAATTTGACCAGTCAAATGTCGGTATCCTACTTCTTGACTCTGTAGAAATATCTCCTAGAAAAATATGCCTAAATACCTTATAGACACCCACTCTAATACCAATTGAAAGTCTGATTTTCTATTAACGAATCAATTAATTAACCAGATACTAAAATTCCAAATAGATGTCTAAGCCATTCTAAATATGCGAGCAAAATTATTACCAATTTTAATCTTGATTAACTTAAGTATTAAGTTTTCATGCAAGATAAGCCAGGTAAAGTATCAATAGGCACAATCACACGAGAGACGATGATGTACGAGGAAAATCCAAGTGGGAAAACCTCGCACGGTCATGCCTAGACAAAATCACTATAATGAAGGTTTTACAAAATGGACATAAATGACTTGCAAAAATTGATGATCAAGATAAACAAAATTGTATTTGGATTTAGGTTTAAAAGTGTTTTTGAAAGTTGGAGGTTCACAAATGTTTTTCAGCAAAAGGAGGCTACTTAAAAATGGATGGAAAACCTAGTTTAATAGAGTGTAGCGTTAAAAAAAAGTCAAAAATTATTTTCTTGAAAAACATGAAGTTCATTCGAACGAGAATGAAAGTTCATTATAATGACTTTGCATACCTCGTTGGAATGAGAACAAAGTTCGTTCGACCAGACAAGGATTTTCATTTGAACTCCCTTCCAATGAACTTCCAACACATGGACTTCTGCTAAACAGAGATCACCCATTTGATGGTTGTTTGAAGCACCTTAGAACGAGAAAGGCTTCTCATTGGATCTCTCGTTTGAAGAAGAATGGATTCTCGATAGAACGAGAAGGCCATCTCGTTAGAACGACTGAATAAAAAATAATTTTTTTTCTTAAAAACATTTTAAATAATAAATAACCTCAGAATCCATATACAATTATGAATATTTTGGCCATAAAAAATATCATATACCTTTAATCTCGAGAAACATGTAGCGCGTCTAATCATTTTACTAAGTGTAGTCACTTGCGCTTCTCGATTCGTAGTCTTGAGTAACAGATATATAACATATTTAATCCTACGTATTTTAACCTACGGAATAAGCCAATACATCCATAAGAATCAATTGGAAATTTTCCCTAACACATTATTTCTTATTATGCTTCAAAGAACCTAACTAATACCAAGTTGCGTTTTTCAAATTGTGTACCAAATCTAATGAAATCTAATTGGGATTTGATTTTAGCAATTACTACATGATAATCAACTTCGAAAAAAATTAATTTGGAAGTAATGTACACACTCTTAATTTGGGATGAAGGGCCCATCTTCGACGATATTTTTTTCGAATTTAATATTTGTTTATCTTCTTAAAGTGGCCCATGGAGTGGATCAGATTGAGATTAATCAATATCAATATACCCATTTCATCTCGCCAATTTCAAGGTCAGGTTTTAAGTTATTATATATTTCATTTTCTATCTTCTTGTTAGTCATCACTTATCATAGGCCTTATTGTCATTGTTGTATCACTCATTTAACACATTTCTTTTTTCTTTTATTATTAAACTTTGATTCCATATTAAAATTTAATGAAAACGTAGTCTAACCTTGTTCTTAAAGTTCAATTTTATTGATTTTAAATGTAGCATAAGCTTATATATTGCAATGACACGTGTTTTGTGGTCAAGTGTAACTAGGATTAGCTTCTCTTTATCAAAATTCTATTTCCTTTTTCATATGAAGATGTTGTAGGTGTGATTCCCTCCTAAGGGTTGTCGAAGTTAATTGGGGGGGGGGGGGGGGTATTTTGATGTTAATAGTTACTTAGTTTTAGGCACTTATAATCCCTTTAACCCCTTGGTAACCCACTTATTGTACAACAATTTGAATGAGAATGAAGAGATCCCATTTCCTAAGTTTTTTATGACCCAAAATGAAAAACATTAATCGTGTACACACTTATGACATAATTATCAATGTTGTCCATTTATTTAAATTTTAAAACTTGATGTTATCTTATTCATTATATTTTGATGTCGTATATGTTATCTTATGCATTATAAATCATGTGTGCCCATTAATGTCACATTTTGAATTATTATCAAGTACTAAGACTGGAATCCAATGAAAAAGAATGAAAGTTTTGTAGCATCTATTACTTACAACTAATAAGAGATCATTTAAGATGTGGTTAATTGAATATAAGACACCATTAAGTCAATGTTTGCATGATTATGTAACATCTAACTCAATGTTGAAAATTTTAGAACGTTCACTTATCATATAAATGAGGAGCAAACTATTATAGCACCAGAAAAGGAGTTGTCATAGAACTAGAAATGTAATAGAGTGCTGATGTTCTAATTTTACCTACGAATTATGTCACATTGTTCCAGCCAATGCATCTTAACACCATCATTTACCTACTTACATTGTGAAATAATAAATCATTACGCTTCTTCCTGGGAAACAATAGTAACTCATGCATCTTAAAATCACCATTTTTTATTTTTGTATATCAAGACCATAATTTACCTACTTATTTGTGCACGCAGGTACAATTTCAAGTTTGTTAACTTGAATACTAACTTCAGTTGACATGAAGAAAACTATTAGACCGTGCATTCTTCAGTTTAAACTAAATTAGATTGATTTCACTTCTTTTTTATTCCTTGATAAATATTTGTACATGAATCAAAATTTTTCTCTGTTTTATATGTTGCCTTTGTTTTATATGTCTTGGTAACCCATTCTAGTGGGTTTTGTGTTTAATCCAAGGTCGTAAATGAGAGATGCAATCTAGAGGGATTTTTTGACAGCTGTCACATGTTATCCAAATTAATCATCTCCAATATTATATATCTAGTTCTCCATAATATATTTAACACTACCCATAAAGATTTGCAGTTTTTGGTGCATGGAATGCGTAACTTTTCTTAAACTACATATATGGATTTCATTTCTTTCGGATGCCTTAATGCATATTTGTACATGAATAAAATGATAGTAGATAAATGCAAATGCATGGAATGCAAATTTTTTCTTAGTACTCTATGGTTATCCTTGATGCATATTGATTAAACTTTACTTCCTTCTTTATTATATCTTTTTTGAGTACTCTATGATTGTCTTTTTTGTTGTGATAGTAATGAATTCCATTGCATGGAATGCAAAATATATTCCATGGTGCAGGAGAAAAGGTGTATTGTCATAAAAGTTTTATGCTTCTTGTTACACCTTTTATCAGTGTTGTTTTTCAACACCTTCATTTCACTTCATCTAGTGTACTATATCAATTTTTTTAGATTTTTGAAATTGATAACTAACATAACTACACTCTTATAAGCATTGTCACACTTTACATTGCTTCTAAATATGTGACATGCGTACCCAAGATGATAGTGATTCTTTTATGTACATATGGAGATCTATGGCAGTAAAACATCGACATAATTTGAATATATTAAATCTCATAGCCGAGGAAAGATCACTTGATAAACGACCACTAAAAACCCCAGTGGAAGACAACTTAGAGAGTCATGGGTCGACATTACACTCGATAGAGATGTTTCAACCCAATACAAGGACTCGAGTGTCATTATAGATGCAACCATAAACTACTTCTATAGAGAATGCCATAAATATTCATGGATTAACATCACTGTCAGAGACGTCACATTGCAACTCAAAGTCTCAAGTTTCTTTATTTCAAACTCCTACATGCCAGCTTTCCCAAAATATTAAGAAGATTAATAATTCATGATAAAATGTATGTCCTCCATAAAATGACTTGGTTTTAGATGGTGAGGTGCCTACAGGTATATCAAGTCAACAATGCACCTTAAATATCTCATGTGATATTACATTTCACATAATAATATTAATCTCAAATGAAGTGTTATAAACATTATGACTCACATTCAAACTTTTTACATCTTATTTAATTCCACTTCAATTTATTTAGGGACTAGCCCTTGGATTGAATAGAAATAATAAAAAGAAGATAATAGAATGTAATGAGATTTGTCAGCTAGTTTGTAGGCTTGAATGCAAATTAATGTTGCAATTAGGCTACTATACAAGGAGCGGAAATATTTTTTCACTCAAAATAATATCTTGGGACGAGATGGAAAAGGAACATCTTGAGGAGATTTGAAAGGAAGTGGCGGTAGTTTATTAATTCAATTTGATTTATTTGATTCGTTATATATGAGTTTTTTAAATTTCTAATCAATTAATTCCTTTTTTTTAATTCTTAGGAGAACACGAATGCACCAATAGGTTTTAAATTTTTTTTCTTAGAAAGGACGGGAGATTCTCGGAATAAATGGAAGCACCGAGTGAAGAAGAATCACTATGAAAAATTTCAAATGGATGAAGAGCAGTTAAAACATAGGTCCCCTGAGTTGACAAAGATCAATGGCGCACTTTGGTGAAATATTGGGGTTTAAAAAAGACAACGACATAACAACTTTAAGAAGAAGATACCTACTTTATTAATAACATGAAATTTATTATTTACTCTAACTTGTTTTTATAGGATATAGGAATAAAAAGTCTAAGAACCGTGAAGGTGCATGTGCTTACTCAAGGATAAGGTGAAGCCACATGCAAGTTTAGAATTTTGGTATTATAAATATTGGTTAATCTTAGTTTAATAGATGTTACTACATACAATGTTATTTCTTGTTAGAGGGTAGAAGAAGGAGAGCCTGTTGACAATATTAGGATGTGAAGCGTAGTACCTCATCATGAGAAGGGAAATGCAAAGTTTGAGTTAATTTTAATGTTTAAGCAAGTTGATCTTCATGAATAAACAAATGATACTCTCTCGAAATTTTTTAAAATATTAAGTTCTTTTAAAGATGATTAATAAGAAGATTTACAATTTTGATAAAGTTTTTAAAGATGATCTATAGGAATTTTTAAAAAAATTCTCCTTTATTTAAGGTAATTGACACTAAATAAACCTTATTCCAAGTGGAAATTTTTTGTAGGCGACAAATCATTGAATTCATTTTGATGGATATCTTATGCTTTAAGATTGTGGGTTTACTTTTTGGTCATCATTTTATGTTAGGAGTAGATGAGTTTTTATATATTTTTGCTAATGAGACAATGTAATATTTTAAAAACTTACTATTACTATTAATGTTTTGGTAGACACGATGTTGGACTTGTTTATTGTGTAGAGATGGATTTTAATTGTATGGACTCTAATTATAGTTGAATGCGAAATGAGTTGTTGTATTAATGACTAAGCTTATAATTAAGAAATGTTCAAATGCGTGTCAAAGATGTTATATATTGTTTTAATAGGTTATTATTTATGATTATATAAAATATTTTGTGGAATGTTAAATTCTAAATTAAACTTTAGGGATGGGTTTTATCGTCCCTAATAATATGGTGCCAAAATTTTGACATCCCACCATTTTCCTTAGGAAAGATAATAGCCATCCCAACGTATTTATTAAAAACATCTTCTTTTCCATCTCAGAAGAGTCTCATAAATAATGAGCTTTTTAGAAGACTTAGTTCCCATTGTAAAAAAAAACTTTTGAGATGGCTATTATTGTCTAAAAAACAATTTAAATCAGTTTGCCAATAAAATTCCCTTGAGCCATACCAAATACCGTCCCAAAACGTTTTTGACGTGGATAGAATACCATCTCAAAAAGAATTTTTTTGGTAGTGTAGGTCAACCCCCGATATGTACAAATAAATGCGCTACTCTCGTGCCCACACATAAAATATATGAAGGCTTATCCTTATTGACTCCTGGGATGACTTGTGCGTAATAGTTATAGTTATAGTTATAGATCGGCCCGAACCTATAACCTCAATTCTATCTATAAGGGATAATAATTACTCATTTTTGTCATAACGCATACCCAAGGCTATATGCTATAATTTATGTATATTGTCCTCACTCGTGAATACGGGTACGTCAACCTTAAGATCAGGGTAAATGACCAAGGTAAAGCCCATCTCATCACTGGTGTACCAGTCAGCATCATATTCATCCCATCAAAATACTTCCTAATACATCATCCACGATAAGTCACACACCATGGTATGCTTTACGCATAAAATATGCAAGCACATATAACCCTTCTAACTGATCAAAGCAACCAAACACACACAGACCTAACATTACGAGTTATACATCATATCACTTTGATTAGGAAGTAATACACACTTTATCCCTATACGATTCTATACATCGCTAGCCTTGGCTCCTGAGTCTCCAAATCTAGGTATTGTCTAGCCCTTTACCTACACAAGGAAACATATAGGCTTACAAGATCCAATCTCATATAACTCTAGCCCGATCTTCGTAGGATCCACATCTAGTTATTATCTCTCATTTAACTTATATAAAAACATCGATTATGCTAACTACCTTAATATAAGGTTGGTGACTTAATCTTAGTCTCCCCAAAGGATAAACGCCCTAATAACATATCGCAATAGCCATATCAAACCCAAACAATCCATTCAATTCTCTAAACTCCCAAAAAAACTCAAATACAATCCATTATACTGTTGGATTTTCAAACTAAAACCTCCCGGACACGTTAACCACTTAAAGATATTTAACCATATAAACACCAAAATAAAAACCTTAATCAAACAAACCCAACACAAAGCCCAAAACAACAATCACTAATCCAGAAACTCGACCTACACACCTTTAGTAAAATATTCATAAGAAATTCAATAAAAATCCAAAAATGTGAAACTAGCACCCATATGTTCATAATTTAATTTACTACAATTATAGGGGTTGATCGATTGATCATCAGGATCGATCTATCGATGGTACCTGTATAAGTGTCTGTTTTCTTTCTTATGGGATTAAACCCCAAAAACCTCCATTAAATCCACTCTAAGATCCTAAATTTGATCCAAACCCAACCATTTTCATATATAATTATCCTAACATAAATCCAAACTTATTTCTAACAATTATAACATGATATAAATGCTTAATTTCATATTAAACATAAGAACCATAGTTTTAGAAAATCTCTTCAATTAGCTTAGGACTCACCATGATTTATTCAATTAACCTGGAGATTTTATGAGACTAAAAATATATAATCATTTCCTAACAATTATATATCAATACCAACTCTGATTCATGATGAAATCAACAAATTTCAGATTGTGCCATTAACATGTTTATTTACACAATTGAGACAATTATGAATTAACTAATTTATTTCTCAAATCAGATTTATAATTAGATTAGGTTTATATTTCAATGACTAGAAACATTCTAACACAAAATCAAACTCTAAATAAACTTGTTTCTATTAAGATTGTGAGGATGTTATGCCGAGAACCTCCCAAGTCCTATTCTCCTCTTGAAGCTCATAATATCTAGCCTTAGGAGTCTTATACAAGTTGTAAAACATGAATAATGAAAATCCTAATGACCCACTGAGTCTCTTAATCCTGAAATTAGGCTTGGGCCGTATATAGGCCTCAACCAAATGAGCCCCAAAATACCTCCAAATGACTTAAAACATTACCCAGGCCATATACTAAACCGATAGACCTAAAACTTACTATTTTAAGTCATATACGGACCTTATACTCATCTTAAAATGATTAAAAATATAATAAACACCAACGAATTAGTTATTCCACAAATCAACATATTACTCAAAAATATCAATTATTAATTATTTATTAACTTTGGCATGACCTGACATTATAGGGACCTACTTCATGATCATTAGATCCAGTACCAAGGGATAATCCAAACAAGAAAATCCTTGATACCAAATCCTCAACCATTTCATAGTCACCCATAATACCAAGCCACTTTTAAATACTTAATTAATAATTTACCGTAAATTAATTCTGATTCGAAATATGAATCAACTATCACACAAAATTGTAAGTAATGACATCACCTGTCATAACAAGCACACCTAATTTTTTTTTAATTTACACAATTAAATAATGCACATAAAAGTACGGGGTGTTACAAAAGATAACAAATAGCAAAATTTATTTATATAGTGGTTTTAGAATGTATTTAAAATTTGGGCAATATATAATAATTTTAGTAAACTAGTCATTAGACCAAAATCTAACTATTACACACAAAGAAACTAGCTGTCATAAAATGATTGTTGTCCCCACGACAATCATACTGACGTGGGATTGTGAGACGCCTACCGCGATAAGTCCCAATATACCCAATGCCTTAGAGCTGCTTCTGGTTTTTGGTTGAGCAAAATAGCATCCCGGCATAAAACATATTTTTTCCATAAACCCCATAATCTTGAACTTCATGATTTTTATATATACTCGTAAAGAAGGAGATAAAAAAAATTCATCAGTACATACCTTTGAAACTTGTATAGATCAAAATATAATCTTGAGCATGTTTCTTGATCACGAACGTGGAAATTGGTTTATCTATCTTGGAATTGTTCACACACTTTAATGTGTTTTCCCTAATATAAATAATTGATGAAAACTATGCACTACTAATAGGTAACGATGATTTTCTCTTAATTATATTTTAATTGTACTTATCATAAAAGTAGAAATATAATAGGAAGTCAACCCTTTTTAAACACAATCACATTAATTCCATGACTCTGAATTTAACAATGATAATAAATCTTAATCTAATTAGGATTATAATACCATATTAAATTAGGTCTTTTATGTGGACCACATAATAAATGGATAAACATAAAGACATGTAGTAATTCAATTTTATTATATTTTCTAAAAAACTAATATTCCTGATAATTCTCACTTGATGCATATAACAATTTTACACGGCTTTAGTTTAATAACCATAAGATGCGAAATAAACATTGAATTACTCTTTTTATTTGGTTCTTTGTAAACACATTAATCAAATAAAAACATCAACATGAGTCATAACGGGTCTATGATATAAACAACATAGTATTTTCAACATACTACAAGATTAATGTTTTATTCATATATGTGTATAATAAGGTTTATCCATAATAGCCAAACAATATCTTATTAACAATGTAATTGTGTTATCATTCATCATATCACATACATATATATAGTTGAAAAGGAACTATACATAAAATACAAAAACTTCTTCAAATGGGATCCAAATGTCATATAAATAAACACTTAGCAATCCAAAATAATAATACTCTATTGGATAACTCAATACAATTATCTTCAGCACGCTTCATGAATGTCCTTGATGATAGTCGTTTTATGAATGGGTATGTGTTGTTACACTTGTATTAATGTGATTAATTCACACTCGGTGTTTTTGAATATATTTTTTAACAGAAAGGTATTCCAGTTCAATGCAATTTGATCCTTTAGAATACATGTTATTTCTTGGAAAATAAAATTATAGTGGCATGATCATAATATAGTTTTAGTGCCTAAAAGATCATATTCACGTCTTTAAGTCTTGAAATGAAATTCTGCATCCATAATCCATAAACTGTAGACTCCAAGCATACCCACATATCATTTTTATAATAGATAAAATAATAATGAATTGTTTCGCAGTCAACTCAACAAAGATTTTTCCTAAGTATTTGGGGTCTCCTATTTTTTAACTCCCTTTGTTTAATGGAATGTCCTCAGTTAAACCACATAATAACATGATATTTTTAACAAATGTCATGTATTTTCATAGGTTTTATGTGCATTTTATTTCCTCAATGTAATTTTATCTTGTTTCAGTGTGGGTGTGAGTGAGGTAGTATGTGATTATATGTTATCCTTGTGGAATTAGGAGATGTTGAATTTTTGTGTTGGTTGGGGTTTTGAGCTAATGGGAAACTTATTTGGGTTGGTGATAGAGGCCATAGAATGCACGGGCGAGTTAAGAATTACTTAGGGTAAAAGTTAGGGGTTTAAAATAGGTGGAATTGTATTTTCAAGTGGAACATGGATGCAAAATTGAACAGGTCACACCTTGGATGCGAACAATCTATCGGCTATATAGGCCTATAGATATGGGTGTCTAGCCATACCTAGTCGTTCTATCAACATGGGTGCATGTTTTGGGTACAATCAATGTCTAAAACTCGCATGCGATGCTAATGAAACCTTATTTCGACTTGAATATCTCAAAAACCCAAGTGCCTCTTTTGATAAACCTCTATAGCCTCTTATAACTCGAAGCTTAGATTTAGAGCCATTCAAAGGGGGTTTTTATTAGAGAAAAATGTGCTTAGGACTTTTAAAGGAAATAATTTCATTTACATTTCCCTTTAGTTCGAAATGATTATGGTATTATATCAACCTAATTCTAATTCTTAAATCTTATTATAAAAATGATTTGCAATTAATAAATTATTATATTATTCTCTTGATTATGATAATAACACGTGTAATCTAAAACCCTAATTGTTAATTAATTTTAATGAATATTAGTGGGGGGTTATGTATATAGATAAATACTTGAGTATAATTGAGGGGAGAATTGTTAATTCATTCATATAAATTCTTTGAATTTTTGATTATTTTGATAAAAATAATCCCTTTGGTGGACATGAACAATAACATGATTGTTTTAGTTTTGAGATATGAATTCTTATCATTGTATGTTGTCTAAAACTTTTGAACTCTTGCGCTATGACCGAGGGTGTATATATAAAAAACATAGGAGTGAAGAATAAACTTATAAAATAGGTAATTATGGGGGTATTGTATTAAATATGTCGAATTATGAATTCCTTTCATGTTGGGACATATATGTGGGGTGGGGCACTTAGATGTCATGTGTGTATGGGTAATATAAGGGAATTATCAATTTTCAAGATTTGGTAATGGTAATCATGTAGTGGTGTAGTAAACGATGATATATTATGTGGACGTCACTTGTATATGCATATCTTATAGGTGATAACTCTCTCAAAACCAACTGGCTACAATGATGGGATTATGTGTGCGTAATTTGTATGTGAAAAAATGGTGGTGTTAGAACCTTAACGCTAGCTAGCTACTGTGATAGCACTGATATTTATATAATATTGGTTGATCATGTCCAATTGAATAAATTACGATAGTATCACAGTTAGTATCAGAGCATATTAGGTGATAGTGTTTTAAGTTCTCGAGTGTGTCCATATTTCTTCAATGTTAGGTTCTTTGACAACTGTAGAGTTAGTTTTTACTCTTGAAATATTATATTTTTGTACGCGTTCTGATAGGTTTGTATTTTTCCTTTTTATTTGGAAAATACCATGATAAGGGGAGTACGTTAGGGTTAGGCGATATCCACTATGTTGCAAACTAAGCAGCTACCGCCGTAGGTACAACCCTAGCCACATGGCCAGGTACCAGCACTAGTTACCACAGATTTAGCTATGGTGATAGCACAAATAGTGGCCTCTATAATGGATGTATTGAGGCAGGACCAACAAGCACCGCCACACTTGTATAATGTTTATTTGACACTTGGAAGATGGCTTAGAATGCTTTTGAAAAAGCAAACCCTCCCAAGCTTGAAGGGTCAGTAGATCCTAGACTTTACTAATAATGAAGGAGAATCATAAATATGCGCTTGAGGTTAAGTGCTCAAAGGTTCAACAACAGATGCTTGGTAGCTTTAAGTTGGTGAGCAATGCATTGGATTGGTGGTAGTCTATGGGAACTTCGGCGAAGAGGTCTACTTTGATGGTTTGTCAATTCTAGCAGAGATTTGAGGGAAAGTATGTCCTAGTAGAAGACCGCATGAGAATGCAAAGGAAGTTTCTCCAACTTCAGCAGGGATAGCATACCATTTCCCAGTACGAGATAGACTCTGCTAGAATTTATTTATTTTCCTAAAGGAATTGGATACCAAGGATAAGAAGATAGACTGGTTTGTTCAGGGTCTCATATGGAGGATTAGATAGATCATTTTGGTCAATCCAACCATTACTACCTACATTCATGTGGTGAATATTGAACTATTGCATTTCCACGACCATACCAGAGGGATAAAGTACCTTTGATCTAGAAGAATGGGTCCACTCAGGGATCTAAGGGTAGAGATGAGGGGGAATCATCCTAGGTATATGAGGCTCTCAACAGAAGGGTCAACATTAGGAGGATCAACCCTCTAAGATTTTCAAATGACATTATGATTATTGTCATCAAGGCCAGTAAGGCCAAGGGAATTAGGACAAGCAGGGACATGATCCTAGCCATTAGGTTAATGACTAGTAAGGCCAAGGCCAATAGGGCAGGGGTAAAGCCATCAGGGCTAGGATCAGCAGGGTTAGTATTCTAAGGATTCCTTTAAAGGTAACTATTATACTTGTGGAAAGTAGAGACATTATTATAGGAAGTTCCCTAAGGGACCTCAGACAATTCAAAGATAATGTTAGTAGGGGCAACAATTTCAGGCGTTGCGATCCCCACAACAAGTTTAGGCATTGCTAGCACTGACATACTTTCCAGCATTGCCAGCACCCAGGGATGTGCCTCAACATAAATCATAACTTCATTATGGGTGTATCTATAATGTCATTCCAATGGATCAGTCGACCCCACGGCAGACCATCGAGGATATGTTTCATAATGGGTCTTTGGGTAAAGTTCTTTATGACAGAGGGACATTACATTATTTTGTCAGAAATAAATTTTCTTTATCTTTGGGCCTTGTAAAGATAACCAAGGGTATTATTTTTCATGTGAATACTCCATTGGGTAGTGTCTTTGACTTGCGTCGTATATGTAGGGGTGTGGGTGTAAGTATTGGGGGTTATGTTTTGTAGCCAATTTATTATTTCTTTATATGAGTATTTATGATGTGATTATGGGCATGGATTAGTTAGATTTATACCATGATCAGATTGGCTACAATAGGAAATATATTACGTTTATTATTCTCAGGGTAAGAGAGTTTTTTTTTATTTCTATACCAAGACCCCATAGGGTCCAACACCTATCTCTACTACCTTGAAAAGAGTTATGGTGGGGATTTTACCATTTCTCTTAATACTATTCAGATAGTTCAGGATTTTGAGGATGTTTATGCAGAGGTACCAGGATTACCACTTAGTTCAGAAATATACTTTCTGATTAATTTTTCATTAGGCACCATGCCCATTGCGTGGGCACCTTGTAGAATGTCTCAATTGGAGATGGGTTTTTTATAAGATCAGAATCATTATCTTTTAAGTTAGGGTTTTATTAGGAGGAGCAAGCTACCTTGGGGAGCATCAATCTTTTTTGTTAAGAAAAAGGATGGTTTGTGGCGATTGTGAGTGGACTACCGAGAGTTGAGACATTCCATGAAATGGAATAGGTATATGTTGGACCGTGTTGATAACTTATTCAATTAACTGAGGGGAGTGTCTTTCTTTTCAAATATTGGCTTCAGATCGAGACATCATCAATTGAGGGTTCGGGTAGAGTAGATTCTAAAGAATATTTATTCGATGAGACTTGGTTCTTATGAGTTTCGGGCCATGTAATTTGGTATGGACAATAATCCAAATGTGTTTATAGATTTAAACTAGGGTTTTCGATCATCATTGGATCAGTTTGTGATTGTGTTCATCGAAGATATGTTAGTCTACTCGAGGACAGAGGACGATCATCCACGACATTTGAGGATAGTCTTGCAGGCACTAGGGGAACATAAGCTTTATGCTAAGTTATTGAAGTGTGTATTTTGGTTGCATGGAGTGCAGTTTTTGAGTCACATTATTTCAGACGCTGGGATAGCTGTAGATCTTAGCAAGGTGTCAGCAGTGATGGAGTGGAGGGATCCCACTAAACCTATGGAGGTGAGGATATTCTTGGGTTTAGATGATTACTAGAGGAAGTTCATTAAGGTATTCTCGCAGATTGAGGGACCACTGACCATGAAAGGGTTACCATTTCTTTGGGATGACCATTAATAGCGAGCTTTCGAGGAATTAAAGGTAAACTCACTACAACTCTGGTACTTGATTTTCCACATAGTGTATTAGAGTATTTGGTACACATATATGCATCTTTACAGGGACTATGAGGGGTCCTTATGTAGGAGGATAGGCCTATTGTTTATGTTTTCCATAAGATTAAGCTGCGTGAGGGAAATTACCCCACCCTCGACTTGGAGTTGGAGGTAGTAATCTTTTTTCTTCTCATTTGAAGGCATTACCTATTGGGTAGAGATTCACTTTGTTCTTAGATCATAATATCCTTTGATATTTATTCACTCACTAGGAGTTGAATATGCACCAGAGGGGATGGTTATAGTTCGTTAAGGATTACCACTTCATGATTCCGTATCATCCGGGTAAGGAAAATGTGGTTACAAACGCCTTGAGCCGATGACCTACGACGAGTTTAGGAGCCTTATGGTCATATTAATGCGAGTCCTTACAATCGGTAGATGAATTGACAGATGATTTTATGGTATTTTGTGGCTATGAAGCCGGAGATTTTGATTCGGGTGATCAAGACAAAATGGAGGATATATTCTAGTTAGGAGAGGGTTAGATAGTATAGGCATTCATATTTACTACATTGGTTCATATGGGGGTTTGAGGTTTTAGGATAGGTTGGTTGTTCCAGAGGGTGATGAACCGTGAAGGGAAATATTATTAGAGGCACATAGATCTCGATTCAATGTTCACCCTAGTGGTGAAAACATGTACCAAGACATGAGGAGGCTATATTAATGGTCTAAGATAAATAAAGACATCATTCCTTGTTTGTATCAAAGTGCACCACTTATCAATTAGTGAAATTGGATCATTAAAGGCGAGTAGGATTTTTGTAACTACTTGAGATTCCATTTTGGAAATGGGAGTGTATTTCCACGGACTTTATTATTAGATTACTGAGAACTCAGAGCACTAATGATTCCATTTGGTTCATAGTTGACAGATTAACCAAGGTGGATCATTTTATTCCAGTCAGAACAAACTGCATAGCAAAATAACATGCCAGACTTTTCATTGTAGAGATTGTTAGATTGCATGGTTACCGCTTGATATTGTGTCCGATAAGAACACCACATTTGTGTCGTACTTCTGGAAATTCTTTTAAGAGGTAATGGGAGTCATGCTTCATTTGAGTATGATGTTTCATTCTCAGATATATGGCCAGATGGAGAGGGTGAATTATATTTTGGAGGACATGCTTTGAGCATATGTGATAAATTTTAGAGGTAGTTGGGATCATCACATGCCTCTTATAGAGTTCCCTTATAATAATAATCACTAGTAAACTATTAGTATGGAACCTTATGAGGTATTATATGCCCACTTTTGTTGTTCCCTGAGTTATTGGTTATAGATGGAGGACAATAAATTGTTGGATCCAAATTTTGTGGCGATGCTTCAAAGAATGTGACACTTATTTGCGAGCGCATTTGGATTGCCTAGAGTAGGGATATGAGTTACGCGGATAGGAGAAGGCATAAATTGGAGTTTATTAATGAGGATTCGGTTCTGTTGAAGGTCTCCCCGATAAAGGAAACAACGAAGTTCGGGTCCAAGGGGAGGCTGGCTCCTCGTTATATAGGACCATTCATGACCATTGACCGAGTGGGACCGCTGTCATATTGGTTATCTTTACCTTATCGTCTTCACCGTGTACATGATGTCTTCCATGTATCCATGTTGAAGAAGTTTCTCATATATGACATGGTCTACTAACATATGGACCTTGGGGAGATTGAGATTTTGCTGGCGTCGAGGAGAGACAAGTACGTATCCTTGATCGCCAAGAGAAGGTTTCTGCTTTCCGAGGTCATACCATTAGTTAGGGTGCACTGGGGGCACCACAGTGAGGTAGAGTCGACGTACGAGTATGAATATGAGATGCGGGAGAGGTATTCAGATTTCTTTGAGTCAGGTATGAATCGAATTTTAAGGACGAAATTCCTATTTTAAGAGAGAAGAATGTAATACCCAACATTTTATTTAATATTATAATAATTATTAGTTATGTGTTAATTAAGAATTATTATTATTTATTGTGTTATAATAGAATTGAATTATTAATTATGAAATTAAATTTTCATAATTAATAATTAATGTGACCTAATATTATTTGATTAAAAATAATTGGGCAGAGATTTAAATAACTATTTTTAATTGACACATTTTGGTGTTAAATGACAACGATTCATGGAAATATTAACTTTAAAAAAATGTTGACTTTGTTTACATGTTCGGAGCACTTAAAAGCCGTGAACGGGTTTTAATTAATGATAAAGTGGGTCCAGATGTTTGTATATGGGTTGGCCAATGTTTTTGTGACATAATAAATGCATATTGGGGTTGTTTAGCTAATGATAAAATGGGCTTATAGGTTAATTTTGGGATTATGGTTAATTTAAGTTTAAATAAATTAGCTAACCTAATCACCCCACACTTGTAAACTCTAAATCTAAACCCTAATATAAGAGGCAAGATGAGGTTAGGAGGGAGGCAACCCCAATTGTTATTAACAATTCTAGGTAAGTTCTTACCTTATGTGATTACCTATTATATGGTACAATGATAATTATATATTTTACTCTTTCAAAACATAATTTTTAAATCTGTTTTTACAAATTAAGATTAAATCATAAAAACTAAAATTGAACATATCTAATTTAGGCAATAACATGTTTAACTAGAATTGCATGTTAATTCAATTGGCAATTGGATTAAACTATGCATTTGGAATTGGAAAATTGAATTGTGATTTGTTATATATGCAAACAAACAATTACCCTATGTCAATTCATGTATTAGACTGAGATTGAATTATTAACTTGGATATAATTATAAGAAATTACGTTAGGATGCTTATTTTTTTTTTTTTATAAATTCCATCAAATTAACTATTTTGACATCAAATTAATGACTCGAATATGGTTATAATCATATTACCCTTGTTGTTGCATTTTTAGATTTGATATATGTGAGATTTTTATAAATTAACATTACAAGTAGGGTTAAATTAGAATAAACCTATAGCTATTTGTCATAAATAAAGCAATTTGGGAACTTCTAGTGCCACCGAATTGATTCGGGTAGGACCGGATCGATACGGGCGGTCTGGCTTTTCAAAATTAATCCCTTTTAAGGGAATGATGGGTATATTCATTAAATAACTACGAGATTATGATGGGATTTGATTTTAGACCTTAAAGAAGTGTAGGGGATCGTGTTAAAATAATTATTTAATCGAGGAACTAAGTTTATTAATCTAGAATTAACATAACATATGAAATACTTGTAATTGACATAATTTAATTATCAAGTGTTGAAAATAAACCTTAAGAGTTGAATGTGTTTATTAGATACGTTTTATGTGTGTGAATATACCTAGTGTGCCCTCGTGCTTGTGAATAATCTATTAGTAGGATATTTGATGGGATGCATACGACGGGGCTATGCACGACACTCCTTGTTGTTGACGCGGGTTATGACCAAGGTATATTTATCCTGATGTGATGTACAAAGGTATATGTTTTGTGTGAGAGAATGATGGGGCTTGATCCTTTCGCATGGACAGTGGTATGTGGCTATGAAAACTGGTGTGATAGGGTAGTGATTCCCCCCATCGAGTGGTGTAAGGTTATTGGAAGTGGGAATTCTTTAATCATTACTAATAGAGGCATTAGTAGTCCTCGAAGGTATAGGATTAGGACTTTGTTGTGACAACCCGCTATCCGAAATAAAGGGTGGCCAGCCCTATACCCCGATTAAATAGGAAATCATGGATAATATCATCCTCAGCATCACAACAATATACAAAGTATAAGGAATAACCACTCTATATTCCAGAAAACGGGTTATCAAAAACTTTGATTTGAAATTTAAAGGAAAACATTTTCAACAACCCATCATAGAAATAGAGGGTGGAAACCCCACAAGCGCATCTAAGAAAACCCGAAAGATACAAAGGACCGAATAAAACTTCGGTCAGTACCATCCATACAACATACATATAGTACCAAGTGTTACATAATAAATTCATTATACATTTACAACAGCTTGGGCAACATGCCCGAATGAACTGAACATAACTAGAAACATAAACAGAGGCGTCTACACAAAATCCCGTGAAACCCGCACAATGTCACGGCTCCTCACAATCCACAGGAAGGAAGGGTCATTACTGGCGATCGTGCGGCGGAACACCTGAACGGATAATATAAATATACATACACAACAAGAAAAGGAAAACCGGTCAGGGCCGGGTATATGTGATCAATAGATAAATGACAAGTATGATAATGATGCACAATGAAGCATGGATGATAGTCTAGCATGTTAACGACATATAAGGAACTGAAATTGGTGAAGGACTGCATAGAGTGAGATTCATAATAAAACAGAATTAAAAGAGCTTATAAGCCTTTATCATCATTAATCAGATTTCAATTCAAGTATACATTTTCCATTCCTTATCAGGAATATAATTGACATCATGTGCTCTATAGGGAACTAATCTCAATAACATGCTCTTTGCGGCATAAATTTGCTCTTTATGGCATTAATGTTCCATCGAGTCCAACTCGATAATTAGAATAGTCATAATTATAAATATAACGATTCTAAGACCGCCCGTCCGGTTTCCCCACTGAGCGCGTCCCTAAATAACCATCATCTTCCAGGGCCTAACATAAGACAACCTGGGATCCTATCGAAAGCGTCGGGAAGCGGCCATATGCCTGCGGGGTAGTCAAGACCACACCAAAAATCTCCTACCCATCGCAGAAAAAATAGAACAAGCGCTCATATGGCCTAGGACTATATCCACCCTGCATTCATTAGCCAGGGGGCTTCACCTATCGCACGGACTTCCCTTAAGATGGTATTTAGAGAGGTGTGTAACCTTCATTTCATTAATTTCCATGCCATGGTTAAGTAAAATTATCATTTACCTTAACAATTTCCCATTTTAAATAAATGCGTACGTTAAATCGGGACTATGTATAATTCGTACCGACATAGCATCCTCAAAAAGAATTCAGACTCCAAGGTTATCCCCAAGGCCTCTTTTAGGCTTTAATATAAACCCTCAAATCAAAATGTAACCAAATTTGAATTCCAAAGTCTCCAAAATTGACCTTAACATCTTTTAGTCCGATATAAAACTATACGACAAAAGTGACGCCTAAACATCACCTTAAATTCCCCCCTTGAAAGAATCCTAGATGAACCCTTTCGAGTCTAGGATGTCGACCCAACTCAACTAGAACTCTCAACCCTATGTTTACTTCATTTAAGAAGGTCCCTAATCAATAATCCTAAAGAAAAGGGGTTAAAATGAAAAAGAAAAAAATTTGGAAATGCAGGGCTACCGAATCGATTCGGCCAGAAAAATTGAGGTTCTGCATAATTGCCGAATCGATTCGGATGGGAGACCGAATCGATTCGGTCAGAAAATTTTGGTTTCTGCATAACTGCCGAATCGATTCGGATAAGTTCCGAATCGATTCGGTCAACAAGACCTGAGCACTGCCCCTAGCCGAATCGATTCGCCCTAGGGGCCGAATCGATTCGGGCCTGCGATTTTGCCAAGAATTGGCTATGGAGTCTTGGACTCCATTTGCTACCCAACCTCAAGCTTCTCCAAACCAAACTCATATACCAACACTATAAGACACCAATGATGCTATCTAACATCTTAAAACCTCATGAATCATCTTGGGAATAAATCAAAACCCAAAACACATAATAAAACCCTAAGTTTGCTACACTAGGATTAATACACCATTATCACAACAATCATCTATCTCAAGACAACAATTTGTAAGTAAAAACTTGCCTTGATTCAACAAATATGCAGATTTCTTGGTGTAGTTGCAATCTCCCTCTCAATCCAAAGCTTTCTCTCTACTTTCTTCTCTTTTCTCTCTTAGGTTTAGGAAGGGATTTTGGGAAAATAGAAGACTAAAAAGGCTTAAGTCGTGACCTAAGACCAAATGCTCCACTTAATTAACCAAAAGTGCGATAAAACAATACGCGATAGCATAATTAAAGCACAACCAGTCAAAAATGCCCAAAACTACAAAATACAATATGGTACATTATTTGACTATTTCGCACGTTCCGGAATCAACTGCAACCTCCAAATTATCATTTGGAAATTTTAAAATTCAATTTAGGTTCAGGTCTCATAATTAAGCCAAATATCATTTTATTTTCAGATGATACTAATAAGCATGACATAGCAATATATTCCCATAATTATGATATGTATGCAACCTCATAATAAATATCAATTTTCTACATTGAATTCATCATTCAAATCATAACCCAACACTAGGTTCCAATTACTATACTAAGTAATTAATATAAAATACAGTCTCATAAGCGAGGGTTATTACATACTCCCCCCCTTATGAGGGAATTTTGCCCCCAAAATTCAGGCGTACCTCATGAGAAAAGATGTGGATATTTCTCCCGCATCACATCCTCGCGTTCCCAAGTCGATTCGCTTGCATGATGATGACTCCACTGGACTCTCACTAGAGGCACCACACGAGATCTTAACTTTCGCTCCCCACACTCAAGGATAGCAACCGGTTGTTCTTCATAAGAAACATCGGGCTGCAACTCGATATCTTTGAAAGGGATGTGCCAAAGGGCACCTTCACACCTTATATACTTTTTCAAAGAGGAGACGTGAAATACATCATGAATTTTTTGTAGAGGTTCTGGCAAGGCAAGTTGGTATGCTACAGGACCAACCTTTGCAATTACCGGGAAAGGTCCAACAAAACGCGGTGCAAGCTTTCCCTTCTTCCCAAAACGTTTGATGCCCTTCATCGGGGACACCCGCACCAACACTTGGTCTCCAACCTCCAACTCCATGTGTCTCCTACCCGCATCGACATAGCTCTTTTGCCGATCTTGGGCTACACGTATACGATTTCGAATAAGCTCGATCTTCGAAGAAGTGTCTTGGACTATTTCAGGTCCAAGAAACTTATTATCACCCACTTCCAACCAACAAGCGGGTGACCTACAAGGCCTGCCATACAGGGCTTCATAAGGTGCCATACCAATGGTAAATTGGTATGAGTTGTTGTAAGCAAACTCAACCAACGGAAGATATTGTTCCCAACTATCTTTAAAGTCGAGTATGCACATACGAAGCATATCCTCCAACATCTGGTTTACCCTCTCGGTCTGACCGTCTGTTTGAGTATGATAGGAAGAGCTTAACTTCAACTCGGTCCCCATAGCTCCCTGGAAACTCTGCCAAAAGTGGGACACAAAAATTTTATCTCGGTCGAAGATAATATTCAAAGGTACCCCGTGGAGTCTAACGATCTCCTCAATGAACAACTGGGCATAACGAGCGGTATCATAATCGGCGCGCACGGGCAAGAAGTGTGTCGACTTAGTCAAACGGTCGACAATCACCCAAATTGAGTCATGACCCTTCTGCGATCTAGGCAAGCCCGTAACAAAGTCCATCGAAATACTCTCCCATTTCCATACGGGAATCTCGAGCGGCTGTAACAAACCTGTCGGCCGCTGGTGATCAATCTTAACCAACTGACAAGTAGTACATTGGGACACAAACTCGGAGATATCCCTCTTCATGCCCGCCCACCAGTACAAACGACGCATATCTTGGTACATCTTGTCCCCGCCGGGATGTACCGTGAACTTCGACCCGTGGGATTCTGCCATAACTGCACGTCTCAAATCCCCATCATCGGGAACCACAAGTCTTCCATGGAAGCGTAGTCCACCCTCAGAGCCTATTGAGTATGACTCCGCTCCCTCAGACAACAACTGGCGTATGTGGTCTTGACAAACCTTATCTCTTTTCTGAGCTTCCACAATCTTTGCTATAATCGTGGGAGTAACCGTCATCACTGAAAGGAATGCTCTCGCTCCGGCATCCTCCAGGCTGAGTTCTTTCCACTTAGCCTTCCACACCTTAGCTAAGTCCCCATCAGGCTTTCTACTCAAGGCATCTGCTACCACATTCGCCTTCCCGGGGTGGTAATGAATGTCAAATTGGTAGTCTTTCACAAACTCCAACCAACGGCGCTGGCGCATGTTCAAATCCTTTTGGGAGAATAAGTACTGCAGCGATTTGTGGTCGGTGAAAAGACTAAACTTTTCCCCCAAGAGGTAATGCCTCCATATCTTCAAGGCAAATACAACAGCGGCGAATTCCAAATCATGTACCGGATAGTTCCTCTCGTGAGGCTTCAACTTACGAGAAGCGTACGCAATGGGTTGCCTCTCTTGTTGAAGAACACCTCCTAACCCCAGAAGAGATGCATCGATAAAGATGAGATATTCCAATCCCGGCCTGGGCAATGCTAGGACTGGAGCTGAAGTCAGTCTGTCCTTGAGCTCATCGAAAGCCGCTTGACATGAACTGTCCCAAACAAATCTTACTCCTTTCCGGGTCAAGTTTGTCAATGGGCTAGCAACCTTAGAAAAGCCCTTAATGAATCGACGGTAATAACCCGCCAAGCCCAGAAAACTACGAACCTCAGTGGGCGTCGTGGGCTGACCCCACTCCTTCACCACGATCACCTTACTCGGATCCACAGACACACCTTGGGATGACACCACATGCCCCAAAAATTGAACTTCCTTCAACCAGAAGCCACACTTCTCAAACTTTGCATACAATTGATGATCCCTCAATCTCTGCAAGACCAACCGCAAGTGAGCAGCGTGATCCGACTCCGTCTGAGAATAAACTAGGATGTCATCAATAAATACAATGACAAACTGGTCAAGGAAATCCTGAAACACCCTATTCATAAGATCCATAAACACCGCAGGGGCATTGGTTAGCCCGAAGGGCATAACCAAGAACTCATAAGATCCGTAACGGGTCAGAAAAGCCGTCTTGGACACATCTTGCTCCCGTATCCTCAATTGGTGATACCCTGTCCGCAAGTCGATCTTGGAGAAATATGAAGCTCCCCTAAGTTGATCAAACAAGTCGTCGATGCGAGGTAAAGGATATTTATTCCGGATGGTGACTTTATTCAACTCTCTATAGTCCACGCATAACCGGAGAGAACCGTCTCTCTTCTTCACAAACAATACTGGAGCGCCCCACGGTGAGGTACTACGCCTAATGAAGCCCTGCTCCAGTAACTTCTGAATCTGATCCCTCAGCTCCCTCATCTCTACAGGAGCCATACGATAAGGAGCTTTGGCAATCGGTCGAGTTCCCGGCATTAAGTCAATCACAAACTCGATCTCCCGACTTGGGGGTAATCCCGGTATCTCCCGAAAGACATCTTCAAAATCTCTAACGATCAGAAGAGAATCTAAGGCAACCATGACATCTCTAGATGCATCTTCCGCAATACAATATAGATAAGCACTCGTTCTCCCCTCCATACAAGGCATAACTACCAGGAACATCTCTTGTCCCGGAACCGCAAAAACTATACTCTTCCCAAAGCAATTCACTATAGCACGGTACTTCACTAGCCAATCCATACCCAATATTACGTCATACCCGACCATATCAAGGACGAGTAAGTCAGCCTCAAAACACAAGTCACCAAGGTTAATTCCTACGTTTTTACATACGAAGAAAATCAATGAGCCATCGCCCATAGAGGATTCGACGCTAGTGAAGGTACTTTCAGCAGATTTTATCAAACCTGTAGTCTGAGCAAAACTTATAGAAATAAAGGAGTGTGTAGCACCCGTATCAAATAGAATTCGACCCAAGTGCCCCTGAATGAGAAACTTACCCTCGATCGCTGGTGGGGCTGGAGGAGCTGGAGGAAGCAAAACCTCCTGAAGATGGTAAAACCTTCCGTACTGCAATTGCCCCTGTTGAGGAGGAGCAACCGGATTAGGCGCTTGAGGCGGAAACTGTACATACGGCTGCTGTGGGGCCCTAGGAAGATGCCCTCCAACCAACTGAGGACATGCCCTCTTAAAGTGGCCCAGCTCCCCACACTGAAAACATTTATTAGTCATGTTATCCTGATTCCTGCCTTGGTTATTCCGGAGTTGCCCCGCACCTCGGCCCTGTTGGCCCCTACCACCATTACCACCTCGACCTCCCTGAGGCTGCTGGCCGCCTTGACCTTGCCTGTTATTATTACCGCCAGCATTAAACCCACCGAACCGTTGACGCTTGGACGAATCCCCTTGCTGAGGATCCCTCTCAACCAGCTTGTTCCCCGAGGATTGGGACGAAGAAGATGTTCCCCCTCCACTCCCAACACCTCCCTGCTTCCCCGCTTGTCCCACAGTAACAACCTTCTTCTTGTTTAGCAAAAACAATCTGTGCTCCTGACAATGAAGCAAAGCGGTATTCAACACATCACCAAAAGTCACTAGAGATGGATTTCCCAGCAAATGTTGCTTTATTCGCCAGTTCAAACCTCCCACAAACTTGGAGATCCTCTTCGACTCTGGAGTTACCTCATCCGGTACAAAACTAGCTAACCGGGTAAACTCTTCTTCATACTCAGCAACTGACCTCTCCCCTTGAACCAAATCCTGCAGCTTCCTCTGCATCTCCCTCTGAACCGCGGGAGGAAAATACTTCCCATCAAACAAGGCCCAAAAATTTGTGATGGACATAGTATCCCTCTGCTCGGGCGTCGTCATGGACTCCCACCAATGTAAAGCCGGTCCTACCAACTTGAAAGTAACGAGAATCTGCTTCTTCTCCTCACTACATTCCACCATCCTAAGATGGCGCTGCATATCTCTCTTCCACTGGTTCGCCTTGATAACATCTGAACCTCCCTCAAACTCCGGGGGATGCCCTTTCAGGAAAGATTCTCTCACCCGTTCCCACTGAGAAGGTCCCGTGGGAGCTTGTGCTTCTTGTCCCCTAACTTGGGCTTGAGGCATTTGTTGGGCCACGGCAGTCATCGCGGCGTTGACAGCTTGGGCAACAATATTTGCCACTTCAGCGGCACTGATACTCCCCTGCTGCTGTGGAGGACCAAACTCGTCCTCAACGACCCTATTGCGTCTAGCGGGACGCCCTCTCTTCGGCGGCATCTGAGATAAAGACGAGAGAGAGTTAAAACATAATGTAAGACAATCTATTTAACAGAAGATCGCATACATAGGCAGCAAAACAATCCTAACATTAAGTTCTATATCAAAGAACGCTACGGTAGAACGTGACAAGTCCGCATAGATCCTAACGACTCTAGAACCTGATGCTCTGATACCATCTGTGACAACCCGCTATCCGAAATAAAGGGTGGCCAGCCCTATACCCCGATTAAATAGGAAATCATGGATAATATCATCCTCAGCATCACAACAATATACAAAGTATAAGGAATAACCACTCTATATTCCAGAAAACGGGTTATCAAAAACTTTGATTTGAAATTTAAAGGAAAACATTTTCAACAACCCATCATAGAAATAGAGGGTGGAAACCCCCACAAGCGCATCTAAGAAAACCCGAAAGATACAAAGGACCGAATAAAACTTCGGTCAGTACCATCCATACAACATACATATAGTACCAAGTGTTACATAATAAATTCATTATACATTTACAACAGCTTGGGCAACATGCCCGAATGAACTGAACATAACTAGAAACATAAACAGAGGCGTCTACACAAAATCCCGTGAAACCCGCACAATGTCACGGCTCCTCACAATCCACAGGAAGGAAGGGTCATTACTGGCGACCGTGCGGCGGAACACCTGAACGGATAATATAAATATACATACACAACAAGAAAAGGAAAACCGGTCAGGGCCGGGTATATGTGATCAATAGATAAATGACAAGTATGATAATGATGCACAATGAAGCATGGATGATAGTCTAGCATGTTAACGACATATAAGGAACTGAAATTGGTGAAGGACTGCATAGAGTGAGATTCATAATAAAACAGAATTAAAAGAGCTTATAAGCCTTTATCATCATTAATCAGATTTCAATTCAAGTATACATTTTCCATTCCTTATCAGGAATATAATTGACATCATGTGCTCTATAGGGAACTAATCTCAATAACATGCTCTTTGCGGCATAAATTTGCTCTTTATGGCATTAATGTTCCATCGAGTCCAACTCGATAATTAGAATAGTCATAATTATAAATATAACGATTCTAAGACCGCCCGTCCGGTTTCCCCACTGAGCGCGTCCCTAAATAACCATCATCTTCCAGGGCCTAACATAAGACAACCTGGGATCCTATCGAAAGCGTCGGGAAGCGTCCATATGCCTGCGGGGTAGTCAAGACCACACCAAAAATCTCCTACCCATCGCAGAAAAAATAGAACAAGCGCTCATATGGCCTAGGACTATATCCACCCTGCATTCATTAGCCAGGGGGCTTCACCTATCGCACGGACTTCCCTTAAGATGGTATTTAGAGAGGTGTGTAACCTTCATTTCATTAATTTCCATGCCATGGTTAAGTAAAATTATCATTTACCTTAACAATTTCCCATTTTAAATAAATGCGTAAGTTAAATCGGGACTATGTATAATTCGTACCGACATAGCATCCTCAAAAAGAATTCAGACTCCAAGGTTATCCCCAAGGCCTCTTTTAGGCTTTAATATAAACCCTCAAATCAAAATGTAACCAAATTTGAATTCCAAAGTCTCCAAAATTGACCTTAACATCTTTTAGTCCGATATAAAACTATACGACAAAAGTGACGCCTAAACATCACCTTAAATTCCCCCCTTGAAAGAATCCTAGATGAACCCTTTCGAGTCTAGGATGTCGACCCAACTCAACTAGAACTCTCAACCCTATGTTTACTTCATTTAAGAAGGTCCCTAATCAATAATCCTAAAGAAAAGGGGTTAAAATGAAAAAGAAAAAAATTTGGAAATGCAGGGCTACCGAATCGATTCGCCCCCTTGGCCGAATCGATTCGGCCAGAAAAATTGAGGTTCTGCATAATTGCCGAATCGATTCGGATGGGAGACCGAATCGATCCGGTCAGAAAATTTTGGTTTCTGCATAACTGCCGAATCGATTCGGATAAGTTCCGAATCGATTCGGTCAACAAGACCTGAGCACTGCCCCTAGCCGAATCGATTCGCCCTAGGGGCCGAATCGATTCGGGCCTGCGATTTTGCCAAGAATTGGCTATGGAGTCTTGGACTCCATTTGCTACCCAACCTCAAGCTTCTCCAAACCAAACTCATATACCAACACTATAAGACACCAATGATGCTATCTAACATCTTAAAACCTCATGAATCATCTTGGGAATAAATCAAAACCCAAAACACATAATAAAACCCTAAGTTTGCTACACTAGGATTAATACACCATTATCACAACAATCATCTATCTCAAGACAACAATTTGCAAGTAAAAACTTGCCTTGATTCAACAAATATGCAGATTTCTTGGTGTAGTTGCAATCTCCCTCTCAATCCAAAGCTTTCTCTCTACTTTCTTCTCTTTTCTCTCTTAGGTTTAGGAAGGGATTTTGGGAAAATAGAAGACTAAAAAGGCTTAAGTCGTGACCTAAGACCAAATGCTCCACTTAATTAACCAAAAGTGCGATAAAACAATACGCGATAGCATAATTAAAGCACAACCAGTCAAAAATGCCCAAAACTACAAAATACAATATGGTACATTATTTGACTATTTCGCACGTCCCGAAATCAACTGCAACCTCCAAATTATCATTTGGACATTTTAAAATTCAATTTAGGTTCAGGTCTCATAATTAAGCCAAATATCATTTTATTTTCAGATGATACTAATAAGCATGACATAGCAATATATTCCCATAATTATGATATGTATGCAACCTCATAATAAATATCAACTTTCTACATTGAATTCATCATTCAAATCATAACCCAACACTAGGTTCCAATTACTATACTAAGTAATTAATATAAAATACAGTCTCATAAGCGAGGGTTATTACATTTGTATATTTTTAAAAGGCGTTGGGTAGCCCTATTATGTGTTGTTGTGGGTTGGTTATATGCACGGGTTAGCAGATACTATGTGAGATGATGATAGTTAAAATATCAGATTATACATTAATATAGCTATTAATTGGTTAAGAGATAATTACTATTTAATAATTTATGATGCTTAATAAATATAAAACTGGGTTCGGTTGGTCTTATATTACTTTAGTAACAGAGGTGGATACGTCGTTATTATTGTTATTAGCATGTCTTAGTATAGTTACGTACTGTAAGGCTTGATGGGGTTTAATCCTTAATTATTGAACTCTTTTCAGGTCGAAGGCAGCATCAACAACCGCATACTTTCTTACTTTGCATTCCAGACTGATAGCCTTCATCTCCAGGTAAGATGTGGGTGTTGAGCATAATACTCACATAACCCTTTTATATTTCCCGTGTTCTTTATTATTATTTGTCAAGGATTATAGTTTCTTATTCAATTTTACTTATGAGTCAGAGATATTATATTCAGATTTATTCAACATTAGTATTATGGGTATTTATTATTTTATTTATTTATTTATTATTTATTTGCATGTGTATTTATTGTTCTAGTGCATAGATAGTATCAGATTATTATAGTTCTCAATTATTGTGTTATATTATTCGATCGTGTGCTTAGAATGGTATCATTTATTTACTCTCATAATTTATACAATTGGACTTGATCAACCTATATTGTATAAATACCAGGTCTATCACAAATACTATACTAAATTCTGTGTTCGCTAAGTCCATATGTTAGGGGTGAAGGTTGCCTGAGTACTACCCGATTATTATGACGGGGAATAAAACTATGTTGACCCACAAAAATCCCAAAACCCATACTCAATGCATTAAAAGCTTATACCTTATTTTTGTGGGTCCTGCCATGGCATAGAAATGGATATCGCCCACTATATAAAAAGGTTATACTCATTTTTATCCTACTAGGCGGGTACACTTTATGGATTTTTTTGTGGGTATGTGTAGTTTTACTCTTATGATGGGATATGATATTAGTGGTGTATTATTGATGTGTGATGGCCTATATTAAAGATTATAATAAGGGTTGATGAGCCTACTCTGTGACTTATATGATGATGTTGTAGCTTCATTATTTATACTTTTTATGTAACAATGTTAAGGTGACTCTAGTATATTAGTTATAGTTAATAATTAACTTATCATGTTTGATATCTAGTTCTATTTCTTTTGTTTAGGATTAAATATAAATATTATTTTTGTAGGCTTGAATCACTTGTTGTTTTACTGAAAGAAAATAGGGCTCATACAACTAAATCCATTAATACCAAAATGTAAACTATCTCTAGTATATCAAATTCCCAAATAAAACTTAACTATAAATAAATAAAGAGATAACCTTACATGAGATAAATGTAGGAAAAGATGATACAATATTGTACTTTGGAATTTGTTCCTCATTAAGCTCTATTCGCAGGAGGTACAACTTTATAACTAGTAAGATTAGAATGCTAATATTTTGATTTGTAGATTTATGTTGGTTTCGATTATGGTTCACATTTCAGACACATGTTGTGTTATGTATTATTTAATTATCTTCTTTCATTAGCCTCATATGTATTCTTAGTTTATATTAACAATGTCATTCAATTGCTTGGCACCTATAATTTTAATATTTAGCATTTGTCCATTATAAATATGGAAATTAAGGGTAGCCACATTTGGAATTAAATCATGGTTATATAGTCTTACGGTCTGTAGGTAAATTCTGCATTATGCGTAAGGTTCTTTAATGCATGAATTTATTGTAATTTTATTTTCTTTTAGGTTTTAACGTGCATTTTGCTCCCAATTTTTTTCAATAGAAAAGATTGGACGAGGAGGTCCTATACATAATTAGGGGTCTGCCTCTAAGAAAAAACTGAGATATAGAGAGGTCCCATAGGCTTATCAAAGATAGTCTATCTAGGGTTTAATGATGGCACCTAAACATGGGGGTTGTGCTAGTTGTGGAACTTAAACCAACACCTTACGACACGAGCTGACGACAACCATGCACCACCCGTGTCTGCGTTCCTGAAGGCACCTCTATCTTTCAAGAGGATTCGCTACATGTCAAAGCCCTGGTAAGATTTTTCACTTTGCATCGAATTATATCACATGCTCCACCACTTGTGTTCCCCCCGTCAATTCTTTTAAATTTAATTCTTGCTAGCGTACTCCCTAGGCGGGATACTTAACGCATTAGCTATAGCACTGCACGAGTCGATATGCACAACACCTAGTATGGCTAGGACTACTAAGGTATATAATACCATTCTCTCCTCCAAACATAACTATTATTTTTGCATAAGCAGTCCTAACTAGTGTTACAACAAAACTATAGAAGCTTCCATAACCAACAACCCTATATAGCCATCACGAGCAGCTCTGACATCTGCTTAGGAAAGGGTTTAAAGTGTGTTTGGAAAGAGATATCTACTCGACTTTGTTAGGTCCAAAGATTTAAAGATGTGACATTAGTGAAATACAAAACATTGAGTAGCATTTATGAATGGTTAAATTCATTGATGTCAAAAATCAAATGCTAGAAAGTTTCAATCTTATGGGTGATGTTTTCTAATTTTAGGAGAATGAAATGGCTGTGGGGGAGAGGGAAATGATGATTTATGCGTGATTTATGGAGAGGTTTGATGTAAAAGATTTCCATATGATATTCGGGCACTAAGAAATGGGAGTTGTTTATCTTAAAGCAGGGTACTCATACGTTTGCTGAATATGAGTAGACTTTCATCTCTTAGTCGTTGTTTTCCCTTGATGATGTGAAAACAAAGGCAAAAAAAATCGATTGATTTATTAGTGATTTGAGTTGACCGATCAAACATGTGATCATGGATAATCTTGCTTATACTATATATGCCCAGGTTATGTATGCTGCCCTAAATACTGCTAAGATTCTTGGGGTTATTATTGGAAGATGGAGAAAAAGGTATAGTGAAACCAACAGGGTTGGAAAAAGACTTATCGTGGGAAATAGAAAAGAATGGTTGGGAATATCGTTATCCCAACAACTGGGTAATCAACATGTACATTCCATTTAAGGCTAGTGACAAAGGGATTAAAGGGTGGACTATAGTTGGTAACCATTACAAATCTTGATTTTCTACGGATATGTGGGTTATCAGGCCTTTAGGTGCCCTAAAATAGCTTATGACCATTAGTGCTATTGACCTTAGTGTATAGGCAAATTAACCAAATCAACCTAAATGACGTGATAACATGTATTAGAAATGAATATGATTCTCATTATTGATTTATGAATAAACATGTTAATCATAAAAGATGTGATTTAATCGACATATTTTAGAGATGGTATAGTAATGTAAAACCACATTAAAATTTTAAAATTATTTTCCTCTCTCTCCCTCTCTCTCGTAAACCCTAATTAGGTTTTGCATGGATGCTCAAACTCCTAACCTTCATGTGGAACCTAAACCCCCTGACCTAAAAAATGTGTGGAATTGATCATTTACATCTATAGTGGCTAGTTCTTCCTCATCAAATCAAGATCTTGCTTTGAAACCACCAACTACCTTCAAAGGAGAGCCAACCATTTTATTTTCCAAAGAAGACATAGATACTTTGGCAAGATCATTTAACCATGATCTGGTAGGCAAGTTTTCTCATTGAATATCTTATATGGAGATTATTCGAAAGGTATTTCAAACATTCTCTCTAAAAACTGCATTCAATATTGGTCTAATCGATCATAAGAACATATTGATTCGATTAAATTATAAAGAAGATTATTCAATAATGCGGATGAGGGAATCTTGGTATATTGGCAAATTTCTAATGAGGATATTTAAATGATTTACTGATTTCAGGCGAGACATTAAGACCAGCATCTCCCCTATTTGTATTTCTCTTCCTAATCTTCCAATATGTTTCTTTTAAAAAGCTTCTCTATATTCCATTGCTCAGCTGATTGGGAAGCCTATGAAATTGGATGCTTCTACTGTAGATATTAATATACCTAGTTGTAATACCCCGTATTTTTATGGCTTTTAAATTTAGAAATTTATTAAATTTAAATTGAGATATTAATCCAGAAATTTATTTTAAATATTTACTAGCGTGATGAGAGTTAGTAATTATTGAGAATTTGTTGAATATTACTTAATGGGTAAAGTAATATGTATAATTGAATTTATCAAAATTGTCACAAATGAATAGTATGACAATTATGGAAATTAAGTCGGCACGCGCCTGTGTCGTGTCAGGACTAAATTATTATTATAATAAGTGAATAAATTATAAGTTTCCCGTATGGTCATTTTGAGTGCGCCAAAGTATCTGGAAGGGTCGAGATAATAAGAAAAGTATACCCGGGGGTTTAGTTTGGATCTCGGGGCATTTTTAGGCCTAATTGGCATCCCGGGGGGTATTTTAGTCATTCTGTATTTTTGGTAATTAAACATACGAATTTTCCAAAGTTATATCAGCTAATAGAGGTTAGCTTTTAGGGTTAACAATCACAGAAACATAAGAACGACCATTAGAGAAGAAGGTAGGAAGCTTTCCAAGAAATCCAAGGCCAAGAACCCACTCGATTGCACCACCACCACCGCCAAAACATAGATCATAAGACGAGGAACGCATCCATATCATCCTCATCATAAAATCAGACATTAGAATCCCAGGCAAGTATCTATCTTGCTTTTCTTTTAGTTAATTTTTCACCCAAGTTAGAATAGGATTGTTAAACATATGTTTCATGGAAGAATTTAATGATTTAGAGAATTTAAATCACATGTTTTAGAGGAAATAGATATATTCTGTTAATCTCAATCATATGTAGAGGATTGCCCATGAAATTGTATTGGTTTAGAAGGAAGAAATCTGGAAAAGAATTAGATAAATGGAAATTTTATGAAAAATTAGGGTTCTTGATAGTTATGATGATTTACCCCATTAATTCAATACCTTTGATGAATTTGTAAATGTTTCACGTAGGAAATCGTGTACATAGGTATATGTAACCAGTAGTAATTTTGTTTGGGAGTTTGGGTATCGTTAATGGAGTTTTTGTTGAGGTTGGAGAAGAAAACCCGTAGTTAACAATGGCAGAATTTGGAATACCTGCTTGATCGATCGATCGACCCAAGAGTATCGATCCATCGACCCCTTTCCTCGATCGATCGACCTCTCCTAGAAAACTGCATATTTTCTCCTTTTTGTTTAATCCGTATAAAATACGTAGGAACCCTTGAATATAATTTAAATAGTATAATGGGTCATGAAGAGGACCAGTAGGGTCTAAGTAGATTCCGTTGAGTAAAATTTAATATGGGATGAAATTTTGGGTTAACGGAGGGTTTAGTCACACGTTGGAAATTGTGCATACGTTCATTAAAGGATTTAGAGACTCATAAAAGACTTAGACTAGAAGGTTAGAGAGGGTGTACCTACTGAAAATATATTTTAGTAAGAAGGAATACTTCGAGAGATGAGAAGTAAGTATGAAATAATTATAAGTGAGAATAAAAGAGATGAATCCTTTATGCGACATAATTGAGTAAAATTGTGCTAAGAACGGATAATAATAATTATGGGTCGTGGGAGAACCTAATTTGCAAAATGTGAATATCTATTTATATGACCGTGTGACTGTGTACATATATTAAGTATTATATTAGTGAATAATCATACCCGCGCTACTTGCTATCACGAAGGTTGCCGCGCCGGAACAGTCTTATCTCAATGGAACCTTTATGGGGGATATTGACTTGTACCCTAAAACATAAGATTCCTTGGTACAAACTATCTGAGAATGATAATCAGATGATCCTAAGAGACGTGAGGGGTATGTGCTAACCTCTTAGTGACTTGGAACTATGCTTCGCCTCCATTTTGTATGTATTGTGTTAATACAATTCGAGAGTGATTCCAAACTAGTATTTCCCTTAGTACAAGTGATACGAGGACTTGATAGCAGAGTATGCCATGACCATAGATTTTGTGTGGAGGTGCCGATAGTATATATATTATATGAGTGACTAATATATATATACTTATTTAATGAAACTTTCTACTGTGCGTATAAGTAGTTAAGTAATGAATAAATGCTCCAACTTTATAATAAGTGTTCGGGAACTTTATAATGGTACTGAGTTTTTCTAAGTAACGTAAGAAATATTGAAGAGATTGATTTTGGTTAAACTAAATATCATAACCTTTTTACCTCTCGGGATAAAACTTTATGGAAAAATAAGTTAGATAGACTTATGAGTTGAGTCGTACGGTAGGCGTGCACACTAGATGAGAGGTGAGAATTCTCAAGAGAGTTTCTCATACTAACATGGTTGTCATATTGGCCGGTAAGCATTTTAAATACTTGATAAACTATGTTAAAACTTTTTTACACTCCGGCTCTAACCCATTTCCTGTTATTCTTCTTTCTCTTGTATATATGTATTTATTACAGGTGCCCAGCCACAGGGGCATCATGCATAGATTCTTTGGACTGGACGTGCTACAGCTTATGTGGGAGTTACAGGCCCTTGCTTTAGACGAACTCTTCATTGATTCTGTTCTTGTTTTAGTCGGCTTAGTTAGGGCATGTGTCGCCCGTTTTCATATTCCGTTTGGATTTGTCAGAGATTTATGTTTATTTATATTTCCAGTATTCAGTACTCTTTGGGAGTTAACTCTTGTCAGGATGATTTCATTTATAGTTCTTAAACTTGGTTTGGTTTATTTAGATGGTTTAATTCTGGTGTGTTAATTGCCATCCTTAGTATTTATGTGATTCTTAAACTGTTGTTTATTAAAAAAAAATTCATATTGGAATTTAATAAAATGAAACTAAGACTTTAAATTGTTTTGACACTTAGCTTAATTATTTAGGGTGTTTGAATTGGTAATTGTTATTTTGCGATAGTGATGCTAAGAATGAACCAACCGTTCACCTTGATTTTAATTTAATAAATGACTGATCACCCAGTATTTAATTAGGCGCGGTATCACACTAGTATGGCACATGTTTGTGTTGAATTTGACTTAACTAAGAAAATTCCCAAGAGAGTATGGATAGGATGTGAAGATAGTGGTTTTTGGCAAGAAGTGGTGGTGGAAAATATGCCAAAACATTGTTCAAAATGCTTTAAGAAGGTGAAAAATGCCACTTGAGACTCTTAATACACTATTAAACTATTAATATGGCTCTGAACTGTTTATTGAAGAAAATATTTTAATCAAAACAAAACTTAACACAAGATGTGTTCAAAATGATTATCAAAATAGTTTGAACGAGTTTGAACGAGCTATTTCAGATCTAGAATAAACCAGTTTTGAAAAACAAAACTGAAACTATTAAATCAGCTTAGCATAGAAGAAGGTGATGAGAAAATGAGGAAGTGCACACGTAATTTTTAATGTTGTAAAACCCCACCCAATTAGGGAAACATCCACAGTGACCTTCTATGTCACAAAACGAATATCCACTAAAATCAGAATAACAAATTACAAGCTATCTAACAATCGAACCACACAAACACCCCTAAACTAAGTTCATAATTGTTACCAACTCCTCTGGATTATATCTGACTTCTCTGAAGGTTGTTGTTATTGATGTTCTCTCCAGCTTCGTAATTTTATTCGATTCTAGATTTACGTCGACTCAAACAAGTTCAAGATCATACAACCAACACTTTAAGTGAGGTAGAGTGAAAGTGTAGGGGTGATGTGCTCTCTAACTTATGCATGCAACACACTCACACTTAATACATACAAAATGATTTAACAAATTAAAGAATCACTAGATATGCAAGATATACCAAAATCAGTTTAGTCAAAACTAAATCAGACTTTTAGACCTTTAAAAATAACTGCAGATCAAGAGGGAATCTTGTTGAGAAATATCCAAGATCCTAACACTTTCTTGTTTTGAAAATATTATATAGAAAGTGCAATCCCCAATCAAGATCTCAATACTAGATCTTAGTCTGATAGTTTGAGTAAGGTGAAATCAGAATGAAAATTTTTGGTTTAGGGTTTGAAAACATAAAATCAGTTTTAAAATAACCAACACGTAAGATTTCTCGAAATAAGAAATCAAAACAGTACTTTATCTATGTGATTTGTATCACAGAGACGAGATCTCAAGTTTCTATATAGAGAAACTGAAAACTCCACCAACATGACTACATTGGAAGGATGATCAAGAACAAGAGAGGATAACTTCTCAAAACACGAACTAAACACTCAGGTTTAAACTCTCAGAAAAGTATTTCTGGTTTAGGGTTTGACGAAGTTTAGATTAGGGTTTCTATTTCTCTCTCTTCTTTTTTTTTTCTCTCAGATGAGGAAATCACAAAAGTCTTCAATTGCCTCACCCAAGGCATCTATTTATACTAGTAAACAAAGGATTTGGAATGATGATTCAATTCAAGGGCTGAAATTAAAAGCAACTAAAATAATGCAAATCTAAGGGTTCACAAGAAGCGGTGCAAAGGCCAACTCTGATTGGTTAAAACCATTTCACTTGGATTAATTACAAACACATGCAGACCGTATATTAAGATGATCCAAAGGTATAGAATAAGTCACAGGTATGTGAGTGATAAGAAACAAAAATCAAACAGTTGTGTGTGTAACACATGTAGGCTCAAGATTAACTCTCAAACACGTGTTTTTGAGTTTCTAAAAAATTTAAGTTTCACCCCCAAATGTTTCTGCCACTTTTGGTTTCTACCCAAGACAGTTTAATGGAATAAAATATATTTATAAATCAACCCAAAAACTTTATTAAGTTCCAATTTTAATTTCAAAAAAGTATTTAAAATTATTAGAAAATATTAGTTAAATCCTAAAAATTATTTAAAATTTATATAAAGGGGATTTAACTCACACAAGGTCATTACATTAATAAGACACTATATATATGCAATCCTAGTGTGTGGTGTATGTGTTATACCCTCAAGAACTTGTAGAGGAATACTAATGATGCTATGAAAGTTCTGAGGCTTTTGGTTCATCAAGGGATAAACAAAATTTTGTTACTATTTCCAAACTAGACGAGCTCCTATATAATGCAGACTCAAATGAGTCAAAGATATAAAGTGCTTCAGAAGTGTCATGATGACAATAATTGCACGTTTAATTTGTCAATTAAGGGAGGATTAAACTCAAAAAACCAAGTCCAACAAATCAAAAAAGTTATTTCTACTCATATGCAGAATCAAGGATATCAAATCAAGAAACCAGCTGTAGAGGATTAAGTTATTACAGAGGTTCTGGAGAGTGATTTATCATTGATTCTAATTCAAGATAATCGTATTACTAAAGTAGCAGCTATACGTGGAGAGGCTGATAATATAGTTAAAGACGATATGTTAAATGAGGTACCTGTTGCTAATCCTCAATTGAATAAAGGGAAAACTCCAATAACTGATCTTCAAGAAGGTAATCAAGGTAACCAATCAAATGAAATCTTTTTATAATATGGGAATAAAAGGTTCAACAAAATTCAAAATCATATAAATAAGATTCATAATTTGGAGGTTTATGGTGAAGAAGTAGTTATTGTTGATACTTATTCTTTATGTCCAAGAGGAACAGACCTCCCAGATTATGAAGTTAATAAAGTTACCCTTAATATGTACTCTACAGATAATGAGAAAGGAACAAAAAGCCATGTTCCCTTTCTTGAAGACCTTCAATAATTTTCTAAAAGTATTGAAGAAAAAATAGGGAGAAACAAGGAAGCTCAGAAGAAAAATAAGTTGAAAATTCTATAACCTCTTTATAGGAGGCCTTGAACTACGTAAAGGTATGCTAAAATGAAAGATCCCATGTTTCAAAGACTTACAAGATCTAGTTCCAAGCGTGCCAAACACTCCCCCCTCTATTTCCAAATGATTAACATGATTGTTTGGAATTTTTGAAGGGAAGTTAAGAAGTTAGCCTCTAGAAGAGTTAAATTTCTAAGTATAGTTCAAAAAATTCCTTTTTTTGCTCCGATTGAGCCTAAAGTAGATGAAAATAAATTTCAAAATATCAGTTGAAATGGGGTTTTGAAGGGGGGATATCTAATTTAAATGGTACGATCTGTTAATTCTGGAGATTTAACATGGAAGTGCAAGTTATTGATAATCAAGTCCAACAAATGACAATGAAAGTTATTCATCCTGCTCTCAAATCTAAATTGTTCATTGTAGTGGTGTATGCTGAATGTTTAAAGGAAAAGAGGAAAGAGCTTTGGAATCAAATAGCTAATTTATCACTTACTTTGGTGGATAACCCTCACCTAGTTGTAGTTGATTCTAATGTTGTTTCTGGGCAATTTGAGAAGTTGGGAGGGAATGATGTGGACTAATATGCTGTGGGAGAATTTAACCAAGCAATTGAAGATAGTGGCCTTAGAGATTTAGGCTACATTGGTACTAGATTCACCTGTTCTAATAAAAGAAAAGATGATGGGCTTATTATGGCTAGGTTGGACAAGTGCTTTTATAACAATCAATGGGAAGTGATGTATCCTATGGCCTCTATTCAGCATTTTAATTAATCTGCTTCAGACAATGCTCCATTACTATTATCTGTCAAAACTAATATTGATAATTCAATTAGACCATTCAAGTTTCAAAACATGTGGTGATCTCACCATCAGTTTGATGATTTTCTAATGAAATCTTGGAATGAGGAGGTTCAAGGGGTCAGGTATGAGAAGATTTTCATTGCAGATGCAAAATTAAAGAGGGATCTAATCAAATTGAATAAAGAAACTTTTAAAGATCTGTTTTAAGCTATCAAAGATTTAGAAGATGAAATTCTTCAACTAGAGATGACTTATGAGAATGATAATTCATAGGCTAATAGAATAACATTGCATTAAGGGAGGGCCAAGTTGATGGCTACATTTAATCTTGAAGAGATTTTTTGTAGTCAAAAGGCTACTTTAAAATGGTTAAAGGTCGGATATGCAAATTTTAAGTTTTTTCATGCGTGTGTGAAATCAAAGCATAAGAAACTTATGAATAATTATATTAGAGATGATCAGGATACTTTATTAAAATATAGGCAACGGATTAATAATCATATCTTGAATTTTTTCAAGATCAATTAACTAGTACTCAGAATGTGATTGAGGAGGATATTTGTGAAATTATTCCTTCTCTCATTTATAATGAGATTAAAGTATCCTTGGAAGAATTTTCTATTGACGATGAGGTTTTTCAAGCTATTTCAGACCTGAGTGTAGACTCAGCCCCTGGACTTGATGATTTGGGGGGAAATTTTATAAACATTGCAGGAACATTAGTAAAAGGGATCTGGTAGAGGCTATTAACTGTTTCTTTGCAGAAGTTGAGCTTCCAAAAATATTTTCAAGGCTTTAAAAAAGCTGGTCAAGTACAACTATTATGTTAATCCCTAAAAGGAGGAATCCTAAAAGATGTGGGGACCTGAGACCAATTAGTTTATCCAATTTTTCATATAAGGTAATATGCAAGATATTAGCAGTTAGAATGTCTAAAAATATTCCATTGATAATTTCTTCTAATCAAAGTGGTCTCATCAAAGGAAGATTAATACAAGACAATGTTTTTCTTGCTAAGGAGATGGTGCATAATTTAGGGAAAAAGATTCACCGGGGTAATGTTATTTTAAAGCTTGACATGGAGAAAAATTATAATAAACTTCATTGGGGTTTATTGATTAAAGTTCTTAAAATATTTGGGTTTGGGGAAAGATGGATGGATTTAATATGGAGATGCATATCAAATAATTAGTTTTCAGTTATTACTAATAGCCAATCATTTGGCTACTTTAAATCTTCTAGAGGCCTTAGACAAGGGGACCTAATTTCCCCTAGTCTCTTTATTATTGCGGCTATAAACTTGAGCAGAGGGCTTAACATGTTGATGAGTAAAGGCCTAAGTGAACCATATTATCATCCTACTGGCAGTCCTATAATCTCTCATTTAGCTTTTGGTAATGATGTCATTATATTTAGCAAAGGAGACAAGAGAAGTCTTAGAATATTATTTGATTTCCTTCAGAATAAAATCAATTTTCTCAAGAGTAGTTATACTATTGATTCTAAAATGGATGGTGCTTCAAAAATTAGAATTGCTGATCAGAGTGGTCTTAATTTGAAGGAGGTACCTCTAAAATACCCGTGATATCCTTTTTTTAAAGGAAGAAATAAGGTGAAATACTATGACTCCCTTATAGCAGCTATTAGATCTAAAATTAGTGGATGGAAATCTAGACTTTTTTGAACTAGAAGTAAACATGTTTTGATTAATCAAGTTCTATCATCTATACCTTCATACTTATTAGCCTATAATTATCCCCCTAAGGTTTTTATATACAAAATTCACTCTTTATTCAACAAATTCTTTTGGGGTGGGAATGTTGATATTAGATGGAAGCATCAATGGAAGATTGGGATTCTCTGACTAAAGATCATGATCAAGGTGGCCTTGGTTTTAGAAATTTTCACCTGGTCTCTAAGGCAGCTAGTATGAAAATGTTTTGGAAGCTTAAAACAAAGAATTCTCATTGGACATAATTTATGAAAAATAGATATAAACATTTTAATCTGGATCTAAAGGAGGTTCTATTTCTTGGAAGAAAATGGAGGAAGTGGAAGCTATTTGCAAGATAAACATGGGAAAAATAGATAATCAGTGGATTTGGTTACCAGATAACAATGGAGTTTTATCTTTTTCTTTAGCTCTTGAGAACTTAAAAACATCAATCCAACATCAAGAGTTATGAAATCAATATGGGATCAACACATTCCAAAAAAAATATCTATTCATATGCGGAAATTTCTTGACAATTGTGTACCTTTGGATGATAATATACAATGTTTGGGAATTAGACTATGTTTTAGATGCAAGGCTTATCAATGTGTAGCAGAGGATTCTCATCATGTTTTCATGGAGTTCCCACACATTACCCCTATTTGGGAATTTTATTCGGCTGTTATGGGATCAGATTTAGATAAGACTTCTGTAATACCCCGTGATTTTTAATGATTTTTAAAATGGGTTATATTTTAAATTAATGTGTTAATTGGATTTTATTATTAATTAATTCATTTGGGTTTTATCCGAATTGTGGATATTAAAATGAATGATTCTGAATATTACTTGAAGATATTTAGGTAATATATGAATGTGAAGCTATTAATATGGCTGTGTGATATTAATTCAGTAATTTCGATTTTTAGTCGGATGCGGTATGGGACGTGTCGGGACTAATTTGTTGAATTAAAAATGAAATTTGTTTTCTGTTTACCTTATAGTCATTTTGACTGCGTCGTTGCGTCCGGAAGGTTTGAAATAGTATGAAAAGTCTATTTGGATGTTGGATTTGGGTCTCGGGTCATTTGGAAATGAAAAGACAACCCAAAAGGGCATTTTGGTTATTTTTACAAAGGGGATGAATAGTGATTTCGGATTTTGTCCTATTATAAGTATTTGTAGATTAAGTGTACGTGGGTTCTTCATCTCCTCTACACAAAATAGAGAAGTCATCTTCCTAGAGAGAGTGAAAGGTTGCTTGGGAAGAGAAAATCTCACTTGGGAAGGAGAAGAACTAAGAACCAAAGGTAACCACCACCAACCACCACCGGAGGCTGACCAGAGAAGGGAGAACCACCTGTGATATACTACACCAAAGGATCAGACCTTCATTAGAGGCAAGTGTTTGATAATGGCAATCTAAGTTTGTATATTGTCCATGTTAGAATAGTTATAAAAAGAGATGATTTTCGTGTTTGGAAGATAATAATGGAGTTGTTAAATGTATTTTCGGAAACTGAAAAGATATAGGAATCAAACTCATGTTATAAGATGAGAGTAAACCACGAAATAATCATACATCTGTTGAAGAAATTCTGAAAACCATTGTTGTGTTCTTGAAGACATTAAGTTTATAATTTTCTAGAAAAAGAGGATATAAACATGTTTTTAATTCAGTATCTTGATGATTCTAGGATGTTTAGATCATTAGAAATAATTTATATATGTTGATATATCATGTAGTAAGGATTATAAGTCATTTGGGTTGTTAATATGAAGGTTTGATTGATAAAAAATGGTTAAACCCATAGTAAGGATTATAAGTCATTTGGCTGTTACCTGAGTGATCGATCGATCGACCCCCTGCCTTCGACCGATCGACCTCCCCAGAATTACTAAAGTTGTTTCTTTTTAATGTTGATTCTTATCCCAAACCTTTTGTAGATCTTTGGTGATTATTAATTGGATATTATGGGACTTAGAAAAGATCTGTAGACCCTAAATAAGATTCGAATTAATTTGATTGGGATTTAATTGATTAGAATGATGATAATTATTGGAAGAAATTTCGATTGCTAGATTCATGTGTTATATTCTAATTTGTATACATGAGGATTAAGGATAGGTGTAGTAGGGGAGATTTCATATATCACCTGGGTAGCCTTAGGGTTACAATTTGAACATCAAGGACTGAGTTTAAGCTCATTATTGATTTCACAAGGATTGAGTGTAGTACAAGAGTGTAGTGGTATGTCTCCTGATTAGAGATGGGAGTTCAGAACACATTTGATTGAAAGAGGGGATGAGGTTATCCCGATCGCATATTTGAAGTTGGCGGACCTCCTCGATTGACAAAGTTAAGTAGTAGTGTATTGAAGGGGTTCCTTGTTTGGATTTCGCTTTGCGAGACGCTCCGCGCATGAACCTTAACGACGTTGGGAGTGGAGAGATGTTATAGGATGCGAGGATGTTGGTTTTGTTAGTAAATCATGTCGTGTGAATGAAACACTATAGACTATGAGCCATGTGATGATGGTATTCAATCGTAGTTGATAGAGGATGTGTTTATAAGAGATTTGAAACTATCGGTTTTAACCTTAATTAAAGGGAGAGTTTAATTCGTAGTAATTCGGGAGATAGGACGATATGGACCAGTAGGGTATTGGTGACTTCTTACGGAATATATGTTGAGGAAAAACCTATTTGAACCTTGGGTAATGAGTGAGGCTCGGGGATAATTAAATTTAAGAAGTTAACTTATGATAGTTTAATATGTGGGATTTAAAGTGATATAATGCTACGTATGGGAATAATCTAAGGGTAGTGTGAGTACCATGTTGATATTATATTATAGGTATGATAATGCCTATTTGATTGATTGCTGATTTATGTGTATGACATACCTAGCTTACTTGCTATCGACGGGAGGTTTGCATGTGAGGGCAGTCATATCCCGATGAATCCATGGGATCTTTGATTTTTCGCTCAAGAACATAGGTCTATGAAAGACTTACGGGGGAGTTGATAAGTCCGCTAACTGTGGGAACGTAGGTATGTGCGTGACCCATGGATACGAGAACTATGTTCACATCCAATTTGTTTGTTGTTATTTATGATTCGAGGAATCCTTATCGAACCTTTAGTCCCCTATTCGGTGACCAGTGATGATGGGAAATGATAGCAGAGTAATGCATTGCACCACAGATGTGACTCGGGGTGCCGTATTATACATGTATATGTATATAATGAATTAAATGAATGAATGGTTATATTGTGGTTGAATTCATCTATTGTGTGATAATTGTAGATAACCGTGAATAGAGAAAGATAATGGAATTAAGTTAATGAATGTTTATTCTTATAGGATTGAAAATCTTAATCAATAGTAATGAGAAATGATTCATGTTAATGAGAAACAATTCATAAATGAGAAATGTATAAGAATGATTGTATAACGTATGGTACGGGACATACGGGGTTACAATTTGGTATAGTAACATAATATGAAACAAGTAATGAGGAACCATAAACTAGGAGGTTAATAGGAAACATTAAGTGAGCACTCTAGTTGAGAGGTGAGATTAGCAAGTGAGAGTTGGATGCTAACATGTATATAATAAATGCTTTATTGCACTTGTTAAATACTTATTGTTTTCAAAATCATTTTCACAATCGGGCTCTGACCCGTTTCCTTGCATATTTTCTTTTCTATTGTACATTCTATATCAGGTGTCCTGCAGCAGGGATGCCAACCTTAGTTGATTTTGACGAGCTATGGAGTATTTCTTAGATGCTTATCTTCATTTTATTCACAACATTGTTTTAGTTAGGGCATGTCGCCCAAAGGAACTCTATTGTCTCTTTTCTATCTGAGTCAAATAGTCTTGTAGTCGTGTCGTTTAATACATTTACTATTGATGGATTACTGTATTAAATTATTACTTGGGAATGTTTATTCCAAATGCATTTGAATTCTTTTGTGTTATCTATTCGGTTATCAATATTGTAGAATAAAATGTGTTGTGTTATTCTTAAACTAAAAATGGATTTTGTTGAATTAAAATTTGGAAAGTTTTCATCACCAGCTTAATTGGGTATTGGGTGAGTTGTAAATGTTTTCGACAGTGATGCTAAGAATGAGACAACTGTATATTCTGTTTTAATTTGGTATGGACTGGCCACCCGGTATTTAATTAGACGGGGTGTTACAAATTCTATGTCTTCTCTTCTTCATAGTTGGTGGTTTCGAGCAGGTAATCAAGATTATGATCCGTTTCTATCTAAATGCATCCTTCTTGTTGTTTGTTAGGAGATTTGGAAGAGTATAAATAATGCATATTTCGATGGAGTTGAGGTAAACTACCATTCTATTATATCCCCATATGTTTTTCTTAGTTTCTAATATCTCTTCCACTATGCATTTTATTCATAAAATAACTAGTTTTGATAAGGGCATCAAGGAATTATTTGGTCTTTCTTTTATAAGGAAGAAAACGAAATTGATTCTCATTAAGTAGTCTCCTCGAAATGCTCAAGGTTTTAGAATAAATGTTGATGGGGCATCTAAAGGAAATACAAGGGTTTGTGAATGGTGGCATTGTTAGAGATGATAAAGGCTCATTGGTCTTTTCTTATGTAAACTCTGAAGATATATCTTCAAACTCTACATGGAATTAAAAGGATTAATAATGGGATTAAGTTATGTCTTGAGTTCAATATCAAAGAGCTTCAGATTGAGTTAGACTCAATGATGGTAGTGAATTTAATTACTAGAAATTGGAAACCTCCATGGAAACTTAAATCTTGTGTTGAAGAAATCAAGGTTGACTTACAGAAGATTAATTTCTCTTTGGTTCATTGTTATAGAGAGGAAAATATGGTAGCTGATGGATTAGACAACATTGGGATTACATGTCCTGATCTAAAAGTTATTAAAAATATATTGTATCTTTCCCTTATGGTGAGAGGTTCATATATTCTTGATAGAATTGGCTGCCACTACATTAGATTTAGTTTCTTCTTTGGTAAGGATTCATAGATTTTTTTTTGTAATGGGGTTATTTATAAAATCCCAATGCTCTGGTTTGCATTTTTCTTCTAAGTTGTCTTTGAGCTTGTAAATCACCTTGGAGAGGTTTTTTCTCCAATAATTAATAAAACTCATGGGGGTTATCTATATAATAAGGAGTAGAATAGTTTTACTATTCCATAAACTTATAAGCTAAGTAGGGGCCTGGATTGTGCCAACAAAGCACTAAATGGAGGGTGAGATCAATATTTGCATAATAATATTATGTACCTCCCCACACCTTAGTTTATACTCTAACTATAATTACAATTTTATCCCACTAAAATTTACTTTCCCCCTCATTTTACTCCTAATTTTTTTACTTGAATTCAAATATAAGGGTTAGTTTTGTAATCTAACAAAAAAATGAAAAAGGAGACATAGTTTCATTTATTACCTTTCAACAACCCGTCCATAATGATATCGCCTCTCTCCTACTTTAATTTTAATGGACAAACATCAAAACTCTCATTCCTCTTTCTAACCTGCATCATCTCTCACCGCACGAGCTTAAGGACCAAGTTCATCCCACTGGCCAAACATCAAAACTCTCATTCCTTTTAGATCTTCGTGAAAACCCTGACCGAGAACACCGTCATCCTAGAGGTGGAAAGCTCTGACACCATCGCTTTTAGATCTTTGCCGGTAAATAGTTTGAGGACGGAAGAACCCTTGCCTGACTACAACATTCAAAAGGAGTCCACCCTCCGTTTGAGAGGAGGCATGCATGTCTTCATCAAAACCCTCACGGGTAAGACCATCACCCTTGAACTGATACATTAATAAATAAAATGATGGAAAATGGGGAAAATGTGTGATCTTTGTTGTTTATTGAAATACTCAATGGTACCGATTATGGAGTAGGGTTTAAAAAATGGGGATCTTTGATTTTCCATTTTCTAGAGTTTTTTTTTTGCAGATCTGATTCTTCGGGGTTTTGTGATGTACTTTATTTAATTTTCCATATCAGTTCTTGGACACATAAGGTTTATAGAGTTGGGATCTGTGCATTTTATTCTAATTTGATACATATAGAGTTGGGATTTGTGCATCTTTGGGTATATGTTTTTTCAAATAAATGTTGGTTCCAATGGATTAGGTTTGGGTATATGGTTTCCTTACAGTGTACTTGGAAGCCATTTTAAAATTGATTGACTTACTTTTCATTTTCTGTATATCTCTTCTGAATGTTTTAAGTTATGGAGATTTCTCATATGATTTGGTAATGTGGTTTTATAACTTATTTGTATATTTCTCATAGGATTTTCAATGTTTGTTGGGGATTTGTGAATACTGCAGTGTACTTGGAAGGCTTTTTTTGTTTGATGTTTCATTATTTATGGGGGGGCCTCATTTTGGAAGTAATCTCATACGTGGCTAATAACTTAGTTGCCCTGCCTAGGTGGTGTGATTTTTTGCCCTGCTTTTCACAGGTTTGTGTGTGCTTGCACACCAACCCATCCTTATAGTTTACACATGAATGTATTCTCACTTTAATTTGAATGAATCCAAACTACTGATGCACAGGTCTGTATGTGATTGTGATTGGCACAAATATGCATATTTTTAATGATGATTTATGATTAAATAATTTAATGTTAAATATTAGCGACTAGACATATTATATTCGGCGTTTAACTGTTTGTGAAATGAATTTTGTTTCTATACAGTATCTTGATTTACATGTCATGTGTTAATTGTTTTTTCGATTTCATTTTAGTTCCCAATACTATTATTTCCACTTTTTTTTCTTTACTGCACCATACATTTAGTGGAAATAGAGTACTATATGTTATATCTTCTTAGAGTTATTCTGTATCCTCGACCTCGAGTAATGCATGTTCAGCAGCAAAGTGGCCATTTGTGGCTGAAATCTCTTTAGCAGCAAAGTGGACATTTGAGCTGAAATCTCTTCACCATCAAAGTGGCCATTTATCATCTTTTATGGAGATATGATATTAAGAATGTTCTGTAGCAAAGTGGCCATTTATCATCTTTGATGGAGATATGATATACGTTAATAGCTTGCAATGATTTTTTTCCATGATGGTTTTTATGTATCGTAGAATGTTAGTAGATGTATATTGATTGTTATTTTTATACTATGAACCCCACATGTTTGATGAAATGCCATAATGACGAATATGTGTAATTTTTTTATTGGCTTATACTTTTTATCATTGGTTCTCTTTTATTTAGTTTTGGCTACTTTTGGTAATGATATTGTTAATTTTTGTAGGGAACAATGAAGGGAAACAATAATGGATTTGATCAAGCTGATTATATTATCGGGGCAGGTCTGAATTAATTATTTCAGATTTAATTACTTAACATTCGGTTTTTAATTTTACACTTTGGGGCCTGAATTAATTGTTTTGTGATTTAGATCCTGGTGTTTTATGTGATTTGCATTAATTAACCACATGTTGCCTTAAAGAAAAGGTTTTTAGCTTTTAAAATGTGGTTAAGAATTTGGGTGGGATTCTTAATTTGCAGGTGTAAATCAATCTCCTAGCTAATGCAACCAAAATCATTTTTGAATCCTTGAGTAGAAGTTTTCACTATTGAGTCTTGAGGAGAAGTTTCAACATTTCATTGCTTAATTGTTTATACTCCAATGAGTATACGCGATTTGAACTATTGGATCCTATTTTTGTTTTTCACATTTATAATTTAAACTCAACGTGGGCATAGAGATAACTAAATGATATTTTAATGTTGTTTTATTTTTGTAGACTACCTTATTAGTTTATTTTTGAGTAATATCGTAGCGAAAACATGTTGTAGAAAGTTCATTTTGACATTAGCTATTAGTGTAGGACTAATCACATTGGCATAGAAAAACAGAACATAAAAAAATTATCATTCTTGGCATAAATTTGATCTCAATTAATAGTATTTTCTTTTATTTTGTCTAATTACTCTTTTAGTTGTTTTGTTTGGCTCATTAACTATGGGCTATATTTTGTTGATTTTATTTTTCTATGACCAAGAAACTATAAATTGTCATTTGAAAGTTTTCTCTCGGTTTTTCATTTTTCAATCTATTCATTGAATATAGGTGAGACATTTATTTTGAGCGTTGTCTTTAACAGGGGACATAGAAGCACTTCTTTTGTTCATTAAACATATTCATTTTTAGTGCACTCTCTGTACCCATGACGATGATATTTTCGGTTGGAAACAGTTTTAAAAAAGCAATACTGTTAAAGACTGAGACGATTTCATGGATTTAGTTCCTAATCCTGGTTTGTTGGATTATGCAGATATCCTCACTTAATGATATGTATAAGAAATTGCAAGAGTATACTTCAATACACTTTTGATATGGATTTATTTCCTCATACAAGTTTAGAGCAATAGTGGAGAAAGAGAATGCTGCTGTAGTGGAGACCCTTAGCACCTTATGAGGCCACTACACTTTCAGTTTACTACCTGTTGATTCAAATTGTATATTTCTCCACTCGATCAACAACGCAAGGTATATTTCTCCACTCCAAAATCAAATTGCTGCTGTTTTGGAGTTTTCTTTCCTTTTTTCCTTTTATATGGATATATGCTCTGTTCTTGCTAAGAAAAATATGCTTATTGATGATATTTTTTTTATATTAACAGAGTTGTACTTTTTATTTACATAATCAATACGTGTTTGTAATTGTAGTTAGGTTGTAATGTATGAGGAATGCATTATAGTAATCTATGAATATGAATATGTAAAGTACGAGGAGAGCAATCAGATTGTAATCTACGAGGAACGCATTAGTGTAATCAGTACGTGTTTTTAATTTCGATATTAACAGAGTTATACGTTTTGTTTTCAAAACTATGAATTTCAATATCAGTTCTGATATGGTGTTGATTTTAAAGCTTGCAAGCATGCTGATTGAAAAGAAAAAAAATCCTCACACCTGATATGCTAATATATTGATACCTTATATGCTGGTAGCCGATACCTTAAATGCTGGTAGCCGATACCTTATATGCTGATAATCGATCAACAGCATACCTGGTACTGATACTAATACTGATAATGGAACGAATATAGGTAATCAACAGCATACCTGGTACTGAGATCCATTTTTTAAGTTTTAGTGTCGAGTCTCTTTTTTATTACTAGATCACTCAATTAATATATAGTTACGACTTTAGGCAAATCCCATATATGAACATCCGCTACATCCCGAAGTATATAATATGCTATAGAGCTAGGGGTTGAACATGTGCATTGTCTCAACATGTGTTGAGGTGTGATTATCCCTCATGAAACATGGGTTGAACATGGTTCAGTATGCAGCATCTAAAACTGCTTAGTTTCTAGAAATTTTGATATAAAACAGTGGCTGAACATGCTTCAAAATATAGACAACTCAGAATTTTGATATAAAACTGCTTAGTTTCCAGAAATTTGAAACTTTTTGCTCTACGTTAAAAATCAAAATATAGACTACGCTTTCAATATGAAAAACTTCCTTATATTGCCTTGCAGTTACCAAAAAAATAATTATTTATCACCACCTCCGGAGCCTGGTCCAAGACCGGATAAGCTTAAATGAATAGTTTGTGTGTCTCTGGCTCTCCTTTTACAATAGAAAATCTATAAAAATAGCAGATATTTTGGGTAAAATTTCCCTTTCTCAACCTTTAGATCGTGTACTCTTTGAGGCTCCATATTTTTGCTTTCTTATCATTTCATTATTTTTTTATGTACAAATGGTTTTCTATACACGCCTTTTGTCTACTCACTAAGCATTGTATTCATCTTTTATTCATCTGGGTGTTTTATGTTTCATCACGAGCTCCCTTTTATCACGAATTAGTAGATATACTAGGTTTCTCCATTCACTTCTAATTCATGTTCTATATATATTTTTAATTTGTCTAAGATTAGGTGTGCTTCTCAATAACATATAATTCAGGTTTTGGAAATTTGGATGTTGTATATTAACCATTTTTTTTGTTTTTTATTCTCACTGAGTAATTATACTAACAATTCAATACAATGTGCAGGTACTTTATCGCAGGTAGTGATATTTACGGTTGAACGATTCAATGAGATGATTGCGGAATTAGTTATGCCGATCCATATTTAATTAATTGTTTATAAGACTATCCATGACCCTCTTTAAGAATTAAAAAATAGTACAACATTACAACATACAAAATAAAATATTATTTCATTCTCTAAAAGGAAAAATCAAACATTAACAAAATGACTGTCCAAATTTGATAAATTTAGACTATTTGAAAGAATGTTGTTGGACTATTTGTTATATGTCAAGCAGGGTGGATAGTCCTATAAACAAAGGAGATTATAGTCAAAATTTTTTTTAAAAAATTACGCTTTGTTTTGTTGGGGTGCAATATTTTTGTTGTTTTACAATTATATACTTTTGAATTTTGTCGTTTTACAATTACGTACTTTGGAAATTTTTTCCGTGCCTTCAGCCACGGGCATTTCGCTAGTATATATATATATATCGTGTACATATAATAAAGTTGAGATTATAGATATGGAATCACTTTTTGCATAATTGTAAGATTGTGATTAGATTTTTAATTGTTTTTAATACGTGTAAAAAGTCACTCTAATGATTTTAAGAAGTTAAACAAAGGAGAATTTTATATGAACATAGTTAAACCTTCGTGAATATAATTCATGGTTGTAAAGGAAAGCATGAAATGATGTCCTAATGAAATTGGGAAAATGTGAAACAATGTCTTAAAAAAAATAAACATAAATTATTGTGCTTATTCATAATGAAGTTAGGAAACATGAATTGTTGCGCTTATTCATAATGAAGTTAGGAAAGTTTTATAAAGACCGAACCATGAAAAGCAGGGATGAATCATGATGCTTTATTTATCATAAAGTTTTGTTTTACAGTATGATCAAGTGTACGATTTGAGGAACACTTCAAAGTATGTTAATGATCTTGAGAAGATATGGTACATAAAATCTTAAAAATGAATACTAAACCTAATTTTAAGGTTGTGGACAATATAAGAATCTAAGTTTTGTTAATGATTCTTTCATAATTAATAAGGATTAATACATGCTTTGAGGAAAGAACATTGTTAATTGGATTTGAATAAACAATGGTATAATGATATAATACAACTCAAAGTTCTAATAGTAAAAAAATAGGATTTTAAAAGGAAGCTTACTTAGTTTCAACATGAAAACTTTGAAGTGTATTTTGTGAATAATATTCTTAAAACGAATACGACCAGTACTTTAATATGAATGGTTTGATCAGATATAAAAGATTTATTTTTTGACAAAGTGTAGGAAGATTACATTAAACTATGGGAATCTTACAAGTAATGTTACAAACTGCAAATCGTACCGCTACGATATTACACACATCGCGAAGCAAAGCCGGATGTAAAAAACATGGAATCCAAACATACATTATAGAAAGATAGAACTGTGAAACCGAGTGGGGAGTAAGAACTTCATCATAAGCATTAGCTTCCCTAAAACATAAACATAAGGTAACATGTTGAAATCTCTGAAAACCGTCATGTATGGCCTGGATCAAATTCATGTGGTCTAGATTCCGACCTTAGTTCATGTGGATTATTTTAAATATAATTTGACTATCAGTTTCCACTTCGATGCAAGTAACACCCTGAGCAGAAGAAAGATCCAGATTAAATTTAATTGCCCAAATCTCCACTAGAACTGATGATGCAAAGCCTATATGTTGGGTAAAATCACATACAAACTTCTCTTGAGAATCGTGGATAATCCCACCACATGTAACATGACCCGTAGTATGTGATTTTGCTCCATCCATATTACATTTGAAGAATGAAGGCATAGGTTTGGACCAAGTAATAGGAAAAGTAAAAGGGGGTATACTAGGTCGTATTAATTGAGGAGCCTGGTAGTAGCTATGGAGGCGATGAGATAAGGTGGACTGGAAAGAGGAAAAAGTTATGGGTGTCTGTTGAAAGATCACCTCATTGCGTGTGATCCAAAATAACCAAAGAAGAAAAAAGGTTAAAGATGATTAACTGGAACCCGAGCCATAGACTGTATGCAGGAGAGCTCAGTAAAGAGGGATGTAGGAGTAAGGTCTAGAAAAGATATAGAGTGTCGAAGTTGGAAAAACGTAGGACAATCAGAGTAAATATGTGTATTGTAGTCGTCCAACTCATAAAGAGTGCACAAAAGAGTTGTTAATTTATAGTAATGAGGTAAGGACTATGAATGAGAAACCACAGGAAAAATTGAAGCTTAGGGGGCAAGATACTTTTCGATAAATATTTTCAAGGAAGCGAGAGAAGGTGCTGGGTATATAAGTGAATGTGAAGACAATGATAAGCCGATTTAAGAGTAAAAGTGCTAGTAGAACTACGCCACCAATACGGAACATATGGCGAGCCAAGGGATGGGAAATACTGGGCACGAATATGGTGACTATCATCCAACAGCCACTATTGAAGCTAAAGCCGATATGTCCCATTGCCCATTAAATATAAAAGTGTGTAGGAGGGCAGCTAAAATATGATGATGAATATACGGGTAAAGGTGATTGAGAGAATCCTACAGGATCCAAATATTATTTTCGAAGGAAATAGATTCGGAACCAAGTCGCCATTTTATCCTAGTGGCGAAGGAGGGGACTAAAGCAGATGCTTTTTTTCGGAACCACGAGTTTTTTGCCTTACTGTGAGATGTCAACAAATTAATGTGAAAAAAACATATATGTTTCATAGTTTTAGTCTAAAGGTTGTGGGGCTCGGTAAAAAGTTTCCAAAGTAGTTTAATAATGTAAGCTTTATTTAACGACTGTAAATTTTTTATGCCCAAACTACCATATTGTATGGGAAGGGTAATCGTAGTCCAAGGGCCTGCGGATATTTTATGAGAAAGTTTGGAAGCATTCTAGAAGAAAGATTTAATTTTTTTGATAATATATTAAGAATATGGGGAGGAATCGGATATGCGGACATGTAATAAGATGGAAGTGAAGTACACACCGCATTAATTAAAGTGGTGCGGCCAACATAGGACAAGAAATTATTATACCACACATATAAGAGACGGTCGAGATTCTCAGTAAGATTAGAAAACATTTGGCACATTACCCGACCCCTAATAAGAGGTAAACCAAGATATTTATCCCGCCCATAATACCCATGAAGTCCTAGTTGGTGCAAAGTAGCTTGTTTAATGGCACGTAGAGTAGAAGTTCCAAAAGTAACTGTAGATTTATCCTTGTTAACGGTTTGACCCGAATAATGGCTAAAGGTAGTTAAAAGATGATGGAAGTGAGCCTCAAAAGTTAGCTTGTGTTGAAGGAAAAAAATATTGTCATTAGAAAAAGCAAGCCCAGGAATAAGGGGTCCTTTGCGAGAGGGACAGAGAGCCATCATTTATTTTAAAAGAGAGTCTGACTCCATGCATCATAAAAGGACATCTAGCGCCAAGATAAATAAGTAAGGCAAGAGTGGATCCCCCAGGAGGAGCCCTCGAGTTGGGTATAGTGGTCCCCATATGGCCATTAATGAGAGTGGTGAACGATGTAGAAGAAACACATTCCATAAATAATCGAATCCAAATATGTGGAAACCCATGTTGTTGGAGAACCAATTGGAAAAACGTCCATTCCATTTGATCATAGGCTTTAGTGAAATCAATTTTAATGGAACAACTACCTTTTGTATATTTAGATTTACGCATAGTACATAAAATCTCACGGGCGATCAGAATATTATCCTGAATATGATGAGCGGCAATAAAGGCATTTTGATAAGGGGACACAGAGTACTGAAACATGGGTTGCTTGCGAGCAACCAGGATCATAGATATAAGTTTATAAATAACATTACATAAACTTATGGGTAAAAAGTGTTTAACTTGAGTGGGGTTGGGAATTTTTGGGATAAAAATGAGAAGGGTCTTATTAAGAGCAGGGAGGAGTCAACCAGATGCGAAAAAAAAACTTTAACTAGATTAAGGACTGAGGGTCCCACAATGTCCCAATGGTTTTGAAAAAAATCACATGTGATCCCATCAGCTCTCGGATTCTTATTTTTCCTCGTAGTACCCAAGTTGTGCCAAATTTCAGCGTCGTTGATAGGTTCTAGTAAACGATTAACATCAATAGGTTTAACTTGAACGAAATTATATTTACATGGCGGACAAGGGGGGTTGGTGGTAGTAAAAAGGGTCTCATTGAAGTGTTGAAATTGGTCATGAATATCCTGGACAGTAGTATGCCATTTAGTGTCAGGATTGAAAATAGCAGGAATCAAATTATTATGTCATTATTGCATGACATAAGCATCGAAAAATTTAGTATTTTGGTCACCTTCCAGAAGACACTTATTTGAATTTTTAGTGCGCATGTACTGGCATTCTAAGTTCATACGGTGCATAAGTTGTGATTGTAAGTGGTTCTCTCGAGAAACTAACTTGGGATTAGGATTTGTGTTAATACGCATTCTGAGATTATGAATATCCTGTTTTAAGGCAGAAATTGAATTAGACATATTCCCCAAAATAGTTTGCTTCCAATGTCAAACAGCTCTATTAAAGGTATCAGCCTTGTGCGAGAAATAAAAAGCATATGACCCCTGGATTGGGGTATTCCAGTGGAAGTGTAAGAGGTTAGTAAAAGACAAATAGGGTGCCCACTCAGTGTAGTAAATAAATCACGTCGGGGTTTCAGAGATGGAAGGATGTGTATGTAACAGTAATGGACAGTGGTCAGACCCAATATTTGGAAGATGAGAAATTCGAATAGTTGGATACAAAGACATTCAACGCTCATTACTAAGACCCCGGTCAAGTCTCTCTTTAACATGGTGACCTAACACACTATTGGCTTTCCAGGTGAAATTTAGCCCAGTAAACCCTAGATCTTGGATATTTCATGCACGCATAAAATTCTTAAGATGACATGCACACGTGGGTTGGAAAGGAAGCCCCCTTTTTTATATTGGCCTAAAATAGCATTAAAATCTCCTAGAAGAAGCCAAGTGTGTTGGCGAGAAGTGTGGATGTATTGGAGGGAGTTCCATACCTGAGTTTGCTCCGTAGGTTAAGGTGGCATGTAGATAGCAGTAAATTCTATAAGAGCTATCACGGGGTCATGTTATAGGAGAATATGGATGAAGTAAGGGGAAATAAGTACGTCATCGGCAACCATCAGACCAGCATCCCATAGAACCCAAATCCTACCCAATTTACCTAAAGCTAGAGAGACAACATGATTTTGGTATGGTAGTCGACGAATATCACAAAGTGATCTTCGAGCATCCATGCGAGTGTCCTGGATAACCAATATGTGAGGATGATGTGATCGCACAAAACTCATGAGCTCTGTATAAAAAATTTGGCTGGCCAACCCCTTAGCATTCCAAGGTAAGATCTTCATAAGGTGGTTTGTTGGGTGAGATCTCCTCAAGTTGCACCTATGGAGGTGATTACAAATTAGTTTAGGTGGATGGGGTTGAACGAATGGTATGTGTTGTTTGGGAAAGGGTGTTTGTGAAATGTGTAAATCAATGCTGTGACTGTGAACATCATGTCCTGTCCTTAGACGACTTGTAAAAGTACGAGGTGATTTAGGAGTTGGTAGTGTAATACCTTTTTTGTCGTGAAGTGAGTATGGAGGAACATTTTCATAGTCCTTGTTGAATAGGCCTGTCTCTTTCAAGGTTGAATTGCTGATTTTGATGTGGTAGTTGGCCCCTAATGGTTAAGCCGTCTCGATAGATGTTGAAAAAGGGGGTGAGAGAATGTGTTTCTCAGAACTGAAACCCCAGTGATAGGTATGGTTCTGGAGGTGAGGTGTCAGGTTCTTGGTGTGGGATGTATGATACTGGTCGCTCTCGGTGGTTAAATACTCTAGGAAGCTATTCTATTGGGGTACGGGAGGTAGTTCATAGGCTGATTTAGAAACTTCATTATTAGAAGAAATAGAAGAGAATGGTAGTAGTGGAAGCTGAGGAGGGGTATGTATTACTTCATGGGGTGATATAGAAGAATGTGGAATAGTTAACGAATCAAGGCTATATAGTCCTTGACAAATAGATGGGCATACGTCCTTGAGAGGAAACGGTGGCCTACTCGGGGCGGAGACTTCAATCTCCTATGAGGAAGTTCTTATGGAGGAAACTAGAGGCTATAATGTACGGTCAAACATGCATGTATTGTTGGAGTGGGAGTGAACCAGATGGGTTGGTGGGTCCCTCATTTCCTTTTTGTGCAAAGTGCATAGCCCGATGTCGCCGAGAAGTTGATGGTAGCACATCAGATTTAGGTTTTTAAATTTTTCACTTACTGGGTTAGGTGTCTGGCAGAATATTTTCAGGCGCAAGTATATTTCGGTCAAAACTATCAGGATATTGACTGGATTTATACATGTTGTTATTCATCGAGGAATGAGACCGACGGTGATGAGGGTGACGTGTAACAATACACCATTGTTGTTCCAAATGAGTTTGGTCAGAATTATAGGTGGAGGTAGATTTCTTGCGAGGACAGCTGTGAAGATTATGGCCAATAATCCCATATGAGAATCTAAAGAAATTCATAGAAAGAAATAGAAGAGATAAAATGAATGTATTATTTTGGATTTTCATTCTTGAATTACACAAACTATCTCACTCTCTTTATAGTTGTAGAGAAAGTTAGTTACAAGATTACATCTCATCATCCTAAAAATTGATTGATAATGACTCCTCATTTAAGTAACAAACATAATTAAGCTAAATGATTAATTTGTAACTGACTAACTGAACTAATTGTATTTGATTCTTAAAAGAAGAAAATCACAGTTTTCAATTCATACACCAAATAATGGGGAATGGGACCAATCTTTATTTTTTGTGGAAGAGGTTTTTCGATATTATATTCCACACATATCTGAGCATACTAGCACGCCCCATTGTCTCAGTGTGGATATCAAATTTTAGTGGTTTCCCAAGGATGCTGATATACGATGTAAGATACTCATATTATAGTATTCCATTGACAATTCATGTATTTGAAACCATAAGTTCATATGTTTAATAGTTTCAGTAGACGGACAAAAATTCTTTTTCCATCTTTGTACTGATTGATAATGATCCTATAGGAACCATGGACCTCCAAAAATTACTGATATGTAATCTTTTTGGGAATAAAATTTGTCGAGAAAAAAATTATTTCCTAAATCCGTAATAAAAATTACAGCTTATGATTTACACAAGCGTGTCAGACGAAGAGCAAGTCTTTGGAAAGATTTTGGAAATATAAAAACATACTCAATAATTTAATGATGAGTGAGGATCACTATTTTTCTAGAGAATTTGGAGTTCCTGGTTCAAAATAGTCACAGTAGGAATATTGTCTAGATTTGTTTCCTCTTGCAAGGCTTCGTCGTCGGAATCGTAATCATAATCATAATCATCGATGTTGGATCCATATCCCAAGAAGGGAATAGAACATGTGGTTCATGAGTTTGATTTTCGTTTTCTGTTAATCCAGACATGGTCGAAATCGGATATGTGGACGAAAAATTAATCAATTTGTCTTTGTATGTCGATAGAGTAGCTGGGTTGAATCGGGCGTCGTTTGGCTAGTGGGTGAGGCAATTACAAGTGTTATTGAAGTGGAGTGAGATAGGGTGGGTATAGGGTTAGGTGGTTCAGGCAGTGGAAGAAGCAAGGTAAGATAGGGGGAGGGGGCTGGGTGAAAACCCATGTCGGTTTAACAAGTAAAACGTTGAAATTGTAATATCCTCTTTGGAGGTCAAGCCAAAATAAAAGATTACGATCACATCTTGTGGTTACATGTAAAATATGTTGAAATTTCATAAAATAAGATTTAATAATTATCTTGAATATATGAGAATGAATATTACGTGAGTGGATCCCTTAAGTTCATTAGGGTAGTGAGGCTACAATAATGGATTGTTGTATGGGAGTTCTACTACATGAGTAGTTTGAAGATTGGATGTGGTGACGATTAATGCATAATTAACATGAGTAGTTCTTTTACCCAATAGAAGGGAGATGGATGTAGTGAGTAAATAATGTAACGTTGTAATGATCGGATTTGGGATTTCACAATATCATGGAACTAGATATAGTAACATGAATGATTATCTTGAGGTTAATATTTACAATTCTTATTATTTCGAGCATGACACTCATATAAGTTTTGTGATGTTTTACCTTATTTAAAAGACTTGATTACTGTGAAAGTTTACTTATTTTTATATTATTGATTGGGATGCATAGCTATATGTCTTATTGTGGGTCCTACCTTTTTTGTATAATACTTTTGAACCTCGTGTTAATCGTCTAGCTTAGGATTGTGCTTAGATTCTTTAGCGATTGTCCGATAAATTCATCTATTTATTTGGTGTAAGTTGATTTACTTTAAGTTATCTTCTCTCTTTTTAAATTTTGTTGAAGATGGGTCCTGGTAAGTTTGGGATTCCAAAGTTGTGGTAGTTTTTTATTTACGTTTTAAGTTTTGGTTTGGTTGTATTTGAAAAATGAATGATAATGAGTGAATTTATGAAATCTATCTCTAGAGGTTGATCTAGATATTTCTTAATTCATATTTCTTATTTGTAAATGCATATAATCGTATTTAATTTCTTTAACTCCCTTATATTTAGTATTAAATTCTAGCAACTTTAAATATTATTGTAAGGATTGTCACAATTAGTATTAGAGCATGTCCCAAGAAAAAGTAGGGTCCATAAGTTCATCTCATTTTTTGCGTAGTGTTATTTAATAAATTATAATTTGTTGACTTCTATAAAAAGGTTTTAATAAGAACATTATCTCTACTTTTCATATGAAACAAATAGGAATTGATGACACTAATTTCCAAGTGATCGGGGTTAACCAAAATCCTGACTAAGATAGTCAAGCTGGATAAGACCATTTTTCACTTTGGTCCCAAGACTTAACATCTTTTATTTCTCAGTCTATAGTAATAAGAGTTAAAGACTCTTTGCATCATATGCCTTAGCTATCCACACATGAAATAACACCTTCACCATACGTTATGCCAGTCTCTACCTGGGAGAAAATTACGGGTGATTTTGGCAGTGCCAATCCACCCGAGTTGACTCAATCGACTAAACCAAAAGTGGATCACCAATGGAGGTAGGATATTGTACACCATATTAGAATGATGTATTGTACCTTTTAACGAATTCTATTTCAATTGTGGGGAGACTGGGCTAGGGATCATAAATGTCTGAAACTGAATCAAGAAAGCAATTATGACCAAATGCCAATATAGTAGTCACAAACCCAAAATTTACCCGCACCGCCAATACCTAGAGCTTTAACACCAACTATACCATTATCACCTGCTGCACCACTTCAACCTTAATATGGGAAAATGTACAACATGATCCCTCAAGAAAGATAGGGGAAAATTCAAGTTGTGGATGGTATGCTTCATGTTCATGGCGAGTTTGCTATAGTTTTGTTTGATATGGGTGATACACATTAATTTTTTTATAACATAACTTTGTTGTTTTATCTAGAATGATTCCTACGACATGTGCTAAGATGTTATCTATGGCTTCACCTTTGGGTGTTAGTACCTATATCTCTGAGGTTTTTAGGAGTGTAGATATTACATTGACATATTACATTTTGTGTAAAATCTTTTCCTTTTAAAGATGCAACATTATGATGTGATTTTGGGAATGGATTAGCTAGTGAATTATAACACTATATCATATATCGAATATGGTCACATACCTAGGCCATGACTGGGGCTACGGGTCACGGACCTAGGCCATGACCATTTTCACCATGGTCAATAGTCGTGGTCACAGACTTCATTCTGACTTTAAATGAGGGTCTCGTTCTCTCCCATGGGATAATATTGGATCCATGATCACGGACTTGGACTGTGACCATGTGTGGGACAAAATTGGATCTATGGTCATGGATTTGTGCGGTGACCATTTGTTAGATGATGTTCAAATTGCATCACGACCCAAATCTATGACCCCCATTTTAAAATAAATAAATAATTTAATGGTCACTGCCTTGGATTGTAACTAATTATTTATTTATTTTTTCAAAAAATTAGGGTTCATGAATTTGGGCCGTGGCCGTATCCATTTAGTAAAAAAGAAAATTTATTTTTAGGAAGCCCCCACAAAAAACTTGTATTAAGCACCCAGGTCATTTACAATTAAGTAATATTTTAATCGTGGAGTTAAAAATCCAATGTAAAGCACCATGCCATCATAGTTAATTCATAAATCACATTAAACATTCATGAATCATACTAAAAATTCATAATTCAAACTAAACATTCATAAATCAAACTAAACATTTATAAATCAAACTAAAGCACCAATATCGTAATAAGATACAAATAGGATTGTAAAGGTCCAATATAATACGAGTTACGGGAGTCCTGTGACCACGTAGTCAATTCCTTCGAGTCACATTGGTCTTGCGTAAGGTGTTCATGCCTCTTACGAGGCTGTTTGGGGGCTATTTTGAGTTTTCACCCTCTAGCGAAATGTTTTTTATACCTAAGTTTTGATATTCACAAATTTTCATCATATTCTCAAACCGCGAGTCTCGTGACTATGCAATCAGTTCCTATGAGTTAAATTGGTACCATGCGAGGTGTTCATGCCTCTAATAGGGCCTTTTGGAGGGTGTTTTGAATTTTCACCCTCTAGCGGCAAGTTTTAAGAATAAGTCTGGATATTTGAAAATTTTCATTTGCAAATCGGGATTCCCATGACTACATGATCAGTTGTGACGAGTTACATTAGCTCTGTGCCAGGTGTTCATTCCTATTACAGGGTCGTTTGGGCCTATGATGAATTTTTGCCCTCTAGAAGCATGTTTTCAAGACTAAGTCTATATATTTGCAAATTTTTGTCACATTCTCAAACTAGAAGTTTCGTGACTATGCCGTTAGTTTCTATGAGTTACATGGGTCCTGTGCGAGGTGTTCGTGCCTCTTAGGGGCCGTTTGGGTTTTTGTCATCTAGAGACATGTTTTTTAAGTCCAAGTTTCAATATTTGCAAATTTTTATTATATTCTTGAACTGGGAGTTCCGTGACTACGCGGTCAGTTTCTACAAGTTACATTGTTCTCTGCAAGGTGTTCGTGCCTGTTACGAGGCCGTTTAGGGTATATTTTGAGTTTTCGCCATCTAGCGGCATGTTTTTAAGAATAGCCCAGATATTTGTAAATTTTTCATCATATTCTCAATTTGGGAATCCCGTGACTACACGGTCAATTCCTACAAGTTATATTGGTCTCGTTCGAGGTGTTCATGCCTCTTACGGGGACGTTTTGGGGGTGTGTTTTGATTTTTTCCATCTAGCGACATGTTTTTAAGCCTAACTCTATATATTTGTAAATTTTTATCATATTTCAAATCGGGATTCCCATGACTAGGCAATGAGTTCCTACGAGCTACAATGGTCCCGTGCGAAGTGTTCATGCCTCTTCCGGGGCCGTTTGGGGGTTATTTTGGAATTTTGCCCTCTAGCAACATGTTTTTAAACCCAAGTCTAGATATTTATAAATTTATATCATATTCTCAAACTATGAGTCCCAAGACTACGTAATAAATTCCTACGAGTTACATTGATATCGTGTGAGGAATTTTTGCATCTTACGAGGACGTTTGGGATTGTTTTCTATTTTTGACCTGTAGCGGCATGTGTAGACACCACATTCTAGGCCCCATAAGTCTCTCCTTAGGTCCCTAGAACCTCCCCATTTCACTACAACCCTATGTCACACTCCAAGTACCAATCTAGAGACCATTGGGCACACCCAAGCCCCGTTTGACTCCGGTCAACACTATCGTCAGAGCGAATGCTCTTTCAATCTTTGAAGATCCTTGAATCCCCTTTCCAATGGTCCTCCCTCTGGACAAATTAGCTTAACGATTCCGACAAACAAACCATTGTACTAGTGAAAATCGATTCGGAGGCCACCGGGTGCTCCTCAACCCCTATTTGACCTTAATCAACTTTATTATCAGAGAAAAAGATCATTGAATCTTCGAAGGTAACAAAAACACCTTTCCAACAGTCTACCTCATGCACGAAATGGCATAACCGTTCGGACAATTGATCCTTTTTCCCTCAAAAATCGTTCTAGAGGCCACCGGGCACTCCCGGGCTCCATTTAACCAATGTAAACTCTTAAGCTCGAATGAGACAAAATATATCTATGAAGGGAACTGAATACCCTTTCCAACCATCCATCCCATGCACGATTCTGACTTACGGAGTGAAAGAACGATCTGTTTTACGTCGAGAGGTCACCGAGCGCTTCCAGGACCCGGTTGACCAAGATAAACTTTCTGAACCGAGGGAAGATCTTTAGGATTTCAAAGCACATCTCCTAAAATTTCCATTGGTCCGCTTCGTTCGTGATTATGACTTACCATGCGGACGAACGATCCGTTTCCGTCCGACGATCTCCCGTCCAAAGGACCGATGTGCGCTTTCGAGCCACATTTGACCCAAAGTCAACTCCTGGACTCGGGAGTGGTCGAAAGGACTCTTGAAGGTCACTGAAGTAAATTTCTAACGGTATGCCCCGTGTGCGATTCGAACCAACGAATTACGTTCTGCGACCATTTTTCTAGAAAAATCTGCATGAAACTGCCAATCGGCAGGTCCAGTTCTCTCCCTATTGGTAGTGTGTCTAGGGTCACGTGCTGATAGGCAGTAATAGGGAAATGCCAATCGTAACCACCCCTCACTCTATAAATAAAGGGCATGACCTCACTTATAAAGCATACCATAGATACATCAACATCAGTGATCGCAACAACATTTTCTCGAAATCAGCGAAGTTCCTCCATGTGAACTTCCATTCAAGCTTACATTGCCATCCCTTTCATACTCAATTTGGAAAAATCTCATTCTCTCTCATCCAACATTCATCTCACACTCAAGGGGGTTCATCCAAGATCAAAGATCAAGCTTCAAAGAATGTCCAAATCCTTCTCTCTCTCTCTTTAAATTCCTTGTTTTTCGCATAAATTTCATTAGATTCATAATCTACTTCTTACTTTAGTTCATAAACATTAACATCTCACATATTTATTAGTATATTTCACATATTTTATTTTCTATAAAAAAATCCAAAACAAACAAAAAGAGGGTTATACCCATAAATTCTGAACGAGATTATCCATCACACTTTTTCAAAACTAAGCACATTTTCCTACATACACACACCCATAATAAAATTCCGTTCGGATCTATGGGATAAACCCCACCCCCATTTCGCATTTGAACTACGTGGATTGAGATGCCTTTATAGGTTACATAGGCATTTCAAATTAAAACCCAAGACTCGAGTCCAATTTTCCAATTTTCTCAATTTTCTCAATTTTCTAATTTCTCCATTTCTCCAAATCCTCCAATTTTCCTAAATCTTCCAATATTACTAAATTCCTCATTTTCATATTCTTGCATTAATATACATATTGAGTTTGTTAGCGTTTAATCCAACATATATTGTCGTTTCATAATAACGATCAATATCGCGATAAATGCAGAATTCATATTTTCTATATATATTATTTTGGGAATATTCCTATGGATGACCTCACTCTCTCTCTTTTATGGTATGAGTTGGGCGATTACGATCTCCATTATATATACACACACACACACACTTCACAGAGAAATAAAGGAAAACAATAACACAAGCCCATGAGAGATCGAAAGGGTGGGATAGGTTCCTAACACCTTCCCATTCTGTAACTTAGCTCCGAACCTTCGAACTATTGGTTTCGTATGCATCAGTTTGTCTTTGATGCCATTCTCTAACGGCGAAAACATGTTCTTTTGCCTATTTTGTAAAAAATAGTCAGGCGACTCTATCTCTTTACATTTACCCCACACCGACAACGATCGAAGCGTATATCAAATTCGTTGTCACATGTACTGTCCCCACGAGGTATATAGTGAGGCAATTCATGTGCAATCAGGTATATCAAATGGCTTGTCCACATGTACCGCTTGCCCTCAAAAGCAAGACGTATATTGTGGGAGTCATGCTAGAGGGGGAACACCTTCCAATTAACTCATGTTTAGTTTTTCAATTTCTGCCCGAAACTCTGCCGAAATGACGGGTTGGCATGCCGCCCAAATTTTTACGCAATTTTTAAAAATGGAACTGTACTCATGAACCTGATAACAAGTCCAACCATAATATTTACATATTTTTCGAACCCAATTTTTCAGGCTCGGGTCCTGTCCGACATTTCTTTTTGCATTTAGGTAAACCTAATATAAGTGAGAACCTAATAAACATAATAATAATCATGCTGAGACCCGTCTCTCATTTTTCATTATTTCTTTTCTTAAAAGTGTCAAAACATTTTTCCTCTTTTATCAAAAATACCAAAAAAAATTCTTTTCCTCCCTTTTTACCCAAAAACATTTTGTCCTCATCTTTTTCAAAAAATGTCAAAAACCTTTTCCTTCCTTTTCTAAAAATAACAATTTTCTCTTTCTCCTTTCCAAAAATAAATCCATTTTTTCTCCTTCTCAGGTCGATCGCATACCCTTGTCCTGACTCCCTATTGGTTCGATCTTCAGTCGAACTGCCCCGAAGCTCCGTCAGTCCCCTCACTTCCTTGGAGTCTGGGATTAATTAGCTTTCCATGGAGAACACAAACCAAATACCAAATGTGCATCCAGATTTGGTGACAGTCCTAGCTCAACTCACTACCAAGATTGACATCCTTCAAATCGAGGTTCATGAAATGCAACAAAACTGGATCCCTATTCCCGAAGAGCCTGAGGTCCTCCTCTCTCGTGGGGTCTTTTGACCCTCGAGGAAAGCAAGATCCTCGATCAGTTGAAGAAAATCCAAGCCAACCTCACTTTATGGGGACTTTGATATCTTCCCAGCTGCAACGAAATGCCTTGATCAAACTACTCATAGGACCCACTGTCCCTCTCTCAACCATGCCAGAAGAAGTAGTGAATCTAGTTGGATCTCTAACCTCTACTAGAATTATCTCATTCTCCGAAGAAAAAATACCCAGGTTTGACAAAATAAAAATTATACTCTTAATATCTCTCTCAAAGTCATGGGAGAGATCGTCCCACTTTCATTTGTTGATAATGGATCGGATCTTAATATATGCCATTTAAGGACCCTTAATTGTTTAGGACTGAAAGTGAGCGATCTTGATCCAACCTCTATCACAGTACGTGCCTATGATAATACCCATCGAGAAGTGATAGGATCTATAAATCTTGAAATAGGAGCTGGTTTTATAAATCCTGTTATTAAATTATAAGTCATCGATATCCCAGCCTATTTCAATTTGCTTCTAGGATGACCATGGCTCCATAGCATCAAGGGTGTGTCCTCTTCCCTTCATCAAAAACTTAAGTTCTTCGACAATGGGCAGGTCATCACCATCTTAGGCGACGGAGACAATACCGAGAATGCAAGCTTTAGCAATCCAATACTTGAGATACATCACGTGGTAAATGATATGCTTATGTCAGGCTTCCGAGTTGAACCACTTCTACTACTAGTAGGGGACGATTTCAAAGATAGGGTTTTCCCAGAGTATAACCCTCATAGCAATGTCAATATAATCCAAATGTTCAAGAACATGTACTTTATGCCCGGACTAGGGCTGGAACGAAGACAACAAGGGATACTTGAACCCGTAGTATTGAAGAAAGCTTTTTATCCCTCTGGCTTGGGTTATCAGACATTAGTAAAATAACTCATAATGATCCGTCAACCTCGGCTAAAAAGAAGGCTAGAAAACGCCAAGACTGTCTCAAGAGATTCCTTAATGGAAGATTCATCAGAGAGGGTGAAGATTTTCCTTTTCGCGTCTTTCCTAAACCGTGGTACGATCATATGGATAAGATGATGAAACTTAGAATGGAAATATTTTTCCAAGATAGCTACTCATGGGTCGAACGTTCCTACCATCAAGTGCAACCACTCATTAAGAAGACCATAGATGATACTGGAGATTCTGAGGGTAGTGACTCTGAGGATTCTTTTAATTTACAGACACTGGGGCTGACACTCTGTATGATCCACTCAGGGGCTACATCGTCTGATCCATCCCACTTGATCAAAGCTACTGATGTAACTCTCCTCAACTGGCATGCTACATCTATGACACCTACTGATATTCAACCTAACCCTGATGTTTATCCCCTTTTTTCTTATTTTGTTGTTCCTACTTACTCTGATGTAATCGAGACATTATTTGATGAGGTTCTCAATGCTATTTTTCCTATCAATGAAATAAATGAAGATTTTAAATATTTTTTTGTGCCTTACATTAATTGTCTTGATCAAACTCTTGACGATGATGATTTTGTAAATGAAAAATTCTTTACTGATCTTAATAAGGTTGATTGGAAACAACGTAGTCATGTTCAAGTTAATGAAGATGAAACTGTTGTTAGTAATCTCGGTTCTAGTAGCCAACTGCGTGAGATTAGGATAAGGACCACCCTTGACAAGCATGAGCGCACACAACTCGAAGAATTACTGAAGGAATTCATGAATGTTTTCGTATGGTCCTACGATGATATGCTCGATATTGATCCTGCGATATCTCAACATGATATTCAAACTCTCCTAGAATGAAAACCGATCAAATAGAAACTGCAAAAGATCCACACCGAATGGTTGATTAAATTTAAAGAAGAAGTGGTCAAACATTTGAACGTGGTTTTTATTATTGTGATCGAATATCCCATATGGTTAGCCAATTTCATACCCGTGCCAAAAGTAAGAAGGAAGGTTCGTATGTACGTTGACTACCGAGACTTGAATAAGGCCTCTCCAAAGGATGATTACCTGTTACCCAACATCCATATGAATGTGGATAACACAACCAGTCACGCTCTCCTGTCATTCGTCGACGGATTTTTCAGATATAATCAGATCAAGATGCACCCATATCATCAAGATAAAATCGCATTCATCACCCCTTGGGGAACTTTTTGCTACACCATCATGCCATTTGGTCTAAAATATTCAGGAGCTACCTACCAGAGCAGTAACACAACCATCTCGAATGATCTGATACAGAAAGAAGTCGAGGTCTATGTAGATGATATGATTACCAAGTCTAAGACTAGGGAAGGTCATGTTCCCGTTCTTCTAAAGTTCTTTGAATGACTACGACAGTATCAGATATGACTTAACCCACAAAAATATGTCTTCGGTGTTACCAAAGGAAAGCTCTTGGGATTCCTGGTTAGTGAAAAAGGGATAGAAGCAGATCCTTCCAAGATAAAATCCATACTCCAAATTCCACTACCCCGAACAGAGAAGGAAGTGTGGGGATTCCTTGGAAAAATACAGTATATCAGCCAGTTTATTATCCAGTTGACTTTTATCTCTGAGCCCATATTCAAACTCTTTTGAAAGTATTCGACCAAGGTTTGGAACGAAGCTTGCCAAGAAGCCTTTGAACGAATAAAGCAATACCTAACCCGACCTTAGGTACTCATGCCACCACAGCCTGGCCTTCCCCTACTCTTATACCTAACCGCGATAGATACTGCAGTTGGGGCTTTAATAGACTAATACCTCAAAGAATCCCGCAAGGAAAGATCCATCAACTATGCCAGTCATAAATTAGTTGGGTAAAAAGTTAACTACACAGCTCTGGAGAAAGCATGTGTCACTCTTGTCTGGGTCACCTAAAAACTACGACACTACATGCTCGCCTTTCCAATCAAGCTTGTATCCCGAATGGATCCCATCAAATACCTACTCGAGAATCCTGCTATGTCTAGTAGAATGGACCGTTGGCTAATTATTTTAGCCGAGTTTTATATTGTACATGTCACGCAAAAAGCCATGAAAGAAAGAGCCATCTTTGATTACCTTGCTGACTACCCTGCCGATGTCTGGATTTTCGAGTTCCTAAATGAGAATATCCTCTATACCTCCTAAGAAGATCTTCGATGGAAAATGCTCTTTGATGGCGTTGCCAACAAGAAAGGGTATGGCATTGGGATACTCTTAATTTCCCCTGATGACTCTCACACTCCCATTGCCATCAAATTAATTTTTTCTTGCACTAAAAACATGAGTGAATATGAGGCGTGCACGATAGGCCTCAAAGTTGCCCTCAAGAAAGGAATTCGATACCTCGATGTCCATGGAGATTCAACCCTCATCATCGGTCAAGTCCTCAAAAGATGGAAAGTCAAGGACGAGAAACTCTTAGCCTTCCATGAACACCTAGAATAGCTAGTTTCCTAATTCCAAGAAATCACCTACCACTACCTTCCCCGAGCAAAGAACAACCTAGTCGATGCCCTTGCTACTTTAGCCTCCATGATTGACATGCCTGAAGGAATAACCATGGCCCCTTTCCTTGTCAAAAACCAAGATAAACCAACCTATTGCTACTATATTGATCTCATCACAAAAGAAGATCTCGATATAGATGACTGTTAGTACTATGATATTGGTGCCTCCTCAAGCATGGTAGGTATCCCTAACGTTCTAACAAGAAAGACCGAGAAACCCTCCATAAACTGGCTGCCTAGTACATTATCCATGATAAAGAAATGTTCAAGAGAAACTTCGATGAAACACACTTGCATTGCATTGGAGGGGATGATATTGAAGAGATGATGCAGAAATCCACAGCGAGAATGCGGACCCTACATGAATGGCCATATGCTCGCCAAGAATATCATCTGACAGGGATACTACTAGACTACCATGGTTTAGGATTGCATAGCTTACGTTCAAAGATGGCTCAAATGCTAGCATTTTTCTAACCTACAACACCTACCTCCGCAGGTATTGTACAAAATGACTTCTCCCTGGACGTTCTCTACATGGGGCATTGACATCATAAGGAAGGTTACACCCAAATCATCCAATGGGAACGAGTTCATCCTAGTTTCCATTGACTACTTCATTGAATGGGTCGAAGGCGAGTCATAGGCAGTTCTGAATGCCAAGAAAGTGACCAAGTTCATCAAGAAAAACATCATCTACCAATATAGGGCCCCACACGAGCTAGTATCAGACAACAGGTTACATTTTAAGGCAGAGGTTACAATGTTGGTCGATGAGTATGGGATTCAAAGACACAAATACTCTCCATACCGACCTCAAACTAATGGAGAAGTTGAGGCCGCTAATAAGAATATCAAAGCTATCATCAGTAAGATAACCGAGAGTTATCGAAATTAGGTCGATCGGATCCCTTACGCCCTTTAGGGCTACCACACTTTAGTTCAAAACTCTACTAGAGATACCCCTTATTCTCTAGTCTACAACATGGAAGCAGTCTTACCCATGGATATGGAAATCCCTTCGCTGCGCATCACGCTTGAAAGCGAAGTCAGCGAGGAGGATTGACACCAAATCCATCTCGATGAGCAGTCACTCTTGGAGGAAAGAAGGCAAAAATATCTATACCACATACTGTAAACACCCCATTCTAATACCCCCTAACTTCTCCTAAGGTTCCTAGAACCTCCCTTCATCATTTTAAACCTAAGTCACCCCCCAGGTACTGACCTAAAAGCCATTGGGTGCTCCCAGGCTCCATTTGACCAAAAGTAAAACTCTTCAGCTTGATTGAGACTAAATGAATCTTCGAAGGGCACTAAAACCCCTTTCCAACAGTCCCACCCGTGCGCGATTCTGACTTATGGTACAGACGAATGATCCGTTTTATCCCCAAAACTTGATCAAGAGGTCACCGGATGCTCCCAGACTCTGTTTGATCAAAGTTAACTCTTCATTTCAACCGAGACTGAATGAAGCTTCGAAGGGCACTAAAAACCCTTTCCAACGGTCTTCCCCATGCATGATCTGACTTACGGTACGGATAAATGATCTATTTTACTCCAAAAGGTTACCGAGCGCTTCTAGTCCCTGTTTGACCAAAGTCAACTCCCTGAACCGATTCAAACTCTTTGGAATGTCGAAGTACATATCCTAACCTTTCCAACGGTCTGTCCCGTGTGCGATTCTGACTTACCACGTGGACGAACGATCTGTTTGCACTCGATAATTCCCCGTCCAAAGGACCGACGAACGCTTTCGAGCCACATTTGACCCAAAGTCAACTCCCAGACCCTGGAGCAGTCAAAATACTTTCGAAGGTCTCTGAAGTACCTTTCTAATGGTTCACCCCATGCACAATTCGGATCAACAGTTTGCGCTCTACGACCGATTTTCCGAAAGAACCTGAAAGAGATTGCCAAACGCCAGATTCCAAACCCTGCCTATCGACAATGATCCTAAACACACCTACCAATTGGTAGGACAAGGGCTATGCCGATCGACAATTCCATGGGCCTATAAAAAGGAGGGCCTGACCTCCTAGCAATAAAGAAGGAAGATCTTAAACCTATCACTCTCAGCAAGCTCAAAAAACCCCTCTCTAAGTCAGCGGGATTTCCACATCCAAATCCCTTTCCAACCTTCACTTTTCATCATCCTTTTCATCAAAATTGGTAAATTAACTACCCTCCATCATCACCCAAGTGCAAGGTCAACTCTCCAACATCCAAGGTCAAGCTCAAGATCTTCAAGAAGGTCCAACTTTCTCAACTCTTTCTTTAATTCCCCTAAATTCGCATTAATTTGTTTTATTACTTAGCACTTTTATTCTCTCATCTCACATATCCTAATATACTCTTTATTTAGTATTATTGCACATCTCTTATTTTCATATTAATAAAAACCCCCCAAAAAATACGAAAAAGAGGGTTTGCTAATAAATTCCAAGCGGGAATTCTCACGGCTAAAACACTTTTTTACACACCCACCCACCCCCACACACACATATAAGAGAAGTCCCCGATTGGATTTATGGGATAAATCCCACCCCTTATTTTGCATACGAACTATGTGGACTTTGATGCCTTTATAGTCTACGTAGGCGTCTCGAGGTAAAACCCGAGACTCGAGTCCCTTTCCTACTTTTTTTTTTCTATTTTTCCTATATTCTTTAAACTTAAATCTCTTAGACTCTCTATATACATATATTTGTTCTTAGTGGCATATTATCCCACATGCGTTATCATTCCCTTATAATGATCAACGCTAGGATAATCGCGTAAATCCTATTTTCTAATATTACTTTTAGGAACATTCCTATGGTTGACTCGCTTTATCTATTCCATGATACAAGTTGATGATTCCTATCTTCGCTACATATACACATGCACACATATAACGGGGAAATAATTGAAAATAACAATAACCCATGAGAGACCGTAAGGGCGGAATGGGTGCCTAACACCTTCCCATTTCGTAACTTAGCCTCCGAACCCTTTTCGGATCATTTTGGTTTTGTATGTATCAGTATGTCTTGGATGCTGTCCTTCGGGATGGATCCCTTTTTCTTTTGTCTGTTTTGAGTAAAATATACTTGCCACTCCATCTCTCTATATTTTTCACCTCATCACCGACGCTGGTCTAAGCGCTCCCAAGAGAGATGCGTGGGACCAAGATCCTCTCAAGATGAAGGGGACACCCCCTTCTTCGTCTCTCCCACCGCGAGGATTGGAAGGGATGGCCGCAGTGGTGACTCTTCTCGGGAAGTTTATTTTGAGGGCTAGACTCTATTTACATGGGTGTTATATTTGTTTATATTTTCCCATATTTTGCATGTTCCCATTTACCATTCATGTGTACCTCATGCTTATGCTTCTATTCACACACTTGTAGAAAATTCTCCATATACACTTTACACCACGTGCACCTAAGATTACATATATCCCCATGCTGCACACATCACCAATCCATACTTAGTATACCATTGGTACTCGTACTTTTCTCCCAGTTGGTCATGATCAAGAAAGATACTCTCATAAGATACTAATAAGAGAATCATGCATGATTCACACAATATCACCAAAGAGCATTGTGATTGACTAAATTTTGTCCAGTAACTGGAGGGTCACTTCGTGATGGGTGATATACCCATATATACCCTCGGCTAGGCCCAGGGTGTCCTCCTCTAAGACGAGAGCTCAGGCACAAGACGAGCCCAGTTTTCGACCCTTCAAGGGGCCGACCCCTTATCATGTCTCAGACGACCCTTCGAGGGGATGACCCATCATCATCGCTCAGATGACCCTTCAAGGGGACGACCCCTTATTATGGCTCAGACGACACTTCAAGGGGCCGACCCCTCATCATAGCTCAGACGAACCTTCAAGGGGTTGACCCCTCATCATAGCTCAGATGACCCTTCAAGGGGCCGACCTATCATCATGGCTCAGACGACCCTTTAAGGGGTCGACCCCTCATCATACCTCAGACGACCCTTCAAGGGGATGACCCCTCATCATATCTCAGATGACCCTTTAAGGGGAAGACCCCTCATTATAGCTCAAACTACCCTTTAAGGGGATGACCCCTCATCATAGTCTGGAAGACCCTATGAGGGTTTGATAGTACGAGGCCCAAACTAGTCGAGGCTCGCTGCCAGCAGGAACTTTGCCCTCGGCCTCACATCATAGGCCGAGGGTGACGTCATCACAGTGCGTGCTTTGGCAGACGCGTGGAATAGTGCGCGCGGGACTAATATAGTACATGGAAGACCGTTACAACAATATCAACCCCTTACGTGAGGGAATATTATGTCATCATTAATCACAAGTGGAACCTCTAGGTGTCAGCAGGGGATTGGCTAGATCATAGCTCACATGCACCATGCATGCTTGGGAGTACACTACTCCCCCCAAGACCTATATATACTTGTCACCTACAACCCTATAAAGGGATCAATAATTTGTAACCCTAGTTAAAACTCTGTTTATACACAGTAGAGAGAGAGTGAGCTTATGTGCATTGTATCCAAGGCCATTTGTGCCCATATTTAGTGGATCACACACTCATAGTGGATGTAGGCCTAATTGACTGAACCACTATACATCATTATCTTATTCCTCTTATACTCATCCCTTTCTATACACTTACACATATATACATCTCTATGGCTGCCATTGTTATTACTGTTTGATCTCATCATCACTTATCTGGTGGTACTGAATCTTAGCATCATCAGTTTGGCATTGTCTTTGGTAACGAGAAGACATCTCTTACTTTATACATATTGACCTCACCGGGAACTCTCGTGGTGAACCAGTTCTCCCCCTTTGTGGAGATATTTCACCATTGAAAGAGACCCATTAAGGTTCTCAAGATCATCAGTCTTTTTATCATTCAGTTCTCTATAGCTCAAACACATGGCACCGGAGATGCCACCACTACCACTTTCTCCACCGGATAGTGGAGTGGGACTTAGTTCCAATCATGCACCACCTCAGTCTGAGATGGCTGATGTGGTTGCCTCCCTGAAATCTTTAGTAGCAAGCCAGCGGATTATGCAGGAGCAATTTACATCTCTTAGCCAAAACATACTAGGACCTCTAGGAGTCTCACCGGAGATAATTACTTCGGTAGCAGCTCCAAGGCAGCACGAGGATAGGGGACCACCCCAGGTACCACGCAAAGACTTGAGACCTCCACAACGACAGAGGGATGTTGGTGACCCCCGACGTCTATACCTGGGGAGGCAAGGAAACCCTTGCCAGGAAGACAAATATGATGATCTGGAGGTGGAAGAGGCCCCCATAGAGTGCTGGGAGCCGTATGAGGTCTCCAATAATACTGTGCAACCTATCCAAGAGAGCATAAGGAAGTGTGAAAGGAAAAATCCAGATGATCGCCCGAGGGGCTCTGCTTTCGATCGTCTGAGCAGGGGGTCGACCTTTGAGAGGCTAGGCCCAGTAATTGACCTGCGAGAAAATTGTCCCGATCGAGAAGTATTGCGAGGTCCAGAAGGGAGGCAGTAGATGGCCAACCCCATAGGGGCCGACTGTCAGGGGGAAGTAAACAGTCGACACATGCTTGCCATAGCGGAACCCTCCGTTCACCTTAAAGAGGCGACAAGGGATAACATCATCCAATCCGACCCTACGAGGCCATAGAACGACTCGATCCAAAGGTTAGAGGATAAGATTGGGGATATTATAAAGAGTCGGGACCCTCTTCAGAGAGGATACTCTATAGGCTCACCCTTTATGGTGAAGATAGTCAACTTCCCAATGCCGTCCAAGTTTAAGCCACTTGTGGTCACCCCAAGATATGACGGGACTACCAACCTTGTCCATCATATTGATATGTATCAATCAGAAGCAGACATATACTCTATCTCAGATGAGATGATGTGTCGTTCCTTTTCTGGCACTCTGACCGGGGCTGCACATGCCTGGTATATGTCTCTTCCAAAGAATTCCATTGAAAGCTTCAAACAGTTAGCAGACCGATTCATCCATAACTTTTTCTTTGGAGTGAGGCCACAGAAGAAGACTACACACCTGTTCTATGTTAAACAAGGGAAGAATGAGAGCCTAAGAGACTATATAGCCAAATTTAACAAAGAAAAGCTGGAGGTCGAAGACTATGAGGAAAGCATTGCCATGACAGCTCTCATTAGAGGACTCCGGAAGGGAAAGGTATTATGGAATCTTGATGAAGACCTTTTGAGGACAATGGCTGAATTGCTGTCAATAGCAGGAAAGGTAATGAACGCCGAAGAGGCGATGGCCGCAAAATACGAAGATGAAAAAGGAGGTACTAGTGGGGGTAAGTACCAGAAAAGGAACAAAGAGGGGAAGAAGAGACTGGAAGATGACAAGTTTACCGACTATACCCCTCTGACGGTCAGTTGTGAGCACATTTTGAATGAGAAAAAGAGTGACCGATCCTTGAAGTGGCCTGAAAAGTTGAGGGCAACCCCTCACAAGAGGAACAAAAACCTGTGGTGTGAGTTTCACCAAGACCATGGCCATGTGACTGACAAATGTTTTGCCCTCAAAGATGAAATTTAAAAAATGCTAAAAGAAGGGAAGTTAAGGAAATACATTGACAGGAATGCCTTCAAGAGGGGCCGAGGGGACGACCCCAGGAAGAAAAGGGGTGATACATGCAGAGAAGATCCTCCAAACAGAAAAGACGACCCTGCAAATGATGAGGACGACCCTGACCTCCCACCAAGAGATGACCATGGCCCTATCAAGAGACTCAATATGATCTCACTCGGTGTTAGGATGATCTTCGGGGGACTAGAAGGAGGAGGGTCAGAGGTCGCAGATAGGAAGGTCCATGTGGCCGAAGCCAAGGCCGTGATAAAAGCTGTGCATTCAACCTCTATAGAATCAAAGTCAGACAAGAGGAAGAAGGTTGATATGGATACTCTGATAGTGGGGTTCTCAAGAATGGACTTCAAAGGCCTCTTAACCCCACATGATCAACCTCTCATCATCACTACCAGTGTACACGGGTGTGAGGTGCCTAGGATCCTGGTAGATGGGGGTAGTTCTGCAAATGTGATGTTCTGGGCGTGCTTTAAAGCCTTGGGCCTCAGCTGTGCAAGGCTCGTCCCATACCATCACCCCTTAATTAGTTTCAGTGGGGAAAAAGTTCATCCCCTAGGAGTGTATGAGGCTGATGTTAGAATGGGGGACGAGTGGCTGAGATAGCTAACTAAAAAGGTCAACTTTTTTGTGATGGATGAACAAGTCTTCTCAACCTACAACATTATACTGGGGCGAGTGGACCTCAAGGAATTTGAGGACGTGCCATCCACTGTTCACCAGATGATAAAATTCCTGACCCCTTACGGGGTAGGGGAAGTTCAGGGAGACCAGATGTCGGTACGAGAATGTTACTTCAACTCCACCGAAGAAAGAAAGGCGCACAATAAGGCAAAAGCTACTTAGAATATTGATACCCTTGACCCCGGGGATGAGAAAAAACTAAAGAAAGGAGAAGCCGCGGGGGAGGTAGAATCCATCATCCTCAATGAGGATGAGCCGAAAAAAATCATCTAAGTAGGCAAAGATCTAAAGAAAGACATCAAAGAAGACCTCATTAAGCTGTAAAGGAGAAGACATGACGTATTTGTATGGAGTCTGCAGATATGTCGGGGATCGACCTCGACATCATATGCCACAAGCTCAACGTGGTAGAGGGTGCAAAGCCAGTTAAGCAGAAGAGAGGAATTTATTCTCGAGAAAAATATGAGGTTAAAAGGGACGAGGTCAAGAAGCTGGAAGATGCTGAGTTTATCAAAGAGGTTATCTATCCCAAATGGCTGTCTAACGCAGTCATAGTCCCAAAAGCCAATGGAAAGTGGAGGATGTGCGTAGACTTCAAATACCTCAATAAACATTATCCCAAAGACAACTTCCCTCTTCCCCACATTGATCAGATGGTAGACGCTACCGCAGGCCATGAGCTAATGAGCTTCATGAATTCCTATTCAGGTTACTACCAGATCTTCATGAGCCCCGAGGACTTAGAAAAAATGGCTTTCATTACCAACAAGGGGACATACTGTTATAGGGTCATGCCCTTTGGCCTAAAGAATGCAGGGGTAACGTATCAATGCCTTGTGAATAAAATGTTTGAAGACCAAATTGGGAAGTCTATGGAGGTTTATGTAGATGACATCCTGACCAAGAGTTTAAAGGCCGAAGGTCATGTGACCGACCTCAAGAGGACCTTTAACGCAATGGATAAGTACTTAATGAAGCCCAACCCGACCAAATATGTCTTCGAGGTTGGAGCAGGGAAGTTCTTGGGGTTCATTGTCAACCAAAGAGGAATCGAGGTCAATCCTGAAAAGATAAAGGCCCTCATAGAAATGAAGACCCCCAAGACCATCAAAGACGTTCAAAGGCTCACAGGGCGAGTGTCTGCTTTGAATAAGTTCGTGTCCAGAGCCACATACAGGTGTTTACCATTCTTAAAAATTCTCAAAAAGGCCTTCGAATGGAGTAAAGAGTGTGATGAGAATTTTAAGGAGCTAAAGTCATACTTAGGGTCTCCTTTTCTTTTGTCACGACCAGTGCAAGGCGAACGGTTACATGTGTACCTAGCCATCTCAGAATTAGACATCAGCGCAACCATTGTGAAAGAAGAGGATGGAGTATAGAAGCCTATTTATTTTAATAATAAGGCACTCCAGGGGGCAAAGCAAAGATACCTAAGGATGGATAAGTTAGCCTATGCCTTGATCCATGCATCAAGAAAGATGGAGCCATACTTCCAGTCCCATACAATGGTCATCCTCATCGACTCTCCTCTCAGACAGGTCTTACACAAGACAAAAAATCAGGGAGGCTAATGGCCTGGGCTATAGAGTTAGGAAAGTTTGACATTGTATATCAACTAAGGATGGCCATTAAGGGGAAAGAGTTAGCAAATTTCATGGCTGAATTTACTTGGGAAGATAATGAGGCTGAAGAGGAAAGCCTTGAGAAGACAGATACCTGACTAGGAAGAATTGTTTATCCATCCACAGATAAGACTGAGATAAGCACCGCTAGAGAAAAAGTTATAAAAAACGAAGAGGGAAGATATCTCTTTAGATAGGGATCCCTCACCGAGGGAATTTTCTCAGGAGAAAGGACCGTGTGGAACCTCTTCATTGTAGGGTCCTCTTGCGAGAGAAAAAGTGGGGCTGGATTAATAATATCAGCACCCGATAGCACAGGCATTGAGTACGCCCTGAGGTTCAACTTTAAAGCCTCCAATAATGAATATGAATATGAGGCCCTAATAGCAGGCCTCTCCTTGGCTAAGTCTCTTAGTGTCGGCCAGATCTTGGTCCATAATGATTCAAGACTTGTAGTGAATCAGATACTAGGAGCGTATGAAGCTAAGGATGAGCGGATGGCCAAATACCTTGAAAAATTTAAGTCACTATTGAAGAGATTCAGAGAAGTGAAGTTGAAGAGGATACCTAGACTTGATAATGGCCGAGCCGATGCACTTACTAGACTGACCTCAATAACTAAGACTGATCTCAGGAGGGCAGTCCCAGTGGAAATCTTTCTTCAACCAACAATTGAAGATGCAGACGGAACACTTGTCACTTGCTTAAATATTGGTAGGTAAGCTTCATGGATGGACCCTCTAATCAGATACATTAAAGAGGGGGAGATGCCAAAAGCAAAATAATAAAGGAAGAAGTTAAGGTACAGAGTAGTGAAATTCACTGTCATCGGAGACACCTTGTACAACCAGGTATTACAACCAGAGGGTGAAGCAAAGGCCGATCGCTATGGGGGACCTAGTCATCAAAAATACATGGCAGAAACCAAACAAGCTCCACCCAAATTGGCATGGCCCATACAGGGTCATTGATGAAGTTGTCCCTGGAACCTATAGGCTAGAAAACCTTGAAGGGGAACCCTCTTCGAACCCCTGGAATGTAGATCATTTAAAGAAATACTATCAATAATGTAATGTCCTATCGGACCACAGTTGTAATGAATGTGTTGCTCCAACAGAACACTTGGAATGTTAATGGGAATGTCGTATTGGCCACTCATCTTGTGTTTGTTAATTCTAGTAGGATTGGGGATATCCTCGTTAAACCAACCTCGCCTATGATGAGGGAAAATGGTGAGGACGACCCCCCATTCACTCTCAAGAAAGACGAGGGGGACTTCAAATTTAAAATATCATTTATGTTGGTGGAAACCACCCTCGACTATGATGAGGGCAAATGGTAGGGACGACCCCCCATTCACCCTCAAGAAAGACGAGGGGGGACTTCAAATTTAAAACATCATTTATGTTGGCGGAAACCACCCTCGGCTATGATGAGGGAAAATGGTGGGGATGACCCCCCATTCACCCTCAAGAAAAACTAGGGGGTAATTCAAATTTAAAACATCATTTATGTTGGTGGAAACCACCCTCGGTTATGATGAGGGCAAATGGTGGGGACGACCTCCCATTCACCCTCAAGAAAGATGAGGGGGGACTTCAAATTTAAAACATCATTTATGTTGGTGGAAACCACCCTCGTCTATGACGAGGGAAAATGTTGGGGTCGACCCCCCATTCATCCTCAAGAAATACGAGGGGGGTCTTCAAATTTAAAATATCATTTATGTTGGTGGAAACCACCCTCGGCTATGATGGGGGCAAATGTCGGGGACGACCCCCCATTCACCCTCAAGAAAGACGTGTGGGGACTTTAAATTTAAAACATCATTTATGTTGGTGGATACCACCCTCGGCTATGATGAGGGAAAATGGCGGGGACGACCCCCCATTCACCCTAAAAAAAGACGAGGAGGACTTCAAATTTAAAACATCATTTATGTTGGTGGAAACCACCCTCGGCTATGATGAGGGAAAATGGTGGGGACAACCCCCCATTCACCCTCAAGAAAGACGAGGGGGGACTTCAAATTTAAAACATCATTTATGATGGTGGAAACCACCCTCGGCTATGATGAGGTCAAATGGTGGGGACGACCCCCCATTCACCCTCAAGAAAGACGAGGGGGGACTTCAATTTTAAGACATCATTTATGTTGGTGGAAACCACCCTCGACTATAATGAGGGAAAATGGTGGGATGACCTCCCATTCACCGTCAAGAAAGATGAGGGGGGACTTCAAATCTAAAACATCATTTATGTTGGTGGAAACCAGCCTCGGCTATGATGAGGGAAAATGGTGGGGACGACCCCCCATTCACCCTCAAGAAAGACGAGGGGGGACTTCAAATTTAAAACATCATTTATGTTTGTGGAAAACACCCTCGGCTATGATGAGAGCAAATGGTGGGGACGACCTCCAATTCACCCTCAAGAAAGATGAGGGGAGACTTCAAATTTAAAACATCATTTATGTTGGTGGAAACCACCCTCAGTTATGATGAGGGCAAATGGTGGGGACGACCCCCCATTCACCCTCAAGAAAGACGAGGGGGACTTCAAATTTAAAACATCATTTATGTTGGTGGAAACCACCCTCGGCTATGATGAGGGTAAATGGTGGGGACGACCCCCCATTCACCCTCAATAAAGTAGGAGTGGGGGGGGGGGGGGGGTTAATGGGATGGTTAATACATCATATCATGAATTCAGATAAATCACTCTAGAGGCAGGTACAAAATATAGGAGAGACATTATATTAGAAACAAAGTGTTACAAATGCTTGTCCAACACAAATAAAGTACAAAAATATTTGTTACCTGAAGAGGGTATTGGCTACAGGCAGCCACCCTATTGAGTGACATCGGAGGGCAAGGTTTCAATATCAATGGGAGTTTCTTCTATGACCAAGACAGGCTGATCCTCAGATGTGCCGGTACCTTCAACGTGCATTTAGGACTCCACATGGGATAAAGCATCGAAAATAAGGGGGTCATCCAACTGAACTACCTCAAGAGAGGGACGAACTGAAGATACATCATCAGCTAACTTAAGGAAGACCCACCGACAGGTCGTCCTGATCCCCCTCTCCAAGTATTCAAGATCGAAGCCTTGAAACTCATCTGAGAGTTTGTAAGCCTCCACAGCATCGGCCTCGGCCTTCTTTACTGCCCCTTCAAGCTCAGCCTTAAATTGAGACCCCTGATTGATTAAGGCCTCATCCTTTTCTTTGATAAGAGAGTCCTTGCACTCTCCAACTCAGACCATTGCATGTTCGGTCCAGGACCCTTGCATGTTCGGTCCTTGCACTCTCCAACTCAGACTTTGTAGCCTCCGGCTTGGTCTTCAGATTAGCCTCATGCTGAATAGTCCTCTCGGCCTCATAGAACTTATGTTGACTTTTGGCCATCCGCTTGGTGGCCAAGGTAAAGGTGCAGATAGACTGCATGGAGGCACACATGTTAAGAGGGGTCGAGGGAACAATTAATGAAATGATGGCAAATCAAAAAGAATAAAGTCGAGAAAGGTACCTGGGCCAAAGTGTGCAGACTGTAATCATAGACCTTAGCCGGGGGCATCTTTGACAAGAAGTCATGATCCACGGCCGAGGGAGCAGAAAACATCGAGGCCTTGGCTACCCTCAGGTTGGTTGTGAGGGAAAACGGTTCAGCCTTCAAGAATGTCAAGTTTTGGGACCAAAAGGCCCCCATGCTGGAGGAGGAACTAGTGCCCTCGGTGTGTGTCTGAGGGGCCTCCACCCTCACCCTCGTCCTTGAATCTTGTCGAGGGTCAATAGGAACTTTTGGCTCCTTTCTTTTATTACTATCGACGGTCAGTTCAACATGTGATGGCCCCATGGCCTTTGTCTTCTTCTGAGCCTGCTGAGGCTCTTTGCCTTTTTTCTTTCCTAGGCCAGATAGTAAACTTGGCGCAGTCATCTCCCAGAGTTGATCGGATATGTTGGCAGGACGACCTGAAAAGGGAACGAGATATCATAAAGATATAGAGACAAAGATGAAAAGGGGATGAGATATCAAAAATTGAGCAAAAAACCACTCACATAGTTCTGATAGGGGGCCAAACCTCAGACCATCTTAATCACAGGTGGCACCTCTAGGTGTCAGCACGGGATTGGCTAGATCATAACTCACATGCACCATGCATGCTTGGGGGTTACACTACTCCCCCCAAGACCTATATATACTTGTCACCTACAACCCTGCAAAGGGATCGATAATTTGTAACCCTAGCTAAAACTTTGCTTGTACACAATAGAGAGAGAGTGGGCTTATGTGCATTGTATCCAAGGCCATTAGTGCCCATATTTAGTTGATCACACACTCATAGTGGATATAGTCCTAATTGGCTGAACCACTATACATCATTATCTTATTCCTCTTATACTCATCCCCTTCTATACACTTACACACATATAAATATCTATAGCTGCCATTGCTATTACTGTTTGAGCTCATCATCACTTATCAGGTGGTGTTGAATCTTAGCATCATCAATGAGCGTTGGTCCGAAAGGGCGCAGTTAGCCTAAGCGATGTGACTCTCACCTTCCATTGACCAAGTACCTTCGACGTATATTGAAAGGTTCCCCCGCATCGTACCTCTTAACTGAAGTCATGACGGGAGGTATATCACAGGGGACTCATTCATGTACGCCGAGTATATCGAATTCGCTCTCACGCGTACTATCCCCACGAGGTATATAGTGAGGAAATTCACATACACTCAGGTATATCAAATGGCTTGTCCACACGTACCGATTGCCCTCAAAAGCAATACGTATATCGTGGAAGCCATGCAAAAGGGGCGAACCCTTTCCAATTCACCTGACCAACTTCATACCCGCATATAGGTGTTAAGCCTAGGACACACATGTTAGATTGCCGATTTCAACCCAAGACTCTGTCGAAATTCTGGGACTGCCTGCCGCCCAAATTTTCGAGCACTTTTAAAATGGGACCCTACCTGTGAGCCTGGTCACAAGTCCAGCCATAGCTTTGCATATGTTACAAACCCAACTTTTCCAGGTTCGAGTCCCGTCCGACATTTCATTTTGCATTTACGAGAATTTAATACAAGTGAAAACATAATAATAATAATAATAATAATAATAATAATAATAATAATAATAATAATCATGCTGAGACCAGTCTCCCAAAATATTTCTCCTTCCTTTATCAAAAATCCGAAAACATTTCTCCTGTCTTTATAAAAAATCCAAAAATAGTTCTCCCTTCTTTATCAAAAATTCAAAAATATTTTGTCTTTCAATCTCAAAAAAGAAAAAATATTAAAAATATTTTCATTCTTTTTCTCAAACCTAAATCCCATTTTACACCTTCTCAGGTCAGTCGCATGCCCTTGGCTCGGCTCCTTATTGGCTTCGGTATACAATCAAATCACCCCGAAGCTCTGCCCATTCCCTTTATAATTCTTCTGAGTCCGGTATCCATCCACTTCCCATGGAGAACACAGATCAAGTACTAGTTGTGCAACCATATCTGACGGCAGTCTTGGCTCAGCTCGTGTCCAAGATTGACAACCTCCAGACTGAGCTCCGTGAGATGCAACGAAACTAGTTTCATATTCCTCAAGAGCACGAGGACCTATTCCCTCGTGATATGGGTCCGCCTGAGCCTATTTGGGTTCCTAAAGGGTATCAGCATGTTTTGCGTGCCCCTCTTGCTAATGGGATGCCACCTGCCCATCTTCCTATGACGCACTTTGCCCAGCTTGGGGCTAACTTTCCTACGACCGTTGATCCAAAAGAGGAAGAATTGAACAAGGTCAAAGAAGATCTCAAGATGCTGACTAAGAAGTTAGACCAAGTCCGAATCTCTAGAAATTGCATGGACTACACCCACATGTCTCCTTATCCTAAGGCAAGGTTACCCGAGAAGTTCAAGATGCCAAATATTGAGAAATTCGGAGGAAGTGGACCCCCAATTGTTCATCTTCACAGTTATCACCGTTATATGACTCTCCTAGGGGCTTCTAAAGAAGTGATGGGCCAGTTGTTTCAACAAAATTTGAAGGATAGCACCCTTAGATGGTTTTTGTATCCCGAGGAGTTCATAATCCGTAATTGGGAGGATGTAGCCTCTAAATTCATGTCGCAGTATATATACAACGAAGAGCTTGAGGTCACCAGTCATGACTTAGAACTACTCAAAAAGAACTCTGGGGAATCAGTCAGTAACTTCATATCCTGATGGAGGGAAAAGGCAACCACTATGACCAATCGAGCATCCAAGGAAGAACAAGTCAACATAGTGAAGAAGAACTTCTTGCCCCCTGTCCGAGCAACCATGGGGGGACAATACTATCCCCACTTATAAGCTCTCAGAGAAGCAGGAGTAGAAATCGAGGAAGGTCTTGCTAAAATAGAGGTTGAACCAAAGAAAGTGTTTGGACAGTTCACCCCCAGAAAATATGACAAACCTGCCAAGTACTGCAGTCTCAACCATTAACAACATCTCTCAACCAACCACTTCGTGGGCACCAAAAAGTCATCGTGTCCCAGTCCGAAAGGAATACAATGAGCTCCATGATCCCCTCTCCAAAGTTTATCAAGACTTGTTAAGTCGAAACCTCATAGAACCCTTGGACCCCCATCCATTGCCAAATCCACTTCCAAGAAACTTCAAGGCAGATGTCCATTGCGCCTTTCACCAAACTGCTGGCCATACAACCGACCAATGCTTTCACCTTCGAAACATAATCCAAGGTCTAATTGACAGGGGTACCATTACCCCACCAGCCAATTCTAAGCCAAACACTAATCACAACCCACTCCCAAATCATACCAATGTTATCTTCTTAGAAATGGACCCAGAATTTGATCCCTCAACTCAAATCTCACCCATACACTCTCCCAAGCCTCTCCAAATTTGCCCATATTTCCTCCTACACCCTGTTATCCTCGCTTTAAGGCACTGTCACTCCTCCCCAGAGCATGCACCATTGTTCGTACCCATTCTGAAGATGGAAGTATGGAATTATCAGAAGTGTTAAACCAACTCCTAGAGTTCGGGATGAAATTTACCTCACAAATGATCATTGATTTCCAGAGGTTCAGCACGCTATTCTTGGAAACACGAAAATGGGCCCAAAAGTCAGACAGTTGGGTGGTACCAACCGATGAAGTCATCCTAGATGATGTTATCCAGATTATGGCATAAATATTTAGGCAAAACCAATGATATTTGCAATATGACTGAGTTACTTGATACTCTAAAGTTACAAGGTCGCCTGGTCCCTTCACCTTTACTTATCCCCACAGAATGGGAAGACCTGTATGAAGAATCCATTGAAGTTGTGGAATACATTAACTTTATATGCAAAATTGTTGCCACTGAATGGGTGGAAGAATTCGAAGATTCAAGTAAAGGGCAAGCTTGAGAGAAAACTGGATCGGTAGCCGACATGTCTGGGATGATATCATTTGAGGAGATCCTCAAAGAAATAAACAAGGTAACAGAATAACCCGAGATCGATGAAGAAATAAGGTTCATGTTCTTCCCTTCTTCAGTAAATCACATGTCCATATCAGGGAGGCATTACCATATCCCAAGCCCACTACTAGCCAATGACAAAGGTAAGGGAATTGAAAACCTTCCTATGCCAGAAATGACCCTCGAGGAAGGCAAGTTCCTCGATCAACTGAGGAAAACTCAACCTAACATCACTCTATGGGGGCTTTTCATGTCTTCCTAGCTGCACATAACTGCTTTGATCAAATTTCTCACTGGACCCACGGTTCCTCCTTCTACCACACCAGAAGAAGTGATAAATTTAGTCGGATCCTTGACCTCTACCCGAATGCTATCCTTTTTCAAAGTAGAAATCCCCAGAATTGGGCCAAACCACAATCGTGCACTCAACATCTCCGTCGAAGTTATGGGGAAGAGCGTAACACTCTCTCTTATCGATAATGGATCCACCTTGAATGTCTGCCCATTAAGAACATTCAAATGCTTAGGACTGAAAAAAGTGACCTTGCTCCAACTTTCGCTGCTGTACACACCTACGATAGTACTCGTCGAGAAGTAATGGGATCCATAAAACTTGTAATAGGGGCTGGCCCTATAAACCCTGTCATTGAATTCCAAGTTATTGACATCCCAACTCATTTCAACCTGTTACTCGGATGACCTTAGCTCCACAGTATCAGGGGTGTGTCTTCCCCGCTCCATCAAAAATTGAAATTCTTCACCGACGGATGAGTCATCACCATTTTGGGCAACGACGATAATACTGAGGGTGCAAGCACCAACAACCCAATCCTTGAGATACAACACAGGTCAAATGATATGCTTCTATCGGGATTCTGAGTTGAACCACTTCTACTCCCAGTAGGGAACGATTTCAAATAAAGAGTTTGTCTAGAATAGGACCCTCATGGCAATGTCAATGTGATTCAGATGTTCAGAAACATGCACTTCATGCTCGGACTGGGTCTAGGGCAAAGATTGCAAGGGAGACTTAACCCCATTGAACTGAAGAAATCTTTCCCTACTTGTGGTTTGGAGTATCAACCATCAGAATAAGATCTCAAAATGATCCTCTAGTCCCGGCCAAAGAGAAGACTAGACTGCATCCAAACTATCCCAGGTGACTCCTTGAATGGACGATTCATCAAAGAGGGCGAGGAATTCCTCTTTTGCGACTTCCCAGAACCATGATATGACCATACAGATAAGAAAATGAAGCCTAGAATGGATATCTTTTTCCAAGATAGCTACCCATGGTCCAAAAGTTCCACCATGTGTAGCAGCTCATCATGGATACCGAAGATTCTGAGGGAAGTGACTCCAAAGATTCCTTCAACTTACAGACACTGGGGCTGACACTTTGCATGGTTCATTCAAGCACTATATCACTGGATCCATCCCACCCGATTAAAGCTGTTGATACACCTCTCCTCAATTGCATGCTGCGCGGGTCCTACCTATTGAAATCCCACCCAACCCCAATGTTTAGCCCATTTCTTCTTCTGTTGTCTATCCTTGCTCAAATGTAATCGAGACCTCCTTTAATGAGGGTCTCAGTGCTATTTTTCCTATCAATGAAATAAATGAAGATTTTGAGTATCTTGCTGTGCCTTAGCACATAAGAGATCCATCAGCATCAGTGATCAGTGATCTCGGCAACATTCTCTCGAAATCAACGAAGTTCCTCCATGTGAAATTCCAATGAAGCTTACATTCCCATCCTTTTCATACTAAATTTTGAAAAATCTCATTCTCTCTCATTCGACATTCATCTCATACTCAAGATATGTCATCCAAGATCAAAAATCAAACTTCAAAAAAGGTCCAAATCCTTCCCTCTCTCTTTAAATTCTTTATTTTTTGCATAAATTTCATTAGAATCATAATCTAGTTCTTACTTTAGTTCATACACATTAACATCTCACATTTTTATTAGTATATTTCACATACTTTATTTTCTATAAAAAAATCAAAAACAAACAAAAAGAGGTTATACCCATAAATTCCGAACGGGATTATTCATCATAATTTTTTCATAACTAAAACACATTTTCCTACACACACATAGCCCCATAATATAATCCCGTTCGGATATATGGGATAAATCCCACCCCCATGATGCATTCGAACTACGTGGACTTTGATGCCTTTATAGGCTATTTAGGCATTTAGGATTAAAACCCAAGACTTGAGTCCAATTTTCCAATTTTCTTAAATTTTTAATTTATTAATTTCTCTAAATCCCCCAATATTCATAAATCCTCCCATTTTCCTAAATTCCTCTTTTTCATATTCTTGCATTAATATACATATTATGTTTGTTAGCTTTTCATCCAACACATATTGTCGTTTCATAATAACGATTAATATCGCGAGAAACGCACAAATTATATTTTCTCTATATATTTATTTAGGAACATTCCTATGGATGACCCCACTCTATCTCTTCTATGGTATGAGTTGGTAGATTTCGATCTCCATTATATATATGCATGCACACTTCATGGAGAAATAAATGAAAATCATAACAAAAACCCATGAGAGACCGAAAGGGCAGGATGGGTGCCTAACACCTTCCCATTTCGTAACTTATCCCCCGAACGTTCGCACTATTGATTTTGTATGCATCAGTTTGTCTTTGATGCCGCTCTCTTGGGGAGGCAACATGTTGATTTGCCTGTTTTGTGCAAAATAGGCTGGCGACTCCATCTCTTTACATTTACCCCACACCGACGACGACCGAAGCATTCCTAAGTAGGGTGTGAGACCTTTCGATCCCCCATCCTTATCCATGTCTCCCTCGAGAACGGAGTAACAGAGAGGAGGCCCGGCGTGCGATCTCGATCGGGATGGACACAACATGTTTTTAAGATTAAGTCAAGATATTCACAAATTTTCATAATATTCTCAAATCAGGAGTCCCGTGACTATGCAGTCAATTCATACGTGTTACAATTGTTCCAACAAGGCGTTTGTGCATCTCACGGGACCCTTTGGGGGATGTTTTGTGTTTTCTCCCTCTAGAGGTATGTTTTTAAGCCTAAGTATGGATTTTTGCAAATTTTCATCATATTCTAAAATCGGGAGTCTATGACAACATGGTCGGTTCCTACGAGTAACATTGGTCCTGTGTGAGGTGTTTTTGCCTTTTACAGGGCTTGACCATGACCTCTACCTCTCTTAACCATCTATGCATTTAAAACATTCGGTTAGAGAATGTGATAAATAATAATGATGAGAATATCATTTTTTTGTATAATAAAATACATGCCCACATGATTTAAAGTATGACAAATAGTCACTCACTCATATCTGTCAAATTCATTTATTCCACATAATTACTTTTTAAAAGAAATACATATTTAAATTCACACATTTTAATTAGTTTTATTTCTATTAAAATTCTCACTGATGTTACTAACTATAAATTTAGCTAACCCACCCCACTACACATGTTACTCTCAATTGGAGGCTCTGACAACATTTTATTTATTTGTAAAATATAAACGAGGAGAATAAAAAATGTAGTACAGATTACTTGAACATGGAAATTATGATTTGAGAGAATCTATGTACTCTACTTTATATTTTTCTGCAATGTCTCTCATTAAATATGAACTCCATTTTATTATTGGCAATATATGAAATCTACAATATTGAGTACTTCAGCTGGGTAAAGGATAGTTATTGAGGAACATGAATCTCTTTAAAACAACAATTATGAGGCTGACAACATTTGGTTTATGGGGTTATTCTTAACTTTTTCTTCAATTCTTTAATTTCAAATCCATGTTATTAAAAAAAATATGTATACAAGCACTTGAAGAATATTTGTGCCCTATTAATTACATTTTAACTCTCTGTTCTTACTTTTTTTTAGCATTTTAGTGTTTGTCCTTTGGAAACACATTATCAAGATCTAAAACTAATTATAGATGAACATTATATTTTAAGACAAAAGAAATAGTAATATCAGGCATCAAGGGTATCAAATGTTCATCACCAATAAGGGCATTTACATTAGTCCAGTGCGAGGTGTTCATGCCTTTTACAGGACCGTTTGGGAGCTATTTAAGGTTTTTACCCTCTAGCGGCATGTTTTTATACCTAAGTCTACGTATTTGCAAATTTTCATCATATTCTCAAACAGGGAGTCCCGTGAATATGCGGTAAGTTCCTACGAGTTCAATTGGTCCAATGCGATGTCTTCATGCCTACTGGGGACCATTTTAGAGCTATTTTAGGTTTTTTACTTATAGTGGAATATTTTTAAACATAAGTCTAGATATTTGAAAATTTTCATCATATTTTCAAAAACAGGAGTCCCGTGATTATGCGGTAAGTTCATATAGGTTACATTGGTCCCCGTGCGAGGTGTTTGTGCCTCCTACGGGGGCCGTTTGGGGGATGTTTTGGATTTTTATCCTCTAGCGGCATATTTTTAATCCTAAGTCTAGATATTTGTAAAGTTTTTGTCATATCATCAAATGGGGAGTCCCATGACTATGCGACCAATTCCTACAACTTACATTGGTTCCAAGCCATACAAGTTCTATCAGAAATCCTAATAAATATTCATAATTCAAACTAAACATTCATAAATCAAACTAAAACACCAATGTAGAGACGATATCTTAATAGGATACAATTTGGATACAAATAAGATTGTCAAGGGCCAATATAATAGTAGGATAAAAATATAATTATCAAGGGTAAAATAATGTTTCATACTTAATATTCCTCTAAATCAACTAAAAGATCCCTCAAATTGGGGTTTTCATCAAGAGAAGATTGGAACACTTTAGGATCCTTTAATGCATTTTCTTGATCAGTCATAACCTTTGGTGCACGCACAATAATAAGAAAATTGTCATAGTTTATGAATTTTGAGTAGAATACCTACATTACATTCTGAAAGGAACATATAAAAGGCTCATCGACTATGCGATCTTTACTCTTCATCTTTGATAAATCTACTATCACAAGGTTTAAATAAGGATCAATTTTACAAGCATTCATTTGACGCGACCACAAATGTGTCTAAAGTGCGTGCTTTATAGGCTCAAGTGCAAGCCTGTCGCGTTAGTAATAATACGATAAGTCGGGATCGTATCCACAGGTAGTAGGACTTACAAATCTTAATGACGAAGGAGTAATGAATTTTAACCTTAACTTGATTCTTAAAAAGAAAAGAAAAGATGAGTATTTATGATTTTTGAAATTCTTTTATAACTAAATTGCAATGAAATTTTAACCTAAATGACTCCATGAGTCCAATAGAGAATGCACTTCATCGTTAACGCTCTCATCCACCTGCCCGAATTCTCTCTCAAATTCCGCTAGGCTCAACTCCTCTAGCTCTCTTTCTTGCTTTATTTCCACATCCTTCCTTTCTCGCTCCATCTCAAAATTATTAGGTGGTGTGGGTGGGTATCAATCGATGAGAAAAGTATTTATCGTGTATCGCCATTCACTCTCCTCTAAGCACTCATACAAACCTCTCCAGATGCCTTCTAAATTGTAGCTCTCTCTCACACTCAAGGGCTCACTCACACTCTTCATTTCAGTTACTATGCAGACCTCCCTTACCCTCCGCTTCATGTTGCAACCGTCGCTCTCACTTGATGTAACAAGGCATACCCCCATAGGCTCTCGCGTGTGGGTTCTCCCATGCTCGTGTGATGCCTCTAAACAATTCGTCACTCGCGGTTCTCCTTCGTCACCCTCATTCTTGATATTATTAAAAATATTTGTCTCTAGGGTCATGCTCCCAAATATTAATTTCATTCGCCCACTCCGAGTATTGATGACTGCATTAGCCGTAGCTAAGAATGGGCAACCAAGGATAACGGGAACATGATTGCTCGAGAGAATGGAGGGTTCCTCATCCCAAATGACAAAATCCATCGGGAAGTAGAAAGTGTCTATTTGGACAATCAAATGCTCAACGATTCCCCGAGGCTTCTTCACAGAACGATCCGCGAGCTGGAGAGTCATATTTGTGGGCTTAAGGGATCCCAAATCTAGTTTCTTATAGATGGAATATGGTAGAATGTTAACACTCTCCTCTAAATCTATTAGCGCCCTTTTGATTCGGTTCTTCCTCATGATTCATAAGATGGTGGGTTCACCCGGATCTTTATACTTTAACGGAAGGTCACTCGATAAAACTGAACTGATATTCTGGGACAAAAAGACGTTCTTATTTACCTTTAGCTTGTGTTTCACCGTGAGTAAGTCCTTAATGAACTTAGCGTATGCGTGAATTTTCTGTATAGTCTCGAGAAAAGGTAAATTAATCTTTACTTGCTTGAGGACGTCCAAAACATCATCCCGAGAAGTCTCTTTGGAGTGTGGGACCAACCGTTGAGGGTATGGGGCTGCGGTGGGGGTTTTCACCATGACCTTGGGTCTGCTAGTATTATATTTTTTATCACTATCAATTAAAGGGGCATCTTCGACCTCTTTTGTGTCGGGCAAAACCTCTTTATTTTTAGGTACGTATTGTGGGGGAGGTGAAAAGTCAACTACTCTCCCACTACGTAGAGTGGTAATTGTTCTACATTGCTCAGGATGGTCATGGGGTGTGAAGCTAACACTAGTTTGACCTTGCAGAGGTCTTTGGCCCTAGGCAGGAAACTTGACCTTCTCCTGGATACTCAACGATGATTGCATATTTGAAATAGTCGCATTTATGTCATTGATCATGCGCTCATGTCTGGTAGTGGTTGCATTCTGGGCAGTGATGAATTGGATTATCGTATCCTCAATATTTCTCCGCGATGGAGTGATATATGTCCCTAGAGGTGGTGGTGCTTGCACATGTCCCTGCATGTATGGTTCTTGTTGAAAGTGTGATGGTGGGCGAGGAGCAACATGTGAATTAGGATTCATCACAAAATTTTGTTGCCCATAGCTAAAACCAGGATGGTTTCTGCAAGATGGATTGTATGCGTTTCCTAGAGGAGTGTTAAAATTTCCTCGAAACCCTCCTGTTTCTTCCACTTGCTCAGTATTTATTGCCTTGTAGGCGGATATCGCCGGACATTCTTTTGTGGAATGACCCACGGCACAAACAGCACACACCTTCTCTTGGATAGGCCTCATAGCATCAGTATGTCTTTCAAATTCTTTTCCAACTGGTCAAGTCGACGATCTAACAAAGTGTCCTTGTTTAGTTGACAAATACCAGATGCAATAGAAGAGTTGGACACTTGTCATTGTCTATTTTGGCTATTGGGGTTGGAAACATCCCATGCCTGAGTGGTCTCGGCTACATATTTAAAATGAGCCTCAGCATCGCTCGAGTCGAGCTCCCAAAATGGTCTTTCACACATTATTTGCACGAGTTTTTTAGACGCTATAGTAAGCCCTTGATGAAAGAATGAAATGAAATGGTGTTTTTAGAGTCCATGGTGTGGGCAAGCGCTAACTAACTCTTGAAAACGATCCCAATATTTATCAAAGGTTTCATTCTCATTTTGGCAGAAAGCTTGGATTTGGGCCTTCGTAGAGTTGGTTTTATGTTGTGGAAAGAATTTGGAGAGAAATTTAGTCTGTATATCTCTCCATGACAGAACAGAGTTCGCGGGTAAAGACCATAGTCAGGTCTTAGCTTTATCCTTTAAGGGAAAAGGAAAAAGCTTCAAACGGATAACATCTTGCGGATATGCTTGATTACCAAATATTTCACACGCTTCTTCAAATTCCTTAAGATGGAGATATGGCTTTTCAGAATCCATTCAATGGAACGTAGGACAAATTTGGATCATCCCATTACGAAAGTGGAACTGTCCTTCATTGTACGGAAGTAGAATGCATCTAAGAGTGACTGTCCACTCAAGAAATAAGAGATCTTTCATGGGGAGATAGGGTAATTCTCCCTCCTCAGTGCCAATTCTACCTTGCACATACATGTTTCTATCAAATGATTCTAAATCGCCACTCAGTGTTTGACTCAATGTGTGACTCATGAGTGAATTATGAGATGAAGAAGGTGGAATCCATAAGTGTGGAACGTTAGGGGTTTGGGAATTGTCAAAGTGATCAGTGTTGGCTTCAGTAATGGGGTTTTTATGAACTTGGGATGGAGACGACAGAGGAGTTTCCATGTACAGTTTATGGGAGATGAGAAAGAATATATATTTTTTATTTTGAATCAAATTGGGTTTAACTTTTACTCTTGAAATGTAACATAGATCCTCGGTAATAGCACCATAAACTTGATGCGACCATAAATGTGTCTAAAGTGCGTGCTTTATAGGCTCAAGTGCAAGTCTGTCGCATTAGTAATAATCTGATAAGTTGGTATCGTATCCACAGGGAGTAGGAATTACAAATCTTAATAACGAAGGAGTAATGAATTTTAACCTTAACTTTATTCTTAAAAGAAAAGAAAAGATGAGTATTTGTGATTTTTGAAACGCTTTTATGACTAAATTGCAATGAAATAAAATTCTAAGTTAACTATGCTAACAGGAATAGTTACACAAATGGAAAGATGCTTGTTATGAATATAAGAGAAATTAGGTTGGAATACAATCCCCCATTCCTTAGTAATTACTTAGACGAATACTAAAATTATAAATTAGAAGTTTGAATGAATCCAGTCTTTATAGATCCTAAGCATTACATATATGAGGTTCAATCCCGCATCATATGAAGTCAAAGGGAAATATGAAACGGTGCTAAAAAAATTTATGCGCATTGTATTCTTAAACATCCCAAGTACCTAGGGCAAGAGAGATTAAAAGACCTATAATGATTGTAGAATTATCTTGCACGAATCTTTCAAAATTTCCATTTAAATTCTATTTTCTATATATTTAATTTACATTGGGATGGGTTGATGCATCCCAAACCTAAAAACACTTAGCTAGACATGATTTTATTAAATGAAAACAAAATTCTATAAGTGCAAGAAATCATAGGTCTATTATGCATTGAAAAGGAAGTTGAATTGAGAAGCAAAATTAAACTACAAGAGAAATTTAAACTTACAATATGGAAGAAATGGAAAGTAGAAATTAGAAATACTTGAATAGAAGAAGGAAATCTGAACTTGAAACTTGAATCGCTCTTGTTCAACTTACAAACTAGGGTTTCTAAATCCTAAGAAAATATGAAATTATATGCCGAAAGGAACTCTCTCTATTCCTCTCTTCATTACTCTAGGGCTTTGATTTTTATAATACCCAAATATGACTTTTTGAATGCCTCTCCACGTTTTACAACTAATAAAAAGTAATTATACAAGAAATTTCAAGAGTTGAAACTCTTCAGCTTCCAGAATTAATTTCAGCTTTGACTTTCTTTCTCCAACTTTGACTTGCCATATCTTTTGATCCAGAGCTCCGATTTGACTGTCGTTTTTTCCAGTGTTCTTGTAATTTAGAAATATTTAAATTTAAAGTTTTCCCCACCTCCAGAATATATATGTAAAATTACAAAAATTCCCTTCAACTCCCCGTTTAATGGTTTCTCTCTGTGTTTTGAGTTCTCCTTGGCACTAAATATTTATAAAAATGGTAAGAAATACACGAAACTCGAGGTACTTGTTAGAAGATGTCATTTGCAATAATACGGGATAAAAAAAATCAATTACGTTGTTCGAGGTACTAAAACTACCAACTTAGGAGGATAAATTTAGAAGAATTTATGTTTAGTCAAATCCCCTAACTTAGAACTTTGCGCGTCCCGAGCAATGTAAGAGAAATGACTTGACTTTTGAAATTCCTTTTATTAAAGTAAAATTCCACTTTCACTGGCAAGAGATTGCATTGAGCATATGCAATAAGCCTTCAAACCCCTAGGTTACCCTAGTAGGAAGAGTTTTGTCTCGTGAGGGTTTGCAATGAATACACCCACAAAATTCTTTATTAACTGAAATAAATATCAAAATACTTAAAAATTGTACAATTTAAAATTTTCAAAAATAATCACCATAAATTCATATTCAAATGTCTCAAACCATAAAGTGTGTGTGCAAAGCCAAAAATTAAACCTCAAATTTCCATCGATTGAGAATTACGTTACTTTCTGAAAATTCGTTTTGATTCAAATTCTTACGGATGCACTCACAAACGAATCACTCGGATTGTGGTTATTTTCTCTCGGTATGCATGATATAAAGAGTAAATATAATGGACACAAATTCACGTATACAAAATTGAAAAGAAGGAAATATATGGTGAAAAGATCTCATCATTGGAATACAATTATTAGAAAATGGGAAACATCATCTCTTAATCAGACCATTTTAATCACTTTTATTATCTTTTCATGTCTTAGCTCTCCATGCAGTAATTAATTTCTCCATTCGGATTCGGTTAGGACTTTTCGGGTTAAAAAGTGTAAAGGGTAAAAATGAGAATGGACGGAATGTTCGAAATTGGAAAATGCCCTTATGACGTCCATTAGTGCTTTTTCGGGCATTTGCTCATTTCTCTCTTTCTTTTTCTATTTTTATTTTTTTCTTCTTCTTTTTTCTTGCTATTTTTCTTTTGTTGCCCTTTTTTTAGTACACACTTTGGACTTACTTGATGAATTTCCAATTTTTCACAATTTCGAACTATTTGAGTTTTTCGGGTTATCAAACGAAAGGGAAATATTTTATTAGGCTCAAAGTGGGTTGCAAACGGATTATTTTTTCACAACTTTTTTATGGATAATATTTTTGGGTTAAACAAAAGAGGGTCTACTTCATTGTCCAAATTGCTCATCACATTACCATATGCATCTCGAGATTAATTAAGTTTAGAGATATATTTAGCACGAATTTTGAGGCAGCATTTTACACATTTTCATAACAGATCAAAATAAAGGATTGAGATACTAAAACACTGAAAAGAACTTTGAGTTAATCATAAACTCGGATTGATTGAAAAACTCATAAAAAATTGAAAGGCTCTAAATCTCACCGGGTTTGATCAATCTCCACACTTATTCGTTAAGTCGTCAATTTTCATTCAATTTCCATCTTCGATAAATTTTGGCTTAGTGCATTTTGATTGTTAACAATTTGAGACTTTAAATAGAATAAAAGTGATATTTTTGAAATTTTTAAATTCTAATTTTTATTCATTTTGAACAAAAATATTTTTGGCTTTTCAAAAATTTTCATTTTTTTAAAGATTTGTGAAGTTTTAGAAAGACACACTTATCACCCCCCTAACTTAGACTTTTGCATTGTCCTCAGTCAAAAGGACTAAAATCTAAAGAAGAAAAAGAATAAGTTCGACAAATGAAACAAGCAAATTATCAAAATAAACCAAGACACTATATGACACTCATAAACGACGACCTCTTATTTCTCTCCACAAATCACCCAACCCCTTGCACGGGATCCATTGCTCTCCTAGTCTCTCCCTTGTTCCTGTCATACACTAATAATCGGAATAAGTTGGGCCCTTGCCCATAAATAAAGGAAAGACTGGGAGACTCATCGTGATTAATCAAAAAAGGATCCTCGTGATGCGTACTACGTGGGTCGGGCTCTAATCCAGACGATACTTGAGTCTTATCTTTAATTACCTCTGAGGACTCAAGTTGCATGGGTGGATGGTTATTGTGAAGAAAATCATCAATTTTATTTTTCCACTCGCTCTCTTCTAAATGACTCCATGATTCCAATAGAGATTGGACTTCTTCGTTAAGGCTCTAATCCACCTGCCCGAATTCTCTCTCAAATTCCGCTAGGCTTAATTCCTCTAGCTCTATTTTTTGCTTTGGTTCCTAATCCTTCCTTTCTTGCTCCATCTCAAAACTATTTGGTGGTGTGGGTGGGTAGCAATCGAGGAGAAAAGTATCTATCGTGTCTCACCATTCTCTCTCCTCTAAGCACTCATACAAACCTCTCCAGATGCCCTCTAAATTGTCGCTCTCTCTCACACTCTAGGGATCACACACACTCTTTATTTAAGATACTATGCATACCTCCCCTACCCTTCGCTCCATGTTGTAACCGTCGATCTCACTTGATGTAACAAGGAATACCCCTATCGGCTCTCGCGTGTGGGTTCTCCCATGCTCGTGTGCTTCCTCTAAACGATCCGTCTCTTGTGGTTCGCCTTCGTCACCCTCGTTCTTGATATTATTAAAAATATTTATCTCAAGGGTCATGTTCCAAAATTTTAATTTCATTCGCTCACTCCGAGTATTGATGAGTGCATTAGCCGTATCTAAGAATGGGTGACCAAGGATAACGGGAACATGATTGCTCGGGAGAATGGAGGGGTCCTCGTCCCAAATGAATAAAACCACTGGGAATTATAAAGTGTCTATTTGGACAATCACATCCTCAACGATTCCTCGAGGCTTCTTCACAGAATGATCCGCGAGCTGGAGAGCCATATTTGTGGGCTTAAGGGCTCCCAAATCTTGTTTCTTATGGATGGAATAAGGTAGAATGTTAACACTCGCCCCTAAATCTATTAGCTCCCTTTCGATTCGGTTCTTCCCCATGATGCACGAGATGGTGGGTGCACCCGGATCATTATAATTTAACGAAAGGTCACTCGATAAAATCAAACTGACATTCTGGGTCAAAAAGACATTCTTATTTACCTTTAGCTTGCGTTTCACTGTGAGTAAGTCCTTAATGAACTTAGTGTATGCGAGAATTTTCTCTATAGTCTCGAGAAAAGGTAAATTAATCTTTACTTGCTTGAGGACGTCCAAAACATCGTCCCGAGAAGTCTCTTTGGAGTGTGAGACCAACCGTTGAGGGTACGGGGCAGCGGTGGGGGGTTTCACCATGACCTTGGGTCTTCCAGTGTTATCTTTTTTATCACTCTCAATTATAGGGGCATTTTCGGCCTCTTTCGTCGGGAAAAACCTCTTTATTATTAGGTACATATTGTGGGGGAGGTGACAAGTCAACTAATCTCCCACTATGTAGAGTGGTAATTGCGCTACATTGCTCAAGATGGTGATGGGGTGTGTATCTAACACTAGTTTTACCTTGGAGAGGTCTTTGGCCCTGGGCAGGAAACTTTCCCTTCTCCTGGATGCTCAACGATGATTGCATCTTAGAAATAGTCGCATTTATGTCATTGATCTTGAGCTCATGTCTAATAGTGGTTTCATTCTGGGCAATGATGAATTGGTTTATCGTATCCTCGAGATTTATCCGCGGTGTAGTGATATATGGCCCTAGAGGTGGTGGTGCTTGCACATGTCCCTGCATGTATAGCGCTTGTTGAAAGTTTAATGGTGGGGGAGAAGCAACATGTGAATTAGGATTCATCGCAGTATTTTGTTGTCCATAGCTAAAACTAAGATGGTTTCTCCAAGATGGATTGTATGCATTCCCTAGAGGAGTGTTAAAATTTCCTCGAAACCCTCCTATAACTTCCACTTGCTCAGTGTACATTTCCTTGTAGGCGGGTATAGAAGGACATGCTTTTGTGGAATGAACCGTTGGACCAATAGAACACACATTCTCTTGGATAGGCCCCGTAGCGTCTCTAAATTGAACCTCAAGAATGTCTTTAAAATTCTTCTCCAATTGGTCAAGTCGACGATCTAACAAAGTGTCCTTGTCTAGTTGATAAATATCGGATGCAACAGACGAGTTGGACACTTGTTGATGTCTATTTTGGCTATTGGGGTCAGAAGGGTCCCATTCCTGAGTGGTCTCGGCTACATATTTAAAATGAGCTTCAGCATCGTTCGAGTCGAGCTCCCAAAATGGTCTTTCACACATTATTTGCATAAGCTGTTTAGACGCTACAGTAAGCCCTTGATGAAAGAATGAAATGAGATGGTGTTTTTCAAACCCATGCTGTGGTCAAGCTCTAACTAACTCTTGAAAATGATCCCAACATTTATCAAAGGCTTCATTCTCTTTTTGGCGAAAAACTTGGATTTGGGCCTTGATAGAGTTGGTTTTATGCTCTGGAAAGGATTTGGAGAGAAAATTAGTCTACATATCTCTCCATGAGAGAATAGAGTTCGCGAGTAAAGACCATAGCCGGGTCTCATCTTTATCCTTTAAGGAAAAAGGAAAAAGCTTCAAACGGATAACATCTTGCGGACATGCTTGATCACCAAATGTTTCACACGCTTCTTCAAATTCCTTAATATGGAGATATGGCTTTTCAGAATCCATTCCATGGAACGTAGGACGAATTTGGATCATCCCATTATGAAAGTGGAATTGTCCCGCATTGTACGGAAGTAGAATGCATCTAAGAGTGACAGTTTGCTCATGCAATTAGAGATCTTTCATGGGGAGATAGGGTAATTCTCCCTCCTCAGTGCCAATACTACCTTGCACAGACATGTTGCTATGAAATGATTTTAAATCACCACTCAGTGTTTGACTCAAAGTGTGACTCATGAGTGAATTATGAGATGAAGAAGGTGTAACCCAGAAGTGTGGAACGTTAGGGGTTTGGAAATTATTAGAGTGACCAGTGTTGGCTTCAGCAATAGGGTTTTCGTGAACTTGGGTTGGAGACGACAGAGGAGTTTGCATGTACAGTTTATGGGGGATGAGAAAGAATAAAAGTTTTTTTTTTAATCAAATTGGTTTTAACTTTTACTCTTGAAATGTAACCTAGATCCTCGGCAACGGCGCCAAAAACTTGACCCGAACACAAATGTGTGTAAAGTGCGTGCTTTATAGGCTCAAGTGCAAGCCTATCGCGTTAGTATAAATTCGATAAGTTGGGATCGTATCCACAGGGAGTAGGACCTAAAAATCTTAATGACGAAGTAGTAATGAGTTTTAACCTTAACTTGATTCTTAAAAAGAAAAGAAAAGATGACTATTTGTGATTTTTGAAACGCTTTTATGACTAAATTGCAATGCAATTAAATTCTAAATTAACTATGCTAACAGGAATAGTTACACAAATGGAAAGATGCTTGCTATGAATATAATCCCCCAATCCTTAGTAATTACTTAACATAATACTAAAATTATAAATTAGAAGTTTGAATGAATCCAGTCTTTATAGATCCTAAGAATTATATATATGAGGTTCAATCCCGCATCATATTAAGTCAAAGGGAAATATGAAACTGTGCTAAAAAAATTTATGGGCATTGTATTCTTAAACATCCCAAGTACCTAGGGCAAGAGAGATTAAAAGACCTATAATGATTGTAGAATTATCTTTCATGACTCTTTCAAAATTTTAATTTAAATTCTATTTTCTAGATATGTAATTTACATTGGGATGGGTTGATGCATCCCAAACCTAAAAAAAACTTAGCTAGACATGATTTTATTAAATGAAAACAAAATTCTAATTGTGCAAGAAATCATAGGTCTATTATGCATTGAAAAGAAACTTTAATTGAGAAACAAAATTAAACTACAAGAGAAATTTAAACTTACAATATGGAAGAAATGGAAAGTAGAAATTAGAAATACTTGAATAGAAGAAGGAAATCTGAACTTGAAACTTGAATCTTGAATAGCTCTTGTTCAACTTACAAACTAGGGTTTCTAAATCCTAAGAAAATATGAAATTATATGCCAAAAGGAACTCTTTCTCTCTCTCTCTCTCTCTCTCTCTCTCTCTCTCTCTCTCTCTCTCTCTCTCTCTCTCTCTCTCCCTCTCTTCATTACTCTAGGGATTGGCATTTTTAATACCCAAATATGAGTTTTACAATGCCTCTCCACATTTTACAACTAATAAAAAATAATTATACAATAAATTTCAAGAGTTGAAACTCTTCAGCTTCGAGAATTAATTTCAACTTTAACTTTCTTTCTCCAACTTTGACTTGCCATATCTTTTGATCCAGAGCTCCGATTTGATTGGCGTTTTTTTCCAGCGTTCTTGTAATTTATAGATCTTCAACTTTATAGTTTTCCCCACCCCCGGAATATATATGTAAAGTTACTAAAATGCCCTTCAACTCCCCATTTCTTGGTTTCTTTCACTATTTTGAGTTCTCTTTGGCACTAAATGTCTGTAAAAACAGTAAGAAATACACGAAACTCGGGGTACTTGTTAGAAGATGTCATTTGCGATAATACTGGAAAAAAATCAATTACGTTGTTCGAGGTACTAAAAATACCAAATTAGGAGGATAAATTCAGAAGAATTTATGCTTAGTCACATTCATTGTGTCCTCCACCTTCACCAATTCATAATAGAATACGATTTCTATGAAATCTAAATAATCGAATTCCAGAATTTATTGGATAATCCCATAATAGGTTATCATTATATCTTTTGGATGTTTATCACGTTTACAAGCGACACAGCCAGTCAAGACAAAAATTAAAATTCTGTTGTTTTGTGTCAAAAGATTTTCCTTAGATGTATATGAAATGAAATCAAAACCATTGGTGCCTAATTTCTTAAAATCTTTTGCATTAAATGTGGGACCTTTTTCTAGGTGTGCAAAACTTGAAGATACGTCACCTCTTTTTCAGAAGATTCATTTATTAATGAATTTCTATTAAGGCATATTTTTACCACACATGATTAAATAACCGAACACATAAGCCGTGGAAATTACCTCTTTTGATATCCATGCCCTAAATTCATTTGTCATGCAATTTATTCTCTAATTTTCGGCAATTTCATTCTCGTACATCTTAAAGCTAAATTGTAGATTTTAGATCATAATATAGAGAATACATATAATCAAACAAGAATAATTCAATTAATTATGTAGGTACTTACTCTCTCCAATCTTCAACTTCATCTTGTGATTTAAAGACGTAACGAGTTTCCTGATCGTATTGCAGACTAGTGAGTCTCACCTCTTTAAGGTTCCTAGAAAGCCTTAATCCTCAAACTCTTCAGGTTCCTCGATAACTCATTCTCCATAAGTGTTGAACATCCCTCAACTCTTGTTCAGGCATATGTTCGTATAGCGATGATTCCACAATTATGTATTCTTAAAAAATTTACCCTCCAATATACCGGGTATTCTTATCGTAATCTTTGAAGTTTATCATCAAGATCTCAAAAGGATACATCCAGTGACCTAAAGAGACCACATAACAAAGCCTCATCATATAAATGCAAAAGCAGGTGGATGATGATATCGATGCATGACGAATTAAAATATTTCTCAAATTCACAAATTGCACTGGCTAAAGTTGAATTTGTAGATATAATTTTCTTTCTATTTTTCACTTTTCCATAAAGTAGGGTAAAGACCAAACTTATTTGCATAATTTTAGGGCATAGAGCATTATGCTCAGAGAAAGCAATGCCTAAAAAACATAGGGATTAATTGAGTGAGGACGTGTCAGTCACGAGACTTGCATTATTTCATGTCATTTGTTTGTTAGCTTAATACCCTAAACAACTTACCAAAATAACAAGTCAGAGTATTCAAGTTGAACAATGTGATAGTCGCAACCTTTGCCTTCTCCTCAATTTGCTGGCCAAAAAGCTGAGCAAGTTTCGTCCTACGCTCGTGACCGACGGGTAAGAAGGTAGACTTGTCATTATAAAAAGTGTGAGAGGTCGATAGAAATATATAATGACCCCTAGTAGCAGAAAAATGGGTCAACTAATTTATGAAGTACAAAGCTTGGTGTTTTCACTGATCGGTGCCATGGTGGGGAGATTTATAGTAGGTTTTATAGCTAGAAGAGTACCGGTTTGTGCGGTTGGTTAGCCTTCTCCAGGCTTCTATTTATTTCCCCTAATGGCTTCTGTGCAAAGTCGGATGGGAAAAAATTGTACCCCCTCGCATAATGAATTTCTTCTCGATAGAGGACATGAATGATTTAGTGCAGATGATGCTGGGTTCTTTGTGGCAGTTCTTCCGGCCGTATACCCATTCGTTATAATCTATAGAAGGGGTCTGGCATGTGTCCGAGGACTATGTAAAGTGGTTATGGAAGCGGGTATTGGAGAATGTTATGGAGGAATAGACTAGTAAAATGTAGGTTTTTTTCCTTAGACACTATGGAGGAGGGTATTGTGGTTTTATCCGAGATTGTTAGGTTGTATCGCTCCTTGGAGAACATATGGAGTGTTAACCAGAAATTGGAGACTTGGGGACCTCTGGGGATAGGAACCATGATGTAGCGGGGCCATCAGGAAATTGGAGACATCATAAGTTAAGCTGGAATAACATTTTGTGAAGCTGGGTTAATATGTATATTGGATTTTGGGGGTTTTATGTTTTTCAGTAGGGTTAGGGATAATTTCTGTGAATCTTGTAGGGATTATGTTTATTTAAAATGGGTTTTTCAGTGAAAAATGGGGTGTTCTATTTTAGCTCCCTTCACTGATACTTCATGTAACGGTTGTATTCCTTTATTAGAAATAAAAATGATTTTGATCATATTTTATTGTGCTTATTGACGAGTTTTTCATTTTTAACTCTCTATACAAATCACTAAGGCATACATAATCCTTTTGTTCATGTGAATGATGAGATGTACTGCCGTTCTCGGGGGTTAAAAAAGAATGCGACGATGCCCATATATGGCGTATGGGCTACTTACGTACCTATGGGGTTTTGAAAATTTTCATGTCATATTAAAAAGATGATGTTTTGAGAGGATCATGTCCCATGTAGTTTTGGGTAAGAGGAAATGAAGATAATTTTTTCTTTTTGTAAGAATAGAATGATTGTGAGAAGAGTCGTATTGCACCGATATTCTGGGCTAAGGGTAAAATGTTTTGAGATGGTCCAAATTGACTAGATGCGCCATTTCTTATTTGTTGAGGTCTATGAGCATAGGGGAGCCTCCTGAAAGAATTTTCTTCACAATGTAGGGGCCACTCTAATTTGGTTTCCCTATGAGGTCCCTGACGGGTCTATGATCTCCTTAAGAGTGAGAGCTCCTTCCTGGGGTATTTGACTCTTCAGTTGAAGGATCATGCTATCCAGTGATGGTGTATATGGTATAAAGCCTTCAATCTCTTTTCATCTAAGTGTGATAGTTCATCAAAGTGACTTCGATGCCAGTCTTCTTCGTTGACCCTACTTTTGAGCATGATGCATAGGGAAGGTATTTCCCGCTCAACTGCTAGGACTGCTCCCATGTTGTATACGAGAGAATAAGGGGTATACCCAGTAGGTGTTTTGATTGATGTGACGTATTTTTGAAGGATGTATAGGATCCGGTCGACTCAATCTCTATAACTCTCAGTCATCTTATTGATGATAACTTTGAGGCTTTTGTTGGCAGCTTCGACAACACCATTGGTTTGGGGTCAATAATGAGAAGATTTGTGTCTCTGAATCCTAGTAGGTAGCCACATATGACTCTTTCTTTAATATCTTTCTGCATGACGTATACGATGTCTAACTAAGTTAGTAATATCAACCAACAAGCCATTTAGCTGGACATAACTGATTTTTTAGCAATTATTTGATGGGATCCATTAGGGATATTAGTCTGATGGGGAAGGTGAGCATGTAGTGCCATAACTACTACATGACTTAGACCAGGGAAACACATGCTTTTTCCAAAGCATTATAGTTGGCTTTGTACTAGGGAAAATTTTGACTGGCATAATAAATGGATCTTTCCTTATGCAATTATTCAATATATTGAGCTAGCAAAGCCCTTGCTACAATATTTATTACGGTTAACTATAAAATGAGTGGTAGACCTGGCTATAGAGATATAAACACCGGAGGTCAGGTGAGGTATCTATTGATTTGGTTAAAGGCTTCTTGGCAGGTGTCATTCTAGACTTTAGTTGAATCCTTTCAAAGAAGTTTGAAAATGGGTTCATAGATAGAGGTCAGCTAGTTGATGAATCGACTGATGTACTATAATTTGCTTAGGAATCCTCGAACTTCCTTCTCCACCCGTGGTGGTGGCATATCAAGTATGTCTTTCAACTTAGTAGGGTCCGCTCTGATTCTATTTTCACCAAATATAAATCCCAAGAGTTTTATTTTAGTGACGCTAAAACACATTTTCGTGGGTTTAGCCGCATCTGGTATTATCGCAGTCGCTCGAAGAACTTTTGAAGGGATGGAATATGACCTTCTAGAGTCTTATAATTAATAATCATCTTGTCTATATAGACTTTGACCTCCTTGTGAATAAGGTCATGTAGGATGGTTGTGGCATCCCTTTGGTAAGTAGCCCCAGCGTTCTTGAGTCCAAACGACATGACAGTGTAGCAGAAGGTTCCCTATGAGGAGATGAAGGTACTTTCTCCTAATGATCAGGGTGAATCTTAATTTGGTTATATCTGGTGAATCCATTGACAAAGGATTTGAGGGCGTGTCTATAAGTGTTACCCTTGATCATGTCGATGTTGAGTAACGAGTAATCACCCTTTGGGGATGCTTTATTCAAATCCCAATAGTCAACGCACATGCGAACTTTTCCTACTGACTTTGGCATGGGGAAAATGTTAACAAGCCATGTGGGTATTCGACCACGTGACTGAATCCCACGTTCAGTTGTTTGCCCACTTCCTGTTTTACCTTGAGGGACCATTCTATAAGGACTTTCCTTAGCTTCTGTTTGACCGGCTAGCATTTTGGGAATGTAGGGATCTCATACTGAGCTATTTCTGGGTCAATGCTGATCATGTCATCGTAGGACCATGTGAAGAGGTTCGTGAATTCTTTACATAGTTCTTCAAATTTCACATGGTCATGCTCGTTAAGGGTGGACCCTATCCTAATCTCGCATTAATGGCTACTAGAACCGATATTAATGACCATAGTCTTATCATCATTAGTTTGAACGCGATTATGTTATTTTCCTTATTGAGATTGACGAAGAATTATTCATTTACAAAGTCATTAAAATCAAGAGTTTGACTAGAATCAAGACAATTATTGTAAGTCATAACAAGATACTCAAAATCTTCATTTATTTCATTTTTGAGAAAAATAACATTGATAACCACACAAAATAAGTATCGGTTATATTCATATCAAGAAAAGGAAAAACAAGAATATGTGAAAAGACTTCAAAAGGTAAACAACATGGTTGGGTTGAATGTAAGAAGGTTGGATTGGTATGGAATTCCAGTTGAGGAGAGGTATGTGAGCAGTTTTGATTCGAGGGATGGTTCTGAGGTGGGACATTTGAGCGAATGATGTAGAGACTCAACCCCAGTGTCTTTAAGTATATGGATTTTTTGAAGGCATTTTCCTCAGAGTCTTTGGTACTCACCATGGTTTACTCCATTAGAGGTTTCACTTCATATTTTTACTCTTCGATACAAGAGTTACTATCTTGAAAGAAGATTTCCCTCTTCGACTTCATCTTTTTATCAACATGGTCGTACCACAGTTCAGGAAACCCACAAAAGGGGAATTCTTTACCCTTGTTGATAAATATTCCATTCAAGGAGTCTCTCAAAAGGGTCTTTTCATCTTCTAGGCATCTTTTTTATCACGGCCATGAAGTGCTTTGAGTTCATCTGGTGAAGGTTGGTAAGCCGGGACATATGGGGAAAGGCCTCTTTCAGAATTATGGGATCAATAATTCCTTACTGGCGTCATCATAGCCCCATTCTAGGTATGAAGTGCATGTTCTTGAATATCTAAATCACATTGACACTACCGTGAGGGATGTATTTTAGACATGCTTAGTCTTTAAAGGTTTCCTCCATTGGGAGGGGGAGCAGATCAATTCTAAAATTGGAGAGGAGCATGCCATTAGTTCCATACCGAATCTCTAATACTAGGTCACTGGTGCTCGCATTCTCTATGTTTTTATCGTCCCCAAAAATTATGATTACCTAACCTTTGGCAATGAGCTTCAGTTTTTGATGAAGAGAAGACGATACCCCTCGAATGTTATGGAGACAAGGGCGACCAAAGAGTAGGCTAAAGCAAGAAAGTGTGTCGATGACTTAGAATTTTGTGACAAGATTAATAGGGCCAACCCCTAGTTTGTTTTATAGACCCCATTACTTCTTGACGAGTATTATCATAAGCATTTAAGATAGAAGAGGTCGGAGTGAGATCTCTAACTTTTAGTCCTAAAAATGAAGGTTCTACGTGAATAGACACGGAGAGCAGATTCATTTTCGAAAAATTATAGTGGGACTGTCTTTCCCAAGACTTTGACATAGATACTGAGAGCATAATTGTGACCAGGGATGAACATTGGTATTTCTTCTTCAGAAAAGGAGAGGAGTCTGGAAGGGGTTATGGATCCAACCATATTCACGACTTCTTCGATAGTAGTGGAGGGAGATTCTGTGGGTCTGTGGAGAATTTTATCAAGGCATTTCGGTGTAGTTGAGAGGACATGAAAAATCCTCATAGGGTGATATAGGCTTGGGTCTTCTTGAGCTGATAAAGGACTTTTCTCTCTTCATTTCTGGCATGGGAAGTTCTTCGAAAACATCATTTCCTTTGTCTGGTTTGGTTACATGAGGAATTAGATCTTTCCAGTACCTCCCTGATCGGGTCATATGGTTCACAGAAGTGAAGAAGAATAATAATCCATCGATTTCAAAGGATATCATTCCACACAGTCTTGCTACTGGACCGACTTTTTCCTGACTTGGTTCATTATCTGAGCTATCAAAATCATCACCCCATTTGGTGGAGACTATATCCTCTTGCTAAGAGTAATCAATACATTCAACCACCTGAACAACTTCATCGTACAAATCTCCCCATTCAACCCGGAAATATAGGAGTGAAGGGACCACAGCCCCTGGAGCTTCAAAGAGGTAAACAACTCAAAAATGTTGTATATTTCACTTTTCGGTCAAAATATATCGGCCATGGTATATACTATATCATCTAGATTGGCTTATTTAATAGGCACTACCCATTCATCGAATTCTTGAGCCCACTTTTGAGCATCTATGAACAAGCTGCTGGATTTTTGATTATTGGTGGACATCTTAGTGGGCAATTTTTGCTCAAATTCTAAGAGTTGGTTCAACACAGCAGGTAGCTCCATACCTCCCCCTGGATTAGGCACGTATGTTAATATAGATCCTTGTAAATAGAAGCAGAGCTTGATCAGTAAGACATATAGGGTGCAAGAGGAAGGACGGGAAAACCTTAAGAGGTTTAGGTGAGAATGGAGGGATGATAGGTGTTTTGATGGACACGATTTGAGTAGATGGTCAAACTCTGGGTAACTCTCTAGAAAGATGGAATTTGTATGTGATGGAAGTGGGTGATGAGTGGTATTAGGTTTAAGATTAGCTGGTGGGGAAATGATACACCGATCAATCAGGCCTTGGATCACATTTCTGAGGTGAAAGCAGTGGTCGGTGGTATGACTTGCGTATTAGTGGATGTCACAATGGGCATCAGGCTTGATGCTTTTGGGTAGTGGGTTTGGTAACGGATGGGGGGTCTAATGGTTTGATGAGATTTCTGGTTAGTAGAGCTTGTTAGACTTTGAATAGGGGAGGATGAAGCTCAATGTATTCTTTTTAGCAGGATTAGGACGAATTTTTGGGTCCCAAGAGGTAGCGGGTTATAAAATATTATTGATGGCAGAGACAATAACACTAGCAGGCTTCTTATACTTTTGAGGAGTGGGTTGTCCGATCATTTTCTTTAGTTCAGGATCCATTTTGGTCATACCTTCCTCAATTTTTACACCATCCTCTCAAAGGGCTCAAAAGTATGGGTTATACTTTCCTCCCATAGATGCTCGAATATGAGGCAAGAAGTTCTTCTTCACAATAATGACTTGTTCATCCTCAGAGGGCTTATTGATCATGGTGGGAACTGTCTCTCTCAACCTTCCTATGAAGCTACTGACTATTTCCCTAGGGTTTTGCTGATCTCGGCACGTAACCTCTAGATCCTCATTATACTTGTACTTAGATATGAATTCCTGGGCAACATCCTCTCAACTACAGATCCTGGATTCTTTGAGGCTTAGAAACCATCGGAGCGCACTTTATTTCAAGGTTTGTTGAAACACCTGGGCCATTATCTAATCGGAGGAACCAAGGAGGGTCATGGATCAGTGATAGCTTTGAAGGTGAACAATTGGGGGTCTGCTTCACTCGAATTTCTCATTGTCTGGCATCTTAAACTTATTTGGCAGTCTAGCTTTGGGATAAAGAGACAATTGGGTATAATCCATATAGTTCCCAAATATCTTGACTTTATCGAACTTCTTTGGCAATAGTTTGAGGTCTTCCTAGACATTGTTAAGTTCCTCCTCTTTGGTATACATGGGTAGAGGAAAATTAACCCTTGGTTGGGCAAGATTCAAAATTAGGAGTTGGGCCGGCGATGGCCCATTGGGAGGTGGGGCACGCAGAGCATGCTAATACTCTTTTAGGACCAAAATAAGCCTTGGAGAGGGAGTACCTATATAATGAGGGAAGAGGACCTCTGGTTCTTTGAGAATCTAGGCCCGATGTCACTACATTTCATAGATCTCGATTTGAAGGTTGTCTATCTTGGCACTGAGTTAGGATAAGATGACCATAAGATCTGGATAAACATTCGATACTTGGTCAATGTTTTCCATGAAGAGCTCGTGAAGGTAAATCCAAAACTCGGACGAAGTAGTAGAAGAAGTGGCAGAGTTTTGGGGATTATTTAACGAAAGACTGAAGCCAATAGGGAGACAGGCCAAAATTGAGTATGTGATCCAGCTGAGAGAGAAAATGGTTAGAATTTATTTTTAAAGGAAAGAGGGAGAAAGTTTTTTGTATTCTTGAAAAACAAAAGGAGGATTTTTTTTCGGTATTGTGGTTTTGAAAAGAGAGGAAAAAAAGAGAGGAATCTCAACAAGATTATTATTTTTAGTGTTATTATTAGTGTGGCCATCCCTGATCCTTTCCGCGGATGGGCGCGTGAAGGAAGGATCCTCAGGTCCCGCGCGTCCCTCTCGGGAGCGCTTCGGCTGACGTCGTTTGAGATGAGGTGTAAAAATATAGAGAGATTTAGAGTCGCCAGTCTATTTTACTCAAAACAGACAAAAGAAAAAAGGGAAGCCATCTCGAATGACGACATCCAAAGACATACTGGTGCATATGAAACCAAAATAATTCGAGAAGGGTTCGGAGGCTAAGTTACGAAATGGGAAGATGTTAGGCACCCATTCCGCCCTTTCGATCTCTCATGGATGTTTGCTATTTTCCCTTTTTATTTTCCCCGTGATATGTGTGCATGTGTGTATATATATATATATATATATAGTGGAGATAGGAATCCTCGACTTGTATCATGGAAGAGATAAAGCGGGTCATCCGTAGGAAGGTATAAAAATAATATTAAAAAATAAGATTTACGCGATTATCCTTACGTTGATCATTATAACGGAACGATAACGCATATGGGGTGATACGTCACTAAGAACAAGTATATAGAATATAAGAAAATTGAATTTAGAGAAGATAGAAAATGAGAGAGAAAGTGAGAATAGGACTCGAGTCTTGGGTTTTACCCCGAGACGCCTACGTAGCCTATAAAGGCATCAAAGTCCACGTAGTTTGCATAAAAAATGAGGGGTGGGGTTTATCCCATAAATCCAAATGGGGGATCTCTTATTTGTGAGTGTGTGTGTGTGTACAAAAAGTGTTTTAGTTGTGAGAAAAGTGTGGGAAAAGTATGAGAATCCCTATTTGGAAATTATGAGCAAACCATCTTTTTCTTATTTTTTTGGGTTTTATTTATATGAAAATAAGAGATGTGCAATAATACTAAATACAAAGTATATTAGGATGGGTGAGATGAGATAATGAAAGTGCTAAGTAATAAAACAAGTTATTGAGAATTTAAGAGAATTTAAAGAGAAAGTTGAGAAAGTTGGACCTTCTTGAAGATCTTGAATGTTGGAGAGTAGACCTTGCACTTGGATGATGATGGAGAGTGGCTAATTCACCAAGTTTGATGAAAAGTGGAAGTTAGAAAGGGATTTGGATGTTGAAATCGCGCTGTCTTCGAGAGAGTTTTTGGGATTCGCTGAGAGCAATTTTTATCAGATCTGGGCTCCTTTTGCCAATGAGGTGAAGGCCTCCTTTTATAGGCCAAGGTCATTACCGATCGGCATAGACCTGGTGCTGCCTATCGGCAGAGTCTGGAACCTGCCATTTGGCAGTGTATTTCAGGCCTTTTCGGAAAATTGGCCGCCGAGGGAAAACTGTTGGTCAGAATTATGCACGGGGTAGACCATTGGAAAGTTAATTCAGAGACCTTTGAAAGTCACTGGGACCGCTCCCAGGTTATGGTGTTGACTTTGGGTCAAATATGGCTCGTAAGCGTTTATCGGTCCATTGGACGGGGAATCGTTCGGGCTCAAACGGATCGTTCGTCCACATGGTAATTCCAAATCACACACAGGGTAGACCGTTGGAAAGGTTAGGATATGTACTTCGACATTATAAAGAGTTTGACCCGGTTTTGGGAGTTAACTTTGGTCAACTGGGCCCTGGAAGCATTCGATGACCTCTTAGAGTTAAACAGATTGTTCGTCCGCATGGTAAGTTGGAATTACGCACGGAGAGGACCATTAGAAAGGGGTTTCAATGCCCTTAGAAGATTCATTCAGCCTCGATTGAGATGAAGAGTTGACTTAGGTCAAACAGAGCCCGGGAGCGTCCAGTGGCCTCTATATTAAGTTTTAAACGCAAACGGACCGTTCGTACGCATAGTAAGTCAGAATCGCGAACGGGATGGACCGTTGGAAAGGGATTTGAGTTCCTTTCAAAGATTCATTCAGCCTTAGTTGAGCTGAAGAGTTTGACTTTTTGGTCAAATGGAGCTTGGGAGTGCCCGATAGCTTCTAGGTCAGTACCCGGGATATGACCTAGATTTATAGTGATGAAGGGAGGTACTAGGGACCTAAGGAGAGTTAGGGGCTAACAGAATGGGGTGTCTACAATTAGGTTTCCACTTGTATTAGGTTTGCCTAAATGCAAGAAAAATTTAAAACAGGACCCGAGCCTTAGAAAATACGATTTGAAAATATATAAGACACGTTTTGACTTGTTTTTAGGCTCACGGATGGGGTCCTGTTTTGAAAAAAGGCGAAGTAGCTTGAAAATTCATGCGGTATGATGACCTAGAATTTTGATGGAGTTTCGCATGATAATCAGAAAACTAAATATGAGTTCCCTAGGTTTGACGCCTATAAGAGGTTTATGCAATTATTGGGCTAGTTGAAGGGTTCTCCCACTTGGCATAACTTCCATGATATACCTCTTGCCTATAAAGGAAATCATTCATCAGTATGCATGGAAAATCTATATGACATACCTAAGTTTACATAAATTGCCTCATGATATACCTCGTAGGGATAGTATGTGTGAGAGAGAATTTGACATACTCAACATACATAAACAAATTCCCTGCTATATACCTCTTGTCATGAGTTCGATCAAGTAGTACAATGCGGGGGGAACCATTCAATATACGTCGAAGGTAAAAGGACAATGGAAGGTGAGAGTCATATTGGTTAGGCTAACTTGTCCTCGTAGGACAAACACCCATCACGAAGTGACCCCTAGTACGGGATAAAATTTTGGTCAATATTTCCATGCTCTGGTGATGTAGTGTGCAAAAATGCATGAGTCTTAATTAGTATATTATGGAGAAAAAGAGAGAGTTTTTTTTATTTTCATGATGAGTAAAGGGAGTACTACATTAATAAAGGAGAATATACAAGTATTATGAAAATTAAATCTATCATGTAGCATAGAGACTATACTACGCTTGGTGATAGGGATATATACATGTGAGTAAGTGGCATGTGAGTATTTATAAGTGAGTGTGTGTGGTAGTGAGACTATACATGGATCAACTACGAGTGGTGTGTGATATGTGTAAGTGAGCATGGAGATATATACAAGTGTGAGAAGTGTGGGTCTGTGCTAGTGAAGCCTAAGCATGGATGATCTAAGTGGTGGGTGGAGCATATGAGTATAAGTAAAACTATATATCAGTGTAAGTGTGTGAAGAGTACATGGAGAGTACATACAACTGTGTGAAGTGTACGAGTGAGTGAAAAGTGATATATACATGAGGTAGATATGAACATGAGATATCTATATATAAAAAGTTGATAGAGGATCAAAGGAAACATACAGGTTGGTGCATATGCACACATGTAGAAAAGAATAACACCGATACAGACATGGAGTCTAGTACTATTAAAAAAAGTTCCCACCAGAGTTGCCACTATGACCATCCTGGGGATTCTCCCTTTTTCTCTTCCAGGGTTACCCAAGGTGTGTGCGCGAGATTACACCCTTTCTCGGGGCAATCAACCATCGTCAATGCGGGATAATATATAGAGTCGCTAGCCTATTTTTTACAAAACATGCAAAAGAAATATTTACACCTTTAGAGAATGGATTTAAAGATAATACTGATGCTTATGAAACCAAGTAGTTCAAAGGTTTGGGGACTAAGTTACGGAATGGGAAGGTGTTAGGAACCTATATTGCCCTTTCGGTCTCTCATGGGCATGTGTTAATCTTCTCCTATTTGATTTGGTGAAGTGTGTGCTTTTGTGCATTATATAGATGAAGTATGGAATCATTCAACCCGCGTCATGGAAAAGGATGGGGTGAATTCATCCTCAATGTTGTTCTTAAAAATAATAATTCAAAATAATATATGAATGTTTTCCAGAAATCCAAACGGGTATTTCTCTTCTCTGTGTGTGTAGAGAAAATATAGTTTAAAAGTGAGAATGTGAGATGAGAATACCTCTTTTAAAATATATAGATAAACCCTTTTTTTCTTGTGTTTGGATTTTTTAAAATGAAAATAAAGTATGTGCAACTACTACAACTAAAGGCTTGAGATTAATATATGTGATGTAATGAAATAAAGTGCTAAAGTAGAAATAAAGCAACTAAAACTAAAATTTGAGAATTAAAGAAAAGGATGGAGAATTGGACCACCTTTCGAATGCCTGTTGTTGATCTTGAGTGTAGATATGATGATCTTGCAATGAGTTGAACGTGATATGAAGAGATGGGGGGGATGTACTAAACGATGTAAGAAAGTGATGGAATGGAATGAGCGAAATGGGATTTTTAGGAAGAGAATAATTTTAAATTCGAATTAACGTTCTATGAATTGCCGAGAGGGATGTTCATGAGTGACTTTCAATGTGAGGTCACCAAGGGAAATAATGATCAACAGGTTCCTGAACCTACCTATGGGCACAACACCTTAGGCACACTGTCGATAAGCAGGGTCTTGAGGGTACCATTCGACAATCTGGGATAAGTTTTTCAGAAAAAAGATCGTCAAACACAATCCGTAAGTCAGAATCTTGAATGGGATAGACCATTGGAAAGGTTATTAAGATCCCTTTAAGAATCCATTAAGCCACTCCTGATTTCGAGAGTTGACCAAGATCAAACGGGACCTGAAGCATCCATTGGTTTTAGGACTGGAAATCCTTAAAGGAAAATGGATCGTTCGTCCAGTGTATGAGGTCGATTCGCACACGGGATGGACCATTAGAAAGGGTATTAAGTTCCCTTCAATATTTTATTTGGCTTTGTTCGGTTCGGATAGTTGAGCAAGATTAAACGGGGCTCGGGAGCGGTCGATGACCCTTCAAAGTAAAACGGGTCTTTCGTCCTAACTGTGAGGCTATCTCACGCACGGGATGGACCGTTGGAAAGGGGATTTAGTTCCCTTAGAGATTTCATTGAGCTGTTCTCAAGCTGGAGAGTTTATCGGAGTCAAATAGGGCTCGAGGTGCTTGGTGTCCTCCAAATCAATTTTTGGAGTAAAACGGACCATTCGTCTGAACCATAAGCCCGATTTGCGCACAAGTTAGACCATTGGAAAGAGAATTCAGAGACCTTCGAAGATTCATAATCTTTTGCTCAGGCAAGAAAGTTGTTCAGAGTCAAACGGGGCTTGGAAGCTCCCGATGGCCTCTAGATCGGTACTCGGAGTATAACCTAGTATTTATGGTGGATGGATGAGTGCTAGGGACCTAAGGAGATGCTTAGGGGGGGGGGGTCCTAGGATAGGGTGCCAATAATTGTTTTTTCCTATTTTCTTAGGAAAACCAATTTCTTTATCGTGTTCCACTTTTTTCATTTTGTTTTGAAATATTACCAAATAATCGTGGACTTTAACGGGCTTCACACTGACGACGATACTACCATATGTTATGGTTAGTGATTTTGCGTCTTTTACCCTAGGGTTTCGGACCCTTCTGGATTTTATTCGATTCTTCCGAGTTTTCCTTTATCATGTGGTTCAACACTCTTTTGTGTCAACATTATTCTACTTTTATCGGCCCAAGTCAAAACCTCGGGGATTACACCCCAATTTTGTGCTACACTTTAGAAAATAATAATTTCATGCCCTTACACATTTACATTGATTTCATTATGAAAATCACTCCCATTTAGGTCCATCTTGTGTAACACCTTTTCCAACATTTTTACTTTATAAAAAAATTCCACTTTAAATAAAATTAGCATTTTATCCATTTGTTTATAAACTTATCTTCTTCTCCATTTTCACAAGCGTCATTTTTCAAAAACATCATTATGTTATACATACCAACTTCTCGAATGTTTTTAACTCATTAACACTTCTTTAATACCTTAGAGTAACGCACTTCTCAAGTCGAAAATATCTTTATTTCATTACTTTCTTTATCAAGGAAGTCATTTAGCATTTTGAAGACCACTTTACGAGAAAAACACCATTTTCCTTTATTAATACATGTATTCTTAAAAACATATTCTTATCACATTTTCCACATTTATTAAGACACTTTAAGGGATAAAATTTCCATTTTCTTTATTTCATGATAAAACTCATTAAAAGCTTTACGAAACTTATTCATATGCTCATTGCAAAATTACTACAAGTTTATATACACGGGAAGAGGAATTTTAAGTCCAAAAATCCAAGGAAAGGAGTTCAACACATGATTTACTCAATAAATTTCATATTAATTGCAAAAACATGCTTTTTAAGACTAAAAAGAATTTTTTTTCTCAAAACTTGAATGAATGTCTGCTTTCACAAAAATCTCATCTTTACAAAAAAATTCAAGGCTTTGTTAAAAAAATATCTCAACAAGATCAATATTATTTCAAAACATTTTATTTCGTAAAATGTTTAACACCAAGTTTTCTTGAAATTATATATTTTTCTCAAAACCTTTTAGCCGTTTATAAAACCATTTTTCATAAATCATGAAAAAATAATTTTCTACAACATACATACATTCTACTCTTAAAACTCTATAAACAAGACCAAATACTAATTAAATAGAGGTCTTAAACTTGCAGAATAAAGTTTTTCCCACCTCATTAAAGCTCCAAAATGGGTGAATGAATGTACAAGAAGATTATAACCTCCCACCTCCTATGTTGGCCTTAAAGAGAATGCCAAGCTCCACTAAGCTTTTCTTCTTGAAATCTCCAAGAAAACCCCCTCTTTAAGCTCCTTTATTCTTCTTTCACTTTTCAAAAAATCCCCAACAACATCTCCATAAATTATAACTTTTCCCAACAATGGTGTAGATGGGTTTATAAGGCTTAAATATGGTAGAATATAAGGTAAATATGGTGGTTTAGGGTTAAGGGGTGGTGGTGGTGCTAGGGTGGTAGAAACTGGTTGGATAGTGGTGAGTCTCCAAGAGCTAGATAGAAAGAGAAAATATGATTGGGTATCCTAAAAATGAGATAAAATCCTCCTTATATACCGCCAAAACCATAACAGTTGATTTCCAAAAATTCCCCAAGGTTCCTCCCATAAATTGTCTGCTACCATGGGATTATGACACGTGTTTTGATTTAATGATAAGGATCGTGATGCATTTTCTGAATTTGCAAAAATTATTTTTGCAGTCTCATTTGAATGAAAATGGACCTCGCTCAAATGACATCACAATCTCATTTGAACAAGGTTCAAACAAGCTTCTAACGAGGGTGGAATGAAAAAACTTGATTTTCTTTGGAAGGTCATTTGAAGTATCGTTCTAACAAGATTTAAATCTTATTAGAACGACCAAGAGTTTCATTCAAACGATCCTAACTTTTCTTCAATTTAAATATGAGGCCATTATAATCTAATTAATTGCACCAAGGCCACTATATAACCCACATTTGTCCCACAATTAAGCTTATAAAGTTTAAAGCCTAATTGGATCACATCCAATCACTAATTTACACAGGTACGGTCAAAATCATGGATGTGGGTGTTACATTTTTTCCTCCTTAGGAAATTTTATCCTCGAAATTATCAATACATTAATTCCTCTAGTTCCTAGAGGTTATCAATTCTATTCCATGTCAAAGGGATCTTTCAAGGCTAGGTCATCAAAATCCTCAATCACTAAGAATTCATCACACGTCCTTTTACAAGGGCTATCACTAAAGAACTCGAAATGTAACATATTATAATTCTTGCCATCAGGCTAGCCATTAAAAGTCACATATCAGTCCTCGAGTCTCCACTTACCTGATGATCACACTCAATCAAGTCCTAAGACTTCCTTGCTAACACCCAAGCCATTACCGGCACATCTACTGGGGAAACACTCTATATTAATCGACACTCACCCAAGAGCAAAACATCTTACAACTAACACCCAATCCATCATTGTAAATTATTAAATTCTTAGGACTATATATCCCGAGTCTCCTCGAATTTTTTTGTTATCCTGACCACACACATTCACTTAAATTTGATACTAACCTCTTATATCTAGTTATTTACTTCAAAAACATTATATTGACAAAGTCACAAAATATACGTCCAATCGATACTTCACAAGGTCCTTTTACGAACTTAAGACCACTCTATGTGTCCAACTATGGAACACTCACCTGAGTATTACACAAGTCCACTCACTGCGGAAAAACAAAACTACATGTTATGTTTCCTCGGGGTTATAACACTTTATGATATCCTTAAATCTTAATTCTTAGAGTCACTAATCACCATGCCGATCAATCCATAAGATCGATAATCCTAAGGAAGGCGGATACTAAGAGTAAACCGTGTGGTTGAATGCGCAACCACATGTACATAGAACTTGTTCAAAACCAATGGATACTTAAAACAAGGGCGCACCTAGTTACCGAGCTTTATTGACCATGTTAGGTCTAATCGTACTCTCATTGACCAAAATGCGTTGTAACAATAACACGATATAATCCTAGGCTAATATAACTGAGGGAACACAATCCTTGACTACTAAAATTGAAGGAACACAACGTATCATTATGAATGAACAACCATTATGAGAGAATCCCATATGTATACAGGGAACTATGGTTCATGACATGCGTACCTACGCCGTACGCGTCCTCCTAGGAATTTCTTCAGATTCTAGTCTAGCTATACACCTTGGCTTGATTTATCAACCGTGATGAATCGGATCACAAACCATTCATCTCCATGAGAAGAAAGTCACATACGAACCTAATATCTTTTGGAAAATCAACACTGGGCTTCCCTCCTTAGGAGTAATGCTTTCTCCTTTCATTCTCAACAAACACAAACTATTCCAGTTGATGAATGCCAAACACCTTTATCAACACTGACTATATCCATCTTTCTAGTCAACATGATTTCGTAACTAACCTAACACACCTAGCTAACCGTCTACTTTATTATACAATGATTGTAACCCAACATCTCCCTAGGCAATGCCCAATTATGCAAAACACTCACCTTATTAAAACAACCAATGACACAATGCCATCATTGTGCCTATCTCCAAATTCTACCCAAACTTAATTTAAATGATGTCCACAACAGTCTTCATTAGCATTATATGGATAACAATTACAATGCAGGTTTACACCTCCTAATCCATACAAGTCTGGTAAGGCATGACAAAAACTAATCCTTCCCCTACTTGGTCTATCCTAACATACACTGTCGAGACATGTTGATATTCTAATCATACTTTGATATCTCATGTGGGGTGCTATTCTCAAGTCCTTAACATGACATCATTAGTCAAAGTGTATGATTCATTTTCTAGTACTCAAAAAAAATATCATCAGTCAAAGTGTCCAATTTATTTTATAGTACTCATTAAAATCAAGTACGACACTTTATGCACCAGTCATCTTATGACAAACGAGTATCATTCCCAATCATGACATTAATCTCCCATTTTCCTTAAAAGGTTGCATCACTTATTTATACAAAATTGGATGACCTCACTAAGGACTCCATGATTCGATACCTTTGAACTTGAATAATAGCCTGAGATCATCACAAGACCCTCAATACAACTATTATTAAAACACTTTTACTTTATAATACCGAACTTAACTGGTTCCCTAAGGACACCAAGCATACCCCAACGTAAATGTCATTAAATACCTGACGAGATTTCATCATCTATTATCCTCTCATAATAGGTACGCTCTACCGATTTCTAAATATCCATCCAATGACTCTTAGATACTCATTAGGACTATAATCTCGGATTTGTATTTAAAAGGAAATTGGTTGCAAGATGATAAACATTAGAGATAAGTTTTTGCGTGTTCGTTCAAATGATCATGTCACTCATTTGAATGACGTTCTATTGGAACCAACTTCCAATGACCTAATGAATGTCATTATAGAGAAGGATAAAAATCAACTCATTAGTTCGCGGGGAGATCATTTTAACAACCCTAGATATATTATTCGATTGACCTCAATATCTCATTCGAACGAATAGCCTATAAGTTTCTACACATTGTGACATCCCGCCTAATGAAAACCAGTGTGATCAGTCCTAAATTAAATTAGAACAGGATTCTTAGTTGGTTCATTCTTAGCATCACTGACGAAACTTTTTAATTACTAACCACCTACGTGAAATTAGACTGGTGCCCAGTTTTATCTTTCATTAATTCAGAGAAATACTCGTGGGGAAATAAATCATTAACAATCGCAAGCTAACTTAAACCAACCATCACATATAAATAAGAAACTTGCCGAATAAACCATCGGCTAAAATCCAACACAAATGTAAATGCAGATAATAATGGATCTCAAGTATCTAAAATAAATACTAAATAAAACCGTGAGTAACATGGTCGGATATCTAATATAGAATCCCTACACTAGGAATAGAAGGAACAGAGGCGCCCGTCCAAATCCAACAACATCCACATATACTACAACAGCGAATCTCTGGAATGAATCACGTCTGGCGTCCCTGTGGGTGGACACCTAGAAGGTTTTGAAAATATTTTATAGCAAGGGTTAGAACCCAAAATATTTTGAAAACATTTAGCAAATGATTAACTTGCAGTTAAAAAAATTGCATGAATTCGCTTCATATTTTAGTTAGTGTCGCACTCCCGTGAGAAAAGACCCATTCCTCAACTAATGTGCACACCTAACGTCTTCTTTATATCCCACCTAGTCCTCTACCCCGAAAATAGATACTTGATATAACTCTTGTCAACCACCCTACTCAATCTCGAGTATTTTATGACTTATAAGTTACTTATCGCCTTAACTTAGTTAATCTCATTTCCTTGAAAGCCATATAACATTTACTAGTTATATAATTAATACACTTTTCTCCATGTATTTAAACTTCCCGTACATAACTATTCACCCATTATGTACGTACAGTTATCTTATGACATTCACACATGTTGAATGTGAATATAACCTGTATATTATTAATACAATTCACTACATGTATTTAATGACCCGTATATAACTATTTATCTCATTATATACGTAGAACCATATTACAACATTCACACATATGTTGAATATAAATATAACCCATCCTCCCGAGTAATAACTCACCGGATGTATTCCCTAAAGTGCTATCACACTAGGTGTACTCGCATAACCTAGTTCCCCCCAAGTCAAAATCGCTCACTAACTTGGCCAAAAACATAAATATAATGGAGGCGGTCATATTCCTTCCCGGAAAATGAGATAAGACCCTCACCCATATAACGGGAACTATGATCTGGGGATATACTCACCCTACTCCTTAAGTTAGGGGATTCACCCACATCGCGCAACCTCCTCTGATTGCACTAGAGTATATATATATATATATATATATATATATATATATATATATATATAACAACTGATATTTATATGCACACACCATATATATACTATCGCACCCCATATATATATAAATATAAAATACCCCGTCTTTACCATGCACTGAGTCCGTAACACTAGCCTATACTGAGCATCTCGAGTTTATGGTCCAACTTAGATTATTAATTAATTTGTATATTAATTAATTAAATTATTATTGGTGTCCCCCAACCAATATATTCGGACTCGCTCTCATGACCCGAGAATAAAATAATAGCCGAGTCTAAATCCCTGACTCCGAATTAATTATCTGTCAATCTTAATTAATTTAATACCTTGGCATCGCTCAACCAATATACCCGGACTCGCCCACTAGACCCGTATTTAATTATTTTGGAATATTTTTCCCCAAAAATTAACCATAGTGTGTCACACATAAATCCCTCCCAATCCCAATTACTTTCCCTTATAATTGTTAGGAAATTATGTTCCATATTTATTTCTCACTAAATAATATATGGGAATCAAATTTTAAATTAATTTCTCTTATATAACAAAACTGACCAACCTATCAAAAATCCTGGACCATCGATCGATCGATTGAACAGGTCTTCGTCTTCTACAACACTGTTTCATCCATTAACGAATTTCTCGCAACTCCAACCTCTTCTATGGTTCAACCCAAATGTAGACAACATTTTTAACACATGGGAACATGATTAGGACCTCCCCTAAAACCTCAAACATGACTTAATTCCCGTAAATCTCTACTTACTAAAAAATTGGGAAATTTTTGGGCTTTTTTTGTTCAGTCCCAATTTCATCCATTTATCCCAATTTCATTCATCAATCAAAGTTAAATATTTACTCATAATCATTTAACACAATAAATTCCTACACCAATTCTCCTTTTGATTTTCCAATTACAAAAACCCTGTTTTTGTACCCGTTTATACCCAAAACGAATTTTTGATTTCCAAATCACACAAATATGAGTTGAAAAAATAAATAAATGCTACAAAAAGTTTGCCACTTACATTATGGGTTCGTAGGGTCTGATCTGAGGTGAGAATCGCAGGTTGATGATGAATCCCTCAAATTCGTCCCTAGTCTTGTCTCCAAAAGATTCCCCAAGGCACTTTAACTGCTCCTTATAGTTTTCTCTCAAAACTTAGGATTTAGATTTGTGTTCTCTGCCATTTCCCTTTTCTTCGAATTAGGTGTTAAAGCTAAATCCCATTTTTAGCCTAATGGGCCAAGCCCAAGTTACCCAAATAGCCCCGTGTCGGCCCTATTATGCCTAAAAACGCCCCGTGACCCGTTTACTACCCCCGGGTACACTTTTTCAACTATCTCCGCCCATCCGGACTCAACCGTGATCTCAAAATTGACATCCAAATTAATCTATAAAAATCCTTATCTCACACTCAAATTAGTCTATACCGACTCCCAACTGAGATAAATAAATGCCACATCACTAATACACGTTATGGCGTAAATAAATTATTACTATTCACTTAGTAATTAAATTTCCCTAAATATTAACCATTCACTCTCCGATTAATATTTAAATAAATATTACCATAATTAATTCAATTAAGTTACGACACACAAGTAATTTAAAATTATCGAATTAATTAAATATTACATGCACAGAAATACGGGGTGTTACATAATCCCCCCTACAAAGGATTTTTGTCCCTGAAATTTGATCATTACTACAGTGAATACTCTGGATACTGTTCTCACATATCCTCCTCCCGGTCCCACGTATAGTCATCAATACTGTGATGACCCCACTCCACTCCACTCCACTCTAACTGGTGGTAGTATCTTAGACTGCAGCTTTCTCTCATATAGCTACCAGTCTCCCCTCATATGTGGTGTCTTATTACAAGTCCTTATCCTCGAGTGTAACGTGCCTAAAAATCTCAATCGCTACTCCTATATCCCTCCAGCTATGCCACATGGAGCACATCCCTTATCCGCTGAAGATGTTCTGGCAAACTCAGTCTTTAAGCTACTAGTCCCACCCTCTGAAAGATAGGGAAAGGACCCACATACCTCGATGCTAGCTCCCCTTTCTTGCCGACCTTCATCACTCCTTTCATAGGAGACACCCGAACCAATACCTAGTCATAAATTTTTAACTCGTTGGCCCCTGACAACATAGTTCCCCATAAGATGAGCCTATACTATGTCTGCTCCACTATCTCTCAGTTAGGAAATTCCCCTCCTATATGGGTGTCAGTTTCCTTATTGCTAAAATGCGTGACTATCTTTCGGGTAATTAACTGCATCATCCCTGATTAATCATGTTAGACTTGAACATTTAACTCACATTGACGTACCCCTCCTTACGTCCCTAAACTATATGAAAGGATACAACTTACTTAATTCCCGCAGATGGACCATAACCCATCTCTAGTCTTAACAGCTTATTATTTCCCCACCACTTATCTACCAAAGGTTCATAATGAGACTTTTCCCATAAAGTTTCCTAAGGTGTCACGCAGACCAAATCGTTACGATGCATCACGTGTAACTCTACATGTGGTAAATACTACTCCCGAATTACCTAAAAATCTAAAATGCACTATCCTCACTTTCCGTCTACCCACCGATTTATAGGCGACATGTTCAACCCAATATGTAACTCTGTCCCAATCACCTCCTAATAGTTTACCAATCTGAGCATTAATCCCTTCACTGGAACCAAAGAATAAAAAAAATCCTTGTTGATACCGTCCAATCAACCTTTTTCCATCCTTAAATGGTATCCACGGTGATAAATTCACTATGTCCCATTCAACGCCGATTCCCACGCTCAAGAACTCTATTCCTTATGTGATTTTCGTCAGGCAGGAATCTATACCTTGTCTATGCATAAAACCACTCTAGGTATATGACTAAGTGATACTCTTTTCTATCTTCCCAAAAATGTGGGTTTCTCCCTTGCCTAGGGATATCTTATTACATAGGTCTCCCCCGCCTTCCCACTCCCTACGGTGGAGTTAGTTCTCCTTGATATACATATAGTCAGACCGTCTCCTTTCTCAAACGAATTTTAGTTCACTACACTTTTCCACTTATTCTCTGACTGCCCTGCACATTCAATATGTTTATTTACACATCCCTTTTATTTAAGATGACACTGAAATCACACTAACCATGGTGCCCATACACCCTATATCCCGTGCTTAACCGTACAAAAATTAACTTAATTAACCAGGGTGCCGATACACCTTATCCCCGTGCTCAACCGCACAAAAGTTACCCGACTATGCTAGTCATAACTCGTAGTATAACTTCTAATTCGTAGTCATATCACATACATGAATAATAACCAGGGTACCCAACCTATGTACTAATGACCAAACATCTGCCCACTTCCAATGTTGGGCTAAGATTTATTCGTGGGACATTTCGCAAAGCTAAATACAAACAAGGAACCCCCCGATACACTACTATCTAACATTGTCGGTCGTTGAGATCTGTTAGACCCTAAGTCCATAGCACGTACCCCCACATACTTGTCTATTAAAACAAAATCATACACGCATATTATTATGCTACAAAAGACAACATAAAATACCGCGCCCTTACTATCACTAGTTCTCGCGCAAAATAAATTCCGAGCTATCTCTCCCCGCTCGAAAAATAATTCTAACCGCCCTAAATCACTTCAGTATACATCCCTTCTTATCGAAAAAATATAATAATACAAGACATTGTTATATGTCTATCATACCACACAATACAAGCTATATACACACATATATATACAGGCTAGTCTCCCTCTCAGGTGACACCTAGAAGGAATCATTCATAACCTGGTGTCACGAACACCAAAACTTACTATCACTATCCATAATAGTTCACACCCATTGCTAACCAATCCATACCCAGGAAAAATCATGCTTCCATAACTCTCCTTAGAATGAGTAAATCTCAAAAAATATACCCTCTCAGTTTTCACACCTGCTACCCTGCAGATAAGACTAAAGAGAGCCCCGTTACCCCGTGGTAACCCCCGTTATCCCTTAGGATTCCCTAGTCCTATGGGACTCGTTATTGGACTCGATGACCCGAATCAAATCCATCGTCAATAGGTAGAAATTTACTTAATTTAAAACGTCAAGATGGGTCCTTTACTAGGTATACCCATCTGTCGTACTTCACTAGCACCATTAAATCTCATTTTGTTCATAGGTTAAACTCTCTAACCTTATTGGCTCCTGCATCTTAGAAGCATTAATGTAAGTTGGGAAACAAAAGATATTGACGATCTCAACACTAGTCATCCTAATCGTATTTCCCATCCATTATTTTGTATTCTAACACGGTTCATTATCCATTTGAGGGTTCCTTTATCGTTCTCCATATCCCCTTCGTCGGTTACAAAGTTCACTTATATAATTTATCATCTCTCCCACGATCAGTTACAATTTTACCCATTTCATAAACTCGGAAATTTCACTCGCATCCTAATTTGAATAGCTGATGGATGATCTTATGGTCACACCATACCCAACATTTCTCGTTTGACTCCATGTATTCTCCTTCATACATGGTGAGTGACTCTCCTACCACAACAACACCGCCCCACTGGGCCAAAAATTTCACTCAAAATTTAGTCATGGGTGCCACCACACACCATCCTACACAATTATCTTTTGGTTATTTCCTCCCATCGACTTATCACGCTACTATGCTACTAAATCCTTATAGATAGCCCTTCCAAAATGGTCCTTCCCCACTATCCCCACCCTTTGTTAACTACGCTGGGTGAGACTGAAATTGTACCACCGTTATCTACAACAGTGCTTTGGTAGACTATGAATCCCGGGTGACTATTCTATCCCCACTGGCCCAAACTGTAATACCCCGTAATTCTGAATGTTCTATTTAATTAAATTAGAGAATCAAATGAGAAAATAAGGTTTTATTTAAATTACATATGTGGAGTAATTTAATGAGATTTATCAAAAATTATAATTTTGGAATATTAATAGAGAGATAGATACCGATTTATATTGCCTCATTATATTTACTTAGTGCGAGTGGTAAATAATTACCTAACGCGTGTAGACCGTGTTGGGGTGAGAACGAGTAATATTTTTAAGTGACTCAAATGATAATTTAGAGGTCATAGATGAGTCCGGAAGGGTCAAATTAGTCAAAATAGTATAGCCGGGGGTACTAGTTGAGTCTCGGGGTAATTTTAGACTAAACCGAGACCGTTCGGGGGCATTTTGGTCTTTTAACTTGAGAGGGTATGAAGACCTACGAATTTGAGAGCTTTTTATCAGCCGTAGGAAAGAGGGATTAGGGTTAGAACACCCATGACAACACCAATACCATTAGAGAGGAGAGCGACACAACTTTCTAAGGCAAAAGAGAGAAGTGGGAAGGATTTAAAGGAGATTTTCACTATAAACTTATTGGGGAAGAAGGATTAAAGGATGAAGATCATCAATCATCAACAACAACCACTAAATCAGACCCTACTGATCATAATTCAAGTTGTTTATTGCAAAAACTATAAAGTTATAATACCCATGTGTAGGGTTCTTGAGTAGTTTTGTTAAATCAAATCTTGATAGGAGAATGATGATATTTATACATGTGTTGGATAGGATTCGCATGTAAAATGATTTAACATATGTAGAGGATTAATAATCAGAGTAGACTTGATGATTATTTCGGAATAAAATCTGGGTTATGAATGCATATATGGGAAGAACACCATAACTAGGGTTTTAAGAAATTATGGGTTTAATTCATTATTTCTTTAAAGGAATTGGGGTTTTAATGTATTTGACACGTTAGAAATTATCCTACTATATGTGGAAACATGTTAGGATCATTGGGTCGAAGTTTGGTGGACTATAATGGAGTTTGGAGCTTTGTTAATGCAGAAAAGGTTAACGAAGAAGATGAACTGCGTCTGTCCCCGTTCGATCGATCTATTGATCACGAATTGTCGATCGATCGACTAGGTCAATCGATCGAGGCAAGATGTTTTTCCCAAATTTTTCGTGTTTAAGTCTTCGTCGATCTTCGGGAATGAATGAGTATCCTAGGGTTTATAATATACTTATATGGGAATGAGAATGAGACTAGTAGGTATATTGTTGAGGTCCGATAAGGCCATTGGGTGTAGGGCTTGGATTACGGACTGACGAGAATAATCTGATTTAGTAGAGTATCGGGGACTTCAGAATTGAGTTTCGAGGCGAAGTAAATTCAATTTAAGTAATAGACCAGTAGGGTAAGTAATAACTACAGAAATTATATGTAAAGGGGTAACGAGGACCCTTAGAGTTATGTGAATACTCAAATAAATGCGATTAATGAGATAAATGGTAAAGCGAATATTGTACGGTAAATATATGAGATTAAAATATTACGTACGTATATAATTAATAGGTCGGGCGTGTACCTACTGAATTATGTGAACTTTTAGGTCGAGAGATTTATACCTAGAGTAACTATGTTAGGGTCGATGTGATATTTCGAACTAACATAGGGTTATAATATGTTTGGGGTGGATGTAAAATGATGAACCAAACCTTTGAACTGGTGGAGTGATGAAAGAGTCCGAGCCAGAATTTTATGTCTATAAATAATTGGGGTCGATGTATCATTCTGAACCAATTCTTACTTGGGGTCGATAAATCATTCCAAACCAAGAGTCCTTTATGTGAGTGAAAAGGACAAGATAGTAATGACTGATATTTAGTATATATATTGTGTGTAAAATATATATACTTGATGATATTCTACTTATGTGTATTAGTAGATTGATATGTATTATGTATTTAAAGATACATACCGAACTGGTAAGTTAAGTGGTGAAACTTAATTACGAAACGTAACATTAAATAGAGAATATCTATTTAGTAATTTAAGTAGTGAAACTTAATTACAAAAGTGGGAAGACAGAAACTATGATTATTGTAGAAATTTAGTAGTGAAACTAAATGCGAAGTTTTGAAACATAACATAGAGAAAATGTTACTTGTGTATTAATTAACCTTCGTGAGATGTAAATGTAATGAATGTATGATGTGGGAAATATGAGAACTTAAGTATAGACAAGTTCAGATGATTATTTAGTCCTAGATAGCTTGGAAGATATGGCTAAGTAGGCTAAGTGTAGAACGTTAGGTGTGCACAAGAAATGAGGGGTGAGTACACTCAAGAGAGTGTACGAGAACCTAACATGTGTAATCAATAACCGCATTTTATATAGTGATAAACACTTGCTAAATATTTTCAAAATGTTTTGAGTACTAACTATTGCTATAAAATATTTTCAAAACCTTTTAGGTGTCCAGCCAGAGGGACGCCATGTATGATGAGTTCCTTCTAGGGACTCGAAGCTGTAGCACAGTGGATGCTTACAGGATTTTGACTAGACGATATCTCTCATTCAGATCTAGTACATGATCTCACACTATTCTATGTATTGTCTTTTGGTCCGATATTAGTCTCAGATGTTAGTTTCATACTAGTGATTATTCTATTGTTGTTTGGGATTTTTAGCTGATGGTTTATTCGGTAATACTTTTGTTTTGTTGTACTTTTACTTTGTTGATTGGGTTATAGTACATGATATTTTTACTTTGTTCCGCATTATTGATTTATCTGTTTTAAGAGAGATAAGTTTGGCATCAGTCTAACTTTACTTAGGGGACTAGTAATTAAAAAGTTTTCGACAGTGATGCTAAGAATGAACCATTTGAGAAACCTATTTTAATTTAATAAAGGCCTGATCACCCGATGTTTAATTAGGCGGGGTGTCACAGATGGTATCAGAGCATTAGGTTCTAGTGTCCATAGGATCTGTACAGCTTACTACATTTTCAGCATATCGTTTGATTGATATAGAGCCCTTTCTTAGGATTGTTGTACTCCTCTACGTACATAGTTTACGCTCTCCTGCTATTTTGTAGATGTAGTGTTATATATACGAGTTCGACTGGGCAGGGTACGTCAAACATGGAGGTAGGACCAGCATTGGCGTTGGAAGGACTGCAGGAGGGAGGATCTCGACACGAAGCATGGAGTGTTCGAAGATGGTAATCATAGGAGAGATGACCGTTGTCAAGGTCACTCCTAGTATGTAATGGGAATAGATGCTGCAAGGGTTGTTGAGGCATAACATACATTTCCAAGTGTCGCGATGGAAAGGGGGGGATGCTAATCTAGACCCGCCCAATGCAGTGATAGTGGGGGGGGGGGTCTGAAGAAATTTTTGATGAGAACGAGCCGTAAAATGTGATAAAACGACGACTGTGCATGGTAACTAAGGGGAGTAGAATGTACAGAGGTTTTGGCATTTAGGGATAGAGTAGAAATACCCAGAAGTGAAAATTTGAGTAAAATTTTTGAGGCAACGTGGCGTGGATACCAGTCACCACAGCCGGACCGAAGGTCCGTATACAAATAGAGGGACCTTACGTATAGTTTAATCACAAAGTTATCCAGTGATGATTCAGAAGCGAAGTGAATGGAAATATCTGAACCCATCACGTGAAAGCCTGGTAGAGGCCAATTATGAGAAAGAAATTTATCCATTGAAGTGAACTTATACCGATGAGATAAGTATAAGAGAAAAAGATCCCTTGAGAGAATGGAGTCTCGAGTTGTAGTTCGTAATTTTGGTAAAACTCTTCTTGGACGACTTATGTATATGAAGATAGTGTGGTACTTCTGACAAGGTTTAGGTAAATGCTCCTAGGTGGGTGGAGCTAAGAGAGTTTAAGGATTTTGTCAAAGAGTAAGACTGAAAGTGGTGGGTCTAGTGCAAGCCATAAGTGGAAACCCACTAGGGGATTTAATGATTAGATTCTAAGTCGGGACTGTTAAGTCCCATATTGCGTTCCTCTTGGTCAGCAAAACTATGGGAACCAGAATGATAGTGTTAAGAATCGAGACTACCAAGTCCGAGAGGGATAGCCAAATCGGTCAGTATGGCCTGGAGTAAGGGTATTTTTGAAAAGATGTCTAGTGTGGGTTGTAGGGCCACGCGTTTCATTTTAGCTTGAAGTTATTTGAGGAAATAATAACTCCGATAAGTTTTGCATTCCGGAGAGGACAAGCGTGTTATGTCCGGAAACCATCTGAACCACCAGAGTGATGGACAAGGAAGTATATGGGTTTTAGCCTCGAGTGAATGGGGTATATGACGATGCCTCACCTGAAAGAGAGTCGAGTTGTCATTATTCATTAATATGTGAGAGACTTCAAAGATTATGAACGTCTCAGAGTAATTGATTCCGGTGTGTGGGAACCTAAATGATGTGAGTCAAGGTATGTCGTATGACCGCTGAGCGGAGAGATCGAACTCGCTGTTGTAATTAGTGCTAAGGACTTAGTGATAGTATAAGCACGATGCCACTTGACTCCTTTAGAAATATTGGAGTATGGTTGCACATATTGTCGAGGAATGGAATTTGGGTATCTCGACTATGTGTTGTTCCGATAATGCTCAGTAAGAATGCATGGGGAGAAGACCCTTGTTTAAGTTGGGTTGCGAAAGGGGATATGACTAAATTTTTATGCACGTCAGGAGAAGAGACGTTGTTAGATGCTAGGCCATCAGTGGAGTCGGTAGTGTTGTGGAGAAACACTAAAAGTCTTACTTCACCACGAAGGGATAAGTGGGACTTTGTGGGCAAGGATTTGATTTTTGGTCTATAGGGGATTGAGAATACCCCCAAGATTGTAGTCACGTCGTGTAGACTAGGCTAAAGTTTAGGAAAAGAATGTTACGGGTGAGACATTTGCAATGTTTTTGTAAATGTGAACGGAGAAAAGGGTGTATGGGCGCCCTAGTCATTTGGATTTCTTAGACATCTGAGATAAAGGGATGCGGAAAATTATTTTTTTTACGTCGATGGGGAAGTTATGAGGCAAGTTGTATCGACGAAATGGATTGAACATCGTGATAGATAGACGATGATCCAAGCTTATGTGCTGAGAGAGCCAGCACACCCTATGGGATAAGAATCAGTGGGAAGACGTTATAAGGTTATCTCTTGATATGGGAGACCTAACTGTTGTGAAGAAGTAACGCAAGATGCTACTTGACTAAGTGTTAAGAATGACTTACGCATTACTAAAATGTTGATTCTTATAATGTAATCAACCCCAAAAAGTGCGCCAATTATGAAGGGTGCACGGATGGTAGAGTATAATATACCTGGAGAGAAAGGGAGAATAGAGTACCACTTGAGGAAAGATGACATAAGTGGGAAGAGTGTTGAGGAAGAGACATAGTGAGATTGTCTCCAGACGCACCACTAGTTGATAGAGAAAGATAGACTCGAAATGACAAACCAAAATGTAGTAGTGAATCTACGTTTCCAATGATGTAAAGAGGAGACAGACTTATAAATTATTAATGGGCTGAGAACATCATAATTAAACCAACAATTCGCTGGGGTAGCGGAATGGGGTGACCGGAATGGATTAATATATAGTTGAAAAGGGAGAGTGCACAAGTACACAGTGCCGCTCTACATGATTATGAATCAGGATGAAATCCTAAAATCCCACCCCGTGAGAGATGGTCGGGGAAGAATAGAGATGAAGTTTTATTTTGAGTATGCTGTGTTGCCTACGACTCAATGTTAGTGAGAAAGGATGATAATACGCCCTTACGATAGTGGAATTTTGGAGAAACCCACTAATCAATTCATATGTTGAATACCTATATGAGCATATTTGTAGGTAGTGCGAGACTGTCTATATGGACTGTACATAAGGTTTAGGTCCTTGGATACCTATTAAGAACTTATGTGTACTTTGAGGTGTGGTTCGAGGAGACATTTCGAACTTTTAGTCCTTAACGCGTGATATGAAGACATTCTATTGGGGTATGACATTTTAGAATATAAGAAGTGTGAAATATGTGGCTTACAAATTGTCTACTCTTGTACGATGAGATATATATACTTATATTGTGCTCGAAGTATGATTCCGAGGCAATATAACATATCACTATTGGTGATCGAGTTCGGATTCCGAGCCAATAACCCCAAAACTGTTATAAAAGGGGGGTGATTATAAAATAAGTGTTGATAGTATATGTTATGCATAATATATATATATATATATACCTTATGATTTCCTGCTTATGTGCGATAATAAGTATGCTTAAATTCTGTATTGGGGTCGATGATGTTCCGGACCAATACGTGAAGGATCGATTTGGGGTCGATGATTTTTTTCGAACCAAATCGATGATAAATTTGGTATCGACGGAAGGTCTGAACCAATAGATGCATTACATTTACTTTGGGGTCGAGGGATTTAGGGACCAATGTACATGTTAGGATTATTGGGGCCGATGATTTTACCGGACCAATTTCCCTTATAGTATATATTGTGTGTGAAATATATACCTTATAATATTCTACTTATGAGTGATAGTAGACACATAGATGTTATATATAGAGATATACATCAAAAGGTTAAATTAAGTAAGGAGAGACTTAATTTCAAGAGTTAACGTTAGATTGGGAAAAATCTATGGCAAAATTAAGTAGTGAGACTTTATTATGATATATGCGGCATGGGTAACATGCGATAAGAGTTTATAATAAAGCAAGGCACGTACTTGGGGCGACCACTAGGATGATATGATTTGATTTTGGGTATTATTGGTTGAAGTGATGTTTAAGGTCCTCAGTCTTAATACCATCCTTATCCTAATTTCGAGGACGAAATTCCTTTGTAAGGGGGGACGTATGTAATACCCCGTAATTCTGAATGTTCTATTTAATTAAATTAGAGAATCAAATGAGAAAATACGGTTTTATTTAAATTATGTATGTGGAGTAATTTAATGAGATTTATGAAAAATTGTAATTTTGGAAAATTAATCGAGAGATAAATACCGATTTATATTGCCTCATTATATTTACTTAGTGAGAGTGGTAAATAGTTACCTAACGCGTGTAGACCGTGTTGGGGTGAGAACGAGTAATATTTTTAAGTGACTCAAATGATAATTTAGAGGTCATAGATGAGTCCGGAAGGGTCAAATTAGTCAAAATAGTATAGCCGGGGGTACTAGTTGAGTCTCAGGGTAATTTTAGACTAAGCCGAGATCGTTCGGGGGCATTTTGGTCTTTTAACTTGAGAGGGTATGAAGACCTACGAATTTGAGAGCTTTTTATCAGCCGTAGGAAATAGGGATTAGGGTTAGAACACCCATGACAACAACAATACCATTAGAGAGAAGAGAGATAACTTTCTAAGGCAAAAGAGAGAAGTGGGAAGGATTCAAAGGAGATTTTCACTATAAACTTGTTAGGGAAGAAGGATTGAAGGATGAACATCATCAATCATCAACAACAACCACGAAATCAGACCCCACTGATCATAAGGCAAGTTGTTTATTGGAAAAATTATAAATTTATAATACCCATGTGTAGGGTTCTTGAGTAGTTTTGTTAAATCAAATCTTGATAGGAGAATGATGATATTTATACATGTTGGGATAGGATTTGCATGTAGAATGATTTAACATATGTAGATGATTAATAATAAGACTTGATGATTATTTCGGAATAAAATCTGGGTTTTGAATGCATATATGGGAAGAACACCATAACTGGGGTTTTAAGAAATTCTGGGTTTAATTCACTATTTCTTTAAAGGAATTGGGGTTTTAATGTATTTGACAAGTTAGAAATTATCCTAGTATATGTGGAAACATGGTAGGATCATTGGGTCAAAGTTTGGTGGACTATAATGGAGTTTGGAGCTTTGTTAATGGAGGAAAAGGCTAACGAAGAAGATGAACTACGTCTGTCCTTGTTCGATCGATCGATCGATCATGAATTGTCTATCGATCGACTAGGTTGATTGATCGAACCAAGCACTCGATCGATCGAGGCAAGATGTTTTTCCCGAATTTTTTGTGTTTAAGTCTTCGTTGATTTTCGGGAATGAATGAGTATCCTAGGGTTTATAATATACTTATATAGGAGTAAGAATGAGACCAGTAGGTTTATTGTTGAGGTCCGATAAGGCCATTGGGTGTAGGGCTTGGATTACAGACCGACGAGAATAATCTGATTTAGTAGAGTATCGGGGACTTCAGAATTGAGTTACGAGGTGAAGTAAATTCAATTTAAATAATAAACCAGTAGGGTAAGTAATAACTACTGAAATTATATGTAAAGGGGTAACGAGGACCCTTAGAGTTGTGTGAATACTCAAATAAATGTGATTAATGAGATAAATCGTAAAGCAAATATTGTCCGGTAAATATATGAGATTAAAATATTATGTACGTATATAATTAATAGGTCGGGCGTGTACCTACTGAATTATGTGATCTTTTAGGTCTAGAGATTTATACCTAAAGTAACTATGTTAGGGTCGATGTGATATTCCGAACTAACATAGGGTTATAATATGTTTGGGGTCTATGTAAAATGCCGAACCAAACCTTTGAACTGGTGGCATGATGAAAGAGTCTGAGCCAGAATTTTGTGTATATAAATAATTGGGGTCGATGTATCATTCCGAACCAATTCTTACTTGGGGTCGATGAATCATTCCTAACCAAGAGTCCTTTATGTGAGTGAAAAGGACAAGATAGTAATGACTGATATTTAGTATATATATTATGTGTGAAATATATATACTTGATGATATTCTACTTATGTGTATTAGTAGATTGATATGTATTATGTATTTAAAGATACATACCGAACTGGTAAGTAAAGTGGTGAAACTTAATTACGAAACGTAACGTTAAATAGAGAATATCTATTTAGTAATTTAAGTAGTGAAACTTAATTACAAAAGTGGGAAGACAGAAACTATGATTATTGCAGAAATTTAGTAGTGAAACTAAATGAGAAGTTTTGAAACATAACATAGAGAAAATGTTACTTGTGTATTAATTAACCTTCGTGAGATGTAAATATAATTAATGTACGGTGTGGGAAATATGAGAACTTAAGTATAGATAAGTGTAGATGATTAGTTAGTCCTAGATAGATTGGAAGATATGGCTAAGTAGGCTAAGTGTAGAACATTAGGTGTGCACAATAAATGAGGGGTGAGTAAACTCAAGAGAGTGTACGAGAACCTAACATGTGTAATCAATAACCGCATTTTATATAGTGATACACACTTGCTAAATATTTTAAAATGTTTTGAGTACTAACTCTTGCTATAAAATATTTTCAAAACCTTTTAGGTGTCCAGCCACAAGGACTCCATATATGATGACTTCCTTCCAGGGACTCGAAGCTATAGCACAGTGGATGCTTACAGGATTTTGACTAGACGATATCTCTCATTCAGATGTAGTACAGGATCTCACATTATTCATTGTATGGACTTGTGGTCCAGTATTAGTCTCAGATGTTAGTTTCAGACTAGTGATTATTCTATTGTTGTTTGGGATTTTTAGCTGATGGTTTATTCGGTAATACTTTTGTTCGGTTGTACTTTTACTTTGTTGATTGGGTTATAGTACATGATATTTTTACTTTGTTCCGCATGGTTGATTTATCTGTTTTAAGAAAGATAAAATTTGGCACCGGTCTAATTTTACTTAGGGGATTAGTAATTAAAAAGTTTTCGACAGTGATGCTAAGAATGAACCATTTGAGAAACCTGTTTCAATTTAACAAAGTCCTGATCACCAAATGTTTAATTAGGCGGGGTGTCACACTAACAACAATCATGGTGATTCCTATCACGATCACCATTTCCAAAATACCCTATGTCTTCTGTTGTGCCTCTCCTCTAGCAATTCTCCTATGGCCCTCGTTGGTCGCCCTAAAGAATGTTCGGTATACAAAGCCCAACTGAACTCGGGTATGAATCACCTCACTATAGTTAATAGCAGGAGAACGTAACTCGCATACGTAGAGGAATACAACAATCCTATCATAAGGCTATACATCAAAGAACGCTAAGCTAAAACATGAAAAGTCGCACAGATCCTAAGGACACTAGAACCTGATACTTTGTTACCATCTGTGACACCCCGCCTAATTATACCCCGTGTGATCAGTCCTAAATTAAATTAGAACAGGTTTCTCAGTTGGTTCATTCTTAGCATCACTGCCAAAACTTTTTAATTACTAACCACCTATGTGAAATTAGACTGGTGCCAAGTTTTATCTTTCATTAATTCAAAGAAATACTCATGCGAAAATAAATCATTAACAATCACAAGCTACCTGAAACCAGCCATCACATATAAATAAGAAACTGATCGAATAAACTATCGGCTAAAATCCAACACACATGTAAATACAGATAATAATGGATCTCACGTATCTGAAATAAATACTAAATAAAATCGTGAGCAACATGGTCGGATATCTGATGGAGAATCCCTACACTAGGAATAGAATAAATAGAGGCGCCTATCCAAATCCTGCAATATCCTAATATGCTGCAGCAACGAATCCCTGGGATGAATCACGCCTGGCGTCCCTGTGGCTGGACACCTAAAAGGTTTTGAAAAGATTTTATAGCAAGGGTTAGAACCCAAAACATTTTGAAAACATTTAGCAAATGATTAACTTCAAGTAATAAAATTTGCATGAATGCGCTTCATATTTTAGTTAGTGTCGCACTCCCGTGAGAAAAGACTCATCCCTCAACTAATGTGCACACCTAACGTCTTATTTATATCCCACCTAGTCCTCTACCCCGAAACTAGATAATTGATATAACTCTTGTCAAACTCCCTACTCAATCCCGAGTATTTTAATGTATGACTTATAAGTTACTTATTGCCTTAACTTAGTTAATCGCCTTTCCTTGAAAGCCGTATAACATTTACTAGTTATATAATTATTACACTTTTCTCCATGTATTTAAACTTCTCGTATATAATTATTCACCCATTATGTACGTACAGTTATCTTACAATAATCACACATGTTTAATGTGAATATAACCCATATGTAATTAATACAATTCACTACATGTATTTAATGACCTGTATATAACTATTTATCCCATTATATACGTAGAACCATATTACAATATTCACACATATGTTGAATATAAATATAACTCATCCTCCCGAGTAATAACTCGCCGAATGTATTCTCTAAAGTGCTATCACACTAGGTGTACTCGCATAACCTAGTTACCCCCAAGTCAGAATCGCTCACTAACTTGGCCGAAAACATAAACATAATGGAGGTGATCATATTCCTTCCATGAATGTGAGATAAGCCCCTCACGCATATAAAGCATGCTATAACCTGGGGATATACTCACCCTAATCCTCAAGCTAGGGGATTCACCCACATCGTGCAACCTCCTCCGATATCACTAGAGTATATATCTTAATAATATCTAATCACTAATATTTATAGGCACACACCATATATATACTATCGCATCCCGTATGTATATAAATATAAAATATCCCGACTTTACCATGTACTGAGTCCGTAACACTAGCCTATACTTAGCATCTCGAGTTTATGGTCCAACTCTGATTATTAATTAATTTGCATATTAATTAATTAAATTATTATTTGTGTCACCCAACCAATATATTCCGACTCCCTCTTATGGCCCGAGAATAAAATAATACCCGAGTCTAAATCTCCGACTCCGAATTAATTATCTTTCAATCTTAATTAATTTAATACCTTGGCATCGCTCAACCAATATACCCAGACTCGCCCACTCGATCCGTATTTAATTATTTTGGAATATTTTTCCCGAACAATTAACCATAGTGTGTCACACATAAATCCCTCCCAATCCCAATTAATTTCCCTTATAATTGTTAGGAAACTATGTTCCATATTTATTTCTCACTAAATAATGTATTGTAATCAAATTTTAAATTAATTTCTCTTATATAATAAAACTGGCTGACCTGTCAAAAATTTTGGACCATCTATCGATCGATTCCAGCCATCGATCGATCGATCGAACATAACTTCATCTTCTTCAACGTTGTTTCAGCCATTAACGAATTTATCCCAACTCCAACCTCTTCTATTGTTCAACCCAAACGTAGACAACATTTTTAACACATGGGAACATGATTAGGACCTCCCCTAAACCTCAAACATGACTTAATTCCAACAAATCTCTAATTCAAAAATTGGGAAATTTTTGGGCTTTCTTTGTTCAGTCCAAATTTCATCCATTTGTCCAAATTACGTTCATCAATCAAAGTTAACTATCTACTCAGACTCATGTAACACGATAAATTCCTACACCAATTCTCCGTTTGGTTTTTCAATTACAAATACCCCATTTTTGTACCCGTTTATACGCAAAACGAATTTTTGTTTTCCACATTACACAAGTATGAATTGAAAACATAAATAAATGCTACAGCAAGTTAACCACTTGACTTATGGGTTCGTAGGGTCTGATCCGAGTGTGAGATTCGCAAGGTTGATGATGAATACCCCAAATTCGACCCTAGTCTTGTCTCCAAAAGGGTCCCCAATGCACTCTAACTGCTCCCTATAGTTTACTCTCAAAACTTAGGATTTGGATTTGTGTTTTCTGACGTTTCCCTTTTCTCCCAATTAGGTATTAAATCCAAATCCCGTTTTTAGCCTAATGGGCCAAGCCCAAGTGACCCAACTAACCCCGTGTGGGCCCAGTTATGCCTAAAAACGCCCCGTGACCTATTTACTACCCCCGAGTACACTTTTTCGACTATCTCGGCCCATCCAGACTCAACTGTGCACTCAAAATCTACATCCGAATTAATTTATAAAAATTATTATATGACACCCAAATTAGTTTATACCGACTCCCTGCTAAGATAAATAAATGCCACATCACTAATATACGTTATGACATAAATAAATTATTACTATTCACTTAGTAATTAAATTTCCCTAAATATTAACCATTCACTCTCCGATTAATATTTAAATAAATATTACCATAATTAATTCAATTAAATTACGACATACAAGTAATTTAAAATTCCCGAATTAATTAAATATTACATGTACAGAAATACGGGGTGTTACACACATGGTGAACTATAATCAAGGCGTCATAACAAGTCGACTCCTATTCCCAAGGACACCACTTGCAATAAGTCCCAAGGGCACTCCAAGGACTTCATTTCAAACAACTAATGTCATATACTACGTATTGAGCCACAAGAAAATTCTACTAAGGATTTTTGGTAAGATATAGGACGTTTTGTACAACCTATAAGCCTCTAAGTCCGCATTACTGAGGTCATTAGGGATACTATTCCTCAAATGTCGCATCATATGTCCTAAAATAATATCATAGAAGGTTACCTAGGGTTTACTCCTATGTCACTTCAATGATTATCACTATACGTATAACACACCTATCGCCAATGGCTCGTAACTCTCATCATAGCTTACGATACATACTTATCAATCGATAATTACTAAGTCACTCATCTACACTAATAGTATCCTAGAATCTAAGGCCTGAGTAAACATCCTCGAGTAATGACCAACACGGGTTTGCATAACAACCGAATTATCGAATACCCACGATATGGCAATACCCCAAGGATTAAGTTCTCTTAGTCAGATCATCATTATTAACCATCAAATGTTACCTAACCAAGGAACCTAATGCGTCCTCATTATAGAATCAATACTTCTTAGTCATTCTACTCCAAACATATGTCCCCACAGTTGACTTATATAACTCATATCTCAAATTTAATGGACCTTATTTACCTTTATTCAAATCTTTATAGATCTCTCACATCATCAAAGGCTGACACAAAATCACCTCATATAAGAGAATACGGTGTCACGACTAATGGCCTACGCAAACACTTGTAAGTTACTAACACGTCTAAATCATAGGCGTGAAAAACTATTAATGGAAACTAACTTATCCACTTGCTACCTGGCAATAAATTGCCCGTCGTGCTAATCTTCTTGACTCCATCGTCAAGAACACGAACCAAAACTGTCACCTGTCTAACATGATCGACCCAAAACTAACACAGATGTCAAAAATCCAATACTGACCTCGCAACGTCACTTTTTAAAAGAACCTTGAACCTAGTGCTCTGATACCATTCATAATGCCCAACTCAGATTAATGGGTTACTTATGGTCAACTCGCTCCGACCCAAATATTAGGTGTGAAGTGTAATCAGACAACCTAAATAATGTTGCTATTCCAATTTCTTTTAATTAACATTTCACCTATTTAGCATGTGATTCCAATTTACATTAGTCTACGTTTGGTACCCCCGGGAAACATCCTTGGAATCCAAGCATTCAGAGCTATTAATGTAAAATAAAAGAACACTTACTTGTATAACGCTCTCAAAGTACATAATCACATACAACCTATCATAACAAAGAAAAGGGAATGAACCAAATTCCAAGTAAGAAATACAATAATGTAACATATAATCGAATGGTAGAAAAAAGAATCTATAATGTACCACCAACGTGCACATGCAAGTAAAACTGAAGAGAGTTTGGATAGAGAAATTAGGCACACCTGGCAAGGGATACTCAGGAGGGTCCACGATACAGAAGCTCTCTGTAAGCCACATGAGCAACATCACTGAGTTCCCCCTCAGAAAATCAGAACGACCCTCCTTCCAATCATTTAAACCATTTATGGTCTCCGCCAGCACCATCGTCGCAGAATTATGGCAGTAAGACTTCCATATCACTATTGCTGCCATTTTGGAATCAACTATCAAGTCCCCAGTCACCAGTAAAACCTCACAGTAAATCTCAAAGCAACATCTCCGTCAAATCCAACATCATAAAATCCCCTTTGATACATTGAATACATAATCGCCTGAAAAGAAATAGCCCCTCCATTAACCAATGGTTGAGCCGCCGAAGGAGAAATATAGAGCAACTCCGCCAAAAATGCCCATGAAGAATGAGAAAAATTGGGCATGGCCGCCATGACACTAGGGCTAGCCCTCAAAATTGGTGAGAATTCATCATTGGTAGGACATACCCTATTCATTCCAAAATGGAATACATGTTCCTCGGGTACCAAAATTGTACCGCTACTGCTAGCAAGTTCCAATCTTTGGCTCAATTACGCCACAAAGAAATCCGATGCAAGCTAAAAGTAATATTGTCATCATTATAAGGGAACATGTCCTCTAAACCTTCAAGATATGAGGAAAATTATTCATACATGGGAAGAGCCATTTGGGGAATAGAAAATGAGAAGAAAGAAAAGAAATGTGGATATTGGTGATGAAAACGCACCCCATACCCTTCCTTTTAACCCAAAATCCATAGCAAAAAACAAAATTTAGAAACGCATTTAACTCTCAGCCCTACAGAAGTACACAAGTATGCATGCAAGTGTAATAAAATCCCAAGAGTGTTTTGACTCGACCCCCATGTGGATAGGCAGGTGAAGGGGTATGTCGATTGGCACCCCCTTTAATTAGAAAACATATCTTTTTCCTTTTTTGCATTAAATTAAAAAATTCTTACTCTGAAAAATACTAGTCCCAAATTAATTTCAGTTTCCCTCTTTATAGAATAATTTTTTTCCTGGTTTCAGCATTTCCATATTCATTTCTATCTTCGCATAAAATAAATAATCTCAGCAGAATAAAAAAAAAACTGCATATAGGATAAGTCACTTAATCAAGGAGAAAAATATCAAAAAAGAATTTGCATTACATATATGTCTTTGTATTACATATTTTGCAGGTACAAAAAGAAAAAAAATACATTGTGGCTTCGCCCGAACTCACAACCATCCGAAAAACCCTCAGCCCCTGTGGCACACATTCTTCCCTTGGCGGTGAGCGGTGGATCCTAAACTCCAAGAACCATAACCCTCATTTGAAGTGGCAGGCAACACAAAGTAGGAAGGAGACGACTTCTTGATATACTAAAACATGGAGGACATCCAATCCTTGATATCTCGCAGCCAGTTGGTTGACACCCGAACATACTGTAAGAAAAAAGACCAACAAAAGACAAGAAAGTCAATAAAGAAGTAAAGAATGAATAAATGGAATTAGAAAAGAAAAAGAAAAGGAATATACTTCAGGTTGGAGGGCCTCATCCGTAAGCCCTATCAACCCAGACACCATCGCATGAGGAAGGTGAGGCACACTTAGTGACTCCTTACTGTCCAACCAGAAATTATAAGAAGGGGGAGTCACTTGAATAAGTAGAGCCTCCTCTACCACCGATGTCGTCAATGTACCACCATCCGTGCTATGGTCCGACCCCATCGGTACACTGGTACCCTACCCGAAGCCGTGGCGGGTGGAGGCATGTTCTCCACATCATGGATACAGTAAGGAATCAACCAGCTCATCACGAAGTCTAAATAATCAAAGCTCGCCACTGTATCTGTGTAGTGCATATAGGGCTTGCCTATCATCGCTTCCCCTGGCATCATCAAACATCTCCCTCACCCACCTCATATTCATGGGGGGTGCCATTGGTGGGACCACTACTTTCTCCTCCACTATATGCCTTAGCGGCCACTCTCGTAGGTACCAGACGCACCCAAACTCTTGCACAATCAACAACCGCATCTACACATGCATGCCCGTGTCTCACGAAATCACTCCCTAAGTACGCCTGTCAATGGATAGGACCCGATCCAAATACAAAACTTATAATAGGGTCTGAGCATATTTTTTTAGACCTGAGACCCGAAGACCCATTTATTACTTGGGTAGGGTCTAGATCTTATTCAAAACTCGGACCTGAAGACCCGACCTGCCCTGTACATTGTTATTTTTAAATAAATAAAAAATATATATATATATATATATATATATATATATATATATATATATATATATATATTATCTATATATTTATCTATATAATAAATATAAATAATATATTTTTTATTTATACTAATCACATATTATAATACATTACAAAATATTATAATCTAAGATTAAAAAATAAAGAAGGGGATAAAATAAAAATAAATATAAAATAAATGTATATATCTTTCCAGACCCGACCCGATTCGATCTGATCCAATCCAATACGAATCCAATTCTAGATCCAATATTGTAGATCAAATTAAAACCCGACCAGGTTGAATCCGATTAAATGCCAACTAAATGGATCTGGATCTCCCTAGATCCGATCCAAACCCGACCCATTGATAGCCTACCCCTAAGGGTAGAAGGTCACCTGCAATTCCCAACATAGAATAAATATTTACTAAAGGCATAAAGATGCCAAGAAAAACTTAGAAAAGATGAAAAGATAACTAAGTCGCTCGTCAGGGCATTCAGGACCCGCCGCATGTCCGCCAAAGCTAAGAACTGATTTGATTATCGATTGGACTTCCGCCACCAGAACATCTGACAGAAGTCCCCCATATCCTTATTCTTTAGGTCCGTTAACATCGTATTATGCCATATATCCTAATAGAACCATATTGGAAATAAAATAGAATCAGTAAAAAGAATAAAGGAAGAATGCAATGAAATAAAAAAGAAAATAAATCAAAAGTTACCTCTAGAAGATATGAGGCTCCCATAAAAGTTTATCAACAGCGCTGACTAAAAGCATCCAAATAAGAATAAAGGAATGCCAAAGTCAGGCACCCCTAATCTTACAGATGGACATAAGAAATCGTCCTCAAATACGATAAGAACCAAAGCTAGATGACGTCGCCACTCGTTGCTACCAAGAAACCACCAAGAAAAATAAAAATAAATAGACGGGTCGTCTACCACACCTGCTGCCCATCTGTCACATTCACCCTCATCTTCAACAACACATCCTCTAAAATAGAAATTATGATAGAATCCTCCGATACAATTATACCCATGTCCCCCAGAGCCGCCTGCACTACCTCTGGTGTTACCCTCAAAGTGCGATCAACCACTATCAAGAACCCCTCATAATCTGGCCCCGTCTATTACTAGAGAACATTGGGAGTGACATTCATCTCCATGAATCCAAAATGGAATGTGTGTGTAGTGTCCCACCACCTTTCCCTAAGAGAACATAACACCGCAGTGAAACGTTGTGTCTCATCCAATGCCTTCGCCAACGGGCCAAAGCCGACATACTTATCCCAAACCTCCTTCAAACAATTCATCCCTCGGGATAGATTGCTCAAAGGATCTATGTCAGTTCAAAAGAAAACACAAGAAAAACCCTTTATTAATCACAATGAAGAAAGACCCAGTCATTAATGGCCAACCACTTGTTGTTGTACACCTTGTTTAAAGATCCAACCATTTAAATTCTTGAAGAAAGGGCTTAGGAATGGTTTTTAGATAGAGAAATAAGAATATTTAAACACTTGAAGTTGTGAAAAATGGGGAGGGATCTCCCCCTTTTATAGAAGGACAAAGATCATGTCGAAGGACAACCCCCAACCCATACTGATCAACATACGCTTTTTCCTCTTCCTAAGGAAGCATATGAGTTCGTGTTGTTGCCGATTGGAACCCCCTCAAGCCTGTCTATCCGAATTCCCCTAAGATTTTGTATAAGAAAATACTAGAAAAAACCAAAACTGCCTTGAAAAATCCCAAAAATCCCTGAAAAATATGCAACATTATTTTTGGAGCACTAAGCCCCTTACAAAATCTCGAAATCCCCAGTTAAATTAATCTTACACTATTATCTGTAGTATAATCCACAATGGAACCAATTATGCACCCCATCCAAGTCCACTACAATTCCCCAGCCGGAACCTCAAAATTAAGCATTCCCTAGTGGAGTTTCAAGACAACACAATCCCCAATTGAACCATAAGTGAACCTACACCCCCATGATAATTTTAAATTCCTTCAGGAGATCTTCCCTATGATCTAACTTTAGGTCCTTAGAATTGACCTCATCCCTTAGAATTGATCATCATAACTTTAGATACCTCGCTCCTCAAAATTGGTCATTGCAACTTTAAGTACTCAGAATTAACCTCGACCCTTAGAATTGGTCGTTATAACTCAAGGCCTACAAAATTGGTCACCACAACTTTAGGTCCGCAGAATCGATCTTGACCCTCAGAATTATTTATTACATCCTCGAATAACAGAATTGGTTGTCATAGCTTTAGGTCCTCAGAATTGACCTCGGCCCTCAAAATTGGTCATCCTAACTTTAAGTCCTCAAAATTGACCTCGGACCTCAAAATTGGTCGTCACAACTTTAGGTCCTCAGAATTGACCTCGACCTTGATAATTGGTCCTTATAAACTCAACCCACAGAATTGGTCACCCTCAGAACAACTTTAGGTCTTCAGAATTGACCTTGACCCATCGAACTTGTCATCAACAGATTAACCTCGGCCTGTAGAATAACTAATCCAAACTTTAGGTCCTCATAATTGACCTCTGACCTCAAAATTGGTTGTCCCAACTTCAGGTCCTTAAAATTAACCTCGACCTGTAAAATTGTTCGCCCCAACTGGAGGACCTTAGAATTGACCTCAACCCTCTGAATCGATCATCCTATCCCTTTAGGCCTATAAAGTCAACCTCAACACTTCCTAGGTTCACTGAATCAGTAGCTACACTCCTTAGGTCCTCATAATTAACCCCAACCCTACAAATCGGTCATCCTCATCCTTTAGGTACATAGAATTGACGTCAACCCTCCAAATCAATCATTCTCATGTTCTAGGTCCGTAGAATTGATAAAAAACCCTCTTCTCGAACATCGATTTGGTGTCTATCATTCGAGATCCTTCACTTATTCCAAGCTCGCGCCATCGAGGGTCTGTATAGAAATCCCATCCTATGATTCCCTAAGCATATCCTTATGTCCCTAGCACTCATCCATCTACCATAAATCCTACGTCATACTCTGAGTACTGATCTAGAGGCCACCAAGCACTCTTAGGACCCATTTGACTCCAATAAACTTTCTCGCCTGAGAGAAAGCTCAATGAAAATTCGAAGGGCTCTGAATCCCCTTTCTAATAGTCCATCGTGTATGTGAATCGGCCTTATGGTTTAGACGAACGATCCATTTTACTTCGAAAACTGATTTAGAGGCCATCGGGCACCCCAGGCCCCATTTGAGTCCGATAAACTCTCTAGCTGAGTGAAACTCCAAGAAATTGAAAAGGGCACTGTATCCCATTTCCAATGATTCATATTATGCACAAATTATCTGAACAGTATAGATGAATGAGCTATTTTACTCTGAAGGGCCACCGGGCACTCTCGAGTCGGGTTTGACCTTGGTTGTTGTATCCTCGAATTTTATCTTTTTAATGGTAAGCAAAGTGTAAAAGTAAATACAAAATAGAATTAAGGCAATGGAAATTAAAATATTTTTACTATAGGGATCCCTAGCATCCTATTACATAGTCGAGTCTGAAATAAACGGAAATAAATAATTATTCGTACATCCCATACATAACATAAAACTTGTAGAAAAAATTTGAGAATCATAAGAGACGATAAGTTGTTATGTAGACATTATAGCGGAGAATACCATCTTCATCTATTACCACCCACACGTATGTAATGGAATAAAAGTCCAAACGTGCGGGAGGTATCTCGTCTTCCTCAGGTTCGTCCTCCGTATGGAAGGAAAACAATTAGGCGGACATGCCAAGTAGATAATTTACATTCTATACAAGGTACAGGAGAAAATGTATTGTTAGAGAGTAACTGGATTACATATTGATAAAAATCTGAAAGCAACTTGAAATATCATATAACTGTCAGCAGTATATTGGAGTCTAATGATATATAAATGAATAATATGGTGGAATGTAACCATATAAGTTGTGTATCAAGTTACCAAGATAAGAGTTCAGACTATAACAAGTTAACCAATAAATTATCGATTATAGGGGCTTCAAATGCATAGGCATACCGTTACAATATTGTCCAAAGCATAACATACATTTGGATACGTAATACCAAATCATCGGCGAATAATAATAATAATAATAATAATAATAATAATAATAATAATAATAATAATAATAATAATAATAATAATAATAATAATAATAAATTGGCACACTTAACTAGAGTGGTTGTCATACGTACGTAGAAAAAAAATAAGCCCTCAACATCTGATTCCTATAGGTCAATTAAAACGGCCGTGGTATACCGAGGTCTAATCCCTGACTTGTAAGGTATGATGCTTGGGTTTTCATTGATAAGGGTATAAATGGCACGGTGATATGCAATTTCTTGTAACAGGTTTCAGTGCTATACCACAATTAAGGGTAACAAAAAGTTCAGTGATCTTTACTGAGGTCGTAGACTGTAGCGATTTATCAAGTTTTAGGGATAATGGAAATATCGAGAGAGTCAATATACAAAATAACTATGAACTAAACAAAATAGTTTTTAATTGAAATGTGAATTCAAAATTATCACAGAGTGATATAATAGTTAGTGATTTGAAAAACATAAGCTCAAGTTGTTTTATATTGAAATTAAAATCACCTATTTTCTAATTTATGGATTTCGTTGTCTGTGCGTCTAATTATGGGGATAAATGGGTAGTCTGAAATCATGGAGAGTGTAAGTAGGTCATATAGGCCTAAAACAATGTTTATGTGATGCAATAGGATATCAAATTGAAATAAGTTTCAGTGTAAAACTAACTAAGAGGGTATAATATATAAATTTAAATGTTTTAAAATTGATGATTTAGTTAATTTCTATTTAGATTCAATTTTAGTGCTAGAAGAAAAAATGGCTTCATTTGATTTAAAAAAATTGTGGAAATTTTTTTGGGGGTATTTTAAAATACTTGGAAAAGTAGCCATGGGTTTATGTGTAAAATTGGAACTTACCTTTTAAACGTAAAACTTATCGAGAAACTACTTTCCTGGGATCTCAAAAAGGTGATGTAATATACTATTTTGTTTAGAATAAAAAAATCAAAATTTTAGAATGCGCTTAGTGAAACAATCTATGCGCCTGGTTTGACTTCCACTCGCTCGGGGATAACTCACTCATCTTCAACCTTCGAAAGTTTAACTTAGGATTTTAAAACTTTGAACATAAATTTAATACGTTTTAGAAATACTTTTTAGTTGAGTCCTGAATGAAAATTTCATAACTCTTGAAGAGGAATCCAACCATATTGGTTTTAAGAATTTTGGTGGGCTAAATCGAGCTAATTAGTTTCTAGGAAAATAGTGAAATTTTGACTAAACATAAGTAACTGAAAGTTATAATTCTACTCACGGCATCACAAGTGTTTTGTTCTATAATGAATATGTTGTTGAATAAGCGTGATTTGATGAATTTTGGCCAAGTAAAACTCTTGAATTTGATTTCAGAAATTCCAAGCCTGGAAACATCAAGTTTTGATTTGAGGTATCAAAAGATGTTTTTGGTTCATTTAAACCTTGCACCTAGGTTTCTAAGGACCTAAGCTCAACTTTTTTAACTTTGAAACTGGTTCAAAGTCAAGGAAATATAATCCACCATTGAAGCTCAAGCTTTAATGGAGTTTTCTGGGTTTTTAGCTATTTTTGTGCATACACACATTATTTAATACATGTAAACGCATAATTATATTCTACATACATGCATAAATATAACCAAATTGAAGAAATAAAATTCATGCATAAAATAATAGAAATGAAAAAACTCTCAAATTTTAACATTGGAAAAGCTCTCTATTGGGATGGGTTTTCACTGAGGCGAAGGAGTGTATTTATAAGGTTTGTGGAAAAGATTTAATTGGTGGTTTTAAAGGTAAAGATAAATCTGAAATTGCACAAGTTTCATAAAGGATTATTTGTATGGTAAATGGGCACCATGGGTACCCCCCATGGTACAACCCATTCTGGTAGTCCAACTGGTGCCATGTCATCAAGGGAAAAAGGGTATTTTAAGGTATTTTAGTAAAAGTTTAGAGGCTTGTGTGCAATTAATCTAACCTAATGGATTGGTTAAGATATTCCTATAAAATATATGACATTTGGTCAAATTTTGAGTGGAAGTTGGGGTTTCCTTTAGGTGCGTTTTGGTAATTTGGTAAAAATCTAGGATTTGTATGGAATTTTCATCTATTCAAGGGACCAAGGTCTAGTTAGGGTGTGTTGTTACATTCTTTCCACATAAATTTTTTTCCCTCGAAATTACACGACTAGATAAATGATAGTTAATGATATATGTATTAGGGACAACTTCTAAGATGTCCTTTAAAAAACTGTATAACGGACAAAAAAATTTACTTTCCTTTTAGATATACTATAAAGGACAGCTAATTTTTATCATCCTTTATAATAGTTTTAAGGGCATTCAATATTTTCCGTCCTTTAAAATATCTCGTTCCCTTTTTTTTTCTCCCTTTCCCTCTTCTATTTTTTGGTCAATTTTTATGATCAAATAACTTACTCATCTACTTCTCTCTCCTCTCTCACCAAATCAAAGCCAATCCTACATTCACCTCGTCTCACCCACCTTTGCTTTCTCACCCGCCCTCTCCCTCGTGAAAGCGTCGACTGTGAAACCTCGTCTCCCTCTCTCTCATCTACGAAGAATATTAGCCATACTTTTGTTTTTTGAACTTCTCCCCTCTCTACGAAGAATATCCCTGATGTCATTGCAACCATCTTGGTCGGAGGTGGAATCTGAGGGATAGAGGTCCAGTCAGAGCACAAAGTTTCGATCTCACAGTCATATTGAATTTATATTCTGAGGTATTGTTGTGTCCTATCAGTTTCCTTGTCCAATCGGTTCTTCTCGAATTATGTAAATGGTTGGTAGGCTATGAGAATTGGGGACTTACCTTATCTCCTACGCTCGTCGACTTTCATGGCGGTTCCCGTCTCCAGGTATCTCTCTTTATACACAAATTAATATATATGTGCACACATCCATATCCATGTTCATTTCTATTTTGGATTTGGTGATGGAGGATAAGTTCTGATTAAGATCTTGTTGTTTTTATGTTTGTGAGCTTAGGTTTTGAGTTTTGAAGTTGATTGTGTGGATTTTTAGGGTTTATGTTAGTTTTTTTATGATTCGATTTTGTTTTTAGGGTTTCTTATTGATGTATGTAGTTTGTTTTGTAGATTTGAATCGCAATGAACGAGAGAAAGACAATTGACTTAGAAAAAAGGATAAGAATTTATGCAGAAAGGCATTTTGAAGCTAAAGAACATTCTAGAAGGTCTTCTTGAGCCTCAATTTAGCTCAGAGGACTACATGATGATTTATACGTATCCTTTTTTACTGTATTACTTTGTTAGATTATGTGTTTGTTGTTATTTTTTTATGTTTCCTTAATCTAATTTGCAGAACTATATATAACATGTGTACTCAGAAACCTCCTCATGATTACTCTCAACAGCTTTATGACAAATACCGCGAGTTATTTAAAGAGTACATTACATCAACGGTATCTTTATTCACTTACTCAAGTCATATCTATGCGAAAATCGCTACATGTAGGAAGCCAATTAGAAGGATATGGTCTGCCTTTCATGGTGGTTCCCGACTCCAAGATGATCGGATGCTTAAAGAAATTTCTTAGCTCTAGGTGGCAGGTTGGAGAGAATCGGAGGTAGTAGATTAAAAAAATTTCGGGACTCGGCTAAAGAGATGATTGTCGTACGCTGAGGCGTCACTCCATCGGCGAGGAGTTAAGGCAACTAGGTTGTTCTGATGATTGACAGTCCCCCGGAGATAACCGAAAAATTGTTAGTTTCTTCGTGATTCCAGTCTCATTATAAATCCATCGGCAAATAAACCTAGATATCTGATTGTGTTATGATACTTTGTTTAACATGGATGCCCTTAAACGACGGATTTTCAAGAAATAAATTGTCATACAACTCTCTCTTGTGAAAAGGTAGGATTCTTTCTTCCTCTGGAATGGAAAAACTCATAAAGAACAAAGGTATACTCTCTCCCTCTAATTTTGTGATCTATTTTCCGCTTCATTTTACGATTTGTATATAACTGATTTTCGAATTGATTTTGTATTTGATTATAGAAGAACTGATTTTGTGTTTAGAACTGGTTTTGTGTTTAATTATACTCATACAGTGCAAAGTCAATCTTCCACGAGATATAAATAATTATTACGCCTAAAAAATATATGCACGTTGCTTGGTGGTAATAGGTTCGATGGTCATCTGGTAATTTGCTTGCTTCCACAAGATATTTTGTGTTTGGTTTGATATTCGATGGTCATTTGCTTGCTAGTAATAGGTTCTCCACTCGATCTTATTTCTCAAAGGCATTTTTTTAAATGCTTCATATATGATGATTTGACATACATACATAACCCAATTGACTTCATTGAAGATAGGGTTTTGTCATTTTGGTTTTCTATTCGATTGAGATTTCTTATAGATTTGTTGTTGTATTAATCCATTTTTGCCAAATTTTGTTAACAACACTGCCCCAAATATCACACAAGATCTCACATCTCTTACTCGGTATCACGTTTGATCTCACACTGGAAAATCTCATGCCGAATCCCACAACCTATATCAAATGACTTATACTTGGAATTTGGTTCTTTTACACAAGATTCGAGTTTCTTGGCTAAACCGATATGAGTTGTGATTTTAAAATACGATATTTTTGTAAAACTCATCTGTTGCTTCTAAATTGATCTATGATTTGGATTCAAAATCAATCTGAGTTTTCAAAAGAAAAATGGTTTATTTCTATGTGATTTGGTTATTTTAAATTCATGATATGAATTTCTTAAGTATATTATACCTGATTTATATGAGTTGAGTTTTCTTATTTAATAGATTATATTTAGTAAATTTATGGGTTATAGAGTTATTGGAGTTATTATACCCGATTCATACGTAGATGTGCATTTGTAGTTTTTAAGAGTAGTTGTGACTTTAGTCTTAGCATTGCTATTTTAATGAATTTATTTATTTTAGTATTTAGTTGTATTAGTATTCGCGGTGTAGTCTTAGCATTGTTATTTCAGTAGGCCTCATTTAGTTCTTCACCTTATCCATTTCTCTTTATTTCAGGTATTCAATTTTCTTCTCCCATTCAAGTAAGAGTTTATATAACCTCCAAATAAAATTGGAACTAGCATATAACATTGGATTGTTGATAGAAGAGTGTATATAACTTGACAATTTCTTATTCATATGTATTAATACTTTACTTTTCCCTCTTTTGTTAATGACAATTGAATTATCTTCCCTTGCTTGCAGAATACATTCCCATCTACATATTTCTTGTGGACATGGGTAATTAAATGTTTTTCATATGTTCACAATCAAATCATTCATTAGTCATCTCATTCCTTCCTAACGCCGGTTCTACAAATGACATAATTTTTTTTATCATGTAATATGAATTTGCACTAAATTCTTGTTTCCATGATAATTTCAAGTTTTTTATTGCAAAAATTGCTTTAGGGTAAGCATTTTTTCTAATGGGACGTTTTCCCTCTAGATCTTTGGACTTGACCTTTGACTAATTGAAAAAATATCATTGTCATTTCAGTGTGGGAGTTCTAATCTTATGCCACTATATAACACTTCCACTGTTTTCCCTCGTAGCCCAGATATGATAACTTTGTTACCGTGTCTTTTCTGTAGTTCAAAATCTAATAGAATAATAAGTTTCCTTTAGTTAAACTATTACTAAGACTATTTCAACGAAGACTAGTTAAACTATTACTAAGACTAGTTTAAAACCTAATAGAATAACGCTTCCACTGTATGCCCTCGTAGACCATGTGCACATTTAGTTAAATATCGCATTCGAATTGTATGCTCATGTAATCTTTATTCTGTAGAACCTTGAAAGTCTCAAATTCTCTTTAAAAATTGCAGTATTAAATGGTAAAGTGTCCTGAAATAGCGGCAAAAGGTAGTCGAACGTAAAATGGCTTAGTTTATGACCTTATTTAGTTAAATTGGTGGAAGGGATTTGTTGATGGTTTGGTTGTGGAATTTGTTGCTGCTGTTGTTGAGTTTATTTTAAATGTTAAAACAACTTGGATTTAATGAATTAACAAAGGAAATTTGTTGAAATTTTTTAAAATTAAGAAACGTTCGAAACTGATTAAAAATATGCCGTTAGAGGGTGAAAACAAAACAACCCCCCTTAAACGACCCCGTAAGAGACACATACACCTCGCACGATACCAATGTGACATGTAGGAACTGATTGCATAGTCACGGGACTACCGGCTTGAGAATAACACGATAATTTGGAAAAATCTAGACTTAGGCTTAAAACATAATGTTAGAGGGTGAAAACCCAAAATAGTCCCCAAACGGTCCCGTAAGAGGGATGAACACCCCGCATGGAACCAATACAACTCGTAGGAACTGACTGTGTAGTCACGAGACTCCTGGTATGAGAAATTGACGATGCACGGAACCAATGCAATGTAATCCGTAGGAACTGAACGCGTGGTCACGGGACTCCCGATTTGATTATATTATGTTAATTTGAAAATAATTAAAATTAGGCTTAAAACATTTCTTTAGAGGGAAAAACAAAAAAATAGTTTTCAAACGGCTCGGTGAGAGGCACGAACACCTTGCACAGGACCAATGAAACACGTAGGAACTGACCGCATGGTCAAGGGACTCCCAGTTTGAGAATATGATGATAATTTGAAAATATCTGGACTTAAGCTTAAAAATATGCCGTTAAATGACAAAATCGAAAACAAACTCCAAATGGTCCTATGAGAGGCACGAACTCCTCGCAGGGGATCAATGTAACTCGTAGGAACTGACCGCGTGGTCATGGGACTCTAAGTTTGATTATATGATGATAATTTCAAAATATATAGATTTAGGCTTAAAAACATGTCGTTAGAGGGAAAAAACACAAAATAATCCTCTAATGGCCCAATGAGAGGCACGAACACCTCGCACATGACCAATGTAACTCGTAAGAACTGACCGCGTGGTCACGGGACTCCCCATTTGAGAATATGATGATAATTTGAAAATATTTGGACTTAGGCTTAAAAACATGCCGCCAGAGGGCAAAAATCCAAAATAGTCCCCAAACCGCCCCACGAGAGGCACAAACTCCTCACAGGGGATCAATGTAACTCGTAGGAACTGACCTGGTTTCAACACTCCCAATTTGAGATATGACAATAAATTGTAAACATCTAAAATTAGGCTTAAAAACATGTCGTTCGAGGGCCAAAACACATAATAGTCCGCAAATGGCCCGATGAGGCACGAACACATCGCATAGGACCAATGTAATTTGTAGGAACTGACTGCGTGGTCACGTGACTCCCAGTTTTAGAATATGATGGTAATTTGAAATTATTTGGACTTAGGCCTAAAAACATGCCGTTAGACGACCAAAACCCAAAACAACCTCCAAATGGTCCCGCTAGAGGCACGAACTCCTTGCATGGGATCAATATAACTCGTAGGACTTGATCGTGTGTTCATGTGACTCCCGATTTGAGTATATGGATATAATTTTAAAAAATCTAGACTTCGAATTAAAACATGCCGTTGGAGGGTGAAAATCCAAAAATTCCCCGCGAAAGGCACAAACACCTCACTCGGGACCAATGTAACTCCTAGGAACTAACCGCGTAGTTACAAGACTACCAATTTGAGAACATGACGTTAATTTGCAAATATCTAGACTTAGGCTTAAAAACATGACATTAGAGGGGAAAATCACAAAATAGTCCTCAAACTACCGGGTAAGAGGCACAAACACCTCGCACGGGACCAATGAAACTCGTAAGAACTGACCATGTGGTCATGGGACTGCCAATTTGGGAAAATGATGATAATTTTAAAATATATGGACTTAGGCTTAAAATCATGCCGTTAGAGAGCAAAAATCCAAAATAGTTCCCAAACGGCCCCGCGAGAGGCACAAAGTCCTCACAGGGGATCGATGTAACTCGTAGGAACTGACCGCGTGGTTACGGGACTCCCAATTTGAGAATATGATGATAATTTGTAAATATATAAAATTATGCTTAAAAACTTACCGCTCGAGGGCTAAAACACAAAATAATCGTCAAATGGCCCGATGAGGCACGAACACATTGCACGGGACCAATGTAATTCGTAGGAACTGACCGCGTGGTCACGTGACTTTCGATTTGAGAATATGATGGTAATTTGAAAATATTTGGACTTTGGCTTAAAAACATGCCGTTAGACGACAAAAATCCAAAACAACCTCTAAATGGCCCCGCAAGAGACACGAACTCCTTACAGGGGATCAATGTAACTCGTAGGAATTGATCGTCTGGTCACTTGACTTTCGGTTTGAGTATATGACGATAATTTGAAAATATCTAGACTTAGGCTTAAAAACATGCCGTTAGAGGGCGAGAATCCAAAAAGTCCCTAAACGTCCCAGCGAGAGGCACAAACACCTCACTCGGGACCAATGTAACTCATAGGAGTTAACCGCATAGTTACGGGACTCCCAATTTGAGAATATGATGTTAATTTGCAAATATCTAGACTTAGGCTTAAAAACATGCCGTTAGAGGGCAAAAACACAAAACAACCCTTAAACGGACTTATAAGAGGCACGAACAACTCGCATGAGACCAATCTAACTCATAAGAATTGACCGCGTGGTCATGGGACTCTCGGTTTGAGAATATGATAACTTTTAAATATTTAGGCTTTGATTTAAAAACATGTTGTTAGAGCGCGAAAATCCCAAACAGCCTCGTGAGAGGCCCCAATACCTCACTTGGGACCAATGTAAACTATAAGAACTAACCACGTAGTCACGGGACTCCCTATTTGGGAATACGATGATAATTTATTATTGTATTGATAAGTATTATGCAATTTTGCAGCTTGAAGATGATTTTCTTTAAAATTATTTGATTACTGATATCATCTCTTTGTTGTATCCTATTTTTTGCAGGATAATATTTTATCGTTACCTTTTTTCGCGTTGAACACACGAAGGAGTCAATGGTTTACAACAGGGAGATTGTTTATGTGTTATGATTGTGTGAAATTTTGTAAATTATGGTCGTGCACACTTTTGTAATGTTATTATTAAATTTTACAACCGTGCAGGCCTTACATTACGCAGGTTTTGTACTAACAGGTTTTATAATATCCATAAAATAGAGGAAGCTCTGTCCAAATTTTTTTTGATTTGTGAACTATTAAGACTTGAAATATTTTTATATTTGTATGTATGTACATTAGTTTATCAACGTGTGAGATTCACAATTTTTGAATTTTCTTTATTTTTTTGCAAATAATAAATATTTTTTCTTTCATATTTGAAATTTGTTGATTTGTTTTCAAATAATAAAAGTAAATTTTAAAAAATATATATATTTATCTTTTAGTACAGCTACAGCTGCCTTTTAAAATATTAATTTCGAGCCACATTTTATGTGCCAAAATCTATTTGGGATATCTATTGATGTAAAATACTTCGCTTTAAAGGACAACAACATATGTCCTTATAGATGTATAGTAGTTCTTGAATTTTAAAGGATAGAGCTAAAATGACAGCTTCTTGCTATCCTAAAAACTAAAAAAGGACAACACTTGCTGTCCTTTTAGCCTTTTATGACTCCCACCTGATAGGAAAACTCTTCCTGTCCTTATGACTATCGTGAATACTACTGGGGACAAGAAATGGGCTTTTGGGACAGCAACTGAGTTGTCCTTAATTATCATTTTTATAGTAGTGTTACCCGAAAAAAGTGAAGGGTATTGTCGTCTCATAACGTCTTTTGTTTCCTATGTTGCTTCTTCAGCTATACGGTGTCGCCAAAGAATTTTGGCTAGTGGGATGGTTTTACGCCGAAGAACTTTTTCTTGTCAGTTGAGAATTTGAATAGGAATTTCCTCAAATTCGTGGTTGGATTCAACGGTTATACACATGACGATGTGACATGGGTGAGAAATATATTTTTGCAATTACGAAACATAAAACACATCATGGAGATTGGATAGTTTGGGAATTAATTCTAGACGATAAGATATTGGTCCAATACATTCGATGATTCTAAAAGGACCAACATAGCGAGGTGCTAACTTTCCTTTCATTCCAAATTGAATCATCACCTTCCTCGAAGATACTCGTAAGAACACGTGATTATTTACTTGAAATGCTAAGGGATTTCAACAAGTGTCGGCGTAACTCTTTTGTCAAATCTAGGTTGAATGAAACCTTTACCGAATGAGGTGTACGTTTTCTATGGTTTCATTAATGATCTTCTCCTAATTCATTCTAACATAATGGGGGACGATTGGGTCTTCCATAGAGAGCTTCATAGGGAGTGGTCTGAATATTGGTTTGATAACTATTATTATAGGAGAATTCGATTAAGTCGAGATGACTATTCCATGAATCGGGGAAGTCTAACGTGCAGGATCCTAACATATATTCTAGAGTATGATTTACCTGTTCAGATTGTCCATTGGTTTGAGGATGAAAGTTTGTGATTAGGTAGTGTTTGGTTCCTAGGGTGATTTGTAAGGTTTGCCAAATTTTTCCTATAAATATGGGGTCTCGATTAGACATAATGGAAATAGATACATCATGAAGTCTAATAATTTCTTTAATTTAAAGTTCACTTAGTCATTGGAAGGAATAAGTGGATCTGGTTGGTAAAAAATATGCAGATTTCATAAAATGATCGATAATAACCCATATTGTGTTATATCCTTGAGAAGTTCGGGGAAATCCGTTGAAAAATTCCGTGGTTATATGATCCCATTTCCATTATGGGATGGGGATTGGTTGGAGTACCTCACTGTGGTGGTGGTGTTCAATCTTCACTTATTGGCAAGTTAGACTTCGCTACGAAGTGTACAACATATTTCTTCATACTGGGACACCAATAATGTTTCTTGAGGGTTTCATTAATTTTGGTGCTTCCAGTGTGAATCATGAATTTAGAGTGGGGAGCTTCTTATAGGATTTCTTCTCGTAATGAGGGTTCTAGGGGGATACATACCCAATTTCTTAATTTTCAGCCCATGCTTGGGGTCCAACATCCTATCTTTTTTTGGGAGTTTATTTTGAAGTTTTTGCTTCTGGGAACACATAAATTTATTTTTGTTTTGGAGGTCAATGATTTTTTGATGCAGAATGGGGCGAGCGATAATTTTTCATAGAACAACCCGGATCTTGAAGGAGTATTGTTGTAGATTGTAGTATCCAATGGTTTCTAAGAACAAAAACATACTATGAAGGCTTCCTGGGCTTTGGACTTAAGGAATCAACAACTACGTTACCTTTTTTAGGATTGTAAAGTAAGTTAAACTTATAATCCTCTAACAATTATATCCACCGTCTTTACTGATGGTTAAGATCTTTTTGTATGAAGATGTACTTATGACAAAAAAATACTTGAAATTTTTCTCCATACAAATAACATCTCCAAATTTTTAGGGCAAAGGCTACTGCTGCTAGTTTGAAGTGATGTACTGGATAGTTATTATTGATACCAAATTTAGTTTGCTGACGTGGACCAATCATTTGAAGACACGTGGAGATCTACCTATCAAATACAAACATTTTGGACGAGCAACTCAGACGTCCCGAGAAACTCAGGCATTTCGAGGAACTTCAGCGTCCTGAGCAACTCATGGCGCCCTGAGAAACTTCAGCGTACCGAGCCACTCAGGCGGTCCGAGAAACTTAGCGATAAATTTACAAATCAACTATATGAAATGCAAGACTTATTTATGAAAATCAGACTTCTATCAATATCAGATCTGGAAACAATCTTGCTATTTAAAATCAGACAAGATCCTAGATGTCTCAACCTTTATTTCATTACAAATTTATTTTACCAAATGTGAAATACGAACTGTGATACATAAACGTTTTTAGATCTGAAAATCTTGAAAAAATCAGAAGTCCTTTTTTAAAAAATAGTTGAAAAAGATCTCAAGAAATAGTGAGATCTAAGAGAAATAAAAACATTAGAATCTACAAATCGTACGTAATATGTTCTCTTTTAGAAAACCACAAATTTCTACAAAGAAATCTTAGTTTTATGTTTGAAAAGGTCTTAAACACATTTATGCAAACACTAACTTAACTCACAGAAACCCTAAACTATATCTCTCAGTGTTTGGGTTTTCGGGGTTTTGATAAAACGATGGTTTAGTGTTTAAAATGTGAGGGGAAACATTTATGGTTTGGTATAAATGATATAGGTTCTCTCCACAATCCTTCTTCTCTTTTCTTTCTTTGTTCTCTCTATTCTCTCTTTTCTCTCAAAATGAGACGATGACAGAAGTCTTATAAGGCTAACCTTAAGCCTGTTTTTACACTAAGTTGAGAAGGACCAAGAACAAGTGTTCAAATCAACGGTTAGGATAAAAGAAGACTTGTTGACTTCTAATCTAACAGTTAATATACATCGGTGGTTAAACAAACTCTTATTGGTTGGTTTGTGTTAAAAGGGGATTTAGTTCAAACACATGAAGATCGTTGATAAAAATAAACCAAGGGATGCGATTACGTCTAAAGTTGTAGACACAAAGAAAACACAAATCCACTCGTTATAATTCCAACACATATATGGTCTAGATATGACTAAAAATGCATCTTTTTGAACAATTAAAAGCCAATTTCAACCCCAAAGTCTCTTCCGGTTTGACATTTCAACTGACCAAACTTTTAATGAAAAATATATATCTGTTATAACCCCAAACAATTTAAAACCAAATTTTAATCATTTTCAAAAATGACTTTAAATGATTTAAAAATGCATAAGGGTTTTAAAAAATATTTAGAAAATTCCTAAATATTATATGAACCATATTAACATATATATGTAGTGTGTGTCCTAATTGTGTGTTCAAGAAATCATTACTTCCCTTTTTGGTAGATCATTGTGATGCTTGGACTGATGTCTTCTTGAAGCTTGCTTCTTTGAGAGAATGAGAGTAACTCAGAAAAATATAATCCTATTTTATCTTAATATCCAAACTAGTAGGAACTCTTATATGGCGCAGACTTAAGTAAGTCAACCATATAGTGTGTTGATTAGACTGTCCTGGCATTGCCTTAGATTCATTTGAACTATAATTCCCTTTTTGAACATTTTGACATGATTGTCCTTGTTTGACAAAAAATATATTTTCAGGAGAAACAACAACTTTGCTAGTATAAACGTTTTCCCTAAAACCTAGGCCATACTTGTCTTCAGAATCAAACTTACTTCCTACCACTATGTCTTCGTAAGACTTAATTTGAGTTTCAAAGTGTAGGCATTTTTTAAAAACATTTGAAACCTTTTTCTTTGATTCTTCTAGTTCAACAAGGGTTGCCTTATATCCTTCTTCAAAAACATGATTTTTTTAGACAAATCTTTTATTTTTAAGGCAATTTTTTTTATTTCAGTCTCATGGGCAATACACTGAACCGTATAATCCTCAGCATTCTTTATAATGGTCTGGTTCAATAATTCAATATGATCAATTAGAGATTTCACCATTTTTTCAAGACAGGCACTTCTCTTAGCTGTTTTTGTGTATAGATCATGCAGATCTGGAAGATTGCCATCGAACTCACTAAGTGTGTCGTGTGAAGTGTCCACTAAAGCGTCACTTGGTTTTATATGACTCATGCACACGTGTAATTCATCAGTAATGCTATCTCTTTGACTCACACTTAGATTATCAGTATCTACCTTACTTTCAACAACAATATGAGCAGTATTATCATAAATAAAGTTAACAATAATATCAGTAGGCATAACAGACTCATAAGTAGGCAAGGATGTAATATCATTATTATAAACAACCTTAGCAAAGAAGGACATGCAGGACTCATTACACTGGGTTGACTCAATTTTATCTTCGTCAGAATCACTAGTGTCGTCCCATGTCTTACATATATTAGCCTTGTTATCGGTGTTAAGTAAAGTTTGGCATTTGTTGTCATAATACCCCATTTTCCCACATCTATGACATTTCAGGTGTTTCACATCTATCTTAGGTCGATCATTATCACAGATTATTTTATTGTCATGTCTTTCATGAGGTCTGGAATTTTTATGGCCTTGATTACTTGGTCTGCCATGTTTGGCTACCACAGAGTTCCCGAATTTGATTATTGTAAGGTCACAATTCTATAAATGTCTGGGGTAGAATCTAGGAATTTTCTATTTTCTCCTAGATCATAGTTCATATGTTTGATACCGCTACATTCGGCACGTCAACATGATCATCCTCGACGGCATGTATCCGAATTCAATGCATCCACTTTCTTCACGTGCATCATGCAACATGCAACGTGCTGCTCAGCTCATTCCCACTACTCCACTACGCTCTATCAGTAAACTGTTTTATTGGAGTTTTAAATATTTGCATAAATATTTGGGAATTGTTTTTTAAAACTATTTTTAAAGTCTAGATTTATTTTTTATCAAAAGAAGAATTTTTCTAAGTGTAGAAGCGAATGGCCTCGATCGACGAGCTCGCTCAAGCGACTTTGAAAGTCGTTCGTGCGAGATAGGGATGTCGCACGATATCATTCGAACGACTTCTGTCCTTCGTTCGAGCGACATGGCTATCTCGTTCGAACGAGCTGCCGCCTCGATTTTTGTATAAATATTTGATCTCCTTCTAAACGTTTTTCAAGTCTTTTTGCAATCTCGAAAATCTGCGAAAACTGTCCAGAATAAGACTTCACCTTTTAAGGTTTTCTAAACCTTTTTGATTCACAAAACCGTTCTCATATATGTGTGTGAATCCTTAAACCTTCAAGAAGATCATTTACTCATCTAGAGTAATTTATGAGGAAGCCGTTCTCTTCGTCACTGCTGCCCTGCTGGAAAGGAATTGTTCCAGCCGCCGACAACAGAACCGACACTCGAGGGTATTTTTGTGTCACTGTATTTTCATTGTAATCCGTTGTAAGCCGTTCTCTTACAAAATTATTGTGAAAATAAAAGGTTTTGCCCCTTTGGGGGATTTTTCCTCATATATGTGTTCTTGCATGTTTCATCATCTTATTTAATCACATATAAATGTATGTTTAGGACTTAAGTGGTAAAAGCTGTGTTTAATTAAATAACTTCCTTATTTGAACGCAAGCGCACTCTCCTCAAATTGGTATCAGAGCCAGTTACACAATTTTACCGTGTAATTTTCCGCAAATGTTTTATAAGATATCAATTTTCTGAAAATTTTGATTTTTGAAAACGAGTGTGTTCATTATGGAGAAGTTATATAATAAAATGCCAGTTTTTGACGGGACAAACTATGCATATTGGAAAGCCCGCATGAGGTCTGCTTTAAAAGCCATTGATGAACGTGTCTGGATTTTGGTTGAAAGAGGGTGGACACCTCCCTCCGTCACCGTTGATAATGTGATCAATTTAAAACCTGTCACTTCTTGGACTGAAGACGAATTTAAATGGTAATCATTCAATTCTAAGTGTCTAAGTGCTATTTCTGGGTCTGTCACACCTGATGAGTTCAAACATATAATGACGTGTACCACGTCAAAAGAGGCATGGGATGTTTTACAACTCACCCATGAAGGAACTAATGCTGTGAAAGAATATAAATTACAAAATTTGACAACTCAATTTGAAACCATAATCATGCATGAGACTGAATGTTTAGATGATTTTTATGCTAGGATTTCTGACATTGTTAATACTAGATTTAATCTTGGTGAACATATTCCTAATGCTAGAGTTGTTAAAAAGATTCTTCGTTCTTTGCCTAAGCGTTTTATTCCTAAAGTCACTGTGCTAAATTCTATGGGTAATTTAAATACGCTAAAATTGGTAGAACTTATAGGAGACTTGCAAACATATGAAATTGATGTGTTCCCTAAAACTGCTAGGTCTAAAGATAATGGAATTGCACTTAATGCCCAAGAGAGAAAGAGTGAGGGGTCGGCTAGAAAGAGAGTAGAGTCATCTAGAAGAGAGAGACTGACACGTCAGATTCCGATTGTGATTTTGACTTAGATGATTTGGCTCTTTTTGCAAAAAAATTAAAAAGGATTCTCAAATTTAAGAAAAAATGGCACTTTTAAAGATAAAAAGAAGTTTGAGAAAAATAAGTTTGAAAAGAAAAATGAAAAAGTTTTTAAAGATCCTCCTAAGAAAGAAAGTGAGAGATGCTTTGAGTGCGGCGGTAGGGGTCATAGAGCCTTTGAGTGTGCCACACGTCTGAATAGAGAGAAAGGGAAAGCTATCCTTAATGCTACCCTTAGCGACGATAGTGAGGTCGAGTCGGTGGATTCTGGAGTTGAGTCACCGCATGAGTATAACTTCACTACATTCATGGATAGTCTTGTGAGCACTTCTAGTTCTTCTCACGACGATGAGGATGCTGCTTCATAGGGACACCTCGACAGTGAGATCGATGTGAGTGAGGGGGGGATGACACAAGTGAGAGAGAGAGTGATATTCAACGCGCCTACGCTGAGTTGTATTCTGAGTCATTTAAAACTAAAAAGCGTAACAAAGCATTAGTTCTTAAGATCATCGGCTTAGAGGAAGATTTAAGAAAAGTGAGAGAGAGAGAGTCCTCCACTGCACTGCCCTGAGAGAGAATCTGCCTGTGTTGTGAAAGAGAGTTTGTTTAGAGAGAGAGGGAGTAATTTTGATAAAGAGAGAGGGGACTTGACTAAACAAGTGGCTAGTCTTATGAGTGAGCTCCATTCCTCCATGGAGACTCGGAAGAAACTTGAAGCCCTAGTTGCCCAACTGACTCATGATCTTGAGAAAGCACGGGAAGTCAAGGTACAAATCGAGGACAGATCTGGGAAAATGGGAAAGATGCTCCTCGTCCTCGCTTTAGGTTTTGGTGATCGATAGGGAATTGGTTATGATGGTTCCTCCTCCTCCCAAATTGCACCTGGACTAGTTCCTGAGTTTACTACGACTCCTTATGGCCATTGTCAAAAACCTCAAAGGAGAGTTCGACCAAGAAAATCAAACCAAGGTCCGCCTTTGCCTGTGTTCTTTTGTACTTATTGAAAAAGAAAAGGCCACCTCAGGGAGTTTTGCTATAGCATGGGTCGGACACGACGTACTACTGCTCCACCACGTCATACTGATGATTTTTCTAGTCTGAGAGAGCGTGTTGAGTTCTTAGCTGCCACGTCTCAGAGTTTGATGGAAGAATTCCGACGGATGTCTTTGTCGTTAGTGAATGCTTCTCACATTCCAGCTAAAACCAACAACAACAAAGGCTAACAAAAGGTCACCACTTCTTGGGTACCTAAGAAGGATAAAAAAGGCCCTTGTTGTTCATGTTGCTCTCAAAGCACATAATACCTCACATTGGTATTTTGATAGTGGATACTCCAGACATATGACAGGTGATGTCTCATTTTTTACCCACCTTGAGGATTATAAGGATGGTAGAGTCACCTTTGGAGATGGGAGCAAGTCTAAAATTGTAGGACGAGGTACTGTAGATTTACCAGGATTTCCTAAGCTAGAGAGTGTGTTGTACGTCAAAGGTTTAAAAGTAAACCTTCTCAGCATTAGCCAGTTGTGCGACACTGACTTTACAGTAAAGTTTGATCGGTACGTGTGTAATGTCTTCAATCAAGCCGGTAAACTCTTAATTCAAGGGGTGAGGACTGAGGATAATTGTTATGGGACTGTGCCTACTTCCTCACTTGTTTGCAGTAGAGCTACAATCACTCCTATGGATCTGTGGCACCAACGTCTAGGTCACGTAAATATTAGAGATCTCACTCGTTTATCTAAAAAGGACATAGTATGTGGCTTACCATCTCTTGGAAGGCCAACTTTGACGGTTTGTGGACGCTGTCAGTTGGTAAAACAGATTCATAGTCCCCATAGGAATTTGTATTCCATTACCACCTCTCGTATCCTTGAGCTTATACACATGGATCTTATGGGTCTCACTCGTACCGAGAGTCTAGGTGGTCAGAGGTATATCCTCGTGATGGTGGATGATTTCTCCAGGTACTCCATTGTAGGTTTTCTGAGAGAGAAATCCGATGTTGTAGAGTTTTTAACGACCAAGTGCCGTGTCCTGCAAAATCAACATGGAGTCACTATTAACAAGATACGTAGTGACAACGGCACTGAATTTAAGGAAGCAAAGGTAGATTTGTATTGTGATAGCCTTGGGATCAAACATGAGTTTTTTGCTTTGAAGACTCCTCAGCAAAGTGGGATTATTGAGAGAAATAATAGAACGATTTAGGAGATGGCTAGATCTATGCTTCTAGGTCGTAAAGTTTCTAGGAGATTTTGAGCAGAGGCAGTGTCTACTGCATGCCACACGGTGAATAGGGTTTATCTGCGTCCACACACACTTCAGACACCTTATGAGTTGTGGATTGGCAAGAAGCCCAACCTTGCATATATCCGTATTTTGGGGAGTAAATGCTACATCCTACGGGATAGAGAGAAAATAGTAAAGTTTGACTCTCGAAGTGACGAGGTAATTCTGCTCGGATATTCATCGAATAGTAGAGCGTACCGGGTTTTTAACCTGAAGAGCTCTAAGGTTATGGAGTCAATAAATGTTACCATGCAAGATGACGAACCTTCGGCATTTGTTCACTCTAAAATTCAGTGTGAGGTTAAGGATGTTTCTAGCAGTGATTTACTTGTACCTTACCCACACTCTGTGGACCCTACTCCTGTGTTAGGGGACACACCCGCTTGGGTTCGTAAGAGTCATGATCCTTTAGCCATTGTTGGTGATTCCACTCTAGGGGTCAAGACTCTTGCTCAGCTAGAGAACGTTGTTAGTAATTTTTGCTACACGTCCAAAGTCGAGCCCAAGAATCATAAAGAACCACTCAAGGATGAACATTGGATATCTGCTATGTAGGATGAGTTGCTTCAGTTTAAATAGAATAATGTCTGGGAACTTGTCCCCCGACCTAGTGAGACAAATATGATAAGTACCAGATGGATTTTCAAGAATAAAATGGATGAAAATGGTACCATAATACGAAACAATGCTAGGTTGGTCGCTCAAGGTTACACACAGATAAAGGGTGTAGACTTTGGGGAGACATTTGCTCCTGTTTCGAGGCTTGAGTCCGTCCGTCTACTACTCGCCATCGCATGTCATCTATGCTTCAAGTTATATCAGATGGATGTCAAGATTGCCTTTCTGAATGGCATTCTACAGGAGGAGGTTTACGTAGAACAACTAAAAGGGTTTGAAGACCCACAGTACCCAGAGAACGTCTAATATCTGAGAAAATCCTTGTATGGTTTGAATCAAGAACCCCGTGCTTGGTATGAAAGGCTTACTTCCTATCTCTTAGCTCGTGGCTTCAAGAGAGGGGACGTTGATATGACGTTGTTCGTCAGGAGAGATGACGGTGCAATTTTGGTTGCCCAAGTCTATGTGGACGACATAGTATTTGGATCCACGTGCTCTCAACATGCTCATCACTTTGAAGAGGAGATGAAAAGTGAGTTTGAAATGAGCATAGTTGGTGAGCTTACTTTCTTCCTTGGTCTCTAGGTTCGTTTGCTAGAGGATGGGATGTTCATCTCCCAATCCAAGTACGCTAGAGACCTAGTGAAGAAATTTGGTTTAGACTCCGCTAAGCATGCACGTACACCTATGAGTACCACTACCAATCTTAGTAAGGACACTTCAGGCAAGGACGTAGAGCAAACCTTGTATTGGAGTATGATAGGTAGTCTTCTCTACTTGACTGCCAGTTGTCCTGACATAATCTTTAGTGTTGGAGTCTATGCGCGATATCAGGCGTCCCCAAAAGAGTCACATTTACTTGCTCTAAAACGTATTATTAAATACGTGAGTGGGACTCTCTCATATGGTATTTGGTATTCCTTTGATATTGATGACCGTTTGTCCTCCTATTCAGATGCCGATTGGGCTGGGGATTTAGATGGTTATAGGATCACTTTTGATGGGTGTTTCTATTTTGGTTCTGCTCTTATCTCCTGGCTGAGCAAGAAGCAAAATTCCATCTCTTTATCCACTGCGGAGGCTGAGTATAAAGCCGTCGGAAGTTGTTGCACGCAACTTTTGTGGATGAAGCAAATACTGGAGGATTATGGGATTTCACAGGACACCATGACCATTTCCTGTGATAACACGAGCGTGATACACATATCCTTCAATCGAGTCCAGTATTCGAACACAAAGCACATCAGGATATGTGATCACTTTATACGGCAGTTAGTTGAGGAGAAAGTCCTATCCCTGAGTTTTGTTCCCACCGACCGTCAATTAGCCGATATTTTCACGAAACCTTTAGATGTCCTTAGATTTGAGAGTCTTTGGAAGTCTTTGGGAATTTGCACAGTTAACTGAGGGGTTGGTCTATGTCTAGAATAAGATGCTTTTTCATGTTCATATCATATGCTTCCTATTGCTAGTTTGTTTTGTATGTATCATTGCTTTGTTGTACAACTATTTATTTATTCTTTTGAAAAATCCAAAAAGATTTTTGTTTTGTTTTTGTATATAAAAATTTCAGAAAAGCCCAAAAAGATTTTTGTATTTTGTTTACACCTTTTATGGATGAACATTTAAGATAGCCAAGTCACAATTTCATTCCATTTATTCTTGTGAATGTTTGATAGAGATTTGAGACGCTACATCATTTCATCCATGTGCTTTACACTGATTGGAGTCTTTGAGATGTGATTCGTGATATCATTTCTACATGTTTGACTCCTATCTTCTTTATTGCACACATGCATGGATTTATTTGATTATTGTACTTGTCTATCACATGTTGGCTTGAGTGTTTCCATTTCAATCCTGTTTATATAACTTACAATATGCGATAAAACTTGACAAGATTTGAATGCATGTAAAAACCATTTTTACGAGACTAAGTGTTTGTTTAAGAACGGGAAGGGGCTGCGAAAGGTAATTATCACTTCTTTGCGCAAAAGCCACCGTTCAAAAGGACCTAAAAAATGGAGGAATTTTATTATCCGGGGTCCAAAGAGGTTAAAAGAGCCCCCAAAAAAAATTAAGGCAATAAAAAGTACTTCATGCCACATATGGGCCATTTAGGTTTCAACATCAATTCTCCAAAGTTTGAGAATTTAGAAAGACTCTATTAAAAATAAAAATATGAGGGAGTTTGGTTGGAGAATATAAACGGGTTTGCACTTCCTTGAAAGTCCTGAAAAAGCATGAAATAGTTTTGGACTTTATTAGTGTCGAAATCACTTTGAGCTTTGATTTGTTGATTTGATTGAGTCAATGTCTCATATTACCACCTTGTTACACCAAAGGAAGACTCTGAGTTCATTCGTTAGGAGTATCCGATATTCATTGTGCACATATGTCATGTTTGTATGCATTGATCTTCCTATTAAATTTGATCACACCCCTTCATTTTCGCTATCATTGACTTGGTTGTTTTTGTGATCTTTCATGGTGTGATTCTTTGTTGTATACTATGTGTGAAACATTTTGAAAAATACAAAAATAGCAGTTTATTCTCGTGTGTCATTCTCCATGTGCATTCATTTCTGCTTCTCATATCTGTCTATTTGGGGACATCATAAAAAGGGGGAGAATAATTATGGGGGAGAATTGTTTTGGTGTTTGGTTGCTACATAAATGATTTGCTTAAGCTTAATTGATCATCAATTTTTGCATATCATTATATTTTCAATCTGTTGCTTGTTACGGGTATTTTCTTTTTCTCATGTGTGTAGGTACAACATTGCTCATTGTTTGATTACACACCCTGGTTAGAAAAGATTTGGAAAATTTGGAGAGCTGAAGATTTGGAAGACATGTCATTTAGTATTCTCAGTTTGAGGGTTTAATGGGGATATTATCTTGTATGTCATTTGATTGCATAATTCGGATTTTTTATGTATGTACCGGCATAGACACAAGGGGAGATTTGTAAGGTCATAATTCTATAAATGTCCGGGGTAGAATCTAGGAATTTTCTGTTTTCTCCTAGATCACAGTTCATATATCTGATACCGCTACATTCGGCACGTCAACACGATCATCCTCAACGGCCTGTATCCGAATTCAATGCATCCACTTTCTTCACGTGCATCATGCTACATGCAACGTGCTGCTCAGCTCATTCCCACTACTCCACTAAGCTTTATCAGTAAAATGTTTTATTGGAGTTTTAAATATTTGCATAAATATTTGGGAATTGTTTTTGAAAACTATTTTTGAAGTCTGGATTTATTTTTTATCAAAAGCAGAATTTTTCTAAGTGTAGAAGCGAATGGCCTCGATCGACGAGCTCGCTCAAGCGACTTTGAAAGTCGTTCGTGCGAGATAGGGATGTCGCGCGATATCGTTCAAACGACTTATGTCCTTCGTCTGAGCGACATGGCTATCTCGTTCGAATGAGCCGCCGCCTTGATTTTTGTATAAATATCGGATCTCCTTCTACACGTTTTTCAAGTCTTTTTGTAATCTCAAAATTCTGCGAAAACTGCCCAGAATAAGACTTCACCTTTTAAGGTTTTCTAAACCTTTTTGATTCATAAAACCATTCTCATATATGTGTGTGAATCCTTAAACCTTCAAGAAGATCATTTACTCATCTGGAGTAATTTATAAGGAAGCCGTTCTCTTCGTCACTGCTTCCCTGCTGGAAAGGAATTGTTCCAGCCGCCAACAACAAAAACGATACCCGAGGGTATTTCCGTGTCACTGTATTTTCATTGTAATCCGTTGTAAGCCATTCTCTTACAAAATTATTGTGAAAACAAAAGGTTTTTCCCCTTTGGGGGATTTTTCCTCATATATGTGTTCTTGCATGTTTCATCATCGTATTTAATCACATATAAATGCATGTTAAGGACTTAAGTGGTAAAAACTGTGTTTAATTAAATAACTTCCTTATTTGAACGCAAGCGCTCTCCCCTCAATTATTTTCTAAAATTGTTTGCTCATGAAGGCAATTTGGTTATCAAGATCATCCAAGTTACAATCCTCACTGAGTTTAGTGTTAAAATCAAATGGACTTATTTTAGGAACATCCATTTTAGATGCAAACACAACATTAGAGCCAGTAAGTGTCTTATTTTGGGAAGTCAATTGCTTATTCAACTCTAACTCCATCTCTACAGTTCTTAATTTGCTACTTAGCAATTTAGGAGTCAGGTTTGGGGCATCCATTTCTTTTATGGCATATCTGTTATTGTCAAATTTAGCAGGTAATGACCTAATAATCTTTTCGATAATTTCTTTTCTACTATAGGTTATCCATTAGCATGCAATTTTGTAAAAATATGAGTTAACCTAATGTCGAAATCATCAAAAGATTCACTGTCATCCATAATCAGCGTGTTGTACCACTGAATTAGCATTTATGTTTTTCCAGCCTCAACATGCTCATCACCTTCATGTGAGATGACTAGAGTGTCCCAGGCTTCCTTAGAAGTAGAGAAGATAGCTATTCTTTCAAACAGAAGCTCATTAATGGACATAAAAATTGCATTCTTTCCCTTATTATTATATAGTGACATTTTTTTTCTTCCTTAGTAAATTCGCTAAGACTTTTCTTAACTCTTGTAGGGTTGGTTTCAGACAAAGGATTAGTAGGATGTTCATAACCTTTTTCAATCATTTCCCACACATCATCACCAAGTGATCCTTGAATTAAAGAAACCATCCGTACTTTCTTTTAGGAGAAGTTGTTTCCATCAAAGAGTGGTAGACGTGAGAGGTTACCTAACTTCTCAAATCTTTCATCCATTTTAGTAAAGATTTTGAAAATAATTTCTTGAGTTAAAGGATCAAGATAACTTGATAAACCTTCTCTGATACCACTTGAAAAAACTTATTTACTATGTAGTTAACAAAAAGTTAAGTTTTAAGTAAACTCCGATATAACTCGTTGATTGAAACTCTTTTCAAAAGAAATCACACAAGATATGTGTAAGTAATTTATGTATGGATGTTAAATCTAGTAGTTGGTTACCTCAATTTTAAAATAAAAGCCTAAACTATGACCTTTGTATGAAATCAAGCATATAAGAGATAAGAACCTTCAAAAAAATTAACACTAGATTTTAACGTGGTAAAACCCCAAATTAGGGGAAACATCCATGGTGTCCTCTAAGACACAAAACAAAAAATCCACTAAATAATCAAAATACAAGTTACAGCACCAAGAATACAATACACGATCCTAAACTATGTTCAGAGATTTATACCTACACGAGTTTCCACTCTCAAAGGTCTTTGAATAACTTTGATCTCCCTCCAGCAGCTTCCGTGCCTTGTTCCTTGCCTTGTCCTTGTCAACTGATTGTAGCACCTCTTACCAACAATTTATCTCTCACAAGAACCATAATTTCTAAGTGTTTTGTGTGTGAGAATGGGACAGTGATGTGACTACTGTTACATGTAGATGCAACTCACTCCTCTCAATTTATACAGACCAACCCTATAAATTTACAAATTAACTATATGACATGCAAGACTTATTTATGAAAATCAGAGTTCTATCAAGATCGGATATGAAAACAATCTTACTATTTAAAACTAGACAATATCCTAGATGTCTCAACCTTTATTTCATTACAAATTTATTTCACAAAATGTGAAATACGAACTGTGAGACAAAAACGTTTTTAGATCTAAAAATCTTGAAAATATCACAAGTCTCTCTTTCAAAAATAGTTGAAAAAGATCTCAAGAAATAGTAAGATCTAAGAGAAACAAAAATATCAGAATCTACAAATCGTACGTGATATGTTCTCTTTTATAAAACCCCAAATTTCTACAAAGAAAACTGAGTTTGTCTTAGAGAAAGATTCCTAGAGAGATAAGCATTTGAAGAGGTCTTCAATACGTTTATGCAAATACCACCTTAACTCACAGAAACCCTAAACTATAACTCTTAATTTTTGGGTTTTCTGGGTTTTGATAAAATGATGGTTTAGTGTTTGGAATGGGAGGGAAAACATTTAAGGTTTGGTATAAACGACACATGTTTTCTCTCCACACTATTTCTTCTCTCTTTTTTCTCTCTTCTCTCCATTCTCTCAAAATGAGACGATGGTAAAAGTTTGATAAGGCTAACCCTAAGCCCTTTTCTCTACCAAGCTGAGAAGGATTGAGAACAAGGGTTCAAATCAACGATTAGGATAAAATAAGACTGTTTGACTTCTAATCTAATGGTTAACATACATCGGTGGTTAAACATACTCTTATTGGGTGGTTTGTGTTGTACGTGGATTGAGTTCAAACACATGCAGATCGTTGATAAAAATAAACTAAGGGTTGCAATTACGTCTAAACTTGTAGACACAAAGAAAACACAAATCCACTCGCTACAATGCCAACACGTGTATGGTCTTCATGTGACTACAAATGTGTGTTTTTGAACAATTTAAAATCCAATTTCAAACCCAAAGTCTCTACCAATTTTACATTCTACCTAACAAAACTTTTAAGGAAAAAATATATTTCTATTTTAACCCCAAACAATTTAAAACAAAATTTAAATCATTTTCAAAAATGATTTTACATGATTTAAAAATGCATAAGGTTTTTAAAAATATTTGGAAAATTCCTAAATATTATATGAACCATATTAACATGTATATGCAGTGCGTGTCCTAAGTGTGGGTTCAAGAAATCATTACTTCCCTTTTAGGTAGATCATTGAGATGCTTGGACTAATATCTTCTTGAAGCTTGATTCTTTGAGAGAGTGAGAGTAACTCATAAAAATCTAATCCTATTTTGTCTTAAAATCCAAACTAGTTAGAACTCCTATATGGCACAGACTCAAGTATGTCAACCATATAGTGTGTTCTCAATCATCTCTGCATGAATATCAATGTAAGAAAAGTTTGGGGATAAGACATTCATTCCTATTATTAAATCGAATTCCATTAAATAAATAACTATTAAATCTATTGTTAATGTGCTGGATCCAAAGCCTAAAGTAGTATGTTTACAAATCCTATTGCTAATGGCCATCTTTCATGTTGTCATCTCTATAGTGAAAGGATGGGCTAACGGACTAGAAGATAATTGCATACGAGTCATACATGATTGAATAATGAAAGAGAGTGTTGATTAAGAATCAAATATATATGTGCTGAGCTATTATAAAAAGGAAGATTACCTTCGACCAACCTATGGTAATTTGGATTTTTTGTTGGGAGAAGGAAGACATTCTGACCTTGTTTCTTGCTTCTTTTCACGGGAATTTATTTGTGGTGGATGGTTAGAGTTATTGATTGGATTTTTAAAATGAGGTTTGATACAGATGGGAGAGGTACAAGGAAGAGACATCTATAAATTAGTGCATTGGGGTATAAGGTATCCTACTTGGTTACACTTGTAACAAGTACAGAAGGTCTATTATAGTTGTGCTAAAAATTACTAAATGCTTGTCCATCCTTGGCCTTATTATGAGGATGATCTCATGGATTAGGTTGGTTATTAATAACATAAGGATTTCGAGGAGTAAAGATTCAGGCTATTTTAGTAGATATATGATTCTTTTCTATAAGGGAGGTCATTTTGACTATCCGATTAAACTCTCAAACCTGTAAAGGAGTGATTATGGATTTGATGTTTTGGTGTAAACCTCGCTAAAAATGTGTTTTGTGTCAACATATTCTTGAGCATATCAAGATAATTCGGTGAACTTATCCTCGTACTGGGCCACGGTCATTTGTTACTATTATAGGCTTCGGAAGTCTATGGTCATTTTATCCTTTATAGACTCTGCAAATTATTTGTTGGAGAATATCTCATCAAACTGTCCGCAGGTTAGTTCATTTACATTTCATGAACATAGAATAGACTGTCACCAAAATTTTGTTTCTCCTTCGAATAAATGTGAAGCCAATTTTACCTTATGTTTAAGGATAATGCATACTCCGTTAAGTACTTTGAGTGTTTAGAGGATACATTGCTCTACTTCAACTGCACCGAGCTTTCTAAAGAATGCTGTAGGTTTTTATCTCAGAAATTCCATAAGAGCATTCATTCGTCGAGTCTCTTATGATAATTCATTATTAATGAGGAGTGGATGTATATTTTGTTGGTGTTGTATTAGTATAAATAACTCTTGAAAACAATGAAAAATTCTTTCATTGGTGAGAGTTATATTAGGCATTTGTGGAATAGAGCATTCCTCTTGGGTTCCACAGGTACTTTCTTGATTATTAACCATCTTATAAACTAATGTATCGATGGATAAATTACAAGTAGAGATACTGCAAACATACTAGTTATATTATGTCATATCAGGTTAACTAGTATCATAAAATTAACGAAGAGGAAAAAAACAAAAAGTACATAGCCGTTGGATATATTTTACAATAAATGAATAAAAGAACTATAGTTTAAACTTCGGCTATCATCCAAGAATATAGATTCCATATACTTACACACTCACACCTGTAGAGTCTATACAGTCACAGATAGATTCTAGTACTAGTCTTTAAGACATTTGAGGAACCATTCGGTCTAACTCAAGATCTGGATCATCTTTAGAAGGATCTAAATCATTGGGGGAAGTACTGGTATTTATAGGGGTAAAGATAGTAATGGAGGGAGAAGAAGAACCATAGTCAATCGGTGAATCGGGGGGAGTAATTGTAACTTCATTAGGTGGTACTACATCCCATGCGAGATATCTTGCTTATTGAAGAGTTTCAGGATCTCCTGATAATCTCTTGGCCTGTCTGGTTGCTTGAGCCTTTCCCATCAGGCGACCAATAAGCAAAATGTGTTTAATTTCAGGAGTAGCAATTGCCCAGTCATGATAAATGCTTCTTATGTGCTGGAAAAGCTTGGCATAGCCGACCTCTTAAATTTCTCGTTCAAATCATTCGAGATTTGAATAAAAAATATCTGGGTAAATATCATTCCATATATTCATTACTGCAAAACAGTAAGAAAACAAATGTGATAAATGAAATATTGATATTTATAATAGACGAAAGATCCTTGTAGTCGGTCCTGTATAGGCATAAAACCCGGTGATGCTCTAATACCATGCTATCGCATCTGCAAATTTTATGTTTCTAATGGTAAGTAAAGAGTAAAAGTAAATACAACAATAAAATTCAGCCAACATAATTTAAAATATTTTATTATGGGGTTGCCTACCATCCTATTACATAGCCGAATCTGAAATAAATGAAAATTCATAATCATTCGTACATGTCGTACATAATATAAAACTTATAGAAAACATTCAGGAATCATAAGATTCGATAAGTAGTAGTGTAGGCATTCAAGTGGGGACTAACATCTTTATCTGTTACCACTCATACATATGTAACTGAAAGATTTTTCGAAGTAAAATAGAATAAAAGTAAAAATGTACTGGAAGTATCTCGTCTTCCATAGGTTCATTGTCCATCTGCAAGGAAAATAATTAAGCTTCTATGCCAAGTAGATAATTTTCATTCTATACAATGTACTGGAGAAAATGTATCATTAGAGAGTAAATGGATTACATATTGATAAAAATCTAGAAACAAACTGAAATATCATATAATTATCAGGTGTATACTGGAGTCTAATGATATGTAAATGAATAATATGGCGAAATGTAACCAGATAAGTTGTGTATAAAGTTACCAAGATAAGGGTTCAGACTATGATAAGATAACCCATAAATTATCGATTATTAGGGCCTCAAATGCATAGACATATCGTTACAATATCATCCAAAGAATAACATACATTTGTAAAGGTAATCCCAAATTATCGAGGGATAATAATAATAATGGCTTGGCACACTTAGCTAGAGTGGCACTCATACTTATGTACTAAAAAAACTAAGCACTTAACATCTGAGTCCTACAGGCTAATTATAACTGTCATGGTATACCGATGTCTAATCCCTGAATTGTAAGGTATGGTACTTGGGGTTTCACTATTAAGGGTATAAATTGTAGGGAGATGTGTAATTCCTTGTTATAGGTTACAGTGCTATACTATAGTTAAGGGTAACAAAGAGTTCAGTGATCTTTGGTAAAGTTGTAGGATGTAGCGGTTATTGGATTTTAGGGATAACTGAAATATCGAGAGAATTCATATACGGAATAACATGAACTACACAAAAGAGTTCGTAATTGATATATGAATTCAAAATTATGACAGAGTGATATAATAGCCAGTAGTTTGAAAGACATAATCTCAAGTTGTTTAATATTGAAATTAAAATCACCTACTTTGAAATTTATGAATTTTGGTGTTTTTGCATATAATTCAAGGGTTTCACTGGGTATTTTGAAATCAGGGAGAGTGTAAGTTGGTCATGTAGGCCTAAAACAATGTTTATGTGATCCAACAGGATATTAAATTAAAATAAGTTTCAGGGTAAAATTAACTAGGAGGGTATAATACATAAATTTAAAAAGTTTTAAAATGAATGATTTTCTTCATTTCTATTTGGATTTTATCGCTTTAAGGAAGAATGACTTCATTTGAAATAACTAAATTGTGGAAAAAAATTGGAGGTGTTTTAAAATACTTGAAAAAGTATCCAGAGTGTTATGTGTAAAATTGAAAGTTACCTTTTAAACATAAAACTAATTTTCTCGAGAAAATGCTTTCTTGGGATCCAAACAGGGTGATGTAATAGACAATTTTGCTCAGAATTAAAAAATAATTTTTTTTGTAAAAAAACTAGATTTTTCTTAGTGGAGACGCGCCCTCACTCACTTAGTCAAACAATCTATGAGCCTGGTTTGACTTCCACTCATGTACGTGTAACCCACTCATATTCAACCTTCGAGAATTTGACTTTAGGGTTTAAAACTTTGACCTTAAATTCGAAATGTTTTAAAATCCTTTTGAGTTGATTCCTGGATGAAAATTTCATAACTTTTGAAGAGGAATTCAAGAATATTGATTTTAGAAATTTTGGTGGGGGTAAATTAAGTTATTGAGTTTTTGTGAAAATAGTGACATTTTGACTAAACATAAGTACCTGAAAGTTATGATTATATTTCCGGCATCATAAGGGTTTTGTTCTATATTGAAGATGTAGTGGAATAAGCCTAGTTTGATGATTTTTGGCCGAGTAAAACTCTTGAATTTGGTTTTTAAAAATTCCAGGCCTGAAAACTTCAATATTTGATTTAAGCTATCAAAATATAATCTTGTTTCAATAAAACCTTTCACTTAGGTTCCTGAGAACCTTAACTCAAGAAAATGTAATCCGCTATTGAAGCTCAAGCTTTAATGGAGTTTTATGGGATTTTAGCTATTTCAATGCACACACACGTTACCTATCACATGTAAATGCATCATTATATTCTACATACATGAAGAAACATAACCAAATTAAAGAAACAAACATTCATGCAAAAATAACAGAAATGCAAAAACTCCCAAATTTTTACATTGGAAAAGCTCTCAGCTGGGATGGCTTTTTCTGAGGTGAAGGAGGGTATTTATAGGGTTCATGGAGAGGATTTGATTGGTGGTTTTGGAGGTGAAGATGAGGCCATAATTGCACAAGTTTCACCAAGGCTTATGTGTCCGATAAATAGGTACATGGGCACCCCACACGGTGCAATCCATGCTGGCAGTCCTCCTGGTAACATGTCATTAGGGGGAAAGGGTAAATAAGTTTAGGTTTTAGTTTGGGTCCTTGAATAGTTTTTGTATAGGTTTTAAGGATTTTAAGGTATTTTTTTATAAAAGTTTAGAGACTTATGTGCAATTATTGTAACCTAATGGATTGGTTCATGATATTCCTATAAAATATATGCCATTTGGTCAAATTTTGAGTGAAAGTTGGGGTTGAATTTATATAATAAAGTTCAAGTTATTTTAATTTTTCCTTTAGGGACATTTGGGTAATTTGGTGAAAGACTAGGGTCTATTGGAATTTTCATCTATTTTAGGGACAAGGAGCTAACTAGGATGTGTTGTTACATTGTTAAACTCTCCAAACCTAATGAGGCCAAAAAAATATCAAAAGGCACTGAATACTTTTTCCAATGGTCCGTCCCGTGCGCGAATCGGCATGACGGCACAGACGAATAATTCGTTTTGCTCGGAGGATTTCTGTTCCAAAGAACAAAGGGTTATTTTAAGGCCTATTTGACATTATTTAACTCTCTAACTCAAGTGTGACTTAATGGATTCTTAAAGGGCTCTGAATACTCTTTCCAACAGTCCACCTCGTGCATTATTCTGACTTACGGATTGCATTTTATGATCGTTTTTTTGGAAAACCTATCCCAGGCTGTCGATAGTGTGCCTTAGGTCATGATTCTGACTATCGAAAGTGTGCCTGAGGTGCTCTGCTGGTAGGCAGATCCAAGCACATGTCGATCCCCTTGGCCCTATAAATATAGGCCATGACCTCACATTAAAAGACACCACTTAACATCCTTCTCAGCAATTCAGAGATCATTCTCTCGAATTTAGAGTTGTTCCCATCCTAAAAAGATTTATTACTTTGTTTAGTAAATTCTCTGCATCTCGTCGTCCCAATTTCATCTCATTGCATGATAACATATCTATCCTCAAGATCAACATCAACCATTCATAAGGAGGTCCAATTCTCCATCATTTTCTTTAATTATCTTATTCTAGTATTAGTTTCTTTATTTCTACTTTAGCACTTTATTTCATTACATCACATATCTTAATCTCAAGCCTTTATTAGTAATTTTTGCACATACTCTATTTTTTTAATAAAAAACGAAAAACAAGAAAAATAGGGTTTATTTATAAATTCCAAAAGAGGGATTATCATCTGACATTCTCACTTTTAAAGAATATTTTCTATACAAACACACATAAGAGATATCCCCCACTTGGATTTATCGATTGAACCCCATCATGTGTTATATTCAAACTACCTAGACTTTCATGCCCCTTTGGGCAACGTAGGCATCCTGGGTAAATTCCGAGACTCCCTCATGCACGTTTATAATATTGATTTCATATTTTATATATATATATATATATATATATATATATATATATATATGTTCTTAATGAATGTCACATTCTTCCATGCTTGTGTTTCATCCGATATATACCTTCGTTTGTCCATAACGACTTGTGATTCGATAAATACTGCTATTATATCTTCAATTATTATTTTTGGGAACACTCCTATGTTTGAATTCACCCCATCCTTTTCCATGATGTGGGTTGAATGATTCCATTCTTCATATATATTATTCACATAAGCGCAAACTTTGCGGAATCTAACAGGAGAAGATTAACACATGTCCATGAGAGATCGAAAGGGAGGGAGGGAAGACTAACACCATCCCATTCCCTAACTTAGTCTCTGGACCTTTGAACTACTTTTCTTCGTAAGCATCGATATTGTCTTTGAAGTCTTTCTTTCGAGGCGAAAGAAACTCTTTTTCCTATTTTGTGCAAAATAGGATGGCGACTCCATCTCTATATATTATCCCACATTAATGACGATCGAGAGACGCCCTAAAGTTGGGAGCAATACCGCTCGCTCGCCGAAGGGAATTTTGAAAAATAAAAAAGGGGAAGCCCCAAGATGGCTACAACATCCATTGTGAAATGAAATTCATAAATTTTTCTATTTGAAAGGGTTTGGAAAAAGAAATATGGAAATGAACAAGTTCAAGTAAAACGTGAGTTAATGACACGAGTGGAATAATTAATGGGTAATTGAGGAAGCTATGATAGTTTTAATCCATAATTAACAGAAGTGTGAGTTTTTTTAATCAAAAGGAAAAAAAGTATTTTCTAACACGGTGTGTGCGTGTGTTGGAAGGTGGTTTTTAAGGCAAATACTAAAGTGGATTTAGTGTGAGTAAATGTAAAATTCCGGTAAGTGAAGTGTTTTTCCTAAATGAATGCTATTTTGTTTATGTATTTAACTAGGTGCGTTAAATTGGGGAAAATGTGAAGCTAATTAAATAGTGAGGTAAAGACATTTTATAATATTAGTGTGATTTAATCAAATATTGGAATAAATGTATTCATTCATTAGTCTATGTATGTGTATATATACGGTATTTTTATGTGCACATAGGTGGTACGTTATAGAGTTTCTTTTACTCCGTTCGATTATCTGTTATGTTATTGTATTTCCCATTGGTCATTTGACTCATTCCCTTTTCTTTGTTATAATAGGTTGTACACGATTATGTACTTTGAGAGCTTTGCACAAGTAAGTTTATTTTATTTTACGTTAGTAGCTCTGAATGCTTAGATTCTGGGGAGCTTTCCCACGGGTTCCCCACATAGCTCAATATAAATTGGAATCACATGCTAAACAAGTGAAATGTTAATTAAATTAAACTGAACTAGCAACATTATTTAGGTTGCCTCATTGCACTTCACACCTAACGTTTGTGTCGGACCGTGTTGACCACGGGTAACCCATAAATTTGGGTTGGGATGTTACAGCTTGAGTTCTCCGACATTGAAAATGGTTCAAAGTTAATATTACAGGTTCCATTATTAAAGCTTAAGCTTTGTTGGAGGTTCCTGATATTCAAGCTTTTTCACTGCATTTTCCATGTTATAATTTACGTGTACACTCAAATTTATAGTCTATGAATGCCCCAAAACTTAAACAAATGAAAAAAAATAGAAATGATAAATAAAATCATAGAAATACCAAAATGCTAAAAATTTGCTTTGTGTTTTTCACTGTGATGATTTACGTTTTACAGTGGTGAATAGGGGGTTTTATACTATTAGTGAAGGGGAAGGGACTGGTGGAAAAGGAGGTGGAAAATTACCATGGTTTGGTTAAGTCTTACTAAGTACCATGTGGGAGGACATGGGCACCATGTGTATCCCATGTGGTACAACTGCTCAAAAGGAAACCAACTAGCCAAAATATCTAGGGGTGAAGTGCAAATAGTTTTAGTTTAGATTTAGCTCCTTGGTAATATATAAGATGAATTTAGGGACAATTATGCATTTTTTAACGTTTAGGGAATAAATGTGTAATTTTCCAAAATTATTGAGTTAGGTTGTGTAATTCATTAAAAATACAAATACTTTGATTAAGTTTTGTGTTTAAGTTTGGGTTGTAAGGATATGATATGTTTTAAATAATATGTTTTAAAGTTTATAGGAATATTATGGTAATTTTGAAACTTTGCGAGTTACTAAGGTGATTACTTTATTCTTTGGGGTTATTTATAGATATAGGTAGGTTTTTTACAGCGAAGCCACATCTCCCCCTGCAAAGGTCATTAACTACCCTGAAGTAGAGTTTCTCAAATCAATATCACCACCCACGTCGGCGTCTCTAAATTCTTCAAGCACAGGTTTACCATTCCCCAAAATACAATCACATCTTCAAAGTACCTTTGAGATACCTAATTATCCATTTTAAAACCGCCGAATGTTCTGTACCTGTATTTTAGAGAAATCGGCTGAAAACACCCACGATGTGAACAAAATTAGGCCTTGTAAATATATTGGCAGACATCAACGAACCAATAACTGGGGCATAAGGAATTTTGTGCATCTCTTCCTCACCTTTGTTGCTTGTATGACACTGACGTTTAATGAGATTGAAGTGGTCTGTAAATGCAAAATTGATAGGCTTTGCATTTTTCATATTGAATCTTTCAATAAATTTTTCAATGTAGTTTTCTTTAGATAGACAAATCTATCCTTCCTTTCGATAACGAATAATTTTCATACCAAGAATTTTCTTTGCGGGTCCTAAGTCTTTCATAGCAAAAGACTTGCTCAATTTCAGTTTCAACCAGATAATTTTTTAAGTATCATTACCAATAATTAACATATAATCAACATAAAGTAATAAGATAATAAAGTTGCCATCAGGAAACTCCTTCACAAAAACATAATGTCTAAAGTGGTGTGAGAATACCCATTTCAGTCATAAAGTAGTCAAACTTCTTATATCATTGCCTCAGTTCTTTCTTCTAAGACATACAAACTTTTTTTCAATTTGCAGACAAGATTCTGTTTCCTTTTGACTTCGAAACCATTAAGTTGTTCCATGTAAATTTCTTTTTCAAGGGCTCCATTGAGAAATGGGATTTTAACATCTAGTTTCATGCTTGCAGCTATATCAAGGTCACCTTGAATGGATGACAATTTGACAACTTGTGAAATAATCTCATCAAAATGAACACCCTATTTTTCCCAAATCCTTTCATAACAAGGTGTGCCTTGTACTGAGGTTGTGAGTTTTCCTCATCGTTCTTTAATCGATAAACCAATTTGTTTTTTAGCAGCTTCTTACCACTGGGTAACTTCACAAGTTCAAAGGTGTGATTTTCATGCAACGACTTCATTTCTTCTTGCATTTCCTTCATCCATTCTTGTTTTTTTTCATGTTCCATGGCTTTTTGGTAAGTTTCGGGATCCCCCTAATCAGATAACAAAACAAACTCATTAGTAGGATATTTATAAAAGGTTTTCCCACTCTCGAAGACCTTCTCAACTCGGGTAGTGGTGGTTACCATTTTGGTTTGTAAGGACGTGATTTTATAAATGTCCCTCACAATTAAGTATATCGTATACTGCTATAACCGTCGAAGAATGTTCAAGATAAAATACACAATAAGATGGGTCCGAATATCATTTTTAGTCAGCAATCAAGCCTCCACAAAATGAATATGGTAAAGATGTGTTTTTAATTCCTTAATAATTCACTTAGGATATTGGGATAATTTTCACAAAATATTTTTAAAGTGTTGGAGCGGAGTTTTAATGTTTTTAATCAAAAAATTAAATTTTCGTAGTTTTGAGGAGGTGAACTTACCGAGGAAAAGATAAATAAAACATATTATTTTATAATCTCGTTTGAACGATAGCCCACACTGTTCACACGATAGGTTATCTCACGCGATACTTCAAACGGCATCAAGTATCGTTCGAATGACATGATGACTTAAAGTTTTTATAAATAGGACTCTTCAACTCCATTTTCCACACGAAGTCTGTTCACTTTACAATATGCAAACAGTGCAAAAGTCGAGAGAACACTTTTAGTTTCTTCTTTTAGGGTTTAATACCTTTATTTTCAATTCACAAAAGTACCAATTGTTCATGTGAATTGTTTTTGAGATTGAGAACACACTTTGTTGGTGTTCAAACATTTGTGGAGAAGATTTCTACATCATATAAGTGCGTGTCATTGAGGTTCAATGTGCGTGGATCTTTGCTAGACTGCGGTTCTTGTGGATTGCTGCGTATAATTCATTGTTGACTCTAGGATGCATGTCTATGTAGGGTTGCTGAGGTAATCTAATTGTAGATTTCATTGTAATTGTAAATTACGATTTAAGTTAATGTGAAATAAAAGTTTTTGCCTTGAAGGGATTTTTCTTGAAATCTGTGTGTCAGCATTTTTGTGTTGCACGATTATTTATGATGGTTTGATTTTATGCACACACATAGTTATTTGATTTTGAGGGCTAAATTAAATTTATTAAAAAATTGACACTAATTAAATAAGTTTATAGTTGGAACTTGGGCGTTTGTTGAAATCAGTATCACACAAGACATTAACTTCTTACATGGTTGTTGCTCCCACTGATTTTTTGGTTCGACATTAATAGGATGATCTTCATCATCATTATGAAACTCAGTTCCTAATATACCATCTTCATGTGTCTAATTTGTAGGTGAAGTGATAGAATCCAGATCAATAAGATCATCACCATTAGTGGACTTTCGAGCATTATGCGACTCGGGTTGAGCACCTCTTTTAAAATCAACAGCTGTCTGATCTTTAAAAAACACATCTCTATTCTCACAAGTTTATTGTCTACTAGGTACCATAATCTATAGCCCAACTCTTCATTTCCATAGCTAATAAATAAACATTGATTTGCCTTATCATAAAGTTTGAACCTCTCATCTTTTGGGATGTGAACAAATTCCCTGCAACTAAGAACTTTTAAATGATCATAAGAGGGTTGTTTACCTATTCAAACTTTCTATGGCACATCATCTTGCATAGATGCTAAAGGATACAAAATAATTAAGTATTTGGTTGTTCTCATAGGCTCTCATCAAAAGGATTTGGTAATTTTTCATGTGAAAGCACACATTAGATTCTTTAAACAATGGTGCGATTCATCCTCTTGGCAACTCCATTTTGTTGAGGGGTTTTCTAAACAGTCTTTTGATGAATGATAGAATAAATCTTGCAGTACTCATTAAAGGGCCTAATGTACTCACCTCCACTGTAAGAGCGAACACATTTTAAATATCTCCCCGTTTATCTTTCAACTTTGGTCTGAAAGTGTGTGAACAAATCTAGCACTTGATCTTTAGTTTTCAAAGGGTAAGTCCACAATTTCTTAGTGTGATCATCAATAAAGGTGACAAAATTGAGAGAACCACCAAGCGTCCTAACTTTCATAGGGCCACACACAACACAACATACCAAATCCAATACATTAGATTTTCTTGATGCAAAGTTTTTGCAAAAAGAAACTCTATTTTTTTAGTGCATAAACAATGAGCACGAGTCTTAAGTGGGGTACCTTTCATGACTACTAGATGCTATTTCTTTGACAAAATTTTTAACGCCTTTTCACTCATATTGTAAGAACAAATTTTATAATTGCTCAATTTAGATTTTATATGGATTATCCCATTACACCCCACTACACTTTCATGACTACTTCCACATAGTTGAAGAAAAGAAGTTAATGACATTTGGAAGATTGAAGATCATTCGTCTCAACAACATTCAAAAGAATTATGCGGTAGTTTGGTAAAGTTTTTTTTATCTACAGGGTTTTCCAAAATTAGAGTTTGGATTAAAATATTTAAAAATACTTTTAAATGTTTTTCAAAAGAATTTTTGAAATATTTCTAACTTGTTAGAATGATATTGACATGTCATTCGAATGAGTTTACACAGTGTCGTTAGAATGAAATTCCTTCATTCGAATGAAATTTGGGACAATGCCTTCTGGCCAGCTCTGAAATGTCATTCAAAGTTTTATTGGATGTCATTAAAACGAGATTGTGTAAATCATTAGGATGAGTTTCCCAATTTGAACAAGATCTGATGCAGTGCCTTTTGGCACAATCAAGAATATTGTTTGAAGTTTTGTTAGAAACTTGTTCGAACGAAAAAGGGTTTGTCGTTCGATCAAAGTACCGAGTCATTCGAACGAGCGCACGAGTTTTTGATTTCTTATCAAATATGATCTAAATATCTAAATCTTATCCTTTTGCAACAAATTTCCTTATAAACAGAGATGCGGGATTAGAGTTTTACACAACTATTTTAACCATTTTCTAAGCCATTTTAGTTCCTTTTGTGATAAAACTCTAACATTTTTCATCCAAACCCCTTGGATATTAAGAGATAATTTTAACAAATCAAGAATAACAAAACTTATGTTCAAGAACCCTTGTAGATTTCATTTCTACTGTTGATTTGTTGATCCGAGTCTCTACTTCAGAAAACGAAGGTTGATCAGTGGATACCGATGGAAGACCACTTCTCGTGGACAATGCTGGACTGTGTTGTATCTATAAGAGATTTGAATAGCCGCGCGTTATACTTAGTGAGCTAAGTATATTTTAAGTCATCTTGTGTCTATAAATTTAGATACAATTCTCAAAATCCAAAAGTTTTTCTCGAAAGGTATTTTTCCTTAATTCTTCGCATGCTTTATGTTCGACTTCATCATTGCATGCACACTAAATTAAATCAAGATAAAATTTTCTGAAATTTGAAGTTTTTGTGTGATTACCCTAAGATACGAATAAATTCATAGAATTTCCATTAGTTACACTAAGTTTTTGTGTGATCCTTTAAAAATTGGATTTTATGGATAATTTGTATAATAGGCTATATGTTTTTGATGGGTCTAATTATGCAAATTGGAAATCTCGAATAAGGTATGCTTTGAAAGCGATTGGCGAGCTTGTTTGGCTTGTTTGTGAAACAGGATGAACACCACCCTCTATGACCAATTATGATGTCATATGTCTTAAACCCATCACAGCTTAGATGGAGGATGAATTTAAAATTAGTCAATTTAACTAACGTGGTTTAAGTGCAATTTTTAGAACCGTCACCCCTAATGTGTTTCGTCGCATTATGATGTGCACCACATCTAAGGAAGCTTGGGATATTAACCAATTCACTCATGAGGGTACCAATGATGTGAAAACTTCTAAGCTTCAAAACCTCACCACACAGTTTGAGATTATTACCATGCTAAAGTCTGAGTATGTTGATGAATTATATGCACAATTATCAGATGTCATTAACTCTAGTTTTAATTTAGGTGAGAAAATTCCTAAGGCGTGAGTAGTTAAAAATATTTTGAGATCCCTTCCATCCCGATTTATTACAAAGGTTATCGTGCTTAATTTGTTGGGTATATTAGATATGCTTAGGTTAGAATAAGTCTAAGGAGACCTTCAAACTTATGAGATCGACATGTTTCCTAAGACTGTTAAACCTAAGGAAAAACAAATCGTTTTAAAATCTCAATCTAAAAAGAAAGGGGTGGTTTCTTCTAACTCCGAGTATGATTTTGATATTGATTATCTTGCCCTGTTTGAAAATAATTCCAACCAATTTTCTAAACTTAGAAAGAAGATACTTCCAAAGAAAAATAAAGATTTTGAGAAAGACAAAAAATATAGAGCAAGGAATTTTTTGAAAAATAACGAAAATATTACCCAAAGAAATATGAAGAGAGATTTTATGAGTGTTAGGGTAAGAGTCACAAATCTCAATAGTGTGCTACCAGATAAAAAGATGAGGTAAAGGCAAAGTTGTCTTCAATCCCATACTTAGTGATAGCCATGTCGAGTCGATGCATTCCGGGGACGAATCACCGCGTGGACATATCTTCACCGCATTCATGACTAGTCATGTTAGTACATTTAGTGTGCCTCACACTGATGAGAAATATGTTAGACATGATGACCTCAATAGTGAGTCTAGTCATTTCGAGGAGAGTGCGGGAGATGATGCTTTAAGTGATGGAGAGAGTGACCTTCAACGCGTTCACATCAAACTTTACGCCGATTCCTTTTAAAAAATAAACTAAACAAAGGTTTACTTCTTAGAGTTTTATATTCAGAGAAGGAGTTGATAGAGGTAAGAGAGAGTCCACTGTAAGAGTTTCTTTGGGAAAGAGAGTCATTTTAGTTGAGATGAAAAATGGTGACTTGACCAATAAAGTGGCTAGTCTTAAGAAAAATCTTCATACATTCGTAGAGACTCGTGAGAAACTTTAAGACCTTGTATCCTAACTCGAGAAAGATATTGAACATGCCTTTGATGTCAAGGTTAATATTGAGGATACACAGAAGAAGGTTGGAAAGATTCTCCTCGACTCCACTTTAGGTTTTGGGGATATGAGAGGAATAGGTTACGGCGGTGCATCCATTTTTTATACCACGCCAAAACTAGTTCCTAAATTTTTGGTATATCCTTGTGGGCCTCCACCTACACCACAAAAGAGAGTTAAACCTAAAAAAGCGAACCAAGGTAGACCCAAACAAGTTTATGTTTACACATTTTACAAAAGGAGAGGTCACCTTAGAGTGTTTTGCCATAAGTTAGCAAGAACTAAACGTACACAAACTCCTGCGCACTAATTTAAAGATTTTGCTAGTCCTAGAGAGCCACTTGAGTTCCTAGTCACAGCTTCATAAAGGTTAATGGATGAATTTCAATGGGTGTCTATGCCATTTGAAAACACTACTAATGTTCCTACTGGAGCCAGCAACATTAAGGGAAAATAAAAAGTTAACTCTACTTGGTTACCTCAGCAAGACGACAAAGCCCTTATTGTTCACGTTGTTCTGAAGTTTCAACATACTTCCTAATGGTATTTTGATCGGTGACATATATTTTTTACCAACCTTGAGGATCTCAAGGAAGGAAAAGTCACCTTTGAAGATGGGAGTAGGTCTACTATTTTAGGACGAGTATGTGTTGAGATACCGAGATTTCCTAATATAGAAAACGTTTTGTATGTAAAAGGGTTGAAAAAGAACTTAATTAGCATAAGCCAATTGTGTGATGGACACTTTGCAGTAAAGTTTGATAGATTCGAATGTAATGTATATAATCAATCCAATGAACTATTATTATAAGGAGTGAGTACCATAGATAATTTCTATGGGATTGTGCCGAGGTCCTCCTTTGTGTGCAATAGTGCCATGATCTCCTCTATGCAACGACTCAATCATGTGAACTTTAGAGATCTTGAGAGATTAGTGAAAAAGGATCTAGTTTGTGGCTTACCATCACTTGTGAAACCAATTTTCTCGATTTGTGGAACTTACTAACAAATAAAACAAATTTCAAGTCCCCATCAAAAGTTGAATACCATTAGCACCACATGTGTTTTGGAGTTGATTAATAGGGATAGTATGGGTCCTACACGCTCAGAGAGTTTAGGTGGTAAGAAATACATTCTTTTGATGGTCTATGACTTTTTGAGATATTATTTCATGGGGTTTCTTAGGGAAAAGTCTAACGCAGTTGAGTTCCTAACAACCAAGTGTCGTGTCCTACAAAACAAACATGGTGTCACTATTAATCGGATGTGCAATGACAATGAAAGTGAATTTAAAGAAGCCATGGTGAATAGCTATTGTGATGGAGTGGGAATTAAACATGATTTTTTGGCCGTTTGTACTCCTCAACAAAATAGGATAGTTAAGAGGAAGAACTGAATAATACAAGAGAAGGTTATATCCATGCTTCTTGGGAGAAACATTCCTAGACATTTTTGGGCAGAGGTTGTGAGTACCTCATGCTATACGCTGAATAAGGTATACCTTCGTTCACAAATTCTACACACACGATATGAGTTGTGGATAAGAAAGAAGCCCAACCTATCATATTTTTGTGTCTTTAGGAGTACTTGTTATATCTTGAGAGATGGAGATAACTTAGAAAAGTTTTACTCCCAAAGCACCGAGGGGATATTTTTAGGTTATTCATCATTGAGTAGGGCTTACAGGATGTTTAACCTTACAAGCTCTAAGATTATGAAGTCAATAAATATAATGATTGGAGAAGACAAGCTGTCAGTGTCTATTGACCCTAGCTGCCGATGTGAGGTTGATGCACCCCTGATAATGATCCCATCTTTCCTCATACTACCTTAGTGGACCCCACTCTTGATTTAGAGGATCCACCCTCTTGGGTTGGAAAGATTCATGACCCTACTTCTGTAGTTAGTGATCCGACACTAGGTGTTAAGACTCGAGCTGAACTTGAGAACATGGATAGCTACTGTTTCTACACCTACTTAGTCTAGCCTAAGGATATGAAAAAATCACTCAAGGATGAGCATTGGATATCCTCCATGCAAGATAATTTTCTTTAGTTTCACAAGAATGATGTTTATGAGTTAGTCCCCCGACCTAGTGAGACTAATGTGGTAGGTACCAAATTGTTTTATAAGAATAAGATGGGTGAAAATGATACCATAGTTAACAATAAGGCTAGGTTAGTCACTCAAGCTACACACAGATTGAGGATGTAGACTTCGACGAGACATTTGCTCCTGTTGCTAGTCTTAAGTTTGTCTCCTTACTAATTACCATATCATGTCATCTACGCTTCAAGTTATATAAAATGGATGTCAAGAGTGACTTCCTAAACAACATTCTATAGGAGGAAGTTTACGTGGAACAACCAAAGGGGTTTGAAGACCCAAATCACTCGGGATACATATTTTATCTTAAGAAGGTCCTGTGGGGTATGAAGCATGCACCCCGTGATGGGTACGAGAGGATTGTTTCATATATCTTTGCTCATGGCTTCAAGAGAGGGGTAATGGATAAGATATTGTTTGTGAGGAGAGAGAGTGGTTCTACCTTGGTTGACCAATACTGTATGGATGGCATATTATTTGGATCCAAGTGCTCCCGACATGATCATACTTTTGAGGAGGATATGAAGAACTATTTTGAGATGAGAATGGTTGGCGAGATTACGTTCTTCATAGGTTTCCAGGTGCGTCGGCTAGAGGATGGGATATTCATATCTCAACCCAAATATGCTAGGGACCTACTAAAGATGTTTGGTTTAGACTCCGTTAACAACTTACGCACCTCAATGAGTACATCGACTAAGCTTAGAAAATATATGTGACACCCTACTTAATTAAATATCGGGTGATCGGGCCTTTATTAAATTAAAACAAAATATACAGATTGGTTCATTCATCACTATTGAAAAACTTTTCACTATATACTAAACACCTAATATTTGAAAAGTTGGTGTCAAAATTTTATCTTTTAGTTAACATGCAAAGATTTAAAATAATTTAAACAATTAAACATCACATTCACCATACTAAAATAATCAGTACCACAATTAATGAAACACGGAATCAAGTAAAATATGATGGGAGTAAACACCCCAGTCTGAAAATCTAATACAATAATCCATAATTAGAAGTCTAAATCCAACAACTGAAATAAAAGGAGTACAATGTCTCTATAATAACTGCTAACAGAAGAGGGGCGCCATGCTCGATTGAGATAAAATAAGGATGCATCGAATCAGAAAGAAATGGAGGCATCTACCTAGTAAGTCCTGCAATAGACCACAACAACTGCAGCAACGAAAAAAGATAATGAACTCCTAAGTTGGTCTTCCGAGTGGTTGGGCACCTAAAAAGGGTTTTTACAAAAAAATAGATTTGGGAGAAATGGGTCAGAGCTCGAGTAAAAACATTTAAAAATACAGCAAGTATTTAAAATTCATAATTAGCAGGTCTTATATGCATGTTAGATTCACGTCTCTCACTTGAGGTCCTCAGCCCTCAACTAGTGTGCACGTCGCCTAACTAGTTCGAATTTAATATTTTACTTCATCTACCAAGTTTTGTTGCTCACTTGTGTTACCCATACAAAGAATTATTTTCCATGTCTATTAGACATTTATAATTTCTCATATAATATTAATTTCTCACAAATGTATATACATTTAGATATCACTATCTTTCTCTTATTCTAAGCACAAACTGTAGGATTAAATCATAATGTGTATATATATATATACTACTATAGCACCCGTAGGCTGAGACTTGCGGTGCATGCATACTTTGCTATCATGTCATGGTGCATCACGCACTGTATAAAGGATTGTTGGTTCGGTATTTCCCTCGAACCATAAATACAAAGAATATATTAGAGGCGAATATTGTTCCAAGCCTATGGGATACACACATACCTACGCACCCATATTACCGCCATCTTATCGTGGTTAAATTAAAATTAATCTGAATTTCAATATTACTCAGGAATAAAGTAATATGTCATTTATGTGAATATTACATAGTGATTAAAAATAATATATGACTATGACTTTAGATATGATTATGATTTAATAAAACAAATTGTCGCTTGTGATTAATACGACAATTACAGGAATTAAGCAGGGACACGCATGTGAGTCGTGTCGGGACTAACTTTAAAGGAAATAAAAGTAAAATATTTTTATGTCATCTAAATGGTCGTTTTGACTACGCCAGAGTGTTCGAAAGGATTTAAATAGTCAACAATTCTATTTTGGGTGTTTGATTTTGGTGTAACTGAATAGACACCTCAGAGGGGTATTTTGGTCATTTGGCAAGGTATGTGAACAGTAACTACGAATTTTGGAGTTATATGATTTAAGTATAGAGTTTATCAAAGTGAGGTTCATTCACCAAAAATAAGAGACAATTCTGTGAGGAGAGGAGAGGCTTTTGTAAGAAAGGAAGAGACACCCTAGGAAGCTAAGAGACCAAAGGATATCCTACACCACCACCACCACCACCGACAGCTGGCTGGAAAAAGGGGAGGACCACCAGTAGTCTATCATCCCCAAAAGTTCAGACCTACAATCTAAAGGCAAACGACTTAATCTTTACAAATTAGCGTGTATAATTTCCATGCTAGGATAGTTGTAGAATTCTAGGAATTTGCATGATTTAGAGATAAACCATAGTGATTTTAATGGACTCTTTGATATGAGATACATGTAGGAAAAACCTACATTTGGTTATGTATTTTTCCCACGAATTTAGAATCAATAGATAAAGAAAAATCTGAGTTTTATATGTTATTATTGGAGAAATGGTAAAATATGGATTTTCTGGAAATCATGAGAAATAACATGTTTAATCCAAACTTCTTGATGATTCTAGGTTGTTAAATGATTGGAGATCAATTATATATATTGTTATATCATGGGGTAAAAATTATATGAAGTTTGGGATCATAAAAAAGAGCATTTAAGGATGAAAGATAATGAAATCCGTAGGCCAAATATGTAGAAACAGTAGGTTGATACCTGTTTGGTCGATCGATCAGCCCTTGAATGTCGGTCGATCAAAAAGGTTGATCGATCAATCCAAACCATCGATCGATCGATGATCCCAGAATATATGATTTTGTTTCTTTTAAGGTTTGATTAAATTCCCCACTTCCAAGGATGCTTAGTGTAACTTAAAAGTAGCATAATGGGATTTAGGGAAGATCAGTAGGGTAGTAATTGAGGCCCGAAAAATATTTATGTGTGTGATTAATCCTTAGAAATTAATTAATGGATTAAAAATTAGCGAGGAATAAACCCATTTGAGGATAATATGAATTTGTGAAAATTCGAGAATTTGGATGACATGTACCAGTATGGTGTGAGTAATTATCTACTAAATTTTATTTGAGGAAAAATGAATGTCTTTCGATTGTTGGAAAATCTTGCGAAATATATGTTAATAAGTAAAGTCATAATCTATAAATACGTAGGATATTAGAGATAAAAAATATACTACGTATGGAATTATCATATGGTTGTATGAATACCTTAATGATATTAGATATGTTGGGTGAATACCTATACTATAATTTGTATTATGTATAACGTACCTACGTTTCTTGCTATCAGGGTGGAGGTTTCGCGTTATGGTAAATCTTATGCTAATGATACCATTTGGGGGGATTTTATATTCGTACCTTGAGCATAGGACCTTGTACACGTTCTATCGGTGTGAATGATAGTTTTGATGGTGGAATGGGAGCGTAGGTATGTGCGTGACCCATTCGAATGGGGAGTATGCTCGCCTCCAAAAATATGAGTTGTGTTATTTATTGTTCAGTAGAGACGTTGAGCCAATTGTCCTTTTTACAACGAGAGATGTAACTTGAGATGATGCCAGAGTATGCATGCACTGCAGCTGTGTTTGGGAGTTGTCGTATTAGTATAAATGATAGTGTGATAAATATATATACTATGATGTGATCTACTATGTGAATTAGTAGATAAAAATGAATAATAAGATATGAATTGAGTTAAGTAAGTGAATACTTAATACTTAAAGGCCTAGTTCATCTTGAAGAGAAATGAACATGTTTAATTAATATAAGTATTGCGTGGGAGATACGGGATGATTAGAAGAGATAGAATAATATTTGAGAACCTTGTTTAGGGTAATAATAAGGTACATTAGGCGTGCACACTAGATGAGAGGTGAGATTCTCGTGTGAGAGTCGAGAATTGACATGTACATAATACCTGCTTAATTGCACTTGTTAATCACTTGCTATTTTAAAAGTCTTTTACCATCGGGCTCTGACCCATTTACCTGCATATTCTCTTCTCTACTATATCTATTACACTAGGTGCCCAGCATCAGGGATGCTCAGCTTAGAGGATGGATATTTTGACGAGTTTCTGGAGATACAACTTTAGATTAGATGCTTTTATTCCATTGATTCCTATCTTTTTAGTATTTGACTCATTTAGGCCATGTTGCCCAAGATTCCAGTAATTCCATTTCTATTTCGGATATTGTATTGGTTTTATGTTGGTACTATTATTATAATTTTTTTTGGATGGTGATATTGAGATATTTCAACTGGAGAGTGTATTCCAGTTAAATTTATACTTGTTGATTTTTAATTCAGTTGTGATGGGATGTTACTTATTTTATTCCGTATAGTGGTATAGATTTAATTAAAAATAAAATTGGAAAAGTTTTGACACTTAGTTTAATTAATTGTTAGGTGAATTATAAGAAATTATTTTTGACAGTGATGCTAAGAATGAACCAACTGGATATTCTGATTTAATTTTATCAAGGACTGATCACTCGATATTTAATTAGGCGGGGTGTCACATATAGTTTCCAAATAGATATCTCCCATACCAATGATTTTACACAAAACTTCATTTCCTATACGAACACACCCATAATCCCCTTGAGTGTAGAAAGTGAAGAAATGTGCTCGTAAAGTGACATGAATCGAAGCACCACATCCAATCACCTAATTGGTTCTTGGAATTATCAGATTGACATGAGCATTGACACAAACAATCATAAGCTTACCATCAGAAGAAACTACAACTGTGTTTTCATGCTTCTTCTGATCACCTTTCTTGACTTTTTTCTTTGAAGTTGAACTTTTGGCATTCTATCTTCATGTGTCATTTCTTTTTAAAATAATCACACTCAATATTTTTCTTTGCATCTGGTGTTCGTAGACTATCACGACTTTTATCACGATTGTTACGACTTTTGCTACAGTGGTGAGATGACCTACTTCTTCTTCCCCGGTTGTAAGTGACAAGAGATTCGGACTCAGAAGATCCATTAATTGTCTTCGATTTTTTTCATTTAGCACACTGTTAGTTACTTGACTTATGGACATAACTCCACCAAATGTCGAATTATTAATTATTATCACCAACGTCTCCCATCTTTTTGCCAAAGAACTAAGGAGCATTAAGGTCTGCAGTCAATCTTCAACAATAATTTTCATTAAGGAAGAATGGTTAGTAATACTATTAAATTCATTCAAATGTTTAGCAAATGAATTTCCTACCTTTTATTTCAAATTTAAAATATTTCAAAACAGGAAAACTTTGTTGGTGGCACTCTTTTTTGTCATATATATTTACTAACTTCTTCCAAAGTGCATTTGCTGAATTTTCGATCAATATGTGATGAAAAACATAATCATCAATCCATTGTTCAATAATTTTGACATCTTTATACAAATTTTGTTCCAGTCGGCATCAAATTTGCCCTTTGGTTTTGACTCCATACCTTTAATGGGTCCATAAAGATCTTTGCAATACAAGAGATCTTCCATCTTTGTTTTCGAAGTCATCCAGTTGGTTATATTATGATTAATTATACAACCAACATTTCCTTCCATGATTTGTACACAAATCTTTAACCAAAGCTTTGATACCAGTTATTGGATAAATAGCTAAATTCCCCACAAGTGTAAATAAAATAAAATAAATCAACAATTTAGGAGAGACAGATTTATGTGGTTCACCTACAAGGTGTAGGATACTTCCATGCGACCCTAAGGCAAGTTCCTTCACCATCACAAAGTTCAAATTACAAACGGATTACAAGAGAGTCAAAGGTCTCACCAATAAACCAAATACAAACACCCTTAGGTGTGTACAAATATTCAAAGAGGAATGATCTCACAAAATAAGTCTTTAAAGAAAGAATACCTAAAAAAGATAGAAAATAACACAAATGTATTTATGAAAAAAAGTAATTTTTGTAATACCCCGTATTTTCATGGCTTTTAAATTTAAGGATTTATTAAATTTAATTGAGATAAATTAATTTAATTTTAATCCGAAATGTTGTTTTAAATATTTACTAGCGTGACAAGAGTTAGTAATTATTGGGAATATATTATTTGTTGCATATTACTGGATGAGTATAATAATATATGAGATTTATTTTTATAATATTGTCACGTGTGAATAAAATGGCAATTGTGGAAATTTAAGTCAGGACACGCTTGTGTCGTGTCGGGACTAAATGTGGATTAATAAAAGTGAATATTTTATAGGTTGTTCGTATGGTCATTTTGAGTGTGCCAACGCGTTCGGAAGGGTCGAGATAGTCAGAAAAGTATACCCGGGGGTTTGATTTGGGTCTCGGAGTGTTTTTGGGCCTAATTAGTACCCCGGGAGGGCATTTTAGTCATTTTATATTTTTGGGTAATTAAACCCATGAAAATTAAAGGGGTTATATCAGATGTTTAGGTTATCTCCAGGGTTAGATAACTCAAAACACTAGAACGACCATTGGAGAGGAGAGGAGAGAGCTCTCAAGGCATTCCAAGGCTCAAAACTCATCCGTTTACACCACCGCCACCGCCAACGTGTAGATCGCGAGACGGGGAATGCAACCACACCAAATTCAACACCAAACCAGATTTCTGAAAATCCCAGGAAAGTGTTTATCTTGCTTATTTCGTTGATGCATCATCCCTATTAGTTTAGGAGTTATTAGGATGAGATTTATGGAAGAAAAACCCAATTTGAGATGGGAAATTTTCATGTAGTGATGATTTATATGATATTCTGGAAACCCTTTGTCATGTAAAGGATTAAGAGTTTGATTAACAAAAGAGTTCTAATCAGATACAAACACTAAAAAAAATTTATTACAGAAGATCGGACCGTTGGAATTGGATGAAAGTTTACAGAGAATTAGCTGAAGACGGGAGGAAGCTACAGAAAAAAATTCAGCTCGATCGGACCGTTCAATATTTTTTAATATTTTTTTTTGCTAGATAGTTTTATGTTTTGAGGACTCTTAGAGATAATAAAAATTCAATTAAAACTCCATTTTAATTCCGATTTCGAAACCGTTTGAAATTCTCATCTTTGAAAATAAAATTCAAAATCCTTTAATGTAAGGCGAAATCTATATTTTTGGGATATTTTGCATAAGTGATAATGTAAGTATATATTAAAAGGGAGAGACATGTAAGAGAGAGTTACGTTGGAACATAAATAGATATCTACTGAATTGTACATTTGGAAGAATAGAGTCCATGAGGGTTACGTAGTAAGTTGGAAAAACCCTTCGAATTAAAGTTAGAAACGAACCATTATACTTGATATATAATAATGGGAAAATAAGGATAAATGTTGTGAATGTGGGTTATTGGATAAAACTAAATTGATATAATAAAAGTGGTATATTTATATGATTGTGTATGCATATATTATATACTTGTGAAAATCATGCCCGTGCTACTTGCTATCCCTGAGGTTACCGCGCTGGGACGATCTTATCTCGTGTGCCTTATGGGGGATATTGACTCATATCCTAGAAGATAGGAATCCTAGGTACAGGCTATCGAATCGGTAGTCATGGTCCTAAGAGACGTGAGGGTATGTACTGACCTCTTGGACTTGGAAACTATGCTTCGCCTCAATATTGTTTGTGTATGTATTTATACAGCTCGAGAGTGATTCCGTACTTGTATTCCCTTTAGTACGATTGATACGGGGATTGGATAGCAGAGTATGCCCGCACCATAGTTTTTATGTGGGGTGCTGTTATGATATATATTATACGAGTAGTTAATATATATATGAAATTCTGAAATCTGGAACTGCCTACTATGATTTGATATGTAGGACATGGTTGATGACTCAAATTATAAATAATTGTTTTGAGAAAGTATAATATGACACTGGAAAACTTTATTGATTAGTAAAGTTAAAAGGAGAACCTTGGTTACAAATTGAAATCTTACGTTTTGAATACTTGTGTTGTTCAGTTATAAATCCCGCGAATAACCTAAGATAAGTTAAATCATTGGGGAAAGATAGTGTGATATATGATGAGATAAACCATTGGAAAGGTTAGTGCGATAGGAGTGCACATTAGAAGAGAGGCGAGAATATCTCAAGAGAGTGTCACACTAATATGTTGTTACATTGGCCTGTATCAATTTAAATACTTGCTAAACGAATTTTTAAATCATATACACTATCGGGCTCTGGCCCGTTTCTATTTCCTTTTCTCTATTGTATATATATGTATGTATTACAGGTGCCCAGCCACAGGGGCGTCTTACTTAGGATCCTTTGGAAGGAACGTGCTGTAGCTTAGGTGGGAGTTGCAGGCCTGTTGTTTAGACGACTTCATCCATTTGATTCTACTCCTAGTTCAGTTTTATCCAGCAGGGGCACGTGTCGCTCTCTTTCTATTATTTAGTTGGTATTGTCAGAGATTGAAATTTTTACTTTCAGTACCTTTATTTCGGGATTTATTACTGTCAGGATGTTTTCCTTTAGTGTTGTAAATGTTGGGATTTATTATTGATGATTAAATTCGTGTATGTTCAATTCTATTTTTATTCTTAATGTGTGACTCTTTAGATGTTAATGGTTTAAGGTTTTATAACCGGATTTAATCAAATGAGAATAAGGTTTTAAATGGTTTTGACACTTAGCTTAATTATTTAGGGTGTTTAAATTGGAAAAGTATTTTTACGACAGTGATGCTAAGAATGAACCAACTGTTCACCTTGATTTTAATTTAATAAAGGAGTGATCGCCCGGTATTTAATTAGGCGGGTGTCACAATTTGATGTTTCTCGAATGAGAAATTTGCAAAAAGTAGAACACTCCTCATATATGTGCCGAAGATCATATTAAATGTCCAATGAATTTAATGCAAAAAGCTTTCCCAAAGTAGGCTTTTCGTTTACAAAGATTTATACAAAGAGTTCCAAGATAAGGATTTTCAAAGTGCATTTGATGATTCATAAATCTTAGAATATGGAGGGACACTAATATTCCTAAGTCCCATAATAGTTAATAGAGCACTCAAATTTATTCAGTTCTCAGGATTTTCTGCTGCTACACATAATCACCTACTGATCGCCTCCCTTTTTACCCCCATTCCTCAATCTACTTTAAATTTGTTTAAATAAAGTAAAAGTATTATTTTCAATGCCTTCATAAAATAACCTTATGAACAACTTCAATCTGGATATACTTACCCCTTCCATTACTTTTGGATGACACCATGATTTCCTTAGCTCTGTATTTGTCCTCATCAAAAACCTTCCCTTCACTTAAGAGGCTTTAAATGGACACGTAGATATCCAGAAGAACTAACCTTGCAAGGGAGGATTTGTCTAGGGTTGAGGAGGGGCGGATGCCACCCTGATATTTTTGAAAAAATTAAAGAGAAAAAAATTTCGGGGCTGCTAAGTGTATAAATAAAGTCTAAAGGTAAATACGTAAAGGTTTTTGAAGTTAGAAGGTTATAAAATGTCATTAGTTGTTTTAAAAGACTAAAATTAGAAGTGTTTCTCATTTTAACGCCTCCTCCATTTTTAACTCCTGCCCATTCTCTCTCTCTCTCTCACCCTCAACCTAAATCGAAAGTCTCTGGCTGTTCCTACAAGAATATTATCCGCATGACTGTGATTGTTTTAAAACTCAAGACATTGGTTTTTCACAACAAATAAAAAAATCCAGATGATTAAGAAAAGAAGGTTTAGTTGACAGAAAATCGTCATCTCCTATGGTTTTATTTCACCTACATTAAGTATGTGTGCTTTCCATCTTTTTATTTATTGTCATATTTTTTACATACAACTAGTTTTTTTTATTCAAAAATATTATAGCGATATTTCCCCCGAAAATAAAATATTTCAATGCTTGAAATTAGTGAAACATTGTTGATACAAAAATTAGTTAGATGGCATGGACCAATTATATGAAGACATGTGTCATCTTACGTGGAAAAATGTATATTCACCGAGCTACTAAGCGTACCGAGCTACTCACCTTGACGGGCTACTCAATGTACAGAGCATCCAGTCAAGAAGATCAAGCGATAATTACATATTCAATGAACATCGGATTCAAGGAACATTCTTATTATGTACAGATGTATATGTCTATTAAATAATGGTGAATAGTCTATTCACATGAACAACCCTTGGGCTATAAATACATTGTAACCCCCTCCATAAGAGGAGATGGAGAATTGATCATTTACGATCATCATCAAAATCAAGGCGAAACACCCAGCAATACAAAACAGTGGACGTAGGCCATTCCTTTAAGGCTGAACCACTTTAAAAATATATTGTCTTATTTCTTATTTTATTTATATTTGTGATTAATTAATTAGATCAAATCTAGTTTTTTACATCAATAGATTGGTGTCGTCTATGGGAACGACTATACGTAGCATTTTTCACTTAAACATTCATCATACATGGCTGAGATCCCAAAATCTAATAACAGGAACAATGACCGTGTTCCTCCTAATCCGTATACTCCCCCAACTATCCAAGATCTCATTAGCATAATGGCTAATTTAGCCCAAGGGCAAACGGCTATGCAAAAGACCATACGTCAACTCATTCAAACTGTTCAGAACGGGACGCCTACGCAGTCAGGTCAACGAAGCGTTCAGAGAAACACTCACTTTCCGTATTCAATAACTAGGTGTACTCTATTCCCAAATGTTTCTCAGTCCGGACACACATAATTGCATCATACTGAGAGGTCCAATGATCCCTCGTATCATCCTAGTCGGACATCTCCCATAAGAGTTGTGGACTCTCAAGCCAATGTTACTTTAATTCCGGAACGAACCAGCGCTTTGGAAAGATTAAGTAGAGTCTCCCCCTTTGACCGTTTGGGCCCTAGGAGGAATAAAAATCCCCCTAGGATTGCATTGAGAAAATATCAAAGACCAAACGATCTAAGGAAAGTTTCTGCCCTATCACGCGCAGTAGCTCGCATCGAAAGATCCCAAGAAGAGAATTCAGCACGATCTATTATTCAGGAAAATAGATCTGAGGCTGCAAATGAAGCCTGTAAAGGCTCCATTCAAAGGTTAGAAGATAGGTTAGGGGAAATGGCTAAGTCTAGGAACCCTCTCCAAAGAACTTTTGTCAAGGGATCACCCTTCGTATAGGCAATTGTGGACTTTCCCACACCATTGAAGTTTAAAGCTCCTATAGTTACACCAAAGTACAATGGAAAAATTGATCTTATCCTCCACATAGAGTAGTATTAGGCTGCTATCGATATCTATGCAGTCCCTGATGAGATGAGATGTAGGGCATTCTTAGGAACTATTATTGGATTAGCACAAATATGGTATAATAATCTTCCTCGAGAACGAATTTCTACTTTCCATCAATTGGCAGAGCTCTTTATAGGAAATTTCTATTCTAGTGCAAAACCAGTCAAGAGAGTAGCACATTTGTTGAATGTGAGGCAGAAACCAAGAGAGCACCAGGGATTACATCACTCGTTTTAATAACGAGAAACTTAAGGTCACTGACTACGAAGAGAAGAAGGAGATCACAACTCTAACGAGTGGTCTTTTATCAAACAAGTTGTATTATACTTTGGCTAAAGATCCCCCCAAATCCATGGAGGAATTAATGGCTAAGGCAGCCAAAATTATGAACGCCGAAGAAGCTATGGCTACAAAGAAGAATGGTGAGAGAAAAGCAGAGACTAAAGCTGAGGGAAGGTCGGAAAAGAAAGATCAAAAGCATAATGGTAGCAATAAGCAATCGAAAGGAAAAGAGATGATAGATCACTTGAGGAAGTATGGGAATTATATTCCTTTAAAGGTGGATATAAACCATATTCTGGAGGAGATGAAGAACAGCGAAGAACTAAATTGGTCGGAGAAATTAAGGATAGCCCCTGAAAAGAGGGATAAGTCCAAGTATTGTGAGTTCCACAAAGACCACGTCCACACGGCCAAGCGGTGCATAGCTCTCCAGAATGAAATCGAGGCACTCATTCGACGAGGGAAATTGAGCAGGTTTGTTGATCGCCAGAATGATGGGAAAACTAATTACAGAGCAAGGCAAGGGTCCAAATCTCCTCATTGAACACGAGACGACAAGAAGAGGGACCATGAAGATAATCCGGAGGATGACCCCGACCTCCCCAAAAAGCCAAGGCAACTAGAACTCGAGGTATTTTCACTCCATTTTGGCTCATTAAAATATAATGTGATTACATGTGGAGATGCAGGAGGTGGGGATCATACTGCTGAAAGGAAATCTTACCTCCATGAGGCCCAAGCTTGTTCCTATATACAGGGAATAAATTTGGCGAAAGAGGATCGCCCGAGGAAGGTGAATAAGGATAAACTGGTCATCGGTTTTTCTAAAAATGATCTGGAAGGTGTCTTGTATCCTCACGACGACCCCTTGGTGATCAAGATGAGGATGAAGGATGTGATGATCTCAAGAGTGTTGGTAGACAATAGTAGCTCTGTAGACATCATGTTTTACCCATTATTTGATAGCTTAAATTTGAAGCTAGCCCAGTTGGAGCCATATCACAGGCCCCTCCTCGATTTCACTGGCTAGAAAGTATTTCCACTTGGGACGATCAAGTTGGATATGCTTATTGGCACCTAGACTGCTTGAAAAATATAAAAAGTATTATTTTTTGTAATGGATAAAAATGTCCAATCAGCCTACAACATAATCATGGGGAGGGTAGTCCTGAAAAAGTTTGAGGTAGTGCCATCCAAAGTATATCAATGCTTAAAGTTTTTGACCAAGTTCAGAGTTAGAGTTGTTAAGGGCGACCATAAAGTAGCTCGGGAATGTTATTATTCGTCTGCCAAACCGAATGAGTTAGAGTAATCCAGGAAGAAGATCACCACGTACCAAGTGGATGAGTCTGAAGATGTAGAGATTGAGACCTTAAACCCTAGAGATGAATTTGAGCTTGTGAAGGGTCGGGTCATGGAGGCTACGAAAAACATTAGTTTGGACGATGAACATCCAGAGTGAATAACTCAAATTGGTGCTTCACTGGATCCGTCAATAAAGCAGGAGTTAGTGGCATTTTTAAGGCACTGAAAATAATCTTTTGCATGGAGTCATGAAGATATGTCGTGGATAGACCCAGCCTTCTTGTGCCACGAACTCAATGTTAATAAGGAGGTCAATCCGGTGAAATAATGAAGAAGGGTATTTATCCCAGAGAAGAACCAAGCTATTCAGGAGGAAGTTGAGAAAATGTAAAAGGCATCTTTTATTAAGGATGTCAAATATCCTGATTGGTTAGTGTTGATACCAAAATTAATATGCTGATGTGGACGAATAATACGAAGACACGTGTCAATCTACATGGCACAATAGTAGCGAGGAAGTTAATTCCTTCAACCATTTCATATTCTCTTCGAGCAACGAGGAAGACACCCCGAGGAACTCCATCATCCCGAGATACTACATGCGCTCCGAGGAACTCTTGATCAACTAGCAACTAAGGCGGTCCGAGCTGCATCTCGGCCGTATCATTAATTACCAGACGGACAACTGTTCAACTATTCATTGAATGTTTATATTCTTGACGCCCACGCTACATTAAATGTATTACCCTTTCATATGTATGTCATTTAATGTATCGAACCTTTCATGTACAACCTAAGGGCTATAAATACCTTGTATCATCCTCATTCAGGGAGGACCAGAACTTCTTGAGAGAACTTGTAATCAAGAATTCTGCAAACACTCAGCAATAACATAACAGTGGACGTAGGCTTTATTCCTAGCCGAACCACTTTAAAAATATTTGTCTTATTTATTTATCTGTGATTGAATAATTAGAGCAATCTAGTTTTTTACATCAACAGATTGGCGCCGTCTGTGGGTAACGACTGTTACTATCATTTTTCATAAAAAATCATTTGTCATCAATGGCAGATAATCCAGAATCCAGTAATCGAAATGCTGGAAATATTGGAAATCCTCCAAATCCATCTGCATCTCCAGATCTGGCCGGAATTATGACAAATCTGGCTCAAGGACAAACCGCCATGCAAGAATCTATGAGGCAACTCCTTCAAACTCTTCAAGGCGGTTCACCTACTTATTCAGGGCAAAGGAGTGATCGTGGGCAATCGCGATCCAGACGTACTGGGTCATATCGCAATGGAGAATCTAATGATTCTTCTTATCAACCTGGGCGAACTTCATCAATACGGGCTACAGATACAGATCAACCTATATCTCTCTCTCCGGAGAGAACCAGTGCCTTGGAAAGATTAAGCCGAGTATCTCCTTTCAGTCGGTTAGGACCAAGGAGAAACATAAGTCCACCTAGAGCTCCATCGAGAAGCTTTCGACCACCATCACATTTGAGAGAAGGATCAGCACAATCACGACCAGCTACTCGTCGAGATAAATCTCAGGAAGCTACGTCAGAGCCATCAATTGCTCGGACTAAGCGGCCTGAGGAAAGAAAGGAAGCATGGAAAGGTTGCATTCAGCGGTTGGAGGATAGACTGGGAGAAATGGCTAAGGCAAGAAACCCCTTACAGAGAACTTTTGTTCAAGGAACACCTTTTCTGCAAGCCATTGTGGAATTTCCTACACCGTCTAAATTCAAAGCACCTGTAGTGACCCCCAAGTATGATGGAAAGACAGATCCTGTTCTTCATATAGAACAATACCAAGCTGCTGCCGACATCTATACCGTCCCCGACGAGATGAGGTGTAGAGCATTCTCAGGAACTCTTACCGGATCTGCACATATATGGTATAATAATCTTCCTCGGGGTAAGATTTCAACTTTTATTCAATTAGCCGAGTTGTTCATTGGCAATTTTTGTTTTGGGGCGAAGCCAGTAAAGCGAGTAGCACACTTACAAAGTGTTAGACAAAAATCAAGTGAAAGTACTAGAGATTATATAACTCGTTTTAATAACGAGAAGTTGGAAGTCATAGATTACGAAGAAAAGACAGCAATCACTGCTTTGATGAGTGGTTTGTTGCCTAATAAGTTATACTACACTTTGGCCAAAGATCCACCTAAAACTATGTCGGAGTTGATGGCAAAAGCGGCCAAAATCATGAATGCTGAGGAGGCTATGGCTGCAAAGAAGAATATGGATAAAGAAACCAAGGTGGAGGTCGACAAGTCTAAGAAGAAAGAGCAGAAAGGTAATGGTGGTGACAAGAACTCCAAGAACAATAGAACATCATGGGAAGTCCTAAAGAAGTACGACAATTATACTCCATTGAAAATGGGTATTAATCATGTTTTGGAAGAAATCAAGAATAGCGAGGAAATTAAGTGGCCAGAGAAACTAAGGACAAATCCTGATTTGAGGAATAAGGCCAAATACTGCGAGTTTCACAAAGATCATGGCCATATGACCAAAAATTGCATAGCCCTTCAGAACGATATTGAAACGCTTATCCGAAGAGGAAAATTGTCAAAATATGTAGATCGCAGGGGTGAGAGCAAGAATGATGATAGAACTAGAGAAAGATCTAGATCTCCTCGTCGTGCAGAGGAGAAAAAGAAGAGGGACCATGAAGATGATCCAGATGATGACCCCGATCTTCCAAAGAAGCCAAGGCAGCCTGAACGAGAGGTATTTTCCATATGTTTTGGGTCATTTGATTGTAATGTTATTACAGGAGGAGATGCAGGAGGAGGAGACCTTACTGCAGAAAGAAAAGCTTACCTCGGAGAAGCTCAAGCTTGTTCATATATTCAGCGAATAAATCTGGCCGAGGATGATCGTCCGAGTAAGGTAAACAAAGAGAAGCTAGTGATTGGTTTTTCAAAAAATGACCTGGCAGGTGTTCTTTACCCTCATGATGATCCTTTGGTGATCAAAATGAGGATGAAGGATGTGGTCATTTCAAGGGTGTTAGTAGACAACGGTAGTTCGGCAGACATCATGTATTATTCATGCTTTGATAGCTTGAATTTGAAATTATCTCAATTGGAACCTTATCACAGACCCCTTCTGGGTTTTGCTGGCAAGAAAGTTTTTCCACTTGGGACGATCAAGTTGGATATAATCATTGGAACTTGGCCTGCTTGTCGAACAGAAAGAATACGTTTCTTTGTGATGTATAAGAATGTGCAGTCAGCCTACAACATCATCATGGGAAGAGTTGGATTGAAGAAGTTCGAAGCAGTTCCATCTACAGTACATCAGTGTTTGAAATTCCCAACGAATTTTGGAGTCGGAATTATGAAAGGTGATCAAAAAGTAGCTCGGGAATGTTATTATTCGTCTGCCGAGCAAGAGGAACTTGAAGAATCAAGGAAAAAGACTACTACTTACCAAGTGGAGGAAGGTACAGAAATTGAAACTCTTGATCCTAGGGATGAGTCTCAACTTGTAAAAGGACAAGTGGTGGAATCTACAAAAAATGTTATTCTGGACGACGAGCATCCTGAACGAGTAACCCAGATAGGATCGTCGTTGGATGTTTCAATAAAACAGGAGTTGATAACTTTCTTGAGAAACAGGAAGAATACTTTTGCTTGGAGTCATGAAGACATGCCAGGAATAGATCCAAACTTCTTATGTCATGAACTCAATGTGAATAAGGAGATCAAGCCTGTGAAACAGAGAAGAAGAGTGTTTAGTCCCGAGAAGAACCAAGCCATACAAGAGGAGGTCGAAAAGCTCCAGAAAGCCCAATTCATTGAATATGTGAAATATCCAGATTGGTTGGCAAATGTGGTGATGGTAAAGAAGAAGAATAATAAATGGAGAATGTGTGTTGATTTCACTGATCTTAATAAGGCATGCCCAAAAGATCATTTTCCATTGCCCAGAATCGACCAGCTAGTGGATGCTACCTCGGGACATGAGCTACTCAGCTTCATGGATGCATACTCTGGCTACAATCAGATCAAAATGAAACCTGAAGACAGGGGAAATACTTCTTTTATTACCCCAAGGGGAACTTATTGTTATAATGTTATGCCTTTTGGTTTAAAAAATGCAGGTGCAACATATCAGCGGCTGATGAACAAGGTTTTTGCCGAACAAATCAGCTGCAACATGGAGGTCTATGTCGACGACATGCTCACCAAAAGAAAGAGAGCTACTGATCATCTAGTTGACTTAGGCCAGACCTTTGATCAACTGGATAAATACCAAATGAAGCTCAACCCGACGAAGTGTACCTTTGGAGTACGAGAAGGAATATTCCTCGGATACATCGTCAACCAACGAGGTATTGAGGCAAATCCAGAAAAGATCAAAGATCTTTTAGGGCTGCGATCCCCAACGACGAGGAAAGAAGTACAGAGTCTTACAGGACGAGTTGCAGCGCTCAACAGATTTGTATCCCGAGCAACTGATAAATGCCTCCCATTCTTCAAAACACTGCGAAAAAGTTTTGAGTGAACTGATGAATATGAGAAGGCCTTTCAAGATTTGAAGAAGTATTTAGGAGCCCCACCATTGCTGTCTAGGCCAATAACAGGAGAAAAGTTGTACTTGTATCTGGCAGTATCAGAGAATGCAGTCAGCTCGGCGTTGATCAGATTGGAGAATGGAGTCCAGAAGCCAATTTATTACACAAGCAAGGCTTTCCGCGGTGCAGAAATCAGGTACCCAAAGCTAGAAAAATTGGCATTAGCGTTAATTGAGGCAAGTAGAAGAATGAGGCCATACTTCCAGGCCCATACCATCATCATGTATACCGACATGCCGTTAAGACAAGCCCTTCACAAGCCAAAAAAATCAGGAAGGTTGATGTATTGGGAAATAGAACTCGGTGAATATGATATTGTGTATGAACCCAGATCATCATTAAAGGGGCAAGCTGTAGCAGATTTTATAGCAGAGTTCATATACCCTGATACCCCCGAGGAACAAAAGGTACTTGCTGACTTACCTGTGGACGATACAGGATCAACAGACACAGGTCCAGACCAACTAAGGTTAGTAAAAGGACTTGTGAATGTAGAAAAATCATCATATTCAAACCCAGACCAACTCCGGTTGGTAAAAGGGCAGGAACAGATGACCGACGAGGAACAAAAGATACCAGGGGATGATGAAAGAAAACAACAGATATTTTACCGAGGAGTTCTGACAAATAAGAAAATTGAAGACGAGTTACCTACATGGAGATTATATGTAGATGGATCATCTTGCACAGCTGGTTGTGGAGCAGGAATTGTTTTAAACACCCCAGATGATATTGACATGGAATATGCCTTGCGATTCCAATTCAAGGCTTCCAATAATGAAGCTGAGTATGAGGCCATGATAGCAGGTTTTCATTTGGCGAAAGTTATGGAGGCACGGCAAATAATTGTTTTCAGTGATTCTCAATTAATTGTGAATCAAATGATGGGAATATATGCAGTTAAAGGAGAATTAATGGTGAAGTACCATGCAAAGGTGATGGAGTTATTGACAGAATTTGATGTTATTCAATTGGTGAGAATACCGAGGATGGAGAATGCTAGAGCAGACGCATTGGCCCGATTAGCGTCAGCTACGCGCACCGAGCTGCGAAGAACAATACCAATTGAAGTATTAGAAAGTCAGAGCATAGAAGAAGATCTGACGGTGAAGATTATTACCCTTGATTTAGGACCATCTTGGATGGATCCTATCAGGGCATACATTGAAGAAGGAGAATTACCGGAGGACAAGCTAGCTGCCAAGAAATTGAAGTATAAAGTTGCTCGGTATGTGTTAACTAATGGTGTTTTGTATAGACAAGGAATTATGGCAGGTTTGCAGAGATGTGTGCATCCATCAGAAGTCAAGGAATTGGTTGAAGAAATCCATGAAGGATCTTGTGGAGCTCATGTAGCAGGTCGGACACTTTTGCAAAGGGTAATGACACAGGGATATTACTGGCCGACGATGATGGCTGATTGTATAGCCTATGCCAAGAAGTGTGACAAGTGCCAACGTTTTTCCTCCATCCGAAGAACTCCACAAGAATTGTTGACACCCATAACTTCACCTTGGACATTTGCCATGTGGGGAGTTGATCTAGTTGGACCATTGCCGACGACGAGAGGAAGGTTCAAGTACCTCGTCGTAGCAGTGGATTACTTTACTAAGTGGGTGGAAGCTGAACCACTAATTGATATGACGTACGAGAAGGTATATCAGTTCATTTGGAAGAGCATCATTTGTCGATATGTTATCCCCCATGCTTTCATCACAGACCATGGAACACAATTCGATAATGAAGAATTTGCTGCCTATTGTCATCAGTCGAACATTTTGAAGTTTCATTCAGCACCAGGCCATCCCCAAAGCAATGGACAGACTGAGGTGACAAACAGGACATTACTAAATGGTTTGAAGAAGAGGTTAAGTGAAGCTAAAGCAAATTGGATTAATGTGCTCCAATCAGTACTATGGGCTTACCGAACAACTCCCCAAGCAGCAACTAGAGAATCACCATATTTGCTAGCATTTGGAAGTGAGGCTATGATTCCTGCCGAGTTGGGTCTCCCAACTCATAGAGTGCTGAATTTCAATTCCCCAGTCAGCGATTTGATGAGAAGACTGGATTTGGATATGCTCGAGGAGGTTAGAGAAGAGGCAGCCATTAGGAATGCTGCTTACCAACAACGTACAGCACTGTTCTACAACAAAAGGGTGAAGAAATGTGACTTAAAAGAAGGGGATTATGTGCTAAAGAAAGTCATTCAGAAGAAAAATAAGTTGGAAGCAAACTGGCATGGACCTTACCGAGTTACAGAGTTTGTTCGACCAGGAACTTACAAAATAGCAACTCTAGAGGGAGAAGAATTTAAGAATGCATGGAATGCTGAACACCTGCGCAACTACTATCAGTAATGTAAAATGTAAAGCATTTCCTTCATTATGAATAAAACGAGGATGTTTCACCATTTTCTTTCTGTTGAAAGTTTTTCGGGGAATACTAGTGTGTAATACACTACGCATAAAAAATACTCCTTTGGTTAGGAGGCGACACTAGTGTGACCAACTACGGTTGGTAAGATATCTAGTGGACAGTTCAAAAGAACCAAAAAATACTCCTTTGGTTAGGAGGCGACACTAGTGTGACCAACTACGGTTGGTAAGATATCTAGTGGACAGTTCGAAAGAACCAAAAAATACTCCTTTGGTTAGGAGGCGACACTAGTGTGACCAACTACGGTTGGTAAGATATCTAGTGGACAGTTCGAAAGAACCAAAAAATACTCCTTTGGTTAAGAGGCGACACTAGTGTGACCAACTACGGTTGGTAAGATATCTAGTGGACAGTTCGAAAGAACCAAAAAATACTCCTTTGGTTAGGAGGCGACACTAGTGTGACCAACTACGGTTGGTAAGATATCTAGTGGACAGTTCGAAAGAACCACTACTACTCTTTTGATTAAGAGGTGTACACCATCATGATCAATTACGGTTGGTAAGATAAAAATATACTCTCACATTACAACTTATGTTGGTTGGGAGGTAAGATTATTACAAAAAACTCTTTGAAGAACAAAATATTCCAAAATACACCAAGTATAGTTGGTCGGGGATAAAAACCCACTAACTGTAGTTGGTCGACGAGGATAAATTATTGAACTTAGTTGGTCAGACGCATTTTATGAAAATATTTGAAATTTAACCAAGTATGGCTGGTCGGGGATAAAATCCCATCAACTGTAGTTGGTCGACAAACATTATTTAACCACTTTGGTTGGTTGGAAACATTTTGAACATTTTATACTCAAGTGATTGAACAACCTTGATACTTGTAACTTTTTATTAAGTTGCTCAATGAACAATATTATTGTTATCTTTTTAACAGATACATATGCACAAATGTAAAGGTGTTTGATAAACATAAGACGATCGCAATACAAATTTGCAAACAGAAAGTGAAATTCTTTCATTAAATTCAAAATAAATTACAGGTTACATGAATGTACTAATTATTACATTGATATTCCTATTCTATTGGTTTCTTTCCCTATGCTTTAGAAACAGGTTCCTCGCCGGCAGGAGGGTCTTCTAGGCAAAGGGGAGAATTGATGAAATTAACATCTCTGAGCATTCTGACGTTCATCACAGAAGGTGTATCCAAGAGATGCTCGGGGCGAGATAATTCAGTCTGAGAATGGAGGCTATAATCACCGAGATATTTTGAAATTAAGCTACGAGGAATGGAACGAGCTGGGATCCAGGCCATGTCCAATTTGAAAGGTGGCACAGGCAAGTCTAATAACCCTGGGGCATGATAATCCCATAAATAATGCCCTCACTCCAATTTTAACACACCCAGTGCATTCAACCACCCCTGCTTATAACCTTCATTGTTGGCATGTTCAATACGAGCATCCAAATGAACAAGAGCTTCATTATATCCCGCCATCCAGAATTCCCTGGGTTGTTTATGAAATTGAAAGGTTAATCTATCCAATTGCTCGAGAAGGTTTTTTGCAAAAAGATCCTTAGAATGTAGAGCAGGCTTCGTTGCCGTAAGTTGATCTTCCAAGGATAGATTTTTCTTGGACATTTCTGATAGAGCCCGATCTTTGACATCTAATTGGAATGCTTGAGTTTCCAAAGTAGATTGGGTACGAGCCTCTTCAACATTGCGACTAAGAACTCTTGATCGGCTCCGAGAAGCAACTGGAGAACCTTGTTCCTCGACAACATTTTGAACAGCTCTACCTCGCCCCCGAAAACCTCTTCCTCATCCCCGAGCAGTCCCAGAAATAGCAGATCTTCTTAAGTCATACAGTTCTTGCCTTAATTTGGCATTTTCGACCTCTAAGAAAGAGAAACCTTCATCAGTAACTGGTACTAAAGCAGTGGAAGATGATGCAGCAGATTCATACTGAGCCAACTTTTTCTGCAAACTATTGTTCTCCTGTTCCAGCAACTCAGCAATCTGCCTGCAAGCCTCAACTTCACCTTTTAAAGTTCTTTCCCTAATATCATATCCAGCAAGGATCTTTTTATGGCCTGTTTCAGAAGAAAGTTGTTGATATCTATTTTCATAATCCTTGTGCAACGAAGCCATTGATGCATTGTGTTGATTTTGAAGATCCTCTATGGAACCATGAAGTTCTTCGATCAATTCATAGTACGCCACATTATTGGCCACCGATCTATCAAGTAGATCCTTCAGGTACCGGTAAGCCTCAACTGCTTGTTCTGAGGCATCGTGACTAAGGATGTCGACAATCTCTGATACACTTAGGTCTGTATGACCAGCTTTATAATATCCATTGCATTGTCGTATCAACTCAGTATCAGGAGCAGATATCAAGTCCATTCTGGCCAAAAACTAATAACGAAGTGAAAGCAGGAGTTAATAAATAAAAGCAAACAGAAGATCAACGATGAAGAGGAATAAAGATGTGTTTTATTAGATCATCAAAAGAGTACATTGTTCGATTACAAGTAATAAAAGAAATAAATGATACCGAACAACTTCACACCTTTTCCTTGTCCCCCAAGACTTTCTCGGGAGGCTGGGACGAGGAGCTTGGTTGCTCGGTAGTAACTGCGGCTTGATCAGCAGGAATCTTCTCAGGAGGAGGAGGCATGGAAGAAATATCCTCGGTGGCAGAAGGTTGAGAGGCAGAGACTTGATCACCTATGGCCATAGAAGATTCATCAGAAGCAGGCTCATCTTCTTCTTCTTCAACAATTGCTGGAGGAGGACCAGGGAGGTGTAGTTGGAATAGCTCAGAGTCGTCTTTGATCTTCAACTCTTGCAGAGCAGCTACCCAGCCATCATGGAAGTATTTCAACTTTCCATATTGAACTTGGGATGTCATTGCAGCAATCCCCTTCTCCCATCCTTTCTCCCAACCAGCGCTGAAGGATTTTTTGACTGCAACCTTTCTTCTCAATTTCTCCGAGGAGAGCTTCACGTCCAATTCTTCTTTTTTACTTTTGATATCTCGCAGGACGAGCAACTCCTCCTCTGCTTTCTTCAACTTATCTTCAAGCTCTCTAAAATTCTTGAGCTTGTCATCATATTTTTTATGCTCAACCTCCAAACTTTTTACTTTATTCTCCAAACCTTTGGAGATCTCAGCCAACTTCACTTTCTCGGCTTCAACTATTGACAACTTTTTCTCCCAAGCAGTCTTGTCCTCATTGTACTGTTGGCGAGATTCCTTCAAAGATTGGGTCAAACCCAACAGAGCATCCTCTACACCAGACGAGGAACTAGAGGCTTTAATTACCTCGTCCTTCTTCACAATGTTATTAAAGCAGTTCACCAGCTGAAAGAGGAGAAAAGCAGTAAGTCAGTGCAAAAATACAAATACTCAGAAAAAGAAAAGAAATTCAGAGTGTGAGAAATTTACCGAAGCAAGATGACGAGTAGCTAGGGATGTCAGCATATCCCTAGAAAATTTTTCATCAATTCCTTGCACCTCGGGTATGATCCAAGTTTTCACCGAGCTCATTGCAGAGCTCGGAGGAATGATGGTGGGAACACCAACACCATCAGCTGGCAATGTGGAGGCAGTTTTAGCCAAATTGACTAAGGATGATTTCCTCAATCTCTTCAATGGGACGTCAGCAACTTCAACCAAGGAGGAACTCTTGGTCGGGGAGATAGAAATTATCTCAACAGGAGCAGTTTTCTTGCTCGGAACCAGTGGGGGCTTCTCGGTAATTTTGGAAGGTGCAGCATCCACCTTCTTAGTCCCTTCAGGGACATCAGTTTTGCTCTTCTTGGCCCCAAGAGCAGAAGTAGTGTCATCAAATAAAGAAGGAGGAGCTCTTTTCTTGCCCATTCTATGACTTAAAGGAAGATGAGAATCTGAAGAAGAGTCCTCTGGAGTGGAAGCTGGTTCAACAGGGCGAGCAATATAAGAGGTTGTATAACTCTTATACTGAAGCAAGTATGATGGAGACCTGATGTGCTCGTCTGCAACGTGCTTATGCAAACCCCAGATAAGTTTCAGATGCTTGATATTAACTTCTGATTCCTTTGGAGTTTTTCTTTTACTATCAACTGCAAATAAATACATAATGAGATGCCAGTCATACATTTTGTCAAACATAATGAGTTCACAAATTCAGGAAAGAAATAAAAATAAACCTATCCCATTGCCGTATGGGGGGCATCTGGGACCGTTGTATACACCATCTCCAGCTAAAGGGGCATGTTGCCAATTTTTAATAATCACCCCATGTTCAAAATAATCTCTATTTGAATCAGGGAGGTTAACTACAAGGGCTCTATTCAGAAACCTAGTTTTTAAATAATAAATATTATCTAAAGTGGCCCACTTATAGCAGTACATAATTTCAAGGATCCCTATACGAGTCCCGTGAGTAAGATTTAATTTGTACACCCCATTAATTATTCTCCATGAATTGGGGGCTATTTTTGTAGGGACAAGATCAAAATATTGACAAAATTCGAGACTCAATGGGTTCGGTGGAAAGGAAAAACCACATTCAACAATAAAAAGACTGGGGAACCAATGTCCCTCAGCCAAATGAAAGTAATCTTGAAGACCAGAAAACTCTTCTAAAATTACCCAAAATGGGATGGAAAAATCAGAGCGGAATTTTTCAATAGATTCAATAACATAAACCATGTTGAGTAAAAGAAGAAGGAATAAGAAGCTTACAGGAAGAAAGGAGAGCTGTCAACAACGAACGAAAACAAGGACGAACGCACAAGACTGAAAGAGAGAATAGAAAGCTTGAATGCAGAAAATTGGGAAAGATAGAAGACGGTATGGTTACCTAAGAAAGTTTAAATACTTTGCCTTGGGAAGCAGCGAAAGAAATGATTACACGAAAGAAACTATTGAACTTTCGGCGGCTAAAAGGACAAAAAGGGGCACGAAGATCGAAGCGCTATTAAAAATTCGAAAAAAGGCGGATTCTATGAATTGGAAATAAATTCAAATACGATGCTCCTAAAACCCAGGAAGATCATTCAATATTGCTACATACCGAGAAAGAATATTCCATACTCCTCAAAGTTCGAAATATGAAACATTGGGGGCTTCTGTTGATACCAAAATTAATATGCTGATGTGGAAGAATAATACGAAGACACGTGTCAATCTACATGGCACAATAGTAGCGAGGAAGTTAATTCCTTCAACCATTTCATATTCTCTTCGAGCAACGAGGAAGACACCCCGAGGAACTCCATCATCCCGAGATACTACATGCGCTCCGAGGAACTCTTGATCAACTAGCAACTAAGGCGGTCCGAGCTGCATCTCGGCCGTATCATTAATTACCAGACGGACAACTGTTCAACTATTCATTGAATGTTTATATTCTTGACGCCCACGCTACATTAAATGTATTACCCTTTCATATGTATGTCATTTAATGTATCGAACCTTTCATGTACAACCTAAGGGCTATAAATACCTTGTATCATCCTCATTCAGGGAGGACCAGAACTTCTTGAGAGAACTTGTAATCAAGAATTCTGCAAACACTCAGCAATAACATAACAGTGGACGTAGGCTTTATTCCTAGCCGAACCACTTTAAAAATATTTGTCTTATTTATTTATCTGTGATTGAATAATTAGAGCAATCTAGTTTTTTACATCAACAGTTAGCTAATGTGGTTATGGTAAAAAAGAATAATAATAAATGGAGGATGTGCGTAGATTTCACAGATCTCAACAAAGCCTGCCCAAAAGATTACTTCCCGTTGCCCCGAATAGACCAGCTGGTAGATGCGACCTCGGGGCATGAGTTACTAAGCTTTATGGACACTTATTCCGGCTACAACCAGATTAAGATAAAACCAGAAGACCGGGAGAGTACTTATTTTATTACCTCAAGGGGTACATACTGCTACAATGTTATGCCATTTGGTCTAAAAAATGCAGGTGCAACGTACCGGCGATTGATGAATAAGGTGTTCATAGAACAAATCGGCAACAACATGGAGGTTTATGTTAATGATATGTTGATGAAGACCAAGAAATCTACAGACCACATAGCTGACCTGAGCCAAACTTTTGATCAGCTGGAGAAATATCTGATGAAGCTGAACCCGACTAAGTGTGTTTTTAGCATATGATAAGGCATGTTCCTCGGGTATATTGTGAATCTTCGAGGCATTGAGGCAAATCCAAAAAAGAATACAGCTCTGTTGGAACTACGATCTCCAACTATAAAGAATGAGGTGCAGAGCCTCACGGGGCGTGTCGCAGCTCTCAACAGGTTTGTCTCACGAGCAATGGGCAGATGTATTCCATTCTTCAAGACACTTAAAAAAACTTTCGAATGGAAAGATGAATGTGATAATGCATTCTAAGAGTTAAAAGGATATTTAGGGACACCCCCTTTACTATCCAGGGCGATGATGGGAGAAAAGTTATATTTATACTTGGCTATTTCAGAAAGTGCAGTCAGTTCAACATTAATAAGAGTAGAAGACGGAGTGCAAAAATTGGTGTATGATACAAGCAAAGCATTCTAAGGAGCAGAGATTAGATATTCAAAGTTGGAAAAGATGGCATTAGCATTGATCGAGGCAAGCAGGAGGATGAAACCATACTTTCAGGCCCATACCATAGTGGTATACATTGATATGCCACTCAGACAGGCTTTGCATAAGCCAGAAAAGTTAGGGAGACTGATGTATTGGGTGGTCGAATTAGGAGAGTATGATATTATTTATGAGCCAAGGTCCTCACTCAAAGGGCGGGCAGTAGAAAATTTCATTGCGGAGTTCACTTACCTGGATACTTTTAACCAAAAAGAGTCTAATGCCTAATAACCTATGGATGTTAGGGGATCATCAGAGACTACCCTCGATCAACTTCTATCAAGAGATGTACCGAAGGGGACAAGCACTGAACAACAAGAATCATCAGATAACAGCCCAATGTTAGGAGATGATAAAAGGAAGTACCAAATATTCCATCAGGGAACTTTGTCAGACCAAGAGTTTGATAATTGTATCACTATATGGAATTTGTATGTTGATGGATCTTCATGTGCCATAATAAGCGGAGACGGTATAATCCTTCACAGCCCAGATGTATTGGATATAGAATATGCATTGCGTTTCCAGTTTAAAGCTTCCAATAATGAAGCTGAATATGAAGCTATGAGTGTGGGCCTCAGTTTAGCCAAAACACTGAATGCAGAGCAAGTTATCGTATTTACTGATTCACAGTTAATTGTAAATTAGATTCTCGAGTTGTATGCAGCGAAGTTAGAAATGATGTCAAGGTACCATGCCAAAGCTATAGAGATTATGTCCACTTTTACAGTCATCTAGTTGATGAGAATACAAATATTAGAGAATGCGAGAGCAGACGCATTAGCCCGGTTAGCCTCAGCTACTCGCACCAAGCTATGAAGAATGACTCCTATTGACATTCTGGCAGACCGGAGCATAGATGAAGATTTGATGGTGAGATTCATCACCTTGAATAAGGGACCATCCTGGATGGACCCCATCAGGGCGTATATCGAAGAAGGGGTGGTACCAATTGACCAACCTGCAGCCAAGAGACTGAAGTTTAAAGCTGCTCGGTATCTACTGAACAATGGTGTTTTCTATATAATGGGTATCATAGCAGATCTACATAGGTGTGTGCATCCTTGAGAAGTTAAAGATCTGATAGAAGAAATTCACGAAGGCTCTTGTAGAGCTCACGTAGAATGTCGGACTCTTCTATAGAGGATAACGACGCTGGGATATTATTGGCCAACTATGAGAGCTAACTGTAAAACTTATGCGAAGAAATGCGATAAGTGACAAAATTCCTCTTCCATTCGAAGAACTCCCCAGGCATTATTAACACCCATCACTTTCCCTTGGACATTTTCCATGTGGGGTATAAACTTAGTCGGAACTCTGCCGACTACCAAATGGAGATTCAAATATTTAGTAGTCGTTGTTGATTATTTTACTAAATGGTTGGAAGCTGAACCTCTCATTGACATGTCGTATGAAAGAGTTTATCAGTTTATTTGGAAGAATATTATCTTCATATATGGTCTGCCGCATGCTTCCATTACTGAGCATGGTACCCAATTTTACAAAGAGGAGTTCGACGCATATTATCACCAATCCAATATCCAGAAGATCCATTCTGCACCAGGCCATCCTCAGAGCAATGGGCAAACTGAAGTGAAGAATAGGACTCTACTAAATGGGTTGAAGAAAAGGTTATATGATGCAAAGGGAAATTGGATTAACGAGCTACATTCTGTATTATGGGCTTATCGCACAACACCCTGAACAACAACGGGGGAGTCTCCTTACATGATATCCTTTGGAAATGAAGTAGTCATACACCAGCTGAATTGGGCCTACCCACTCATAGGGTGCTTAATTTCAATTCTCCTCTTAGTAATTTGATGAGACGTCGGGATTTGGACATGCTAAAGGAAGTGAGAGAAGATGCGACAATCAGGAACGCAGCTTACCAGCAGTAAACTGCTATGTTCTACAACAAAAGAGTAAAGAAATGTGATCTTAATAAGGGAGACCATGTGCTCAAGAAGGTGATTCAGAAGCACAATAAATTAGAGGTCAACTGGCATGGGCCCTACCGGGTAACTACGGTTGTTCGACCTGGAACCTACAAAATAAAGACCTTAGAGGGTGAAGAATTCAAAAATGCATGGAATGCGGAGCACCTGTGCAAATATTATCAGCACTCGTGCTACACATTAAACCACCAACTAAGGTTGTTCGGCATTAAGAACCACCAACTAAGGTTGGTCGACAACAGCAACCACCAGCTAAGGTTGGACGGCATATCAACAACCACCAACTACAGTTGGTCAATATCAATAAACTTAACCAATAATATTGGAATAACAATCATATAAGGCAAAGCCTGTTTGATTATGGGTGACTTCAAGGGGCATCCAAAACTAGGCAAGAAGATGGGTGACCTCACGAGGCATCCACTTTCTAGGTACCAAGGTAATCTAGATCAGATTTCTACAACTAAGCATGACCATGGGATGCAAATCATTCCATTACTTAGGCACTTATGGGTGATAAGTCACTATAACTAGAAAACAAGTGGGGCAAGCTCCATTATATAGGCAATTAAAATCAAAGAGGACATTTTGTCCCTTTATAAACACTCATTAAAAGATAATATGATAAGACAAACATCTTATAAATAACTTTCAAGGAAAGAAAATTTCAACAGATGATTTTTTCTTCATTTAATGCAAATTTCCTATTTTATTGGCCTTTGCCCCCATATTTTGGTACAGGTTCCATTCCAGCTGGAAGATCATTCAAATCATAAAGGGATTGATGAAATTCATATCTTATAGCATTCTGATGTTGCTTGAACTCGATCGATCAAGTAGATGTTGAGGTCGAGATATCTCAAATTCTTTATAAAGTTGGTAATCACCAAGATACCTGAAAATCAAACACCTAGGAATGGCACGAGCTGGAATCCAGTTGACATCTATTTTTAAGGGAGGATTAGACAGATCAAGTACTCCAGCCTCATACGAATCCCATAAGGAATTTCCATCTTCAAGCGTCATCACGGTCCATGCATTCAACCATCCCTGTTTGTATCCTTTATTATTGGATTGTTTCAACCGAGCATCGAGATGACATAGTGCTTCATTATACCCCCCCTCTTTCCAAAACTCTCTAAGCTGCTTGTGAAATTGATAAGTCAATCGCTCAAGCTGCTCATGAAGTTTCTTCAGCAAGTTTGTTTTACTTTCCAGTGCATAACTCTGGTTGGAAAGTTGGTCGGTAAGATCTTGAATTTTCTGGGACATTTCATCCAAGGCTTGATTTTTTGCTTTCATCTGAGTATCCTTATTCGCTAAGTCTTGTTGAGTCCTAGTCTCTTCAATACTTCTTAGACCATCTCTAAATCTACCCCGCGATGAGGATGTAGGTCTGACTTGCTTCAAAGCCTCCAGTTCTTCTCTCAAAGCAGCATTTTTAGTTTCCAAAAATGAAAAACCCTCATCATTGATTGGGACCAGAGCTCCCGAAGAAGAGGAGGCAGTAACTTTGAGTTGTTTCACTTCTTCTCGCAGGACAATATTTTCTTCCTCTAATAACTTGGCAATATTCCTATGTTCCTCAATTTCAAGTTTAAGAAAACTCTCTCTCTTTTTATGGGAAGAGAGAATCTTGTCGTAACCCCGATCAGCATTCAACTGTTGATACTTCTTCTCATACCCCTCATGCAGAAGTACCATAATTTCTTTATCTTGAAGCTGAAGTTCCTCGATCGTCCCTTGAATATCTTCAATCATCTCATAATAAGTAGCATTATTGGTTATGACCCGATCAAGTAGACATTTTAAATATTGATAAGCCTCAATTTCTCATTCAGAGGCATCAGGTCCCGAGATATTAGCAATTTTATCTTCAGTAAAATCTGTATGACCAACTTTGAATTAATCATTACATTTCTTCATCAACTCCGTATCATGAGTTGACAAGAGTTCCATCCTGGAAATAAACTAGTAAGGCAAATAGGAATCAATCAATCAACAGTGCAACTACATGTCGAGCAAGTAAAGTAGAACACTCAGAATAAACAATAAAGTCCATTTTATTAATTATAGGAAGGGAAAGTACAATCTAAGTTAAAATGAAGGGAAAAAAAAGAACAACATAATTAAAGAGCCAAACAACTCTACTCCTTCTCCTTATTTCCTATAACATCTTCAGTCAATTTGGATGAAAGAATTGGTTGTTCAGATGACAGTGGAGGTTGCTCGGTAGAAGTTGTCGCCTTCTCAACTTGCTCGAAAGACTGAGGAAGGGTAGCAACAGTTGTTGGTTCCATTAATACCATAGAAGATTCATCAGACGCAATTTCATCTTCCTCTTCTTCTTTAACAGCAGGAGGAGGGTTGTGGGTGTGTTCCTAAAACAGTTTAGAATCCTCAGCAACATTCAAACTCTTCAAAGTCGCTACCCATCCATCTCAAAAGTATTTTACACTTGCATACTCCATCTTGGAGGTGATAGAAATTAAGGCCTTGTTCCATCCTTTGTCCCAACTAGAACTTAAGGACTTCTTCACAGCAGCTTTCCTCTTCACTCTCTTCGAGGAGGTGTTCTCCCTGAGAAGCTCTTCGGTAGACTTCCCCTTCTACTCAATATCTTTGTTACGTCGTTTATCCTCCTCAAGCTTGATGTTAGTTTCCTTAGAGGTATTCACAACCTTCTTCCTCGCTACATCAGCAAGTTGAAGAGCTGACTCAGATGATTTAATCTTCTTCTCCCAAGTAGCCTTATCCTCTTTATACTTTTATCGGGATTCCCTTAAAGACTTTGACAACCCAGCGAGGTCTTCCTCAACACCACTGGATGAGGTTGAAGCTTTGATGGCTTCATCCTTCTCCACGATATTATCTAAGCACACTAAAAACTGCAAGAAGGAGAAGGCCACAAATCAGAGCATGAACATAGCAATGAAGAATTAAAAAGATAAGTATAATGACCACTTACGGATGCAAGAAGTTGGGCTGCCACATCGATAACCTTATACCGAGGAGTTAAAGTATTAGTAACTCGACAGTCGGGAAACGTCCCTTATTTTATTAATTTCTCGGCCACATTAGGGGTAAGGATAGCTGGAAAACTGGCCCTTAAAGAAGAAATCCCAACTCTAGAAGGTTGGGCAATAGTATCTACAAGCCTTTCAGCAAGACCCTTCCTCAACCTCCTCAAAGGAGCATCTTCAATCAAAAGTGCTATCTCTTTTGGGACAATAGCTTCAATAAAAGGTGCTGCCTTTTTAGGGGCAACCAGGGGCTCCTTGCTGATATTTTTGGTAGGAGGAACAATACTCTTCTTTTTAGTTCCATCAGCTGGAGCGTCTCTTTTTCTGTTCTTCGCTCCTTGAGTATCATGAGCGGACTTGGTAAAGAACTCAGGTAACCTCCTCTTCTTCGTCATTAAATCAGCAATAGAGGTACCCAAATCAGAGGAAGATTCTCCTACAATTACTGGAACAACTGGTGCTTGATCAAGATCAACCACCACTGGAGGAACGAGAGGTCGGGCAATAAAAAATGAGGTGGTATTCTTATATCTCAGCAAATAAGAAGCAGACCTCACGTCCATTGACGTACTGGTGCAAACCCCAGATAAGTGTTAAATTTTTTAAATTTATGTCACTCTCTTTTGGAGGTTTCCTTTTGCTATCAACTGCAACAAACAAAAAATGAATGTCAGTGACACGTTTCATCAAATATATACAGAGCTAAATTGAACAAATTGAAAATAACCTATCCCATTACCATAAAGTGGACATCTAGGACCTTGGTAAACATCATTTCCTTTTAATGGGGGGTGTTGCTAATTTTTCATCACAACCCCATGATCAAAATAATCCCTATTATCATCGGGAAGATTGACCACTAAAGCTCTATTGGAAAACCTAGTTTTTAAATAAAATATAGTGTCACTGGTAATCCATTTATAATAATACATGATTGCAGGAATTCCTAAACGAGTTCCATGTATTTGATTTAACCTACATACGCCATTAACTACCCTCCATGTATTTGGAGCTACTCTTGCAGGAACAATATCAAAATATTGGCAAAACTCCAAACGCAGGGGATTCGGGGGAAAATAAAAACCACACTCCGCTACAAAATAGAGGGAAACCAGTTCCCCTCAGCTAAAGAAAATAAATCAGAAGGGCAAAGAGGATCCTCTAGAATAACCCAAGAGGGAATTATGAAATCACCTCGGAACTTATCCAATGACTCAACAAGATAAACCATGGTGGATAAAGCAAAGAAAGAAGAAGGAAGAAAATTCTTACAGAAAGACTGAGAAATCTGCTAAGGCGGGTGATAGAAAGAATGACAGTATAAGGATAGAATGAGAAGACAAAGAGTTTAGAAATCTGGAAGTAAAAAGTAGATGACGATCTGTTTCTATCGCTTTTAAATGCCCTGCATCAGGAAGTAGGAAAATAAATGATTACTAGAAAAGACGATTGCGTTTTCGGCAGCTAAATGATGAAAAAGACACAAAATACCCAAGCGTTTGTCACAGATTCAAAATATTTACGCATTTGCCATTTCATGCTCAAAGACATTAAATGTTAGAAGTGTTAGAAATCTATAATCTAACAAGACTGGGTAAATGTGCCCGAGCAACTTCTGAGCATAATGTTCCACACTCTCATATTCAACCTCAACTATGAAACATTGGGGGCTTCTGTTGAGACAAAAGTTAGTCAGATGATGTGTACCAATTATATGAAGACACGTGTCATCTTACATGGCAAAATGTATATTCACCGAGCTATTCAGCGTACCGATCTACTCAATGTACAGAGCATCTAGTCAAGAAGATCAAACGACAATTACATATTCAATGAACATCGGATTCAAGGAACATTCTTATTATGTACAGATGTATATGTCTATTAAATAACGGCAAATTTTCTATTCACATGAACAACCATTGGGCTATAAATACATTGTAACCCCCTCCATAAGAGGAGATGGAGAATTGATCATTTATGATCATCATCAAGATCAAGGCGAAACACCCAGCAATACAAAACAGTGGACGTAGGCCATTCTTTTAAGGCTGAACCACTTTAAAAATCTGTTGTGTTATTTTTTATTTTTTATTTCTCTGTGATTAATTAATTAGATCAAATCTAGTTTTTACATCAACAAAAATTATAAATATTGATTAATTATTATTATTTTGGTCCTTGAAACTAGATGATATTCTTATTTGTTAATGTTGATTGGGTGTTGTCAGTTAAGACTTGATATTAATTAGGTACTATTAATATTTATTGAGATTTGTTGTGTTGCACGCTTGAAATGTATTTGGCATTATAATATTGATTGGTAATTGTTATTTAGTTTTGAAATTAAGTGCATATTGCTTATGTTGATTGAGTGTTATTATTTTAGGTTTAAACTAATTGGGTGTACATAGATTGTTAATGTCGATTGGGTATTGTAATTTGTATCCAGAGTTTTAGACACAAATTTTCGTAATGTACACATCTTAAGTTTATGTATACCCTATTGAGTGAGGAGCGTATACGCCGAAATAACATGTAAGTGGAATAGTTCCAAAAAAAAGTATTGGCCAATGATTAAAATTAAAAATATTTTAAAGTAATTGAGTATATGCTACACATGCGCACGCATACCAAAAAATGGCAAATTATCCTTAAAAAACAAGATGGCGCACTCAACCCATATTTTTCAACACTTATCATAAATTTCTCCCTCTTAACTGAAATCCTGAATCCTCCATTGCACCCTTGTCAAAGGTTGCAGATCTTACATAGCACTTGCCTCTTTCAACAAGTTTGAATGATGGTTCGACAACATCTCCATCGTTGATGATATTAAAAGACTTCAATCATGATTGGAAAATCTCTGACTTCAGAATTGAGCATGGATTGGAATGCTTTTTATATTGACCATCTCACTAATTTTCTTGAATACATTCTCTAAGCTCTCTTTATTTGTAAACCTTTCGGTCTTTATGCTTACTGTTCAAATATTTGATAAAAATTTATGAGAACGGAGTTCTGATAGTAATTTAAGAGAAATAATTGTTTATGTTGAGATGAACATGGCTATTTTAGACATCATGACAGTTGCATTATCTCGGGTTACATGTATTTTCATTCAAAAGCATATGTGAGAAATTAATTTTGTGTCCATGCGAATATTAATAATCATAGTTCTTAAAAATTGGCATGTGTAGAAATTAATTTTATGTTTGATAGTTTTTTTTAACAATTTGGGGAAGTTCTAATTCTATAATTAATTTAGATTAAAGTCTAACATCAGGAGTATGAGACATGTTAAAGTCAAACAAATATATAAGAATTGCAAATTACTTATAATATTAGGTAGAAATCTACTAGCGATTCAAGTAGGACATTTTGGATATGGTATCAAATAATAATTTGTTATGGAAACTAAATTCTTTATAATTACCCTTCACCCAAAATATTAGCATAAAACAAATAATTTATAGTTCACCCCAGGTCCAATTTTTAGGGGAGGTGGGGAGGTGGCCGCCTCGGGCTTCTAATTTTCGACGCATTTTAGGGGTCCTAAAATTTATATGTGTGTATATAAATATTTATAAATAAATTTTTCTATTGTCCCTAAAAAATTATTGAAAACTGAATGGACAAAGATTTTGCGCAACTCTTGAAAATAAGTCGGTCTCCTTTCGGTTAAAAAAACCCTACAATATATCAAAACACCAAATGACACACACAAAAAGATTTGGGCTCGTCAAATACTTCAATCCCAAATAATACACTATATTAATTAACTAAAGCCCATGAAATCTCCCCTAAACATATCTGCATACTAACCAAAGCATTAACTTATTATTTACATAAAACAATATGTTAAGAACAAATCAAGATCTCCCCAAACTATATTTGCTCCAAAAAAAATCCATTCGGTTCATATAAAGCCTGCCAAAGGACTGAGAATCACTTAAAAATGTGAAATGACTTTGGTTCTGTAGAAAAAAGCATATATGGTAAATGGGTTTTCATTATATTTCTATATCGGTGGGTGGAGTTTTGAACGCACCTTTGGGGAAATTTTATATGGTAGTAAATGGGTTCTTATTTATTTATTTATCAAAAGTATCTAACACATTTGGAGAAATGCTCTCATGTATTTTTTTTATTAGAATAATCATATAGGTAATTTTTTTTCCAACACACATACTGTCATATTTTTTACAAAACATACAATGTATTATTTTTTCAACCCATATACAAGGTATCATATCCATGTTTTTTTCAAAACATATTAGGGAAATTGACTCCCTTGAAATTTTTAAATATATCCCTGGGATATATGTACTGTTATCAATATTAGGGGTAAAAAGGTGTCAAGTGTAAATATTGGAGGGAAAATGATAACAAATGAAATATATTAGGGATGGAAACTGTTAAATTTGAATTGAGAATTGTTTCTTCTACTAAAATTAGTTTTCCCCCAAACATTATTAATCTTTAGGTGTTTGACTTCTATTATAGTTGTAGATTTATGTATTTAGTTGAACTATTTATGATTTATATGTTCCATCGATCCATATAGGGATATCTAATGGTATGTGACTTGAATACTTTAGTGACTATTTGTTAAAAACAAAAATAATTTCAAAATTTTTGCCTTAGGGCTCCCGCTCCTAAACCTCGGAAAAATAATCCAAAATTTGCATCCCCCATGTAAAATCTTAGGTACCATCGTCAACATATAGATATCAATATATAGGTATTTAGTTGACCCTTAAATAAACAGAAGAAATAGAGACCAATAAAATATATAGCATTCTGATCGCAATGAAAAAAGAGAGAGATCAAGGACTCATATGATTGATACAAATATCAAGGTTTTAAAAGACTCTACGAGCTAGTCGGGCGGTGAGGCCTTCTAATGCCTTAGCGGGGGCTTAGGCATTTTTTTTAATATATACCATACAAAATACTTACTAAAAAAAAATGTAAAAAGGCTTTTCCAATAAATATTTCAGTAATTTAAATCACAAATAAAATTACTAAAATTGTTCTCAATATATTAATACTAAAAGTCAATTTTATAAATATAATATTACAAAAATTCAACACAGTTTTAGTAGCCCTATTAGTGTTGCAATAAAAATAGATACACCAAATTAGTAGCCATATATATATATATATAGTCCTAGATGAGACGATGGGGTATCACGTAGGTCTTAAGAGGCGTAGGCGAGAAGACATAGCACCTCCTAATACCTAGGCAGGGCTTACGCGACTCTAGTTTTTTTATAATACTGACAAATACTAATTATGAAAGAAGAAGAGTAAGAATAATCACAAAGGTACATCATTTGAGAGTAGATACTAACTATTTGTAAGGAATCTTTCCCCAATAAATGCTAGATTTACGAAATTGTTCAAAGATTACCATGAATGTATAAGAAAGATCAAGAGAATATGTATGTGGTTCAGTCATCAGGTCGGCCTACTGTAATACCCCGTATTTTAATGATTTTTAATTATGGGATTAATTGACTTAAAAATGGAAAATTTATTTATAGTTAATCTGAATTTAATTAAACAATTACTAGCATGATGAGAGTTAGTATTTATTGATGTGAATTGTGTTGAATATTATTTAGTGAGTAAAGTAATATGTAATTATGAATTAATTGACGCGAGTGAATAATACGACAGTTATGGAAATTAATTTGGGATGCGCGTGTCAGTCGTGTCGAGACATAATTTAATGAAATAAAAAGTAATTTATTTATAAGTCACCCATATGGTCATTTCGAGTGCACCAAAGTGTCCGTAAGGGTCAAAATACTCAGAAAAGTCTACCCGGTGGTTTAGTTTGGGTCCCGGGACCTAAACCGGCATCCCGGGAGGGTATTTTAGACATTTTTATTTTTGAGGTAATTAAACCCACGAAATTCTTAAGGCTATATCAACTACTAGGTTAGACCATTAGGGATTTATCAAACAAAAAACTAAGGAGTCCAGTAGAGGAAGAAGAGGAGGAGGTTTCCAAAGGATAAAACCACCAATCTTAGGGTTTTTGCACCACCAACGTGTAGATCGAAAGACGAGGAACATGATTTTTCCTTGTCTTCACCAAAGTATCAGACCTACTATCTTAAGGCAAGTATTGTTATTTCTTAAATTCAATTAGATAAATTATTTATCTTAGTAGAATATGATTAAGAATTAAATTGCATGCATGTAGAGGACAATTTCGGATTAAATCATATTCTGGGTAGAAATCATGATTAGGATTGAAGTACGGTCATTGAAAAACAAAATTTAATATATTCTGAGAATTATTATGTAGAGAATTCAGATTTTTTATCACGTTCTTGAAAAAAAACATAATTAGGGTTCTTGAGGGTTAAATTAGAATTAAATTGAAAAGTTAATGAATCTTGATGTTTAAATGATTCTTGTACGTTAGAAATTGTCTATATGCGTTAATTTAATGTTTAACATCTTCGTTTTGGAGTTTGGGAATGATTTAAGAAGTTTTTTGATATTTATGGTTGAGGAAACCCGTAACCTTAATTTTTAGAAAACCAGGCTAATACCGGTTCGATCGATCGATCGACTTAAGAATGTCGATCTATCGATTGATCGATCGATCAACCCATTTCTTCAATCGATTGACTCCTCTGAAAATTGTGACTTGTTTTCCTTTTAAGCTTCTATTCAACCCTAACCTTTAATAACCCTTAATGTTGATAAATTGAATATAATGGAACTTAGGGAAGGTCAGTGAGGTTGTAGTTCAAGCCCGAAAAGTATCATTATACATGGGATCGAATGGGAAATTTACGAGTGTTCTGCAACTGAGAGAGATGATTAGAGATTTGATGAATTGGGGTTTAATTAGGTTAAATAATGACTTGGGGTTAGTACCAGTACTAGGGGAACTCTATAGTACTGATATAACCTAAGGAATAAAGGGGTGATTTCGTAATCTTTTGGGATAGGGAAAGGTACTTAAATTTATGCGACGAGAGTTATTTCATGAATTAAATTTACGTATGATATTCGTGATATAAATCCAACGTATGAGACTTATAAGATGGGTTGTGCGTATACCAATATTGAAACTATAAATACTAAGGTTATGTGAATACCTATTGTATGGATTTTTATGTGTATGACATACCTACCATACTTGCTATCATCGGGAGGTCTTGAAGGGGACAATCTTGTCTTGAGGAGCCCTTCGGGGAGGGGGGGGGGATTATAGATTGGCACCTCAGAGTATGGGATCTAAGGAGGGATTATCTATGACTGGATAAGTTTGGGTTATGTGGGTGCGTAGGTATATACGTAACCCATTACATTGTGGTCCATATTCGCCTCTAGTTTGTGTGTGATTTGTTTTATTATGACTCCTTAGAGATTCGGAATCGATAGTTCTTATTATATATGTGAGGTACCGGGACTTGATAGCAAATTATGTGCACACTATTAGTTTTGCCTATGTGGTGTGCGGTATATATATATTTATATACACCCATGTTTATGCTACTATGCTGTCTACTAGAACAGAATGATGATGCCTATTATATATTAGAGTGTAAGAACTTAATAGATTAATGAGACACTTGGAATTAATTAACAAAATATGAGGAACTAATTAATGTATATGTCAATTATACGAGTGGGAAAAGGAGGTTAGTTGGCATAGATGAAGAACTGTTATAATCTAGTTAGGTGGGGAAGCGTCACTAGGAGGGGTAACAAATATGCATTAGGTGTACACAATAGTTGAGGGGTGAGAATCTTAAGTGAGAGCACGTGACTAACATGTATATAATTATCTGTTATTTATGCATTTAAATACTTGTTTTTTCAAAATATTTTCATCTCGGGATCTGACACGTTTTCATCCAAATAGATATTATTTTTGTAAAAACCTTTTAGGTGCGCAGCCACAGGGACGCCAAGCATAGGATTTCCATTCATTTGATGTGTTATAGCTGCTGTGGAAGTTATAGGACCTTGGTATTAGATGCCTCCACATTCATCCATGATTCATTCAGAGATATTTATTTCAGTCAAGGCATGTTTCCCGTTATTATTTAGCGATAGTAGTTTCAGACATTCATTTACATTTTAGTTGTTGGGATTTATTTCATTTCAGATTATTGTATTAGGGATTTAGACTGGAAGTGTTTCTCCAGACTCAGTTTATTTCATTATGTCTTTTTAATTCCTATGAGTTGTTATTGGATGGTGAATGCTTAGTTAATCATTTGAATGATTGCAAGTTTTTTATAAACAAAACAAAATAAATGAAATCTCACATCTAATTTTTAAATACTAGGTGGTAAGTAATTAATAAAAAGTTTTCGACAGTGATACTAAGACTGATTCCAAATGGATATTCTATTTTAAATTTAATAAAGGAATAATCACTTGATATTTAATTAGGTGGTATCAGAGCATCAGGTTCTAAAGTATTTAGGATCTGTGCGTCTTATTTTGCTTCCAACGTAGCAATCTTTGATGTAGAGCCCTATATTTAGGACTGTTGTATTCATTAATTGCGCATTTTACGTCTTCATCTATTTGAGATATTTACTATGGACTAATAAATCTTCTCTCTCATTTCAGATGCCTCCCAGACGTGCACAACGAGCTCCTAGGGGTGTCCATCCCGATCCCTATCCAGCTCTGGCCCAGGGTACAATGAATGCTACTGAGGTTGTCGATATCGTAGCAAAAGCAATACATCCTTCTTTAGTCGTGGTACAGCAGGCTCCACCCCAGGTACAAGCAGTGTACCTAGCACCATCTCACATGTTCCCTTCTTCTTGGGAGCGAGTCAGAGATGCCTTCCAGAAGGCACATCCTCTGGAGTTCGCAGGGAGTTCCGATGTTGTGGTAGCGATCTAATAGAAGAAAGCCATCCAACGACACTTGAGGATGCACGAGTGCATTGAGGTCCAAAGGCAGATACTAGCTACTTTTAATCTAATGGGAGAAGCACTACAGTGGTAGGAGTCTATTACCACTACTGAGGAGAGAGACAACATGATCATTATGGACTTCTGGATGCGATTCGACCGAAAATATTTCCTTTCCACCATTGAGACTGAGATGAGGCTAAAATTACTGAACCTCACCCAGGAAGGGAAGACCGTTGCAAAGTACGAGTAAGAGTTTATGATATTTCTTCATCTAGTTCTAGATGAGGTACCTAATATAGCATTATAGGTCTACTCTAACTGGATCACGTGAATTGTATTTCCTTCTTAGCTGGGTCGATATTAAATGGCAACTTGATTTTCCCCAGGGTCGTCCACGTATCCATTGAAGTCAGTCAATGGGACGACATTGGCATCTAGGTCCTTGATGCGGTAGTAGAGTTTGTAAAACACTCTTAGGTACATGATTTTAGAGGATCTTCCTTAATCTATCACCACTCTTCTTAAATCAAAGATCATAACTCATAGGGTGAGCACTAAAGCATACTTATGGGGAAGATTCACACTAACCAGATTGTCATCGATAAACGCGATGGTACGATAAATATTCACATTTCTCCTCTCCCTTTTGGTGAATAGGAGCCTGGTTTGGTCTAGCTGGAATGTGTGTTACATGTTGGTCACTATCCTCACCTTCTCTATGATCTTCTTGCCTTTATGCTGATCCAGGTCGGTGTAACTAGGATGGCGACGACCAATCTTGCTGGCAAAAGATCCTCCTTTATTTTATAGACTACGTTGATCTTTGTAATCACTTTTAAGTTTGTTATGCTGATGTATTCCTTATGATTCCCTGGTTGGACGAGTTCCTCTAGGATCTTCTTGACCATTTTCCTATCCTCTGAGATGGTTGTGTTCTTGATGATACTTACACCTGAGGCTGGCATTCTTATCTCCTGATTTACTAACCATATTGGGAGAACTTTTAAAAAAAGGCTTGTCTTTGAGCTGATGGATAAGACTATAGATAGTCTCCTTAAAGACTATATCTAGTGCTTTGAAGCTACTCTCACTGGCATGAGATCTGGGGTGACCTATTGAGGTTTTGTTGTTGGACCTCTTCCTTATTAAAGAAGGTTGATTTCCTCCTTTGAGGGATTTCTTAGACTCGTTCTTCTTCTGATCGACTGTGAAAACTACACTGATGAGCTCATCCTCCACCTTGGCATATTTTTAAATTCAGGACATTAAGTCATCCATTGAAGATGCTAGCTTTTTGGATAGTAACTAGTAAACGTCGTCTGATCGCTCTAGTCGAAACTTGAAGGAAGAGATCCCCAGCTAATCATTGTAATCATCAATTCCATTGTACAACTTTTAATACCTCTAAGCACACTTCCTATTAGATATTACTTTCTTATTTTTTAGAGATATCAACAAATCGATCGCCTTGATTACCCTACTGCTTGTGATAAATCGAGTTATGAACTTCTCGGCTAACTCCCTGAGGGAGAGAATTGATCTGGGGAGTAGATTCCCGAACCACTTATGGATGATCTCTCCTAAAGTTGATAGGAAGACTTGCTATATTAAATCATCATGATATAATGGGCAGGATCTGTCTTCCCATCATGCCTCATAACTTTTAGCATGGATAACTTCTTTAGGAGATCAAAATATTGTATCTATTCGATAAAGGGTGAAGATGAATCTTGGCCCAGAGCTTTTTTAGCTAGGTCTTTGGGGGTCCGATCAAGTTTTGGATTAATTTTTCCTTCCAACTCCCTTTGGATGAGTCATCTTAGTTCATCTCTCTTCACCTAGTTTGGCTACACCTCTGAATGAGCCTCTTACTACTTTGGGATGACTCCATGGGACGAGATGGTGGTGCATGCGGTTGATAGAATTCTTCCCAGGAAAGTGATCATGTTGTCGTGGGTGATGCATCGCACAACGGATTCTTGGACAAAATGCCCTATCGAGTTAATTATTTAGGGAGCGGGATCCCCTCTGTGATGGGATCAAGTGTGAGAATATTATGTATGATCCTTCTATTGTTGGTTCATCTTCATCCTTGTACAAAATATCTACTGATCACATTTATTCAACCTTCCTTTATAGATACTAGCTAAACTAGAGACGACCCTTCCTTCAGGTCGATTAATCGGTGTTGTGTGATATCGGTAACTAGGTCCAGATCTCCTAAGTGAGCATCCTATGGACGTTGAATGTTACTTAAGAGATTGAAATCGTACATGAGTATATTCCCTCCTTATGACACATATTTCAGACTGAACGCGACTCCTTATGTGAGTGAGGTGAAAATGGCCTGCACTCATTATGAACTTCTATTTTTTATATTTATAGTGGTGAGAGCTTCAAAATTTCCCATAGATAACACCAAATTGTATGGTATCTTTCCACAATGAATGCTAGATTTGCAAAATTTCCCCAAGAATACTATGAATTCAGAAGAAAGATCAAAAGACTATGTACGTGGTTTGACCGTCAAGTCGGCCTACGTCCACGGGGAAAGGAGGAAGAGTTTTTAAAGGGGACGGTAATAACTAGACGGTAATAATTCTGAGATGGAAGAATAAGTTTCTGTCTCTGGGTGGTAAAATTATTCTTCTGCAGTCAGTTTTGAGATCTATGCCTATTTATATTCTTTTTGCTTTATCTCCCCCTAAAAAGATCTTGAGATTAATTGATAAACTTTGTTCTTCTTTTTTGTGGGGAATAAATAAAGAGAATGGGAAAAAGCATCACTGGGTGAAATGGGAGGACTTATGTTTTCCAAAAGATGAAGGAGGCTTAGGCATAAGATCTCTACATTCTATAGTTCTTGCGAGCAATCTCAAAATAGCTTGGGAATATAAAAAGGGTTCTTCTATATGGTCTGTCTTTATGAGGAACAAATACCCAAATATGCCAATTTCTCAAGGCTCTCGAACTGCTATAAGAATAAGTAGAGTGTGGGGAACTTTGGAAGAGAACTCAATTAAAGTGAGGGATGAATGGATTTGGACTCCTTCCATATCCGGTGAATTTTGTTTTTCTTCAGCTGTTGAGGTAGTTCGGGGATCAAAGCTGAGATCAGTATCAGATAGCTTCATTTGGGATAGTAAAGTTCCTTCTAATCTGTCTGCTTTTGCCTGGAGAGTGGTGCATAATGCAGTGGCATTAGATCTAAATATCAAATCAGTTGGTATTAAGATTGCCTCTAGATGTCACTGCTGTTCTAAATCTGAAGAATCCATTCCTCATCTTTTCTTCTATGGTCCTATTGCCTCTCAAATTTGGCTCTTCTTTGAATCAATGTTAGGGATTCACTCTCTTGGGAACTATAATTCAAAGATCATGACTTGGTGGTTGAATTCAAGCTCTGAGCTACTCCTAAAATGGTTGTGCAAAATGCTATATTGCTGTATCTTATGGGAGATTTGGCTATCTAGAAATAAAGCCAGATTTGATAATGCTACAATGCTTACTGCTGATATAATCCAGAAGATTATCCAAAGAGCTCATGATATTGTTTCTTCCTTTCAGATCAGTCCCCCCTCATCTCATAGAAGTATTGAGGCTTGTAAAAGTCTTCAAATAGAATTTAAAAAGAGGGTGCATCCTACTTTTATAGCAGTTTCTTGGGCTAGACCTGAGCCTATGAACTATAAACTAAATACAGATGGTGCATGTGATCCTCTAGGTCGAATGGGCATGGGAGCAATTTTGAGAGAATCTAATGGCGTGTTTATCTGGGCATATGCAGATTATGGAGATAATGGTTCTAATAATTTGTTAGAGGCTAGGGCAATCAAAGAGAGTTTGGAGCACTGTATTTCTCAGAGATGGACAAATCTAATAGTGGAATCTGATTCTAAACTTCTAGTAAGTTGCATAAATGATCAGCTCAAAATTCCATGGCGGATCAAAGATCTAGTTCTTCAAATTCAAGATTTAATAAAGAGCTTTGATATCAAAGTTATTCATTGTTTCAGAGAGTCCAACTCCACAGCTGATCTTCTATCCAAATATGGCCTGCAATCTCAAGTTAAATCAAATTTCTCTACAGTTCTAGACCTTCCTAGAAATATTAAAGGTACAATTAGACTTGATAGGATCTGTTATCCTTATCTGAGGAAAATATCTAAAGATGTATAGGAATTTTGGTTCTCTTCTGCTTTGTAAAGGCCATGAGAAAGGCTATTTCTCTCTTTATTAATAAAGTTCTAGTTTCTTAAAAAAAAAAAAAAAAAAATAGAGTGTTATGGTTGTAGCAGAGAGTCAAAGTTATTATCTTTTATTTACAATTAACCTCTTGTATGAGCCAGATCACTCTTATTTATAAACTTGAGTGTCCTACGTTTCTAGGTTTCTTTATACTTATCTCGACTAGGCTTAAGAATCCTATTCATAAAAGGTTATTTTTAGATCTCCTTACCTACGATGATCTTCAAGATTTGATCTTAACTTTTAGAATCCATGTTTATCTAGGCCGATTGCCTTTGTACACTTCTCACGTGATGTGCCACGTGCTCATTCACATGGCACTGTTAACATTATTTCCTTCAATTATTTATGGCCAAATTAATAAAAATCACAAAGACTATGTTAGAGAATCTAAGATATCAACAAAGATACTTAATTAATTAAAGAAAAAAGGATGTGCAAATCCAACGGATAACTAATCTAACTACAAACAAAGATACGAACACCAGTAAACTTGGCCTCGTAGGGTATGACTATGATGTTTGTCGAGAAATTGGGTTGAGATAGATGACCGAACGACTAAGATGGTGGTCAAAGTTTCCCATCAAAAGAGGTGGCACTGATACATGATCAGACATATAATACCATTTTAGTGTGCCTCTATTATATTTTGAGCCAGTACAAAGAGAGAAGTTTTTTACCCAAGACGGGCATATGGGTAATTTATAAATGACAACACACAACATGATATTTTTGTATAATTAATTATTAGATTTAAATCATATGTAGGGATTTTTTGTGGGGGTAAATATGGAAAGAATAAAACAAAATTATAAATTGTAACAATGGACAATAATGTAATAATACCATTCTGGTGTTAATGTGAGCCTTCACTTCATCCTATATCCATCTAAATTATTTACCAGAAGTCTTTTTAGCAAAAACAAAATCACCGTAAGTCCATATTATAATATATATATATATATATATATATATATATATATATATATATATATATATATATATATATATATATATATATATATACACTTAAATTTGTCATCACAATACAACGCCGACACATGTACAACTCATAAACGTTCCAGTTGCCTCTCACCCTTATTGGATACTTTTTCACATTTAATTTTTACACAGCAACACATGCACATTGGGACTCTATTATCTTGGAAAGCCAAAAGGCAAGATAAAAATGGGTAACCAATAAGAGTGTTGAAGTGGGGAAAGGTCTTCCGAGTGGTATAAAATTAAGGTTGGATAAATAAATATTGATACTTTGGATACAGTGAGTAGTGGTATAAAATTAGGAAGTTAATGGATCTTTCACTTCTATCCGATGTTTTTTTTAATAATTTATTTTTTCAGATGATATTTCCTTTAGTATCTTCATAAATATTGATTAGGCATCTCTCTCTCTTCTCTCCTATTAAATGAAATCAGGGACCTATGAATTGTAGGTATGTGGATTCTATGTCTTTGAAGTAATTAACACTATGTATAAAAGGGAATGGAGTTTTGATAAGGGAGAAAATGACATGAAACCGAAGAGGAAATGACCCGCACTTTGTGTTTCTTCATTATGTTTTTAGCATGTGAGATATGCTCTAAAATTCTAAAAAAAAAAATTGGATTGAAATTTCTTATTTATTCTTGTTAACATGAATTGGATATTAGAGTTAATGAGTGAGTATAAATTTTATGAATATTAAGGGCCCATCTGGTTGCATAAATTATTTAATTTTATAAATTGGTCAATTTAAAATAATAGATTGTCAATATATTTATTTAGAATGGAATAAATCCAATTTATGTAGGCTTCACAACATATATGGGTCAGGGGTGTGGTGGGGTAGGGTGTGTAGGAGACGGTTGAGGTACCTCTAACATATAGCCATTTTTAATCAATTTAGATGCCACTTATATTTGCTCTTCATTTTTGTTGACATGGCTTACATTTATTTCATATTATTTGATTAACTGTTCAAGTTAAGCAAACCTAATATATAACTTGAAATGTTTTTTGAGATAGATACAACATATTGCAGTCGCCTGCACATCGTGCGGGTCTACTAGTTGTCATCGTACATGTGGATATCAAATTTTTCAACAACATCCAATAGTTTAATGTAGTGCATTCATGATATAATAAGTAATTAATAAACTGTTCACCAATATGGAGAGTTTGAATTCATATATTTTTTCCTCAATATCCATACTCATTGGCATGCATATATATTCCATATAACTATGCCATCGCCTTTATTTCCCATATGGAACCATTTGGCCATTTGTTGGAACAGTTTAATTCTTTTGAATAAAAATCACGCCAAAGCATTTTATAGAGATTTTGAAAAATCAAAATCATATTATATTTAAATCTACTACTCAAAATAAGTTGTTACCTTATACAAATATCGCAAATGTGAACATCATGCTTTGGAATCCAAATATTTACTACACAATAAAAATAAATAATATTACCTCAATTGTTTATGAAATTTATAGAGACAATTCTTAGGTTGAGTCGCAAACGAGGTCATTATCTTTAATATGTTTCGCGGCGCTACCATCTTTGTACAGGTAGTGTACTATCACGTCATCCCTAGAATAAAAAAAGCTAAGAATCACATATGTCTCATAAAACCATGCACTGTAGTTATATGGCGCACTAACACCCATTCTGAATAAATTGCTCAATAGTCAAAAATATTTTGGGGAACAAAATTGGTTTTGTAATGATAAAAAAATTTCTAACAGAGGAAAATATTTTTAGTATTAAAGTGAAAGAAGGAGAGATTTTTATGTGTTTTATTTTAAACCAAGACATGCAATTTTTCTCTCTTCTATGTTGAACAAACCGATTGAACCCTTTTTGCACTAAACAACTCAAGAACACTAATATTTTAAATATGCTTCTTGCTCTCAGCATCATGCATGAAATATATGTCTTTATAACTATAAGACAATTTTCTAGTGCTGTCTAATAGTGTCCTACTTAAACAATCAAGGTCATGATTTTTAGGACCTCTTTTGCACATTCAGTGGATGAAATTATAACAGTTGGTACACCACCAATATTTAGAAACATTATAGTGCTATATCTCTTTGAATGTTTCCATAATGATTGGTGAGGAATGCGCCGAAAGTAGAGTGAAAAAGTGGGGATGGTAGGTTGAAATGCTTGTCTCCCACTTGTATTTAAAATACAAAATCACAACAATCCTCCACTTGGATTTTAAAACACACTCATCAATAATAATCCCCCACTAGAATATTTAAAATTTATTGAGGAATAATAATTTATAGAATTGTGCATAAGAAAAGCTGTCTTTTGACTTGAACCTTTATATAGAAAAGATGGTTCATATTATAGAAGAGTAACTCGTAGTTTTGAACTATACCTCTGATAACATAACAAACATAACCCTACATGGGTGTAGTTCTCAAGCCAGCACTTTACGGCCAGATTCTTCCAACCCAGTATGTGAACACTCTAAGGAATTTGTCCAAAATTACCATAGGAAGCGACCACACTTCCACATTTATATAGGCGAGTCTATCTATGATACTCCTGTAACTACGTGCCCCAATAAAAATAGAGCTATAGATCTTCGTTAAGAGTTATAATTCACTCAACCTTAACTCACTTAAGGATATCATGCTCCATAGGTATGGACTTAGAGTAAAACTCCATAGACAATAATTAGCACGATTCAACCCATATCACTTTTAACTTGTTATTACCATTTGAAACTATTTCTTAACATCCCTAATCTATAAGTTGGATTACCACCACAAGTGATTGAACTATCAACAAGATTTAGTCCAATCCTTTTCTAGGTATTAAACACCTTCTATTGCATTAGTCCTTTTATCAAAAGATAAGTCAAGTTCTCCTCTCATCAGTCTGAACACAATCCACACTCACAACTCATTAGTTTTAAATTCTCGAACTATGTTGTGCTTATGACATGTTTGTCGTTGTTTTCATTATAATAATATTTCTAAAATTTACAATAGCCATGGTTCTATTGTTGTGAATAAAATGATTGCCATCAATCTTTCCCATAAATGATATCTTATACTAGGTCTTTTGACCTTTTGTTTCCTCACTAGCCATAGCTAATGGTATCACCATAAACTCCACCACTCATTATGTCAATAATTAATAATTCTTGGAGTTCCAAAAGACTCCATCATAATATGTGTTAGACACATATCCATTAATTGATTCAGAATCAATTCTAGGTTCATGTCTTTTTATCAAAACACATAACCTTTCTCGACATCATAATAATTCACTTTTCAATTATAAACGTTTATAGTACTTCCACAAAATAAAAAATTCCAATCTAACAATATTTATTAGATCAGTGGCGAAAGCTTAAGATGTTCACATATTCACATTTCTTAACATTTTATATAGTTTTCTTACACTTGGGTCATGTGGAGTAAAAGATAGTTCACAATTAACATATATCTATTAAATAGATATTCTTTTATTTCAAACTACTTAGTATATTAATGGTTCATATTTGGTCTTATAATATTAACAAGTAATATATTTTGCATGAAAACAAATCTCCTCATCATTTTTGCATGAAAATTGCTCAACCAAGGCATTTAAAGGCATAAAATTTTAAGAAAGTTTATAAATATAAATTAAGTAATTTGTATGATAACTAAGCATGTAGGTTTGAATTTAAGCACATGTGAGAAAATAATATCTAACAAGCACAGAAGATCAAGTTTGCATAAGGCTAAAATCAAAAGGTATAAACAAAAAAAAAATATCCTAAAAGATAAAATTATAGAAAAAGATCAAGATACCTATCGAAAAGAGTAAACCAAACACTCTAAGAGGTCTAAACCAAAGAGTCATACTTCTTAAATGAAGACAAAAAAAACTTTCCTTACCTCGTTCTCTTAGGGTTTCAAGTTCTTCTTTAACAATTATATATTCTTAATCCAGTTAGGTTCAATTAAAGGATTGGAATTAGAAATCACCTTAGGAGGTTTGGATGATTCAACCATTTCTCTTTCTTTTTCCCGTTCCATTTGGAAACCTTTTGAGGGGCTTCCTCCTTCTTCTTTCCCTGTATATCAATATTTATACCCTTTTAAAAATCACCTAAAGGCAACGTGGGTTGAATTAAAATACAAAAATCCTTATGGTGTCCAATCTAATGGTAATGTGTAAATCTATAAGGTTATGAAACAATTGGGTGACTGGGGCACTTGAGTTGTTGCCTCCTAATTCTAAAGAAAAAATCCTTCCATTGTCTTTCCTTTATTGAAAAAGGATCTATGGAAGTCACTTTCCTTTTGCTTTCTTTGGATACAACGTTAGTTCAAGATTCACTGATGATAGATAGAAAAATGTATTGGTATGCTATGGTAGCTTGGCTAGACAAGAGATTTCACTACCAAAACCTAGGCCACTTTTATCTGATACGGATAGTTTGGAACCAATAAATATCTTGTCCAGTTTTTGAGACTTATCCACCAAATTTAGATAAAAAGTGGATGTGAATTGCATTTTGACTTTATCTAAAGAGATTTGGTTATCTAGGGATATTCTTGAATTTTCACTCTCATGTACGGACATCCTAAGGAACTCAATCATGATACAAAGAAATTTATTAGTACTTTCTTCAATATGTGGTTCACTACACATAACATGTGGATCATAAAATAGATTTTATAACGCTCACTCACGATAGTCATTTGATACTCGACATTGGCTAGCATAGTTGAGAGTTTTATGTTATGCCTTTCCACGTTTATGGATTTCTCATACAGCCTAAACATAATCCACTTTAAGATCATTTTCTCCTTCTTCCTAAATAGTTATCAAATAGGAATTAGAAATAATAATTCCTTCACTGACAAAATGAGCAACTTCAAAATCTTCTAACTCATCCAACTCATCAAATTTCTCTATTGCCACAAAAGAAAGATAATTGCATTCTTTTGAGTAGGAGTTAGATTCATTATCATTAAAAGTTTCTTGATAAGCATTTTTACCTCCACTATGACTTAAAAAAGAATCTAAAACTAGGTTATTACGGCTACAATTTGAAGACCCACTCTGATACCAGTTGAGAGTGTGTGTATCGATGGTAAAAACCCATATAAAAATTAATTCTCTTAATCACTATGCCAAAATTCTAGAAATGGTCACGATTTTGTACCGTGACCTAGATCCCAAGTCACACGGTGCATGTTGAGTGACATTCTCCTCTTAGGTGCACCCACTTGTCCTTCCAGAAGTTGCACTGAATGCAAGAGCATTCCATTACGTGCGAGAAACCCCATGCTCATATTTATGTAGACTTGAAATGTCCTTAACACCCTTTTTAGTGAATTCGATTGTAAGACCCCGTACTTCTATAATTATTTAATTTTTTTGGGCTTATAATTGTTAATTTAATTAGGGGAAATCAAATTGTATTTTAGTAAATATTAATTAGTGAGGTAAAGGATTAATATTTATTATCATTGTTATTATTATTTACTTGTGTGTGATAAGTAAATAATTATGTGATTTATCATAGGTCACATGTGAGTGAATGAGATGATTTAATATTATATGTCGATAGCATGTTACATCGGTGGATCGCTGTAATTTATAGGCGACCATTACGGTACGCGCGGTCAGGCCCGGTTAATGAGAATTTAGCATATTTGGATTTAGGTGACTCAAATGATCTTTTCGAGTGCACCGGTGATCCAGGAAGGGTCAAAATAGTGTAGAATAAGTACCTGGGTATTATATTTGGGTTCTAGTGATTTTTAAGACATAATAGGTCCCGTATGAGGGTAAGAGGGTCATTTTACAATTAGGGTTAAGTGGAAAGATGGGATCAGGGTAATTAAGTGAGTATGTAAAAGGGAGGGAAGGTGGATGGAAACCTACCTTTGATATTTTGTGCAAGAGAGTTTGAAAGAGAGTTCAAGAGAAGATAAAAAGAGAAAAAAATAAGAGAAATCTTGGAAAGGAGAAGAGAGAGGATTCAACCCATTGTTAAACACATAGAGAATGCCGAATTTTAATCCACCAAGGCATGTAGTTACTTTCTTTAAGTCGCAAATTATGCGTAGTTAATTACTTTAATGACTAAAGATAGAAATCTAAAATTTAAAGTATTAAAGATTGAAACTTTAGTTGATTAATATAGTGATTTAGGTGCTAAGGACTTACTTTATTATTAGTTGGGATTAATCACATCAAGATTTTAAAATTAATTCTGAGATTTAAATGATGATCATGTAGAACTTTCTTAGAGAGGTTGAATTTTTGAAAATCAAATTGGGTAAAATTCTTAGTTGAATTGATTTGATGATTAATTCATAATACTAGGTGTTTGGTATAGGATTCATGGTTATTTACGTGTTAAACTGTTGTTGGAATACTATTATATTGATGTGTGAGGTCGATTTCATATTTTGGGAGGCTTGGGACCTCTATTAGAGCGTTTTGGCGGAGAAATCCTGAGGAATAAGATGTTTTGTAACCCAGCAAACCAAATTGATTTAGTTGGGGAGAAAAACGATTATCTCAACCGAACCGATTCGGTCTGCCAGTGAACCGATTCGCTTTGCTAGTCTGTCCGATTTTTATTTGTGTGTTGTTTTGACCCGTTAGAGCCTGGGGAATGACCATAAGAGCTTCCAGGGTAATGTGGAATTAATTGGGGAATTCGTTCTAGGGTTTGGTACATATGATAGGCTAACAATTATATGGAAGATGAATAATCCATAAGTAAAGTCTCATAATAAAATACGACGAAAAGGAAGATGAATATAAACTACTAAGAAACTAATATATAACTCCAACTGCACCTCCAAAAGATCTCCAATAACTCCTATGCAGCTACTCCACTGCGAAAACTAAAATGTTAGTCAACGCAATGGATCAGAGCCCACCACATGAGTACCAGCTACTCCCCCCAATCAGGGTCCATGAACCCAAACAATAGCATTATAAATAATAAATATAACACTAGAATATTTTAAATTAAACGAGATGTTTTAATATGCGAGAAAAGTAAATCACCATCTGCCCACAACTAAGTCTACCCAAAGTCCAAGTCCACTATTTAATTTTTCAAATAGCTACCCATTTGAATTAATTTAATTAATAAAATTGATTGTTTTTATCAATTTCATTATTTTTATCCATTTCATCATTTCTCAGTCGCGGGACTTCCGCTTAAATATTTAAACCATATTAGCCGCGAGACCCCAGCAAAATATTTTACACCACACCCATTCGCCTCACTATGGACAACCATCTCGGTTTACTATCATCTCTGCACACACTCGTGAGGTTCCACACACGACACGTAACTATAGCCCGTCGGCCCTTTTAACTATCGACCCACACATACTCGTGATGTCAACTCACACCCATGTTATTATAGCTAGTCAACACATTCAACTATCAGTCCTGCACATACTCTCGATGCAAATTTATTTTAATACCTATTTACTATCTTAGGCTTTATTTCACAATTTCTATAGTTTCTCATTATTACCTCAAATTAGCACCACCCTTTATATCGACATAAAATTCTCAAAACACCCTGTCCCATACATAAAGGTCTCCAACACACAAGTATTTTCTAGATTATTATTTAGGAAGAAAACTAACAACCACCAGTTAGACTCACCCCTAGGCTCACTAAACTAAGGAGTATCGTAAAAATCTGCCCCACCCCGGAATATCTATCCATTAACCATCCCCACTATCTAGTCCCATACCTAGAAAGTGACGATAACCCAAAGGTCTACTAACTAGTTCCATACCTAGAAAGAAACCCAAACAAAGGTGAGAGCCATATGTATCGCATAACCCCGTCGTCCCCGCATGATCGAATATATTAAAAATTCATAAGTGGCATAAGGTTATATTCCAATGTATCACACTAATTCTAGCAATTTAATCAAACATCAATTATTTATTTGATTAATGTTTGTTTAATCATAATATTAATTAAAGAATACTTTCTCATCAAGTTATTAAATTTCTAATCACATGCATGTTATCAAGTTCATTCAATATGAATCTATCTACTACGTAACATCCACAAGGTTAACATGATTTAACATGATAAATTTAATTAGTGATATCTCTACATAAAAACCAACATGTTAACATCATAAAATCTACGGAACCCAAATCTCTATCCTAACATGCAAGGTTTTGAGTCTTCACATATATTAATAGGTTTCATAAAAACAGTTCCAATTTGTCTTTCACTTTCCTTAATTATTATCTCTAATTTGTTTTAGGAAAACAATTGTATTTAATGTCTATGCGATATTAAAAAAACATAATAATAAAGGAAAGTAATATAGATATTCATGCCTGGAAATTTTTTAAAGAAATCCGATTATGTAATCGTGTTCCTCGCAAAAAGATGACAAAGATTCGTTCTTGGATCAACTAGAGAAAACCAAATTTATCTTTAAAAATCTTGAGTTAAAGGTTGTATATAATAGGGCTAGGGTTCGGAGGTGGAAGAAGATGAAGGTGATGAGAAGCTACTGCTCTTAGGGTTTAGAAAAATGAGATTCAAAGTCCTAACCCCGAATTATTAATACATAAAGAGTTGGAGGAATTTGAGTTAAAAATAAACTCTTAAGAATTTTAGTGAACTGTTTCCCCTAACTGAAACCGAATCGGATTAGCCTATTAGGCCGAATCGATTCTCCCCTGGATTGCTATCAAGGATGCCCTAAAAATAATAATATGTTAATAAAATCCCCTTTTCTCCCCCGATTTGAATTCCGATTGAAATCCTATTTTCCAAAATAAAAACCAACATATTTAATTACTAAAAATAATAAATTCCAAAAAATTTATCTTTTCAAATTCCAAATTAATTTCAATAATTCCCAATTTAAATTTACGGGGTGTTACATTTTTCCCCACATCACCAAATTGATACTTACAATTTCTAACATTTGTACTGATGATCTCCAAAATAAATCTCGTCTCCAAAAATAAACTCTAAAGATACTCATATCAAGATTACTACTTCTAATCTCAATTCCTATAACGACCTTAGCAGGAACGCCATATCTCCAAGAAACATAGCTAACACGTATGCTAGACCCCAGCCTAAAGAGTACGAATCAACATAGGGGGTAAAAGATCATTAAAGAAGGAGCTAAACGGACTCACTACCTATGATACCTAAGGCCATGCTTGGATACCATATATAACACCCCGCGCATTCCTGGAGTCGGCAACCACCAAGACTACGCCGGGTGCCACTACATAAAATATCATTGTTAGCATGTGACATATATGAGACATATAAAAGTTTCATTCCAAAAGGTAATAATTAAATTGATCCCTATAAATAATAACCACTCATGCAATATAAAATCCATCACTATGCTAAACCCCATTTAAATCCCATCCCCAAAAATATAAAATTGAATAAAAGATCCAGCTATGAATATCAAAATAAAAACTGTAAACTACTGTGGAACTGAGTGGCCCACCAAATCCATAAGTAAAGTCTCACAATAAAATACGACGGAAAGAAAGATGAATCTAAACTACTAAGCAAATAATAAATAAACTTCGGATACACCTCTAAAAGATCTCCAATAAGTCCTATGCAGCTACTCCACCGCTAAACCTGAAATGTTAGTCATCACAATTGGTAAGAACCCACCGCATGAATACCAGCTACTCCCGTCAATTACGGTCCAAGAATCTAGACAATAGCATTATACATGATAAATATAACAATATAATATTTTAAATTAAATGAGATGTATTAATATACGAGCAAAGTAAATCACTATCTACCCATAACTAAGTCTACCCAAAGTCCAAGTTCACTATTTAATTTTTCCAGCAGCTACCCATTTAAATTAATTTAATTAATCAAATTTATTATTTTTATCAATTTCATTATCTTTCATCCATTTCACCGCTTCTCAGTTGTGGGGCTCCCGCTTAAATATTTACACCATATTAGTCGTGTAAGTCCAACTAAATGTTTTACACCACATCCATTCCCCTCACTATGGCCAGTCATCCCAGTTTACTATCAGCTCTGCACACACATGTTACGTTCCATACACGGCACGACACTATAACCTGTTAGTCCCTTTTACAGTCATCCTGCACATATTAGTGATGCCAACTCACACCCATTATGTTATATCCAGTTGACTCGCTTAACTGTCAGCCTTGCACATACTCTCGATGCAAATTTATTTTAATACCCGTTTACTATCTTAGGCATTAATTCACAATTTCTCAAGTTTCTCATTATTATCTCAAATTAGCCCCACCCTTTTATATCGACATAAAATCCTCAAAACCCTTAGTCCCATACCCAAATGTCTCTAACATACAACTATTTTATAGCTTGTAATTTAGGAAGAAAACTAACTAACAACAACCACTTAGCCTCACCCCTAGGCTTACTAAACTAAGGAATAACGTAAAAATCAGACCCACCCCGGAATATCTATCCATTAAATGTTGCCACTATCTTGTCCCATACCTAGAAAGTGATGACAACCCAAAGGTCTACTAACTAGTCCCATACCTACAAATCAACCCGAATAAAGGGGAGACCCGTATCTATCCCATAACCTCTTCGTCCCCGCGGTGTCGAATATATTAAAAATTGATAAGTGGAACAAGTCTATATTCCAATTTATCACACTAAATCTACCAATTTAATCCAACATCAATTATTTATTTTATTTATATTCGTTTAATCATAATATTAATTAAACAATACTTTCTCATCAAGTCATTCAATTTCTAATCACATGCATGTTATCAAGTTAATACGATAAGAATTTATCTACTACGCAACATCCACAAGGTTAACATAATCAAATTTAATTAATGATATCTCTACATAAAAATCTACGTGCGAACGTCATAAAGTCTATGGAACCCAAATCTCTATCCTAACATGCAAGTTTTTGCGTCTTCATATATATTAACAGGTTTCATAAAAGTAGTCCCAATTTGTCTTTCATTTTCCTTAATTATTATCTTTAATTTGTTTCAGGAAAACAATTGTATTTAATGTGTAGGCCATATTTAAATGCATAATACTAAAGGAAAGGAATAGAGATATTCATGCCTGAAATTGTTTGAATAAATCTGATTATGTAGATGTCTTCCTCACAAAAAGATGACAAAGATTTGTTTTTGGATCAACTTGAGCAAATCCGGTTTATCCTGACAAAACTTAAGTTAAAGGTTATTTATAATGGGACTAGGGTTTGGAGGTGGAATAAGATGAAAGAGATGAGAAGATACTGTTCTTAGGGTTTTGAAAAATGAGATTTAAAAGCCCTAACCCCGAATTATTAATATTTAAAGCATTGGAGGAATTTGAGTAAAAAACAAACTCTTAAGAAATTAGCAATTTGCCACTCCTAATTGAAATCGAATCGATTCAGCTATAAGGACGAATAAATTTCCCCTGGATTTCATCCAAGGATGCCCTAAAAATAATTATATGTTATTAAAATCCTATTTTCCAAAAATAAAAAGAAGCATATTTAATTACTAAAAATAATAAATTCCCAAAATTTTAGTTTTCCAAATTCATTTAAATAATTACCAATTTAAATTTACGAGGTGTTACCAGTACCAGTTCAGGCTCACCTAGTGTTATCAGTTTGGGAATGAGTCAGAGAGGCCTTCCAGAAGGGCCATCCGTCGGAGTTTTAGGGGAGTGTGGATGTTATAGCATCTTGCTAATGAAAAAAGGATATCTAATGGCACGGTTTAGTGCATAAAAACTCAAAATCAAGTTCTAGCTACACCTAAGCTCGTCAGGGCAGCTCTTAGCATTGGAGTCAGTTATCATGGTGGAGGAAAGGAATATGATGACGATACATGAGTTTTAGGTTATCTTCGATCCCAAGTTCTTTACATCAGCAATTCAACAGTAGAAGAAAAGGAGGTTCCTAAACCTTTTATAAAAGGGTCGGACTGCAGACGAATACAAGGAGGAGTGCACACGCTTGGTGATGTTTGAGCTAGACGAGGTGAACACTGAGGAGAAGAGGGTCCTCAAGTTTATAGATGGGATTACTTGGAGAATTTTTCAACAATCATTGGTGAACCCAACATTGCAAACATACACTAAGGTCTTAAATCCGGCATTTCTCCACTGTCAGGATCATCGCTTCCATTTGAGGGGAGCTCCACTGTCAAGATGGAAGAGTCTAGCCAGTAGGGAAAGACTGGGTGAGAAGTGCCAATGGGGCATCGTAATAGCAGCAGAGGGACCTTGATCAAGATTCCCAATAGGAGGACTCTGCTAAGAGATTTTGGCTATGTAAAGAAAATTTCAGGTGGGGCCATCAGGGCCAACAGCATACTTGCAGGGTCAGTAGGGATAGGGGAATTAGACTAGAGGACATCAGGGCCATTATTATCAGGTCCAATAGTGCTAGGGATAGGTGAATCCTTGTCAGGATTAGAAGAGCCAAAGGTAGGAAGATTTTACTGGGAGATGTTTCATTTATGGGGAATAGGGACACATGCAATAAATTTGCCCGAATAAGGATAGGGGTCAGCAAAAGGATGACCAACAATAGTAGGATACCTAGCCCCACCAGCAGTTCCAATACTGCAACCTTCACAGGGGCTGTTGCAATTTGGGTGTGTGTATATCATTCGTTCATCAATTTTACAGCCAACACCATTAGCGATTAAGGGTATATTTCCTATCCAGGAGAATATAGGGCGAGTAATGTTTGACACGAGTGCGTCACTCTTTTGTTTGAACTAGATTCTCTCATGAGACGGGTTTAATGGATATAATGTCAGCTATTATTATGATCGTATATTTAGTGATGGATAAAGGGGATATTATTTGGTACATCTGCAGAGCAGCAGGTGTGGACATTAGGATATTATTTTTTTAACATATATGTTCATTTTAATAATGTAGGAGTATGTTGTTATCTTGGGTATGGACTAATTAGAGATGGTTAGAGCGGTGGTGGACTGTTATAGTAGGACTATAGTGGTTGATATTCCAGGGCAGGATAGGTTTCTTGCGGCGATGCCTCGCCTAGAGAGAAGGGAAAGTACACATATATATTATATCGAGGATGAGACTTTAGATAGTATATATTTTTCGTTAGATTCCATCCTGTGTTGAGGGAATTTATTGATGTGATTTAAGAGATACCAGGGCTATCATCGAGTTAAGAGATTAAGTTTGTGATCGACTTAGTATCATGGATTAGGTGATACTGCATGTGCTATATCGTATGACTACTTTAGAGAAGCAAGAGTCGAGGGTCCAAATTTAGCTGTTTTAGGGTAGGGTTTTGTCCATAGGAGTACAACACCCTGGGTTCCCCAGTACTGTGTTTTAGGCCAACGAATCTCAATAATCGACAGAGCTAGGCGATAGTGTATAAAAGAATTCCTTATTTGGATTTTATTTATAATACACCCAATGTATGAATCTTAGCAAGTGTTAGGAGCTAAGAGACATTGGGCTCTAGAATGTTGGTTTAATAGGTTAGGCATTATATGTGTGGAAAATATAACGCATCGAGTGAAGAGGTATTATATGATTTTGGGCCAACTAGGCCAAAGAGTGCAATGCCAAAAGAACTCACGGATGTTAACACCACTATTTGAATAAGTGGGGCAATTTCAAGAAGACATGAGTCATAATTAGTAGGGTAATTGGCTATAACTTTACTGAATGGTCATACATGGTATGTACAATTGATTTTTGGATGTATGCATGTTTCATTGGTAAACTTTGTGCACGTGTGAATGTGGTATAGGGTGTATGGGCACCCTACTCAGTTCGATATTTAGTTTCATTCAGGTAATGCCAACGTGGTGGCAGCTACATTGAGCTATGTACCCGTGGGGCAATTAGCAGTGTGAAAGGTGAAGTGGGCTGAATTTCATCAAGTGAAGGAGGTAGTCCGGACCTATATGGCAGTGATGACCATCTGACCCGAGATCATTCTGAGGGTTATGATAGCACAGGAATGGGATCCCCTTATCAGAAGAGGATACAAACAGTCATTCATGATGGAGCGAATTCTTACTCAATTAGTGCCGAATGTGACTTAAGCTTCAATGGGGGTTAATTATCCCAGATAACAAGAACTTATAGCGCCTAGATATGGAGGAGGCAGATGGGTCATTATTTTTAGTGCATTCTGGAAGAGATAAGATGTACCATGTTTTGAGGAACCAATATTGGTGGGCCAACGTGAACGAGACATTATAGAGTTTATCTCCATGTGCACACTTGTTAGATGGTGAACGTTGATCATATGAGACCAGCTGGGGTTTTAAAGACATTTGAGATTTTGGTATGGGAAGAGGAGTATATATCGATGGATTTTATTTTGAAGTTATTGACATCACAGAGGGGTCATGATTTCATCTGGGTTATTAGGATCGATTGACCAAGGTGGAGAAGTTCTTACCAGTTTGGGTGGATTACATGATGGGGAGATATCCCCAAGTTTTTATTGCAGAGATAGTGAAATTTCATGGGGTGAATCTCAATATCATTTCAGATCGGGATAAGATCTATGTGTCCTATCTCTGGCAGTAGTTTTTAAGAGGCGATGGGGATTGAATTACGTGTGAGCACGGCGTGTCACCCGCAGGCTGATGGTCATACGGAGAGGGTAAATCATATATTAGAAGATATACTGAGGAAATTCTGAACTTTAAAAGGTATTTGGGATCAGTTACCGATGGTAGAGTTTATGTGTAATAACTCATATGAGCTTGCATTGGTATGACACCTTTTGAGGCATTATAAGGGAGATCTTGTCATTCGCCATCTTGTTGAGTAAGGGTGGACAACAAGTTTCTCAGGTCAAAAGTGATTCAGGATACATCGATAAGGATTGGGTGATAAGTTTCGTATCTAACACCTTATAGTTTGTCATAATAAAAAGTCGGAAAAATATTTTATCTCAATTTGGATTATTTTTGGCATTTAATGTAAGAATCGGGAATTTTTCAACCCTAAATTACCTACGACCATTATTTAAACCCTTATAATGTGTGCAAAATCAAAAGTATTCTAAGAAGAAAGAAGCTACACTTATAAACCTACACTTTTGCCAAATTAAGTTGGACCCCTTGAAGTTTTAGTAAATTACAAAATAGCCCCTGAAAGTTTCAAAGTAAGATAACCTGATGTATATATAATCCCTAAACCCCCACTTTACATCAAATTAATCCTTTAGACCTTAATTAACATAAAATTGTAATTTCAAGCTTGGAAACTTTCTGAAATTACCAAAATACCTTATACTTTACAAAAAGTATACTTTTGGCTATAAAAGTAATTATACAACCTGGTAAGGACCAAACCTTGAAATTTCTTTAATTGCAGGTAAATCCCTGTCCCCCTAGTGCAACAAATCAGCACTAGAGGTTAAATTACACATGAACACGCCATGTAAAGGTGTTCACTACACTTACCTATAATAAAAACTTTATATAAACTGGCTCAAATCCACCACCCAAAGGCACCAATAAAATCTCCTATAAATGTTGTATATATACCCCATGAATTTAGTAGTAAAACACACTTTACATCCCAATTCAAAAACTAAAAAATTCCCTCAAATTAGGTACCTTGTGATTTTATGCTTAATTTATAGTTCTTTTAATTCCAATAGTTTTCTGTGTATCTAATACAGTTGGAACAATCATAATATGCAAGCTTTCATATGTATAATTGCTTAGAATAGAAAAAATAGGAAGAAACACCATTAAAGTTTACGTTTTAATGGTGAATCTTGATACAATGCCTTAAAGTTTGATTTGAAGCTATATATAACTTCATTATAACGTAAGGATCTCAAGTGCAATTGTTAAAAGCCATGAATGTGCATATAGAGCTCAAATATATCAAAAGTGTATTTTGAACTCAAAAACTGAAAATCCATAATCCTTCAAGTATAATCCATCTTAATCTTTGAAACTTAAATCAAACTACTCTTATATATAGTAGAAACCTACCGAAGTTCATAAGAAATCTTTCCATACTCTAGAAATCCATGAATATTAGGTCAAAATTTTAGTAAAACATAATTTTAAATCTTGATCTGTATTACATATCAATCCACAAGACTTATATATTTTTATTCCTCATGAAAAATTAATCTGAATTGGTTAAGAAATCATCTCAAATATTATAACAATGGAGGAGAAAATCATGGTAAAAAAATTGAAACCCTATAAGTCAAAATTGAGAGGTTGGAGGTGAAGACTTTTACTAGGAACTTTGACCATGCGTGGAAAATCTAGATTTTTTTATTTTTTCTAAACTTTTGATAATTTTTCTGGTCAAAATGGTATAAGGTAAGACCATGTTTGGATATCCATACCTTAAGTTATGAAAAACTAAGGTTTTAACTTAAGATTAGTTTTTTAAATTACAAGTTCTCTCAACTTTTCCAACTGATGAATTTGACCCCCCAATTTTTGTCTATGAATACTTTAAAATATTTTAAGACAAAGTAGCTTATACCAAAGTACAAAAATGATCTTAAAACAAGTATTTTAAAGTCCTACGATAATTAAAAATAACCCCCTAAAACATTAAAAGTTACAGTTTTAGTACAAAACTGACTGACTAAATCCCAAATACTTACATACTCAAACATTGTATATAGAAAATCAAGCACCATCTCTTCCCAATATCCTATTTTAATATAAAGCCCATCAAATACTGAGTAAGTAGGTTTTTCATACCTTTTCAATAGTATACTTTGCGTATTTGACATACTATTATTGATATCACTATGTGATAGCTCCTATTTACTTTTAGTGTGTGCATGCTATTATACTTCCATACAACATATTTTACTAACCATTATCGGTATTTGAATTTATCACTAGTATTTAAACTTAAACTAAGGATCAATTTTAACCCTTCTCATTTAATAATTGGTATCATGTTTCATATTGATCTAGTTACCTTTGCACTTTTCTGCCATTTTACTATAAGCATTGGTACGAACTAGGATGTAAACTGACGTGTTATCCCACGAAATTTTCTACTTGGCCTACCGATATCAAATGATTGAGAGCCTTGACTATTGCTACATACGCATGAGTGTCATAATTTTGTGCATAATAGGTTACTTTTTCCCAAAAGTTTTGGATTGATTACTTATTATTATGGTTTTACTAATGTCTTAACTACTTCTATACCCCTTAGTGAACTGGTAAGTATGGGATTATTGGTTCAAGACTCTTTGACTTTCTTTATATGATCCTAAATAAACAGGTAATGAACCTCGTTTTCTTAAATAGACTAGTAAGTATGGGATTATTACATTCAAAACTCTTAATGTTCTTTTAAAAACTGATAAGTATGGGATTATTAACTTATTATTATTAACGTTGCTAAACACTGATTCAATACACACTTCAACCTATAGACTTTATAAAGAATTGGTAGAACTTGCTTAGCATATTTGTGCTAATTCTTTCCTTCTCCGGGTGCATCCGGAGAAAGATGATAATATATTTTCCCTACTTGAGATAGAAACTAGTCACCTATTTGCATATGTGACTAGGCAGAGAATAAGATGGATGGGAGTAAGGAGTGATGCTCAATTTTCTATATTATAGTTTGTACTAAAAACATATAGCTCACCCCTGCAATGGCATAACCCTATGTAACCCTATTTAATAATGAATAAAGTTATGTTCTTCTTCCTTAACTTTGATTCATTGCTTTATGTGTACTTCTTGTTCATTCATACCAAAAACCAGGTGTGACATTTAAAATGTTGGTTTTATGATTGGGAAAATGGATTTTTATGGGGATTTGAAATAGGGGGAAAATTAGGTTTTTTATACACTTGAACATTTTAGGCTGCCTGGGCACCTGATCAGGGGGGAATCAATATGCCCTTAGGGGCCGAGTCGATTCGCACCAGACAGTGCCGACGGTTTGGGTGAATTAATAGTATTTTAGTGAGATGAAAACTCTCCAAACTTCTATTATAAATTAAACTCGGGGTTAGTCTTTTTCAAACACTTTCATATTAAGTCTAAAGTAGTAGCCTACCTTGTTTACATGTCCTTTCATCTACAAAACCTTAACCCCATTTAAAACCAATATTCAACCTAAGTTTTGAAGGTTCAAACCGTGTTTTCTCAAGATCAATCAATAACGCATCTATGTTCTTTTCACGAGAGGAACATAACAATCCAATCAGATTCTGCAAATGACTTTGTAAGGACATTTTCGTCCATTATTTATGTGTATGTCATAAGTCGTTACATCGTTGAAGTAATTCAAGATCACATCCTCATTAACGGATCCGAATATCAAAGAAAGAAAGGAATCAGACTTTTTGGCAGCCGGACCGGTCCGTCGGATTTAAAAAAGAACTGGTCTGACCCCGGACCGATCCTCCTCATGCGGGACCGATCCGCCTTGCTCAAGAGACAGTAAACCCCGGATTGAATGCAAACCTGCTCCAAAGTTAATCAATTATCGCACGTTTATTCACATTTTCAAATTGGTATCAGAGCAGGTTACGCTAATTTATCGCGTATTCCTATTTTCCGTAAAATCGTGTGATATTGATTTTTTTTGTAAAATCAGTTTTGTGAAAATTTGCATTTTTTCCTATGGAGCACTTATATAATCAGATGCCTATTTTGGACGGGTCTAATTATGCCTACTGGAAAGCTCGTATGAAATCGATTTTAAAATCTATTGATGAGCGTGTTTGGTTGCTTTGCGAAAATGATTGGACTCCTCCCATGGTCATTGTTAATAACATCACCACTTTAAAACCCGTGTCAGCCTGGACTGAAGATGATTATAAATTGTCCAATTTTAATTCCCGTGGTCTGAGTGCTATTTCTGGAGATGTCTCTCCTGATGAGTTTCGCTGAATTATGACGTGCACCATGTCTAAAGAGGCTTGGGATGTTTTGAAATTCACACATGAGGGTACAAACGCGGTCAAATACTCAAAATTACAAAATCTGGCCACCAAATTTGAGACTAATACCATGTCTGAGTCTGAATGCTTTGATGATTTTTATGCACGTTTGTCGGACATTGTTAACACTTATTTTAATTTGGGTGAGGTGATTGATAATACGCGTGTCGTCAAAAAGATTTTTAGATCTCCTCCAAAATGCTTTATTCCTAAAGTCATTATTTTGAACTCTTTGGGAAATTTGAAATCACTTAAGTTGGAAGAACTTGTAGGAGATCTGCAAACCTTTGAGATAGACATGTTTCCCAAAACCATTAAGGCTAAGGATAATGGCATTGCTTTAAAGACTCATTTTAAGAAAAAGAAAGAAAAAGTTTGTGAGTCTGACTCTGAGGAAGATTTTGATTTTAAAGAAATGGCGTTGTTTGCGAAAATTTTTAAAAAGTTTCTCGAAATGAATAAAGAAAATTATTCCAATAAAAAGAGATCTTTTGAGTCAAATAAATAGAAAGAGGAGGCCAAAGATAGTGACAAGGAGGATGAGATCAGGTGCTTTGAGTGTGAAGGGAAAGGGCACATAACTAGAGAGTGTCCTACTAGGATAAGGAGAAAGGGAAAAGAAACTGATATGCCTGCCACTCTTAGTGACAGTGAGGGTGATGAGGGTAATGAGGGAGATGAGTCTGATAAAGGTTTGGTACATAGGATGGTTGTCGCCTATTCTAGTCGTGTTAGCACACCAACTTTGTCTCACAAGAGTGCACACGAGAGCGATGATAGTGATTTTTGTTCGTTAAGTGAGAAAGAAAGCGAGGAGGAGAGTGGAGATGAAAGTGAGATCCAAAAATCTTTTAGAGATTTGTAAACCGAGACCTTGAAAACAAAGAAGTATAATCGTGATTTAGGTCGTCGGGTTTTAGATTTGGAGAGAGAGAAGGAGGTTTTGATAAAGGAGAAGTGTGATTTGACCGACACGTTGTCTAGTCTGATGACACATGTATCCCAACTCGAGAGTGATCTAGAACGTGCCAGGGAAGTCAAAGTCAATTTTGTGAACGCACCTAAGATGGTTGAAAAGGTGGTTCATAAGGGTAAAGGTGAGAAGTTAGGAATAAGTTATGATGGTGCTCCTACTTCACTATTAGCACCTGAGCCGGTTCCCACTTTAATGTTTGATTCATGTGAGTCTCATACTAACCCACATAGGCGTCCCATTCCTATTAGGAAAGTGCATCCTATAGTTTTTGAGAGAGGTGTTCCGAGGCCTATTAATGTTTGCTCACATTGCAGAAGGAGAGGCCACCTTAGGGAATTTTACTTTAAGTTGGGTTATGTGTCACGTTTTGCTTCTACACGTGTTTCTGGCACACATACAACCACACATGATACTTTACATGCTCCCGAAGACTACTTTAGAGAGTTTGCACATTTAGGAGAGCAAGTTAAGTTTTTACTCAAATCTTCACAAGAATTGATGGAGGTTTTTCATAAGCTGTCACCAACTTTGGAAAACCCCTACGCACCTAATGATTGAGGTTTGACTTGCTTACTAGCATAGGGTGATTTTCATGATGACATTGTTTGCCTATTGCTAGTATGTATCTTTTTTGTATGCTTTATTTTTTGAAAAATTTTGAAAATTACAAAAAGATTTTATTTTGATAAAATTTTAGAAAATCCAAAAAGATTTTTGTATTTTGTCTTGCACCATTTATGGATGAACACTTAGGATGATCGAGTCATAACATCATTCCATTATTTTCATGTGACGATTTGATAGTGTTTTGAGACAATAGGTCAATTCATCCATGTGCTTTATAATGTCTGGAGTCATTAAGATGTAATTAAGTGTTACTTCCTACATGTTTGACACATGTTTTCTTTATTGCACACATGCACGGATTTGTTTGATTATTGTGCTTGTCGTATCACATGTTGGTTGGGTGTTTTCACTTCAATCCTGTCCTTATAACGAACCAAGTGCGACAAATTTTGATAAGGAAATTGTGCATATAAGAACCGTTTTGTGAGTTTGTGTGTTTTGTTTGAAAACGGGGAAGGACTACGAAAGGTTCATTTTGCCTTTGCGAATACTAAGCCGTCGTTAAATTGGACTTAAAAAATGGAGGAATTTTATTATCCGGGGTCCAAAGAGGTTAAAAGAGCCCGAAAATATTGAAAGGAAATAAAAAGAAATTCAGGCCATTTAGGTTTTTGCATCAATTCTCCAAAGTTTGAGAATTTAGTTTACCACTAAAAAGAAAATATATATGAGGGAGTTTGGTTGGAGAATTTAAACGGGTTTGCACATCCTTATATGCTTGAAAATGCGCTACATAGTTTTGGACGTTATTGGTGTGAAAATGACTTTGACTTTGACTTGTTGATTTGCATAAGACGATGTCATCTAAATTCAACATTCTTTACACCTAAGGATACTTTTGATGTTCATTCGTTAGGGGTACACATATGCATCGTGCACATATGATTGATTGAGTTTATTTACCTATCGAATGTGTTCACACCCATTCATTCCATTTCCATGACTTGGTTGTTTGAGTATAAATCCATGGTCTGATTTTTGTAGAATTTTTTTCAAATGTATCTTATCTTTTTATGAAAAATTGAAAAATCAAAACTAGTTTGTGCATTTGTTTTTTGAGCATCTCCTTGCAAGAGCACGTTTACCATATTGTTTAATGCCCTGTTTTGTGTACCGTGACACCCCGATTTTTCTTATTTGATTCATTCTTCTCATTTGTCTATTTGTGGACATCATAAAAAGGGGGAGAAAGAATTATCATTTTATGGGGGAGTTTGAATTTAGGGGGAGTTTTTTTTTAGATTTAGCTTATGCTTTTATCATAAATTGGTATATATGTTTATCTCATTTCAAACTCGATACGTCACTTGGTATTTTTCTTTGTCTCATCTGTGTAGGTACTTCTTTGATGATCTTTGAATTGCACACCTTGATGAGAAAAGCGTTGAGATTCCTGAAAAGTCGAAGAGTAAACGATGAAGTCTTATTCATTTGTATCATTCCAGTTTCGGGTTCATGGAAGGGTATATTTGTATAGGCATTTTGATGTTTGATAATTCGGACGTTTGTTTTTATGTATGTACCGGCATAGACATAGGGGGAGATTTGTAAGGACATTTTCGTCCATTATTTATGTGTATGTCATAAGCCGTTACATCGTTGAAGTAATTCAAGATCACATCCTCATTAACGGATCTGAATATCAATTAAAGGAAGGAATCAGACTTTTTGGCAGCCGAACTGGTCCGCCGGATTTAAAAAAGAACCGGTCCGACCCCGGATCGATCTGCCTTGCTCAAGAGACAGTAAACCCCGGATCAAATGCGAACCGAAGAGGTTCTTTGAGAAAACGAACCAGTCTGACCCCATACCGGTCCAACACTATAGATGACCGGTCCGCCTGGGATAAAAATGCACAGTTCTGTGTGGGTTTACATCTGCTCAAAGGTTTCCTATTTTTTCCACCATTCGGGGGAGTTTGTTTTTAAGACTTTCATAGACGATTTTTAGAGTACAAAAACTCTAAGTCTTCACCTTTGTGTGTCCCAATATTCATGTTTTGATTCACACAACTTTTCCAATCCTTTATGAATCTTTTTGCAACCCAAGAACACATCCTTGTATTTGTTCAACCCTTATGGAGAAGCCGTATCTCTTCTTCATTGCTGACCACCTGGAGTTCCTGCGGGAGATTCTAGCCGACACTGTTTCTAGCCGTTGCTTTGAAGGTTTTACGAAGACACCGTGCGTTACACTTGTGGGCGATTATCGGGTTGTATATAAGTCAATGATCTTGTAAATTTTTCAAAGTTATAGAAATAAAAAGGTTTTTCCCTGCGGGTATTTTTCCTTAAATTTGTGTCGCATGATTTATTTATTTATGGGTTGACTCTTGTTTTTTAGATGAATAATTAGGGGCTGAAATTAAATAAGTGTGCCAAATTAGAAATTTGCAAAGTTAATCAATTATCACACGTTTATTCGCATTTTCAAATTGGTATCAGAGAAGATTACACTAATTTATCGCGTATTCCTATTTTTTGCAAAATCGTGTGATATTGATTGTTTTTGAAATATCAGTTTTGTGAAAATTCACATTTTTTCCTATGGAGCACTTATATAATCAGATGCCTATTTTTGACGGGTCTAATTATTCCTACTGGAAATCTCGTATGAAATCAATTTTAAAATTTATTGATGAGCGTGTTTGGTTGCTTTGCAAAAATGGTTGGACTCCTCCCACGGTCACTGTTAATAACATCACCACTTTAAAACTCATGTCAGCCTGGACTGAAGATGATTATAAATTGTCCAATTTTAATTCCCTTGGTCTGAGTGCTATTTCTGGAGATGTATCTCCTGATGAGTTTGGCCGAATTATGATGTGCACCACGTCTGAAGAGGCTTAGGATAATTTGAAATTGACACATGAGGGTACGAACGCGGTCAAAGACTCAAAATTACAAAATTTGGCCACCCAATTTGAGACTATTACCATGTCTGAGTCTGAATGCCTTGATGAGTTTTATGCACGTTTTTCGGACTTTGTTAACACTTGTTTTAATTTGGGTGAGGTGATTGATAACTCGCGTGTCGTTAAAAAGATTTTGAGATCTATTCCAAAACGGTTTATTCCTAAAGTCATTGTTTTGAACTCTTTGGGAAATTTGAAATCACTTAAGTTGGAAGAACTTGTAGGAGATCTTAAAACCTATGAGATAAACGTCTTTCCCAAAACCATTAAGGCTAAGGATAATGGCATTGCTTTAAAGACCCATTTTAAGAAAAAGAAAGAAAAATTTTGTGAGTCCGACTCTGAGGAAGATTTTGATTTTAAAGAAATGGCGTTGTTAGCGAAATTTTTTAAAAAGTTTCTCAAAATTAATAAAGAAAATTATTCCAATAAAAAGATATCTTTTGAGTCAAATAAATAGAAAGAGGAGGCCAAAGATAGTGACAAGGAGGATGAGATCAGGTGCTTTGAGTGTGAAGGGAAAGGGCACATAGCTAGAGAGTGTCCTACTAGGATAATGAGAAAGGGAAAAGAGACTGCTATTCCCTCCACTCTTAGTGATAGTGAGGGTGATGAGGGTAATGAGGGAGATGAGTCTGATAAAGGTTTGGGACATGGGATGGTTGTCGCCTATTCTAGTCGTGTGAGCACACCCACTTTGTCTCACAAAAGAGTGCACACGATAGCGATGATAGTGATTTTTGTTCGTCAAGTGAGGAAGAAAGCGAGGAGGAGAGTGGAGATGTGACTATTTGATGTGACTATTTGATAGTGTTTTGAGATAATAGGTCAATTCATCCATGTGCTTTATAATGTCTGGAGTCATTAAGATGTAATTAAGTGTTACTTCCTACATGTTTGACACATGTTTTCTTTATTGCACACATGCACGGATTTGTTTGATTATTGTGCTTGTCGTATCACATGTTGGCTGGGTGTTTTCACTTCAATCCTGTCCTTATAACGAACTAAGTGCGACAAATTTTGATAAGGAAATTGTGCATATAAGAACCGTTTTGTGAGTTTGTGTGTTTTGTTTGAAAACGGAGAAGGACTACGAAAGGTTCATTTTGCCTTTGCGAATACTAAGCCGCCATTAAATTGGACTTAAAATGGAGGAATTTTATTATCCGGGGTCCAAAGAGGTTAAAAGAGCCCAAAAAAATTGAAAGGAAATAAAAAGAAATTCAGGCCATTTAGGTTTTTGCATCAATTCTCCAAAGTTTGAGAATTTAGTTTACCTCTAAAAAGAAAATATATATGAGGGAGTTTGGTTGGAGAATTTAAACGGGTTTTCACATCCTTTATATGCTTGAAAATGCGCTACATAGTTTTGGACGTTATTGGTGTGGAAATAACTTTGACTTTGATTTGTTGATTTGCATAAGACGATGTCATCTAAATTCAACATTCTTTACACCTAAGGATACTTTTGATGTTCATTCGTTCGGGGTACACATATGCATCGTGCACATATGATTGATTGAGTTTATTTACCTATCGAATGTGTTCACACCCATTCATTCCATTTCCATGACTTGGTTGTTTGAGTCTAAATCCATGGTTTGATTTTTCTAGAATTTTTTTCAAATGTATCTTATCTTTGTATGAAAAATTGAAAAATCAAAACTAGTTTGTGCATTTGTTTTTTGAGCATCTCCTTGCAAGAGCACGTTTACCATATTGTTTAATGCCCTGTTTTGTGTACCGTGACACCCCGATTTTTCTTATTTGATTCATTCTTCTCATTTGTCTATTTGGGGACATCATAAAAAGGAGGAGAAAGAATTATCATTTTATGGGGGAGTTTGAATTTAGGGGGAGTTTTTTTTTAGATTTAGCTTATGCTTTTATCATAAATTGGTATTTATGTTTATTGATGCGATGCAAATATTGTAGATTTCACCTATTAACCTACGCGTTATTAGCCCCCTCGGGTATCTTAATCCCTATATTTATGCTCGTTAACCAGACAACCTCGGATTTCTTTGTTAACATGTTTTGCAGGGGTTAATTGAGCTTTTGTAGGAATTTGGATTCTTAGTATGAAGTTCGGACGCATTCCGATGAAGTTCCGTACACAATCGCACACGCAAGGGCATTTTAGTGTTTTCACAGCTTGGGTACCTGGCCTAACATCTCACGGAAGTTGTAGCCCTCCTTGCTAGCTTCGCGTGGCCGCGAACGGTGCGTGATTCCGATTGATAACGAAGAAGTTACGGCGATTTCAGCGGAGGAAAAACAAGGAAAGAAAAAGAGGAGAAGAGAAGAGGAAGAGAGGAATGCAGTAGGCTGCTGCATTCTGCCCTGCTTGATCGATCGATCAACCCATTTGGTCGATCGATCGACCATTTTTATTTTTCAAATTTTTGCCTAGGTCGATCGATCGACCAAAGGGGTCGATCGATCGATGCTCTGTTTTATGCAGATATTTTGCCTTCTTTTCTTTCTTCTTTATTTTTATTCCAACTTACTGTATAAGCCAATTTTGATGTAATAAATAAAAAGAACGTTTTTAGATAGTTTTTAGGTTAGAATAGTTAGGGTTTTGGTTTGGAGAGCTCATTTTCTCTTCCTCTTGGATTGACAACCCATGTGGTTTTGTAAGATTGAACTATTCTCTTCCATTTCCTTTAATATAGTTTGTATTTCTTCATTTCTTGCTTTCTACTGTAATTTTCATGCTTTCATAATTAGGTTTTCTTGCTTTAATTCTCGCTTTCTAAGTTTAATTTAGTTTATTTCCATGTATTTCCCTTAGATAAATAGGGTCGGGATTTCATTTACGCCATTTACGGGTTTGGACCTCGAAAGTTAGGGTTTCGTGTAAAATTGCAGTTAATTGAAATCGCGCGTATTAAAGTCGAATTATTATGCGTTTAACTTTCTTTGTCATGCAACGTTAGTGTTTATAGCGATAATCCGAATTTAATCCGCGTGTGACCATTTTTCGTTAAATGTTTAATCTCGCAACTTTGGCTTAAATTCCTTATTGCGTGATGTTTATGCTTAATTGAAAATGCTCGATTAAATTGCTTTCAAGCCGGAATTCTAATTAGTAGTTGTTTACCCCGTGAATGTGTGTATGTGATCCCGATCCTCGCTTTCCTTTTTCTTAGCGTAACTTATTCTTTTTCTTTTGTCACCATAACCACCCATCACCTTTTCTTATTTCTTTTACACCATTTTTATTCCTGAAGTAGTTAAACAATTAACATCTAAAATACAATCACTCCCTGTGGATTTCTTACGATACCCGACTTATCGCTGTGCTTGCTTGTCAAGTGTAAGAGTAGCTTAGGTTCTTTTTGTATCACGGCGGCAAAACACACAACGATTGTGTCCTCACACGAACACACTTTTTCCGCCCGGTCACAAAATGTCGCCGTTGCCGGGGAGTGTGTTTTAGATAGTAATTGTTTTATTATTTCGTAGTATTTTTCCTTTTGTATTTGTATTCTTTGTGTTAACCTTTTTTGCAGGATTTGCATACTTTGAGCGCTAAGAAACTTTGATTCGTGGTTGCTCACTTTCTTGCTCGGATTCTCCATCTACAAACAACGAGGTAATCATGTCCTACTATTATTGTTATTACGGTTATTCTAATGATTCATACTTTGGGGATAGTTTTCAAGTTTTCCATTTTCAAGATTTTCTTGAAAATTAAAGACTTGAAAACATTTATCGAAATGAAAATCGTTATTGGGAGCTTGAGTTGGATTCATTATTCGAATCCAATGACGATTCTTATTTCATTACTTTCGAAGACGAGTTTCAACCAAATGAGGAGTCCGAGGATCTTGAGCCGAGGAAGCCAACTTTGGAAGAAACTTTGCTTCTTTACTCCCATGGTTTGGAAAGCCTAAATGATGCTGGAATGAGACTTGGTGCACTTTGCGATGAGATGAATTCTTATGCACAAAACAACGAGGAGGTGGAAACTTGTGTTTCACCTAAATTTTTCAAGGAATTTCTCATCGAGTGTGCATCTTTCTCCCCAGAAATTCAATCTCCTTCCGACAATGAGTCGATTGAGTTTGAATTTATTTCATTACCATATACGTTTTCCGTTATTGAACCATTAGAATTACCGGTTGATTCCTATGAGTCGGTAGAAATTAAAACTTCTACACTTTTTGCCGATGAGGAATCTTTACCGGACTTGTTTTCGATGGATGTTATCCTCATGTGTGCACCATCTCCCATTCCATTTGAAAAACCTTTGGGAGATGAATCGATTTTTCTTGGTCCTCTAGTGTTCTTGTCCCCCTTGTTATCCAAATCCCCCATCGTCCACCCAAAATTTCAAATTGGCGATGGTTCACTTTTTTCACCACCCACATGCCTTCCGTTGTTCAAACGGAATTCTTATTTTTCTGGAGGCATGTTCGCTTTGGAGGGTCCACCGTTGATCTTTCAAAGTCCAATCCCTTTTTGGGTGGACCCTCAACTATTTAGACTTCTAGTGTATAGTTAGTGTGAAGCCTAAATAGTAGGTTGTAAATAGTTAGCTTTTTAATTTTCTTTCCTATTTTTCTTTCCTGTTAATTTAGTCTAGTGTAATTAGTTAACTTTTTGTTAATTGTTTTTGCTATGCTCGGTTCTAACTTGTTTTGTAGATTCCTTTGGACTCGCGCTTATGGAGATCGCTCCAATTTTGGGTAATATCGTTCTTTTCCTCTCTTTGTGTTGTGTTCTTAATGCGCATTGAAGACAATGCAACATTTAAGTTAGGGGGTGTAGGATATTCTATCCATTTCTTTGTTTTGTCCATGGATTTGCTCACATTTAGTTACTAAGTATGCCTTTTTGTGAAAAATTTGAAAAAAATTTGAAAAATTTCAAAAATATTTTCTTTCTTTTTTCTCCTTTGGTGGGCATTTTGCCTTGTTTTCGATGATAAATTTCAATAATTGCCCGATCCAATAGACAACTCAATTATGCATGTTCTCGATTTTAGAAGTTATTAGACTTTAGTCCTTAAATCATTGATATTGTGAATAACTTCATGAATTAAACTTTATCCCATGAGCATATTCACTTTCCTTGTTCTATTGATTTGGTTTAAGATTTTTATAACTCAGGAATCTTTTGTTGCATTGTATATACTTACACCGAGTAAGCTTTGTACCTTTCGTCCTTTGTGAGTGTATAAACTATTCTTTTCTCATTGAAAACGTTGAATTCGTTGGTAATCTCTCTAATCTTGCATTTGACCGTTCATTAATTGAGTTCATACTTGAAATGTGTTACTTGATCATGATTTTCATATATTGTTTTGACTCGAGAATTGCGTAAACTTTGTGAAATGATCATAGGCCATCTTTGTTATATCACCCATATTAGCCTTGACCTCACCTTATATGTTTACCCTCGTCAAACCCCTTTGAGCCAAAATATAGCCTTTCGTTTCATGACCCCAAAATCCCATAACCAACTCCAAATTGGAGTTTTAAGCCATACATACACCTTACATACCTTTGTTTGGAATGTTACTTGGGATTGAATGTTGTTGTTGTATTGCGGTTGCAATTTTAAGCATATGAGAGTTTGAAAAGTAAAGAAAAGTGATGTGAAAAAAGTGAAGAAAAAGAGAAAGCAAAAAGAGAAAAAGATAAAAAGAAGAAAATAAAGAAAAGAGAAAGTTGTATGTTGTGTATAGTGTTCAATAAGCTTTGATTACTCTCCCCAATGATATATCTAATGCTCGTTTGGAAGTTACTTTCCATTTTTTGATATTGCCCGCATTCTTCCCATTATCCCGAGTTTTCATCCCGAACACTTTGAATCCGTATATACATTCCTTCATTTCGTACCCTAGCCTATCCTACATTACAACCCTATTACAAGTCCTATGTGATCTTAGGGTGCATTTAATTTAAAAGTCATAACAGTTTTGATAATCTGTGAAAATGCATTTCGCCTCTTTTAGTGTGCGGTATCTTTCATTGAGATTGCAAGTTTTTCATTTCCTATATAGCGTTCCTCATTTATGACATGTGTGCGGCCTACTTTCCATTTACATTTACTCTTTAGCCCGCATGTCCCGTGTGTTACCTCCCTGTTTTGAGTGAATTTGCTTGATGAGTGTAATGCCCGTGAGTATTGAATGTATGCTTGCTTTGATTAGTATCCGATTTATATAAGTTTTTTGCCAAATCATATTTTACATTTGCTCTCCCCCCTCCCACTTTTAAAGTTTCAATTCTACGAGGTGCATTCAACTTGTTAATAACAACGGACTTTTGTTTGAATTCGTTCAATGTGCTAATAACGCGTTTGAAATCTTTTTCGTTGTTGTTGAGTTTGTCGCATGTTGGGTTGGGTATATTTTGAGGAAACCATTTGATGTTTGTGGGTATCATCCCTGAAAACCCTCAAGAGATGACACTCGTCCACGAGGGTAACCTAGGGGTTTAACGGCTTATTACATACGCTAAATGCAATCGAATCGCCCGCGAAAGTGGCCTTATCTTTTTATTTCTTTTTCATCCCATACTTTTGTACCTTTCTCCTGCTTTTGGTTTGCTTGTAGTTCTTGTTGTTTCCTATTTCATTACTAGGGACTAGCAATGTGTAAGTTAGGGGGTGTGATACGACACAAATATTGCGTATTTCACCCGTTAACCTACGCGTTATTAGCCCCCTCGGGTATCTTAATCCCTATATTTATGCTCGTTAACCAGACAACCTCGGATTTTTATGTTAACATGTTTTGCAGGGGTTAATTGAGCTTTTGTAGGTATTTGGATGCTTAGCACGAAGTTCGGACGCATTCCGCTGAAGTTCTGTACACAATCGCACGCGCAAGGGCATTTTAGTCTTTTCACAGATTGGTTACCTGGCCCGACATCTCACGGAAGTTTTAGCCCTCCTCGCTAGCTTCGCGTGGCCACGAACGGTGCGCGATTCCGATTCATAACGAAGAAGTTACGGCGATTTCAGCGGAGGAAAAACAAGGAAAGCAAAAGAGGAGAAGAGAAGAGGAAGAGAGGAATGCAGTAGGCTGCTGCATTCTGCCCTGCTTGATCGATCGATCGACCCATTTGGTCGATCGATCGACCATTCTTATTTGCCGAATTTTTGCCTAGGTCGATCGATTGACCAAAGGGGTCGATCGATCGATGCTCTGTTTTCTGCAGATATTTTGCCTTCTTTTCTTTCTTCTTTATTTTTATTCCAACTTACTATATAAGTCAATTTTGATGTAATAAACAAAAAGAACGTTTTTAGATAGTTTTTAGGTTAGAATAGTTAGGATTTTGGTTTGGAGAGCTCATTTTCTCTTCCTCTTGGATTGACAACCCATGTGGTTTTGTAAGATTGAACTATTCTCTTCCATTTCCTTTAATATAGTTTGTATTTCTTCATTTCTTGCTTTCTAGTGTAATTTTCATGCTTTAATAATTAGGTTTTCTTTCTTTAATTCTTGCTTTCTTAGTTTAATTAGTTTAATTTATTTTATTTCCATGTATTTCCCTTAGATAAATAGGGTCGGGATTTCATTTATGCCATTTAGGGGTTTGGACCTCGAAAGTTAGGGTTTCGTGTAAAATTGCATTTAACTGAAACCGCGCGTATTAAAGTCGGATTATTATGTGTTTAGCTTTCTTTGTCACACAACGTTAGTGTTTATAGCGATAATCCTAATTTAATCCGCGTGTGACCATTTTTCGTTAAATGTTTAATCTCGCAACTTTGGCTTAAATTCCTTATTGCGTGATGTTTATGCTTAATTGAAAGTGCTCGATTAAATTGCTTTCGAGCCAGAATTCTAATTAGTAGTTGTTTACCCCGTGAATGTGTTTATGTGATCCCGATACTTGCTTTCCTTTTGCGTAGCGTAACTTATTCTTTTTCTTTTGTCACCATAACGACCCATCACCTTTTCTTATTTCTTTTACACCATTTTAATTCGTGAAGTAGTTAAACAATTAACATCTAAAATTCAATCACTCCCTGTGGATTTCTTAGGATACCCGACTTACCGTTGTTCTAGCTTGTCAAGTGTAGTAGTAGCTTAGGTTCTTTTTGTATCGCGGCGGCGAAAAACACAACGATTGTGTCCTCACACGAACACACTTTTTTCGCCCGGTCATTTATCTCATTTCAAACTCGATACGTCACTTGGTATTTTTCTTTGTCTCATGTGTGTAGGTACTTCTTTGATGATCTTTGAATTGCACACCTTGATGAGAAAAGCGTTGAGATTCCTGAAAAGTCGAAGAGCAAACGATGAAGTCTTATTCATTTGTATCATTCCAGTGTTTGGTTCATGGAAGGGTAGATTTGTATAGGCATTTTGATATTCAATAATTCGGATGTTTATTTTTATGTATGTACCAGCATAGACATAGGGGGAGATTTGTAAGGACATTTTCTTCCATTATTTATGTGTATGTAATAAGCCGTTACATCGTTGAAGTAATTCAAGATCACATCCTCATTAACGGATCCGAATATCAAATAAAGGAAGGAATCAAACTTTTTGGCAGTCGGACCGGTCCGCCAGATTTAAAAAAGAACCGGTCCGACCCCAGATCGATCTGCCTTGCTCAAGAGACAGTAAACCCCGGATCGAATGCGAACCGAAGAGTTCCTTTGAGAAAACGAACCAGTCTGACCCTAGACCGGTTCAACACTATAGCTGACCGGTCCGCCTGGGATAAAAATGCACAGTTCTGTGTGGGTTTACATCTGCTCAAAGGTTTCCTATTTATTCCACCATTCGGGGAGTTTGTTTTTAAGACTTTCATAGACGATTTTTAGAGTACAAAAACTCTAAGTCTTCACCTTTGTGTGTCCCAATACTCATGTTTTGATTCACACAACTTTTCCAATCCTTTATGAATCTTTTTGCAACCCAAGAACACATCCTTGTATTTGTTTAACCCTTGTGGAGAAGCCGTATCTCTTCTTCATTGCTGACCACCTGGAGTTCCTGCAGGAGATTCCAGTCGACACTGTTTCTATCCGTTGCTTTGAAGGTTTGACGAAGACACCGTGCGTTACACTTGTGGGCGATTATCGGGTTGTATATAAGTCAATGATCTTGTAAATTTTTCAAATTTCTAGAAATAAAAACGTTTTGCCCTGCGGGGATTTTTCCTTAAATTTGTGTCGCATGATTTATTTATTTATGGGTTGACTCTTGTTTTTAGATGAATAATTAGGGGCTGAAATTAAATAAGTGTGCCAAATTAGAAATTTTCAAAGTTAATCAATTATCACACGAGGCGTTGGAAATCCAGAACGGCTCAGAGAATCACTGGCGCTATTTAGCCCTTCGTTTCGCCAACAAAGAAGTCATCCTTGACTATTTCCCATTCTCTTAATGAAATGAAATTCAGGACTGGTCCCAGTGTTTATTCGCATTTTCAAATTGGTATCAGTGCAGGTTACACTAATTTTTCGCGTATTCCTATTTTCTGCAAAATCGTGTGATATTGATTGTTTTTGAAAAATCTGTTTTGCGAAAATTCACATTTTTTCCAATGGAGCACTTATATAATCAGATGCCTTTTTTTGACGGGTCTAATTATGCCTACTGCAAATCTCGTATGAAATCAATTTTAAAATCTATTGATGAGCGTGTTTGGTTGCTTTGCGGAAATGGTTGGACTCCTCCCACGGTCACTGTTAATAACATCACCACTTTAAAACCCGTGTCAGCCTGGACTGAAGATGATTATAAATTGTCCAATTTTAATTCTCGTGGTCTGAGTGCTATTTCTGGAGATGTCTCTCCTGATGAGTTTGGTCGAATTATGATCTGAACCACGTCTGAAGAGGCTTGGGATGTTTTGAAATTGACACATGAGGGTACGAAAGTGGTCAAAGACTCAAAATTACAAAATTTGGCCACCCAATTTGAGACTATTACCATGTCTGAGTCAGAATGCTTTGATGATTTTTATGCACGTTTGTCGGACTTTGTTAACACTTGTTTTAATTTGGGTGAGGTGATTGATAACACGCGTGTCGTTAAAAAGATTTTGAGATCTCTTCCAAAACGCTTTATTCCTAAAGTCACTGTTTTGAACTCTTTGGGAAATTTGAAATCACTTAAGTTGGAAGAACTTGTAGGAGATCTTCAAACCTATGACATAAACTTGTTTCCTTAAACCATTAAGGCTAAGGATAATGGAATTGCTTTAACGACCCATTTTAAGAAAAAGAAAGAAAAATTTTGTGAGTCCGACTCTGAGGAAGATTTTGATTTTAAAGAAATGGCGTTGTTTGCGAAAATTTTTAAAAAGTTTCTCAAAATGAATAAAGAAAATTATTCCAATAAAAAGAGATCTTTTGAGTCAAATAAATAGAAAGAGGATGCCAAAGATAATGACAAGGAGGATGAGATCAGGTGCTTTGAGTGTGAAGGGAAAGGGCACATAGCTAGAGAGTGTCCTACTAGGATAATGAGAAAGGGAAAAGAGACTGCTATGCCCTCCACTCTTAGTGATAGTGAGGGTGATGAGGGAAATGAGGGAGATGAGTCTGATAAAGGTTTGGGACATGGGATGGTTGTCGCCTATTCTAGTCGTGTGAGCACACCCACTTTGTCTCACAAAAGAGTGCACACGATAGCGATGATAGTGATTTTTGTTCGTCAAGTGAGGAAGAAAGCGAGGAGGAGAGTGGAGATGAAAGTGAGATCCAAAAATCTTTTAGCGATTTGTAAACCGAGACCTTGAAAACAAAGAAGTATAATCGTGATTTAGGTCATCGGGTTTTAGATTTGGAGAGAGAGAAGGAGGTTTTGAGAAATGAGAAGTGTGATTTGACCGACACGTTGTCTAGTCTGACGACACGTGTATCCCAACTCGAGAGTGATCTCGAACGTGCCAGGGATGTCAAAGTCAATTTTGTGAACGCACCTAAGAAGGTTGAAAAGTTGGTTCATAAGGGTAAAGGTGAGAAGTTAGGAATAATTCATGACGGTGATCCTACTTCACGATTAGCACCCGAGCCGGTTTCCACTTTAGTGTTTGATTCACGTGAGTCTCATCCTAACCCACCTAGGCGTCCCATTCCTATTAGGAAAGTGCGTCCTAGAGTTTTTGAGAGAGGTGTTCCGAAGCCTATTTATGTTTGCTCACATTGCAAAAGGAGAGGACACCGTAGGGAATTTCGCTTTAAGTTGGGTTATGTGTCATGTTTTGCTTCTACACGTGTTTCTGGCACACATGCAACCACGCATGATACTTTACATGCTCACGGAGACTACTTGAGAGAGTTTGCACATTTAGGAGAGCAAGTTTAGTTTTTAGTCAAATCTTCACAAGAATTTATGGGGGGTTTTCATAAGCTGTCACCAACTTTGGAAAACCCCTACGCACCTAATGATTGAGGTTTGACTTGTTTACTAGCATAGGGTGATTTTCATGATGACATTGTTTGCCTATTGCTAGTATGTATCTTTTTTGTATGCTTTATTTTTTGAAAAATTTTGAAAAATACAAAAATATTTTATTTTGATAAAATTTTAGAAAATCGAAAAAGATTTTTGTATTTTGTCTTGCACCATTTATGGATGAACACTTAGGATGAAAGAGTCACAACATCATTCCATTATTTTCATGTGACTATTGGATAGTGTTTTGAGACAATAGGTCAATTCATCCATGTGCTTTATAATGTTTGGTGTCATTAAGATGTAATTAAGTGTTACTTCCTACATGTTTGACACATGTTTTCTTTATTGCACACATGCACGGATTTGTTTGATTATTTTGCTTGTCATATCACATGTTGGTTGGGTGTTTTCACTTCAATCCTGTCCTTATAACGAATAAAATTTGACAAATTTTGATAAGGAAATTGTGCATATAAGAACCGTTTTGTGAGTTTGTGTGTTTTGTTTGAAAACGGGGAAGGACTACGAAAGGTTCATTTTGCCTTTGCGAATACTAAGCCGCCGTTAAATTGGACCTAAAAAATGGAGGAATTTTATTATCCGGGGTCCAAAGAGGTTAAAAGAGCCCGAAAAAATTGAAAGGAAATAAAAAGAAATTCAGGTCATTTAGGTTTTTGCATCAATTCTCCAAAGTTTGAGAATTTAGTTTACCTCTAAAAAGAAAATATATATGAGGGAGTTTGGTTGGAGAATTTAAACGGGTTTGCACATCCTTTATATGCTTGAAAATGCGCTACATAGTTTTGGACGTTATTGGTGTGGAAATCACTTTGACTTTGATTTGTTGATTTGCATAAGACGATGTCATCTAAATTCAACATTCTTTACACCTAAGGATAATTTTGATGTTCATTCGTTAGGGGTACACATATGCATTGTGCACATATGATTGATTGAGTTGATTTACCTATCGAATGTGTTCACACCCATTCATTCCATTTCCATGACTTGGTTGTTTGAGTCTAAATCCATGGTGTGATTTTTGTAGAATTTTTTTCAAATGTATGTTATCTTTGTATGAAAAATTAAAAAATCAAAAATAGTTTGTGCATTTGTTTTTTGCTCATCTCCTTGCAAGAGCACGTTTACCATATTGTTTGATGCCCTGGTTTGTGTACCGTGACACCCCGATTTTTCTTATTTAATTCATTCTTCTCATTTGTCTATTTGGGGACATCATAAAAAGGGGGAGAAAGAATTATCATTTTATGGGCGAGTTTGAATTTAGGGGGAGTTTTTTTTTAGATTTAGCTTATGCTTTTATCATAAATTGGTATCTATGTTTATCTCATTTCAAACTCGATACGTCACTTGGTATTTTGCTTTGTCTCATGTATGTAGGTACTTCTTTGATGATCTTTGAATTGCACACCTTGATGAGAAAGGTGTTGAGATTCCTGAAAAGTCGAAGAGCAAACGATGAAGTCTTATTCATTTGTATCATTCCAGTGTTTGGTTCATGGAAGGGTAGATTTGTATAGGAATTTTGATATTTGATAATTCGGATGTTTATTTTTATGTATGTACCAGCATAGACATAGGGGGAGATTTGTAAGGACATTTTCTTCCATTATTTATGTGTATGTAATAAGCCGTTACATCGTTGAAGTAATTCAAGATCACATCCTCATTAACGGATCCAAATATCAAAGAAAGGAAGGAATCAGACTTTTTGGCAGCCGGACCAGTCCGCCAGATTTAAAAAAGAACCGGTCTGACCCCGGACTGATCCGCCTCATGCCGGACCGATCCTCCTTGCTCGAGAGACAGTAAACCTCGAATTGAATGCGACCCGAAGAGGGCCTTTGAGAAAACGAACCGGTCTGACCCCAGACCGGTCCGACACCATAGTAGACCGATCCGCCTGGGATAAAAACGCACAGTTCCGTGTGGGCTTACATCTGCTCAAAGGTTTCCTATTTATACCACCATTCGGGGAGTTTGTTTTTAAGACTTTCATAGATGATTTTTAGAGTACGAAAACTCTAAGTCTTCACCTTTGTGAGTCCCAAGACTCATGTTTTGATTCATACAACTTTGCCAATCCTTTTGGAATCTTTTTGCAACCCAATAACACATCAGTGTATTTGTTCAACCCTTGTGGAGAAGCTGTATCTCTTCTTCATTGCTGACCACTTGGAGTTCCTGCGGGAGATTCCAGCCGACACTGTTTCTAGCCATTGGTTTGAAGGTTTGACGAAGACACCGTGCGTTACACTTGTGGGCGATTATTGGGTTGTATATATGTCAATGGTATTGTAAGTTTTTCAAAGTTCTAGAAATAATAGGGTTTTTCCCTACGAGGATTTTTCCTTAAATTTGTGTCGCATGATTTATTTCTTTATGGGTTGACTCTTGTTTTTTAGACGAATAATTAGGGGCTGAAATTAAATAAGTGTGCCAAATTAGAAATTTGCAAAGTTAATCAATTATCACACGTTTATTGGCATTTTCAGCCTTTTTTCAGGCATAAATATGTATATTGTTTCTCATTAGTATTATGCGTTTTATATGTTTCCTAAACACTAATAATAATTGTTTCCTTAAAATAAATTACAGAGACTAGTTAGGAAGAGTTAAACTAAATTTGGGACTATTTTTTTTCAAATCTCTAACACGAAATAAGATTCAAAACTCTTGCATGCTTAGATTATATGTCGGGATTCCGTTAGAATATTTGGAATTTCGAATGAATAAATTATATGAATCGTATGATTTGAATTCAAATAGAAAAATCACATTATTTATGTGTTTCTTGTAGAATAGAAATTTATTGTTGTATGCCCCCAAAATATGCATGTCGATGGAAATTGTATAATTCGTTGAAAACGGAATTGTTTATTAATATTAAAATTAAGCGGACATTAATTAGATAAATAATAATCTTGTGATTGAATTAAAGAATTTTCGTGTTAGTATGAAAATATTCTTTATGTGATCGCTTATTGCGTTAATATTCGACACCGCAAGGACGACAATTTTTTGAGGGGTAATCATGCTTTTACCTTATTTTTAGGTCGCTTGCTAGGTATGGGACTAGTAGGTAGGTTTGGATATTTTTAATACTTTCTAGGTACGAGACTAGTTAGTTTAGGTTTTACAAATGGGTAATTCCGGGGTGGGATTGAATTATACTTCGTTCTATTGGCTCATTAGCTTAGGTGTGAGACTATGTAGTAGTTTTGGGTATGTATTCTTCCTAAATGATAGGCTAGGATATACTTGTTTTTTGGCTACCTATGTGACACCCCGTCTAATTAAATACTGGGTGATAAGTCCTTTATCAAGTTAAAATAGAATATCCAGTTGGTCCATTCTTAGCATCACTGTCGAAAACTTTTTAATATTTACTAACCACCTAATACTTAAAAATCCGGTGTCAAATTTTATCTTTATCATTAACATGCAGAGATTTAAAAATAATTATACGATATAAATATCACATTCACCATACTTAATTAATCAACACCACAACTGAATAATAAAATAAGCACAATGTCTCTAGAAGTAACTACTAATATAGGATGGGCGACATGCCCGACTGAGATAAAATAAAGGATACATCGGATATGGAAGGAATGGAGGCGTCTACCAAATAAGTCCTGCAATCGTCCACAACAACGTCAAATGAGAATTAACTCTTAAGCTAGGCATCCATGGGACTGGGCACCTAAAACGGTTTTTACAAAATAGATTTGGAAAACGGGTCAGAGCCCAAGTAAAAACATTTAAAAAATTAGCTTTAAAATTAATCAACAGATATTATATACATGTTAGGTTCGCGGCTCTCACTTTAGGTCCTCACCCCTCAACTAATGTGCATGCCTAACGTATACTCCAAACTCCTTCTAGTTATGCTACCCCTTCTAACTAGTTCGAGTTAAATATTTTACCACACCTTTGAAATCTGTGTGCTCAGCCGTGTTACCCCTATAACAACTACTGATAGTTATATGTCTATGAGACATTTATGGATTTTCTCATTTAGGTTTAATTTCCCACATTTTTAGATTAATTTAAATATCGATATCTTTCTCATCTACTAAGCACAAACAACAGAATTAAACCACAAGTGTGTGTGTGTGTGTATATATATATATATATATATATATATATATATATATATATATATATATAACCCCCTAGACTGAGCTGCGGTGCATGAGTACTCTGTTATCAAGTCCCGGTACATCACGTACAAATAGAGGACTAATGGTCCAGAATCACTCTCGAACCAGAAATACAAATCACATATATTCGAGGCAAACATAGTCCTAGGCCTTTGGGCTATGCACATACCTACGTACCCAAATAACCAGGCACACCCTCATTCAAACAAGTGGTGCTCATCCCTAAGTTCCATGTTCTGAGGTACAAGTCAATATGCCCCCATATAGGCTCATCAGAATAGGACTGCTTCCCATGATAGCAAGTAACGTAGATATGTTATACACAAACTAAGACACGCATTAGGTATTCACACAACTATGTATATACATTCAATTAAGGTAATCTCGTACCCCATGATATAGTGCATACATAGTCTACATACTTTCTCATAGCCTATGTATTACCAGCATACCGTTAAACCTTTTATTCGCATAAGCTCGAGTGTTTCCCATCACTTGGAAGTCTACCAATGGTCCCTTAAGCCTATTTAGTAGCTATTTCACTCATTACCCATTGGTTAGGTTATCATTCCCACCGAATTCCTATGGCATGATATCACTCTCCAAATTAGGTCTTTATTCCTCAATTATACCAAATTAATCTTATCGCTTAAGTTTATCCCATGTGACAAAGTCTCAAACCTAATATTGACGTACTGTATCTTAAAGTAAATCTCTTTTATATTTAAAAATTATCTCATAGATTAATTCGATCATTTCTCGCGAGTTTTAAATAAAAAAGGGAGAAAAATTATCAAAATCGCCTACCGAATATATGCGGTCAGGGAGACGAATCGATTCGCCTGCTACAGTTTTACTTCTTCTTCGTTAAACAATTACGGGTTTCTCCATTATTATTCATCCAAACCTTTATTACATGATCCCATACTCCCAATCAAACCTACCAAACATCATTCCTACCTATATATATGACTTCTAACGTTTCATAATTATCAAATCATCAAGAAACGTTGTATAATTGGAATTAAATAAAGAATTATCTCCAAAAACCCTAGTTTATCATTTATCATCAAGAACCTATATAAAAACCAATTTTCTACATGCTTAATTAGCATAAATTCATCCAATTCGTCATATTATATAAGGGATTAAATTCCAATAATGATTGAACCCAAAACATGATTTAATTTCCCAATTGAGTAATCAAAACACATGGAATTGAGATATTAAACATCCTATTCTAACATGGATGATATATCCTTCATGAATTAAGAAAGATAAATACTTTCCTTAGTGTGTAGGTATGAATTCCAAGAAATTGCTGATATGGTTGAGTTCCTCTACCTCTGATCTATGCAACGGTGGTGTTTTTTTTGTTCAAGAATGGTGTTGGACAGTCTTTGGAACTTTCTCAGGGCTCTCCTTCTTCCTCCCTTGATAAACTATCTAAATATGGTTCACATAACCCTAACTTATACAACTCCCAATCTGATTTACACTTATAAAATTCGTGGGTCTCCTTTCCTTAATAATACAAATGACTAAAATACTCTCCTAGGGTGTCAATTTGGCCTAAAATTGCCCCGGGATCCAAACTAAACTCCTGGGTACACTTTTCTGACTACCTCTACCCTTCCGGGGACATTGCATCACTCTAAATGACCAATTGAAATATGAAAAGTAAAATTATATTTTATTTCTCAAATTATGTCCTGATATGACTAACACGCGCATCCCGACTAATTTACTATAACAGTCGTATTTCTCACTCACGATAATTATAATCTTTTCATATTATTATTATTACTCATCCACTAAGTAATATTCAATATAAATAAATATTAACCTTTATCTCGATAATTAATATTTATTATCCCGGATCAATTTTTCCAATTTAATTTAATTAATACCAATTTAATTCACAATTAATCCAAATATAAAAATCATTAAAACTACGGGGCGTTACATACTTCCCCCTTACAATGGAATTTCATCCCGAAATTCAAAAAAAGAAAATACCTGGTATGAATAGTTACGGGTATCTCTCGCACACCTCATCCTCGCGCTCCCAAGTGGACTCATAGACATTATGATGCCCCCACTGAACACGTACAAGCTGAACTACTTGCAACCTCATTATCTTCTCACTATGGTCTATGATAGAAACTGGCCTCTCTTCATGCGAAATATCAAGCTGTAAGTCTATTTCCTCCAGTGGAATATGAGTGTAAGCCAACTCGTCCCTAAGGTATCGCCCTAACGAAGAAATATGGAACACATCATAAATACGGTGCAAGTTCTCTGGAAATCTGAGTCTATACGCCACTGGCCCAATACGCTTGATGATAGAAAATGGCCCAACATACCTAGGCACTAATTTTCCCTTTTTCCCAAATCTCATTATCCCCTTCATAGGGGATACACACAATTGCACCTGATCCCCCACGTTAAACTCCAGGAAGGACCACTTAGCATCGACATAACTCTTATGTCTGTCCTGAGCTATCTGTATATGATTTTGAATCATCTCTATCCTGTTTGAAGTATCCTGGATTAATTTTGGCCCAAGTATCTTATTTTCTCCCACCTACAACCAACAAGTTGGTGAACAACACGGTCTACCATACAATGCCTCAAATGGAGCCATGCCAATAGTGAACATATAGGAGTTTTTATAGGCAAACTCCACCAGTGGAAGGAACTGTTCCCAACCTCCCCTGAATTCCAAGACGTACATCCATTGTATATCCTCCAATATATGATTATTTCGCTCATTCTTCCTATTCGTCTATGGGTGATAGGTCTTACTCAACCATAATTTCGTGCCCATGGCCTCCTGAAAGCTCTCCCAAAAGAGAGACACACAAATCTTGTCCCTGTTGGACATAATATCGAGGGGCACCCTGTGTAATCGTATTATCTCATCAATGAAAATTTGTGCATACTGAGTTGTAGTATAATCTATTGGGACTGCCAGGGATTGGGATACCTTAGTCAACCGATCCACTATCACCCATATAGAATTATGACCCCTTTGAGAAGTAGGCAACCTAATAATAAAGTCCATAGAAATGCTCTCCCATTTCCACATAGGAATCTCCAATGGATCTAGAACTCCTGTTGGTCTCTAATGGTCCACCTTTACTAGATGATAGGTGGTACACCTCGAGATGAACTCAACGATGTATCTCTTCATCCCACTTCACCATTACTACCATCTCATATATTGGTACATCTTATCCCCTCTAGGATGTACCGCAAATCAGGACCCATGTGCCCCTGCCACCATAGTGTGTCATAAGTCCTCCCCCTCAGGAACTATCAACCCCCTGTTGAATCGCAAACCTACTTCAGAACTAATGGAGTACGACTCGGATCCTTCATCTAATGTCTGTCTAATCCGCTCCTGACAAAATGGATCTGTCGCCTGTGCCTTTACCACCCTCGTGACAATCTGGTGTGTAACGGTCATAACTCGCATGAAAGATCTAGCAACTGCATCCTGATGTCCCAGATCCTTCCATTTTACCTTCCACACTTTGGCCACCTCCCCCACTAGTCTACGGATTAAATCATCGACCACCACATTGGCCTTCCCTGGGTAACACTGGATCTCTAACTGATAGTCCTTCACAAATTCAAGCCACCTGCGCTGACGCATATTCAACTTTCTCTGAGTGAACAAATACTGTAGCGACTTATGATCTATGAACATGAGAAACTTCTCTCCCAATAAGTAATGTCTCTAAATTCTAAAGGCAAACACAACTGCTACTAGCTCCAAGTCATGGGTGGGGAGATTGCTCTCGTGAGGCTTAAGATTCCAGGAAGCTAAAGCTACAGCGTGATCCTCCTACTGAAGTTCTCCCCTAAGTCCTTATAGGGATGCATCAGTGTAAAATATTTACTCCAATCCTAGCCTGGGTAGAGAAAGCATTGGTGCTTAAGTCAACTTGTCCTTCAGCTCATCGAAAGCCAAATGATAAGTGTCATCCCAGATGAACAACACCCCTTTACGAGTCGAGTTAGTCAAAGGACCCGCAATCTTTGAAAACCCTCAAATAAATCGCATGTAATATCCAGCCAAACCCAAGAAACTACGTACCTCCGTCGATGTCGTCGGCTGTCCCCACTCCCTCACCACTGATGCCTTACTCGGGTCCACCAATATCCCCATCTTCCAAATAATATTCCCCAAAAAGATGCACCTCACGTAACCATAACCCACACTTTTCAAACTTTGCATATGCTTGGTGCTTACATAGTGTTTGTAAAACACTATGCAGATGCTCAACATGCTCCTCCTCAGTCTGAGAATATATCAGGATGTCATCTATAAAGACAATGATAAGATGATCTAGGAACTCTCTGAACACCCTATTCATTAAGCCCACGAACACAACTAGTGCATTGGTTAGCCCAAATGGCATGACCCGAAACTTGTAGGACTCGTATCTCATTCAAAAAGGCCATCTTGGACACATTCTGCTTCCTGATATGCAACTGGTGATACCCAAATCTCTAATCTATCTTCGAGAAGTAGGCGGCTCCTCTCAACTAATCGAATAAGTCATCGATTTGGGGCAACTAATACTTATTCCGTATTATGATTTTATTCATCTCTCGGTAATCCACACACAAGTGTAAGGTCCCATATCTCTTCTTTACAAATAATATATGGGAACCCCATGACAACGTACTACCACGTATAAAACCCTGCCCCAACAGCTGCCTAATTTGATCTCGTAGCTCCCTCATTTCCATAGGAGCCATACGATACAGTGGACGAGATATTGGATGAGTGCTTGGTGCCAAATCAATGACGAACTTAATATCTCTACTAGGGGCAGACCCGGTATCTCATAAAACACGTCGCTAAACTCACATACGACTAGGATCGAATCAAGTGACATAATTACCCCTGAGTTATCTCCTCCTCTATGTAGTATAAATGAGTGGACGATCCTCCCTCAAGACGAGGCATCACCACTAAAAACATCTTCTGACCAGGATCGCAAAAACTATACTCCTACTATAGAAGTCAATCATGTCCCTATACCCAGCAAGCCAATCCATGCCTATGATGGCGTCGTACTCTGACATATCTAATACAAGTATATCGGCAGTCAAAACTAATCTCTCAATATCTATACTCACTCCCTGATAGATAAAGAAAATCAAGGTCCCATTACCCAATGGTGAGTCTACACTTGTAATAGTACTGTCTATAGTATCTAATAACCCTGCGGCACGGGCAAACCTAGTGTCTATGAATGAGTGTGAAACTCCAGTGCCAAATAAAATGCGCCCAGAAATGCCATGGATGAGAAACATATCCTCAACAGCGGGTGGAGCCTGTGGTGTTGCAGCCTGGTGGACGTGATACACGTGCCCATACTGTAGCTGCCCCTGTTGAGGTGGGGATGCTAGAACGGCTGGTGCTGCAGGTAAGGCTGGTACGGGTGCTGGGAGGGTGGCAAGGAAAATAGGTCTTTGAGGCTCCGAGCGGCCTCCCTACTGCTATTGAACCCGACCCTTATCAGGGTAATCCTATCACTTGTGACCAGTCCTGCCACGAATGAAACACTTACCCACAAATTACCTCCCCTCTGGCCTTGCTGGCCTCAACCCTGCTCCATTACCACCCCTACCCTGGCCCTGCTGGCCTTAATGAAATCACAGCTGGTATGGATAGCCCTGATGGTCCTGCCTATATTAACCATGTCCAGGGGTGCAACCGGTACGGGTTTTTACCATACCGTACTGTTTTGGTTAAAAAAAAAAAAGGTTTTTGTTTCATACTATGAAATACCAAAAACCCATTTTACCGAAATCGAAAATACCGTCAAAAATTTGGTTGGTTTTGGTTTTTAGATACAAAAAAATGATTTACCGAATTTATCGTACCGATATCGTACCGATATCGTACCAAAATTACCATACCGAAATACCGTACCAAACTTTTTGTGCCGTGTCAAATTATTTGGGGTATTATACTACTTCTATTTATTTTATTTCTCATGAGTGAGTTTTTATATTCTCTTTGAATTTAAATTTATTTATTTGAGTATTTGGTTTAAGTGTTAAATAATCATATTAATTAAACATCTATTTTGTTTAATTAATCAAACATTTAACACAAAATGAATTAGGCAGCATTTTGTTAAAATAAAAAGAGTCGTTTGTTTTGTTGGCTATATTTCCGTTTTGCCCTTATTTCATTTGGGCTTTATATTGTGTTTTGTGTAGAGATCTTTTTTTAGGATTTTCGTTTCATTTTTTTACCTCTTTCTCTCTCAAAAAGTATGGCCGTCATTTTTGTTTGAGGTCTCTCTCTCTCTTATTTTTTTCTTCGTCAACCTTCGATTTGGTGTGGTTACTTCGTTTTGAGATCAAGTTTCCAGTGACAATTTGTTTGGTGCTAGCTGTATTCGGATTTGAGTTCCCTCTGTGTTTTACAGTGATTTTTTTTCCCAACGAGTTGGCTTTTTTGGTGACTTGGCTTTTCCGGCGAAGGTTTGTTTTTTCGGTGTTGGAGGTGTGGATGATTTTGAATTTTCGGCGAACATTTTTTCAGGTATCAGCTCCCTCATTTTTTGAGGCTCATCATCTTGGCTCACTCTCCTCAGGCACCAGCTCCCTCATCTCGTCTCACTCTCCTTCGTCTTCGACAAAAGCAAACCGGTTAGTTTGGTCTCGTATCTGTTTAAATCTATTGTTACAAATGCTAAAAATGCTAGAAATTGGACATGTTTGTGTATGTTTCTAATTGTTCCAAACAACTAGAAATGCTAGAAATTGTAATAGCTAGAAATGCTAGAAATTGTAACAGCTAGAAATGGGTATATCGAAATATATACCAGATTTACCGAATGCATAAACCGATTTGAAATTCTAGTATTTATCGGGAAAAACCCAAATTGAAACCGAAATTATCGAAACCAAAAAAATTCGAAAATACCGAAAAAACTGAAAAACCGATCGTTTTGGTTTTTCTTTTGATGTACCAGTCAGTAAATTGGTACGGTACGGTTTTACAATATAGAATGTGGTTTTGGTATTGGTAAGGGTCGTTACCATCCATACCGTACCGGTTGCACCCCTAACCATGTCCTTATCGATAATCCCCAGAACGGAACCTCTTTGCAGCATCCTCCTAGTGAGGACCCTGCTCACCCTGCCTCTACTGACTTAGTGTCGGATGTGCCCCGTCACCTCTACTGCCCCCGTACTTCCCTATTGGTTAGACACTCCTACTCACTTGCTCCCCTTAACATGGAAGCGATGGTCATGACAATTTAACAGAGAAGCATTCAATACCTTAGTGCAGGTCTTTAGAGCTGGATTACCCAACAGGTGCTATCGGATCCTCCAAGTAAGGCCATCTGTAAACAACTGCATCTTCTTCTCCTCAGTCGGGACCTCTCCTAGAACAAAGTTAGTTAACCTAGTGAATTCTTCCTCATACTCAGTAACGGTCTTCCCCTCCTGGGTGAGATCTAGTAATTTCTGCCTCATCTCTGTCTAGAGGGAGGATGGAAAATATTTGTGGTCAAACCGCTCCCAAAACCCATGTATCGTCATACTGTCTCTATCTTCTGTGATGGTAATAGACTCCCACCCTTTTAGTGTCACCCCGACTATCTTAAATGTTGCTAGAATCTGCCTCTGAACGTTTGTTCACTAGTACATCCTCAGATGCCTCTGGATGTATTTCTTCCACTGGCTTGCAATCACCACATCTGAACTCCCCTGGAACTCGTGAGGGTGTGCCTTATTGAAGGCATCTCTAACTCGATACCAAGAAGAAGGGAACATCTTCATCTGAGATGGGTCCATAACCTGGGCCTAGGGTGGTCCTTGTTGTACTATGTACAGTGTTGTATTAACTACCTGGGCAATCATGGAAGCCACCTCTGCATCATTCATGGTACCCTAAGCTGGAGCTGACTGCAGCTCTCGCGGTGCCTCTGGGTCGGCTCGTGTGGCACGTCGAGGAGGCATCTGAAAGGAGAAATAATTTTCCATCAGTCCATAATTCAATATGTCTTAAAATATTTGAAGACGTAATTGCATAATAGAGAATACAAGTGTCCTATTAATAGGGCTGCATATCAAAAAATGCTATGCTTAAACGTAATAAATCACACAGATCCTATAGACACTCGAACCTGATGCTCTGATACCAGCTGTGACATCCTATCTAATTAAATACCGGGTGATCAGTCATTTATTAAATTAAAACAGAATATCCAGTTGGACCATTCTTAGCATCACTGTCAAAAACATTTTAATATTTACTAACCACCTAGTATTTGAAACGTTGGTGTCAAATTTTATCTTTGTCCTTAACATGCAATGATTTAAAAATAATTAAACGATATAAATATCACATTCACCATACTAAATTAATCAACACCATAAATAGTGAAGTACTGAATCAAATAAGATATGACGGGAGTAAACACCCCAGTCTGAAACCCCAATACAATAATCCATATAAAAACTAAATCCACAACTGAATAATAAAAGAAGTACAATGTCCCTGGAAGTAACTACTAATAAGATATTAGCGACATGCCCGCCTGAGATAAAATAAAGGATGCATCGGATCTAAAAGGAATGGAGACGTATACCAAATAAGTCCTGCAATCGTCCACAACAACTACAGCAACGTTAAATGAGAATGAACTCCTAAGATGGACATCCCTGTGGCTGGTCACATAAAATGGTTTTTACAAAATAGATTTGGAAAACGGGTCAGAGCCCGAGTAAAAGCATTTAAAAAATTCATGAATTATTTGAAATGCATAATCAAGAGATATTATATACATTTTAGGTTCACGGCTCTCACTTGAGGTCCCCACCCCGCAACTAGTGTGCATGTCTAACGTATACTCCTAAGCCGTCCTAGTTATGCTACCCCTTATAATTAGTTCAAGTTAAATATTTTACCAAACCTTCGAACTCTGTGTGTTCACCCATGTTACCCATACAACAACTACTGATAGTTCTATGTCTATTAAACATGTATGAATTTTCGCATTTAGGGTTAAGTTCCCACATTTTTAGATTTCGCTATCTTTCTCATTTACTAAGCACAAACAATATGACTAAATCACAAGTATATATATACACATGTCACTCTCTATATATATATATATATACACACACACACACACACACACTAATATAATACCCCTAGGCTGAGCTATGGTGCATGAATACTCTGCTATCAAGTCCCGGTACATCATGTATATAGAGAGGACTAATGGTCCAGAATTACACTGGAACCAGAAATAAAAATCACACATATTGGAGGCAAACAAAGTCCTAGGCCATTGGGCTAAGCGCATACCTATGCACCCAAATGATCAGGCACACCCTCATTCACACAAGTGGTGCACATCCTTAAGTTCTATGTTCTGAGGTTCAAGTCAATATCTCCCCAAATGAGCTCATCATAATAGTATGGTCCCCTTTCCAAACCTCCCACAATAGCAAGAAGCTAGGTATGTCATACACAAAATAAGCCACACATTAGGTATTCATAGAACTATACATGCAATTAAGGTAATCTCGTACCCCATAATATAGTCCATACATAGTCTACATGCTCTTACATAGCCTACGTATTATCAGCATACCGGCAAACCTCTTATTCGCATAACTTTGGGGGGTTTCCATCATTTGGAAGGCTACCAATGGTCCCTTAAGACTATTCAGTAGCTATTTCACTCATTACCTATTGGTCTATGTCATCATTCCCACCAAATTTATGTGACACGATATCACTCTCCAAATTAGGTCTTAATTCCTCAATTATGCCTCATTAATATTAGCCCTTAAGTTTCTCCCATGTGACTAAGTCTCAAACCCAATATTGACATATCTCAAACCCAATATTAACCTACTGTATCTTAAAGTAACTCTCTTTATGTTTATAAATTGTCTCATGTATTAATTCGATCATTTCTCTCAAGTTCTAAATAAAAAGGGATAAAATTATCAAAATTTGGGCAGCTGAATTGATTCGGCCCTAAACCGAATCGATTCTCCTGCTACAGGTTTGCTTCTTCTTCCTTAAACAGACACGAGTTTCTCTATTCTTATTCATCCAAACCTTCATTACATGATCCCACACTGCCACTTAAACCAACCAAACATCATTCCTACCTATATACACGATTTCTAAAGTTTCATAATCATCAAATCATTAAGAAACATCATATAATTGGAATTAAATCAAGAATTAATTCCAAAAACCCTTGTTTATCATTTATCATCAAGAATCTCTATAAAACCAAATTTTCTCCATGCTTAACTATTAGAAATTCATCCAATTCGTCATATTATATAAGAGATTAAATTCCAATAATGATTCAACCCAAAACATGATTTAATTTCCCAATTGAGTCATCAAAACACATGAAATTAAGATATTAAAGATCATATTCTAACATGGATGATTTATTATTCATGAATTAAGAAAGAGAAATACATGCCTTAGTGTGTAGGTTTGAATTCCATGAAATTGCTGATATGGTTGAGTTCCCCTCCCTCCAATCTACGCAACTGTTTTTTTTTTGTTCAAGAATGGTATTGGACAGTCTTTGGAACTCTCTCAGGGCTCTCCTTCTTCCTCCCTTGATAACCTCTCTAAATATGGTTCACGTAACCCTAATGTCTACAACTTCTAATCTGATTTACACTTATAAATTTGTGGGTCTCCATTCCTTAAAAATACAAATGACTAAAATACCCTCCCGGGGCTAAGGTGTCGGTTTGGCCTAAAATTGCCCTGGGATCCAAACTAAACCCCCAGGTACACTTTTATGACTATCTCGACCCTTCTAAACACATTGGCGCACTCGAAATAACCATTTGAAATGTGAAAAGTAAAGTTATATTTTATTTGTCAAATTATATCCCAACACGACTAACTCGCGTATCCCGACTAATTTACTATAACAGTCGTATTTCTCACTCACAATAATTATAATCTTTTCATATCATTATTATTATTCATCCACTAAGTAATATTTAATATAGATAAATATTAACCCTTATCTTGCTAATTAATATTTATTATCACCAATTAATTTTTCCAATTTAATTCACAATTAATCCAAATATAAAAATCATTAAAACTACGTGGTGTTACAAACTCTAGGCATGGGACTAGGGGTGATTTAAGTATTTATGCTCGATTAAAGGGTGGGGATAATTGAAAATTATGAGAACTTGAGAAAATTTATAATTAATGCCTAAGCTAATAAACGGGTCTAAAAATAAATTTGCATCATGAGTATGTGCAGAACTAATGATAATTAGGTTGACTGGATATAGCGACGTGGGTGTGTGTTGGAATCATGAGTATCTGTGGGTGTAATGATAATTGGGTCAACTGGCTATAGTGACGTGTCGTGTGTGGAACCTCACGAGTATGTGCAGAGCTAACGAAATTAAGTTGGCTGGCTATAGTGAAGGGAATGGGGGTAATGTGTAGAACCTTAAGTGCGCCAAGAATTTGTGCAGGACCGATAATTAGGTTGACTAGATATAATGGTGTCGCACGAATAAGAATAATTGGATGGTTAAATTAAGTAAGAATAAGAGCTAATCTTTAAATTAAAGTTGTAATGGAATAATTGGACTCAAATAATGTGGCGACTTAGTTATGTGGGTAGATAGTGGTGGTTTATATATATATATATATATATATATATATATATATATAATGCTTAAGTCTGGGTTTACGAACCCTAATTAATAGGGGTAGCTAGTATTCATGAGGTGGGCTCTGACCCATTGTGTTGACTAAAATTTCAGGTATAGTGCAGGAGTAGCTACATATGAGTGATTGGAGAGGCAGTTGGAGAGTTATTTTATTTTCATTAATAGTTTAGATTTACTTTCCATTTCGTCTTTTTTTTTATTATGAGACTTTCAATTATGAATTTGGTGGGCCAATCGGTTTCACAGTTTTTTGTGTTTTTAGTTAGATATTTATTGGAACGCGAGGCCCCCGATTTTAATTTTCTAAAAAAAATAAAATATATTTCTTAAATTAAAATATTATTTCCATTTATATCTATCGAGATGTGGAAGCGTAAAGATGTGTGATGGTTCAACAAAACAAACGAATTACCAAATTTTAATTTCTATGCCAAAATTAAAATTAAACACAAGTGAAAATTAATTAAACACGCACAAATGTTAATTTCACTTAAACCAATTAATTCATCCAAGCCCTAGAATTTGCCTAAGTCATATTTTGCAATTAAACAAATTAGGCCAAACCTATTTTAACAATTAAATTAATTGTCTTGAATTAATTAACTACACATTACCCAAATTAAACACGTAGAGATTAAATTAAACCAATTTTATCTTTTTTACCTAAGCATGTGTTCTAGGTGATTTTGCAAAAGATAAAATAAAACAATTAATCCACTACGCCGCGATATACGAGGAAAACCCCAAGACGGGAAACAACCTCGGATGGCCCTAGCCACAAATACACTAGATACGGAATTTACAAATACAAGACAGAAAGGATTACAACACACGACTCGATCCCTCTTAAGCCCCGACGCTTTTTCTCGTAGATACCTCTTCCTAGCGAATAACCACGGAGCTCCACCGCGGTCTCGGAGTCCACCGATCGGACTTTATATGGTCACCGTCACCCGTACAAGGAGCCTTTCTCCAAGTGGGTAATGCCGCAACAAAAACTCTCTCTTCAAGTATCTCGCTTTCCCCACCGACGAAACACCGTCTAATACATTCACCCTGCCACTGGTCCCTTCCATGCCGACCTTGTTGAATTCCCTGGCCATCCTGCCGATAGCCTCCAGTTCTAAATCATTTGGCGTGGTTTCCCTACCGAAAATCCTTCCCCTGATCTCCCCCAGTTTGCTGCTGGGATACCCCACTGGTATTGTTGCCTCCTTCCTTATCCGACTGGCTAGTTTCCACTCCCCTCCCACTTCCTTTCATGTGGAAGCGATATTTCTGACAGTGCCGGAGTGCTGCATTAATGACATCAGTATAATTTACTAATGCGGAATTATCAATTAAAGGTTGTCGGATTATCCAGACTAACCCGTCCATAAACTTTACTTTCTTTCTCTTTTCCTTGGTTACCTCATCTGGTACAAAATTTTCTAACCGAGTGAATTCTTCCTCTTAATCGGCCACTTAACGGTCCCCTTGAGTCATCTCACAAAATTTTCTCCTCGTTTCGGTCTCAACCGCTGGAGGAGAATACTTGCGGTCGAACCGCACCCAAAACTCTGCAATAGCTAGTGTGTCCCTTTCCTCAACTGTCGTGATCGACTCCCACCACTGTAGCACTGCTCCCACTAAACTAAAAGTGGTTATCATTTGCTTCTGCACCTTATCACAATCACCCATGCGTAAGTGACGCTGGATATCTCTCTTCCTTGACACGCTAGTACTACCGCTGAACCCCCTCACAACTCTGGTGGGTTCCTACTAAAAATAACCTCTCTTTCCTGTTTCCACCCCGACGACCCCGCGTGACTCTGAACATCTGGCGCCACTAACACTTGTGGCGGATCCCGTGGAAAGTACCATGCCGTTGTGACCACCGTCGTTTCAACTCTCTGTGCCACTATTAGAGTTACTTGTGCTGTCAAAATCATCGCTGGCTGTAGCTGCGGTAACTCTTACTCCTAACGAGTCTCCCTCGTCTCATCTCCCCCTACTGCCCTAGCTGATCTCTCTCTCCTGGGCGTCATCTGGAATGAGAATCGAATTTGTGTGAGTTCACTCTCAAATATAAATTTGGCAGAAGAACGTATATGCGCATACGTATGAGAATACAACAATCCTATAATAGGGCTCTATATCAAATATTGTTAAGCCGAACGTGAAAAGCCGCACTGATCCTAAGGACACTAGAACCTGATGCTCTGATACCATTTCTCTGTGACACCCCTCCTAATAAAATACCGGGTGATCAATCCTATACCAAATTAAAACAGGAATCCCAGTTGGATCATCCTTAGCATCACTGTTGAAAACTTTTTAAAACATACTAACCACCTAGTATTCCAAAAACTGGTGCGAAATTTTAACTTTTTAATTTAACAAAATAGTACATGCGGAATTAAATATAAACCATTCACACAACTGAATAAATCAACTGAATAATTAATTTAAATAACTTGCCGAATAAACCATCGACCACCAAAGTAAAATAATCCAATACAAACATCAAACACCTGAAGGATTACATCTGAAAACTGTACTGAGAAGTCTGGGCGACAAGCCCTAAATAAAACTGAACTGAGAAATTATTCCTACTCTAGGAATGAATGAACGATGCGTCTAATCCAAACTCCTGCTAGCATCCACATATGATGCAGCTCCGTGTCCCTGGAATAGAATATCAATCCTGGCGTCCCTGTGGCTGGACACCTAAAAGGTTTTAAAAATAGTTTTATAGCAAGGGTTAGAACCCAAAACATTTTGAAAATATTTAGCAAGTGAATTAACTGCAGTAATTTAAAATGCATGAATGCGCTTCATATTTAAGTTAGTGTCGCACTCCCTTATGGACATTCTCACCCCTCCACTATTGTGCACACCTACCGGTTACCCTAACCCCACCTAGTTGTACTACCCCATTCAACTAGTCCTGGTATAACCATCCCTTGCCATACTACTCTAACCCGAGTATAATGATTCTTGAATTATAAGTTATCTCACAATTAACTTACTTAATTCCTCTTAAATATTAGCATATAACCGTGTCACTAGTTATATAAAGTAAATACATCACACACTGTATTATTACCCGTATATAATATTTACTACCATTATATATGTACCTTTACCACAATATCCACACATATAATATACGTACATCCATCCCTTCGAGTATACCCTCGCCGGATGATTCCCTCTAAAATGCTATCTCACTAGGTGTGCTCACAAAACCTAGTTATCCAAGTTGGAATCGCTCACCAACTTGGCCCAAAATATAAACGTAGTGGAGGCTGTCATATTCCTTCCCTGAAAGTGAGATACATCCCTCACCCATATATACCGGACGCTATGACCTGGGGATATACTCGCCCTACTCCTCAAGCTAGGGGATTCACCCACATCGCGCAACCTCCCTTGATAGCATTAGAGTATATAAATTGAATAAATATCAAGTCACTGATATATAATATCACACACAATATATACACGTATATATATATACTATCACTACACCATATATATATAATATAAACCCCGGCTTTACCGTGCACTCAAAATCCCATACACTGCTTGTAATTTCCTGAGTCTGTGGCCCGACACGTAATTAATTTTCTCACTTAATAATTTATGATCCTCCTGAGTCTATGTCCGACTCTAATATAATTAATTCACGCCTCAATTAATATAATACTTTCCCCGAGTCTATGGTCCGACTCTAATTAAATTAATTAACACACCCATTAATTTAATACCTCCCTGAGTCTACAATCCGACTCAAATTAAATTAATTAACACACTTATTAATTTAATACCTCCCCGAGTCTACAATCCGACTCTAATTAAATTAATTAACACACCCATTAATTTAATACCCACCCGAGTCTACAATCCGACTCTTATTTAATTAATTTACACGTTAATTAATCAACACAAATCCGAGTCTGTGGTCCGACTCTAATATAATTAATTTACACAATAATTAATTTATACCAAATTGAGTCTGTGGTCCGACTCCCAATTAATTAATTTAGACATTAATTAATTTATACCAAACTCCGGGTCTACAACCCGACCCTAAACTAATTAATTACAACATCAATTAATTTAATACTTTTCCGAGTCTACCCTCCGACTCTACCTTCATAATTATCACATCCATTAATTTTATAACTTGGTGTCACCCAACCATTATCCCCGGACTCACTTACTTAGCCCGTAACTTAATATTTCCCGAGTCTTTGTTCCTATCACAAGGAAACACACAATAGGCATTCACAACCCAAGTAATCCTAAAAAACAGTAGGTATTTACACAACTCAATTCTTCATACTTGTACGTAATATATTTCTCTCTAATATTCACCGTACTTGTTTGCTTTACGAATTTATTTCACTTTCGTATTAATTCAAGTATTCACATAACTCTAAGGGTCCTAGTTACCCCTTGTTATATCAATTCAGTAGTTACCCTTGTTAACCCACTGACCTAACGAATTTAAGCTCGCTCACGCTTTTCCGTAATTATATTCTTATCATCTCGAATTAGAGTGCGTCACAATCAAGCCTATGAATCTCCACCATAACTCTCTCACAAAATTAAAGTTCAACACTCAATCATAGACCTACTTCCATATCATTATTCCACCAATATATTTCATCAAGATCCCAAACACTTCCCCGATGAAATATTAGACATTTGAGGCTTAAAAAGAAAAATCTCAAATTTTTTGGCAGATTAAACACCCTCTAGTAAAATTTCAATTTCTCCCTCTACAGAACTTCGATTGACCTGATTCCAAGTTCATTGGATATCTAAGAGAAATATATTTCCAGTAATGTATGGTTCACACTCTAATTCTAAGTAGAATTCAAATCTCACACGTTTAAAGTCACGTCAAAATTCTGGCAGATTACTATGTTGACAGATCAAACACCCTGTAGTAAAATGTCGATTACTACCTCTACAGAACTCTGATTGATCTGATTCTAAGTTCATTGGATAGATAAGAGAAATACCTTTCCAGGCATGTATGGTTCACACTCTAATTCGAAATACAGCTCAAATGGCATACGTTTAAATTTGTGTAAAAAATTTAGGTAGGTTGACATCTTGTGTTCATCAATTAAACCCTAAGTCATTCAAGATTCATGTTCTTCATCCAATAACTTATAAAGATTCCATGTTAATCATCAATTATATTCAAATTTCATTTTATCTTTACTTAGGGATATATAATACACCTATTTCTTACTTTGAATCTCATTCAATAGCTACATGAACAAAACCCCCATTTTTATACGCATTTATCCCCAAAATGAATTTTGGTTTACACATCACTATGATATGAATTGATTATCATCAATTTAGAGATCACAACAGTTAACCACTTGCCTGTAAGTGTTTGTAGTGTCTGATACGTTGGCGTAGTCCCTCAATTTGGCTCCAAAATCCCCAGATTGGCTTTTGTTAAGCTTTCCCCCAATTTCCCTCTCAAGCCCTAGGCTTAGAATTGTGTTGGGTGATGATTTCCTAATCCCTCACTTAGGTTAAAACCCTCCATCCCGTTTTTCACCTAATGGGACTAATTAAAATAGCCCAAATCACCTCGTGTGGGCCCGACTATGCTCAAAAATGCCCCGTGACCCAATTACTACCCCCGGGTACTCTTTTTTGACTATCTCGGCCCATCCGGACACAACTGCGCACTCAAAATTGGCATCCAATTAATTTATAAAAATCCTTATCTCACACCCAGTTTAGTCTATATTGACTCCTGACTGGGATAAGTGCATACCCCGTCATTAATTTCCGAAATGACGCGATTAAATTATTACTATTCACTTAGTAAATAAATTTCCCTAAACATTAACCATTCACTCCCCGATTAATATTTAAATATATATATTGCCATAATTAATTCAATTAAAATTACAACAAACAAGTAATTTAAAATTCTCAAATTAATTACATATTAAATGTACAAAAATACGGGGTGTTACATTCTCCCCCTATCATTTTCCCCCTTTTTGTTCAGGAATAGGCAAAGGATAAAGAACAAATATAAAAGCATGTTGAAGCTTAAAGCGATAAGCATAAGCATAGAAGGACTAGAAAGAAAGGCAAAGACAAAACAAAATATCATATATATATATGTACTAGAAAAATATCAAGAATGCACACGCACATATATATAGATATAAATACACAAATGACACACACAAAATATAATAGGAGTCTTTCACACTCGTATGGCAAAAATGTGTGAGTTCAGGAAACAGAAGTGTTGGGGTGTGAACTAGTAACGATTAAATTTAGACCCAATCACTTAAAAACATGTTCACAAAGTTCTCATTTGATTCCAAACTTCATCACATTTGAATATAACATCATGTGACAATATAGATTGAACTCAATGAACAAGCATACACAATGCATACAAGCCTAGCATATTGATGATTGGACAGACCAATAGAGTCAAGACACGAGATATGCAACTAGGATAAACGGACATTGTGAAAATCGTTGATATACCATCCAATCTCCCCCAATAAGCATTTATATTAATTTTGAATGAATATATCAATCAAACATAGGCCTTGGCACTTGTTTTTTTTTTAATGCCATATTTTCTGTTTTTAGGCCTTTGTACCACTTATTTCTTTTAGGTCCATTCCAAATGGTGGCTTACAATCGCAAAGGATCACTTAGTCCTTTCGGAGCCCTTCCCCGTGCACATTTATATTTATCATGTTTTCATTTTTCACACAAATCTCATGTGCAGCGGATTTTGACATGCACTAGTCCTCCTAAGTTACAAATATGTTGATGACAAGATTGGAAGGAGAACACCTCACAAAGCTCAAATATAACATGTGACATCAAAATTTCAAAAGAGCTCGTGCATGTGTGAAAAGAGGCATATAAAAATAGAATCCATTTAATCAACACAAAATCCAACTACTCCATAAAATATGGTAAAGACCATAATAAGGATTGATAGTCTAAACCAAAAGTTCTAGCCACATGAGAGCGTAAAAGATGGGATTCAAACACAAGTATATGCCACTTAAAGTGTGTCAAACCAAAATACACACAAAAATAAAATCTTTTTGAGTTTTTGACATTTTTAACCAAAAAAAATATATATACTCAAAAGACAAACAAAAATCATTAGAATTTTTCATTAAGCTTATATTATCAAGAGATAAAACCCAAATTATAATAAAAAATCTTTTTGTATTTTTCATTTAATGCAAACAAGATGAAGAAATAAAATACAAAAGATAAACAAAAATCATTATTCTATCATGTGTTAAGCATGGAGCATAGACTAAAAAATGATTAAACAAGCATACATTTAGCATGTGAATATAGCATGAAGTACTAACGCTAAAGTATGCAAACACAAACACATTCATCCTTTAGATTTAGCAAGGGAGGAAGAATGTGAAAGTAAATGAGAATCAAAAACCCTATTTTGCAAGGCAACCAAGTCGGATTTCCTAACCCAAATTAATGAAGAATGACTATCTTGGGGTGTAGGAATTTTAAATACATTGGTTGCTTTACGTTGGGATTTTCTAGGAATTCGTTTAAGATCAAAACAAAATTTTCTAAGATGACCTTTTCGACCACAATGTGTACAAGTAAAAACATATCGAAAAGATTTACCTTCGAAGTGATCTCTAAAAGCTTTCCTAGTAAATTCTCCTAAAATGTTGGTTTTGGCTTTAAGAGTATATTTATTACAAGAATTGAAGCCTAAACCACACATGTCATTTTTAATTTGGACTGTTCCTAAGATTTTATCTAATTTTTTCGAATGACACTCCAAATCAAATTTACATTACTCGAGTCTTTTAATTTACTTTGCAATTTTAAAATGTTAGACTCTAATAAAACACTTCGCTCTTCAAAATCAAGAAGCTCCTTTTTCAAGGATTCCATTAAACCCCTAAGGCGATCTCTCTCGCCTTCTATATATTCAAGCTTCTCTAGAAGAGCTTTCTCTCGTGTCTTAAGGTCTTCAACCAACATACTATCATCAACGACCTTGACACTCTCTCTTAAACAAGCTTCTAACTTCAAATTAGCTCTTTTTAATTTAATAGATTCTTTATAAAGATCTTGAAAAGCATTTTGAAGTTCACTCACATTAACCTCTTCTTCATTTTCGCTCTCTCTTTCTTCTCCACTCTCGCTATCATAAAAAACAAGGGAATCAAAAACTGAGCTCAGAAGCGTCATGAGTTTGAGTATCTTCATGAGAAGATTAACTTTTGGTACTCACATGACTAGCCATAAAAGCCACAAAATTTGGCTTAGTGGGGGAATCGGGTCCCTCTTCCTTATCACTATCACTAAGGGTAGCATTATATGAAATGGGTGGTTTACCCTCTTTCCTTAGTTTAGTGGGGAACTCAGAAGCCCTATGGCCATAACCTTCACAACCAAAACACCTATTAGACTCGTCACTATTTAAATTTTCATTGATAGGTTTAGGGATCTTCTCGGCTTTGTCATACCTGGAAGTTTCAAATTTCTTAAAATCATTTTTAAATTTATCTTTGTTAAATTTAAGAAATTTTCTAAATTTACGAGAAAACAAATCCATGTCTTCCGAGTCACTATCACTCTCGCTCTCTACTACTTGTTTGACCTCTTTTCCGGCTTTTAAAGCAACTCCCTTTTCAATTTTCTCTTTTTGGGCTTTTAAAGCAACGCCCTTTTCAATTTTCTTTTCAGTTTTAGAGGGAAACATGTCCAGTTCATAGGTTTGTAAGTCACCTACGAGCTCTTCTAATTTCGTAGAGGCTAAAGTTGGTAAATAATTTAAAATGGTCACTTTTGGAATAAATCTATCGGGAAGGGACCTTAAAATTTTCTTTACAACACGGTTGTCGAGAATTTTCTCTCCCAAGCAAAAAGATGAATTGACAATATCAGACAGTCTAGTATAAAATTCATCAAAAGTTTCATTATCATTCATTTTGATAGTTTCAAATTGAGTGGTGAGGTTTTGGAGTTTTGAAGCTTTAACGACACTAGTACCTTCATGAGTGAGTTGTAAAGTATCCCAAGCTTCGGAATTCATCCGGTGTGACAGCGCTAAACAAGGCATTTAAACCACGGGAATTAAAATTTGAAAGTTTAAACTCATTCTCAGTCCATCTATCGATGGGTTTGGGAACACGTTCATTTTCAACTAAATAAGTTGGTGGGGACCACCCGTTAACAACAGACATCCAAACTCTCTCGTCGATAGATTTTAGTGCTGATTTCATACGCCCTTCCCAATATGTGTAGTTTGAACCATCGAAAATACGAAAATTAGAAAATGGGGAAAATTCCATTTAAGCCAAAAATTATTTAAAGGATCTTTAATGAAATAATTTATCGCTTTGGCTCTGATACCACTTGTTGGAATGCGAGGCCCCCGATTTTAATTTTCTAAAAAAAATAAAATATATTTCTTAAATTAAAATATTATTTCCATTTATATCTATCGAGATGCGGAAGCGTAAAGATGTGTGATGGTTCAACAAAACAAACGAATTACCAAATTTTAATTTCTATCTCAAAATTAAAATTAAACACAAGTGAAAATAAATTAAACACACACAAATGTTAATTTCACTTAAACCAATTAATTCATCCAAGCCCTAGAATTCGCGTAAGTCATATTTTGCAATTAAACAAATTAGGCCAACCTTATTTTAATAATTAAATTAATTGTCTTGAATTAATTAACTACGCATTACCCATATTAAACATGTAGAGATTAAATTAAACCAATTTTATCTTTTTTACCTAAGCATGCGTTCTTGGTGATTTTGCAAAAGATAAAATAAAACGATTAATCCACTACGCCACGATGTACGAGGAAAAACCCAATACGGGAAACAACCTCGGACGGCCCTAGACACAAATCCACTAGATACGGAATTTACAAATACAAGACAGAAAGGCTTACAACACACGACTCGATCTCTCTCAAGCCCCGATGATTCTTCTCGTAGATACCTCTTCCTAGCGGATAACCACGGAGCTCCACCGCGATCTCGGAGTCCACCGATCGGAGTCTATATGGTCACCGTCACCCGTACAAGGAGCCTTTCTCCAAGTGGGTAATGCCGCAACAAAAACTCTTCTTATTTCTTTATGGGATGTAGAAGAAAACCCAAAACTTCTCTTTGAACGGAAGAGATGAACCCGGTGCCAAACTCCAAGCATGATATATGAATATGGGAACTTGGAAGAAACTAATTTGGGTGTAAACTAGAGTGGTGTATAACTTTCTCTTTGATAAAAACACACTCAAAACATGATATTTTTCCCTCTTTGATTTTACTCTCAAAAGACTCTCTAGGAGTTAGTAGGTTATGAAAAAGATCACATAATAACGTCTAAGAAAAATCAGTTAAGAAACAAGTGGGAAGGTGGGAGAAAACTGCTTAAAAACTACCAAAAACTGTTCCCGCCGAATCTCGTTCGAACGACATTCTCGTTCGAACGAGTCTTCTAACGAAGTTCCAGTATGAACTCGTTAGAAATCTCGTTAGAACGACAATCTCGTTCGAATGACATTTCGAACGAAATTCCAGTATGCCATAATGGGAAGTCGTTGGCAATTTCGTTCGAACGACATTTGGTTCGAACGACAATCTCGTCCAGAAAGTTGGAAAATTCGATTTTAACCTAGAAAACTTTATAAACTTATTTTAAAGTTTTAATGAATTATTTCTGAAAATAAAACACAGTTTGATTAAACCTAACACCTAATAAACATGTTCCAAGCTCCTATATATATATAATTGCATTCATACCTTGGGAGCATGGAACTATGGTTAGTGACGTATAAACGAGGCATGAAACCGGCATAATGATGAAGCTTTATACTCTTTGCCGCTACGTCTTAAACAAACACGTCATAGGCTTGAAAGATGATCAATATACTCTATCCTATGACTCAAACGTTTTTGTCCGGAATTGAGCCAAAACTACAAAGGACTCAATTAGAAATTTGCGTCCTTATAATATTTATATTTGGATTATTATATTTGGATTTAAATAATTTGGAGTTGGATTTATTTTGGAGATAGTATGGTGATGGATTTTAATTTGCATGAATATTTATATTGGTTAGATAAATCTGAATATTATCTTATGAAAAATATTTTTAGTGTCACATATGTCTGTCACATGTTAAGAATGATAACTTATTTAGTGACACCCAGCGCAGTTTGGCGGCAGATGATGTCCACCTCGCGTGCCAGAATGAGCGGCGTGTTACAGATGGTATCGGAGAATGGACTCAGGTCTCGTAGGTTTTGAGTTCATCATAACTTCCACATTATCGATCTTTCATTCCTTTATTGACTCGTACTCTCTAAGGTATTGGGTTTAGCATATGTGTTAGTTGTATTTCTTGGAGAGAGGGAGTTTTGTGTTAAGTCTGTTGTAGGCATTGGGGTTAGAAGAATTTAATCTTAATGTGAGGATCTTTAGAGTTGATCTTGGAGAGGAGAATTATTTCAAAGATCTTTAGTATAAATGTCAGATATATGTGAAATGGATGTGGGAATGTGATTTTATCTGAGGATTTAAGCATTGCGATAACTTTTTGACATATAATCGAGTGGTGATTCATGGGAGAGCGTGCTACGTCACTATTTTCATAGTAATGTGTATATATATAGTTAGGACATATTTTCTATCTTTGTTCATGGGAGTGAGAAATTCTACAATAATGTAACTTATTTAATTAGATGGAAATCCCACAAATAAATTTTAATTCCTTTAAATCATAAAACATGCATCTAGGTAATTAAAAACACTAAGTAGATAAAGCATGAAAGGAAAAAAAAATTCAGGAAAAATCCCCAAAGGGTCAAAACCTTTTATTTCACTAATATAGTTTACAAATCACAACTTACAACCTTGTGAGTGAAATATAGACCGATGAATCTCTGGCAGGTGACCTTCATCTTCTTCAGCAATGGTTCTCTCAAGTTCAATAAAGATCTCAGTCTTCCTTCAGCAATGATTCCCGCCAGAATCACAAGAGTAACAGTAGAGACTCCTTTTCTACAAGGTCACTAGTCAAGACTCCTTCTTCACAATTGCAACTTTAATAAAAAAGTGTTTTGGGTTTCAAAGATGATTAAAAAAAGTATATAACAGAGATTGTGTGAATTAAAAAGTGTTCTTCCCTTTTGAAAAGTGAACACTTTTTGTAGGAGGTCTGCAGCTTTCATATATGTAAAGTCTTCAATAAAACCCTATCAAAAGTAGGTATTTATACGCAGACATAAAATTTGAGGCGGCATAAGGTCGTTCGAACGAAACATTAGAGTAGTTCTAATGAGATTAGCATCTTGTTCAAACAAAGTTGATTTTTCTTCTCACGAGATCCCAAAAACAAAGCAGTACACCTTCGTTCGAACCTCATTTGAACAATGCATCAAACGACATTTGAACAACATGCAGAGCGGTTCTAATGAGATTTCCATCTCGTTTGAACGAAGATGAAGAAAATTAAAATATTTCTACGTTCGAAAAACTGCCTCATTTTGTGAAAAAATAATTTTAAAAAAAATCTCCCAATACTGTGTAAAAGTTCCATGAAATCCAAAGCAACAACTATACCAATATTACGTGATTTTGTGAAGAATATTGAAGATAAAGTGGCTCATGTTAGAGATGTACTTCGTGATGCTTGATAATTAGATCTGTGTTTTTGAATATGTGAGCGTGAAGTACCATGATGGATGTAACGGAATGTGCCATACTTGATGTAACCTAGATTTTATGGACAAGTCCTCGATACTAGGTGCAATGATAGAAAATTTTCCTTTACAAATCTCGCCCTATGGCTATTATGGTACAAAACAAAAAATTCGAATTATCCAAACATATAAAAAAACCTATACAATATGCACATAATAGATAAAGAAATATACTTCGTGACGCATCGAGTTTGAAATAATATAAAACTCATAAATAAATTTCTCTCCCATAAATCAAACTTTCACTCCCCCATAATTCATTCTCCCCCTTTTTATTTGTCCGAAATAGGAAAAGAAAAGAAACAACAATAATAAACCGGAGTGTGTCACAATACTCATAGAATATCATTACAACTATAATGAAATAAGAAACTAGTAATGATAAACTAAGAAAAACAAACTATTTTTTATTTTTCAAAATTTTCAAGTATAAATTAATTTTACAAAAATAACACACCATGGAAAAACACAAAAATAACCGAATCATCGAAACAGAATGTAGGGGTGTGAACACATTCTATAGGGAAATTAACGTAGATAAACATATGCAAGATCTCAAAGTCTACCTTAGGTGTAAAAATTGTGAACTTAAGTGAAATCGAGTCAACTTATTCAACTAATCAAAGATCATGAGTGATTTTTATACCAATAACGCCCAAGACTATGCAATACTTTTACGAGAATTTTTCAGGACATGCAAACCCATTGATCTTCTACTAAACTCCCTCAAAACTCACATATTAAATATTTCTCTCAATTCTTTTGTTTTTAAGATATCAATGCTCATATGTAGCGAAGCATCAATGTTCTTTAAAATTGGCCTGGCACTTTATATTTTTCTTTGTATGTGCCTTTAATCTAATAGGCTCTTTTCTTTTCGCAAATGATGGTTATTCATGCAAAGACAACCTGTCTTTCGCAGCCTAATTCTATTGTTTTATATATAACAAATTTAGTGGAGATATGATTTTTAATGTTTCTAATCCGAGCAATGGTTCTTACAAACACTACTTTCATTATCTTATTTTATCGCATATGGTTTGTTTTAAAAGAAGGATTGAGATGAAAACACTACAATCGACACGTGAAAGGTAAGTGCAATGCTCAAATAAGTTCATGCTCGTGTGCATTAAAGGTGACTATGAGTCAGACATATAGCAAGTAATCATCATATCACAACTTAATGACTCCACATAATATTAAGAACAAAATGAAATGATGTCATCTCAAAACACTACAAAATAGTCCCGTTGATATGGAATGAATTAGTGACTCGGACATCTTTAATGTTCATCCACATTTGGTGTAAAAAGAAATATAAAACTCTTTTTGTATTTTTCTAAGATTTTATCAAAAGTAAAATATTTTGGTCTTTTTCACTTTTTCTAAAAAGAAACAGAAAATCTTTTTGTAGTTTTCTGAAAAAATTCATGAAAAAAAAATCTTTATGGATTTTTAAAAAATTATATCAAAATGGAAAAAGATAAATGCAATGTTAGTACACACTAGAAATAATCATGCAAAATATTAACATGAAAAGAATCATATGCTAGCAAACAAGTCTAAATCTTAATCACTAAGTCCAAAGGAATTCTCCAAAGGAGATGACATCTTATGAAAAACATCCATCAAATCATGTGAAGTTTTGAACAATACTCGAATTACTCATGAAAGCTCTCAAAATCTCTCATATGATGTGTGGGATCATACGGAGTAACATGTGTGGTAGTGCGTGCAGAAACACGTGTACTAGCATATAGTGGAAGATACCTGTGTGACACTCTACCCAACTTAAAACAAAAATTCCCTAAGGTGTCCTCTTTGATTGCAAAGGTAATAAACATACACGGGCTTAGGAACACCTTTCTCAAAATATCTAGGACATGCTCTCCTACGGGGAATCGAACGCCTAGGTGGGTCAGATCGATAGCCATAAGGATCGATCACAAACTCGGGAACCGATTTTTGGTGGTAGATTAGAAGTAGACACACTATGTAACCTATTCCTAACTTCTCAACATTACCCAAAGAGAGAATGAGGAGCATCTTTCCCACCTTCTTAGATGTTTCCTATAAAGTAACCTTGACCTCCCGGGCACGTTCGAGATCTTTCTCTAGTTAGGATACACGGGCTTCAATTTTCTCACAAGTCTCCAATGAAGAGTGAATATCTCCTGTAAGACTAACCACGGTGTTAGTCAATTCACTCTTTTATTGTCCTAAAATGATCAATTGCTCACATAAAGAAACCTTCAGCTACTCGAGTTGACTTGTCGATGCCTCACACACATTCAAAACATTTACCTCTCTTTCCAATCTAAAAACCTGAGGCTTAAATATTTATTTAACTTTTTGGTTTTTAACGTCTCAATGTATAAATCACTAAAATCTTTTTGGAGATCCCCTTCTCTCTTACTTGCAATCTCATCCTCACACTCACTAGTATGGCTCGAAACATCGTCGAGGCTCTCACGTTTACAAGTATCCTCATCGTCGTGGGACAAACTATAAGTACTCATGTGACTAGCAATGAAAGAAATGTACTTGATTTCATTATTGCTAAGAGTGTCTTTATTTGCAATCTCCTTTCCCTTTCTCTTTAGCCTAGTGGGACACTCATGTGCCTTGTGCCCTTTGCCCTAGCACTCATAACACCTTATCTCTTCCTCTTTCTCACCACCATCCTTGACGTCATCTTTGTTTTTGTTTTTCTAAAAATGATTTTTACTGGAAGAATTATTTTTGGAAAATTTGAGAAACTTTTTAAAAAAATTTGCTAACAAAGCCAACTCATCAATTTCAAAATATCCCTCAGATTCAAACTGACAAACTCTCTCCTTTTTATTCTTCTTATCTTGAGTCTTTAAAGCTACCCCTATATCCTTAGGTTTAATGGTTTTAGGTAACATATACATATCATAAATCTGAAGGTATCCTACACGTTCTTCTAACTTGAGAGTGTCCCTAACGAATAAAGCACGGTGACCTTAGGAATAAAGCGGGAGGGGAGTGACCTAAGAATATTTTTAATGACCATAGTCTCTGGAATTTTCCCATTAAAATTAAAACTAGTGTTTATAATGTCCGACAACCTAGCATAAAATTCATCAAAACTCTCGAACTCTAACATAGTGATGGCCTCAAATTGGGTGGTTAAATATTGAAGCTTAGACGCCTTGATAGCATTGATACCCTTATGTGTCAATTGGAGGATATCCCATGCTTCCTTAGACGTAGTGCACGTCATGATATGTTGGAAGTCGTCAGGGGTGACGACTCCAGAAATAGCATTAAGGCCACGGGAGTTGTAGGTACTCCACTTAAACTCATCACCAGACTACGAAGAGACAAGTTTAGGATTTGTGACATTATCAACAATGATAGTGAGAGGAGTCCACCCTCTTTCACAAACTAACCAGAATTGCTCATCTATGGCATTCAGGATAAACCTCATCCTAGCCTTCCAGTATGAATTCTTCATACCATTAAAGATGAGCACTCAATTATACAAATTCTCCATTAAAATCAAAATTTCAAAGATCAACAATTTTCAGAAAAAATTGATATCAAGGGGAAAATATTTTGCGAAAAAGATCACATAGTAAATTTGTTCAGTGGCCTCTGATACCAATTTGAGAGTGAGCAATTCTCTAATGACTTAACTTATTTAATTAGATGTCAATCCCACAAACAAAGTTTAATTCTTTTAAATCCTAAAACATGCTTCTAGGTGATTTAAAACTCTAAGTAGATAAAGCATGCAAGGAACAAAAATTCAGGAAAAATCCCTAAAGGGGTAAAACCTTTATTTCACTAATACAGTTTGCAAACCATAACTTACAAACTTATGAGTGAAATATGTCATGTCGAATCTCCCGGAGGTGACCTTCGTCTTCTTCAGTAGTGGTTCTCTCAAGTCCCACAAGGACCTCAGTCTTCCTTGAGTAATGATTCTCGCAAGAATCATAAGAGCAGCAGTAGAAACTCCTTCTCTATAAGACCAGAAGTGAATAATTCTTCTTCATAATTTTAACATCAATACATAAGTGTTTTGGGTTTCAAAGATGATTCCTGAAAGTATATAGGAGAGATTTTATGAATCAAAAAGTATTTTTCCTATTTGAAAAGTGAAGACTTTTTGCAGCAATTCTGGAGTTTTTGTAAATGCAAAGTCTTAACTAAAACCCTATCAAAACCAGGTATTTATTAGAGATCAAAAAATTTGAGGTGGTGTAGGGTCGCTCAAAATGAAACATCAGTTTCGTTGTAAAGAGATTACCATCTCTTACTAACAAAGAAGACTTCACTTCTAACGAGATCCAAAAAAATAAAATAGTATGCCTTCGTCCGAACGTTGTTTGAACAATGCATCAAATGACCTTGAACGACATGAAAAGTCATTCTCATGAGATTTCCATCTCGTTTGAACGAAGCTAGTGAAAATTAAAATATTTTTTAGTTCGAAAAACTGCCTCTTTTATAAAAAAAAACATTTTTATGAAAAATCTCACAATACTGTGTAAAAAGTCCACGAAATCCAAAACAACAACTATACCAAAATTATGTGATGTTGTGCAGCATGTTGAAGATAAAGGGGCGTATGTTGGAGATGCCCTTTGTGATGCCTGATAATCAGATCCATCTTGAACGTGTGAACGTAAAGTACCATGACGGAAGTGATGGGATATAACATACTCGATCTAACCTACATTTTATGGACAAGTTCTTAATACTAAGGGCAATGACCTGAAATTTTCCTTTATAATTTGTGGGGTAGGTGCATGTGGGATTTGGTGTATGGGATCCCATTTGTGGCATTCTAAGTGTAGGCCTATGTAAGCTTTATATTATTTCTTGATTTTTACGTTTACGCTTCGCCAAATTTCGAGGACAAAATTCCTATCCTAGTGGGGAAGTATGTAACACCTTATAGTTTTTGGACGATTCTTTAAACCATCGTAATAAAAAGATAGAAAATAAGTTTGGATTATTTTTGGCATTTAAAATATTTGTTTTACAATTGAAAAAATGGATTTTTAAGCGGATTCGAAATCAGAGGAAAAATTGGGTTTTTATACACTTAAACATTTTTGAGCCGCCTAGGCGCCTACTCAGGAGTGAATCGATTCGTCGTAAGGGGACAAATTGATTCACACCAGAAATTGTTGGCGGGTTGGATGAGTTTTTAGTATTTGAGCGAGATTAAGACTCTCCAAACTTCTATTATAAATTAAACTCGGGGTTATAGTTTTTCAAAAACTTTCATATTTACCCTAGAGCAGCAGACTCCCTTTTTTACATCTCCTTTCATATACTAAACCCTAACCCCATTTAAAAGCAAGACTCAATCCAAGTTTTGAAGATATAAATTGTATTTTCTCAAGATCAATCTTTTGTTTTCAGTAGAGGAACGCAACCATCCAATCAGATTCTTCAAATGATTTTTTTCAGGCATGAATACTTTTATTGTTCCCTTTTAGCATTATGCATTTTAAATGTTGCCTACAAACTAATAATCATTATTTTCTTAAATAAATTTGAGAGACTAATTAGAAAAAGTGAAACTAAATTTGGAATTATTGTTATTCAAATCTATGATATGAGGCCTACTATTTTTGGTAATTACAAAGGCTTCTTTATTTGTTCATGTTCAAAAAAATAAGATTGTTTAGAACCAGTGAGATCAAATCTCATCCATTTTTTTCAATACTTAGACTTGTTTTAATACTCGAAATTCTTGCATGCTTAGATTAGAGGTTGGGATTCCGTCAGAATATATGGGCATTCGCATGTTAGAATAAATCATATAATTTGAATTCGACTCATAAAATCGTGTTATTTATGTGTTGCCTGTAGAATAAAAATTTATTGTTGTATAATCTATAAATATTCATGTTGATGGAAATTGAATAAGTTGTTGAAAAAGGAAATGTTTAATTAATATTAAAATTAATCGAACATAAATTAGATAAATAGTAATCTTGTGATTAAATTAAAGAATTATCGTGTGAGGACGAGAATATGCCTTATGTGATCATCAATTGCATTTATATTCGGCACCGCGGGGACGATGAGAATTTTTGGGGTAGTCGTGCTTTCACCTTATTTTTAGGTCGTTTGATAGGCTATGATATACTTGTATTTTGGAGACCTTTAGGTATGGGACTAGGGGTGATATGAGGATTTATGCTCGATTAAAGGGTGGGGATAATTGAAAATAATGAGAACTTGAGAAAATCAATAATTAATGCCTAGGATAATAAACGGGTATAAAAATAAATTTGCATCACGAGTATGTGTTGAACTAACGATAATTAGGTTGACTGGCTATAACGACGTGGGTGTGTGTGGCTTCATGATTACGTGTGAGGCTAACGATAATCCGTTCGACTCGATATAGTGACATGTCGTGCATGGAACATCACAAGTATGTGTAGAGCTAACGAAATTGGGTTGACTGGCTATAGTGCGGGGAATGGGGGTGATGTATAGAATCTTAAGCTTGCCAAGAGTATGTGCATGACTGATAATTTGGTTGACAGGCTATAATGGTCCCTCACAAATAAGAATAATTGGATAATTAAATTAAGTAAGAATAAGAGCTAATTTTTAAATTCAAGTTTTAATGGAATAATTGGACTCAAATAATGTGGCGACTTAGTTATGTGGGTAGATAGTGGTAGTTTATTTTTACTCGCATATTAATATGTACACACACACACACACACACACACACACACACACACACACACACACACACATATATATATATATATATATATATATATCGTTTAATTTAAAATACTCTACTGTGATATTTATCATCTATAATGTTCCTGTCTTTGTTCACGGACCCTAATTATGAGGAGTAGCTAGTAGTCATGTGGTGGGATCTAACCCATTTCGTTGACTAATATTTCATGTAGAGTGCTAGAGTAGCTGCATAGGAGTGATTGGAGATATTTTAAGGGCAACTTAAGATTTATTTTATCTGCTTTCGCATTTTAGATTTACTTTCCATTCTTGCATTTTTTTTTATTATGAGGCTTTTATTTATTGATTTGGTAGGTTGATTGGTTCCACAGTTGTTTATGGTTTTAGTAAAATATTTATGTTTGGATTATTACATTTATATTTGAATAATTTGGAGTTAGATTTATTTTGGGGATAGCATGGTGATGGATTTTAAATTGCATAAATATTTATACTGGTTGGATAAATATGAATATTATCTTGTAATTTTTTCTTAATGTCTCATTTTTCTATCACATGCTGAGAATGATAATTTGTTTAGTGATGCCCAACGTAGTTTGGTGGTGACGGCCGGCCACCTCCTTTGTCGAAATGCACGGGGTGTTACATCGTATTCGGGTAGCTCAGGACAGTCAGATGAGTTACTCTGATGAGAATCGGAGACACCTGGAGTTCTATGTGGGTGATCAGGTATTTATGTGGGCATCATCCATGAAGGGAGTGATGCAATTTGGGAGGAAGGGAAGTTGGAGAGTAGGTATGCGGGGCCTTTCCCATTATCGAGAGGGTAGGGTTGGTTATGTATGGTCTCTCCTTACCGGAGCATTTGAAGAGAATTCATGATGTGTTTCATGTATTGTCGTTAAGGAGGTATCTCAAGGATGGCGTGATTTATTGGCATATAGCATTGGAGGAGATTGAATTATATGCAAATATTTTATATGGTGAGCGACCTATTGACATTTTGGGTCGTAATGAGGTGAATTTTCGATCAAGGGTGGTACCGTTAGTGCGTGTACGGTGGTAAACACCACAATGTTGTCGAGTCAGGCATAGGATCACGATGATGACATGCGGGAAAAGTATCCACAACTTTTTATGAAAGGAACGTTCAAATTTCGGGGACGTAAATTTGTTATTAGGGGGAAGAATGTAGTACCCCGTACTTTTATAATTATTTAATTTTTTTGTGCTTATAATCATTAATTTAATTGAAAACTAAATTGGATTTTAGTAAATATTAATTACTGAGATAAATCATTAATATTTGTAATTTTTATTTACTCATGTGTGATAAGTAAATAGTTAGATGATTTATTATGGGTCATATATGAGTGAAGCAACGATTTAATATTATATGTCGATATATTGTTATATCGGCGAATCGGTATAATTTGTGGGTGATGTGCACGGTACGCCCATGTCAGACCTATCAATGATATGTTAGTATATTTGGAGTTGGGTGACTAGGATGACCCTTTTGAGTGAAACGGTAATTCGGTAAGGGTCAAAATAGTCCAGAGTAGGTACCCCGATGTTTTGTTTAGGTCCCGGGAGCTCTTTAGACATAACAGGACATGTGTGAGGGTAGGAAGATCATTTTACACTTAGGGTTAAGTGAGAAAATTGGATTAGCATTATTAAATGAGTATTTAAAAGGTTAGAAAGGTGGATGGCAACCCACCTTTGATTTTCTTTGCAAGAGAGTTTGAGAGAGAGTTCAAGAGAAGAGAAAAAGAGGAATAATGAAAATTAAGCTTGGAAAGGAGAAGAGACAGGATTCAAGCCATTATCAAACATGTATAGAACGTTGAATTCTAATCCATCAAGGGGAGTAATTACTTGCTTTAAGTTGAAAATTATGCATAGTTAATTACTTTCATGATTAGAGATATAAATCTGAGATTTAAAGCATTGAAGATTAAAACTTTAGTTGAATAATGTAGAAATTTACATGATAAGGAATTTCTTCTTTAATTTGATTATTTGTTGGGATTTATCACATTATAATTTTGAAATTAATTATGGAATTTAAATGATGATCATGTAGAATTTTGTTAGAATAAATTGAATTTTGGAAAATCAAATTAGGGAAAATTCTGAGTTGAATTGAGTTGATGTTTAATTTATAATCTTTGGTGTTTGATATAGGATTCATGGTTATTTAGGTGTTAAAATGTTGTTGGAAAGTTAGTATATTAATGTATGAGGTCGATTTCATGTTTTAGTAGGCTTGGGACCTTCATTAGAGGGTTTGGAGGAAAAATCCCAACGAAGAAGACACCTGGAAGTCCAGTAAATCGAATCGGTTCACTGGGGGGAGCGAATAGTTTTTCTCAACCGAACCGATTCTGTATGCCAGCAAAATGGTTTTATTTTCGGGTATGCTCGATTGTTATTAGTGTATTATTTTGACCCGTTAAAGCTTGGGGAACGACCGTATGAACTTCTGGGGTACTTCGGGATTATTGTGGAATGCTTTCTAGGGGTTGGTACATGTAATAGGTCAACGATTAGATGGATTCGAGTGAGGAGAATCGGTAATTCAAGTGAGTAACTTTTTAAATAATTAATCGAAAAATGGTTCAAAGTTTGGGATTTGGTGAACTGTGCGCTATAGGATATACAAACGAGTTCAGTACTTTATATATATATATATATATATATATATATATATATATATATATATATATATAATATTGATGCTTATATATGTATGTGTGTATGCTACTTGTTTTTATTGATCATACCTACTCGGTAGTGCTGTCGTAAGAGGTTGTATGTAGTGGGCAGCCAACTTTGGCATCACCCAACAAGTGTTGGATTGATACCCCGGGTCATAGGACTATTGCATGGTCACTATCCTTCTGTGAGGATAGATATTGGTTTGGAAACAGGTTGGGTGCAAAATGGTATGGTTGAGACCCCTGGACATATGTCTATGATCGCCTTCGTTAAATGTGTTTACATTTTGGATGAGTGGTGAGATTCTAACAGGGTGACTCAGTGTGATGCATGATGCCCTCACCGGATAGCACACGAGGGATGTATCCGCAAGGTCCAGGCTTTGGGGAACTGATTCTACGTATATATATATATGTGTGTGTGTGTGTGTGTGTGTGTGTGTGTTTATATGATATTGTGTATGTATTCATTTATGGCACGAGCATAGCTATGTTATGTTTATTACGTGAAAATTTATCTATATCAAGTGTATAACTACAATATTGTGTACAAATGTATACATAGTGAAAGTAGTTATACTTAGCTAATAGAGGGAATTATCATAATTGGATTTAGATAGCGGTTATATTTCCTAGTTAGACTGGGTAGTAATTAGGATAATAGAACGAACACGTTAGGTGTGCACTGTAGTTGAGAAGTAAGAATTTATCTCATGCGAGTGCGAACTGTTAGATGAAACTAATACACTACAAGTTTTAATCGATTTAAAATAATTATCTACTTTCAATTTTTTTTTTTACTTTTAGGGCATGACCTGCAGGAAATTATTTTCCCTTATTTTTATTTTATATCCCCAGGTGTGCAGCAGCAGCAATCAGGACCATAGGGATATATCTATTTTTTTCGATCCAGTAGTTGTGAATGGTACAAGACTAGATTTAGACTCCTCAGCTCATTCTATTAGATAGGATCATTTCATTTTACTTGTTAGTTGGGCGCAAATGTGTCTAAAGTACGTGCTTATATAGGCTCAAGTGCAAGCCTATCGCCTTAGTAATAAAACCGATAAGTCGGGATCGTCTCCACAGGGAACTAGGACGAAAGATCATAAAGACGAAGGAATATAAGACTAACCCTAAATTGAGTCGCAAAAAGAAATTAAAAAGATTATTAATTGTGAACTTAATGACTACTAACTAAATGCAAAGGAAATTTAAATTACTGACTAGACTAAATTCATAGAAATAAACTACTGCAATGAAGTAAATATGAATGAAAGAAAACAGGTTAGGATACAATTCCCCAAACCCTAGTACATTTACCGGATAGAAAACTAGCTTTTGAATTAGAGATTCGATTAAACATAGTCTTTATTAATCCTAAGCATTACATATATGAGGGTACTAGGCCGTATCATACCTAATCAAAGGTAAGAATAAAGCGGTGTTGAATATCTAACACGAGCATCGCATCCTTAAATACCCCTATTACCTAGGGCAAATGAGGTTAAAAGATCTACAATGGTTGTGTGTACTACACAACACGATTCGATCAATTTTCAATTCAAAACCTCTTTTCTACACATGTAAATTACATCGGGTTGGGTTCATGCATTCCAACCCTTAGAAATTTAGCTAGACATAATTAAAGTAAATATGAACACAAAATCAATTATGCAGGAATTCATAGCAATGTGAAAAATTGAGATGAAATTCGGAAATAAGAATTGCAACCAAAATTTATTGAATAATCAAATTCAAATATAAAAGAAATTAAAAATAGAAAATAAACAATACTTGCAATGAAGGAATTCTGAAATTAAAGCTTGAAACATGAATAAATGTTGTAGAACTTGAAGCCTAGGGTTCTTGGATGGAAAAGCCCTCTTAAACTAGCCAAAAATGAACCTCTATATGTCTGGTACGTAGATAGACTAAGTATCCTACGAAATTACAAGAGTTTTAGATAGATAAACTCTCAATTTGAAAAAGAAAAATCATCACCGAACTGGTCCGGGTATAAGGATATCGGTTCGGTTTGGCATAAGTTGGATCTGTTCGTTTTCCCTTAAAATCGGATCTGTCCGATCTTCAATTTTATGCAGTGATCTCAGTGCATCAGACCTGTTCATTTTCTGCTTCACTCGGTCCGGTCTGGTGGTGAATTTTATTCAAGGTCTTGGCCTCCTCCGGATCAGTTTGTTTTTGGAATTGACCAGTCCGGTCCGGTTCTTTGTAACTTTCTTTCTTCTTTTTCTTAATTTTCTCTCATATTTCAAGTTCCACAACTTTTGATCGGGGACTCGGATTTGGACGCCATCTCTTCCTAAGTGCTTGTAGACTCGGGGTCTTTAATTTTCATTTTGGTCCTCATCCGAAATCTAGATGTAAAGTTACTATTTTTCCCTCCTACTTTGCTTCCTTTTGCAATTCCTTGGTTTCTCGGTCTTAAGTTTCCTCTTCTCTTCACTTGTATAAAATACATAAAAAAGCATAAAGAATACACGAAACTCGATGCACTATATAGGAAATGTTAGTAGCACATATATGAGATAAATTAGCGCATTTTACATCGTCCGAGGTGATAAAAGTCTCTAAATTAAGGGGATAAATAGGAAAAATTTATGCCTAATCAAACCCCCCTAACTTAGAATTTTGATCGTCCCGAGAAATTTAAAAGAATCTAAACAATGATAAACTCTTGAAAAACATTTTATTAAGATAAAATACCTCTTTCACGGGCAAGCGATTACATTTAGCGTATGCAACAAGCTAGGACGAGTGGTGTCTCGTGAGGATTTGGAGTGAATATACCCACAAAATTCGGTTTCGACTCAAAAAAAATTCAAAATACCTAAAAATTGTATTATTAAAAATTTTCAAAAAATAGCCACTATAAATTTATATTCACAAGTCTCAATTTTTTGCCTGTGTGTGCAAAGCCAAAAATTAACCCCAAATTTCCACCGATTGATCATCACGTTAGCTTTTCGAAAATTCGCTTTGATTTCAAATACTCACGGAATACTCTCACAAACGAATCACTCAGAACGTGGCTAATTCTCTCGATATGCGTGATATAAAGAGTAAATGTATTGAACAAAAATTCACGCACACAAGTTGAAAGACGGAATATTTATGGGTGAAAAGATATCTTAATCGGGACACGATTATTGGAAAACGGGAAATATCGCCTCTTATCCACACCAATTAATCTCGTTTTTTTTTGTGTATTGGCTCTCCACGCAGTAATTAATTTTGAAATTCGGACTCGGTTAGGACTTTTCAGGTCATAAGTTATATTGGGTAAAAATTTGGAATGGTTGGGAGATTCGGAATTGGAAAATGTTCTTATGATGTCCGTTAGTGCTTTTTTTTGGGTTTTGCTCATTTTAACCTTCTTTTTCTATTTTTCACATTTTTCTTTCCTTGCTACCCATTTTTATTCAATTTTTGGACTTTATTGATGAAATTTCTAGTTTTCACAATTTCGGGCTATTTAGGTTTTTCGAGTTACCAAACGAAAAGGTAAAAAAAATTATTTGGCTCAATTGGATTAGCGAAAGGGAAATTTTTTCACAACTTTTTATGGCTAATATTTTTAGGTAAACAAACGAGGGACTAACTTCATTTATCCGAATTACTAATTATATTACCATATGCGTCTCGAGATTAATTTAGTTTAGAGATATTTCAGCACGTTTTTCCAAGACAACATCTCACACATTTTCCGTAACTGATCAAAATAAAAAAAATTGAGATCTTCAATGACTTATTTTAACGCTGAAAAGAACTTTGAGTTAATCATAAACTCGGATTGATTTAAAAACTCAGAAAAATCGATAGGCTCGAAATCTCACCGGGTTTGTTAATCTCCACACTTATTCGTTAAGTCATCATTTTTTTATCAATTTCCATCTTTGGTCAATTTCGACTTTGTTCATTTGATTTTTACTATTTGAGACTTAAAAAAATTGAGTGATATTTTTGAAAAATTTAAGTTCTAATTTTTATTTATTTTCAAGATAAATATTTTTGGCTTTTTCAGAAATTTTCAATGTTTTTTAGGTTTTGGGGCATTTTGAACTTTGTGAAATTTTATGAAGCGCATGTGTACCCCCTAACTTAGACTTTTGCAAAGTCCTGATGCAAAATGGATAAAAGCTAAATTAAAGAGAGAAAGCATAAAATAATGGAACAAAGTACAAAATGCAAGACTAAAAGAAGCAGGTATAAGAAAAGAAAAGATAGGTAAACCATTTTCATTATATATATTAAACATACAAGCATGTCGAAACAACAAACAGGAAGATTACATAAACAAACTAGTTAAAGCAAGCTACTGAGGTGGCGAGTGAGAGCTGCCGGGAGAAGTCGGGTCATATGGGTCATAAAAGTAACTCAGAGGAGGTGCACCCATAGTCATTCGATGCATCTCAGTCTGAAGACGATATATCATACTAGTATAGCACTCGTATTGATTGATGAAACTGTATAGGAGCGATTCAAGCGTGACGATGCGTCTATCAAAATCTTCTCTCGGTGGCTCAAAATCTTCATCTTCATCTTCACTGTACTAGGCCTCTTCACCCTTGCCCATGACATCGGAAGCCACGTCCTCTTCCTCCTAGTCATCATCCTCATCAGCATCTTCTGCATCCGTTTCATCATCATCATCGTCATCGTCATCATCATCATCATCCGTCCTCCATGCCTAGATGATCTCCCTTTGCCTCTCACTTTTGGTGCAGGTGCCCTGCCCAATAGGATTGGGAAGACGAGGAAACCCGATGGGAGGACCAATGTCAGCATATCCTAAAATGGAAGTGATGAGCCCAGTATAAGGGAGAGGGGCGGCAACCTTCTTATCCAAGTCTGCAAAAAAGATGTCCTTATAAATCATGAGGGCCAGGTGGATAGTGCTGTTGGGGTAGAAAAGGTGATAAACGAGGGTAGCCTGACGCGGGGGGGGGGGGGGGGGGCATAGCGGAGTGATTTGAAGTCTGGAGGATGTTAGCTGAAATGATTTGGAAGGTTATGCGTTCTTTGTCATTCATCCGCGCCATCGGGAATGTCTCGGTACCCCAATATTCGTCAGGTGTGATGCGGGATATGCATATGGCTTTATCAATGGGGTGAAATTATTGGGGTATGTAAATTGGGTTGGGCTCGACATGCCTTTCTCCGCTAATTCTGGGTCAGAATTTTTTAGGAGAAAGGTATGCGTGTGGCATCAACATAAGCTTCAAAAGTGAAGTCAGCGGTGCGAACGAGGGATCCATAAAAGGCACGCATCTCGATTGCCCATACCTCTCCGTGGGGCTTGTTGGTAAAACGACACCACCCCCTCGGAAGGAAGAGGTTAGTGATGTATTGGGGAAGATCATTCCAACGCACTTGGTGCTCCATGTGTAGTTTTCGTGAATGGCTAAAAAATGTTAGCACCAAATTTGCTCTTGGTTCTATCGAAATGTCTCGTTGTCGTGGTCTATAACCTCAACAGATGCATTTTTTTTGGTAGGGCTCGGTTGGCCATGCGGGAAAGAAGTTGGTTGAAGGTAGAATCTGGAAGAGAGAGTTGGGTGAGTGGTGTGGTAAAACGGGGGAGGATGAAGGTGTATTTATAGGTGGGCGTGGAGGGAAGGGTGGATTTTGGAGGGAAATGTTTTGGAGGGAAGGGGTAATGTATTTATGATGGAAAGATGGATGTGGGAGAGGGAAAATCGGATATGGAAGGAAATGGGGGATGCATCTTGGGAAGGGGCAAAAAAAGAATAGACGCCAAACCGATCCAAGTGCCCAGGAACGGATCGGTCCGGTCCTTTTTTTTTTAAATTTCTATATAAACAAACCTATGAGGACCCCCAGGGGTGGACCGGTCTGGTTCCATGTAATTTTCTCTTTACCCTAACTTTATAATGCAATCTTCTCTATTTATTCTCCGGATGTTACCAAAACTATTCTTAGGCATGATTGACCTAAAATCTCCCAGCATTTGCTTCAAAAACCTAGACTCTCTCTCGATGCGTGTGCTCCCGCTCCTATCCTAATGTGACTTATACCTATCGACTACTAACTAACCTAACCGACTCACATCTACTATACACAAGAATCACCCCAAACGCATCGGGGGTGCGACGACCTTCTCGTACTTCTCAATCAGTCCCTATAGATGGGGTCCAACAACCAAATGTTGTTGGATTCTTCGACGCACGCCTCAAAGTATGGTTTAAGGTGTTGGCCATTCACCTTGAAATTATTTCCCCCTTTTTAATCTTCCAACTCTATAGCTCCATGGGGGAATACTTTTCTAACCACAAAATGTCCCATACAGCTTGAACGCAACTTGTCGGGAAATAAGTGTAATCTAGAGTTGCAGATAACCACTTTTTGTCCTAGATGAAAATCTTTGCATCGACTTATCTTGTCATGCTCGGGTTTCATTCGTTCCTTTGAAATTTTAGCATTATCATATGCTTGATTTCTTATCTCTTCCAACTCGTTCAATTGAAGCTTGCGAGCTTCACCGTCTATATGTAGATTTAGTTCAACCTCTTGATCGCCCAATAGGCTTTGTGCTCTAGCTCCACAGGGATATGGAAAGGCTTTACATAGACAAAAAAAAATGGGGACATCCCGAAGGGGTTCTTGTAGGCGATACGTTAAGCCCTTATCACATCATTTAATCGAAGGGACCAATCTTTTTGGGTAGCGTCGACAGTCTTTTCAAGGATGGTCTTGATCTCACGATTTGCTAACTCGACTTGCTCACTTGTTAGGGGGTGATAAATCGTGCCAACCTTATGGACGACCCCATACTTTCTCATTAATTTTTCAAAGGGCCTATTGAATAAATGAGTGCCATTATCACTTGATCGCCTTCGAAGCACCGAAGCGAGAGAGTATCTATTCTTGTAAGAACTTTATCACCACTTTGTTATCATTTGTCTTGGTATCTATCTCCTCTCCCTATTTCGAGACGTAGTCTACCGTAACGAAGATGTATAAGAAGCCGAAGGAGGAAGGGAATGGTCCCATGAAGTCAATATCGTAATAATCAAGTAACTCAATGATGAGTACAGGGGTTAGTGTCATCATGTCATGGTGGGTAATATCCCCCATCCTTTGACATCTATCGCAAGATTTGCAATAGGCATTCACATCCCGAAACATTGTGGGCCAATAAAGACCGCTTTGAAGGATTTTAACGGATGTCTTATTCTTGGAGAAGTGGCCTCCACAAGATTCCGTATAACAAAACCGGATTACACTTTCAATTTATTCATATGAAACACATCTTTGGATGAGATGGTTCGCACAATATTTGAATAGGAATGGGTCGTCATAGAAAAACATGTGAGACCAAGTGATGAATTTCTTCTTCTCTTACGGTGTCCATCCGGGAGGAACGGCTCCCGTGATAAGATAGTTACAATATCCACAAACCAAGGTAATGAGGAAGTAGCAGAAAGCTGCTCATCTAGAAAGTACTCGTCTATGGGTATGGGATCACTAGGCACGTCAGACGAGAGGCATGACAAATCGTCAGCGACGACGTTTTCTACCCCTTTCATATCTTTTATGGAGAGATTGAACTCTTGTAGGAGTAAGATCCACCTTATGAGGTTTGAATTTGCATCTTTCTTAGTAAGGAGATATTTAAGTGCCGCATGGTCGATAAAGCATGTAATGGGAGACCCAATAAGGTATGAGTGGAATTTATCCAAAGCAAAAACAATCGCTAGAAACTCTTTCTCCGTGGTGGAGTAGTTAAGTTGTGACACGATCAACGTCTTTCTAGCATAATAGATGACATGAGCTTTCTTGTCCTTTATCTTCCACAAAACAGCCCCATTCGCGTAACCACTCGCATCACACATAAGCTCAAATGGGAGGGACCAATTCGAAGCTTTCATGATGGGAGAATAAATTAGCATGCTTTTCAGTTTATCGAAAGCCTCTTGGCATGTGTCATTACACTCAAAAGGGGAATCCTTCATAAGGAGGTTACTCAAGGTTATAGCAATGGCGCTAAAATCCTTGATAAACCGTCTATAAAATCCTGCATGGCCCAAGAAAGAGCGCATATCCATAAGTGATTTAGGCGGGAGAAGCTTGGCTATGAAATATATTATGCTATACGACGTAAGTTACCGCATTAAATACTGCGCTACTTGCTATATACTTAGGTTATAGCTACTTGCTACTTGCTATGCGACGTAAGTTACCGCATTAAATACTGCGCTACTTGCTATGCGACGTAAGTTACCGCATTAGATTTTGTATTTATACTTAGGTTGTGTGATTACCTACAATATGAATTATTATTTGTAATGCGTCATACTGCGCTACTTGCTATCACGGAGGTTTTCGCGCTAGGACAGTCTTATTCTGATAAGCCCATCGGGGGAATACGGACTTGTACCTTAGAACCATAGAACCTTGGTACAGCCTATCTGTGGGTGATAGTGCAGACAGTCGTAAGGTTGAGTGGGTATGTGCATCTCCCTTATGACTTGGAACTATGATTCGCCTCTATTATTTTTTATTTGTGCTTTATATGGTTCTCGAGTGATTATGAACATATATTACTTCATATAGTATGTGATATATTGGGACTTGATACCAGAGTATGCAGGCACCGTAGCTAAGTCTCGGGGTTCTTTGTAAGTATATATGTGTTATGATAGTGCGGACTATATACGTACAAGTGATTATTCTACCATGTTGCCCAGTAGATGAGAAGAGGATAACATATAAAATATGTTGGAATTATGGGAACGTATATGAGTAAAGAAATACTTCAACCGATTAATAATTATTAGAAATGCAACAATGTATTATTCGGGTAATATGAGTGGACGTAATAACTTAGTCATCATAGTGAGAGGCTTAAATCAAACTAGTTAGGTGGGATAGTATAACTAGGACGAGTTAGGAGTATACGTTAGGCTTGCACAATAGTTGAGAGTTGAGTATTTCAAGTGAGAGCACGTGACTAACATGTATATAATATATGGTATTTATGCAATTTAAATACTTACTATTTAAAAATTATTTTCAAGTCGGGCTCTGACCCTTTTTCTATCAAATCTATTTTTTTAAACCTTCTAGGTGCCTAGCCACAGGGATGCCAAGCATAGGAGTTCCATTCAGTTGATATGTTGTAGCTGCTGTGGACGCCTCCACATTCATCCTTAATTCATCCAGAGACATTCATTTCAGTCAGGGCATGTTGCCCATTCTTGTTTAGTGATAGTAGTTTACAGACAGTCATTTACTCTTCAGTTATTGGATTTACTTCATTCAGATTATGGTATTTGGGATTTTAACTGGATGTGTTTACTCCAGACTCATTTCATTTCATTATTTCGTTTTAATTCCTATGAGTTGTTTTTGGATGGTGAATGTTTAGTCAATCTTTTAATTACTTATTTGTATTAATAAAATAAGTAAAATTTGGCATCTGTTTTTTTTAAATACTAGGTGGTTAGTAAATAAATATAACATTTTCGTCAGTAATGCTAAGACTTATTCCAACTGGATATTCTAATTTAAATTTAATAAATGATTTATCACCCGATATTTAATTAAGCGGGGTGTCACAATATCCTCCAGTGGTAACTAAATACAATGTAGTTCAATTTGCCCATTGAAACTAGATCTTGGGATCTCCAGTCAGCTAGGTTGGGTTGCCACTATATTGATTCTTATTTATTTATAGGCTTTAGACCCATTCCTCTTGATGATCTTTCAACTTGCTCTCGGTTTAAACCTTTAGTTAGTGGATCCACTATATTATCTTTTGACTTTAAGTAGTCAATTGAGATAATTCCATTTGAGAGAAGTTGTCTAACGGTATTGTGTCGACGAAGAATATATTGTGAATTTTTGTTATACATGTGATTCTGTGCCCTTATAATTGTCGATTGACTATTGCAATGTATACATATTGCGATCACAGGTTTCAACCAATTTGGAACATCCTCTAAGAAATTTCGAAGCCATTCAGCTTCTTACGCAACTTTGTCTAGTGCAATGAATTCGGATTCAATTGTCGATCTAATAATGCACGTTTGTTTTGAGGATTTCCAAGATATGGATGCACCTCCAAGGGTAAAGACACACCCACTCGTATACTTAGAGCCTTTTGTATCGAATATCCAATTTGCATCGCAATGTCTTTCAAGAACATCTGGATATTTTGAGTAGTGCAGTTCATAGTTTTGAGTATATTTCAAATAACCCAAAACTCTCAATATTGCCTTCCAGTGATCTCTCCCTGGATTACTCGTGAATCAACTTATCTTACTTATTGAGTATGCTATGTCCGGTAGTGTACAGTTCATGATATACATTAAGCTATCGATAATACAAGAGTACTCTATTTAAGATATACTTTCACTATTATTTCTTGTTGGATGTAAATTTACATCTACAAGTGTCTTGGTAGGACTAATATCGTACTTCTTGAATTTTTCAAGTACTTTCTCTATGTAATGAGATTGAGATAATATAAGTCCATCCGATGTTTTAGAAATTATAATTCCTAATATAACATCGGCGATACCCAAATCTTTCATGTCAAATCGACTACTCAAAATTTGTTTTGTAGTTTTGAAAAGTTCTAGGTTACTACCCATGATAAGCATATCATTAACATAGAGGCATACAATGACATATCCATTTTGAATATATTTAAAGTAAACACATTTATCGTATTCATTAATTTTGAAACCATTTGATAACATTGTATTATCAAATTTTTCATGCCATTGCTTAGGTGCTTGTTTTTAATCCGTAAAGTGATTTAACAAGCTTACATACTTTTCCTTCTTATCCGGGAGCCTTGAAACCTTGCCTTGAACCCTTCAGGTTTCTCCATATAAATTTTCTCATATAGTTCACCGTTTAATAATGCAGTTTTTACATCTATTTGATGTATTTCAAGTCCATTAATAGAAACTATTGCTATTAACATTCGAATGGACATAATTATTATTACCGATGAATATGTGTCAAAGTAATCCAACCCTTCCTTTTTCTGATAGCCTTTAGCTACAAGTCTAGCTTTATATTTATCAATTGATCCATCGGCCTTCAATTTCTTTTTAAAGATCCATTTATAACCTGACGATTTTGAACCTGGTGGAAGATCCACTAGTTCCCATGTGTGATTTTACAAAATGGATTCAATTTCGCTATTAATTGCTTCTTTCCAATTAGAAGCATCGAGTAAGGATATTACTTCTTTATATGATTGAGGTTCATTTTCTAGCAAATATGTTAGAAAATTTGGACCGAAGGAAGTCGAGGTTCTTGCTCTTTTACTACGTCTTGGTTCATTCTCTATTGATGTGTGACCAATAGGTTAATGAGTAACACTTGTAGTATCTTCATTTGTTCTTTTAGATGAACCATATTCTCGGGTCATGTTACACAAAAATTCATTTTTAAAAAATGAAGCGTCCCTCAATTCAATGACCATATTTACATGAATATCTCAAATCTCAGATTTACAAACTAAGAAATGGTATTTGTTGCTATTAAAAACATAATCGATGAACGCACAGTCAATGGTATTTGGTCCTATTTTTAACTTTTTAGGTTTAGTAACCATCACTTTGGCTAAGCATACCCACACTCGTAAATATTTATATCAAGATCTTTGACCTTTCCTTAACTCATAAGGCGTCTTATGAGTTTTCTTGTGTGGTACTTTGTTAAGAATATAATTATCAGATAATAAGGCTTCCCCCCACAAGTTCTGTAGAGCTACTGAACTTATTAACATAGACTTCATCATTTCCTTCAATGTATGATTTTTACGTTCAATAATGCCATTTGATTGAGGAGAATAAGGAGCGGTTGTTTGATGAATAATTCCATTTTCGGAACAAAATTCCTCAAACGGATATTCATATTCACCTCCTCTATCACTCCTAATAGCCTTTATCTTTTTTCTTAATTGATTCTCAACCTCATTCTTATATTGTTTAAATGCATTAATAGCCTCATCTTTACTATGTAATAAATATACATAGCAATAATTTGTGCAATCATCAATAAAAGTAATAGAATACTTTTTTCCACCTCTAGTTTGTACAAATTTTAAATCACAAATATCTATGTGAAATAAATCTAGTGGTTCGGTAATCCTTTCAATAGAATGAAAATGTAATCTAGCTAATTTTGATTCCACACAAATATCACATTTATGATTTTTATCAATATTAAATTTTGGAAAAAATTCCAAGTTAATTAATCTACGCAAGGTATCAAAATTAACATGTCCTATTCTAGCATGCCAACTAATAGAAGACTTAGTCAAGTAAGTAGAACTAGAAATTTCATTCATTATGGATGCCTTAGGCATCAGTGTTATTACATTCATTTTGAAGAGCCCCTCAGATATGTATCCCTTTACCACATACACATCATTTTGGGACAACAGTAACTTTTCAAAAATAAACACAAGTTTAAACCCATTCTTTCTTAGAAGTGGTTCAAAAATTAAATTTTTACGGATGTCAGGCACATGCATCACATTGTTAAGGGTTAGCTCATTTCCCGAAGTCATCTTCAGAATAATCTTTCCATGTCCCATGACTTTATAACTTGAAGAGTTCCCCATAAAGAGGGTCTCCTCATTTTCGAAAGCCTTATAAGTAGTAAACATCCATTTCTTTTCACAAATTTGGCGTGTAACCCCAGTGTCCACCCACCATTCATTGGTATTTCTTACCAAATTGCATTCAGAGACAACAGCAGAAAGATTCATGTCTGCGATACCATCGAAAATGTTCTCAACCTCTGTCACATTTTCTTGAGCATTGTTCTTTTTAGCGTTCTTTGTTTGCAGCACTCACTTGAGCGGTGTCCTATCTTGCCGCAATTGTAGTATTTGCCTTTGAACTTCTTTCTTTGCTTATATGTTCCTTCCCCATCACGCTTACTTTTGGATTTAGGACCTTTAACCACATGAGCCTTGGACTCCATGATGTTCTTCCCACGTTTGTTTTGAGATTCACGATTGTCTTCTTAAATTCGCAGTCGAACTACCATTCTTCAACATTCATCTCCTTGCATTTGTGCTTGAGATAATTTTTGAATAAATTCCAAGATGGAGGCAATTTTTTAATTATCGCTGCCACTTGAAAATTGTTATTAACTGACATTCCTTCAACATGAATGTCATGAAGAATAACCTGAAGTTCTTGAACTTGTGAAATAACCGGCTTTGAGTCAACGATTTTAAAGTGTAGAAAACGGTCAACAATGAATTTCTTCATACCCGTATCTTCAGTTTTGTACTTCTTCTCCAAAGAATTTGATAATTCTTTTGCGGTTTTCATAGTGTTGTACATGTGGTACAACGTCTTGTCCAAGTACGTCAAGATGTAGTTGCGACACAAATAATTAGAATGTTTCCTCGCTTCAACAGCGGAAACTTTTTCAGTTTCATCTCCTTCTTGCAAATGGGGGCAATCCTCATAAATGTATCTTTCTAATTGCAAGGTTGTAAGATAAAGGTAGATTTTTCCTTGACATCGCTTGAAATCGGATCCGAATGGTTTTTCGATTTCTCCCCATGTGGCATGTTCACGGGGGCAACAATTGTTGCATGTGTCACATTCATGGTTGTTGGAACTGTGTTCTTACTTTGTGATTCCATTTCTGTTACAAAAACATAATTTTTATTAATGACATTATTCATTTTTAATGAATTTATCAAAACAGAATACACAATTTTGTGCACCACTTTTCCAAAATATAATTAATATTATATGAATTCTAACAAGAATTGTAAATAATATAACACATAATTAAAGTAAAATATTCTACACAATATTTTGAATTCTATATCAGATAATTAAAAAAAAACATTAAACACTAGTTTATACTAAGCTAAGTTAAGGAAACAAATATGTGTCAAACTGTTTTTAATAATAAAAAAATTCCGTACAAAAGAGAATTACAATTTTAAGATTAAAAATCTTATACAAAAATATTTATAAAAAAAATTACAAATAAAGTTTTTATTTTCTGAAACAAAATACTATAAACAGTGTAGAAATTTAATTTTCTGTAACACTAACTATTTTATTAAATTTCTATAATAAAATAATAATTTATCAAATTTCCTATAAAACAGATTCATATTACACTAATAAATTTTTGTAATATAAAATTATTCTGTACTCATTATAAACAATAGTCAAAATTAAATTGTCTTAAGATTGTTATGTCTACTATATAATTAATACAATAGTATAGAATTACGAATTATTATTATAATTACAGAAATAAAAAGAAATTACAGAAAATAAAACTTACTTGAATTTGCAGAAATAATAATAGAAATAAAAAAGAATCCGAGCCCTGTGAATTTTCATAGTGTCCTTAAGACAATTTATTCCATCTAATGTGTTTTGAGGTTGACGAATATTGTCTCCTAAGATAGAACGAATTTTTCAAATTAATTATGTAGCACAACAATAATTAATTTTAACAAACACAATTTATGTGTTTTTACTAAACAAAATAGCATAACAGAAGTGGATGATATGAATGCAGTGATGCAGGAAATTTTTTCTGGAGATAGCAACATTTCGGGTTGGAAGGAAAAAGGAGAGGGAATTTTTTCATTAGTTTTAAAAACGGAGGGGAACTAATGTATTTATAGCAAAGAAAATGACTATTCAAAATAGCTGTCAAAATAGTTAAACGAATTTAAGTGTTGGCAATAACTGCCAATTTTTATAAGCCTATGCCTAAGCCCAAAGCGAATCGACGTGCGTGTGGGCTTTCGACCCAAGACCAACACATTCATAGTGTAAGCCATCTCCCCTTCAAAGAATTGGGATACCCCAAGGCATCCAAGTCTTAGTCCATCATTTGGATTTTATTAACTCGTCAATTTTTCACTAATCTTCCAATGTGGGATAAGAGTTAAAACATACCCAATTCATTAACTTTCATTGATTTATAAGTCACTTTCGGGACATATTTATCATTCATAACTTAATGGAATTGGACATGTGAATATATCTTTTTTTGTGAGTTCTATGTATTTTCATCTTTTTTTTTTTTGCAATTTTGTCGGCCCTATGATGCCGAGGGTATAAGCCTGACCCTCTTAGGCTGAATGATTTGTAAGTTGGAGATGAGGTCAATTCTTAGGTCATCAAGCGATTGATTTCGAAAGTAAATAAACCATTTCCAACGATTATTTAGATGATAATTATCGATATGTGTAAATTTTATTATAAAACAAAACTTATATAATGCTTGCACATCTCGCGTGTGTGACACCCTCGCCAAATTAAATACCGGGTGATCGGTCATTTATTAAATTAAAACCGAATATCCAGTTGGTTCATTCTTAGCATCACTGTTGAAAACCAATAATTACTAATCACATATTAGTTAATTAAGTCGGTGCCAAATTCTAATCTTTTTATTTTTAACATGCGACAATATAAATAAATAAATAAATAATTGAATCATCGTCATCGCCATCAACCAACATAATAAATAGCAAAATAACTGAGTAAAATTGTCGCGCCCCGACTTAATTAAGTTAAACTCATCCTTTTTAATTAGAGATAAATTGCTTGAGATAGTAAACAATGCTTTAATTTAAATCTCTAAGGGAAAATAACATAAGATTTTTTTTTGTTTTTTTGGCATGTGTAGATGAAAACATAACTACCTTTACATGTAACATATAAGTACTACACAACTTTACATAACCAATATCCTTAATTTAGTATTTACACAAAAAATATTCTTGATATTCAAACCATACTATATATCCGTCACTCCCCCGATATAAGGTCCTAACTTGGCAGTGAACTCCAACTGATAGGCGTACATGAAACATAACATTATAGGAATGTAAACAGCATAAGCTTAGTGGATGACCATATTCCACACATATAACCAATTCAAATAACCATTTTTATTTTCTAATGTTATAACCCAATAGGAATTGTGTGACTCTCGCAAGCCTGGACCTGCCAGTCCAATTAACTCCCAGTTAATGGGGAACGTCAAATCCCCTAATTAGGCCCGAGTACAATAAACCTTTATATTAGATTAACGGGGCCGCTGCATCCCTTAGGACCCACCAGTCCTTAACATTAGATAAAGAACTCACTAGTCCATATCATTATATAACATCGTTTAACATTTTTAATCATATGCATATGTTTCCTAAATACGACATCACTCCCATAAGCATTTTAACACATGTTGAACTACACATTTCCACATGAACATATAAGCATCTATATTTCATAGGACAGGTCACTCACCTTGTATTTGGTTCTAATATTAATACCAATCTACTTCCTTGGTATGGTAGTATTAGCTGCTTCCCCACCTAACAAGTCAATTTCATTAGTATTTAAATACACCAATTAACATCAAACCCAATAACACATCACATCATTTGGTCAATCAAAAATAACTAAATAGGAATTAAATATGACACTTCCCATTTCTATAATACCCAATTAATTAGGGTTCTAACACAATTTTCTAGAATTAAATTACGAATTCGCTAGACAAAGTTATGCCCATTTTATTATAACCTTTTCCAAATCGTTTCTTAAGAAAAACAACAACACAACATCAAATTCTTGGAATTATCATCATTTTTATACAACATAACTTTCCATGATATTCCACCCAATATCAGTAAACACGTTGAATAATATAAAATTAATGTTTCATAATTTTTAGGGCTCATTTTCTATGTCGAGCAAATTGTCAAACACCTGGTATGCATTCATGCTCCTTTAGGGCAGATTTTAAACAAAAACTTCAAACTATCACCAAAGGTTCATTCCTTCGTATGTTTACGCAATTTTCGGATATATTATACTCAAATATGTTTTCTAACGTCTTCCACTACAATTATTTTATTTCAATAACTATTCCATGATTTATGCCATTTTTAGCATAACTAGGTCAAAATAGAACATTAAGGCATAACTTAACATTCTTAAGCATACATAACCTCCACCTTGGGTATAATTCATGGAAACATATAATAAATATGTTTTAGCAGATATATACATCATTATCATGAGTTTTCCAAATCAAAATGCTTTACAAAAAAATTGATGTAAATCTAGGACTTTAAAGTATGCATTTACGATCGTAGCTCCAGTTCTAACTTTTGTTCTTAACCCATCCTTGTTCCAACACAATTCAGCAATATGGGTATCATTAAAATATATATCCAAATCAAAAATAAAAACATGCCAATTATAGAACTCATCCATGAGAATAACTTTAATAAAGAAGTAATTACCTCACGAGGATTCCTCGATTTACAGAAATTATTCCAAAGATTTCTTCCTTAACTTTCTTCTCTTTCTCTCTATTTAGGAAAAACTTGTTATTTCTTATGAGCAAGAAGACATACCTCTCATTTATAATCATAAATACGTTGTATAGTGGTCCAATAGCAATGGGGGTAGTGGTTATACGTGATTGGCGGATGAAAGGTCGAATTAGACAATTCCACTAATGACACATTTGTCCCACCTTGGTAAAATAACTACTACTCACTATCATGGGACCCTATTTACTCCCTCTTTGTGTCTATGCGTAGATAACTTAAACATCTACAACTTTCATATTTTGTGTTTTCTCAAAAATCATAAAACTAGTACACCTGATTTGGGCTCGAACAGGAAAGTAGCAATTTACCGGAAATCTCAAAACTTTCACATTTGGCGACCAAACATTGTCAATTTTGCACCAACACCCTATCTTACTTTTTTAAACATAGCCATGCATTAAAAACATATTTTATGATGCATTTAACCACATAACTAATCATATTCTCTAAACATGTTATCCCAGATAATAAGCTCAATTAGGACCTAATGTAAACAACACATATACCACATGAGCATGCATCCGCTAAACATGATAATTAACATGTTTAACACACATAACCAATTTATAACTTATAACTCATAACTTATAATTAATCATATAATTAACCTTCCTAATCATGTTTTAGGGCTTTATAATTCTACCCCTCTTATAAAAATTTCGTCCTCGAAATTGAACGCATAAGAAACTTGCCAAATAGATGAGGATGTTGCTTTTTCATGTTATTCTCCCCTTCCTAGGTGGCATACTCCACATTTTGACTTCTCCACATCACCTTAACTAGTGAAATAGTTTTACTACGTAACACTTTCTCCTTTCGATCTACAATAGCAATGGGTTCCTCCACGTAGGTCAAGTCATCTTGAAGCTCTATCGGTTGTGAAATAAACACATGTGAAGGATCGTCCATATACTTCCATAACATGGATATATGGAAAACATCGTGTATCTAATACAATTCTGGTGGTAATGCTAACTTATAAGCTACAGCTCCAACCCCCTTTACTATCTCGTAAGGGCCAATGTACCTGGGAATTAACTTTCCCTTCTTCCCGAATCTCATAACCCCTTTCCAAGGAGAAACACGAAGGAATAATCGATCACCTTCCTAAAATTTCAATTCTTTTCTTTGGTTATCTGCATAACTTTTCTGTCTACTTTGCACCACATTCAAGTGATTATGAATAAGATTTATCTTTTTCGTAGTCTGCTGCATAATTTCTGTCCCAAGTAGTTTTTATTCTCCTACTTCAGTCCAACACACTGGAGTTCTGCATTTTCTCCCATACAAAGGTTCATAAGGAGCGATCTAAATACTCCAATGATAGTTATTATTATAAGAAAACTCTATTAGTTGTAAGTGTTCATCCCAACTGCCCTTAAACTCTAATATACAAATTCGTAACATGTCTTCAAGTGTTTGGATCATTCTTTCTGACTGCCCATCAGTCTAAGGATGAAAAGATGTACTAAATTTCAATTTAGTCCCCAAAGCTTGTTGTAAACTAGTCCAAATGTGAGAAGTGAACTTAGTATCTCGATCAGAAATAATAGAAATAGGTTCACCATGCAATTTTATAATCTCATCCACATATATTTTTGCATATCTATCCATGGAGTAAGTAGCTTTAACTGGAAGAAAACTATCAACGACAACCCAAATAGAATCAAACCCTCGGGATGATTTTGGTAAACCTATAATAAAATGTGTAGTAACATGTTCCCATTTCCACTCAGGAATAGGCAATGGTTATAGTAAACCACTTGGCTTCTGATGCTCTGCCTTCACCTGTTAGGAAACTAGACATCTAGCAACAAAATATGCAATGTCATGTTTCATTCCCGGCCACTAATAACATTGTTTCAAATCTCTATACAGTTTTGTGCTCCCTGGATGCATAGCGTATAAAGAACAATGCGCTTCCTCTAAAATTGTTCTTCGTAAATCAGGCACATTAGGTACACACAAACGGTTCTCGTATATAACATTTTCATCATCCCGAGTAGAAAATTCATTTTCTTTACCCTTTGTCATATTATCTCTAACTTTCTCCAATTCTGTATCTCCTGTTTGGGCTTGTTTTATCCAGTCTATCAACGTGGGTCTAACATTTAAATGTGCTACTATTCCGTAAGACATATTCAAAGTTAATTCCACCCCCATTAAAGTTAACTCTCTCAGCAGGTCAACTCAAATACAATAAATACAAGATACTATGCCTCGAGATTTTCTGCTCAAAGCATCAGCAACAACATTAGCTTTACCCGGATGGTGATGTATCATGCAATCATAATCTTTTATAAGTTCCATCCACCTTCTTTGCCTAAAGTTCAAGTCTTTTTGAGTAAACAAGTATTTTAAGCTTTGATGGTCAGTAAAAATTTCACAACTAACACCATATAAGTAATGTCTCCAGATCTTTAATGCAAAAACTACTGCAGCTAACTCGAGATCATGAGTAGGGTAGTTGCGTTCATGTATCTTTAACTGTCGAGAAGAAAAAGCAATAACCTTTCCATGCTGCATTAATACACATCCAAGTCCTTGACACGAAGCATCACTAGAAATAACTAAACCTTATGTACCTGTTGGGATAGTCAATACTGGAGCTAATGTCAACTTACCCTTTAAATTTTCAAACCTTTTATCACAATCACCACTCCACACAGACTTGTTCTCCTTTCTGGTAAGCTTAGTCAATGGCGATGCAATAAAAGAAAACCCCGATATAAACCTCCTGTAATACCCCGCCAATCCCAAAAAGCTACGTACCTCAGTCACACTAGTTGGTCTTTCCCAATTCATTACTGCTTCTACCTTCTTGGGATCAACACAAATACCATCAGCCGAAATAACATGCCCCAAAAATACTACCCTGTCTAGCCAAAATTCACATTTAGATAACTTAGCATACAACTCATTCTCTCGCAAGGTTTGTAAAATAATACATAGGTGGTGTTCATGCTCATGCCTACTACGGGAATATATCAAAATATCATCAATGAAGACAATAACAAAAGAATCCACGTATGGGTGAAATATACGGTTCATCAAATCCATGAATACAGCTGGTGCATTTGTTAACCCAAATGGCATGACAAGAAATTCATAATGTCCATACCTGGAACGAAAAGAAGTTTTAAAAATATCACAGTCTCCTGCTTTCAATTGATGATATCCGGATTTGAGATCGATCTTGGAAAACACTTTGGCCCCTTGCAACTAATCAAACAATTCATCAATTCGGGGTAGTGGATATTTGTTACGAATAGTCACCCTATTCAATTGAAGATAATCGATGCACAGTCTCATGGTTTCATCTTTATTTTTCACAAATAATATTGGGGCTCCCCACGGTGATACACTAGGCCTTATAAAACCATGATCTAATAAATCTTGCAACTATATTTTTAGCTCCTTTAATTCTTCAGGTGCCATGCGATATGGTGCAATAGATATCGGTGTGGTGCCTAGTACGAACTCAATCGCAAATTCTACCTTACGGTCTGGTGCTAACCCTGGGAGTTCTTCTAGGACGACATCTGCAAACTCATTAACTACAGGTATATCTGATAGTTTTCCAGCCTCTTGTCGTATGTCCACCACATGGGCAAGATAACCCTCACATACTCTCCTTAGAAGTTCATAACATTTTGTAGTAGAAATCAAACAAGTTGGAGTGACATTTTGTTCCCAAGAAATTTAAATTCACGTTCACCCGGTAACTGAAACACTACCTCCTTTTTAAAGCAATCTACACATACATGATATGATTCTAACCAATCCATACCTAGTATCACATCAAAGTCACGCATATCGAGAGGTAATAAGTCAACTAGTAATTCTTTTTCACCCACTCGCACCACACACTCCCTATATACCCTCTCAATAAAAACCAACCCCCCCATTAGAGTAACAATAGCTAAACCAGAGTCTAATGATGATAATGGTTTATTAAGATGCAACAGATAAAGCAAAGACACAAAATAATGTGTAGAACCAGGATCTATCAACACATAAGCATCTTTATCACCAATAGGAAGTGTACTTGTCACTATGTTAGGCATAGTGTGTGCATCTTGTTGTGTTAGTGCAAACACTCTGCCTTGGTCTTAGTTTTGAGACACGCCTCCTTTACTTCCTGTGTGTAATTTTGGTGCAGAAATCCTATCTCCTACTATCACACTCCCAACTGAAGTTGTAGCTCCCATCGCTGGACAATTCTTTCGTAAGTGCCCCGATTGATGACAATGGAAACACAAAGGTGTCGTCTCAGCTATCGTACACTCTCGAGACATGTGCCCTTGACCACCACATCTAAAACAAAACACATCCCTTGATCCCATCACATATACATTTTCTGACCGACTCATCCCAGTCCTTCCACCTCGAGCCTGAAATCTTCCACGTGTACTTCTATTATTTTTAAATTCTTGTCCCTTAGATACTCCTCATGCTACACCTTGAGATGAGGTTCCCGTCTCCCATCCATATGACTTCGTACTCTCATATTTAGCTTTCTTCGAATGTTCGGCATGCATCTCATTCATTGACATTTCAGATACCATAGCTCTGTCCACCAGATCCACATAATCTGTGATCTTCATATTAGCAACCATATTTTTTATATCGACATTCAACCCAGACTGAAACCTATCACATTTACTTTCTTCTGTCCTCACCAAATCAATTGCAAATCTGGATAAGGATATAAATAAATTTTCATACTCTGCCTCCGTTCGATTCCCTTGTTTCAGCATGATAAATTCTTCTTCTTTCTTCTTCCTGTAAAGCCTTGGGAAGTATTTTTCAAAGAACACATTCACAAACCTCTCCCATGTAATTGGTGGAGGATTCGCTGGCACTACTCCCCCAATCATAGTAAGTAACCTCTCTGTAGCTTCCCACCAGAACTTTGCATCATCCTCCAATCTAAAGGTTTCTAACAAAACCTTTTGTTCATCTCGCACTTACATCACCTTGAATATTGTTTCCATTTTTCGAATCCACCCCTATGCCACTAACGGATTTGTAGTCCCCTTAAATGCTGGAGGACTTAACTTCATGAACCTCTCATGCAATTTATCCCTATCACCACCATGTAATCCACCTCTTGCTTCTTCCACCAATTGTTCCACATCACGTAATATTCTTCCCACATCATCAATAGGTTGTTGTTGCACCTCTGGTTCATCCACTTCAATATGTCTATGTCCTTGCTGACTATTAGGTACATAGGATGCCTCACCCTCTTCTCTATCATGCGGCTCGTGTGGATCCATCACTCACAGCAATATAATTAACTTAAGCAAAATATAATAATAGCAGTTTAATATTAACATTGTTAGTCAAAATCCAGACGCATAGCAAACCCACTTTCTAGTGTCCACTGCCAATCTAGACCCTCACACCCTGTCCAGAACCTAATAACCACGCTTTGTTACCAAGTTGTCACACCCTGACCTAATTAAGTTAAACTCGTCCTTTTTAATTAGAGATAAATTGCCTGAGACAGTAAACAGTGCTTTAATTTAAATCTCTAAGGGAAAATAGCATAAGATTTTTTTTAAATATTTTTTTGGCATGTGTAGATGAAAACATAACTACCTTTACATGTAACATATAAGTACTACACAACTTTACATAACCAATATCTTTAGTTTAGTATTTACACAAAAAGATTCTTGATATTCAAACCATACTATATATCCGTCACTCCCCCAATATAAGGTCCTAACTTGGCAGTGAACTCCAACTGATAGGCGTACATGAAACATAACATTATAGGAATGTAAGCAACACAATCTTAGTGAATGACCATATTCCACACATATAACCAATTCAAATAACCATTTTTATTTTCTAATTTTATAACCCAATAGGAATTGTGTGACTCTCGCAAGCCTCGACCTGCCAGTCTAATTAACTCTCAGTTAATGGGGAACGCCAAATCCCCTAATTAGGCCCGAGTACAACAAACCTTTAAATTAGATTAACGGGACCGCTGCATCCCGTAGGACCCACCATTCCTTAACATTAGATAAATAACTCACTATTCCATATCATTATATAACATCGCTTAACATTTTTAATCATATGCATATGTTTCCTAAATACGACATCACTCCCATAAGCATTTTAACAGGTGTTTAACTACACATTTCCATATGAACATATAAGCATCTATATTTCATAGGACAGGTCACTCACCTTGTATTTAATACCAAACTACTTCCTTGGTATGGTAGTGTTAGCTGCTTCCCCACCTAACAAGTCAATGTCATTAGTATTTGAATATACTGATTAACATCAAACCCAATAACACATCACATCATTTGGTCAATCAGAAATAACTAAGGAGGAATTAAATATGACACTTCACATTTATATAACACCCAATTAATTAGGGTTCTAACACAAACGGAATTAAATTACGAATTCGCTAGACAAAGTTATGCCCATTTTATTACAACCTTTTCCAAATCGGTTCTTAAGAAAAACAACAACACAAAATCAAATTCTTGGAATTCTCATAATTTTTATACAACATAACTTTCCATGATATTCTACCCAATTTCAGTAAACACATTGAATAATATAAAATTTATATTTCTTAATTTTTAGGGCTCATTTTCTATGTCGAGCAAAACGTCAAACACCTGGTATGCATTCTTGCTCCTTTAGGGCAGATTTTAAACAAAAACTTCAAACTATCACCAAAGGTTCATTCCTTGGTATTTTTACATAATTTTTGAATATTTTATACTCATATATGTTTTCTAACATCTCCCACCGGAATTACTTTATTTCAATAAGTATTCCATGATTTATTCCATTTTTAGCATAACTAGGTCAAAATAGAACATTAAGGCATAACTTAACATTCTTAAGCATACATAACCTCCACCTTGGGTATAATTCATGGAAACATATATTTAATATGTTTTTATCAGATATATACATCATTATCATGAGTTTTCCAAATCAAAATTCTTTACAAAAAAATTGATGTAAATCTAGGACTTTAAAGTATGCATTTACGATCCTAGCTCCAGTTCTAACTTATGTTCTTAACCCATCCTTGTTCCAACACAATTCAGCAATATGGTTATCATTAAAATATATATCCAAATCAAAAATAAAAACATGCCAAGTATAGAACTCATCCATGAGACCAACTTTAATAAAGAAGTAATTACCTTACGAGGGTTCCTCGACTTATATAAAATTTTCCAAAGATTCCTTCCTTAACTTTCTTCTCTTTCTCTCTATTTAGGCAAAACTTGTTATTTCTTATGAGTAAGAAGACATACCTCTCATTTATAATCAGAAATACGTTGTATAGTGGTCCAATAGCAATAGGGGTAGTGGTTACACGTGATTGGTCGGATGAAAGGTCGAATTAGACAATTCCATTAATGACACATTTGTCCCACCTTGGTAAAATAACTACTAATCACTATCACGGGACCCTATTTACTCTTTATTTGTGTCTATGAGTAGATAACTTAAACATCTACAACTTTCATATTTTGTGTTTTCTCAAAATCATAAAACTAGTACACCTAATTTGGGCTCGAACAAGAAAGTAGCAATTTACCGGAAATCTCAAAACTTTCACATTTGGCGACCAAACATTGTCAATTTCGCACCAACAACCTAACTTACTTTTTTAAACATAACCATGCATTAAAAACATATTTTATGATGCATTTAACCACATAACTAATCATATGCTCTAAACATGTTATCCCCGATAATAAGCTCAATTAGCACCTAATGTAAACAACACATATATCACATGAGCATGCGTCCCCTAAACATGATAATTGACATGTTTAACTCACATAACCAATTTATAACTTATAACTCATAACTTATAATTAACCATGTAATTAACCTTCCTAATCATGTTTTAGGGCCTTAAAAAAATAAATAGGACTGTAGTGAACACTCCAGACTAAACTCTAATACAATAATCCATAGATGAAAATTAGTCCAACAACTGAAAATTAAAGATAGAAATTCACTGTCTTTGAAAGACTGTCTGAATAAGTGTGGGCGACATGCCTGAATGAAATAGATAACTCATAAGGAAGAAATGATAAATATGGATGCGTCTACTACCGAGGTCCTGCTACTTCCATAGTAGTTGCAGCACGCCAAAATGATGTGAACTCCTAGGCATGACGTCCCTGTGGCTGGGCACCTAAAATGGTTTTACAGAATAGATTTGGAAAACGGGTCAGAGTTTGAGTAAAATAGTTTTAAAATATTTATAATTATCTAAAATGCATAACAAGCAGACATTATATACATGTTAGTTTCACGTGATCTAACTTGTGGTCCTCATCCCTCAACTATTGTGCACTCCTAACTTATGCTACTAACCCGTCCTAGTTACACATACTAACTCGTGGTGACCACCCATATTATCCATACATTACGTTATTGATTTGTTTTCTCATATCTCTTGAATCACTTAAGAATTTACCAAGTAGATGTTAAGTTTCCACATACTTAGGTTATTTTAGGTATCATTATCTTTCTCATCTTTGAAGTACACACGGTAGAATAAATCACAAGTATATATATTTTTATCCCTTTACTAATATATATACTAATACGGCACCCCTAGGCTGAGACCTGTGGTGCATGCATACTCTCTTATCAAGTCCTGGTACATCACATACTAAATAAGGACTATAGGTTGATAATCACTCTAGAACCACACTATATAATTCACACACAATTTGGAGACGAACATAGTTCTAGGCCTTTAGGATACGCACATACCTACGCACCCAAATGACCGGGCACACCCTCACTCACATAAGCAGTGGTAATCCCTAAGTTCTATGTTCTCAGCCACCAGTCTAAAATTACCCCAAGATGGCTCATTAAGATGAGAGTGTCCCCTTTTATACCTCCCGCGTTAGCAAGCAATGTAGGTATGTCATACACATAGTAAGTCACACAATAGGCATTCGTACATCGTACATCGTATATATATATATATATATATATATATAATATCATCAATATAGGTATACCCTCAACATATAGCATATATCTCGTATGTAGTATATGTAATACTCGAATATCCTTCGCATTTTAAATTCTCCATTAAATTATTAACCCTATTCTTCCCGAGTATTTTACCTAATACTAGAATAATCCTACTCACTCCATTGAGTTATTTCAGTAACGAAAATATTCGTCCACCGTTTGTCCGGTCGTATATTCACTTACACTTTTCATAAAGCATTCTATTTTACTAATGAGCATTTAAATGTTAAACTAAGCCTCGTAGTCCACTCGTATTCATCATAACTGGTAAAATCACCTTTGAAATATATTACCTACATTGCTAACCCAAACTCTCTTTCATGTGGAAGGAAATTATCAACTCAAGCCTATCAAAATTCGATAAAAATGAATTTCAGAAATGCGAGGTCCCCCAAATCGGTTCTAGGGAACATGCGAACCAGTTCAAAGGTATAGTCGAACCGATTTGGGGGTACATGCGAACTGGTTTGTTGTACCTGGGTTCATCATCTTCGTTGTTACATCATTATTAACCCTAAAAAACTCCATAATTTAAACCCAAACTCCCAAACAAGTTTACTAAACATTATTCCAACATATACCAATGATTTCTAACATAAATACATCCCTAAATCATCAATAAAATCCTTTAAATAGAATTTAACTAACATTAAATTTTGAAAAATCCTAGAACATCATTTTGCTCAAGAACTTTCCCATAAACCCAAATTTCTTTATAAATTTAACATGTTAAATCATCAGTTTCGTTCTACTTACGTAACTAATTACACCTAGCATGAATTATACCCAAGAATAGGATTAAGGTCTCCCAAATAAACATCAGCATTCATGTATATTCGATATAATTCATCCTACTCTAACATAGATGGTATATCTTTCATAAATTTAGCAAGATAAATACTTGCCTCTGTTTGAAGGTCTGATCCTATGGAATGGTATGGTTGTGATCCTCTCCTCCCGATCTACACGATGACGGTGTTTGTGGTGCAATAATGGTGTGATATGGCCTTGGGGTCTCCTCTCTTGTTCCTCCTATGGCCTCTCTATAATTGGGTAACTTCTAACCCTCAAAGACCTCACTTATCTAATGATATAAACCTATGAATTTCGTAGGTCCTCTTTCCTCAAAATTACAAATCGAAATACCCTATCGGGGTGTCGGTTTGACCTAAAATTGCCTCGGGACCCAAACTAAACCCCCGAGTATATTTTTCTAACTATTTCGACCCTTTCGGACAAATTGGCGTACTCGAAATGACCATTTGAAATATCAAAAGTAAAATAATATTTTATTTTCCAAATTAAGTTCAGACACGACAGACGCACGTCCTGGCTAAATTTACCGTAATTACCGTATTTTTCACTGACAACAATTATAATATTTCCTTATCATTATTATTACTCATTCATTAAGTAATATTCAATATAAATAAATATGGATCCCTACCTTGCTAATTAATATTTATTTTACCGGATTAATCTTCCCAAATATTATTTAATTAACCCCAATTAATTCCCAATTTAAAGATCAATGAAATTATAGGGTGTTATAGTGGGCTGAAAATGTAGTATAATAGATATAACCTCTATTTTTATGTGCATTTGACACATATTATACGACAAAATTGTATCATTTAAATGAGGGAAAAGACAATGATTCATCCCATGACTATTTTTAATTATATAATAATTAAAAAAATAGGTTTTATTCATTATGCGTGTGTTCATTTAAATATGATAAAATACAACGAGTCGTCCCACCAATATTTTAATTAATTTTAAATTATAAAAAATAGATGTTTTATTAAATACAATTTTCTTTGCAAAAATGGTTGTTCATGGAAGTGAAGATATTTACATACAAATTTATTTATTATAAAAATTATTTGACTTAAATTTTATAAAGGTATTGACAAATGAGGTCTTTTTTTGCGTCTGTGATTATGTGGACATTTATATAAATTGTATTCTTTTTAAGGAACTTTGGTGATATGTAAAAATGAACCATTAAGCATATTAATTGAAGAGGAATAAAAAGAAAAAGGTGCAATAAAATTTTTGTGGTTCATCTTATTTTTCTAATGGTGAAGGAATACACATTAAAATTCACTTTGAAAAATAAATTCAGTTGATTGCAATGAATTGTTTTACAAGGAACTCACGTAAAGATTTTGTAACAACCCGTCCTTTTTGGAGACCATTAAATTCCCTAATTAAATATAAATTGGCAATTTGGAGAATTTCTCGAAATAGTGATTTTTAGGATTTTCGAGGATTTAATAATTTTCGAAGGATGTTATAAATTAATTTGGGATTATATAGGTCGAAATAATTTAATTATATGTCGCCGTGGAGTATTGCAACAAAAGAGGTAAGATTTTGAGTAGAAAACCCGCATTTATTTATTTTGGGTTGGAATAGTGATTTGCGATCAAATACCTCGGATGGGAATTTCGACTGCGCCATGATTCTCGGAATGGCCGAGATAGTCGGAAAAGAGTGTCCGATTGTCGAAATTGAGTTTCGGGTAATTTTAGAGGTAAAAGTAACTCGTAAATGGGTAAACGAGTCGTTTTTGGGTTTTAAAGGGTATAACCCCTTTTTCTTTCTTTATAAAGAGAAGGAGAGGGAGAAAAGAGAAAGAAAAGAGAGAGAAGAGAGAGAGGAGGAAGAAAAAGAGGAAAAAGGGGAGGTTCCGGCCAAACTCCGCGGGACTCGGCTCGAGGTCGTCGGATTATATCCACGAGGCAAGTGTTTACTTGCTTTATTTCATTTTGTGCAATCCTCTCATATCACTTTTGGTATAAACATGATTTTAGGGTTAGAACCCTTAAAATAAATTGGGTAAAAGTTGATTATGAGTTTACACATTGATGTAGTGTAAACTCTTAATAATTTTTAGTATCAAAACTATGTTAATGGAGTATAAAATGGGTTGAAATGCTAAGTTGGGGTTTTTATGGTTTTAGGGTTTAAAACTAAGAGAAATGACTTAATACCCCAAAATAATTGATGTGTTAGTTGTAAAACATAGATTAGATGTTAATCGAATTGTTGGGTGAGGTTAGAACTAACAAAAATGGAGAAACATGGAGTTTGGGATTTTGGTAGGGATAATGAATAGTAACCCGTAAGCTTGTGGGGTTATTTTGACTAGGAAAAGTATTGATTTAGCTTTCAGCCAAAACACGAAAGTTGTAGATCTTTTCGATACGGTCGCGTGGGCGCCGACCGCGCATTTTTCTGATTTTCTACGATTTGATATGATTTTTACAAGATGACAACTCCCGGTTGAAAGTACCAACTCGGAAATCAAATCGGAAATTGGAAAAATAGAGGCTAGAAATTATTGTGTAGATGTTTGGGATGATTTTTGGTGTAGAGTAGAAACCATGAAAATGAATTTGGATTGATTTTTGGGTATTTTGGAGTTTGAGAAATCGCCCAAACTGTGACCCTCGAACAGGCCGAATCGATTCGCCTAAGGGGAATTGGGTTTCTGCAATGGGCCGAATCGATTCGGGTACAGACTGAATCGATTCGCCATTTACAGACCTGTTTGCAAAATACTTTCCGAATCGATTCGGATTGGGAACCGAATCGATTCGCCCACCCGAATCGATTCGCTAAAGGGGCGAATCGATTCGCTTAGGTCAGAATTTCTAGTTTTCTCCCTTAAAGAGTATGGGGAGTTGAATTACCAATTAGGATAATTTGGGAGTATATATATATATATATATATGCTTCACTTAGAGGAGAATAGTATCATTGGAGATATCCAATAAAATCCTTAGAATAGGATTGAAGTATATAGTGATTATTAAAGTAAGAAATACTTTGGATTTAGAATCATGCAACCATGAAAGCATGATTACGATTCCTGGAGGGAATCTTTGGGATATTTAGTTATCGCTAGATGCTATAGGCCACTAAGGCCGGTTATATATATTCTAGGAAGAAAATATAGGATATGTATATACTGTGTGTTTTAGGTATATATATGATGATGGGAATGATTTTGAAAATATATAAATGAATATTTTCAAAATGGAAAAATAAATGTTTTTCATAATTAATAAAATATGGATTACACACCACTCTAAATCGCTATCATAAGGGAAGTTGCGTTCGTATGGTGAAGCCCCATGGCTAATGATGCAGGGTGGATATAGTCCTAGGCCATGGGAGCGCTTATGGTTGTATATTTTCTGCGGGGGTAGGGAGATTCCGGGTGTGGTCTTGGCTACCACGCAGGCTCATGGCCGCTTCCCGACGTGTTTCGATATAGGATCCCAGGTTGTCTTGGAGGCCCTGGAAGATGATAGCCATTTAGGGGCGCGCACAGTGGAGAAATCCGGACGTGCGGTCTTAGAACGCGTTTATTAAAGCAGTTCATAATAATGGATTTGCTTTAATTACATTTCCTGGATATAGGAAGGGAAATGGGTTATATATAAATTGGCTTCGGTAACACTTCCCGGATGGAAGAAGGGGTGTGGAAGCATATGTTTTGATCAAAGCATTTTTATGATAATGAAAATGTCTTTGAATACATTTCCTGAGTATAAAAAGGGAAATGGGATATTTTGATAAGGAAAAGCATTTTATGATAATAAAACTGGCTTTTAAAAGGTATATGATTTATTAAAGCAATTCATGATAATGAATTGGCTTTTAAATACATTTCCTGGATATGAGAAGGGAAATGGAAGTTTTTGAAATGAAAAGGATAAGTATTTATAAATACTTTATGTATCAAGTAATCCTCAGTCCGGGAGATATTTATATTATCCGGAAGTATATTGTAGATGTATGTATATGTATAAATTGGGTGCCGAGGGTCTAATGAATCCCGACGATCGACCGTGCCGCATAGTAGTGTATCGGGGGGTTCCTTGTTTGGATTTCGCTTTGCGAGACACCCCACGCACGAATATGGCACTGTGTTGAGACTGGGGAGAAGTTTAATCCTTAGTGCTCTTATATTATTATATGTTATCATATATATATTATATATCTTTCTGTACTGAGGGACCGGCGGATCTCAAAGATCGACCTTGCTGCATAGTAGTGTATTGGGGGGGTTCCTTGTTTGGATTTCGCTTCGCGAGACACCCCACGCACGAACATGGCATAGCGTCGAGATTAAAGTGAAGCTTGGCCCTTAGTACATTTGTTTGACTATCTAGGTTAGATAGTGGTTGGGTATTAGATTAGTTTAGCAGGGTAGCTTGACTAGAAAGTTTAAGGGATGCGCTAGGTGTGCACTGTTAGAGGAGAGGTGAGGGGTATCTCATGAGAGTGCGATACCAATTTAAATATGAGATAAAACTATTTTTCTAAAAATAAAGCATTTATGCACTTGCAAAATATTTTCTAAACATTCGGGCTCTGACCCGTTTGTCTACTCTCCTTTCTTTCTCTATACTGTATATATATATAGGTGTCCAGACACAGGGATGCCTGGATGGAAACTCTTTCGAGTCAGACGTCTGCTGCAGCAGCTGTGGATGCTTGCAGGTTATCGGTAGACGTTTCTTTCCTTGTACTCTAGATAGGAGATATTGTATAAACACTCGAGCTAATGGCTCAATTGCATTTATTTATTCTTTCAGTACAGCATTCGATATGGTTGTATTATTTGGACCGAGTTTTCGGTTATTTTAGTTCCTTTCTTTTCTATTTCAGTTCATTATGCATTTAATTGTGAATGTTTTAAATTGTGCGCTAAAAAGAGTAGTTAGATAAAAGTTTTTAACGGCCACCTAATAGGATATTAGTAATTAAATGGATTTTCGACAGTGATGTTAAGGATGATCCATTTGTGACTCCTGTTTTAATTTAATATTGGAGTGATCGCCCGGTATCTTATTAGGCGGGTTGTTACAGATGGTATCAGAGCATCAGGTTCTAGTGTCTTTAGGAATCTGTGCGGACGTACTACGCTTTCAGCATTGCTCTCGATTTGTATAGAGCCTCAGGAATAGGATTGTTGATTTCTATTGCGAGATTTCATTCTCCTGCCATATTATGAGATTATAGAAATCTTTTGCGCGCTCGTTTGAGAATCGTGTGCGGAGTTTGGATGGCAGCAGGAGGTGAGGCTTAGCTGGTGCAGCTGGTAGAAGGTTGGGATGAGTACCTTAGTAGAGGTCACTCTCTCTATGGTAATTGTTAAGAATTATCTCAATGACTACTAAAGCATAGTAGTTACGAGTACCATAGTGCCGCCATAATAGAGTGTGGTACTAAAGTTGGATTTCCCCGTGGAGATAAGGATTAAAAAGGGATCTTACGGATAGTTATAACCGTGAGTCCCCATGAATCAGCAGGATGAGAAGAATGCAGCTTTGGGAATTATTCGCCTAAAGTTCAGCAGAGGTATATGGTGTTAATATTTGGCGTGACTAGATAAAGTCGCGGTATTAGTTAGCCCTGGACTCGTGTGTGTATTTTGAGTTGTGGCGGTCTCGATAACATTATAATGTATGATTATGTGTTTTCCGCAATAGCGGAATTCTATTTTTCTTCGTTCGCCATAGAGGCGAATGATTATATTTTGTATATATACGTATACGGTATATGGTGTAACGGAGCGATAGCAGGCTAATGATGGCAAGTCTATCGTGTCCGCAAATTCCTGGAGGGAACATATTGTTATTGTGGTGTCTCACCTTTATACAGGTTGAGTACACCTTTGTTATATTGGACTTATGGAACCTCGATGAGCAGAGGCTTCCTTATTTTGGATGGTATATGTGGCAACCTTATAGATATAATTTAAGGCCCACAGAATCGTTGTTGAGCTGTAAGGTTTAGCTCAGTATTAGCTTGCGCAAGGACTTAGGAATGAGTGCGAGCGTAGGGTGGTATGACTCTTAGTTAGAGATAGGAGTTCAGATCACCTTTTGTTGGATTAGGGGATGGGGTTATCCCGGTTGCACGTTGAAATGACTGAACTCGACAACCAACGAAGTCAAGGGTTAATGTGTGGAGGGGTTCCTTGTTTGGATTTCGCTTTGCGAGACACTCCACACATGACTCTTAACGGCGTCGGGAGTGGGGAGCTGTTATGGGATGCAAGGATGTTGATCTTGTGGAAAGGTCTTATAGTGTGGATGAACCACTATATGCTATGAGCCACATAATGTTAATATGCTTATGGAAGTATTGTGCTAGGGAAAAGCACTAAAGTGGTCCCTTCGCCACAAATGGGTTGGTGAGGTTGGACTTAGAGAAATTTATTTGAGGACAATAGTCAGGCCTTAATGAAAAGGCAAGTTTTGAGGAGCTACATTTTGGGTATTATGTTCGTGACACTTTCTACAGAAAGTGGGCACTTGATTAGTTAGGTTTCCTTCTGTATGGGCGGAAGGATAAGATAGTAGGAATGCGTTCATAGGCTAGCCTAGTAGGATTTAGGACGTCCCGCTTCTGTGCCTTGGGTCGTTATATCTCGATGACCGACTACGCGAAGGAGTAGTGTAACGGGAGGGTTCCTTGTTTGGATTTCTCCTTGGCGAGACGTCCCACACATGAAACCAAGCACTTGTCGGGAGTTGAGAGAGGCCTTGGGCACTAGGGACATACTTAGGATTATATTAGTTCGTGTAGGTAGAGTAACGCTTAGATCGTAGCATTTCTAGGATATAGGTTCGCTAGTATTAGTAGCACCGAGGTTAGGAGTATTGAATTGCGCGGGTTCGGAGGACCCATAGATGAGTATTACACCGAGGAAAGGAGATCCTTATTGGGAGAGAGTGTTACATGTTAGACGTTCACTACGGATGTGCAGATGTGCACAAGTTAGAAAAGTGAATGGGAACCTTGGTAAGTTGGTTTATATACCGCCTGAAATAGAATGGGAGTAGTATATAAGGTTGAAATTCATGCCGATAGGCATTATAGATAATGGGTATTATGTGACGTATAAGAGTCACTTTGCGATCGTGGTAGTCGTGTAGCATTTGGTTGGGAACCGTGGGGTTAGTATCGTTTCCCTTGAGGTATTAGGATTTGGAGTGATCCTAAGATTGGTGGTGTAGGTCGGATCTGAATTTCGAGGACGAAATTCCGTTATAAGGGGGGGAGTGTAACAACCCGTCCTTTTTGGAGACCATTAAATTCCCTAATTAAATATAAATTGGCAATTTGGAGAATTTCTCGAAATAGTGATTTTTGGGATTTTCGAGGATTTAATAATTTTCGAAGGATGTTATAAATTAATTTGGGATTATATAGGTCGAAATAATTTAATTATATGTCGCCGTAGAGTATTGCGACGAAAGAGGTAAGATTTTGAGTAGAAAACCCGCATTTATTTATTTTGGGTTGGAATAGTGATTTGCGATCAAATACCTCGGATGGGAATTTCGACTACGCCATGATTCTCGGAATGGCCGAGATAGTCGGAAAAGAGTGTCCGATTGTCGAAATTGAGTTTCGGGTAATTTTAGAGGTAAAAGTAACTCGTAAATGGGTAAACGAGTCGTTTTTGGGTTTTAAAGGGTATAACCCCTTTTTCTTTCTTTATAAAGAGAAGGAGATGGAGAAAAGAGAAAGAAAAGAGAGAGAAGAGAGAGAGGAGGAAGAAAAAGAGGAAAAAGGGGAGGTTCCGGCCAAACTCCGCGGGACTCGGCTCGAGGTCGTCGGATTATATCCACGAGGCAAGTGTTTACTTGCTTTATTTCATTTTGTGCAATCCTCTCATATCACTTTTGGTATAAACATGATTTTAGGGTTAGAACCCTTAAAATAAATTGGGTAAAAGTTGATTATGAGTTTACACATTGATGTAGTGTAAACTCTTAATAATTTTTAGTATCAAAACTATGTTAATGGAGTATAAAATGGGTTGAAATGCTAAGTTGGGGTTTTTATGGTTTTAGGGTTTAAAACTAAGAGAAATGACTTAATACCCCAAAATAATTGATGTGTTAGTTGTAAAACATAGATTAGATGTTAATCGAATTGTTGGGTGAGGTTAGAACTAACAAAAATGGAGAAACATGGAGTTTGGGATTTTGGTAGGGATAATGAATAGTAACCCGTAAGCTTGTGGGGTTATTTTGACTAGGAAAAGTATTGATTTAGTTTTCAGCCAAAACACGAAAGTTGTAGATCTTTTCGATACAGTCGCGTGGGCACCGATCGCGTATTTTTTTGATTTTTCTACGATTTGATATGATTTTGACAAGATGACAGCTCCCGGTTGAAAGTACCAACTCGGAAATCAAATCGGAAATTGGAAAAATAAAGGCTAGAAATTATTGTGTAGATGTTTGGGATGATTTTTGGTGTAGATTAGAAACCATGAAAATGAATTTGGATTGATTTTTGGGTATTTTGGAGTTTGAGAAATCGCCCAAACTGTGACCCTCGAACAGGCCGAATCGATTCGCCTAAGGGGGATTGGGTTTCTGCAATGGGCCGAATCGATTCGGGTACAGACCGAATCGATTCACCATTTACAGACCTGTTTGCAAAATACTTTCCGAATCGATTCGGATTGGGAACCGAATCGATTCGCCCACCCGAATCGATTCGCTAAAGGGGCGAATCGATTCGCTTAGGTCAGAATTTCTAGTTTTCTCCCTTAAAGAGTATGGGGAGTTGAATTACCAATTAGGATAATTTGGGGGTATATATATATATATATGCTTCACTTAGAGGAGAATAGTATCATTGGAGATATCCAATAAAATCCTTAGAATAGGATTGAAGTATATAGTGATTATTAAAGTAAGAAATACTTTGGATTTAGAATCATGCAACCATGAAAGCATGATTACGATTCCTGGAGGGAATCTTTTGGATATTTAGTTATCGCTAGATGCTATAGGCCACTAAGGCCGGTTATATATATTCTAGGAAGAAAATATAGGATATGTATATACTGTGTGTTTTAGGTATATATATGATGATGGGAATGATTTTGAAAATATATAAATGAATATTTTCAAAATGGAAAAATAAATGTTTTTCATAATTAATAAAATATGGATTACACACCTCTCTAAATCGCTATCATAAGGGAAGTTGCGTTCGTATGGTGAAGCCCCCTGGCTAATGATGCAGGGTGGATATAGTCCTAGGCCATGGGAGCGCTTATGGTTGAATATTTTCTGCGGGGGTAGGGAGATTCCGGGTGTGGTCTTGGCTACCACGCAGGCTCATGGCCGCTTCCCGACGTGTTTCGATATAGGATCCCAGGTTGTCTTGGAGGCCCTCGAAGATGATAGCCATTTAGGGGCGCGCACAGTGGAGAAATCCGGACGTGCGGTCTTAGAACGCGTTTATTAAAGCAGTTCATAATAATGGATTTGCTTTAATTACATTTCCTGGATATAGGAAGGGAAATGGGTTATATATAAATTGGCTTCGGTAACACTTCCCGGATGGAAGAAGGGATGTGGAAGCATATGTTTTGATCAAAGCATTTTTATGATAATGAAAATGTCTTTGAATACATTTCCTGAGTATAAAAAGGGAAATGAGATATTTTGATAAGGAAAAGCATTTTATGATAATAAAACTGGCTTTTAAAAGGTATATGATTTATTAAAGCAATTCATGATAATGAATTGGCTTTTAAATACATTTCCTGGATATGAGAAGGGAAATGGAAGTTTTTGAAATGAAAAGGATAAGTATTTATAAATACTTTATGTATCAAGTAATCCTCAGTCCGGGAGATATTTATATTATCCGGAAGTATATTGTAGATGTATGTATATGTATAAATTGGGTGCCGAGGGTCTAATGAATCCCGACGATCGACCGTGCCGCATAGTAGTGTATCGGGGGGGTTCCTTGTTTGGATTTCGCTTTGCGAGACACCCCACACACGAATATGGCACTGTGTTGAGACTGGGGAGAAGTTTAATCCTTAGTGCTCTTATATTATTATATGTTATGATATATATATTATATATCTTTCTGTACTGAGGGACCGGCGGATCTCAAAGATCGACCTTGCTGCATAGTAGTGTATCGGGGGGGTTCCTTGTTTGGATTTCGCTTCGCGAGACACCCCACGCACGAACATGGCATAGCGTCGAGATTAAAGTGAAGCTTGGCCCTTAGTACATTTGCTTGACTATCTAAGTTAGATAGTGGTTGGGTATTAGATTAGTTTAGCAGGGTAGCTTGACTAGAAAGTTTAAGGGATGCGCTAGGTGTGCACTGTTAGAGGAGAGGTGAGGGGTATCTCATGAGAGTGCGATACCAATTTAAATATGAGATAAAACTATTTTTCTAAAAATAAAGCATTTATGCACTTGCAAAATATTTTCTAAACATTCGGGCTCTGACCCGTTTGTCTACTCTCCTTTCTTTCTCTATACTGTATATATATAGGTGTCCAGACACAGGGACGCCTGGATGGAAACTCTTTCGAGTCAGACGTCTGCTGCAGCAGCTGTGGATGCTTGCAGGTTATCGGTAGACGTTTCTTTCCTTGTACTCTAGATAGGAGATATTGTATAAACACTCGAGCTAATGGCTCAATTGCATTTATTTATTCTTTCAGTACAGCATTCGATATGGTTGTATTATTTGGACCGAGTGTTCGGTTATTTTAGTTCCTTTCTTTTCTATTTCAGTTCATTACGCATTTAATTGTGAATGTTTTAAATTGTGCGCTAAAAAGAGTAGTTAGATAAAAGTTTTTAACGGCCACCTAATAGGATATTAGTAATTAAATGGATTTTCGACAGTGATGTTAAGGATGATCCATTTGTAACTCCTGTTTTAATTTAATATTGGAGTGATCGCCCGGTATCTTATTAGGGGGGTTGTTACAGATTTTTTTTTGTTTTTTTTCTTCAGTGTGCCTATATGGACATTCATATAAATTTATATATGTTTTACAAAACCAAAATGTAATGAAGAAAAGTTCTATATATTATATGTATAAGTTTAAAATAAAAGGGGTCATGTCTAATTATTATTACAAATTTCCTTTATGTTTTCGAACTAAAATTATAACGCTACATTATTGAGTTACAGTTACATTTATAATACTAGTATACAACCCGTGCGATGCACGAGCGATGTACAATAAACAAATATAACGATAATTATAAAAAATTAGTATATGTCATAAATTCAATATTTTATCTTAAAGCCATTATAAAAAGTTAATTTTCTCATAAATAAAACTTTTCTATTATTTTTTAATAATTTATTATGTAAAAAAAAAATTTTAATAAAAACTTTGAAACAAATGTACATATTTTATATAAGAAATTATACATATTTTTATTTGTTTTTAGTTCAGAAAACCATATGTGATTTATTGATACAAACATAAAGTTTTTTCTATAAATAAAAAGTTAAAAATGTTTTTATAACTATTTTTTTATTTATGTCAAAAACAAATTCAAAAATTTTAAAAACCTTTTTTAACTTAAAAATTATTTTTTATAAATAAAAACTTGAAAAAAAACTGTATGTATTTATATAAAAAAACAAATTATTCATATTTTATTTATTTTTAGTTTAGAAAATATTATGTCAATTATAAATAAAAACTTAACGTTTTTTCTATAAATACAACGTTAAAATTGTTTTTATAACCAAAAACCTTTTTATTTAGATAAAAAAGAATTTTGAAATTTTGAAAACTTTTTTAACTTTTTTTTCTAGAAGTAAAAATGTTATATAAATATAATAGTATTAGTAGTATTTTATGATGTGATTTGAGTACAGAAAGATGAAAAGAGATTAATTGAATCTAGATTTTGTTGGATCAATAGATTAATTAATGGAGTCTAGAACGAATCATTTTTTTTAGTTTTGAAGACAATTTTGATTTATTTATTTTTTTGATTTCAAAGAGATTTTTTATCAATTCATTTAGGTGAAAAATAACATAAATTTTAAGAGGAGTGAGATGTAGCTAGAGGTAGGGAGCATTAATCATTATTTATACCTCTAATACTATCGTATTAGAGGTATAATAAAGATACATATATAGATATAGATAATTTAAAATTGCATGATTTAATGAAAGACATAGATTCCAAATGCATTGAAGAAAGATTAATATTATCCTTCTCTCTCTCTCTCTCTCTCTCTCTCTTTGAGAGAGAGAGAGAGAGAGAGAGAGAGAGAGAGATAGAGAGAGAGTTTCTAAAGTGAACCAAAATGGAATTGTCTAGTTCACGCCCGACTTAGTTTTGGTGGCGGCCGACGCCAGAATTAGGCGGGGTGTGACAACATGTCCGGTCCGCATTCTTAAAATGCAGACTAGTCCCCACAAGAGCAAGACTGTATATATATATATATATATATATATATATATATATATAAAGGAGGAGGGACTTTTTGTCCTCTCCAATTAATGGCTCAGATTACATCTAAGGAATTTGGTCTTTATCAACTAATGGTTGTGATTAAATCTTACGAAATTGAATCTAACGATCCTAAATGATTTCCTTTACAATACCATCACAAGGCTCAAGAAAGAAACCTCTCCCTCCTACGGTTATTATATTGTACCTTTATTCATATCACCACGCCGAAAGTAACATGAGCTCCAAGAATCCCTTAAAAGGCTCCATGATGTTTAAATCAGTATCCTCTCTCTTCGTGTTTAACAACAGTGCCTCCATTTGATTTTGACTCGGTTCTACAAATGCTAGATGCGTTCCCACCCATTGTGTTTGCAGGTGAGGCAAGGAGTTTGGAGGAGAGGCTTAGGGAAGCTTCCATGGGGTATGTTTTTTTGTTGCAAGGGGGAGATTGTGCTGAGAGTTTCAACGAGTTTAATGGTAATAATATTAGGGGTACTTTTGAGGAGAATGTAACAACCCGTCCTTTTGGAGACCATTAAATTCCATAATTGGATATAAATTGGAATTTGGGGAATTTTCCTAAATAGTAATTTTTGGGATTTTTGAGGATTTAACGATTTTCGAAGGGTGTTATAAATTATTTTGGGACCATATAGGTCGAAATATTTTATTTATATGTCGCCGTGGAGTAGATTTTGAGTAGAACACCGCATTTAATTATTTTGGGTTAGAATAGTGATTTGCGGTCAAGTACCTCGGATGGAAATTTTGACTGCGCCATGAGTCTCGGAATGTCCGAGATAGTCGGAAAAGAGTGTTCGATTGTCGAAATTGAGTTCCGGGTAATTTTGGAGTTAAATAGGCTCGTAATTGGGTAAACGAGTCGTTTTTGGGTTTTTAGGGGTTAAAACCCTTTTTCTCTCTATATATAGAGGAAGAGAGAAGAGAAAGAAGAAAGAAGAGAGGGAAGAGAGAGAAAGGGAAGAAAAGAGGAAAAAGGGGGAGATTTCGGCCAGCCTCCGCGGGATTCGGCTCGAGGATGTCAGATTTTATCCACGAGGCAAGTGTTTACTTGCTTTATTTATTTTTGAGAATAAATATCTCATATCATTGTTGGTATAACAAACCCTAATGATTTTGGGTTGGGTATTCGTGGATAAAACGGGTTTTCGGGAGATAAAACGAATAAACCCCTAAAATTGGTAAATTGGAGATTTTAGAAATTAACCAAAAATATTGGGTGATTCCGGGTTCTAGGATGTTTGGGACCCGTATTATAGGTGTATTTGTTGTTGGTAGAAGTTGTAGGCCGTTGGATGAAGAGATGGAAGCTTGGAGTAAGCTTCCATGACCGAAACAGCTTCTCGGAGAAGAAGCTGCCCGACTTGATCGATCGATCGAGCCTGGGGGATCGATCGATTGAAGCCTTCGATCGATCGACGGCCAGGGGTCGATCGATCGACCTCTGCTGAAAGTTGACAATTTTCTTAAGATGATTTGGATGGGATAGATTCCATTTCATCTTGCTTTGAGGTTAATTAGGTGATAACCTAAAGGACCTTTTAGGACTTTAGGGTCCATAAATGAAGGTAATTTAGGAGGGTAAAGTAAGGGTTTTGAAGTATATAACCCTTAATCTATATTGTCGAGGAAAATAGAATAATTGTAGAATTTGATGGATTAGGGTTCCTAATTAAATTGGGGACTTCTAAATGATTAATCGGACTAGGTGTAGTCTCGGGGTTCAAGGAAATGAAATCCTTAACTCGTTAAATTTAAGGTTGTTCGGGTGAGATAAATCCCGAGGATAATTCTCGTAGGCATACAGGCCTATATAACTATGCTTATAGAAAGCATAATTATATCTATTATCGTTAAGTGTATCCTAGGAGATGATTAGGATAAACTAGGAATAATAGGTATGTGTTGATTACACTTAGAGTGAAGGGTACCATTGGAGGTATCCAATAAATCCTTAGATGAGATTGATGTATGTAGTGACTATTAAATTAAAAAATATTTGGGTTTTGTATCGTGCTTATATGAATGCATGATTATGATTCCTGGAGGGAATCTTTGGGATTATGGTCATCGTTAGACGATATAGGCCATTATGGCCGGTTATATATTCTAGGAGGAATATATAGGCTATATATATGTACTGTGTGATTTAGGTATATATATATATATATATATATATATATATATGTTATGGTGGAAATGATTTTGGAAATATAAAAAAATGAATATTTTCAAAATGGAATGATAAATGTTTTCATAATTAATAAATTATGGATTATACACACCTCCCTAAATCGCTATCATAAGGGAAGTTGCGCGTGTTGTGGTGAAGCCTTCCTGGCTGTTGAGCCGGTTGGATATAGTCCCTAGGCCATATGGGCATTTGTATTACTGCGCTTGTTAGGGGATTCCGGGTGTGGTCCTGACTTTCCCGTAGGCAATATGGCCGCTTCCCGACGTTGGTAGGTTCCCAGGTTGTCTTGTATAGATAGGCCCTGGAAGATGATAGCCATTTAGAGGCGCATTCAGTGGGGAAACCCGGAGGGGCGGTCTTAGATTTATTAAAGCAATTCATGATAATGGATTGGATTTAATTTACATTTCCTGAGTATAAAAAGGGAAATGGGATAAAGGTTTGGCTTCGGTAACACTCCCGGATGGAAGAAGGGATGTGGAAGCATATGGTTTGATCAAAGCGTTTTCATGATAATGAAAATGGCTTTGGGTACATTTCCTGAGTATAAAAAGGGAAATGGGATGATTTATAAAGGTAAAGCATTTTTATGTTAATAAAATTGGCTTTTAAAAAAGATATATGTTTAGTAAAGCAATTCATGATAATGAATTGGATTTTAAATACATTTCCTGGATATGAGAAGGGAAATGGGAGGTTTTGAGATAAAATAATAAGAATTGATAAATACTTTGTATATAAACTCTCAGTCCGGGAGATAGATCCGGATGGTTATGGTAAAATATATGTATATGTACATATGGTTGAATCGAGTGCCGAGGGTCTAATGGATCCCGACATCGTCCGTGCTGCATAGTAGTGTATCGGGGGGGTTCCTTGTTTGGATTTCGCTTCGCGAGACACCCCACGCACGAATATGGCACTGTGTTGAGACTGGGGAGAAGTTTAATCCTTAGTGCTCTAATATTATCAATGTTAATGATATATATATATATATATATATATATCTTTCTGTACTGAGGGACTGGAGGCTCTCGATGATCGACCTTGCCGCATAGTAGTGTATCGGGGGGGTTCCTTGTTTGGATTTCTCTTCGCGAGACACCCCACGCACGAACATGGCATAGCATCGAGATTAGAGTGAAGTTTAGCCCTTAGTACATCTGTTGGACTATCTAGGGTAGATAGTGGTTGGGTATTAGACTAGTTAGCAGGGTAGCTTAACTAGGATGTTTAGAGGGATGCGCTAGGAGTGCACTACTAGAGGAGAGGTGAGGGGTATCTCATGGGAGTGTGATACCAATTTAAATATGAGATAAAACTATTTTTCTAAAAGTAAAGCATTTATGCACTTGCAAAATATTTTCAAACATTCGGGCTCTGACCCGTTTGTCTACTCTCCTTTCTTTCTCTATACTATATATATAGGTGTCCAGACACAGGGACGCCTGGATGACAATTCCTTCGAGTCAGACGTCAGCTGCAGCAGCTGTGGATGCGTGTAGGTTTTTGATATCCGCTTCCATTCTTGTACTCTAGATAGGAGGTACTGTATAAACATTCGAGCCAATGGCTCAATTACATTTATTTACTCTTTCAGTACAGCATTCGATATGGTTGTATATTTTGACCGAGTGTTCGGTTATTTTACTTCATTTCCATTTCATTTACGCATTAACTTGTGGATGTTTTATTTTAATCGTTAAAAAGAGTAGTTAAGTAAAAGTTTTTAACGCTCGCCTAATAGGATATTAGTAATTAAATGGATTTTTGACAGTGATGCTAAGGATGATCCATATGTGACTCCTGTTTTAATTTGATATAGGAGTGATCGCCCGGTATCCCATTAGGCGGGTTGTTACAGAGAACATCAATGGAGATGCATCTGATTTAAAAATGAGTACCCCATATCCTCAAAGATTGATCAGTTAAATGTTCCCATGTTACTTGGTATGTCTTTTACAACCACAGTTTAACTCGAACTCGGGTTCCTGAGTTGGGGTTTGTTTTCTCTATCTCAGATCTTTTTTTTTATCTCCGATCTAATGACATATGAGTTTGATGTGTTTTACTATTGGTGTAAAATCAAAGTTTGTACAGTTACAAAGCTTTTTCATTGCAGGCGGCTTAGATTAACTCTTACAAATTTGCATCTAATGATGTAAAATTGTGCCGCGGGTGAGAATTACTTTTAGGGACAATATAGTGATTTAATTCAAGAATCTATTTCATCAGATTTGATAAGTGTGCGTGGCTCTATGTGTGTTGCTCAAGAAGTATTGGGAAGTGGATTTTACTTTAATTGAAAATTTTACACTCCTTCGTCTCTCAACCCAATCTCTATAATTGTGCGTGTCTCTATGTGCCATTATCTCTCTCTCTCTCTCTCAACACCATGGTCGTTCTTAGAAGTTAAACAGAGTTTGATTGTTAGCAGCCACCTATGCGATACTGGAATGGAACTCGGGCACCTCCACCCACGTTCTCATCCCTCTCCGGCACACCTCATAGCTAGGTCGATTGATAGCAACACCAGGTAAAGCCTTCACTATCTTTTCTTTAACCTATAGAAAGAAGGTTTGTCCAAGTTTGAAAGGACTTTTGGGTTTTGTCCAGTAGATAGCAACACCGGGTACATAGATCTTTTCTATTTCTTCTCAAATTTGTTTTGAAAGGGTCAAATTTGTTTTGGATGTGTTCTGAATGCCCCATACGAAACAGGTACAAGATCTCTCTCTCTCTCTCAAACAATCGCTATTCGATGACCTTCTTCCATTTCGCAGATCTAACTTTGTTTTATTTGACTTTTTTTTGCCTTTTTCTTCATGGTAAAGAGGGCAAACCCCCAAAATTGTAAGTTTAGGATTATTTTTAATTCATTAGTGAATAATATTTTTATGTATACTATTTGCACTGTTGATACTTATTATGTTTTAGTTTTCAAGTTGTGGTATTTTTGTTCATCCGTTTAGATTTCTATTTGTGATTTAGAATTATATTTGTGATTTATGTTTCTGATAATTTTATTTTTGATTTTTCTGAAATTCTATCTATGGAAATAATTATCTGTATTTTCGTGTTGCATTTTCATGTTGCAGGTAAGTTATGATCAAGAATGAGGTTGAGGTGGAGAATATGGCGGTGTGGTTATGGATATGGGTGTACACTTCCAGATATTATATATCTATCCTTTGGGTGTTTTTTTGAGGAAAAATATGACATGTTGAGGGAGAGAATTGTTCTTTCCTCTGTCCGCACCCACAAATAGCATTTTAATGGTACACCTGAATGGTGTTTTTTTGGGAAGAACGTTTTTTATTTTCTTAGTTTTTTTGGAAGAACCATTTCATTGAGTTTTGCAGGTACATCTATTTGTTGTTGGCATTTTATTGAGTTTTGTAGGTGACAACCATTAGTTACCTGAGATGGGGGAAGATGATGGCGGGTTTGAGAATTGCATTACTTTTTTTATTTTTATTGAATTTAATCTTGCAATGCTTCCTGATACACGGTTAAACTCTTTGCTTTTATGGTTTTTGATAAATTGCTTTTAAGGTGTTTGATCTAGATGCTTACATATATGCATTTGTGTGTGTGTGTGTATATATATCATATAATTTTTTTATTCACTTTATTGGCTGTAAGTTCTTTTTTATTCATTGTATTGGCGTGTATATATATCATATATTTGTGTGTATATATTTATCCATTGTATTTGTGTGAATATATCCTGAAAGCTATAATCATTCGGAGGTATTGGGTTTTCCATTTCTTTGTTTTATTTTTATTATGAGTGTGTTAGGATGTTAATTGTTATTTTAGTTTGTACTGGGGTTTATTTCATGTTTGAAATTGATGTCAAGATATGATTTCTTCCTGTTTGACTTTTTTTTTATTTTAGTTTTGAGCTTTTAATTTATGTGATGCTTAATATATTGAACTTTCACTTTAAAATATTTCAAGTTTTATTCTCATTTTTTACGTAAATTTAAAATTTTATTGTTGTTACAAAAAAAAATGACTCTCATTCTCAATTTTATCTGTTCTGTTTGGTAAGTTGCCAGTATCTTTTACAAAAACATTATTACTTTTAAATTATTTTTGTATTACGACTATGAGTAATGAAACCTAAATTCAATTTTTGAATATTGTTTTCAAACTCAGTAACGTCTTAAATACACGTCGGGTAAATCTGTACTTTACATGGGATTTGGTATAAACACCATAATGTGTGTCTAAAACGTTAATGGGCTTGAAAAATGAGTTCAGAGATTTGATCTATCAAATATCTCCATCAGAACTTTTTTAGCACATTGCTCGAGGCAAATGGCTAGATAATAGGTTGTCTTAGCATGTCTTATGTAGGTATACCACATAGCAGAGCAACTTTACTAAAGCTATGGTTTAAAATAAAAGGACAAATCTGTTAGCTGTCAATTGGCTGACCACTAGTGTAGTTAGTTTAAATAAAATGGATAACAACAAAAAGATATAATACCCTATGGTCAATTGAAATGGGTACATCTGGAAGTTTAGTCTTATCAATCAAAGGCTAGGTAAAGGCAGTAAAATTGAAATGGGTACAACTGGGCCCCAAGGCAATTGGGTAAAGCCAACAACTAAAGGGGCGTGAGTTTAAAAAAAATATTTGTGGTAAAGCCTAGGAGTACGTATATAAATATGATAAACATAATATAATATTTATTGTATTACAAAGAAAGATTATATACAAAAGGGAGATATTATAAGTAGGTACGATATACCATTTAATGCTTCCTAAGATTAAAAGTGACCGAATAGTTCACTATCCAAAGGGTTACAATGCTCAAGATTTCAAACGAGGCCCATAGAAAGTGATGGAACAAACAAATATTAACTATAATATAAATATATATGTTATAAACAAAGAAATTAATATATGTCGGTAGAAAAGACTAGACAGAAGAAATTTATAAAGAAATGCATAAAAACGTATATATTAATATATATCATATTATGATAAACATAATATGATATTATAGTATTATATAAATATAAATAAAAAAGATGTATATATTTATGTCGGCAGAAAAGACTAGACAGAAGAAATGCAGGTAGTTGGCATGTAATAGAAAAAGCGTGGATTCAAATAGGCCAAGGTAGTGGGATACGATGCACTTCTAGATTCTTCACAATACACGGCTCGAGGTCTGAAAAGGGTGTGCCTTATTCTTTTCGTATGTTGTCCTAGATGGCTGATATGGTACTGATCAAGGTAAAATTTTTATGGCAACAAAGAAGCGTGAATATTTATAATAGAGTAGTTATATTGCGCACGGGTTTTTTGAGCCTAAAAAACCACTCAATAACAAATTGTCCAAAAATCAATCAATAATAAATTGTCACGATAGTTTATTCTAAAATATTATATCAAAAATTCAGTAACAATAACATTATTTCGGAGTCAATACGGCTGCATAGGATTTATGTAGTCAATTTATATAATATATGTATATAATTTAAAGTAATGGAATTATTTCGGAGTCAATACGGCTGCATAGGATTTATGGAGTCTAATAATGTATTCATATATATTCACGTGCCATCGGCACGGGTACACCCTAGTATATATATATAATAAGATGGAATGGTTTTTGAATTCTAAAAATATTAAAGCATAATAATGGTTAGGATTTGCTTGAAAAAAATAAAGGGTTGTGATGAAAAATAAGTTTTCTTTATCCCGCTCAAACGTTTTCTCATCCCTCTCAAATCTATCACACTTCCCAATAAACCCAACACACGAAACTACCTCACTCCTCATATCTCTCTTCCACCCTTGATTCTTATCTCTCTTGCTTCTTATCTCCTCCATTGATATTAAGTAACCAGAATAAGAGGTACGTCCCAAATCTCTATTCGTTTTTGTTTTTCAGTTTGAAGGTTTGGAATTTTAGGATATTTTCTTCAATTGTTCATTTTTTCGTCCGGATCTTCCACCTTCACTTCGGACTCGAACCCTATTCATCACCTCTTATCTCACAACTAGGTAACGTCTCTCTCACTCTTTTTTATTCACTTTGTTATTTTTGGTTTCAAAATCAAGGTTAGATCCCCTTGATTTATAATCCAGGTTTGTTATAAACTACAACGGTTTTGCCCACATTCGATTTTGACCAAAAACCAACTGTTGGTTTCCATCTTATACGCCATCGTTTTAACCATTGAATCATCCATAGTTTTTTACCCTTGTTTTTTTTTACCGAAACCAAAAACAGCTCTTCCCTTTTACTAAAACGACTTTGTTTTCTACAAGGACTCACATTTTTTAAATGGTAAAATACTTATTCCTATATAATGCTTACAGTTTTGATTTAATCGCTAAAAGATGTGCTACACATGTCGATCGAATTAGCTATTGTTTTGTGTTTCTTTGGCAATCATTGGAGTGAAAAGAATATCCAGGACTATTTTTTTTATGCTGGAATCCATGTACCTTACTTTCAGCCAATTAGCACACACTGGTTTTTGTTAAAAATAGAAACCATGGTTATACGTTTTCAAACGGCTGAGAAAACTAGAAAACACACCCAACCGATGCAACTTTTTTATTCAAGTTGTGAGGAGTTATAATAATATACAGGAATCTAATGCTTAAATGTGTTTGGTATGTATTGTGGATTTCAATATCCCGCCCAACAACTTATTACCATTTCTTATTTTTGTTTCATGAAGACTATGCATCCTATCCAATTTGTGATTATTTGTATTATATTTATCATGATCCTTAACTTCTCTATTTACCCTAAACATCCTTAGCTTCTAAAATTATCATTTGCATTTGCACATTTCAAAGCATATGCTAATTATTTTTCATTTTTTTGTCTTTGGTTTCAGATCTGAATCATATGCTAATTAAGGTTATTTTGATGTCTTTGGTGTTGTTGCCCCATGCGAGAATCTTCTGGTAGGTCTATATTTTTACATGTTCTGTATATACCCCATTTTCTATATTAGCTATATGATATTTTTGCCCCAAAAAATAAATTATAAGGTCCCAGCTTCATGTGTCAAAACTTCCTATAACAGGTTGAAATTCTATTTATTGAATTTCTATTAGTTAATAGTTAATTTCTAATATAAAAAGTTTCGTAATTCTCTCTCTGCTTCGAAATGTGTCCAATTTGTTTTTGTAGGGGAACTTTGGTGCTTTGAAACTCTATCTTTGTTTTTCATTTTAGGCCTTCTTTCTTTTTGCAACTATTGATTCAAATTCTCAAAATCAAAGTTCAAATTCTTATTGTAGTTTCATTTATTAAATGGATTCCTAAAGGGTTTCACAAATTTGATTTTCCAAGAACCTATCTCTATCTCCTAGCATTTTTAGCTTAGGTTGAACAAATTTTGAACCAAGCAGGTAAATCTGAGCAGAATCCAACTCTGCTTTAGTATGCGATTTTAGTTTTAAACCTTATATCGCTTTCCTACTTTTGGTTGTTGTTATATACTATGCAGGTTGTACTGAAAACATTCAAATGGTGCCCACTCTACTCATAACTTTGTGATTAGTGAGTTTATCGTAACTCTTGATGAAATCGCTAATAAGGCATGTGTATTGCTAATTATGTCTTGAAGCGATTGTAAAAAGTCATTACCATGTATGTCTTTAACCCTTGATGAAATAACTAATAATCCTTTTTAGTTTTATTTCTTTCTTATTATAATTTTTTTAATGATCAATATATAACATTTAATTTATATATAGAATAGATATGTAACTATAATTTGGTTTAAGTCATGGATTTTTAATTTGGTACATTACCATAACCGTTGCTGATTGGTTTGGTTTGTTTTGATGGTGATTACAAGCTTTGCAAACATTAGTTTTCTTAAATGTGGGTTTCAAGATAACTACACAAGTTGCATCAGACATTCTCATGTGTAATGGTCCTCCTAATAAGTAAAGCCCATGCCCAATATAAAAAGACTTTGACTCAGTGCAAGACCTTGCTTTGAAAGTACTAATCTTCCTTAAGTTTGGTGTATTACCAAATATTTGGATTATTTAGTTTAGTTTATTATATTAAAATCAAGGATCATCAATATTGTGTATCATTTCTCTATATTTATTACCGTATTTTTTTTATGTACGTTAGAGGGGCGGACTAATAGTCTAATTTTGAGCTTTGAATGGATTGGATTTTTAAAATAAGTAAATATTTTGTGCACAATTTAGAATTTTCTACCATTGCAAGTCTTTGGAGAAAATTTCATTAGTAAAGGGAAACACATATTGGTGAATCAATTAAATATACAATTAGTTACTTAAATGAGGCGAAGTTTTCCAAGACTAAGGAAGCAACAGAGTTCACAAAATAAAAGGTAATAAGTTTACAAAGTAATTTACTTTAAAATAATATGAGGTGAACCGTTATTTGAGACGGTTTTGAAATCGTATGCATACATGGCGATGATGCAAGAAGTGGTGTAGGCATTCAAGTTTGAGTCATGGCGCGCACGACTTTAGAAATTATGACTATTTTTTTTTAAATTACACTTTGTTTTGTTGGGGGAAATTTTTTTTACCGTCCCTTCAGGCACGGGCATACATACATGTGTAGTATGTGCTCCATAAACATGTGTAATATGTGTTCCAAAGTTGCAATCAGAAGTACATGGGATATTCTATTAAGATAATATTTTATATTTATTTTGTTTACAATTTTGTTGGCGTTTTAACATAAACGAGTATTATTATCATGGATTTTGGGGAACGATATATAGATGTTTTGTTGGGGAACGATATTTTTGCCTTTTTGCGGTTACGTACTTTCGAAATTTTTTCCGTTTCGCGATTACGTACTTTGAATTTTTTTGTCGTGCCTTAAGGCATGGGTATTCGCTAGTATATATATATATATATATATATATATCATAAAAAATTACAAAACCAGTTAGCATATTGCAAGGGATCAAAAGCTATAAATATATAACTATACTAATCTAATTAGTGTATCATTTATTAAAAATAAAAATATTTTTTTAAAGATAAAATTGGGTGTGATAAATGCACTTTCAAAGAAAAATGTGAATCAAACAACATTTAAATGCGACTTTATGAGGAGAAATGGTATCATGTGTGGGGGATACCACATCTTCGTACTCCATATAAATAACGGTATTGACACGTATACCATACGTGTTCCACATGTTTCCAATATATATAATTTTTTTTGGGTGATCTTTGATACATCCACAAATTTTATAAATACATCCACTTAAAATTATTAGTAAGTTAATCCATTAAAATTGGAAATTTATTTGTATGCATTTACCTTGTGGATGCCCTATTTTAACGAAATAATTTATTAATTATTTTTGAATGGACATATTTACGAAATTCTCGAATGAATTCAAGATTACCCCCCCCCCCCCCCCCCCCTTTTAATGTGAACATGTGTATCCACCTTAAAAAAGATGGTTAGCTTAAGTGGTCAAGTTTTCGTATCTTGGGCATCCAAAATTTTCAGGCGAAATGTAATCCTTGTAGAACAAGTCACCCCCTCTATTATCATTATATATACACATTGAAAATGAAGCCCTAACCTCTACAAACATAAGGTTACGTTTTTTTTTTCATTTGAATTAGAAATCTAAATCTGAATCTGAGAAATATGTTTGTTTTTATGTCTGAATGTAACTCTGAATGAATGTATTTAGAATCATTCAGACTTCAGATTCAGATTTGAAATGTAATTCTACCTCTTAATCATTAAAAGCCAAATATAGTCATTATCCTTTTAATCTAATCTAATCTAATCTAATCTAATCTAATAACATAATATAATTTTGGTGTCTCTTTAAAGAGAACTGACACCTGTCCACTCACCTAAGGTTGCCACGTGGCGTATCTAATAAATACTAACCCATTACAATAGGGCCTTTAAACAATAGTCCCTACGTGGCTTTTTCAATTTCAAGTGTCTCTTAGAGAGGATTGACACATGGCAAAAGCGTTAAATATAATTAAGTCTATCTACCATTCGTTTCCTGCGCCTGCCATTAAAGCATTAAATACGATTAAGTTTATCTACCATTTGTTTACTGCGCCCGCCATTATTATGCAACTCACTATTTATCTTCCCAAAGCGATAAAACTCTTCCGATCCATTCCCCTTTTCTGTTTCTCTACGCACAGTTACAAAATCCCAAGTATGACTTAAGAATCTAGCAGCGATAGAAGTAGTTCTGATTATTCATCCCTCAAGACAAATCACCATCATACGAGGTCTTCTAAAAAGAAAAGTGTAATTGAGGGTAATAATATCTTTTGTCCACCATCACCTGGACCTCATACACTGATAAGAGGATTTATTCCAGCTGATAATGATATTATAAGTGAATTATTTTCCTTTTTATATTAATCTGATATATCTGAACTTTTGTTGGAGGAAATCATCAATCCTTTGTTCTTTAATTACTACAAGAATGATTTGCAAATATGAAGAAAATAAAAGGTTGACACCCATTTGGTTTGGTATGAAATATCATTATTCAGAGTGGAATTTCTTTCACCAATTTGAAGTTAGAGCTTTTTGTATAATATTATAAATAATTATAATCGTTATACTTCTGTGATTTTCGACAAAAGAGTGAACACATTATAAAATAGCCTTAAATATATTTATATTTATATTTATATTTATAAAACACAGTTTATATAAAGAAATGAAGATGAAAATTAAAGTTTTTAGAAAATTATTTAATAAACATATAATTTTTATATATAATAAAATATTTTATGCTTATCTTTATCAAATCAAGTTTTGTAAAAAAAATAATAAAAAAAATGTTAACACTATACCGGCTTACTCAAGTCTCTTCGTTTTCGTAGCCTAACCCCTTTATAAGGAAACAAAACCTCCTCTGGCCAATTGGTAAAGTGACGATTCAGAACATCCACAGCGATGTTACGAACAAGCAGGTGGAGAAATCAACCGGTGAGGATTCAAACGTGTCTCCAACAGAAGAGGGTCAGGTGATCATGCTAAATATTGTCGCCCTTTTGTCATTCACAGATTTCTTCTCTCCCATTTTTCAGTCACTGTATTTTATACATTTGAGAAAAGAGGTGTATAGTTAAGAAGATGGAAGGGGAAATGTACTTTTTTATTTTTACAAGGTGGTGAACAATAGCTGGTACTTTTTTACTTCTTCTCTCCCATATTTTATTTGTACTTTTTTTTTGTTACAATATTTTATCTGTACTTGAAAGAAGATCTAAAGGTTGTGTACAAATGAGAAGGTAAGCAGATATGGGTTTTGTACTTTTTGGTTTTCAAAAGTGGCCTTTATTAAATATTGGTAAGTGTGAGTAATAACTAAATATAAATAAAATTATATTTATTTTCAAAAGTGGCCTTTTTCTACTGTGAACAATAGCAGGGAGTTCAGAATATATAAGATCTATGTACTTTTATTATAAACATTTTTTTCAATTTTACGTCTTTCGTGCTTATAAAATTTGTTATTCAATAAGGTCTTTCATATTTATTAATTTTTACTCCATAGTCCATATATAATGATGTATGTCAATACATATGTTTTCTATGATTTTGAGTATTCCGTTAAAATTTTATTACAAGATTTATAAGGCGACCGCGCATCGAGCTTTTAAAAACTGTAAAGGAGATTTGTTCTTATTTAAATAACATGTATTGTTTTCAATTTATTAATCAATTGGCCACTTTGTTCGATATGGCACTTGGTTTTCAAATGTGCTGACGAAATTCACTCGGATACAACTCAACAATTTCTATAAAGCGCTCGCGCAGGGCTTCAAACTAGTAACTAATTATAATTTTGATGTCTCTAAATTAAGTTCTTCCATGTGTCTCTCTCGTAGGAGGCTTTATTAAAATTAGAGAATCAACTATTTCCCCTTCCCTCTCTTTATTCGCTATCCCTTCATTCACTCAACATTTAAACTTCTCAATAGTAAATGAGTCTAAAATCGATCAAGGGCGGAGCTAGGGGTGGGCAGACCAGGGCTATAGCCCACCCCACCCCCAAAACACGAGAAGCCTTAATAGGCATTCTCCAGCTCAACACACTTGATATTAAACATTAGCCCACCCCATCTTAGCACACTCATTTTTTAATTTTTCTCTTTGTGAATCTATGGTTGTACCACAAAGACAAGGCTACATCAGTTGAGTACATTCACTATCAATATTTGATCCAACAGTTTAGAATGTCACACAAAGGCCTTTGAATCATAACACAAAATTCCCTTATAGAGCTCTTATGTTGGAAACTTGGTTTTCCTTATTGGATGATTTAATTTTAGGATTGCCCTTTCTTTTTGCAACATTATAATCAATTTGTCAACCACCTTTGGCTATGAGTATATTAAATACAATTCTAGAAAATGTTGCAAAATATTTTATATTTGTACTTGTGGTGCCAAAAAATGATAAATTGATTTTTCACATATTTGAAGTTACATGTTTTTTTATTTGAATTTTATGAATAAATGAACATGTTGGAATTTAGTAATTGTGAACAAAAATAGTGAATAAGACTAAATGTCACAACATAATTTTTTTTACGAGGTTGTCATGATAATTAGCCCACCCCTATGTGAAATCCTGGCTCCGCCCTTGAAATCGATGTATTTGAAGAAGGTTCTCTGATCGCAATGCCCCTCTCAATCTCTCAGCTATCTCTGGTATAACATGAATCTCAGCCATTGTGCATCGTCCGCCAACCACCAACCATATGACGCAGCTCTTATCATAGTACTCTTTCATTTTCTCTTTGTGTTGCTCATAAATTTCAAGGCTTTTGGTTCTTCAAATTCGGCTTTGTGATTTTATTTAGGGTTGTGGTATTATCGACGCTTAATTTGATGATGTGACTTATAAAGAGATGGATCAAACGTTTCATCAATATAGACATGGTAATTTTTCACCTTATTATTTTCTTCCTTATTTTCACTTCATTTTTGGGTTAATTTTTTATTGTTGTTTTTGTTTGGAGGTTAAATTGGTGGTTTCTAGGATTGACTACTTCAGAAGGGTGGTACTATATGGTTTGTATTTTCAAAAATTCAAATTTTCTACATTTGGGTCCCTCTGTTTTGTCAGGACATATTTATATGTGTTCATATGCAAGGCCTGGAGTTTTGTGTTTCTGTTGCGATCGTTGCTAAGGTTTCATCTCTGACTCGTTGATGCTCCATCAAACAACTACTTTTATATGTTGGACTTAATTTCTTTAACTTCAAATGTTGAAGTATATAAATCCTATTTCTTTGAATAACTGTGAAACTAGATTTTACTCCAAGTTTTTTAGTTTTTTTTTATCATTATATCAGCGTCTCTCATGCCTTTAAATGTTTGTTGAGAAATTAGAGCATCTAACGTGGATGGAAATAATAATCTAATAAAAATGTGAACAATTTCGCAATTTTTTACATCTTACAAGTTAATACATACAATGTCCATTTTAAAAAATTCAAGAAATTAGTTGTTGAATATGACTGATTGATCTCATTTCCAGCATTATTTTTTATGGTAGAGGCATATGGAAAAGAAGGAATAAATAATTAAAAAATTTCTGAATCCAGTTTACACATGATTCTACATGAGGATAGTGGTTGGGTAACAACTCCATGTGGTCTTGATCACTTATTTTGTATGCTCTTTGTTTGTTACAATGTCTGATCGAGTTTTTTTTTCATCAAGGATTCATGTATGATTTTCATTAGGTTTATATTCTATTCTATTTTATGGGGTGCGATTAGATACGTGATTGTCAAAATCAAATTATTATTACTCCTATAATATTTTAGTGTACAACAAGTCCTATAAGCTGTCTGCGCATCGCGCGGGGCTAAAATCTAGTCATTTAAAAAACAAATACTTTTTAGTATCTCTTAAGTCTAAATGGTTCAGATTTAGACTTAAAGGATAAAAACAACGGACACTTTAATTTAGAGACATACACAATAATGGCATCAGAAAATGTTTACATTCCTCACGTGATCATTGTCAACATACTCAAAAGTGTTCCCGGGAAGTCTTTGTTGTGATTTAAGTGTGTATGCCAGCTGTGGCATTCTATGATCTCCGATCCAGGATTCAGCACTAGAGAATCCGTCTTTGCTTTTTCAAGTGATGGAAGAACTAGGCCTGTTTACTCCATCGATGATAAATCCTCCGTCGAAGCTATTCCCTCGACACTAAAGAGATCTTGTACTGGTCTCTTTGTCTCCAACTCATGTAACCCATCAACTAGATACTCTAAAAAAGTGCTCACACTAGATCGCTTGCGCAATGGTGATTATGGCGTCGTTTTGGGTCTTTGTTATGACCCCTCCATTGCTGATTACCAAACCCCAATGTGGTCTGACTCTAAATTACGGTAGCAAGTTTCTAGTAGTAGCTACTTTGAAGGGAAAATGCTATATTGAGGTCAGTTTCGTGTCTGGTACTCAATGGACATCTTCACTGGGTTGTGACTAAGGAACATATGGATCACGTAGATAGAATAATTATACGTTTTGATCCAGTGAATACTAAATTTGAGGAGTTTCCTACTCCAATACTCAATTACAGGGAACACAATGGAATAGTTGGTATGGGGGTTTTAGATGGTTGTCTTTGTATGTCACGAACTAATTTTGAAGGTAATGTTGCAATACTCATAATGAAGGAGTACGGTGTGGTTCAATCCTAGACTACTATGTTCGTCATATCAAATTTGAATCTAAGTCATTATTATGGAGTCTTGAGGCCATTGATAGTTACAAGGAACGGAGAAATTTTATTTTGTATTAACCATGGCAAAATATTGGCTTACGATCATGTAAAAAAAGTGTGTATCAATGGTCCATTCCCAGGCCTGGAAGTGATGGCCGATGCCATGTGTATACAACTTCATTAGTTCACAATCTAGTTTCCCCTGCTTGATACTCCTGGAACAGGAGACACTCCAAATATGGGAGAAAAATAAAATTGTGTGAATTTTAAATCCATGTTTCCCTAACCAATCTGTAGATTCTAACTCAAATGTGCATATTGGAGTTTGCAATTTATTACCTGTTGGAGTTAATTTTGTATACATCACAGTTGAGATAATATGCCAAAGTATCTGTTTGGATAAAAACAAGGCTTTTACTTCTCCATGGCTTTGGAAATTATAATTACAACTGAAAATTATATGGTGTTGTTTCTGCAGACTATGTCTCTGATTAAAAGGAGACCTAATTATATAATATTTAGTTTGTTTTTCTATGATATAGGGTTCATATCTATGATTGGGTGGCACAAATAAACGTTTATCACTTTCATAAAGTAAATATAAAATGGTATCACTCTTTCAATGGACATTATTGACTTTTTTCTTGGGTCATTGAGTGACGTTGTGTGGATTTGTCTTCTTGATCAATTTATTCTAATGATGTTTTAGGCTATGAGAAATATTTAATTCTAGAACCAACAGGGAGAGCTTAGTCATTTCCAATGGCTTTTCATTCTCTATGACAGTGTATATTTCATGGCCTGATGATTCACATAGAACCTTTCTACGATAGTTTCTACATGTAAAAACTCAACCGCAATTGGAGAATATGACGTGGAGGATTTTGCTAATGTGAACATTTTTTTCTATAAAATCTTCCACCTCAGATAGATAGATACACAGTATTGAAGAGGATTACTTAAATGGGTTCCTATCCTTTGTTTATAGGAGGATAGCCTGATAAGCCAAGTTCTATAATCTGTGTACCAATTAAGAATAAATTATTTTTGGAAGATAAACATTGGAGACGGTCTTAATAAATAGTATCATATGTCATGTATCCCACTATATAAGCAAGTGTATATAGGCAAGAGTTTTAAATGCGCATACGTGTCATATTTTTATTTGTCTTGAGCATGAACACGTGGTGCTCTCCACACATGATACTATTTCTCGATATCCTTAGTTCACAAGGACAAGTTTGTTCTGAATGAGAACATTTTCATAGGCTTTGCTTCAATTCCATTTGTTGCCGGTAATTCTACACCGACATAGAGTTTGAACACATTTTTGTAGACACACTGACGTGTGGTGTATGCATTGATTAATTTTTTGGGTTCACTCATTATCAATCAAACCACCTTGTGAATTTGTTCAAACCGTAGACTATTTTTGTATCCTCGTATTCGAATTTAAGGCATAAATCGATGTAGACACACTAACGTGTCGTGTAGTGTTTTTGTAGACACACCGATGTATCTTGTATACATCCTGAATATTGTTCTTGTGAATTTTTTTAAACACTAGAATGTTTTTGTATTTTTTCATACACCTTGTGGAGAGGTACCTCTATGGATGACCAATTGTAATTCTCGAGGGGACCAATTGGATTCCTACGTTTTAGCAAACTATAAGGACTATGATAATGAGTATATATGTGGTTAATTCCCATAAGAGAGTGGGTTCTGTGTTACGCTCGAATTTGAGCAAGGTTTATTTGTGTTGTTAAAACTCGTTTATGATTTTGGATGCTGATAATGTGAGAGCTTTTAACATAGGAGTACGGTCACTATGTTATTTCAAAATATGAGATGGAGCTAGTTAGGGATGATTAGTAGTACACTAAATAGGTGGAAAATAGAGAGGAGACGGTTCATTTTCTTGTTATTCAAGTTGAAATGACTTGATTAGATATTATTATAGTGGATTTCCTTGTATTTTGTGGGTCTATTGTTGATGCATTAATGTATAAGGTTTAGGAACATAAGTCCAAAGAGACCCAAATGAAGAGCACGTTTCGTTTGAGGATTATAATTATGAATGTATGACCGAGACAACTTATGTTAGAGATAATGGGGGAAACATAAAAGGATGTTACGAAATATTGAGTTAAGCCTTAAGGGAGAACTAATAAAACGAATTATGGTCATCATTACAAGACGTTTTGTGTGTGACCATGGAGTTTGTAAGTGACCGAATGTTGACCTAGGTTAGAATATTATGGTTTAGATTTAGCTGGAATGCGGGGGAGTTTGCAACTCACCACACGATGCAGATAAATGTTTATACGTACCAACTGATTCGAATTTGAGGCGTAAATCGATGTAAACACAACAATGTGTCGTGTCGTATTTATAGACACACTGATGTGTCGTGTATACATCCTGAATATTATTCTTGGGAATTTGTTTAAACCCTAGATTGTTTTAATATCCTTGCATACACCTTGTGGAGAGGTAACTCCATGGATGACCAGTTGTGATTCTTGAGGGGATCATTGTTGAAGAAGAAGGATGATCGGTGGATACCGAGGGTAGAAGGCCACCTGTGGATTGCTCTAGATTGAGTAGTAATCCTTAGAGATTTACGATGACTAGCGCGTTATACTTGTGGCTGGTATCAAGTAGTTTATAAGTTGACTGTCTTGTAATATTTTTAAAAAGCTGAAAAGGTTTTGTCCAAAAGGAATTTTCCTTAGTATTTGTGTTCTTGAGTGCGTAGCATATTCATATTGTTTTGAACACATATTTGCCATCATAACTAATTTAATCAAAGATTATAATTGGTTTAAAATTGGTTTTTTATGCTTGGACTTTAAATTAATAAAAATACAAAAATAAGATTTTAGTTTGTGACCATCCTTGTCGGGACGTGATTATTACGTTTAGAAGAAAATAATATCTAACAAGTTTAGAAGACCAACATTGCACAAGGCTAAAATTTAAAGGTATGAACAAAAGAGATACACACACTACACCAAATATGTCGAATTATCACGGTCATTGACCTTGACAAGTTGGAATTATCAAGGTCAATGATCGTGACAAGTTCATTAGAATTATCACGGTCATGTCACAGTCTATGACCTTGACAAGTTTTGTCACGATCATAAACTGTGATAAACTTGTGACAATCTTTAAAAAATTGTCACGGTCATTGACCGTGACAAGTCTGTGATAATTATCCTTTATCACGGAGTTGTCACGGTCAATGACCGCGATAATTCTGGGCACAATTGAAAAAATATATGTTGGGTAGTATGGCCACTGCCACTGCCCAGTAGTATATTTGTACATGTTATAGCAACGTTGTACCTGTTCAAACATCATATATCCAAATAAAATAGAGATAATGCAAATATACATTCAAAACAATATGCATCATGATATAATCCAAATATAATTCAAATGTAATAACTTAAAATAATTCAATTCAAATAATGTCACTACATGTTTGGGGTACGGTTAGCTCTGAGAAGGTGCGTAGGCCACACGATATACGAATTGACACACCCAGCAATATACATCGTTCCGCATTGTTCGCGCAACCACAATGGGGATTTCTCCTTCCCGGGGTATCACATGCGTGATGAGCACCTTGGACTCGATGTCTTGAAGCGAACGTCCATAAACTCGCATACCTTGGACAGTATTTGGGTCCCTCAACCCCCGCCCTATCCACTGGCCATCAATATGTCCAGTGGAAACACGCTCGACCAATCAAGTGTCAACATCGGTCAGTCGAAGGGAGCCAAATAGGGGACTGGATAATCAAAGTCCGCACGTGTCGGTGATAAAACAGCGAGGTCCACCTCCTCGTCCTCCAGCACCTCCTCCTCCACCACATTCTCCTTCCCTTTCCCTTTACGGTTTCCACCCAACGAACGCTTCACGAATGAGAACATATCTTGGACTGTCGCCTCCAAAGGGGATAGCTTCGGATCATGCGAGTCCACTGAGTCGTTTATTAAAAATAAACTATTTAAGTAACTCCGAACAGTTTTTTGAAGAAACAATTTTCTTAAAAACCAAAACTATTTGAACACAAGATGTGTTTAATAAAACAGTATGTACGAGATCTATTCAAGATTTGACTAACAGGTTTATAAAACAGTTTAAACAAACTTTAAACTCAGCACAACCAAGAATGAGATGAGAAGATGTAGGAAGATTAAGTTCATGATTTTTTACGTGGTAAAATCTCACCAACTGAGGAAACATCCACGACTCCCTCTACGGAGTAAAATAAAAAATCCACTAAAATAAATTTACCAGTTACAAACTATATAACTAACATGCATGCAATTCAGACCTATATAAGTTTAGGAATGTACCCTCTGGTGTCCTTATAACTTCTCTGCAGTTCTGATTGTTGATGTTGTTCTCCCAGTTTGTTAACTTCTGATTTGTTCCAGCACTGACTCTTGTTCACAAGATCTTATTACCAACACTTTTCGTGTGGTAGGGTGAAAGTGTTTGTGGAGCTGCTCTCTAACACATGCATGCACACACACACACACTTATTAAGTACAAACAGTCCTAACAAATTACATATAAGGCTATATGCGGTGATTTTTCTTTTTCTCTCTTCTCACAAAACTTTAACCCTTTTTGACCTTTAAATCAATCCCAGAATCCATAGATATCTTGCTCAGAAGACGTATCAAGATCTTAATCAATCTCAGAGTTCTGAAAAGATTTTTGAGATTGAAAACCTCCAAGTGTGATTCGAAACTAGGTCAAAGGTTTAGTCTTAAGAGAACTAGAAACAGAAAACATTTATTGTTGATTTCAAGGTTAAAAATGATTTTCAGAAAAGAGTCAACAATATATTTCTCAAGCTGAGAAATAAACCATGTAAATCTAAGTGTGATGTAGAATGCAGAACATAGATCTGAAATTTCTATGAAGAAGAAAATAGATCTAAGTAAACAGTTTAAGTTGGGAACAAGATCTAACGAACAAGAGGTTACAGCAACAAAACCAACAACACAAATATCTCTCAAAAACTCAAGAACACTCAGGGTAGTGTTTTGGATATGTAGGAGTTTTAGAGGAGTGTTTGGTTTAAAAGAGGCTTGACGAACAAGGATTAGGATTAGGGTTTCTAACTCTCTCTCTGGTTTCTCTCTTCTCTCTCTTTTCTTTCTCTTCTCTCTACTCTCTCTTTTTACTCTAAAAAAATGAACTGGCCAAAAGTCTTTGACTATTGAGAGGAGGGTTCCTTTTATAGGACGAAGAGAAGGATCGAGAAGATGGTTCAAAAACAAGAGTCAGGATTGAGTCAAGCTGGATTGACTTTGATCCAAGGGCTCACAGTATGCGGTGATTAAAATTCACCTGATTGGTTCAATACGGATACACAGGGATTACCAAAGAAAGCATGCAGATCGCTGATAAGGATTGATCCAACGGTTGTAAGCATATGCGATTATATACTCAGTAAAGAAGCACAAAATGCACCAATCAGCAAGCAACAAGTGTTGATCAATTAAGCGATATAAAACGCGCGTCATAAAGTAATTACAACCATACCCTGAATTCTCTGTCTCTTTTGGTTTCTACCCAAAGCAACTTTAAGCCAATAAACCCATTAAACTATAATTGTAGATTGAACCCACAAACTTTTAAAACGAAGTTTTAATTAATAAAACCTTTATTCAAAAATGTTTATAAAATCCCAAAAAATATTTAAAAATCAAATTTAGGGATTTAAACATACTCAACATATGTACACACATTAATAGGCAATATGACATGTATATGATGCATTCTACTGTGTGTGAGTGTTGGTAATTTGGTCTAGATCACTACAAGATAGATGAATGAAATAGCAAACCAATCTCTGAGGTTCTTTGGTTTCTAGGATAGACATAATTTTGTCACAATTTCCAAACTAGATGAACAGTTATACAATATAGACTCAAGTGAGTCAAGAGTATAAGGGCTTCAATCTCCCCCTTTGGAAATATGAGACAAAATCTCCTTTGAGTCGTCTAGAACTCGTAGGGTAACAAAAATAAGAAAAACCTATTCCTATAAAGATTCTATCTACCCAAATCCTAGAAAACAAAAGTACATAACTCAACTATTTACAATTGAATACCCTATTACATCAGTTGAGAATAAATGTACAACAACCTGCAATGAATCACTAAGATCAAGCTGTTTAGCATATATACAAATATTCATGGAAACTCAAATTTCTCCCTCATTTTGTCTCAAATGGACAAAGGGAAAAAACTTGGATAAACAGCAAAGATATTACTTAGCACAAACCATACCAATAGATTTACGCAAGGAAATGAATCTATTATAATCTAGAGGTTTGGTAAACATATTTGCGAGTTGAAAATCAGTAGGAAGATAATTGATTTCTAATTCCTTAGTTTCAACCAATTCGCGTATAAAGTAATGTCTTATTTTTATGTGCTTTGTTCGCGAGTATTGAACAGGGTTTTTAGAAATATTAATCGTACTTTGATTATCACAATAGAGATGCAATTGGTTTTCTTGAATACCGTAATCACTTAGCATTTGTTTAAGCCACGGTAATTGAGCACAATAGCTGCCAGTGGCTATGTATTCAGATTCAGCTGTTAGAGTGATGTGCAGTTTTGTTTCTTACTACTCCATCCTACCAAGTTATTACCTATATAATAACATGATCCTGATGTGCTTTTACTATCATCAGTACACCCAGCCCAGTCAGCATCAGTATACCCAATTATAGTGCTTGGTGTGTCACTAGTGTACCAAAGTCCTAGATTTAGAGTGCCTTTTACATATTTAATGATACGTTTAACAGAATTCAGATGGCTCTCTTTAGGGTTATTTTGATATCGAGCACAAATACACACAGCATACATAATATCAGGATGCGAGGCAGTAAGGTATAGCAAGGTTCCTATCATACTACGATATAGAGTAGGATCTATGGATTTTTCAGTTTCGTCTTTAGAAAGTTTTATCGTAGTACTCATGGGTGTTCTAGCATCTTTAGCACTCTCAATGCCAAATTTCTTTACTATCTCTAAAGCGTATTTAGATTGCAATACAAATAATCCTTCTGAATTTTATTTGACTTGAAGACCTAAGAAGAATTGCAACTCCCCCATAGGAGACATTTAAAATTCCTTATGCATAATTTCAGAGAAGGATTTTACTTCTGAGGGAGAAGTTGATCCAAAGATAATATCGTCAACATAAACTTGAGCAATAATGATGTGTTTGTCAAAACGTTTGACAAAAAGGGTTTGATCATTTCCACCTCTTTTGAAACATTTATCTAAGAGGAAACTGGAAAGACGCTCATATCAAGCTCTAGGAGCTTGTTTAAGGTCATACAAAGCCTTTTTAATACGAAATACATGATTTGGATATTGAGGGCCAATGAACCCTTTAGGTTGTTCTACATAGGTCTCTTCAGTCAATATTCCATTAAGGAATGCAGATTTGACATCCATTTGGTAAAGTGTAAAATGCATGTGGCAAGCTATAGCAAAGAGCAGACGAACAGATTCTAAATGAGTAACAGGAGCAAAAGTCTCGTTAAAATCTATTCCTTCAATTTTAGAGTGTCCTTGAGCAACTAATCTAGCTTTGTTTCAAATGATTATCCCATTTTCATCAGACTTATTTTTAAAAATCCAACGTGTGCCAATAACTTTTTTATGATCAGGACGAGGAAAAAGATACCAACCATCATGAATGACAAATTGAAGTTCTTCCTGCATAGAAGAAATCCAGTGTGAGTCATTCAATGACTCATTTACATTCTTTGGTTCCACTAGGGAAACAAAACATGCATAATGTGCATAATTTCTTAGTTGGGATCTTGTACGCACTGGCTCACTAGGGTTACCAACTACGTTATTTATGGGATGATATTTAGAAACCCAGTTAGGTACTTTAGGTATCTCAATTGGTAATGAATTATCTATTTCAGAAGAGTCATTTTCTAAAGTGTTTGTAGGCTCTTCCTCAATAGTTGATTCACCAGTCTTGTTCTCTACAGTAGTGTCACTCAAAATTACATTTATGGATTCCATCAAGGTTTTAGTGCGAAGATTATACACTCTATATGCTCTACTGTTAGGCGAGTATCCTAGAAATATAGCTTTATCTCCCCGACTCTCAAATTTGAACAAGTGGTCCCTGTCTTTGCAAACATAACAAGTGCTACCAAAGGTTATAAGGTACTTAAGATTAGGCTTTTTATTATACCAAAGTTCGTAAGGAGTCTGTTTGGAATTCTTTCTAAGATAGACCCTATTTATGATGTGACACGCAGTACGAATAGATTCTACCTAAAAGTATTTAGGCAAATTTTTGGCATGTAACATAACACATGCCATCTCTTTAAGGGTACGATTCTTTCTCTCGGCAATTCCATTTTATTGAGGAGTCTTAGGAGCACTAAACTCATGTTTGTAACCATTATAGTCACAATACTCTATTATACCAATATCTTTGAATTCTCCTCCTCTGTCACTACGGATTCTATTTACTTGAGTGTCCTTTTCATTTTCAATCCGAAGAAGTATTTTTAGGAAAGTTTGAAAAGTGTCAGACTTTTGTTTTAAAAAGGCTACCCAAGTAAATCTCGTGAATTCATCAACCATAACTAAAATATAACTGTGTCCACAGAGACTAACAGTTTGGGAGGGACCCATTAGGTCCATATGGATGAGCTCCAAGGGATTAGAGGTAAGAATATCATTAACTTTCTTATGAGGTGCCTTAGCAATTTTCCTTCCTGACAGGAACCACGGACAATGTTAGGAATGGGTTTGATTTTAGGAACTCCTCTAACTATTTCTTGAGAGGTCAGTCTACTAAGATTATCGTAATTTATATGACCCATTCTGTTATGCCATATCTCGTTGTCATCCATTCTGGCAACATTACAGGTTTCAGAATTGTTTATGACAGTATAGCAATTGTCAGGAGTCCTGAATCCTGTAATTACGCATTCACCTTTTTCATTTAAAATTTCGCAATTGTTCTTTGAAAAGGTAACAATATGATCCGAGTCACAAAATTGTGAGATACTAAGTAGATTGGCCTTAAGACCTTTAACTAGAAGGACATTTTCAAGAACAGGAAGTCCATCTTCTTGGAGAGTTCCTTTGCCTATGATTTGAGATGATATTCCATCACCAAAAATGACTTTACCACCAGCGAAGCTGGTTTTGTTCAAAAGTTTTGTATCATCCCCAGTCATGTGCTTAGAACATCCAGAGACTAAATACCAACCAGATGATGTGTACTCAACTTTTAAAGTAGTAACAACAATGTTACACTTTATCTAGGGTAATAGATCATCTTTTCTAACCCAAATTGCTCTAGTTTTCATTTTGTGTCTATTAGCTCTCAATTGATAAAATTTGCGAGCATTTGATTTTTGTTGAAAAATGTTTTGCGCATGATTTTGAATTTTATGAAAGACTTGAGCATTTGGTTTAGGAAGATTTTTAGGCATCCTTCTAGGGAATGTTCTTTTAGGTTTGGTCTTTCTCTTCCTATAATTAGAGTTTTTATCTGGTTGTCTAGGAAGTATATAATTGTTGCGGCTCCTCCTAGAATAGTTAAAATTCTGATAAATAGGAGGATTACAGATAGGTTTAACTACTCTCCTAGCATAGCAACCATAAAATGAGTGACCATATATGTCGCAGTAGGAGCAATAAAGATTGCTCAAAATTGGGGTCTCCTTAGGAAAGTCTCTAAACAAATGTTTTGAGGAATTTTGAGGTTAAACTCTATTCCTAGGTAGTACAGGTTTGAATGTAGATTCACTCTTCCTAATAGAAGGGAAAATGTATTTAGCCTTAGGTGAACTTACACGTTTAGAGCAACTTGATTCCCCAGTGTTAAAATTTTAATGTTTTGAATCAAACTCAGTTTTTAGGGAATGAAAATCTGGGCATGTTTCAATAGGTCTTTTACCTCCTGACACAAACTTGATAGGATCAAACAATTTTATTTTTGTCTTAAAATTGGGGAAAAATCCTATTCCAGTTCGATCATCAGAATTGGTTTTAGAATCAACAACAAATTCATCAAAACAATTTGAATTATTTTCAAATTTTGTAAATTTTTTGAAAACAGTTGCTGTCTTTTCTTTGGTTTGTTCCAATTCTAACAATGTCCCTTTATATTTTTTCTCCATAGTTTCATTTGTTTCAGTCAAATTTCTGAGTTTTTCACCAAACATTTTGATTTCACTTTCATGAGTTAAACATTGGGTAGTATACTCTTCAGCATTCAGCTTGACCATCAGGCTTAGATCTTCCAACTTTTTGGTAAGATCTTTCACAATTTTTTCTAGTCTAGTGCTTTTCTTGAGAGTTTTAGCATAAAGTGTGTGAATATCTGGGAGGTCTTCACTGTCCGAGTCACTAAGTGTAGTGTGTGAAGTGACCCCTAAGGCTTCATTCTTTGAACTCACACACCCATTGACATCGTCATTATCGCTTTCCCTTTGACTCACACACCCCGAAGAAGAGATAGCAATATTCTCAGTAATCAAAGCATCTAAACCAGTAACAGCAATATTCGAAACATCATACATAGAATTACTAGATTCATCCTCACTAACAAGCATATGCATATCATCATTATAGATAATCTTGGCAAAGAAAGACATGCAAGGGTCAAAAACATCAGATGACTCAGGTTCCTCATTTTCAGAGTCACTTAAATCATCCCATGTTTTGCAAATGTTGGCTCTAGTGTGTTTGTTTTGAGTGTTCAAGTTAACTCTACAGTCTTGTGCAATGTGTCCTAGTTTACCACATCTATAGCATTTAGTCTTCTTAAGGTCTCTGTTAGGTCTAATGTGAGAGTCCTTGTGATTTTTGTCATGGATTTTCTCACGAGGTCTGTGATTAAAGGGAGTTGGATAATTTGACTTGCCTTGTTTATTTACCATGTTGTTTCTAAACTTAATGATTTTCTTAAACTGTTTTGACATTAAGGCAATCTGATTGTCCAAGCTCTCTATATTGCATTCCTCATCAGAGTCATCAGTGGAAGTATTAAACTCAGAATCAATTTAGAAGAGAAGCTTAGATTGGAACTAGTCTGTTTTCTATGGGAATGGGTCAATTGTTTCTTAAATTCCAGTTCCATTTCCACAGTTCTTAATTTACTACTGAGTAGTTCCGGAGTGAGATTAATATCACACATTTCCTCAATAGCATATCTTTTGTTATCAAATTTCTGTGGTAATGATCTCAGAATTTTAGATATAACTTCTTGTCTGTCATAAGTTATCCCATTAGCATGCAGTTTTATCACAATATCAGTCAGGTTCATATAGAAATCATCAAATGACTCAGTCTCAGACATAATTAAGTAATTATATTGTTGAATAAGCATTTGAGTTTTAGCAGCCTTAACTCTAGTGTCACCTTCATGAGCAGTAACCAAAGTGTCCCAAGCTTCCTTAGAAGTGGTACAAGATGAGATTCTTTTGAACTCATGTTCATTTATGGACATAAATATGGCATTCTTTCCTTTGTTATTATTTCGAGAAACTTGTTTCTCTTCTTGAGTGAACTCACTTAATACTTTCTTAACCATCTCATTACTTCCTTCAGTGGCTGGTTTTGTAGGAAAAGTGTAACCATTTTCAACAATGTCCCAGACATCATCTCCCAGAGTTCCTTGAATGAAAGCAATCATTCTAACTTTACAGTAAGCAAAATTGGTTCCATCAAAGATAGGAGGTCTGGTCAAGTTACCAAATCTTTCATTTTTCTCGTCCATATTTGATTTTCAGAAAACAATTTCAGAAACACAGGATCTCTTTAAAAGAAGTTTACCAAGCTCTGATACCAATTGAAAATCTGTTACTAAAGCCATTTATTAAAAATAAACTATTTAAGTTACTCCGAACATTTTTTTGAAGAAACTCTTTTCTTAAAAACCAAAACTATTTGAACACAAGATGTGTTTAATAAAACAATATGTACGAGATCTATTCAAGATTTGACTAACAGGTTTATAAAACAGTTTAAACAAACTTTAAACTCAGCACAACCAAGAATGAGATGAGAAGATATAGGAAGATTAAGTTCACGATTTTTTACGTGGTAAAACCTCACCAACTGAGGAAACATCCACGACTCCCTCTACGGAGTAAAATAAAAAATCCACTAAAACAAATTTACCAGTTACAAACTATATAACTAACATGCATACAAATCAGACATATATAAGTTTAGGAATGTACCCTATGGTGTCCTTATAACTTCTCTGCAGTTCTGATTGTTGATGTTGTTCTCCCAGTTTGTTAACTTCTGATTTGTTCCAGCACTGACTCTTGTTCACAAGATCTTATTACCAACACTTTTCGTGTGGTAGGGTGAAAGTGTTTGTGGAGGTGCTCTCTAACACATGCATGCACACATACACACTTATTAAGTACAAATAGTCCTAACAAATTACATATAAGGCTATATGCAGTGATTTTTCTTTTTCTCTCTTCTCACAAAACTTTAACCCTTTTTGACATTTAAATCAATACCAGAATCCACGGATATCTTGCTCAAAAGACGTATCAAGATCTTAATCAATCTCAAAGTTTTGAAAAGATTTTTGAGATTGAAAACCTCCAAGTGTGATTCCAAACTAGGTCAAAGGTTTAGTTTTAAGAGAACTAGAAACAGAAAATATTTATTGTTGATTTCAAGGTTAAAAACTATTTTCAGAAAAGAATCAACAATATATTTCTCAAGATGAGAAATAAACCATGTAAATCTAAGTGTGATGTAACATGCAGAACACAGATATGAAATTTCTATGAAGAAGAAAATAGATCTAAGTAAACAGTTTAAGTTGGGAATAAGATCTAACGAACAAGAGGTTACAGCAACAAAACCAACAACACAAATATCTCTCAAAAACTCAAGAACACTCAGGTTAGTGTTTTGGATATGTAGGAGTTTTAGAGGAGTGTTTGGTTTGAAAGAGGCTTGACAAACAAGGATTAGGATTAGGGTTTCTAACTCTCTCTCTCTTTGGTTTCTCTCTTCTCTCTCTTTTCTCTCTCTTCTCTCTACTCTCTCTTTTTACTCTCAAAAAATGAACTGGCCAAAAGTCTTAGACGATTGAGAGGAGGGTTCCTTTTATAGGACGAAGAGAAGGATCGAGAAGATGGTTCAAAAACAAGGGTCAGGATTGAGTCAAGCTGGAATGACTTTGATCAAAGGGCTCACAGTATGCGGTGATTAAAATTCATCTGATTGGTTCAAGATACACGGGGATTACCAAAGAAAGCATGCAAATCGCTGATAAGGATTGATCCAACGGTTGTAAGCATACGCGATTATATACTCAGTAAAGAAACACAAAATGCACCAATCAGCAAGCAACAGGTGTTGATCAATTAGGCGATATAAAACACGCGTCATAAAATAATTACAACCATACCTTGAATTCTCTGCCGCTTTTGGTTTCTACCCAAAGCAACTTTAAGCCAATAAACCCATTAAACCATAATTGTAGATTGAACCCACAAACTTTTAAAACTAAGTTTTAATTAATAAAACCTTTATTAAAAAATGTTTATAAAATCCCAAAAAATATTTAAAAATCAAATTTAGGGATTTAAACATACTCAGCACATGTACACACATTAATAGGCAATATGACATGTATATGATGCATTCTACTGTGTGTGAGTGTTGGTAATTTGGTCTAGATAACTACAAGATAGATGAATGAAATAGCAAACCAATCTCTGAGGTTCTTTGGTTTCTAAGATAGACATAATTTTGTCACAATTTCCAAACTAGATGAACACTTATACAATATAGACTCAAGTGAGTCAAGAGTATAAGGGCTTCATCCACCATTTGAGCCAACTCGGTGTTGCGCATCTCCAATTCGATGATCCTAGATTTGGCCACCCGCAAGCTCACCCCCTTGTCCTCCCCTTGCGATCAGCACCCAACACTTGCCTGAGTGCTTCTGTGGACAAAGATGCCTTGTCAGCATCAGACTGTGACTCATGTACTTCCTTAAGCTTTGCTCGAAATGACAAAAAGTACATGATTACTTAAATAAGTAACGAAAAACATTACAACGTAATTAAGAAAAAGTAAACTGTCGGATTCGGGTACACCTCTTTATCCTTACCCTTCTTCGTTCGAATAGCCACATAAGTATAGAGCCTATGTGGCATACCCCCAGGGCCACTCCCGATCCCCCGAAATAAAATAGTACAAAATTAGTATTTGCCTCGCAAAGTAAAATAATGAAGAATAACATATTTCTGTAATTATAGAAAAATTAAATCTTACCATCATCCTATGCTCCACCTCGGCGTAAGACGTCCAGGTGGAGTAGTGCATGTCCGTCTTTTTCGCCCGATTTTCTCTCCCCGATTGGAGAGATGCCAATTCTCGCTCCCCGATCTCATTGTCAATGAACTTTTGTCATTGTGCCAATGACATCGGCTCCTTCGACGGGACAGAATCACGCATTCGGATAACGGAGTCTCGGGTCTTCCCAAAGTACCGGGTTCTCATATTTTTCTTCCATGTCTTATGTTTCTCCCTCAACTACTCCAAGACGAAATCACGTAGTTTTGGGTCCAAGCTGAATTGTTCATGTCCAACAAATACAATGTTAGTTGCGAATAAATATAAATATAAATATAAATATTAAATGAAATTGAAATCGAAATTGAAATTGAAATATTCATATAAAAAATATATAAATACATTACATGTAGTGCCACCCAAATAACTAATTTGAGGTCATTTGGCACCTCCCTCCAACTAGTGTGCCCCGAGCCGATGATAGTCTTTACCAGCTCGAGGGATCTCGCTAATAGCCCCGTCTTATTCTCGACGACCATCCCCAATTTGCCCCATTTGTGGAGCCTAGGGGCCGAGGAGCCCTCCTCGCCTCCGCTACTACCGAACCCAGATGACATCATCATAATCAAAATCATCATCCTCGCCTTAATACCTGAAGGAGACATTTTCTGTAAAAAAAATGTTGCTATTAGTACAAATCCAAATGAATTTGAAGAAGACATGCAAATATGTACAATTACTACAAATCCAAATCCGAAACATCCCCCCTCCCCCCCCCCCCCCCCCCCAACTCACACACATACATATACAAAGGAAAGAGACAAAGATAAAAATAGTGAAAATGATAAAGTGAAAATCAATTAAAAGCATTAAAAATGGATTCATGAAGTACAAATTTGAATATTTATTACAAATTGGAAAATTATTTCAAATTCGGGTTATCATAAAAAATGGATTGATATTAGGTAGGAGCAGCCAAGTCATCCACACTACTATTTAGACGCTTTGGCGCATGTAGGACAATTGACCACGGCTCGTTGTTGATATACTCCGAGTAAAACACTTGGTCCACTCAAACACCTTACCATTTTTACACCTAGCATACGGATACGAAAACTCTTCATCATTATGACATCTCTTTGCTTATTTCACAAATTCATTAGCACCTCTGCAAAACACATCCCCCATTCTATTTGTCTCACCCATCCACTTTATATTTCGGATATCTCATCACAGCTACCACAACTAATCACCTATTAAAGGTAAGAAGCGTATATTCATGGATTAGTATAAACAAAACTTAGATTTATAGTATGTTTCATTTAATTATTTCTTATTTATATTCGATTTTTAAATTTCAAATTCAAATTCAATTTATAATAGAAATTCCTATTTCCTCCATCTCCTCTAAAGGGTGAGTAGTCCTATCCCATTCAAGACCGCATATTTCTGTATTATACTTAACAGCTCATGCACATTGTTATGATTTGAGAAAAATTCGGCAACATATCCCCATAGTTCTCCAAGTACACGACGTAGATTGACAAGTATGAGTGTTATTTCAATTGATCAATTGAAATAACAGTCACACTTGTCAATCTAGTATGTACATAGAGAACATTAGGATACGACTGCAGAACTTCCTCCAAAAGTAACAACTTTAAGCCACTAAGAATATTATTATACAGAAATTATGCAGTCCCAAACTGTCCAAACGGGAAAATTCAAGAGATCTCATTACAAGGGTAATGACTCTTGAACGGGTCTAAGGGCTACTGAATGCGCACGCATCAGAACTAGAAGGCTAGTATCTATGCGCACTATATGTAATTTCAAGTATGTTTCATTTAATTATCATACTATATATATATATTGTTCGTTATACAAAGTAATTTTTTAAAAAAAATTGAAAATTCCCACCCCCATATGGACAATAATCCAGTGGTCATGCCACTTTTAAAATTAACCAACCCAACATCGATCCACTATAATCCAACCACAATGGCAACAAAAAATGTGTATCCTGTACTCCTTCTAATTCATCTACTCAATTAATTATTTTCATCAATTAAACTAACAATTAAAGTATACAACTATTAATTTACTAATTTACAATGAGGGGCAATCCTATTAAAGATTTAATCAATCAATTATTTTACAAGGGGCACTACAATATGAGGAGTAATATCTAATAAATCAATAAAAAATTAATTAAAAAAAAAACATAGACACGCACATACACACACACACACACACACCCTGCCCACCCTCCACCCCCAGCCCTGCCCCCTCCCCCCGGCCATCACACACGCATATACACACACACACACATGCACATATACACACACACGCACACATATATACACACACACGCACGCACATATACACCCCCTCCCCTCCCCCCAGCCCTTCCCCTTCCCCCCCCCCCCGCCACACGCATATATACACCACACACACACACACACACACACACACACACGCACATTTACACACAATACACACACACACACACACACACATATACATATACATATACATAAATGAAAGAGAAATAGAGAGAAAACGTACCAAAATCGTAGAGAGAGAGAGACAGGAATGGAGGGAAATAGAATCGGTGTGAAAAAATAAGAGGGAGGGTTTTTTTATTGACAGAATTATCGCGGACATGTCACGGTCATTGACCGTGACAACTTTACAGAATTGTCAAGGTCAATGACCGTGACAAGCATTTGTCACGGCCTTGTCACGGTCAATGACCGTGACAAGGGTGGTCGGTTGAAGAATGCAAATTTGACCATTTTTGTGTAGTGATGTATGCCAAAGACTAGAATAATAGAAATAGAGCAAGATGCCTATTGAAAATAGTAAACCAAACACTCTAAGACATCTAAACCAAAGAGTCCTACTTCTTAAATAAAAATAAAAATAAAACTTGCCTTACCTCGTTGTCTTAGGGTTTCTTGTTCTTCTCTATTAATAATGTATTCTTAATCCATTTGGGTTCAATCTTTAAAGGATTGGACTTAGAAATAACCTTAAAAGGTTTAGAAGATTTAACGTCTACTTACACGATCCTTTATATTAATCCATACGTATATAAACAAATATTTACATATGTATGTATATATTAATGGGTATTGTGGTGACAATTATTTTGCAACACAAATAAATATCAAAGAGGCAATGACCAAGAGAAGATAAATAAAATGCAGATCACACAACAACAGGTGTACGTGGTTCAGCAAAGATGTGCCTACGTCCACGATGGTGCAGTCAGTGTTATTTCTCTATATTATGAAGAATAAGTACAGAGAATACATCTTGTCCTTTGCCCCGGACTTAGGGTTTAATTTATACATGTATATGTTGGAGTAGTGGGGGTGATGGGTTCCTCCCTATTAGCCATCTCCCCTACATGGGATCGCGTTCCCCCATAACTTTTCTTCATGGGATCGTGGGGTAATCGGATCAATACAAAAGGTGATGAGCCTGGGCTTTGGGCCGCTAAGGAGAGGCTAGTCGTCCAGGCCTATGATGCTAAATTCAGGGTACCCACAATTGCCCCTAAATTTGTTGGGCCATTTTTACAGGTCCAATGAATTTAAATAATCAGCTATTATGGTTGATTTCTTTGAAAACTGTGAAGTTGCTTTGGCGGCACCCGCTTCGCTATCCGTGCGCTATGATTAGACTTGAAGGCTCGTTGGAATAAGACACATTTTCTCTTCGTCGCTTCAGCTTTTCCAGCAATCTTCTATCTTCTGAGAACTCTTACGCTTTGTACCTTTTGTTTTCGATCTCTACTCTCGTTGCTTCTTCGCCATTTGACCTGATCTTCTGTCTTGTAAGTCTTTCGTTCCCTTTTCATTTTCTCTTGAGTTTATAGTTTTTCTTGTGTTTTTCCAATGGCAAAGATTAGGAATAGGTCAGTCATTGAGTTTAGAAAATTATACAACGTTCCTGAGTGGGTAGAGATTGAGTGTTGCGCCTCGCCTCCTAGGAACGTTAGGGATATAGAGGATGCGCATTGGATTCACGTTTTGTTGCTCTCCTAGGGGGACTTACCTTTCCCCCTAACGATCTGTTTCTTCATTTTTTTTAGCTATTTTAGTATTGTGCCTGCACCATGTTCGCCCAACGTATGGAAAATAGTGAACGGCGTGCATAGGATAAATCAATTATACGGCACAAGGTTAGGGCTTGCCGAGGTCTGCTTTTGTTACTACTTTTCTCGTACGAGTTCATGTGTTTTGTACCTTAAGGCTAGGAGTCCTAATAGGGTATTTGTAGTAAATCTATCTGATTCCCATAAGGACTACTGGCAAGAAGGTTTTCTTGTTAGGAATTGGCAATTCTCCCCCCATTCTGAAGGGTCGAGGTCTGAGAGGTTCACTATTCCCTTTTATGGGGAAGAATATATAGGTAGATGTTATATTATTGCTTCAATCTTTGTTGACTTGTGATTTTTCTAACCTCTCTTTGCTTTATCTTTCATAGCGAGGATAAAGAATTTGGAGCCTGCTCTCAGCGAGGTCCGTATCTCAGAGCTGGTGAAAGCTTGGAATATTAGGGAGCCTTTGGTTGATGGAGAGCATCCTAGGGCTGCTTCTTTTTTTCTTGAATACAAGAACACAGGCTCCAGCTTCATAGCTCGACCTGTGGATAGTGTTCCAGACTTTGATTCTTCCGTAGAGACTTCGGCTGAGCCCATCCAGTTGAACGAATAAGAGAGAAGCTCAGAGAGTGAACCTGCAGGAGTTGTGAGTAATTTGGGCGCAGGAACTGCTGGCAGTAGAAGTTCTTCTGAAGGAGATTCTGAGGCTTAAGACTCGTCGAGCACTACTAGCAGTTCTTCTGAAGAGATGCCTCCCAGGAAAAATTTGATCAAAAATGACGATGATGATGATGTGCTCCTTGCACAGAGGTCCAAGAAAATGAAGACTGCCTCTAGGGCCATAGCTACTGGTTCCCGACCTTCTTCTCAGGAGCAAGAGAAGAAGAGGAGAGAGGAGGAGCAGGTGAGAGAGAGAGAGGAAAAAGGAGGAGGAGAGGAAGAAAGTGGAGGAGAAAAAGAAAGTGGAGGAGAGAGAGAGAAAAGGAGGAGGAGAGCAGGAAGGTGGAATCGAGGACCAAGACGGGTCAAGCCCTGGTCCCAGTGTCTGCTTTGCCCGAGGGGGCTTCGGTGGCCGCCTCTCCTCAGCTTGCCCCTGCGCTGCTCGAGAGAGCAGTTCTTCCTGCAGATCTTGAGAGGGCGTTGGGGTCCGATCAGTTGGCTCTATAGGCTAGCCAGAGGCTCGCCTTAGTAAAGTTCTCTTCTAATTCTCAATTTCTTTTAACCAGTTTTGATGGTTTCTTCTTTCTGATCCTTTCCTTATTTTTTGCAGTTTGTGACCGACTTCGCTGTGCTCTATCGCTCTCGCGACGAGCTAGTGAGAAGGAACGGTGAGCTGGAGCAACAGAAGTCTACTCTAGTAGCCAGGGGTTCTCAGCTGGAGGCCGATCTAAAGGTTGCTGATGCAGCTCGAGCTTCATCTGCCTCGGCCCTTGCTAATTCTGCTCGTGAGAGAGATGACGCTGTCAGGGAGCTTGGCGAGCTGAGGAAGGCGTACGACCTGGTGTGCTCGAGCAAGATAGACCTCGCAGAGAAGAACAGGGTTCTGGCCAAGAAGCTGGAGGCGGAGAAAGCCCAGGCGGCCACTCTTAAGGAAGATTCGTACAACTCTGGCTGGGCTGCTGCGTTTAAGGATGCTGAGGTTCAGATAGGCTATATCAGCCGTCTGAACTTTAAGAAAGGGTGGAATAAGGCTCTCGTGGCTATTGGGGTGGACGTTGCATCCCCCCTCTTTGACGAGCATGACCCAGGGCCAAAGCCAGTCGTAGATGAGGACCCAGCCCCAACTGTTGAAGGCACCAACCCTGTCTCTTAGGTGACCTCTATTGATGCTCTGTTGGTAGAGAGGACAGAGGACATCCCTGCAGAGGGTAATGCCCCCGGTGATGCTGACAAGGACAAGGGACCATCCGAGGTTGCTAATTGATAGGGCTTCTTTGTAATTTTTTTCTTTTTTGATCTTATGTAACCTCGCTCATTATCAATGAAAAGACTTCATTTTTGTTTATGCTGATCTCTTTCTTTTACTTGTAGTTGGTTGATGTGGATGACTATATTCCTGTTACCTCCCAACTAGGTAGGACTCTTGGTCCTAATGCAAGCCCTGCAGTTCGCCAGGCCTTCGCTAGGCTTTGCAGGTTTGCTAAGTCACGGAACCAGAAATATAAGGATCAGTCCGAGCTAGTGACCAAGTTGAAGGACCGGCTCTAGGAAATGGAAGAGATCGGTGCTTCAGTGCAAGAAGAAGTTAGCGAGCTGAGAGCGAAGTTACTGGAGGCCAACGAGGTCAACCAAGTTGGGGAGTTTCTACAGCGGGAGAATGAAGACCTGAGGCGGGAGGTCTCGAAGCTTAAGGAGCATTTTGCCGAGCATCGTTTCGACAGTCCTACAAGGCTCTTCTTCGTCGCAAGATGCTCGGCCTCCCCTCCCGCGTGCTGGTAGGAGTGCCAGGGGTAGGAATAGGGAAGTCGAGGAACTGCGTGAGAGGGAAATGGAGGAGCTGCGCGACGATGTTCAGCGAGCATACGTGACTGCTGCTGGGCTCCAGAGGGACGTCACCCATCTCCGGCATTTGTTCAAGAACGATCCTCGACAAGTGTGGTCCGATGGCTACGATCAAGGCTGGCTGGATGCTCCGATGAGACTGTCAGAGTTTGAAGAGTTATCCTTCATCAGGGGGTGGTTGAGCGCCCTCAAAGAGCTACAGGTCCTAAGGAACTCGACGCTTTGGTATCGACACAAGATGTCCTCCTCTACTCTGATGCCCAATCCATTCCGACGGGATGATCGATGGATACCCATTGATGCTATTCCCCGGCGATTATTGGAATTGGACGCAAATGAGGTCGTGGAGGAGCTCGCCCTTGCTCCGGACAATGGAAGGAGAGCTAAAGTTGCTGACTATCTTGCTCGGAGGCTTCCACCTTCTTGAGATTTTTTAATTATTATAAATGCTTTGGGCGAGCTTCGCCGACTAAACATGTACTGTTACTGTTTGTAAATGTAAAAGATTAATGAGAAGTTCGAGTTTTGGGAAATTTTGCCGACTAAACGTGTTCATCAATCCTTTTGTATTCTTGTATTGTAAATGCTTTGGGCGAGCTTCGCCGACTAAACATGTACTATTACTGTTTGTAAATATAAAAGATTAATGAGAAGTTCGAGTTTTGGGCAATTTTGCCGACTAAACGTGTTCATCAATCCTTTTATATTCTTGTAGCTTTTTTCATGTGAGTGTCCGCCCAGTCCAGTATAAGAATACCATTGTGCCCTCCCTTTACCTTTTAGGTCGTGTTGTCACACTCCCTTAGGCCTAAGTAGGGCAATTGGCGAGGACACACCTGGTATTGGATGTTTTTATCCGGTCTGGATTTTGTTTAACCAAAGTAGGTTTGTTGCCTAAGAATACTCTGTAGGGCTTCATATATTGCCATGGGCAATGCTAAGAGGTCTATCGTGCTTCATGATGATGACCTGAGGAGGGGTGTTCCCCTGCTATGTCAACCATTATGCCTGTGATTTGAAAAAGATGTGTGATAAGATAAAATTGTTACTTTTTAGAGAGTGATCAACTGAGAGATTTTCATTGGCGAATTGAGAAATGAACTTTCCTTTCACAAGATGAGTACAATAAAAAGATATAACAATATAACTCCTAAAAATAGAATTTCTTGAGATTAGCCGCGTTCCATGCTCGTGGTATCTCTCTGCCCTCCATTGTTTTCAAATGATAGGCACCTCGCAGGTCATCTCTAATTATCTCATAAGGTCCTTCCCAGTTTGGGCCCAGTTTACTGTCTGATGGCTTCGTTGTGTTACCCAGGACCTTTCTTAGGACGTAGTCCCCAACTTTGAATTTCCTCGGATTGACCCTTTTGCTGTAGTGCTTCGCGAGCTGTTGTTGATAGCTTGCTAGTTTCACTAAGGCAAGTTCCCTGCGCTCGTCGGCCAGGTCGAGTTCAGCGAGCAAGGCCTGATCGTTCTGGCCTTTCTCGACTAGGTCGAATCTCATTGTAGGTAATCCTGCTTCGAGTGGGATGACCGCCTCCATTCCATATGCTAGTGAGAATGGCGTTTCTCCTGTGGCTCGCCTAGGAGTCGTTCTATATGCCCATAGGATATGTGGTAACTCGGTTGTCCACGCGCCTTTGGCTCGCTCTAACCGTTTCTTCAATCCGGTGATCACCGTCTTATTGGAAGCTTCAGCTTGTCCGTTGCTTTGAGGGTAGGCCACCGAGCTGAAGTGGTGCCTGATCCCGTGTTTATTGCAGAAGTCCTAAAAAGGGCCACTCTCGAACTGTGTTCCATTATCAATGATGATGGTTCTGGGGATTCCGAATCGAGTGATTATATTTCTCCATATGAACCTCATCATGTCAGCATCTCGGATGTTCGCCAGTGGTTCTGCCTCGATCCACTTGGTAAAGTAATCAGTTGTAACCAACATGTATTTGCGATTGCCGGAAGCGGTGGGCAGTGGTCCCACGATGTCCATTCCCCACTGGGCGAAGGGCCAGGGACTGGTCAGAGATTTTAATTCGCTGGCGGGCTGGTGGACCATGGGAGCGTGAAGTTGGCATTTTAGGCATTTGCGTACATATACCGCGGAGTCCTTTTGCATGTATGGCCACCAATAACCTTCCTTCATTGATCGGAAGGCTAGAGACCTTCCTCCGATATGGCTTCCGCAGATTCCTTCGTGAAGCTCTTGAAGCACTGCCTTGACATCGCCTGGGTGGACGCACCTAAGGTAGGGGCTGGAGAAAGATCTTTTATACAAGTCGCCTCCTGTGGATAAGTGAAAGCGAGCAGCTTTGACTCTTATATGGTGGGCAGTTCTCTTATCCTCTGGGAGCGTTCCGTTCTTTAAATAATCTCTCAAGGGATCCATCCAGCTGGGGGCTGACTCCAATTGGAGTATCGGCTTCGCTTTGGTCAGCTCACAGTTGGGGTAGATGCTCGGGCAGTTGAGGAAATCGATAGGGATGATCCTTTTAAGGCTGAAATCAACTGCCGAGATCAGGGCTGCTAAGGCGCCAGCGTGGCTGTTTTGCCCCCTGGGAAACTGTTGGATGTTGATGTCTTCAAAGTTCGTCGTTAAGTTTTTTACCAATGAGAGGTAGGCTGCCATCCTCTCATCCTTCGCGTTATAGTCTCCACTTATCTAATTGGAAACTAGTTGCGAATCTCCGAATACCTGTAAATGCTTTGCTCCCAGAGTTTGCGCCCTTTGGAGACCTGCTATTAAGGCTTCGTATTCTGCTTCGTTGTTGGAGGCTGCAAATCCTAGCCTGATTCCTTACTCGAGGACTGTATTCTCTGGAGTGATGAGAACAATTCCTACTCCTTCCCCCTTTGAGTTGGAGGCTCCATCAACGAATAGTTTCCAGCTTCCCCCTGTAGCCTGGTTGTTTTGTTCTGTTGGCTTAGGCTGGTCGATGCGTTCCTCGCCTGTGAATTCAGCTATGAAATCAGCAAGGATTTGACCCTTGATAGCTATCCTTGGTTGAAATTGGATGTCAAATCGACCGAGCTCGACTGACCATTTAGACAGTCTACCCGACAAATCCGCCTTCCTTAGGATAGCCTTGAGGGGGTGTGATGTAAGGACGATGATCGTGTGAGCTTCGAAGTAATGTTTCAGTTTCCTCGAGGCCATTACTAGGGCAAATACGAGCTTTTCCAATGGTAGGTAGCGCTGCTCGGTATCTAATAGGGTTTTGCTCGCGTAATAGACTGGATGTTGAATCCCTGTAACTTCACACATTAGCGTTGAGCTGACAGTATGACTGGATACAGAGAGGTAGAGGTATAAAGAGTCCATTTGCTGTGGTATGACAAGCAATGGTGGGGAGCTCAGGTAGGACTTGAGCTCGTCTAATGCTCGTGAGCAACTTGGGGTACATTCTACTGTTTTTCTGCCTTTTAGGAGTTGGAAGAAGGGCTTGCATCTCTTGGAGGATTTAGAGATGAAACGATTTAGAGCAGCGAGCATTCCAGTGAGCTTCTGTACATCGCGGATTGCTCGAGGAGGTTGCACTAGTTTGATTGCATCAATATGGTCCGGATTAGCCTCTATGCCTCGCTTGCTGACCAAATACCCAAGAAACTTTCCTGACTGGACACCGAAGGAACACTTGCTCGCGTTGAGTTTCATTCGGTACTTCCTGAGGATTTCGAAGGTACTTGATAAGTCCGAGAGGTGTTTTTCCTTCTCCTTGCTCTTGACGAGCATGTCGTCGATGTAGACCTCCATCGTGTCTCCCATTTGATTCTTGAACATTTTAGTAACTAGCCGCTGATAGGTTGCCCCTGCATTTTTTAGCCCAAAAGGCATGACCTTGTAACAGTATAAACCAATCATTGTGATAAACGCCGTTTTGTCCTGATCTGGGGTATATAGGGGAATCTGGTGATATCCTGAGTATGCGTCCAGGAAACTCATTCGTTCGTGAGCTGCGGTGGCGTCTACTAGTTGGTCTATTTTCGAAAGAGGGAAGCTATCCTTGGGGCAGGCTTTGTTGAGGTCAGTGAAGTCTATGCAAACTCTCCAATTCCCGTTGCTTTTTGGAACTACCACTGGGTTGGATAACCATTTGGGAAATTGCACTTCCCGTATGGACCCTGCATCCAGTAGTTTTTCGACTTCTTTCTCTATTGCTCTGGCCTTCTCGGGGGCAGTTCGTCGTGCCTTCTGCGCTATCGGCTTGAATGTGGGATCGACGTGCAACTGATGGCAGACCATATTGGGGTCGATTCCTGGCAGCTCATAGGGTTCCCAAGCGAAAACGTCTATGTTGCTTCTGAGTAAGATTGAAAAGTCCTTTTCCTCTTGGTCAGTGAGTGAGGTTCCGATCAGGAAGACTCTGCTATTGTCGCCCTCTTTAGCCGACACTTCTACCAGGTCCTCGACGACGCGCTCGGAGGGGAGGACCCTGGTCTCTTCCACCCCAGGCCTTCCATATTTTAATTGCTATTTGGAAGGAATTGCACCTTCCTCCACCTTCTCGCTGGTTTGAACAGCTCTTTTCTCTGGCTTTGGTCGGATGGACACTATGAAGCACTTTCTTGCCATTACCTGGTCGCCATGTATCTCCATCACTCCCCGCTCGGTGACATATTTGAGTTTCTGATGGTAGGTCGAGGAGACTGCCTTCATTGCATGAATCCATCCCCTACCGAGGATGGCTTGATACGGTGAATCAATGTCGACTACCAAGAATTCGATCATTTTGGAAACATTTCCAGCGCGCACTGGCAGTACTATTTTGCCCAGAGGCATGGTTATCTTTCCAGCGAAGCCGACCAGAGGGATAGTGGTTCCGTTTAGGTCGGCGATGTTCAACTTCAATTTCCGAAACAGGTCGATGTACATCACTTCGGATGAGCATCCTTGATCGACGAGCAACCTGTCGATGTCAAAGTTGGCTATCCTGAGTGTAATGACTAAGGCATCATGATGTGGGGTCCTTACTCCTACAAGATCTTCATCCATGAAAACAATATGCTTGTTGTAGTTGATGTCTTCTGCTCGCCGACGTTTCCCTGACTGTGATTTTGCTGGATCGATCTGAAAAGCTTGCATCACCGCTGTCAGTTTCTTTACCTCCATTCGAGCTGAGTTACCTTGGATTTGCTTAACATCAGATACTCCGTGGATTACTAAGAATTCGTGTCCAACGTCATCTTCCAATATGTTGTAGGGTTTCGCCTCTTTGTGGGTAGTCACTCTCTCTACCTTCTTTTCCACAAAGTCATTCAAATGTCCGGATTGGGCCAACTCCTCGAGGTGGGATTTAAGAGCCTTGCAGTGCTCGGTCTTATGCCCTCCCTCTTTGTGGAAAGTGCATCTTAATGCATTGTTTCTTTTCGAGGGGTCTCCTCCCATTTTCCGGGGCCATTTGATGAACGGCTCATCCTTGATCTTCGCGAGAATTTTGTAAATTGGTTCTTTGAAGACGGTGTTGACCGCCTAGAATGATTTTATAACGTCAGGGTTTCCTCCGTTTTTGGAGCCATTCTTGCCCCCACTCTTTCCTCCTTTTTTCTGGTTCTCAACTTTCTCACTTCCCTTAGTAGTGAGCTTGGCTCGACCGTTTTCTCCTACGTTAAGGCGGGTGACATCTTCCACCTTTGCGTATTTCTCAATTCGGGCCATCAGGTCATCAATGGTTGTAGCTTCCTTCTTTGTCAATGATTGGTAAAGGAGGGAAGAGCTAGGTAGCCCAATTTTGAATGAAGCCACTGCCACTTCTTCCACGCATTCCTCGACCTCGTTGAATAACTCCCAATACCTCTTCGCGTAGTCTCGCAGTGTCTCCTGAGGCATTTTCTTCATTGTTAATAGAGCATCCATCTTTTTGGGATGGGAGCTGCTGGTGATGAACCGAGCCGTAAAGAGCTCGGCCAGGGATTTGAAATTCCTGATGGATCGGTGAGGGAGTCTCTCGAACCATTTCTGGGCCACGTCATGAAAGCTCGAGGGGAATATACGGCACATTAGTGCATCTCGGTGATTCCAGAGGGTCATAGCCTGCCGGTACTGCCTGACATGATCAATGGGATCAGTCTTCCCGTCGTAAATCTTGAACCTTAGAATGGCAAACTTCTTGGGGGCCTCTTCTTCGATTTCCCTCGTGAAGGGTGATTTCATCTGGGTATTGAGGGCTCTCCTGGCGAGTTCTCTGGTCGACCTGGTGCCGCGGTGAGCTGGATGTTGGTCCATCTCTCTGCGGACCAGGTTCCGTATGTTGTCGTCGCTGCAAGCAGGGCTCTGGTAGCAGCGAGCTTTTCTTAGTTGTTCGCAGAGGTCGTCGTCTGAGTTGCCACCTTCGTCCCGTTGATATTACCGCCTAGGGCTCCTTCCTCGGCTGCGAGATTTGGTCGCCTGAGGGCTAGGAGTGCGATAGGGGCGTCTCCTGGTATCAGGATGTAATTCTTTTTCTAGTTTTTCCAGTCTTCTTTTCAGGCGAGCATTCTCAGCCTCATATCTGCGAGAAGACTCCCTCTGCTCGTGGAGCCTTGCTTCGTATGCATCGATCAATCTGGATATCTACGTGGACCTTGCTTGTCCTTGACTTTCTTCTGAGGCGGGCCTCTCTAAGCGAGCCCCTTGATCTAAACGTCGGACTTCAGACCTAATCCTGCGGGGAGCAGGTGGCTCCTCAATATCTCCTGCTTGAGGAGCGTTGCTGCTGTGACCAGACATCTTAGATTTTTACTTGGTGTGGGCTCTTCTCAGGGAAAGATGAACGCTTCCCACAGACGGCGCCAATTGTGGTGACAATTATTTTGCAACACAAATAAATATCAAAGAGGCAATGACCAAGAGAAGATAAATAAAATACAGATCACACAACAGCAGGTGTACGTGGTTCAGCAAAGATGTGCCTATGTCCACGATGGTGCATTCAGTGTTATTTCTCTATATTATGAAGAATAAGTACAGAGAATACAGCTTGTCCTTTGCCCCGGACTTAGGGTTTAATTTATACATGTATATGTTGGAGTAGTGGGGGTGATGGATTCCTCCCTATTATCCATCTCCCCTACATGGTAATCGCGTTCCCCCACAACTTTTCTTCATGGGATCGTGGGGTAATCGGATCAATACAAAAGGTGATGGGCCTGGGCTTTGGGTCGCTAAGGAGAGGCTACTCGTCCAGGCCTATGATGCTAAATTCAGGGTACCCACAGGTATACTATATTAATATCCATATTAATTTAGTGAATTCAAAGATTAGTGAAGATGAGGAGTAAATTAGAAAACGTATATCCAAGTTAGGTTTGATTTGAAGGGAAAGTTAGGATAATGACTAAATTTAAACAAATTAAAAGCCGAGGGACGAAATTGAGATAAATAAAAGATAAGAGATGAAATGAGACATAACCAAATGCGAGGGACTAAAAAGGTACTTTACTCTAAATAAAGTGATGATTGGAGAATGAGTAACCAAAGACAAATATAATTTACATAAACAAATCTAAAGACAAAGAAAATTTACATTAATGAGGAATTGGGTGTGAAACTTTATAATATTTGCAATGTTATGTTTTTAGAGAGTTATATTTTCTCTTATATATTTACCCCCCATGTTAATTTATAAATACAAAATGTTCCACTTTGATACATAAATATAAAAAATATGTTTAGCTAAAATTCTCCTTGTAGCATGTTTCTGGAATTTTATGTCATTTATATTGTCACTCTGTTAACCCTCGCGAGGCTGTAAAACTCAGATTTTAAATTCCACTTGGATTTATGTATTGCATTGTATAATCTTGTTAATTACTTTATATATATACGTAGAGAGAGATAGAGATAGATAGATAGATAGATAGATAGATAGATAGATAGATAGATAGATAGATAGATAGATAGATAGATAGATAGATAGATAGATAGATAGATAGATAGATAGATAGATAGATAATAGATAGATAGATAGATAGATAGATAGATAGATAGATAGATAGATAGATAGGGGGGAGAGAGAGAGAGAGAGCCTCTCATATGGACTATTTAAATTGCATACTTCCATACGGACTTAAAATCAGTCAAAAGTAAAGACAAAAGTTGACTGCGCTCTTGTTGTTTATTTTATAAAATGCCGCAAGTGCGCGGGCTATTATAGAATAGCGAGTGTAACTACGGGTCGAACCCACAGAGATTTGTCAATTTTAATTTTTAAAAGAATTGCAACTGTCCAACTAGATAAAATGGGATAGGGAATATGTACTAAACTAAATAAAAGCAACTATGATAAATGAGAGTAACGCAAGAGATTTGTAAACAATTAGGTAATAATTAGGATTCGGGGTCCATTTACCACGTAACTAATATTGCAAACTAAATTTTTGTTGTCATTCCCTTTCTATAACTCAAATTAAATCGACACTCGCCGCGTTTAATTCGAAAAATTTGACGATTATGTTCAAAATATTTTTAACATCTCTAATAGACGGCTAAAATTCCTATTCCCTTAAAAATACAAGTTTTAAAATTTGCAAAAGTATTTAAGCATGGACTATCAAAACAATCAAAGTGCAAGCATAATCCATCAAAAATTACTATTTTTAAATCTCAAAACTTGATTGACAAAACAATTTTGAAGGTTTTAAAATACACTCTCGGTTCGTTTTAAAATTGAATACCGAATCTTTAATAACAATTAAAACAATTAGGGAATAACCAATAATCAAATTAACGTAACAATATTAGCTAACTATGATAAGCTTCGCCCTAATCCTAATACAATAATCAAGCTATCACAATGAAAGAGAAATTGCAAGAAGAAGAATAGATTTTCATTAATAAATCAAACTTACGATAAGTTCTCTCACAATAATCTTCAATCCTCTAAGAAATGATAAAGACTTGGCCCTGAAATTGAATACAATCTCTAAAAGATTGCTCCCTAAGATTCTCCCTACGAAATTATCTACTTGTTCTACACAAGAAATAATGAGCCAAAGGTTATAGGCTTAGGGTGAGGCATTAGGGTTTTGGTGGAACTCTTCAATTTCCACCTCTTCAATTTACATCCACTCGAAAAGTCTTCTTTTTTTCTTGCTGAACACGCATGTCAAATTTTGTCCAATTCGGAGAATAAAAATTCTTGATTTTTTTACGATTTCACAAGTGTAAAAACAACATTTTTTCGAACGACCGTAAAATTCATCTTTTTCGCTCCTTTTTTGAATTGATCATAAATTTGCATCAGATTCCATCATTACCTCCAAAAATTTCCCTAGGCAACTTTTTTCACAAATTAGTACAAGAATATTATAAAATTAATGAAGCACCCATTTTTGACTTGGAATTGCCATTTTAACTATGAATTCAAGCATTCTTACATTTTTTTCCCTTTTGAATAAAATGATCCTAAGAACTTATTAAATAAAACAAAATGGGACTAACAAGGTATAACTTTGGGTATAAATATTCAAAATAATGCACTCAAATGCTCTTATTTCACATGCCCAAATATATTTCACACTTTTACTTTCTCTCTCAGTTCCATATATGCTAAATTCCTTAGCATTTCTCTCTCCTAAACCAACAATGGATTTCATCTTTCAAAACCGAATATAGGGTTGGAGGGGATGAACTACATCAGGTATGGAAGTGAACTTTAAAGTCTAATTATTTGTTCTCTCCACATATACATAGTTGGAAACTCCTAAAATCATAGGATTTCATTTTTTTACCCGTAGATTACTTGTTTTTTTTATCAGTTGTGTAAGTATTGAAAATGTATTTTTCTCTCCATATTTACACAATTGGAAACCTCTACAATCGAAGGTTTTCATTTTTTTTAGCCATGGATTGTTTTTTAGTAGTTGTGTAACTATTGAAAACATTTCACTCAATAACCACTAACAAAGAGGTTGAGCCTTAATATGTTTGTTTATAGATGATTGGTTTTCAAGTGTTTATTTGGCCAAAAAAAATTATACAGTGTTTTCTTAGCAAAAAAAATCTCTTACTACGCTCACTCACCATAGCCATATAGTGAAGAGTTTTATGTTATGCCTTTCGAGGTTTATGGATTTCTCATAGAGCCTAAACATAATCCGCTTCAAGATCATTTTCTTTTTCTTCCTCAATAGTTCTCAAAGAGGAATTGAAATAATAATTTCTTCAATAACTAGATAAAGAACATCGAAATCCTCCAAATCATCCAACAAATTTCTCTATTTCCATAAAAGCAACATAATTGCGTTCTATTGAGTCGGAATCCGAGTCATTATCACTAAAAGTTTCTTGATAAGATTTTTTACCACGACTGTGACTCAAAAAATATCTAAACCTAGGTTATAATGCCTAAAACTTAAAGCCCCACTATGATACCAGTTGCAAGTGTTCCAATCAACGGTAGCTACCCATATAAAAATTAATTCCCTTAATCAGTATGCCAAAGTTCCAGAAATGATCACAGTTTTTTACTGTGACCTAGATCCCAAGTCACACGGTACATGTTGGGTATCATCCTCCTCTTAGATCCTGCAACATGTCCTTCTTGAAGTGGTATTGAATGCATGAACATTCTCTTATGTGCAATGCAAACCCGTGCTCACATTTATGTGTAATACCCCGTATCTTTGGCTATATTTATTTTTGGGATTTATTAATTAAATGTGAATTAATTGGGAATTAATCCGGATAAAATACTAGTGTGATGTGAGTTGGTATTTGACTATATTGAGTATATATGATGTCATATGAATATTGAATTATGAAATTTGTCGTGAGATTTATATACGGCAATTTGGTCATTTTATTGGGACGCGGGTGACAGTCGCATCAGGATATAATTATTTTGATATTAAAAGTGAATTTAAATTCTATTAACCGTATGGTCATTTTGAGTGGGCCAACGCGTCCGGAAGGGTCGAGATAGTAAGAAAACACTAGCCGGGGGTTTAATTTGGGTCCCGGGGTATTTTTAGGCCATACCGGCAACATAAAGGGTATTTTGGTAAATTCGTATTTTTAGGAATTAAAAATGACGAAAATTAGGATTCTTAATCTGATGTGAGTTTGACCCACTAAGCCACTAACCAACCCATGTTAACCCAATAGGTTACGTAGGTTATTAGAATTAGGTTTCTTATTACTTTCCCAAAGAAAACCCTAGCCACCATAGCCATTGGAGAAGAAGCTTGGAGAAAGAGAGAGAGAGAGAGAGAGAGAGAGAGGGAATTCTGCAGAAAGAGAGAGGAAATCATCATCAAATTCAGAGACACTCAAGGCAAGTGGTTTATTATCATTTAATTTCAGAGAATGCTCTTTCCATGTGTAGGAATTTAATAAAATTGATTTGTTCTTGGTGAAACATGAAAACCCATGTATTTTGGAGTTTAGAACTTGAAATCTTGAGGAGAATTGCATGTAGAATGGTAGGTAGATGATTATACCGATGATATTAGTTATTGGATGAAATTTAAACGGATTTAATTGGGTTAATTCATGATTTAAAATTTTAGGGTTTATGTTCTTGTAAAAATTGGGGGAAAGTGATTAATTTAATGATTTAATGATGATTGGGATGAATTAACTCCTCAAAATATGTTAGTTTGTGACCTAGGTACGTTTAGGGATGATTAGAGACCTTAAACAATCATTGTTTTGATGTGTAGATGAGTTTTGAGGAGATAAAAATGGTGAAAAAACGAAATTAAGGAAATCTGGGCTCGAAACTGGTCGTTCGTTAGAAGACCTCCCCAGGTCGTTCGAACGAGCTCGTTCGAACGAGCTTCTAACGAGTTGACCAGTCGCTTATAACGAGAGGAAATTTCGTTCGAAAACTTCATTCGAACGAGACCTCGTTAGAAGGTACAGTTCGTTCGAACGAACTAAAATCTCGTTCGAACAACCTCGTTCGAACGAGACTTCGAACGAGTTGACAGTTTAGGCTTTTTTGGCATGTTTTGATTTTAGGAGTCCCGTAAACTTGTTCGAGGATAGGGATAACATTTCCTTGATGGTGTATTAGTATACTTGGGACAATTAGGTTATAATGAGGAGTAAATTACATAAGTGTGGATCAAATCAAATAGACATTTGAGTTGAGACGTGAGTGTTTACCACGACGTGAGAATAAACTATGGCGCGTATAAATATGGACAGGGATTATATAAGTTGTATATATATTAAGTTGGTACGAGAATGTGATAAGTACTACAACTAAACTACGGGATTACTAAGATGTGTTCTTCTTAGTATTGGTATATGATTTGTGTGTATGACATACCTACCATACTTGCTATCACGGGAGGTTTGCGTTCGCTTAGGACCCTCTAATCCTTGTGTTGCCCGGATTTAGACTGGTTACCTCAATGAACATAGGTCAGAGAAAGACTTATTGGGATGTTAATAAGTCCGCTGATGGTGGGAGCGTAGGTATGTACGTGACCCATGTGATGTGACTGTGTTCGCCTCCATTATTTGTGATGTTGTTATCTGTGAACTATTCCTGAGAGATTCGGAATATGTGATCCTTATGTACGTGATGTACCGGGATGGATAGCAGTGTATGTGTGCACCGGAGCTTAGTCTCGGGGTGCTTATATTGTATATTTATGTTGTGGAAAATATACGCTTAATAAACTGGGAACTTTCATATGGTATTGTGTGTAACTATGGAATAACATAGAAGGCTAATCTATAACGAGTTGTATTACTTTCGTATAAGAACCTGAATTTAGGTTAAGCACCTATTTAACTGAGATCGTTATAATGTTAATGGGAACCGAGTAATAAGGGTAGAACCTATATCAGTATAGCTAGTTATGATGTCTCTTAGCTAGTGGTTTGTGTCGTTTTAGATGGGTACTTACATTAGGAGTGCACAGTTAGACGAGAGGTGAGAATATCATGTGAGTGCACGTCCTAACATGTACTTTACATTTAATGTTTTAAAGAACTTGAAGGTTTTTAAAATATCTCCACATTCGGGCTCTGACCCGTTTGCTTTCAAATCTATTTTTTTGTAAAACCATTTTAGGTGCCCAGCCACAAGGACACCATGCATAGGATACTCATTCAGGTGACGAGCTGTAGCTGTTTGTGGAAGCTACAGGGATTTGCTTTTAGACGCTTCTATCATTTGGATTCTAGATTCTGTATCTATCAGTTGTAGGGCATGTTGCCCATTTTTATTAGAGACATCTTTCCATTACAGTTTTTCAGACTTTGGCATGTATTGATTCAGTATTCAGTTTAGTTATTTTAGTTGTGGTTTTATTGTAAGTAGTTTCCCTCCAGACTTTATTTACATTATGTGATGGTTATTCTATTTACTTCGTTATGGTGAATGGTGTTATTACTTCTTCATTTGCATGTTAATCAGATTTAAATTAAAATTTGGCACTTACCTTTTAAATACTAGGTGGTTAGTAATAATAAAATGTTTTCGACAGTGATGCTATTAACTGAGCCAACTTGGCATTTTGAATTAATTTAATAAAGGAGTAGCTACCCGGTATATAATTAGTCGGGGTGTCACAGGTGGTATCAGAGCATCAGGTTCTAGTGTCCTTTAGTATCTGACGGCTTATTATGTTTTCGCTTAGTTTCTTTGATATAGAGCCCTATATTTCAGGACTGTTGTACTCTTTTTGTGTATGCTTCGTTCTTCAGCTATTTTAAGTTTATAAATCGTGAACTTATAAACTTTATTCTTATTTCAGATGCCTCCACGACGTGCACGACGAGTTCCCAGGGATGCAACGCCCGAACCCCAGCCCGCTCCAGTTCAGGGCATGATGAATGCCGCTGAGGTTGCAGCTATTGTAGCCCAAGCGGTAAATGTCGCAATTGCCGTAGTTCAGCAGGCACCACCTCAGGCGCCGGTTGTCGCGCCAGTACAGGCAAATGCATTCCCGTCTGCTTGGGAGCGTGTACGTGACGCTTTTCAGAAAGCGCATCCGCCAGAGTTTGCAGGTAGCTCAGATGTGGTAATCTCAAACCAATGGAGGAAGGATATGCAGAGGCACTTGAGGATGTATGAGTGCACGGATGTTCAGAAGCATGTGCTAGCTACTTTCAAGCTAGTTGGATCTGCACTGCATTGGTGAGAGTCTATTACAACCATGGAGGAGAGGGATACTCTCACTATTCAGGACTTTTGGGTGCGGTTCGATCCCAAGTACTTTCCGTCAGCTGTTCATACAGAAATGAGGAGAAAACTGATGAATCTGAAGTAAGAGGGTAAGACCGTGGCCGAGTATGAGGCCGAGTTCACAAATCTGTTGAATATCATTCCGGATGAGATACCAACAGAGAAGAAGAAAATTGAGAAATTCACCGACGGGTTGACATGGAGGATCCGTCAACATCTGTTAGGGAACCTTTCGTTGGCCACGTATTCTGATGTGGTTAACGCTGCTTTGTTACACTGCCAGGATCACCGCTTTCATATGACTGAGGGCAAGAGATCTGGAGAGTCTAGCCATCAAGGCAGGACTGGAGGACATGGTGCTAGTGGGGCACAATCTGTTCAGGGGCAGAGACAGGGTGAGCAGGGTTCGCAGCAGGGGGATCAGAAGAGGTTCCGATCAGGGAACTACAGACAGGGATAGGGAGGTTTCCGTCAGGGCCATCAGGGTCCAAACGGCCATCAGGGCCAACAGGGGCAGAATGGGCAGCAGTTTCACCAAGGCCAGCAGGGCCAAGGGAGGAACGGTAACGGCCACCAGGGCTGGGGACCGTAAGGGCAGCGAGGAGGGAACTTCCCAGGGAAGTGTTTTGTTTGTGGCAAGACTGGCCATAAACGACAGGATTGTCCTGATAGGGGCCGGGCCCCACAGCAGCAGCAGTAGGGTGCTCGCCAGGAGCCACAGAGGCCTATATTTCCCGCCGCTCTCCCCGCACCGCCATAGATGGCAGCATTGCCACCCATTCCAGCAGTCCCAGTTCAGCAGGGACAGCTACAGTATGGACGTGTCTACAACGTCCACCAGGCTGCAGTTCCACAGGCACCGCCCGCGATTGAGGGTACGTTTCCTATCCATGGCACTATGGGTCGGGTATTATTTGATACGGGGGCTACACATTGTTTTATAGCTACACAATTCGCGAAAGCTTTAGGATTGTTATCTATGGCAGAGAGCACAGTGACGTGTGTCGACTCACCATTGGGGAGTGGGTCACTTATTTTCTTTATATGTCGGGGAGTGGGGGTAGAGATTGGTGGTTTGGTATTACCTGCAGACATGTTGGTATTAGATATGCATGTTCACGATGTGATTATCAGTATGGATTGGCTCATAGCTTATAGGGACATGATTGATTGCTTCAGCGGGAGCATTGTTTTTGCCATTCCGGGGCAAGAGATGTTTGTAGTGGCGATGCCTCTCCCAGAGGGAGGATCGACCGCTCATCTGTATTACATAGAGGAGGATACCTCTAAGGAGGTTGTGATTCCTTTAGATTCTATCCCAGTTGTCAGGGAGTATTCGGATGTGTTTCAGGAGATACCAGGCCTACCCCCCAGTCGATAGATAGATTTTGTTATAGACCTATTACCAGGTAAGAGACCTATAGCACGCGCACCGTACCGTATGGCTCCAGCTGAGATGAGGGAGTTACGGGATCAGATTGAGCAATTGTTGGGTTAGGGGTTCATACGGAGGAGTAATTCACCGTGGGGTGCCCCTGTGTTGTTCGTAAAGAAGAGAGATGGTTCACTAAGACTGTGTGTGGACTACCGAGAGTTGAATAAGGTCACGATATGGAACAAGTATCCCTTGCCCTGAATCGATGACTTATTCGACCAGTTGAGAGGAGCTTCTTTCTTCTCGAAGATTGATCTGAGATCGGGATACCATCAGTTGCGTATCAGGGAGGAGGATGTCTCAAAGACTGCATTCTTGTCGAGATATGGTTCTTACGAGTTTCAGGTTATGCCTTTTGGTTTGACCAACGCTCCAGCTGTGTTTATGGACTTAATGAACAGAGTGTTCAGGGATTTCCTAGATCAGTTTGTCATTGTCTTCATCGATGATATTCTGGTTTACTCCCAGACAGAGGAAGAGCACGCCGAGCATTTGAGGCAAGTTTTGCAGACACTCCGTCAGAACGAGTTGTATGCAAAATATGAGAAGTGTGGGTTTTGGCTGAAGGAGGTCCAGTTTTGGGGACACATTATTTCCGACCGGGGAATATCTGTTGATCCGGGGAAGGTATCCGCGGTGAGGGAGTGGGGACAGCCCACGACACCAACGGAGATTCGTAGTTTCTTGGGTCTAGCAGGATACTACATGAGGTTTATTCGGGGTTTCTCGGAGATAGCAGGTCCTTTGACACATCTGACTCGTAAGGGTGTGCCCTACATCTGGAGTGATGCCTGTCAGCTGACATTCGATGAATTGAAGGACAAATTGACCTCAGCACCTGTGTTAGCATTGCCGAGACCGGGAGTTGAGTATTTGGTTTACACCGATGCGTCTTTGCAAGGGCTTGGAGGTGTATTACAGCAGGAGAGACAGGCCATAGCTTATGCTTCCCATAAGCTTAAGCCTCACGAGAAGAATTACCCCACGCATGATTTGGAGTTGGCAGCAGTAGTATTTGCCCTACGGATTTGGAGGCACTATCTTTTGGGGGAGAAGTTCCAATTGTTCACGGACCACAAGTCCCTACAGTACCTGTTCACACAGAAGGAGTTGAATATGCGGCAGCGTAGGTGACTTGAGTTTGTGAAAGACTACCAGTTTGACATCCAGTATCACCCGGGTAAGGCTAACGTGGTGGCAGACGCGTTGAGCCGTAGGCCAGCAGATGAGGTGGCAGAGGTGTGGAAAGAAAAGTGGAAGGAGTTGGGACACCAGGATGCAGTGGCCCGATCTTTCATGTCTGTGATGACTGTTACACCGCAGATTGTCACGAAAGTAGTACGGGCACAGGCTAATGACTCTTCTGTCAGGAGCAGATAGTTCAATTACTAGCAGAGGGAGCCGAGTCCTATAACGTTAGCTCAGACGGGGGATTACGCTTCAATGGGAGATTGGTAGTTCCGTAAGGGGAGAAATTGCGACACGAGGTGATGGCAGAGTCGCACGGCTCACGGTTCGCGGTACATCCCGGAGGGGATAAAATGTACCAAGACATGAGACGCCAGTATTGGTGGAGCGGTATGATGAGAGATATCGCTGAGTTTGTTTCAAAATACGCCACTTGTCAGCTTGTAAAAGTGGATCATCAGAGGCCGGCAGGACTGCTACAGCCGTTGGAGGTCCCGGTGTGGATGTGGGAGAGCATATCCATGAACTTTATCACGGGGTTGCCTACGTCGCAGAGGGGTCACGACTCCGTTTGGGTAATTGTGGATAGGTTGTCCAAAGTCGCTCACTTTTTACCCGTAAGGACTGACTACACTACGGGACAGTATGCCCAGCTCTTCATTTCAGAGGTTGTGAGACTTCACGGTGTACCCCTAAATATCGTGTCTGGCAGAGACAAGATATTTGTTTCGCGGTTTTGGGAGAGTTTCCAGGAGGCCATGGGCACGGAATTGCGGTTGAGTACGGAATATCATCCGCAGACCGATGGGCAGACCGAGCGCACAAATCAGATGTTGGAAGACATGCTACGCATGTGCATTATTGACTTTGGAGGTGGATGGGAGCAGTACCTTCCACTGGTGGATTTTGCTTACAACAACTCCTATCAGTTCACTATTGGCATGGCTCCGTTTGAGGCGTTGTACAGTAGGCCTTGTCGTTCCCCAGCATGTTGGTTAGAGGTGGGGTATAACAAACTACTTGGGCTGGAAGTGATTCAGGATACTTCGGCAAGGATTGAGTTGATTCGGAGTCTCATTCGGGTAGCTCAAGACCGACAGAAGAGTTATGCTGATGCGAAGAGATTTTTCAGGGAGTTCCAAGTGGGAGACCAGGTTTTGCTCAGAGTATCTCCTATGAAGGGGATTATGCGTTTCGGGAAGAAGGGGAAGTTGGCACCAAGATATGTGGGGCCGTTTCCTATTATTGAGCGGATCGGACCGGTTGCATATAGACTTGGATTACCGGAGCATTTGCATCGGATTCACGATGTGTTCCATATTTTCTGGCTAAGGAAATACCTTAGAGATAATTTGGCTCATTCTCACAATGCTGTGGAGGACATCGATCTCCAGCCGGATAGCTCCTACGAGGAGGGACCGATTGCTATTTTGGACCGAAGTGAGAGGAAGCTGCGGTCAAAGATAGTTCCGTTAGTGCGTGTTCAGTGGCAACATCACAATGTCGAGGAGTCCACATGGGAGCGCGAGGATGAGATGCGCGAACGTTATCCAGAGTTGTTTTTAGCAGGTACTTTCTAGTTCCGAATTTCGGGACGAAATTCAGTTATTAGGGGGGAAGTATGTAATACCCCGTATCTTTGGCTATATTTATTTTTGGGATTAATTAATTAAATGTGAATTAATTGGGAATTAATCCGGATAAAATACTAGCGTGATGTGAGTTGGTATTTGAATATATTGAGTATAAATGATGTCATATGAATATTGAATTATGAAATTTGTCGTGAGATTTATATACGGCAATTTGGTCATTTTATTGGGACGCGGGTGACAGTCGCGTCAGGATATAATTATTTTGATATTAAAAGTGAATTTAAATTCTATTAACCGTATGGTCATTTTGAGTGCGCCAACGCGTCCGGAAGGGTCGAGATAGTCAGAAAACACTAGCTGGGGGTTTAATTTGGGTCCCGGGGTATTTTTAGGCCATACCGGCAACATAAAGGGTATTTTGGTAAATTCATATTTTTAGGAATTAAAAATGACGAAAATTAGGAGTCTTAATCTGATGTGAGTTTGACCCACTAAGCCACTAACCAACCCATGTTAATCCAATAGGTTACGTAGGTTATTAGAATTAGGTTTCTTATTACTTTCCCAAAGAAAACCCTAGCCACCATAGCCATTGGAGAAGAAGCTTGGAGAAAGAGAGAGAGAGGGAATTCTGCAGAAAGAGAGAGGAAATCATCATCAAATTCAGAGACACTCAAGGCAAGTGGTTTATTATCATTTAATTTCAGAGAATGCTCTTTCCATGTGTAGGAATTTAATAAAATTGATTTGTTCTTGGTGAAACATGAAAACCATGTATTTTGGAGTTTAGAACTTGAAATCTTGAGGAGAATTGCATGTAGAATGGTAGGTAGATGATTATACCGATGAAATTAGTTATTGGATGAAATTAAAACGGATTTAATTGGGTTAATTCATGATTTAAAATTTTAAGGTTTATGTTCTTGTAAAAATTGGGGGAAAGTGATTGATTTAATGATTTAATGATGATTGGGATGAATTAACTCCTCAAAATATGTTAGTTTGTGACCTAGGTACGTTTAGGGATGATTAGAGACCTTAAACAATCATTGGTTTGATGTGTAGATGAGTTTTGAGGAGATAAAAATGGTGAAAAAATGAAACTAAGGAAATCTGGGCTCGAAACTAGTCGTTCGTTAGAAGACCTCCCCAGGTCGTTCGAACGAGCTCGTTCGAACGAGCTTCTAACGAGTTGACCAGTCACTTCTAACGAGAGGAAATTTCGTTCGAAAACTTCGTTCGAACGAGACCTCGTTAGAAGGTACAGTTCGTTCGAACGAACTGAAATCTCGTTCGAACAGCCTCGTTCGAACGAGACTTCGAACGAGTTGACAGTTTAGGCCTTTTTGGCCTGTTTTGATTTTGGGAGTCTCGTAAACTTGTTCGAGGATAGGGATAACATTTCCTTGATGGTGTATTAGTATACTTGGGACAATTGGGTTATAATGAGGAGTAAATTACATAAGTGTGGATCAAATCAAATAGACATTTGAGTTGAGACGTGAGTGTTTACCACGACGTGAGAATAAACTATGGCGCGTATAAATATGGACAGGGATTATATAAGTTGTATATATATTAAGTTGGTACGAGAATGTGATAAGTACTACAACTAAACTACGGGATTACTAAGATGTGTGCTTACTTAGTATTGGTATATGATTTGTGTGTATGACATACCTACCATACTTGCTATCACGGGAGGTTTGTGTTCGCTTAGGGCCCTCTAATCCTTGTATTGCCCGGATTTAGACTGGTTACCTCGATGAACATAGGTCAGAGAAAGACTTATTGGGATGTTAGTAAGTCCGTTGATCGTGGGAGCGTAGGTATGTACGTGACCCATGTGATATGACTGTGTTCGCCTCCATTATTTGTGATGTTGTTATCTGTGAACTATTCCTGAGAGATTCGGAATATGTGATCCTTATGTACGTGATGTACCGGAATGGATAGCAGAGTATGTGTGCACCGCAGCTTAGTCTCGGGGTGCTTATATTGTATATTTATGTTGTGGAAAATATACGCTTAATAAACTGGGAACTTTCATATGGTATTGTGTGTAACTTGGAATAACATAGAAGGCTAATCTATAACGAGTTGTATTACTTTCGTATAAGAACCTGAATTTAGGTTAAGCACCTATTTAACTGAGATCGTTATAATGTTAATGGGAACCGAGTAATAAGGGTAGAACCTATATCAGTATAGCTAGTTATGATGTCTCTTGGCTAGTGGTTTGTGTCGTTTTAGATGGGTACTTACGTTAGGAGTGCACAGTTAGACGAGAGGTGAGAATATCATGTGAGTGCACGTCCTAACATGTACTTTACATTTAATGTTTTAAAGCACTTGCAGGTTTTTAAAATATCTCCACATTCGGGCTCTGACCCGTTTGCTTTCAAATCTATTTTTTTGTAAAACCATTATAGGTGCCCAGCCACAAGGACACCATGCATAGGATACTCATTCAGGTGACGAGCTGTAGCTGTTTTTGGATGCTACAGGGATTTGCTTTTAGACGCTTCTATCATTTGGATTCCAGATTCAATATCTATCAGTTGTAGGGCATGTTGCCCATTTTTATTAGAGACATCTTTCCATTACAGTTTTTCAGACTTTGGCATGTATTGATTCAGTATTCAGTTTAGTTATTTCAGTTGTGGTTTTGTTGTGAGGAGTTTTACTCTAGACTTTATTTACATTATGTGATGGTTATTCTATTTACTTCGTTATGGTGAATGGTGTTATTATTTCTTCATTACACTTGTTGCATGTTAATCAGATTTAAATTAAAATTTGGCACTTACCTTTTAAATACTAGGTGGTTAGTAATAATAAAATGTTTTCGACAGTGATGCTATTAACTGAGCCAACTTGGCATTTTGAATTAATTTAATAAAGGAGTAGCTACCCGGTATTTAATTAGTCGGGGTGTCACATTATGTCACCTTGAAATGTCCAAAATACCCTTTTCTAATTCTATCCGTCTTTGGCTTTCTGTTGCAATTTGGCCCACCCTATGACGCAGAGGGTATGAGGCCGACCCTCTAAGACCGAAGATCAAAATCATTCGTAACTTGGAGATGAGGTCATTTCTTGGGCCATCAAGCGATTGATTTCAAAAGCAAATGACCCATTTTCAATGATGATTAGATGAGAATTATATTTATGTATAAATTATATTATAATACAAAACTATATAATGCTTGCGAATCTCGCGGGCTAAAAATGTAGTATAATAACTATAACCTCTAGTTTTATTTGCATTTGACAAAATTGTATCAGTTATATAAGGAAATATAGTAACTACAAAAGTAGGCTTTATTCATTATGCGTGTGTTCATTTAAATATGATAAAATACAAGGAGTCATCCTACCAATATTTTAATTGATTTCTAATTATATATAAATAAATGTTTTATTAAATACAGTTTCTATTCAAGGAAGTGAAGATATTTACATTCAAATTTATTTATTATAAAAATTATTACACTTAAATTTTATAAAGGTGTTGATAAATGAGATCTTTTTTCATGTGTGATTATGTGTACATTTATATAGATTGTTTTCTTTTTAAAGTACTAAAGTGACATGTAACAAGGAATCATTAAGCATATTAATTCAAAAGGAATGACAATAAAAAGTGCTATGAAATTTTTGTGATTAATCTTTTTTTTTAATGGTGAAGGAATACGCATTAAATTTCATTTTATAAAATAAATTCAGCCGATTGCAATCAACTATTTTATAATACAATCAAATAAGACATTTTTTGTTTGTATATAGTGTGCTTATGTTGACATTCTTATAAATTTATATTTGTTTTACAAAAAAAAGGCAATGAAGAAAAGTTATACATATTATATGTATAAGCTGAAAACGAAAGGTATCATGACTAATTATTATTATAGATTTCTTTGTTGTTTTCGAATTAAAATTATAACGCTACATTATTGAGTTACAACTACATATATAATATAATTGAAAAATGCATGGGTTAGTTAAAGAGATATGTTCCAAATTCAGTGAAGAAAGGTTAAAAATCTCTCTCTCTCTCTCTCTCTCTCTTTTATATATATATATAGGGAGAGGATCTCCATATGATCTTAAAGGACCAAAAGCACGAATCTATTTTTTTAAAATAGTAAAAAAAATTATTTTGGGTTGATTTTTTTTATGTTGTATTTAAACATGAGTGATGCTATAGGAACCCGGTCCGTGGACACATTTGGGGGACACGGTGACATGTCGCGTACATATTGGGTGGATTTTTACATCACATGGGGTCCATTACAAAACACACCCAATCCGTGTCTGACACGTCATTGACACGTCACCGTGTCCTGTGACACCCCGCCTAATAAAATAACGGGTGATCAGTCCTATACCAAATTAAAACAGGAATCCCAGTTTGATCATCCTTAGCATCACTGTCGAAAACTTTTTAAAACTTACTAACCTCCTAGTATTCCAAAAAACTAGTGCCAATTTTAACTTTCTAAATAAACAAAACAGTACATGCGGAATTAAAATATAAACCATTCACACAACTGAATGAAAGTAAACAGAATAGTAATTACACAACTTGCCGAATAAATCACCGGCCACCAAATAAATAATCCAATGCAAATATTCAACACCTGAATGAATTACACCTGAAAAACTGTACCGAGAAGTCTGGGCTTCAAGCCCTAAATAAAACTGAGACTGATAAAAGATTCCAACTCTAGGAATGAATGAATGATGCGTCTAATTCAAACTCCTGCTAGCATCCACATATGCCGCAGCTCCGTGGCCCTGGAATAGAATATCAATCTTGGCGTCCCTGTGGCTGGACACCTAAAAGGTTTTGAAAATAGTTTTATAGCAAGGGTTAGAACCCAAAACATTTTGAAAATATTTACCAAGTGAATTAACTGCAGTAATTTAAAATGCATGAATGCGCTTCATATTTAAGTTCGTGTCGCACTCCCTTGTGGACATTCTCACCCCTCCACTATTGTGCACACCTACCGGTTACCTTAACCCCACCTAGTTGTACTACCCCATCCAACTAGTCATGGTATAACCTTCCCTTGCCATACTACTCTAACCCGAGTATAATGATTATGGAATTATAAGTTGTTTCACAATTAACTTAATTAATTCCTCTTAAATATCACCATGTAACCGTCTCACAAGTTATATAAAGTACATACATCACACACTGTATTATTCCCACAAATGATTAACTTAATTAATTTCTCATTAATTAACTGCATATAACTGTAACCCCAGTTATATAAAGTAAATACATCACACCCTGTATTATCACCTACATATAATATTTACTACCATATTATACGTACCTTTACAAACATCCACACATATATCATACGTGTATCCATCCTTCCGAGTTTACCCTCACCGGATGATTTCCTCTAAAATGCTATCTCACTAGGTGTGCTCACAAAACCTAGTTTCCCCGAGTTGGAATCGCTCACCAACTTGGACCAAAATATAAACGAAGTGGAGGCGGTCATATTCCTTCCCTGAAAGTGAGATAAATCCCTCACCCATATATACCGGACGCTATGACCTGGGGATATACTCGCCCTACTCCTCAAGCTAGGGGATTCACCCACATCGCGCAACCTCCCTTGATAGCATTAGAGTATATAAATTTAATAAATATCTAGTCACTGATATTTAGTATCACGCACAATAAATACACGTATATATATACTATCACGACACCGTATATATATATAATATAAACCCCGGCTCTACCGTGTACTCCAAGTCCCATACACTACCTGAAATTTCCTGAGTCTGTGGCCCGACTCAATGTTGTTAATTTTCACTTAATAATTTATCCTCTTCCCGAGTCTATGGTCCGACTCTAATATAATTAATTCACACCTAAATTAATATAATACTTTCCCCGAGTCCATCACCCGACCCTAATTAAATTAATTGACACACATATTAATTTAATACCTCCCCGAGTCTATTGTCCGACTCTAATTTAATTAATTAATACACTTATTAATTTAATACTACCCGAGTCTACCATCCGACTCTATCTAAATTAATTACTCATTTATTAATTTAATAACTTGGTGTCACCCAACTATTATCCCCGGACTCATTTATTTGGCCCGTATCTTAATATTTCCCGAGTCTATGTTCTGACTCCAAACTAATTACTTTCTCTCAATAATTAATTTAATGCCTTGATGTCACTTAACCAACATACCCGGACTCGCTCACTTGGTCTAATTTACATCTCATAATTTCTTTCCCACATTTTTCACCCACAATGTGTCACACATTTATTTCCATAATTTTCCCAATTATATTTACCTATAATTATCAACATGCCCGGACTCGCCCACTTGGTCCATAATTAAATATCTCACTTAAATTCCTTTACTAATGTAGTGCCACCCAACTACATTACCCGAATATTATTCCTCGGCCCACTATCCATAATTATGAATTATTTCTCCAAATTCGTTCATCTCATGACATACCGTTCACACCCTCCTAAACCCAATTATATCACCCTATAATTGTTAAGGAAACATATATCCCATATAAATATTATCACCAATTAAAAATAAGGGAATTAAATCTTAAATTAAACCCTCATATAAACAAACTGGCCGAACTGTCAAATTCCTGGGACCCTCGATCGATCGAACCCCTGGGTCGATCGATCGATCGAGCAGGTGGTTATCTTCCTCGGCCTGCTGTTTCAACCATGGACGAATTTCCAAGGTTTTTCCTCTCCATTTTTCCAACCTTAAATAACGATTTTTAACCAATCAATTACTCCCAAAACAAGTCTCAATCATCTAAAACTGGTTTACCCTTTTTGATTCTTACGATATCTCACTATAATTAAAGATGGGTTTTCCCATTAAAATCCATCAATCTTGTTCTACAACCAATGTCCAAATTCAGATTTTTCCCCAGTTTATATTCCGAATTCTTATTCTATACTCAGATATGTTCAACACAACAATTTTTACTATGAATCTCATTCAATAGTTTCATGAACAAAAATCCCATTTTGTACCTATTTACACCCAAAAACGAACTTTAGTTTACACATCACTATGATATGAATTGATTATCATGCTTTAGGAATCAAAACAGTTAACCACTTGCCTCAAAGTGTTTGTAGTGTCTGATCCGTTGTTGTTGACCCTCAATTTGGCTCCAAAAAGCTCCAATTGCTCTTGCTAAGCTTTCCCCCAATTTCCCTCTCAAGCCCTAGGCTTAGAATTGTGATGGCTGCTGATTTCCTAATCTCCCCATTAGGTTAAAAACCCTTAATCCGGTTTTTCACCTAATGGGCTTAATTAAAGTGGCCCAACTCACCCCGTGTGGGCCCGGCTATGCCCAAAAATATCCCGAGACCCAATTACTACCCCCGGGTACTCTTTTCTGACTATCTCGACCCATCCGGACTCAACCGCGCAGTCAGAATTGACATCCGAATTAATTTATAAAAATCCTTATCCCACACCCCATTAAGTTTATACCGACTCCCGGCTGGAATAAGTGCATACCCCGTCATTAATACCCGAAATGACGTAATTAAATTATTACTATTCACTTAGTAAATAAATTTCCCTAAACATTAACCATTCACTCCCCGATTAATATTTAAATATATATATTGCCATAATTAATTCAATTAAAATTACCACACACAAGTAATTTAAAATTCTCGAATTAATTAAATATTAAATGTATAAAAATACGGGGTGTTACATACTTCCCCCCTTACAAAGGAATTTTGCCCTCGAAATTAAGATAAACCTACCGTTCCAGTATTCACATATTACTCACTAGTCAAGTGCCTCCAAGCCCGTTATATCTATCCCATCCGATTCTAACCATTCGTTACACAAGTATGCATTTAACTTTACCAGGGCGCCCATACACCTTTTACCCGTGGTTAACCACACAAAATTTTGCTTTAATTAACCCGGGTGACCATACACCCTATGCCCGCGCTCTACCGCACAAAAGTTACCCGACTGTGCTAGTCGTAACCCGTAATATAACTTCGAACCGGTAATCATATTACCTATATATATACATATATAGTTACTGCCCGGGTACTCAACCCATGCTACATCCAACCATCTCCCCATAACTACTTATCTCTCAACACAAAAGAATATACTCTTACCCTTATGCTACCAAAGACAACATAATACCGCGCCCTTACTACCACTAGTCCTTGCGCAAAATAAGCCCTGAGCTATCTCTCTTTGCTCGAAAATCAATTTAACCACCCTGATTCACTTCAGTAAACATCCCCACTTACCGGGATAAAATGTGAGAACACAAAACCTCATTATGTGCCATCGTACCACGCAATACAACATATATATCCACATATATATAAGCTATACGCCCTCTCCGGTGATACCTAGCACCAACCATACCCTGGTGTCACGGACACCAAAATTTAACTCCACTATCCACAATAGTTAAATTCCATCACTATCCAGCCGATGTTTAAAAAGTATTATCAACCCTACTCCCATTATTCACGAAAGTAGTCATTCCTCGCATAATTCAACCAATCACTCAGTGTACACCTCCACTCTCCCGTGAAGAACACTAAGGAACTCCGCTACCCTACGGAAAGTTTACCCACATGTTATGGCTGCTACCGCCAACGCACCCACTAAGTTCGACTCGCCTGCGAACTCTAGTGAAAAAATAAGTCTTATTATGACATTCTCTTTGTCACTCAAAAATATACCCCATGCCTCTAGGGTAAAAGTACTTACCTCTATACCCCAGCTGCAACGGCTGGTTCTCGGGTTCCGGAGGAGTTTCTCCCTGCCTGAATGCACCCGCGTCTTGCTTTAGTGGCTGTACATCCAGGACCTCGTCCTGTAGTTGACCCCTGCCTCGCTTAAGGTAATATCTCTTCATGTGTCTTGCTTTTCCCACAAACAAACACTTTCTAACATGTTCACCCTTCCACTAATCCCTTCTATGCCAACCTTGTTGGAATTCCTGGCCATCCCGCCGATAGCCTCTAGTTCTAGATTGTTTGGCATGATTTCCCTGCTGGAAATCCTGCCCTTGATCTCTCCCAGTCTGCTGCTGGGGAACCCCACTGGTATTGGCCCCTTCTGCCTCATCCGACTGGCTAATCCCCACTCCCTTCCCGTTTCCTTTCGCGTGGAAGCGATATTCCCAACAGTGCATGAGTGTTGCGTTAATGACATCAGTATAACCTACTAATGCGGAATTATCAATTAAACGTTGTCTGATTTTCCAGATTAACTCATCCATAAACTTTGATTCCTTTCTCTTTTCCTCGCTTACTTCATCTGGTATAAAATTTTCCAACGAGTGAAATCTTCCTCGTAATCGACCACTGAACGGTCTCCCTTTGAGTCTCCTCACAAAATTTTCTCCTCATTTCGATCTCGACCGTTGAAGGAAAAATACTTGCGGTCGAACCGCACCCAAAACTCTGCAGTAGCTAGTGTGTCCCTTTCCTCAACTGTGGTGATCGACCCCCACCGCTGTAGCAATGCTTCCACTAACTAAAAGTGGTTACCATTTGCTTTCGCCCCCATCGCAATCTCCCATGCGTAGGTGACGCTGGATACCTCTCTTCCTTGACATGCTAGTACTACACCTGAACCCCCTTGCAACTCTGGTGGGTTCCCACTAAAAATAACCTCTCATTCTTGTTTCCACCCCGACGACCCTGCGTGAGTCTTAACATCCAGCGCCACTAACACTTGTGGCTGATCCCGTGGAAAGTATCTTGTCGTTGCGACCACCGTTGCTCAAACTGCCTGTGCCACTATTTCAATGACCTATGCTGCCAAAATCATCTCTGGCTGTTACTGTGGTAGCTCTTGCCCTTAACGAGCCTCCCTCGTCTCATCTCCCCCTGCTGCCCTAGGTGTTCTCTCCTGGCGTCATCTGGAATGAGAACCGAATTGGTATGAGTTCACTTTCAAATATAAATTTCGCAGAAGAACGTATATGCGCATATGTATGAGAATACAACAATCCTATGATAGGGCTCTATATCAAAGATTCCTAAGCTGAAACGTGAAAAGCCGCACAGATCCTAAGGACACTAGAACCTGATGCTCTGATACCATCTGTGACACCCCGCCTAATAAAATACCGGGTGATCAGTCCTATACCAAATTAAAACAGGAATCCCAGTTGGATCATCCTTAGCATCACTGTCAAAAACTTTTTAAAACTTACTAACCACCTAGTATTCCAAAAAACTGGTGCCAATTTTAACTTTCTAAATAAACAAAACAGTACATGCGGAATTAAAATATAAACCATTCACACAACTGAATGAAAGTAAACAGAATAGTAATTACACAACTTGCCGAATAAATCACCGGCCACCAAATAAATAATCCAATGCAAATATTCAACACCTGAATGAATTACACCTGAAAACTGTACCAAGAAGTCTGGGCTACAAGCCCTAAATAAAACTGAGACTGATAAAAGATTCCTACTCTAGGAATGAATGAATGATGCGTCTAATTCAAACTCCTGCTAGCATCCATATATGCCGCAGCTCCGTGCCCCTGGAATAGAATATCAATCTTGGCGTCCCTGTGGCTGGACATCTAAAAGGTTTTGAAAATAGTTTTATAGCAAGGGTTAGAACCCAAAACATTTTGAAAATATTTACCAAGTGAATTAACTGCAGTAATTTAAAATGCATGAATGCGCTTCATATTTAAGTTCGTGTCGCACTCCCTTGTGGACATTCTCACCCCTCCACTATTGTGCACACCTACCGGTTACCTTAACCCCACCTAGTTGTACTACCCCGTCCAACTAGTCCTGGTATAACCTTCCCTTGCCATACTACTCTAACCCGAGTATAATGAGTATTGAATTATAAGTTATTTCACAATTAACTTAATTAATTCCTCTTAAATATCACCATGTAACCGTCTCACAAGTTATATAAAGTACATACATCACACACTGTATTATTCCCACAAATGATTAACTTAATTAATTTCTCATTAATTAACTGCATATAACTGTAACCCGAGTTATATAAAGTAAATACATCACACCCTGTATTATCACCTACATATAATATTTACTACCATATTATACGTACCTTTACAAACATCCACACATATATCATACGTGTATCCATCCTTCCGAGTTTACCCTCATCGGATGATTTCCTCTAAAATGCTATCTCACTAGGTGTGCTCACAAAACCTAGTTTCTCCGAGTTGGAATCGCTCACCAACTTGGACCAAAATATAAACGAAGTGGAGGCGGTCATATTCCTTCCCTGAAAGTGAGATAAATCCCTCACCCATATATACCGGACGCTATGACCTGGGGATATACTCGCCCTACTCCTCAAGCTAGGGGATTCACCCACATCGCGCAACCTCCCTTGATAGCATTAGAGTATATAAATTTAATAAATATCTAGTCACTGATATTTAGTATCACGCACAATAAATACACGTATATATATACTATCACGACACCGTATATATATATAATATAAACCCCGGCTCTACCGTGTACTCCAAGTCCCATACATTGCCTGAAATTTCCTGAGTCTGTGGCCCGACTCAATGTTGTTAATTTTCACTTAATAATTTATCCTCTTCCCGAGTCTATGGTCCGACTCTAATATAATTAATTCACACCTAAATTAATATAATACTTTTCCCGAGTCCATCACCCGACCCTAATTAAATTAATTGACACACATATTAATTTAATACCTCCCCGAGTCTATCGTCCGACTCTAATTTAATTAATTAATACACTTATTAATTTAATACTACCCGAGTCTACCATCCGACTCTATCTAAATTAATTACTCATTTATTAATTTAATAACTTGGTGTCACCCAACTATTATCCCCGGACTCATTTATTTGGCCCGTATCTTAATATTTCCCGAGTCTATGTTCTGACTCCAAACTAATTACTTTCCCTCAATAATTAATTTAATGCCTTGATGTCACTTAACCAACATACCCGGACTCGCTCACTTGGTCTAATTTACATCTCATAATTTCTTTCCCACATTTTTCGCCCACAATGTGTCACACATTTATTTCCATAATTTTCCCAATTATATTTACCTATAATTATCAACATGCCCGGACTCGCCCACTTGGTCCATAATTAAATATCTCACTTAAATTCCTTTACTAATGTAGTGCCACCCAACTACATTACCCGAATATTATTCCTCGGCCCACTATCCATAATTATGAATTATTTCTCCAAATTCGTTCATCTCATGACATACCGTTCACACCCTCCTAAACCCTATAATTGTTAAGGAAACATATATCCCATATAAATATTATCGCCAATTAAAAATAAGGGAATTAAATCTTAAATAAAACCCTCATATAAACAAACTGGCCGAACTGTCAAATTCCTGGGACCCTCGATCGATCGAACCCCTGGGTCGATCGATCGATCGAGCAGGTGGTTGTCTTCCTCGGCTTGCTGTTTCAGCCATGGCCGAATTTCCAAGGTTTTTCCTCTCCATTTTTCCAACCTTAAATAACGATTTTTAACCAATCAATTACTCCCAAAACAAGTCTCAATCATCTAAAACTGTTTTACCCTTTTTGATTCATACGATATCTCACTATAATTAAAGATGGGTTTTCCCATTAAAATCCATCAATCTTGTTCTACAACCAATGTCCAAATTCAGATTTTTCCCCAGTTTATATTCCGAATTCTTATTCTATACTCAGATATGTTCAACACAACAATTTTTACTATGAATCTCATTCAATAGTTTCATGAACAAAAATCCCATTTTGTACCCATTTACACCCAAAAACGAATTTTGGTTTACACATCACTATGATATGAATTGATTATCATGCTTTAGGAATCAAAACAGTTAACCACTTGCCTCAAAGTGTTTGTAGTGTCTGATACGTTGTTGTTGACCCTCAATTTGGCTCCAAAAAGCTCCAATTGCTCTTGCTAAGCATTCCCCCAATTTCCCTCTCAAGCCCTAGGCTTAGAATTGTGATGGTTGCTGATTTCCTAATCTCCCCATTAGGTTAAAAACCCTTAATCCGGTTTTTCACCTAATGGGCTTAATTAAAGTGGCCCAACTCACCCCGTGTGGGCCCGGCTATGCCCAAAAATATCCCGAGACCCAATTACTACCCCCGGGTACTCTTTTCTGACTATCTCGACCCATCCGGACTCAACCGCGCAGTCAGAATTGACATCCGAATTAATTTATAAAAATTCTTATTCCACACCCCATTAAGTCTATACCGACTCCCGGCTGGAATAAGTGCATACCCCGTCATTAATACCCGAAATGACGTAATTAAATTATTACTATTCACTTAGTAAATAAATTTCCCTAAACATTAACCATTCACTCCCCGATTAATATTTAAATACATATATTGCCATAATTAATTCAATTAAAATTACCACACACAAGTAATTTAAAATTCCCGAATTAATTAAATATTAAATGTACAAAAATACGGGGTGTTACATGTCTCCCCAAATGTGTCCACGAACCGGGTCTCCCTATCATTTTCCTTTAAACCTTTTAGGGAAGCCACATAAAAAAATCAGCTCAAAAGGAGTTTGTTTTCTATTCTAAAAAAATCGGTCAAATATATGTCAGTTTTTAGCAGCTTTAAAACTGACATATATTTAACAGTTTTTTTTTTTTTAAAAGAGCAACATACCTCCTTTTGAGCTTATTTTTTTGTGGGGCTTCCTTGAAATATTTAAATACGACACAAAAAAAAATCAACCCAAAATATATTTTTTTACTATTTTAAAAAAATATGTCAGTTCTTTTGGTCCTCTCCTTAAGGTCCTTTGAAGATCCTCTCCCTATATATATGATAATATGTGTGTGTGTGTGTGTGTGTGTAATAATAATAATAATAATAAATTAATATAGTAGCAAGCACATTGCGAGGGATTAAAAGCTATAAATATATAAGTATACTAGTTTATATTAATGTATCGTTGATTTTAAATCAAAATATTTTTTTAACATAAAATAGGGTGTCATAATTCCACTTTAAAGAAAAATGTGGATTAAACAACATTTAAATTTGACTTTATGAAGAGAAATGGTATCATGTGTGGAGAGTCGCACACGGTCGTGCCCAATACAATAAAACATAACGATACATATGTAATACGTATTTCACATATTTTCATTATACAATTTTTTTTATGTACGCACCTGTTTAGTTTTTTAAATATACTGTAATATTCTATTACAATTTTTTTTATGTATAGGGATAAGAGCGAGGTTCAACTGTTATGGTAATTTAGTTTTGTACACACTTGTGTCACGGCAATTTGTTTTTTTATTAATTCACTTGGGGGGCGTTAACAAGGAGGTTCTAACTTTTTTTTTATTAAATAAGTTAAAAAAGAAGGTGGTGGGGCTCTTGAGGGGTATTGTAGGTTTAAACAAAATGATCAAATACCAAAAAGTTTTTCAAATTTTTTTTAATACACATTTAGTTGAAATCTTTTATTTTTTATTAAAAAGTCATTTTTTTTTCTTATTTTTAAGGGTCCACTTTAATGGTATGATAAAATCTTTTTGACATGAAGAAGGATTTTTTGGTGCAAAATAAAAATACTTTAAGTAAAGGTGTATTAAAAAAATTGGACCCCAAACAAAATTACCCTAAAAAAGTGGTTAGGTAGGCGGTAAGTTTCCGATTCTTGGGCATCTGAAATTTTCATGCGAATGTAACCCTTGTGGAGCAAGTCACCGCCTCTATGATCGTTATATATAGACACAGTGAAAATGAAGCCCTAACCTCTCAAAACATATGTAAAAAAAAACACTTATTCTAGAGACGTACACAACAATGGCAGCAGGATATGTTTACATTCCTCACGCGGTCGTTGTCAACATACTCAAAGGCCTTCCCTCTAAGTCTTTGTTGCTGTTTAAGTGCGTATGTCAGCTGTGGCATTCTACAATCACCGATCCAGGATTCAGCACTAGAGAATCCGTCCTTGTTTCTGCAAGTCATGAAGGAACTAAGGCTTTTTACTCCATCAATGATCAAGCCTCCGTCGAAGCCATTATCAAACCCTCTACGCTAGAGGGATCTCATATTCGTCTCTTTGTCTCCAACTCGTGTAACGGTTTGGTTCTTGTAGCTTGTTACACTTCAATCTATTTGTATAACCCATCAACTAGATACTCTAAAGAAGTGCTCTCATTAGATCGCTTGTGCTGTGTTAAATATGGCCTCTTTTTGGGTCTTTGTTATGATCCCTCCATTGCTGATTACAAGGCCGTAATATGGCTCTCACTTTTCGAGTTTCTCCTAGTAGCTACTTTGAAGGAAAAATGCTGGACTAAGGTCAGTTTCCCTTTTTGTTCCGCCTTTCCGATTGAGGGTCCAGTACTCAATGGACATCTTCATTGGGTTGTGACTAAGAAAGATACAAATCACTTGGATAGAATAATTGAACGTTTTGATCCAGTGAATACTAAATTTGAGGAGTTTCCAACCCCAATACCCAATTACAGGGAACACAATGTAATAGTTGGTTTGGGAGTTTTAAATGGCTGCCTTTGTATCTCACGATCTGATTTTGAAGGTAATGTTGAGATACTCACAATGAAGGAGTATGGTGTGGTGGAATCCTGGACTACTATGTTGGTGATATCAAATTTGAAGCTAAGTCGTTATAATGGAGTCCTGATACCATTGATAGTTACAAGGAACGGAGAAATTTTATTTAATATTAACCATGAAGGAATATTGGCTTACAATCCTGCAAAAAAATTGCGTATTAATGTTCCATTGCCAGGCAGTTATGACGGTTTCCGTGTGTATACAACTTCATTAGTGCCAAGTCTAGTTCACATGTTGGATACTCCGGGAATAGGAGACACTACAAACATGGGAGAAATTAATTTTTGTGAATTATAAATTCATGTTTCCCTTACGAATCTAGATTCTGCATTATATGTGCATATTGGCGTTTGCAATTTCTTAGCTGATGGAGTCAACTTTTGTATACATCTAAGCTATACAACCCATTTGAGATACTATTTCATTTGATTTGTGTGACAGTTCATTAGGTTTTATAGATTTGAGATACAATGCCAGAGTATCTGTTTGGATAAAAACAAGGCCTTTACTTCCCGTAGTTAATAACAACGAAAACCAAATCTCAGTCGCTTTGGAAATTATAATTACAGTTCAAAATTATCGCATAACATGTTGAATTCACAGTTATATGATACTGTTTGTGCAGACCATGTCTCTGATTAAAAAGAGACCTCATTATGTAATATTTACTTTGTTTTTCTATGAGATAGGATTCATATCTATAATAGGGTGGCACAAATAAACGTTGATCACTTGCAGAAAGTAAATGTATAATGGAATCACTCTTTCAATAGACGTTATTGACTTTTTCTTGGGTCATTCTGTGACTTCGATACGTTGTGCGGATTTATCTTCTTGGTAAATTTATTCTAATACTATGTTGTAGGCTGTGAGAAATATTTAATTTTAAAAACAACAGGGAAGAGCTTAGCCATTTCCAATGGTTTTTCTTTCTGTATGACAGTGTATATTACATGGCCTGATGATTCACATAGAACTTTGCTATGTCAACACTTTTTCTATAAAATCTGCCTCCTCAGATTATAGATATACAGTATTGAAGAGGAGTATTTAAATGGGTTTTATCCTTTGTTTAAAGGGGTGCAGCTTGATAAGCCAAGTTCTATAATCTCCATGCCAATTAGGAAACTGTTTTTGGAAGATAAATATTGGAGATGGACTTGAGAAATAGTATCATGACAATTCTGTGTTTAGCACAAATAAAGACACAATACGCATGAAGAATATTAAATGCTTGTAGGTGCCGTGTCTTTATTTGTGTTGAGCGTGAAAACGTGATGCCATCCATACATGATATTATTTCTGGATGGCCTTAGTTCAAAAGACAGTTTGCCCCGATCGAGGAGAGTTTCATAGGCTCCGCATAAATTTCTTTTGTTGGCAGTAATTCTATACCGACGCAAAATTTCAACACAATTTTATACACATATTGACGTGGCGCATCTTCATTTATTGGTTTTTGAGATTCACTCATTATGATTCAAATCACCACCATATTCAGACATGACACATAAGTTTGTCTACAAAAATATGTATGGATCTTATATTGGCCTAAATTATACTTTATTGGTTAATAAATTAGATTGTGCACTTCTAGGACTTGAAATAATATTGATTATGGATATATGACAACAAACATTTTGTTTTCATTTTTAGTCCCTATTTTCAAAGTAAAGGGACACATGGCATGCTGTGATTAGTTCACGTTTTATGAATATGGGTTCGCGCTAGCGGCTTCATTAAAAAATAGGGACTAAAACTATAAATAAAATGTTTATTGTTCTATTTCCAAAATATATATTACAATAGGTCCTAAATTTACAAAGTCCCTTAATAAATTAGGTCCAAACAAGATATCTCACAACAGAAGAGTGAAAGTGCAGTAGTTAATTTCATTGTTTCAGATAAAATTATAAAATAAAAATAGCATTGTAATCAAGTGAAGTGGTGAACATGACCTTATAAATTTTGGCTATAACTTATATGTTAAAACAGAGTTCGTAGACGACTTCAATAAAATGACGAGTGGTGAATGAGGAACCAAAGACAGACAGAACTTACATAAACAAAGCCAAAGACGAAGAGAATTTACATAAACGAGGAATTGGGTGTGAAACTCTAATGTTATGTTGTAGGAGTGTCATATTTTCTCTTATGAATTTACTACCCATTTTAATTTATAAATAAAAAATGTTCCATTTTGATGGATATATGCTTAGTTAGAATTCTACTTCTAGCCTGTTTGAGGAATTTTATGTCATTTTATATTGTCACTCCAGTCACCCTCGTTAGGCCGCAAAACACAGAATTTTCGTTCCACTTGGTTTTATGTACTGCATTGTATAATCTTGTTACTCCTCTCTCTCTCTCTCTCTCTCTCTCTATATATATATATATATATATATATATATATAATAATGCTCATGTGCGAACTAATCCGCATTTTAAGAATGCGGACCGGACATGTGTCACCTAACGGTGCGCCTAGAAATTATCCCCTAAATTATAGGCACACTCTCTCTCTCTTCTGGGTTCACCGCCAGGTGACATATGACCACTCCGCATTCTTAAAATGCGGACTAGTCCGCACAAGAGCAGGACTGTGTATATATATATATATATATAGTGTCAGGTTCTCCAACATACCTCCTAACAACATACCTTTTTTTTAAAATAGTAAAAAAAATAATTTTGAGATGATATTTCTTATATGGATTCATGATATTTCAGTGTGCCCTGTAAAAAAAATTAACTGAAAATAATATTTTTTGTTATTTTTAAAAATAAGTAAAAAAACTGTCAATTTTTACCCTTTAAAACTGTCAGTTTTTTTACCTATTTTTTAAAAATATCAAAACACATTATTTTGATCTAAATATTTTTACAAGGGCTCATTGAAATATCATGAACCCATATAAAAAAATATAAACTCAAAATTATTTTTTTTCTATTTAAAAAAAATAGATATGTTCATAGGTATGCTTAATGAGGTATGCTGGAGAGCGTAACTCTCTCTCTCTCTCTCTCTCTCTCTCTATATATATATATATATATATATAGGGAGAGGTTCACAAGTGGACCAAAAGAATGGACTTTTTAATGGACTTAACAAAAAAGACTAATAAGTCTCGGTCATTGGGTGCCGCTGGCGCGGACCCATTACACCAAGGAATTAAAATTAGGGGGTTATTAGTCTTTTTTATTAAGTCCATTAAAAAGTCCATTCTTTTGGTCCACTTGTGATACTTCTTCTATATATATATATATATATATATATATATATATATATAACTTTCATGTATTTGTTACATTAACACATATATGTTATGTCTACGATGTTGAGGAATTTTTACTTATGCAGAAAATATGAACAGATGATTGGATTAGAGGCGTAATAAACTACTGTCCTTAAGGTGTTATTTTCCCCCACTCGTACAGAGTTCGCTAACGGGTCTAGGCAAATTACCTCCAAGATACAACAAATCCACGGGTTTATTCAAGTAGCAAACTTGAAGAATAACCCAGAACACTCTATGAAATTGGTAAGAAGAAATAATAGAGAGAAAGAGAATTTTCGGAATTAATTATGACAGGATTTTGCCTTATATATATAGCCTCTTATGATGTCTGATCATGAAGAGACACCACATCCAAAGGTCATTTAATCACGGCCCTTGGATATATAACTATATTTTGAACGTTCCAGATTTCAACTAAAAAGGTGCGACTGTACGGATTAATACTTAACGAAGTGGCGCCAAAATCCGACGGTTCAGATCCACTCGCGTCATAATTATGTGTCATTTATTATGGATTTAATCTGGATCGTTTGATCTTTTGACGTTGTCAAAAATCAAAGGCTCCTACTGCTCCTCGCGACGATGCGAAGTGCAAAGTGCGCCTCTAAAGCGCCCAATCGCACTTTCGCACACGCGCGTGTGCGGATGGTGCAAATCACCATCCTTGGACCTAAGGTGTACACTAGTAGCATACACTTCAATGCACACAAGTAATCTCTTATGACACAAGAGCATTTATTTACCCACTAACTTTTTCACACTTTTCAAATGTGGGACTTTGGTTTTTCCACTTCCCTTTGTCTTTTCTTATTCCAACTAATTAATGGTTTCAACCTTTCATTTTATCTAACCATTAATATCCATTAATATTAAAATCATCCAACAATCCCCCACTAGATTTTAATATTAATGCAATTTCTTCTTGTGATATGCTCATGCATACAAGGAGGTATCTTTCGATTTAAACCTTCAGTTAGTGAATATATATCAAAGTTGTAATAAGACAATAGTGTGCCATGCATTAAACCTTGTCTTATTATTTAGAACCGGATATATATCACACATGAGATATCCCAATCTCTACGAGATGTTCAATATGTTTTTAGCACTATTATGGCCATGTGCACTATCTTGGCTTCATGAATATTTACAAGAATAAACCCAAAATCTTGCTAGAAGCGGCACCACTTCCTATATTCGTATAGGTGAAGTTCTCTTGCATGTCCTTGCTACTTTAGACAACTAACTTCATTAAGAGTTAAACTCATCCTCTTGACGTAGCAATATGCACTAAACATCCTAGAAGGGACATGAAATTGAATAAATTTCAGTGCAAAAACTAATCACTTATCAGTAACTTGTTATTACCCATTAAACTTTGGAATAGTGGTAATGCTATTACAAAGTTGGGTTACCATTACCGGTGACTATTGAAAAAATGGTTTTAGTCCCATTCCACTAGATGTGTACTTTACCAAATCTCTAGAAAGTCCTTTGGTAAGAGGGTCAGCTAGATTCTTATTTATTTGAACATATATAATATTAATAACTCCATAAGTTATTAATTGTTTGACATATTCATGTCTTAAACTTATGTGTCTAGATTTTACATTATATACTTTGTTATACACTCTAGACAATGTATCTTCACTATCACAATATAAAGAAAGAGATGGCATTGGTTTTGACCATAACTTTATGTCCAATAATAAATTTCTTAGCCACTCTGCTTCTTTTCCGGCTGCTGCCAGTGCTATAAACTCAGATTCCATTGTTGAATGTGTAATGCAAGTTTGTTTCTTGGATGCCTAAGATACCGCCCCACCCGCTAAGGTGAATATCCATCCAGATGTGGATTTATTATCACTTGCACTAGTTATCCAACTAGCATTAGAGTATCCTTCAAGAACTGCAGGAAAGTCATAATAAAATAGACCTAATTCTTTGGTCTTCTTGAGGTAACCAAAAATTCTCCCAATTGCTTTCCAATGATCCACACTTGGATTATTAGTGTATCTTGACATTTTACCTACTGCAAATGCAATATCTAGCCTTGTACAATGCATCGCATACATTAAACTTCCAATTGCACTAGCATATTCAAGTTGTGTAACTACTCTGCCAGAATTTTCTAATAATTTTATACTAGAATCATATGGGGTATTTGCTTCTTTTATTTTCAAGTGATTAAATTTGTGAATAACTTTGTCAATGTAATGAGATTGACATAATGCATAACCCCCACTATGTTTCTTAACTTTAATACCCAAGATGGTATCCACTTCATTAAGATCTTTCATCTTAAATTGTGAACTAAGATACTTCTTAGTTTCATATACACCTCTCATGTTTGTACCAAAAATTAATAAGTCATCAACATATAGACAAATAATTACACCATAGTCATTGGTGAATTTAGAATAAATTCACTTATCAGCGTTGTTATGTCTGAAATCATCAGAAAGAATGATTGTATCAAACTTTTCATGCCACTGCTTTGGTGCTTGTTTCAACCCATAAAGCGACTTAATTAATTTACAAACTTTATGTTCATTTCCGGGCAAAACAAAGCCTTCGGGTTATTCCATAAATACCTCTTCATCTAGGTCACCATTCAAAAATGTTGTTTTAACATCCATTTGATGCACAAAAAGATTATAAATAGATGCAATTGCCATTAAAACACGTATGGATGTAATTCTAGCAACAGGTGCACAAGTATCAAAATAGTCAATCCCTTTTCTTTGTTTAAAACCTTTTGCTACCAATCTAGCCTTAAAGGTTTGAATAGAACCATCGGTATTGTATTTTCTTCTAAATACCCATTTACTACTAATAGGTTGTGATCCTTGTGGCAAGTCCACTAAAACCCATGTCTGATTTGATAGAATTGAATCCATCTCATCATTAATAGCTTCTTTCCAAAAAGAAGCATCTTTAGAAGTCATTGCTTCGTTAAAGGTTTTAGGATCTTCTTCTACGTTAAGTAAAATAGGCATTTTATTAAGAATATTATCTCTATCTCCTTCAACCAAAAAGGCTAAGGCTTGAGATGAAATAAAATCAGGGCCAAAAGATTTTTCTTTTCTAGCACGCTGACTTCTTCTATGTTCTATTTTTGTTTCGGGTTCATTACTTTTATTATTAATTGATGGTTTAGGAATCAACCTAGTGGATGTATCAGGATTGGCATCTAATTCGACACTTGAATCTTTATAAAATTTATTTTCAATAAATTCAACATCCCTCGATTCAATTACGACATTAGAATTTAAGTCTAACAACCTATATGCCTTAGAATTTTCTGCGTATCCTATGAAAACACTTTTAATTCCTCTTGCACCCAACTTTGAACTTTTCGGGTCATGAATTCTATAGAAAGCCAAACAACCCCAGACCCTTAGGTAGTCCAGATTTGGTTTTCGATTCTTTCATACCTCGTATGGAGAAATATGTGTTTTCATTGATGGAATTCTGTTGTGTAAATGACAAGCGGTGAGTAAATCTTCTCCCCATAATTTTTTTTGATAAGTTTGAATTAATCAACATATAATTGATCATATTAGTAAGAGTCCTATTCTTTCTTTCAGCCAAACCATTTTGTTGGGGAGTATAAGGGGCAATTCTTTGATGTATTATTCCATGTTCTTCACAAAATGAGTCAAATTCATTTGGAAAATACTCTCCCCCTCTATCACTATGAAGAATTTTAATTTTCTTTTCCTTTTGATTTTCAACTTCTGCTTCAAAACGTTTAAACATTGAAAAAGCTTCATCCTTATGTCTTATCAAATATACATATGTTAATTTTGAACAATCATCAATGAATGTAATAAAGTATCTTTTTCCGCCTTTAGTTAAAATACCATTATATTCACATATATCAGAATGAACTAATTATAATAATTCAGCACTTCGTTCGACTTTAGGAAAAGGTATTTTTGTTAATTTTGCTTGAATACAGATTTCACATTTTTCATGAGAAGTACTATCACAAGCTATTAATTTATGTTTAGACATGTATTTCATTGATCTAAAATTTAAATGCGCTAATCTAGCATGCCAAACATCAAAAGACTCAACAATATAAGCATAATTATTCATATTATTAATCAAAATACTGAGTTTGAACATTCCATCACAAGCATACCCTTTCCCAACAAATGCCCCATTCTTAGACATAATTAACTTATCAGACTCAAAGACGGCTTTAATGCCTCTTTTACAAACCAAACTTGCAGACACTAGATTTTTTCGAATTTCTGGTACATGCAGAACATTTGTCAACGTCAGCTTCTTTCCGGATGTGAATTGTAGTTCAACATTTCCTTTTCCCAGAACTTTGGCAGAATTATGATTCCCCATTAGAACCTCTTGACCGTCCTCTGCTTTTTCATATGCGGAGTACAATGATTTATCATTGCAGACATGTATGGTAGCCCCAGAATCGAGCCACCAGTCAGAAGACTTCGTTATTGCCGCCATGTTTAGTTCGGTAATCATACCAATTTGCATGTCCGATACCATCGCTACAAGATCCTCGATCTTATTTTCCACCATATTTGCATTGTTTGTATTATTGGATTCAGTAGCATCTATCGTTCGTTTCTTGTTTTTGCAATCACGTGCATAGTGGCCATTTTTGCCACAATTGAAACAAGCCCCATTAGACTGTTTCTTATTGGAATTATTTTTCTTGAACTTCTTACCATTAGGTTTGAAGTTCTTATGATATTTCTTTCCTTCAACAAAGTTAACTTTGGTGGACTTATGAGAGACATTTGTTTGATCACGGGATCTGGTTTCTTCTTCAATTCTTAAATGTTTCTATAATTTCTCCAAACTTATATCATCTTTCCTATGTAGGAGTTTCTTACGACAATCATTCCAACTTGGTGGTAATTTTGCAATAATTGCACCAACTTGAAACGATTCAGAAATTTCCACCTTTAATTCATGAAGCTTTGTGACAAGGATTTGCAACTCATATACTTGGTCTAAAACAGTTTGGTTATCACTTATTTTGAATTCGAAATATTTCAGAATTAAGAATTTATCCGTACCTTCTTTCTTTGTTTTGTATTTATATTCAAGAGCATTCCAGATTTCCCGCGGAGACTGCATAGAGTTGTAAAGATCATATAATCGATCAGACAGTGTATTCAAAATATGCCCACGACACACCAATTCGTCTTCTTCAAGTTTCTTTCGTTGTTCTTTGACAGTTTCATTATCGTCTTCTTTTGGTTCCGGAATTGCTTCTAGTTTAGGATCCAGAACATATGCAATTTTCAAAACTGTGAGAAGGAAGTATAATTTTCCTTTCCAGCGAGTGAAATTTGTTCCATCAAAGCGGTCCAAATGCACATTGGGATTCAGAAACATATTCATATTCTTTTCTGCCTCCATGAAATAACACCTTAAGATTGTTGAGAAATTTTTAATTATGCAGAAAATATGAACAGATGATTGGATTTGAGGCGTAATAAACTACTGTCCTTAAGGTGTTATTTGCCCCCACTCGTATAGAGTTTGCTAACGGGTCTAGGCAAATTACCTCTAAGATAAAATAAATCCACGGGTTTATTCAAGTAGCAAACTTGAAGAATAACGCAGAACACTTTATGAAATTGGTAAGAAGAAATAATAGAGAGAAAGAGAATTTTCGAAATTAATTATGACATAATTTTGCCTTCTATATATAGCCTCTTGGGGTGTCTGTTCATGAACAGACACCACATCCAAAGGCCATTTAATCACGGCCCTTGGATATATAACTATATTTTGAACGTTCCAGATTTCAACTAAAAAGGTGCGACTGTACGGATTAATACTTAACGAAGTGGCTCCAAAATCCGACGGCTCAAATCCACTCGCGCCATAATTATGTGTCATTTATTATGGATTTAATCTGGACCGTTTGATCTTTTGACGTTGTTAAAAATCAAAGGCTCAAATTCACTCGCGCCATAATTATGTGTTATTTATTATGGATTTAATCTGGACCGTTTGATCTTTTGACGTTGTTAAAAATCAAAGGCTCCTACTGCTCCTCGCGACGATCGAAGTACAAAGTGCGCCTCTAAAGCGCCCAATCGCACTTTCGCACACGCGCGTGTGCGGATGGTGCAAATCACCATCCTTGGACCTAAGGTGTACACTAGTATCATACACTTCAATGCACACAAGTAATCTCTTATGACACAAGAGCATTTATTAACCCACTAACTTTTTCACACTTTTCCAATGTGGGACTTTGATTTTCCCACTTCCCTTTGTCTTTTCTTATTCCAACTAATTAATGGTTTCAACCTTTAATTTTTTCTAACCATTAATATTAAAATCATCCAACATACGACACCCCATTTCTCATGAGATGTCTACCAAATTGTTTTTTGAGAATGAGAGCATAAAGTGACAGTAATTTGTAGCTTGGCATTTGGATCGCCTTGCGCACTCTTTTCTTTCATATATTATTTTGTTTTCACTCTTTGCACGTGAAACCAACGACAGGTAGAGTTTTTTTTTTAATAATATTTTGACATTCATTTTACTTAATTAGTAAAGTTTCACTTATTTTCTTACTCAAACAAAATAGCAATAGAGCCTTTTTGTAGGTCAAAATGCCCCAATCCTTTACCGTTCATTTGGGAGTTTTTAAAAGAAGAGAAAAGAAAATAAACGAACGTTTATTAGGAGAGAAAGAAAAATATGGAAAAATTAGTATGAGAGAAAAGAAGGGAAGTGAAGAGAACACAAGTAGGAGAGAAGAGAAAATAACTTTCTTTTTTATTGTTCGAGAATTGGAAGAAAAATAATTTTTTAAGAGAAGAAGGTACATTCATTAAAAAACTTTCCCTTCTCTCTATTTTTTTTACGATTTGAAAAGAAAGTATTGCAGAGAAATGAAGAGAAAGTTTTTAAAAAAACTTCATTTCTGATATCTCATTTTAAAATTCCAAAGGACAGAAAAATACTCTCTCCTATGTAAATCAAAGAAAAGAAACATAATTTTCCTTCATTTTTTTTTCTTCTCTCCAACATAAAACTCTCAAACAAGCTCTTAGGTTCTTGCAAGTTACAATTCTCTAATGCTAGTCCAAATAACATATACACGCTTGTTAATAAAAATATCAAAGCTGGAGTCATTAACAAATGGAGTTGCCAAAAATGTTGCATAATATCCCATTTAGCGCGGAAAATCTTGAATACTTAGAACGGTAACCGAGAGTTTAGACGCTTAAATTTCAATCAATAATTCTAACATTTTATCATGTATGTGGAGATTTGTTGAGGAAAGTAAGACTTGGTGTCTTTTGATCGAGTGATATAAAATTGTCATTGGGACATTTTAGATTGGATTTGCTCTCTAGTGCGCATAAACTGTCCCGGACACCTCATGATATACTTAAAAAAAAATATGGCTTGGTCCCCACTCTTTAGTGAAGTTTATTGTCCATTACAATCTTTTTATAAAGAAAAGGGGGCTGTTGGGATTTGGGTCCTTATAAATTGTAATCGTGCTTAATGAGTTAAAAAAAGACACATAAGAGTCTAAAAAGTATTACCAGACAACGTTTTCTACCTAGATAGTAGTCATTTTGATGGTATCAGAATTTGAAAATCTTGGGGTGCAAAGTCTATAATCATCAACCATGCTTATTTAATTTATGTTTTTTTTTTAATTTCCCATCCCACATTTTATAGCGATATTTGTGTTTGCATCCCATATATGGCACGACCTAAACGGATATTCGAGTGAATTATAAAAATCTTTTAAGTACAACCGTGTCAACGGATACTAAAACATTTTTATAAATTATTATAAATTCACTCGATTGTTCATTGAGGTTATGTCATAATTTTTTGAAAATATCTTTAAAAGACTCACAACTTTATAGTTAGGCGAAAATGAGATTTGGAAGTATTTGGTAGTAAAAAATGGGATTAAAGCGGGTGTTGTGAATAGTGACGTAAATGTTTTTATATTATTTCCAAATTATCATAATTTTTTTTCAATATATTTCATATTATTTCCAAATTATCATAATTTTTTTTCAATATATTTCATACTTACTAAATGTTTTTCCTATTGTTTTTATTTTTTTATTAAATTACTACAAGTGCACGAGCTATCATTTTTGTCACTATTCATGACACCAACTTTATTTGCATTTTTTACCTCCAAGACTTTAAAATCTCATTTTTACCCGAACTACAAAGTTGTGAGTATTTTAAAAACCTTTTCGAAAACTTATGGCATGACCTCAACGGACACTCGAGTGAATTTATAAAAATCTTTTAGCACAGTCTTGTGAACGAATACTAAAAGTTTATTAAAGATTTTTATAAATTCACTCGAGTGTCTGTTGAGGTCGTCCTATACCTTATCGAGTGTCTTTAAAAGACTCACAACTTTGTAGTTTGGATGAAAATGAGATTTTGAAGTCTTAGCGGTCAAATGCGATTAAAGTTGGTGTTGTCAACAGTGACGTGAATAGTGTTTATATTGTTTTTGCATCTATTTGAGTTTTTTGTTATTATATTTCATACTTTGTAATGTTTTTCCTATTATTTTCAATTTTTTTTTACAATTTTTCCATATTTTTATAAGTTTTTTGTAATTCAAAATGTTATTCTATTTTTTTTGGAATTTTAAGTATTTTTAAAAAAAAATGTTGTATTTTAAATTTTCTTTCATGATTTACAGATTTTAAAAATATTTTCACTAATTTCCAAAAATTTGAACTGTTTTTTCCATAATTTTGAGATTTTAAAATATGATTTATTATGTAATTTTTGATTTTTTTAAACTTTTATATTATTTTGGATTGAAACAGGGGTAAGATGGTCCTTTCTGAAAATTTGACAACCACTAGCGGATTTACTAATGGCAGGGTGCAAACATAAATAAATAAATAAGTGGGGTGCATATACAAATATGGTTTTAAAATGAGGGGTGACAAATCAAAAAACCCTTATGTTATTTGTCTCTACGAAAATAAGTAAACCTTTTATTTATTTCTCTCTCGGCTCAACCTTTATAATTATACATCTTTAATTTTACTTGTCCAAATATTATCGAATGATATTTTGATTAGGCTATTGCCCACATAAGTGATCTAACTCCAAAATACTTTAAGTGAAATTTCTTAGGGGTGTTGTAACAATTTTTTAGTGGCACTATATGTGTACATTGATCCACTTTTATCATTCTTTGTGTAACCTTAAATATAAGATTTACATGAAAACTACAATAGCATTTAATGAACGTATATCCACATTTAAGAGAAAGTAGCATTTAAGAGAAAGTAGATTTAGGAGGTATGGACATGTGTTGCGTAGACAAGTACATGCACGTATAACAAGAGGAAGATTATTGAAAATAGATGATAAAGGAGAAAGTGACTGCCCTAAACTATCGTGGGAGGAAATTATAAACTTGAAAAGGAGAATAATATTGCATATAATAGATTATAATGAAAAAGGAGAATCCATGTGACCAACCGCATATGATGGGATCCAGGCAAGGATGACGATGATGATATCCAAATTATAAGATCAATCTCACCTATAATTTATATTATATAATATGCATAAAGTAATAGCTAGAAATAGTTACCCCAAACCTAAATAAATACAAAAGAAATATTAACCAGCTAACTTTAAAAAAATCCCTCTATAATAAGGCCTATGCGCTATTTCAATAATTGTACAATAAAGGTTCTCCTTCATGCTTTGTCCTCTTAGTATCTCGTAAGGACTTGTAATTGCCAAACTCTGCCCAACAATCAACAAATTAGATCATTAAGTACCAAAAAACAATTTATAAAAAGTGAAAGAAACTCAATGTCATGTATTATTACAATGTTATCGGGATATCAATATTTTAATATGCATGACAAAAATAGGCAACTCCCCATAAATGAAATAAAAGCTTGACATTATATTTTCACCATCCATTTTTTTGGTCAATTAAACTAGTATTAAACATTATGAAAGAGGGACTTAAAAATTTTCGCATGTTATCACATGACTCATACTTCAGAAAAATTATTGATGAATTAAGCATACATTTCGTACCAAAAAATAATAAATCATACTTGTGTCTTGTTTCTTAGACACTCTCATACAAACAAAACATGGGAATAAAGCATCAAGACTTAAATTATGCTTAAAATCACTTCAAAAGACCTTTTAACTTAAGAAAATTTAATTTCACTTTTCAAGTACATGCCGAAAACCACTTTGACAGTAGTGACCAGAATACACAATCCTATCAATTACAAGAAAAAAAAAGTAAAATTCAATCTCAAAACTTGGACTGAAGATACTATGACGACTCGCATATTCTAATACGGGTGGCCAACCATCTACTAAAATCAAACATGAATTTCAGTATGGTTCATTCTCTGCATCACTGTCGTAAACACAATATAAATAATATGAATCAAACTATACAAATAAAACCATACAACACTATTAATAGAATAATCCTCATGCATAGATAAATAATAAGTGTGAACTGAATAAATCATCGATCATCAAATAAAAATATCCATAGCGTAAAATCGAATAATAGACAAAATTATTGAAATATAAATGCCTGACAAAAATATAAAACCTATACATCTACGGACAGCATGCTCAACTATAAACTGAATTGAACGCTCTTAACTAGATATAATGTGCTGAGACGTCTAAACAACGATGTACCTTTCCAAGTTACTGCATGGAAAAAATGGATATATCCAGGCAGTCCTGACTGCTACGACTCCACACTTGGGATAAAATAAGGGGAAAAGAAAAGCATGCAGGTCAAAGCCCTAAAGTAAAAAATATTTTACATGTAGATAAGTGTTTTAAATCGATTAAAATGGTAGTATTTTACTTTTAAGATTAACTGGTCGCACTCATGAGATAAAGTTTCACCTCTTAACTACATTGCGCACCTAACATGTTCATTTTATTATTCTAATTAAACTACGCGGTCTAACTAAGACATGTAATTGCTACTTAACCCAAACCTTACTAATACTTTCTATTAGCTAAGTATATAAACCCCTTCACTATGTATCCATTCGTAAACAATATTGCAGCAGCACACTTGTTATAAATGATTATTCATGTTGTAAACATAACATAGCTACGCTCATGACATAAATAGATACACACACACACACACACAAACACACACACACACACACACACACACACACACACACACACATATATATATATATATAGTTGTAAAAGGTGCGCCTAGGCTTAAGGCTTGGGATAAACGACCCGCCTTAATCCTTTTATGATTTATTCTTGGTAAAAGGCTTAAGGCGCAATTTTTTTAAAAACAACAGAGCTTTAGTGAAACAATATCGCCTTTAAAGACTTTTTAAAAAAAATGGACCAATATCTCATTCAAAACAATCAAAAGACAAATGGCATCCCAAACCTCTTTGCCCCTCGTCTAAAAAAATGCACATTTTTTCTTTTTTGTGTTTTTTTTCTTAGTATTTAATAAAATAGTATTTTATTTGCATATATTTAGACATATTTTAAGGTATGTATTATTTTAATATTTTTAATAGCCTTGTTATATTTAAAAATGTTAAAATATATTAAAAAGGCCTAAAAGCCTTTTTACACCTAAAGCCCGCCTAGGCTTCTAAGGCTTAAGGCTTGGCCTCTACGCCTCGGCCACGTCCCACAATTTTTCGAACCTTTATATATATATATATATATATGTGTGTGTGTGTGTGTGTGTGTGCGCACGAGCGCGCGTGTGTATGTCAGATGTTATATACGTATAACAGTATCCCATAAGCTTGGACCTCCCGGATACATCCCTCATGCCGTATCTGGCTCTAAGCATCATGCATCAAACCTATTTACCATGTCGAAATCTCACCACCGATCCCAAATGAAAACACATACAACGGAGGCAACCATAGACATATATTCGGGTGTCGCAACCATACCACATCCCACCCAATAGGACTTGAAATCAACACATATCCTCACACACGGATAGTGGTCATGCAATATTTCTATGACTTGGGGAATCACTCCAATACCTGCTGGTCAACACTAAGATAGATCGCCCACTGCGCGCAACCTCCATCGATAGCACCACCAAGTAGGTATGTTAAAATAAAACAAGTAGCATGCACACGTATATATCTATACAGGTCCCTTTAATATGTATATATAACAAGTACCGAACTCGTGCACATATCCCACATCATACGGTTCACCCAATCCCAAAGTTCAACCAAACTTCTTGATTAATTATTTAACTAGTCCCTTACTTGAGCACCCTAGTTAATTATTAAATTCTCAAATAATTAATAGCAACATAAAATTATTTTTAATTAAATATCCTCTCACTTGGATAACCTCCCACATGATCGTTTGAGTTCATAAAAATCCCCGGAATATTTCCATGATCCAAACTTCACGCAAACCCACAAGTCATTCGTACGAAATCCCATCTCATTCGAATGAAAACCATATCTTATTCGAACATTCTGAAGCATTTTTCCTAGGAGAAATTTATCCCCAAAATTCCAATTTCATTTCTAAGAATCTTCTAACAAAAATTTCAAGAACCATAACCCAATTACAATCAAGAAAACATGATTTGATCCTTATATATGAAATCCTCACATGGTAACCCCCAAAAATTCAAGATCAAGATCCTTCATCAAATTGATTTTTAAAGATTCAATACTTCTATCTAAGTTCTACATTTTCTTCCTTCAAATCCCATACTTTTTATTTCTAATTACAAGTGTAATCGAGCTCAATTAATCACCAGTTAAAGATCTTTAATTCCTTATCATTTAGGTAGGTTTCTACATCAATCATCAAGTTACAATCTTTCATGATTTAAAGATCCAATTTCTATTTTAAATCATGAAAGTAATTATCTACACTAGAATTGAGACATAAAGAAAGTAACTACTTGCCTCATTGTATTCAAATCTGAAGTCTTCTACGAATCTGATGACAAGTTGAGTCCTCTTTCTTTTCCTCTATATGTTTCCTCCTCTTTCTTCTTATTTTTCTCTTCTCGAGGGATCTCCCTCTCAATCCCTTATGTAAAATATGAAAGGTGGTCTGCCATCCACCCTTCCAACCTCTTAAATGTCCTTTTAATTAACCTAATCCCATTTTCTCCTTAACCCTAAGTACAAAATCACTCTCTTACCCTTAAACGAGTCTCGTTATGTCTAAAAAGCCTCTGTAACATAAACATAACACCTGGGTACCTATTCTGGACAATTTTAGCCCTTATCGGATCATTGGTGCACTCGAAGAGGTCATCCAAGTCACCTAACTCCAAATATACTAACATTTAACTAGGCCCAAAACGTGCGTACCCTGCGCATCGCCCATAAATTTTATCGATCCACCAATGTAATACTCTATCAACATATATGAATAAATCGTTGCTATCACTCACACGCGACATATAATAAATCATGTAAATATTCACTTACCATAGACAAGTAAATAATAATAATAATAAATATTAATTCTTTGTCTCGCTAATTAATGTTTACTAATTTTCAATTTAGTTTCCCTAATTGAATTAATAGTACAAATCACACATGGAAATTAATTACTAATAAAAGTACGGGGTATTACATTCTTCACCCCTAATAACAGAATTTCATCCTTGAAATTCGAACGTACCTGGCATAAAGAGCTCCAGATACTTTTCCCACATGTCATCCTCTCGTTCCCATGTCAAATTGGAAATATTTTGGAATCCCCACTGTATACACACAAACAATACCACCTTTGATCGAAGCTTACACTCACTACGATCCAAAATGACAACATGTATCTCCTCTAATGGCATGTGCCAGCAAGCCACATCACCTATGCAATACTTCTTCAATGATGACACATGGAACATGTCGTGTATTCTTTATAAATACTCTGGCAAGGTAAGTTTATATGCAATAGACCCAACCCTCTCTGTAATGGGAAAAGGTCACACATACCTCAGGGCTAAATTCCACTTCTTCTCGAATCACATCACTCCCTACGTGGGAGATACCAGTAGAAACACCTGATCACCCACGTCAAACTCTACAAATCTCTAGTTTGCATAGGCATAACTCTTCTACCTAGCCTGAGCTACCCCAAATGCGACTCCTGATCAACTTAATATTCCCTTATGTCTCATAAATCAAATCTGGATCGAGTATCTTGTTGTCCCTCACCTCTAACAAATAAGAGGGAAAACGATAAGGTCTCCCATACAAAACCTCAAATGGTGCAATGCTAATAGTGAACTACTACGAGTTGTTATACGTAAACTCTACCACAGGTAAATACTTCTCCCAGCTGCACTTAAGGTCTAGAATACACATCCTCAACATATCCTCAAACATATGATTCACCGACTCCATCTTCGCATCAGTCTGTGGCTAATAAGGTGTGCTAAAATGAAACTCTATCCTCATCGCCTCCTAAAACCTCTACTAGAAGTGGGACTCAGAGATCTTATCCCGATCTAAAAAATTATTAAAAGGCACCCCGTGAAATCTCACTAGTTCTACTATGAACAACTACACATATTTCCTTATCGTGTAATTCACCCGAAATGGCAAAAAATGGGCTACCCTGGTCAACCTCCACAATTACCCACATATAATTGTGACCCCACTTTAATATCGATAACCCTGTAATTAAGTCAATTAAAATACTCTCCCATTTCTACCCAAAATATCTAACGGTTGTAGAACCCCGTCTCCGATGCTCGACCTTCACCATCTGATATGTGGTGCACCTGGGGACAAATTTTTCTATGTCTTATTTCATCCTGGCCCACTAGTACTGTTTCGTCATATCCTGGTATATCTTATCCCTTCCAGGATGTACAAAAAAACGTGTCCCATGCACCTCCTATATAACTGCGTGTTGTATATCCTCATCGTCTAGGACTATTAACCTCCCATTAAAGCATATGTTACCCTCAAATTTGACTGAGTAAGACTCTCTTCCACTCGTTAATAATTGTTGAATGCTCCCCTAACATTACGGGTCCCTTTCCAGTGCCTTCACAACCCTCAAAATGATTTTAGGCGTGATGATCATCATTGCTAAGTATGCTCGGATTACCTCACCATCCTAACAAAGCTCTTCCCACTTTGCCTTTCACATTGCTACTAGATGTCCTTTCAGCAATTGGTTCAATGCATCTGCCAATATGTTAGCCTTTCCTGGATGATACTAGATGTCAAGTTGATAATCCTTCATGAACTCAAGCCACCTATGATGCCTCATATTTAGTTCCTTATTCATGAAAAGATAGTGAAGTGACTTGTTGTCCATTAATAACCAGAACTTCTCCCCTAGAAGATAGTGCCTCCAAATCCTTAATACAAAAATGACTTCTGCTAACTCCAAGTCGTGAATGGGATATTTCTTCTCATAGAGCTTAAGCTTGAGAGATGCATAAGTTATGGCCCACTCTCCCTGGTGTAAAACTCCCCCAAATCTGTGTGAAGATGCATCGGTAAAAATAAAGTACTCCACTCCTCCCTTAGGCAATGTGAGCACTGACGCTGGCTCGTCGAAATCTAACTGACAATGGTTATTCCAAACAAAGGCAGTCCCTTGCGAGTAAAATTGGCCAAGGACCCACAATATTAAAAAATCCTCTAATGAAATAATGGTAATACCCTGCTAACCCCAGAAAACATCACACTTCAGTCAGTGTCTTAGGCTGCCTCCACTCTCTCATCGCTGACAGCTTACTTGGATCTACATAATCCATCTATGGGAGCCCAATAACTGTACATCATAACTAGAATCCACATTATTATCGAACTTGACATGTAAATTGTGGTACCACAAAGTCTAAAGAACCATACACAAGTTCTCTACTTGCTCTCCTTCTTTCCAGGAGTAAATCAAGATTATCTATGAATATAAAGACAAATTAATCCAAGATATCTCTGAACTCCATATTCATGAGATCTATGAAAACTACTTGTGCATTGGTTAGACCGAATGACATAATCCTAAACTCATAAGACCCGTAACTCTTTAAAAATGCGATCTTAAGGACATCCTCCTCTATGATACATAACTAATGCTATCTTGACCTCAAATAAATCTTTGAAAAGTAAGTTGCTCCTCTCACTTGATGAAACATGTCGTTAATATGTGGAAATGGATATTTGTTCCGAATCATGATCTTTTTTAACTCCCGATAATTAGTACTCAATTATAATGACCCATCCTTCTTCTTAACCAAACAGAACCGGGGTACCCAAGGTGAATAGTCCTATAAATAAAACCATGCCCTCATAACTGTTGTATTTGATCCCTCAACTCCCATATATCTAAAGGAAACAAGCGAGTGTGGCACTTGTGTTATTGGCCTAGTATCCGCACTAAGTTGATCATAAACTCAATCTCTCAACTCGGTGGTAACCCTGGTATCTCCTGAAACGCATTAGCATAATACCTAACAATAGGGATAAAATCCAATAAGATAACCATACCCTCAAAAGTCTCTTCCTCAATATAATATAAATACTTGCTCAACCCTCCCTCGGAATGAGGTATCGCCACAAGAAACATCTCATGGCCTAGTATATCAAACACGATACTTTAACAGTCCACCATCTCTCGAGACGTCACTAACAAGCCCATACCCAAAATAACATCATACTCGTCTAAGTCTAACATGAATAGATACTCCAATCAACACAACCTCCCCATGTCCACACCTTCCCCTTATAGATGAAAATAATGAGAGTCTCATCATCTAACGGTGAGTCTATAGTCATAATAATATTTATGGCTAAATCCACTATACTCGTCACATATGGAAATCTAGTGATGACAAATGAGTGTGATGCTCCCGTGTCAAATAAAACCCGCCCCATGTGCCCATGGATAGAAAATATACCCTCGATTGTGGTGGCACTGGCCGTAGAACTGGTCCTCGAAGGTGATACATACGCCCAAACTGCCCCTGCCCCAGCGGAGGAGGTAATGCTAGAAATCCCTATGAGGCTGGAAGCTACTGTACTTATTGCCCCTATTGGGCACCTTGGTTTAAACCCTTAGCCCTGATCGGGCATGCACATCGTATGTGGCCCTTACTCCCCACACATGAAACATATCCCAATAATATTAGCCTAGCTGTCACTCGGGGTGGCCGTGGGCCGGGCCTGGGCAGGCCCGGTCGGGCTCGGGCCGGCTTGAAAAATTAAGTGTTATCCCAAGCCCGCTCGGGCCTAGATCGGGCCTTATTATGTAATCCCAAGCCCGCCCAGATTTGAAAGCTCTTTACCCAGGCCCGCCCGATCGGGCCCTATTATGTTAATTAAAAGATTTTTTTTAAAATTAAAATACTTATTTTTTTATTTAAAGACCAATTTTTTTAATTAAAAATATGTTTTAAATTCCATATATTACAAAGTCCATATATAAAGGTTCTCACTTTACATGAAAAGACTTGGTATACGTTTTTATATTTATAGAAGTCCCCCCCCCCCCCCCACACACACACATATATATATATATATATATTTCGGGAGTCGGGCCGGGCCGGGCCTCATCGGGCTTAAGAACTCATGCCCAAGCCCGCCCGAAAAAAAATCGGGCCTATAAAATTTTGCCAAGCCCGCTTTGCGGGCCTATTTACCTTACCCAAGCCCTATTTTTTTATTGGGCGGGCTTGGCGGGCCTCGGGCCTATGGCCACCCCCATGCCCTAATGAGGTTGTCCTAGTCTATGGCCCTGTAGGCACTATTAGCCACCGATCTTATTCCCCTCGCCCTATTTATCCTGCAGGGTACGCAGTTGTCCCTGATAGCCCTTCCTGAAGTTATCGTTACCCGAATTGAAACACTTAGTAGAGTCCCCTGTTAGGAATCCCACTCCTGCTACCTCTGCTGCTACTACGACGCCCTGCTGACACTGTTATCCCCAATCTTGCCCTACTGGCCAGACTCTGCAGCCCTCTTCTGTCCTCTTAAATGGAAGCAATGATATTAACAGTGGAGTATCTCGGTATTTACGACTTCAGTGTAGGTCCGTAATGATGAGTTCCACAATGAATGGTAACGAATCCTCCAAGTGAGTCCATGAGTAAACTTGACACCCTCTTCTCCTTAATGTTTACCTCATTTGTCATAATGTTTTCCACGAGCAAGAACTCCTCCTCGTATTTGTCCATTAATGAGACTTTAAAAGTGTCTCTAGTTATATCGGCTCAAGTGTAATCCGATCACATAAGTAACAATCCAAGCAAGTCGGGTAGCGAACACAAGGAATAGGACGTAAGACGTGACGACGAGTAGAAAAGACGATTAACCATTCAGATGACTCAAAAAAAGAAGGAAAAGATGATTGTTTGTGAAACTCTCTTATCAACTAATGAAGTTTAATTAAAATAGTGAATTAACTATGCATGCGAGAATAACTAAGTGGTTTTAAATCAATGTGAGAAAATAAAGTTGGGATACACTCCCCCGAATCGTAGGTAATTACTTACAACATAAAAACTTCAAAAACCTAATTTCCAATTCAAAGATACATCAAAAACATTTTAAGCATTTGACATATGCATATTTTACTCCTCACAATATCAAATCAAAAATATTAATTAACGAGAATGATTAATTACCGAAACTCATATTGTATCCTTAAATAATTTGATTACCTTGGGCAAATGGAATTAAAATACCTACAATGATTATTTCGATAAGAAATCAAACCCTTGAATTGTTAATTAAATTTTAATCGCATTTTAATCCATTTGTAACCCCTAGGTTGGGTTCATGTACCCAAACCCTCTAATAGCTTAGCCAGACATAATGATTTGTTTAATAAATAAAATTCAAACGTTGCATATGGTAGAAATTATGATGGAATTATATTTAAACATGCATTAAGTTCTTAAAATCGCAGAAAATAAATAAACATGCAAAGAGGAAGAGAATTTAAGAATAAAGTAAAGAAGAAAAACTTTTGTTATGAATCTTGAAAAGTAATCCACAAAAGCATAATGCAGGAATTCAAACCTATGGTTCTTGCTTCTCTCTCTCTCTAATGCTAGGATAAAAATTGATAAAAATGATGTCTAACATGAATCTATAAGTTTCTAAGGTCGTTTTTGCAAGAGTCCTAACTTAACATAACTCTAAGACAACTCAACATTTAAATGAAAATTCACGCATCAGGTAAGCCGTATCGATTCAAGTGTATGAGCAAACCATTTTGCTGTCGAACCGATGTGCAAAAACTTCTTGTCTTAAGGTTGTTTTTTCTTTATTTGGATTTCTTTCTGAACTTCAAAGTCACATAACTTCTTCTCCGTATCTCAGATTAAGGGGTTGTTTCTTCCAATATTCTTGTCATTTCATATTCTTCTACTTTCTACATGGCTCCGCCTCTGGACAATGGCTAAAAAATTACTAAAATTCCCTTCGACTTTCTTTCTTCGGTTTCTTTTACTGTTTTGGTTTCTATCCCATATTTACGTGCATGAATTACCTGTAAAACACACGAGAAATACAAAAAACAAGAAGTACTCACCAAAAAGTATTAGTAACATGAATACGAGATAAATTCAATCTATTTACACCATACAGGATCATAAAATAGCCGTAGTTAAGGGGATAAATATGAAATGTTAACTCCTTATCAAATCTCCCTAACTTAGAACGTTGCGCATCCCGAGTAATGTAGAAGAATAAAAGTATGAGTTAAAGACCTTTCAAAAACTTTATTGGGATAGAATACCGTTTTTGCAGGCAAGCAATTGCATTTAGCGTATGAAACAAATCGTTAAAGCTTTAGGCTACCCTAGTAGGACGAGTGGTGTCTCGTGAGGGTTTGCAATGAATATTCCCACAAACTTCATTTTTTTACTCAAAGAAAACTTAAAAAACTTAAAAATTATTAAATTTATATTCCTAAAAAATAGTCACCACAAATTCATATTCAAGAGTGTCAATTCGTTGTGTGTGTGCACGGAGCCGAGAATGGAACCGCTAACTTCCACCAATTGATTATTATGTTACTTTTCAAAAATTCATGGGATACTCTCCCAAATGAATCTATTAGAATGTCACTAATTCTCTCATGATTTATAAGAGTAAATTTAATGGAGCACGAATTCACGCACCTAAATTTGAAAGATGATTTTTTTATGGTGAAGATATCTCATCATCGGAATACGGTTGTTGAAAAGTGGGAAACATCGCATCTTATTCATACCAATTAATCTCTCTTATTATATTTTTTTAATTTAGCTCTCAACGTGGTAGTTAATTTCATTATTCGGATTCGGTTAGGACTTTTTTGGGTTTAAGGTGTATTGGGTAAAAAGTGGGAATGGCTTTAAAATTCGGAATTGAATTTTTTTCTTAGATGACCATTAGAGATTTGTCGGGCTTTTGCTCTTTTTTCTTTTCTTTTATTTTTTTTGGCTATTTTTGTTAAGCGTTATTCTTTTTCTTGTCCATTCTTATTTCACCATTTGGAGTCACTTGATGAATTTTCGAATTTTCACAACTCTAGGCTAAATGGGTTTTTTGGGTTATCAAACGAAAATGAGAAATTTATTTGGCTCAATTTGATATGCAAAAAGGGATAATTTTTCATAACTTTATATGACTAATATTTTTGGGTAAACAAACGAGGGCCTAACTTCATTATCCGAATTACTCATTATTTGACCATATGTGTCTCAAGAATAATTTAGTTTAGAGATATTTATTGTGCGCCTTTCAAGACAACATCTCACTCGTTTCTCGTAACCGATCAAAACAACAAATTAGAGATCATTAATGACTTATTTAAATGCTGAAACAAACATTGATTTAATTATAACTCGGGTTGATTTAACTGCTTAAAAATCGATAGGCTCGAAATCTTATGAGATTAATTAATCTCCACATTTATTTATTAAGTTGTCAATTTTTTCCCAATTTCCATCTTTGGTCAATTTCGTCTTAGTGCTATTGATTTTTACGAATTGGGATTTTACACAAATTTTCGTGAAAATTTCGAAGATTTTAAATTCCGATTTTTATTTACTTTGAAGAAAAGTATTTTTGATTATTTATGAATTTGTTTCTAATTTTTTTTTGGAAATTTTGACATTTTTCAATTTTTTTGAACATCTTAAAAATTTGTGAAGTTTTTTTAAAAGATGCACTCTTCCCCCCCCCCCCCCTAACTTAGACTTTTTTTATTGTCCTCAATCAAAAGGACAAAAATCTAAAGAAGAAAAAAATAATAAGTGGGACAAATAAAATAAACAAATATTCAAAATGCAAAATTTTCATTAAAACCACCAAATACATACAAGAAGGAAGGGTACACAAACTACATAGTTCTTTCAAAAAATAAGAAGATTTAAGCATATATGAACTACACAAAAGATACAACTCAAAAACACCAACAATGGTATTACTACTGTGGTGGCGGATGGCAGGATCCGGGTGTGCAAGAGTCATATGGAACCCCTTATGGAGGATAGTGGTGGAGTCGTATTTGCGAGGTCGGAGTTGGCGATGGGGAGCCATGGTGGAGGAGGGATATTTAAGAGTTAAGGAATGGTATATTAGAGGTGAAGAAGAGTTTAGGTACGGAGAAAAAAAGTTAGTGAGGGGTTGTATTTATCGGTGGGGATGTGTGGGATGTGGGGAGAAATGGGAAAGGTGGAGGTGGGAAAGGGTGGAGGGAAGATTAATCGGGGAAAACTTGGTTAGGGGGAAGAGTGGGGTGTAAACTTTCGCAAGGGGGAATGTGGGGAAGAATACCTGAACAGGTGACCTGAACAGGTTCGGGGGTGCAGGAGAATCGGTTCTCTTGCAAACAGGTTCGGCCTACAGTTTGCAAAAGCTCTCTGCCTCATAACACAAAATGGCCTTGTTTTCTATATTCCAAGTGTTCTAACTCTCGAACTCTCCTATCTAATGTATCTCAAGCCTACTTAAACACTCAGGACCCAGGCAAACCTCAACGTCACTCTCAAAATGCACGTGCAAATTCCCGTGCATGAAAACTCAACGTGGTGTTCAAACCCTTCCTAACTCGCGACCTATACGGACTTCTAAACTACCTAAAAACTAACTCTACTCACTAGTATACAACACCTACTCACCACATATGCATCGGGTGTGCGAAAACCCTTCTCTGTCCTCTAAAACTCACCTGACCCCATGTAAGGGGTTTGATGTTCTCTTCGGTTCCATCTTCCTCACATTGTAAACCCATAAACGAAATAAGTGGGGATCATCCACATATGTTTAGAGGATACCAAAGGCTCATGATGCATGGTGTGAATAAAATCACCGGGGTGCCTAATTGTCCCACAGCAACATTGTTCTGACCTTGAGAGAATATCTCGGTGAACATTGGAAGGATATGCTAAACCTAGATTCCCCTTATACTCGAGAAAGCATGGATCGGGCTCTAAATCAGACGAAGCTCTAGTTCTCTCCTCGATCACATTTGAGAACTCGAGTGGCATGGGTCGATGTTCACAAAGAAGGAATTCGTCTATCTGATCTTTCCATTTGTTATCCTCTACTTGATAAAGTGAGTCTAATAATGATTAGACTTAGATATTGAGATTCTCATTCATCGACTTGAATTCTTGCTCAAAGTCTTCTAGGCTAATATCTCCTAACTCTCTCCTCTCTCTCTCTCTCTCTCTCTCTCTCTCTCATCCACACCTACGTCCGCTCTCTTACTGTCAATTGCGGTCACTAAACACGCCTCCTCTAACTCTCGCTCGACGTTAAAATTTTTTCTCTCACTTATCGTAACAAGACATACCTCCAGCAGCTCTCACATGTGTTTCCTCTCAACGTGCTCTTGCATTGTTTCTTCTATAAGATCCTTCTCTCACAATTCTCCCTCATCACCCTCATGCTTATTGATGTTGAAGATATTTGTTTCAAGGGTCATACTCCCCAATGTGAGTTGCATTTACCCATTATGTGTATTAATCAATGCATTCGTCATAGCTAAGAATGGGCGACCAAGAATCACGAGAACATGATTGCTCATACGAGTGGAGGGATCCTAGTCCCAAATGATAAAATCCACTGAAAAGTAGAAAGTGTTAACTTGGACGATCACGTCTGCAACGATCCCTCTAGATATCTTCACGGAATGATCCACTAATTGGAGGGTCATCTTGGTGGGCTTAAGGTTCCTAAAATCTAATTACTTATAGATGGAGCAAGGGAGGATGTTCACACTCACCCCTAAATCTATTAGTGCTCTTTCAATTTGGTTCCTCCCCATGATGCACGAAATGGTTGGTGCACCCGGATCTTTATATTTTGGTGGGAGTTCACTTAACATTACTGAACTAATGTTCTGTGCTAAGAACACATTTTTCTTTACCTTCGGCCTACTTTTCACCGTAAGTAAGTCCTTAAGAAACTTATCATATGCATGAATTTGTTTTATGGTCTCGAGAAAAGATAAATTATTCTTTACTTTCTTAAGAACGTCTAGCAAATTGCTATGGGAGGTCTATTTAGCATGAGAGACCAATCATTGAGGGTAAGGGACAACACTGGGAGGTTTCCTAACCACGTCGGGCTTGACTATATCATCATCATCACTCTTTCTCAAGGGGACATCTTCAACCTCTTTCGTGTCGGGCAAAATCTCATTATCATTGAGCTCATTGTGTGATGTAGGTGACAAGTCAACTACTCTCCCATTATGTAGAATGGTCACTGTACTACATTGCTCTTGATTGAAATTGTGGTTAGAGCTAACACAATGTTGCCATAGGTAGGTCTTTGTCCTTAGGCAGTGCTTACCCTTATCTTGGACACTTAAGGCATATTACAACTTAGAAATCTATGCCTTTAAGTCGAAAAAACTTTGGTCATTTTAAGCGTTGATCGCCGACTAAGCTTATATAAATTGGTTAAAATTCTCCTCGAGATTTCTAAGCAGTGGGGTGATATAAGGCGCATGAGGTGGTGCTTGCATAGGTGTATCTTGTTAAAAATGTGGGGGAAACGGTGGAGGAGTGTCAACATGTGAATTTGGATTCATCACTGCATGTGGTTGCCCATAATTGAAATCGGGATGGTTCATCCACGAAGGGTTACAATAATTCCCGTGAGGGGCATTAAAATTACCCTTAAAATCTCCTACCGCTTCCACTTGCTCTTGAAGCATCACTTTTTAGGTGGGTATTGTCGAGCATTGCTTCGATGGATGTCCCACCTCATAAATCACACACACCTCTTCTATTGATGCTCGAGTGGAGGTGGATATTTCCCTTCTTCTCAGTTCGATAATGTCTTTAAACCTCTTGGAAAGTTAGCTTATTTGAAGCTTCAACTCGACTTCTTTAACCAAATGATAAAGTCTGGATGCCAAAAAAGTTGTGGACATTATTCGAGCCTGGGATTGGGTGTTTGGATTGGACGTGTCCCACGCTTGAGTAGTCTCGGTGACATACTTAAGGCGAGCCTTGGCATCATCCACATCTAACCCTAGAAATTCCCTAGAGAACATTGTTTCAACAAGTTGTTTAAAACTCAAGCTTGGCCCATGATGGAAAAAGGAGATGAGTCTCCCATTTTTCAAACCGTAGTGTATGCACATATTAAGTAGATGGCTCATTATCTTATTGTTTAAACGTTTGAATTCGAGATTTTATGAAATTTGATCGATGTTGGGGAAAGAATTTTAGGTTAAACTTATCTTACATATCTCTCCATGTTCCAATCGAGTTGGTGCCCAAAACCATAGCCAAGTCTTGGCCTTATCCTTCAGGGAGAAGGGAAAAAGTTTGAGGCGAATGATGTCTTGGGTGAACTTTTGATCACTAAAACTTTTGCATGCCTCTTCGAACTCGCGAATGTGGAGGTATGGTTTTTTCGACTCCAAACCATGAAATGTGGGAAGAACCTCGATCATCCCATTACAAAAGAGGAATTTCCCCGCATTATAGGGGAATATAATGCATCCCAGAGCGACGGTTCGCTCAGGATATAAGAGGTCTCTTATAGGGTAATACAACATCTCACCCTCATTCGTACCATAACTAGTGTTGTCAAACATCACGCTCTCTCGTAATGACTCGATATACTCACTCGACACCCTAGAAGTGTGACTCGCAATGTGACTTGTGATGGAGTTGGGCGGTGTAGGATCTGGAACCCCAAACCAGGGAACGCGAGGAGTGTGTGGTCGATTAGAATTTTACTCTACTATAGGATTTTCGTGAATTATGGTATGAGCGGATTGACGAGTTGGTTGAGGATTTTTCATGTAAGGATTTTAGAGATTTTAATTTTTTTGTAGTTTTAAGTTTTTTTTTCTTTTTAAGAATTAGAGTCAAATTGTGGATTAACTCGACCTAACCTAAATGTCTACCAAATCCCCGACAACAACACCAAAAACTTGACGCGACTTTAAAAGTGTCTCTAGTGAGTGATTATATCAGCTCAAGTATAAGTCGATCGTGTAAGTAATAATCTGATCAAGTCGGGTATTAATCACATGGAATAGGGCGTAGGATGTGATGACGAGTAGGAAATATGATTAACCGTTCAGTTGACTCAGAGAAAAGACACTACAAGAAACTGCTTTTTAAGATGATTATTTGTGAAACTTTTCTATCAACTAATGCAGATTAATTAAACTAGTGAATTAACTGCTCATGCAAAAATAACTAAGTGTTTTTAAATCAATGTGAGAAAATGAAGTTGGGATACACTCCCCCGAACCGTCAGTAATTACTTACAACAAAAAACTTCAAACACCTAATTATCAATTCAAAGATACGTCAAATACTTTCTCAGCATTTGACATATGCGAATTTTACTTCTCACAATATCAAATCAAAAATTATATTTAACGAGAATGATTAATTACCAAAACTCATATTGCATCCTTAAACATTTCGATTACCTAGGGGAAACAAAATTGAAAGACCTACAATGTTTATTTTGATAAAAAAATCAAACCCTTGAATTGTTAATTAAATTTGATTCGCTTTTAAATCCGTTCATAACACCTAGGTTGGGTTCATGTACCTAGGTTGGGCTCATGTACCCCAACCCTCTAATAGCTTAGCTGGACATGGTGATTTGGTTAATAAATGAAATTCTAACTTTTCATGTGATCTAAATCATGATGGAATTATATTTAAACATTCTTGAAGTTCTTAATACACCCAAAAATAAATAAACATGCAAAGAGAAAAAGAATTCAAGAATAAAGTAGAGAGGACAAACTTTTGCTATTATATCTTGAAAAGCAATCCACAAAAGTGTAATATTTATGCAGGAATTCAAAGTTATTGTTATTGCCTCTCTTTCTCTCTAATGCTAGGTTAAAAACTGATAAAAAATATGTCTAACATGAAACTATAAGTTCCTAAGGTCATTTTTACAAGAGTCATAACTTAACACAATTCTAAGAAAACTTAACATTTAAATTAAAATTTGCGCATCAGGTAAGCCGAATCGGTTAAGGTGCATAGGGGAACCGTTTTGCTGTCGAACTGGTTTAGAGTTCGGTTTGGCAAAACTTGTCGTCTTATCTTGTTTTCTCTTCCTTCTTTGTATTTCTTTCTCAACTTCGAAGTCGCATAACTTCTTCTTCGTAGCTCGAATTAAGGCATTGTTTCTTCCAGTATTTTTGTCATTTTATATTCGTCAACTTTCTTATTCGATTCTCCTCCGTACGTTGGCTAAAAAATTACTAAAATGCCCTTGGACTTCCTTTCTTTGGTTTCTTTCACTGTTTCAGTTTCTCTCCCATATTTACTTGCATAAACTACCTGTAAAACACATCAGAAATGCATAAAATAAGAAGTACTCACCAAAAAGGGTTAAGATGAATACGAGATAAATTCAAACTACTTACTCCGCATGGGATCATAAAAGAAGAAAAATTAAGGGGATAAATGTGAAATATTTAAACCTCATCAGCCATAATTCTGCCTGCCTACGAAAAGTCTAGGAACCTCCTCCTCGTCTCCATCTGAACTACTGATAGAAAGAACTTATGGTTGAACCACAGCCAGAACTCCGAGATATTGATAGTCTTTCTCATGTGTTATGGTGACCGACTTCTACCACTGAAGTGCTGCTCCTACTAGATTAAACGTAGTCGGAAAATGATTTTGAGTGTCACTACACTCGACCATGCGAAAATGAATCTGATTGTCTTTCTTCCATTGGCTAGCTGTCAGAACATTTGCATTCCCCTAAAACTCATGAGAATTGCCTTTTTGGGAGGCCTCTTTGATTCTCTGCCAAACAGAAGGCACTGGGTGATCCTAAATGCTATGCTAAGGCAGTTATCGCAGCATTGACCGTCTATGCAATGATATTGGCGACCTCTACAGCGGTCACCATCCCCTGAGTTACTTATGGATCCGACGAAGCCTCCTTCTTGGGGGACCTCCCACGTGCTGGTAGAGCTCTCATGTTGTTTGGAATTTGAAACCAAATCGAAATTTTATGAAATTCACTTCAATCATAAATAATAACAGAAGAATGTAAATGCACAATATGAAACAACAATCCCAAATGTAGGGCTCTCTGTCAAAGAAAACACAATATAGACAACATTGTATGTTCGCATAGATCCTAAGGGAAAATGACGTGATGCTCTAATACCAACTCTGGCAACTTGCCTATACTAATATCAGGTGGGCCAATCTGATTCGTCCTGAATCATAACACTCATTACCCTCGAACTTTGGCATTTTAGCCCCCTCGGGCACCATAATTGCTATAATTATGCTCATTAACCAGACAACCTCCGTTTTATATGCTAACATGTTATTTGAGGTATTATTGAGCTTTTATAGGTGTTATGGCGCTTAGTATGAAGTTTGAGCGCGTTCTGATAAAGTTTTGTCGCTATTCGCATATTCGGGGGCATTTTAGTAATTTCACACTTTGAGATTTTTTGCCCGAAGTATTCACAAAAGTTGTAGCTCTCGGGATAAGATTTGCGTGGCTATGAATGGTGCTGAAATATGAGAGTTCGAACGAATTAAACACGAAACTTTAATCGGGGAAGAAATATAAAACTTTATTTAATTATTATTTTATTTAATATAATAACAATTTCATAAATTCCTTCCATGTCCGTTTTCTCTTTTATTAACAATTTCATAAATTCCCTCCATGTTCCTAACTCGTTTTTTTTCATCAAACTCATTTCAGATATGACGATTTCTCCCTAGGCTCGGGTTTTGGATTCGTCCCAAATTGAGGACTTTAGTCTGAAATTGGAGCTTGAATATTGACCACACGCGTATTTAGGTCTTGTGTGCTCTGTCGAAATGGGTTTTGTTTTGGTGGTTGCCACCATTGTTGGGTTTTGGAGCTTGTTGGTATTTTTGCAAATGGGTCTTTTTCTTGGAGCTTTCGGTGGTGGTTCTTAGCATTTCATTGGTGGCTTTCGGCTTATAAATGGAGATGGCGGGTCTCAATTTTTGGTTTATCAGCCATTGGAGCTTGGTCTCGACTTGTTCCATTTTTTATGTAGATGGCCATGGCAGTTGCGTAAGAGAGATGTAGCATGGTGGGTTGTTCCAGCAGATGCGATCGACCAGCTCAGCCGTCGCGATCGATCCGGGTTTCACAAATTGGCTTACGACTTAGACAGTGGCCCCTTGAACTGTTCACGCGGTCGATCGACTTAACCGCGATCGACCGGTACCCTATTCCAATCCGAGATTTTTGCCAACTGCTTCCCTCTTTTCCTTTGTATTTCTTTTTCTATTTTCCTTTCTTTCTTAATTTAGGATACTTATCCCCCGTTTATTTCTTTTTCCTTTCCTTTTTGTTTTCTTTATCTAACTTAGTATAAAAGGGAGACATATCTCATTTTTAGTACATATCTTGTAATAATTCATTTTTTTCTTAGTTAGGGCTTGGGAGCTAGGGTTTGGAGATTATATTAGGTGTGCCATTTTCTCCCTCCTAGGGTTTATCCATATAGTGGGTTTGCCCGTCGCGATTGTGTAAGAACACTAGCCATCATCTTCATCAATCCAAGTTCCATTGTTTGTATTTCTTGCTTTATTTACATGCTTTATTTACGTGCTTTGTAGTGTAGATTTACCATTTTCTTTAAATATGCGCTTTTACCATGCTTTCTAGTTAGCTTAGTCTAGGTCGTGTTGGATTGAACTCACCTAAGGGTTGATTGGTTGCTTTGCTTTGGTGATGGAGTTTTACTTGTTTATTTCGAGTGGTTTGTCCTAGTTATTACTCCTAGGAGATTTAATAGGGTACATCATGTATGCTCCGTATTTACGACCTCGCGTGCGTAATTTTTGGGGTATTTATTGACACCAAAATCTTATTAGACTTTTATGCGAATTTAGGGGTGTGACAACTCTGGGTTTAATTAACTGTCGAAACGGGACACAATCTTAATAACTCGTGAGCCCATGTAACCATTTATACCAATTAACTCAGGGTGAGGGATATCCGACGCAACCTATAGTTTTTATTCTCTTTGTTAATCATAGTTTAATTTATCCATGCCTAGACTAATCTTTTCCTTTTGTTATCTTTTCTTTTTAGTTAGAAAAATTATCTTTTACACTTTTATCAAGAAGTAATAAACTAATTAAATTCTAGCAACTTGTCTCCATGGATTCGATACCTGGACTGGTCGCTGTACTCCCTTAAATGAGTGTAGTCATAGTTTGGGTTTTTTCAAAGAGTTGGTGAGCAAAAAATAAAAAGACGTGCTCGTAGGTGACTCTCGCGCTGCGGCGAAACCCATTCCTACCACAATCCTCTTCTAAAATAAAACTACGATCTTAATATGGTTCATTCTCAGCATCACCATCGCAAACACAATATGAATAATACAAATCAAAACATATAAACAAAGTCATACAACACTATGAATATAATACACCTCATGCATAAATATACAGTAAGTGTTAATCGAATAAATCATCGGTCATCAAATAAAAATATCCACAGCATAAAACTGAATAATAAACAGGATACTGAAATATAAATGTCTGACAGAAATATAAAACCTATCCATCTACGAGCAACATGCTCAACTTTAAATTGAATGAAATGATCCTAACTAGATAGAATGATCTAAGGCATCTAAACAATGATGTAGCGTCCCTAGCTACTACACAAAAAGAATGGATCTACCCTGCAATTTATGATGCTGAGGTTGAAAATCTGGGATAATAAAAGAAAAATAGGGGAAAAACAAAAGCCTGATGTTCAAATCTCGAAAGTTGTAAATATTTTTCAAGTAGATAATTATTTTAAATCGGTTAAAACAGTAGTGTATAATTATTAAGATTAACCGATCGCACTCACATGAGATAAAGCCTCACATCTTAACTACAGTGTGCACCTAACGTGTTCATTTTATTATCCTAATTAAACTACCCTATCTAACTAGGACATATAACTACTACTTAAGCCCGAACCATGATGATATTTTTTATTACCTAAGTATAACTACCTTCACTAGGTATCCATTCATAGACAATATTGTAGCGACATAGTTGTTGTAAATAATTATTCACGTTGTAAACATAACATTGCTACTCTCTCTCTCTCTCTCTCTCTATATATATATATATATATATATATATATATATATATATATATATATATATCCCCAGAGCTTGAACCACGCAGATACATCCTTCATAGGATATATGGCTCCAGACATCATGCCTCACACTCAGCTATTGGGTCGAAATCTCACTGCGAGTACCAAACAAAAATCTATAAAACGGAGGTGGTCATAGACATACATTCGGGGGGCAACGATATCACTTCACGCCAAAGTGGACTCAAAACCAACACCTATCCTCACACATGGATAGATGTCATGCAACAGTTTTATGCCTTGAGGAATCAATCCAATACCTATTGTTCATTCTGAGGAGGGATCGCCCACAATGCGCAACCTCCTACAATAGCACCATCGAGTATGTATGTTTAAATAAAACAAGTAGCACGCACACACACACACACACACACACACACACACACACACATATATATACACTTCACTCTAATATGTATATATAATAAGTATCTAACTCGTGCTCATATCTGACATCACACGGTCCACCCAATACCCAAGTTCGACCAAACTTTCGGATTAATTATTTAACTAGTCCCTTACCTTAGCGCCTTATTTAATTATTAAATTCCCAAATAAAGAATAGCGATAAAAAACCATTTTTAATTAAATATTCGCTCACTTGGAGAACCACCCACTTACTCGTTGAGTTCATAAAAATCCTTGGAATATTTCCATGATTTGAACTTGACCCAAACCCACGGGTCATTCGAAGAACGAAAACCATATATCATTAGGTTCGAATGAGATGAGGTTCAAACGAGATTACATAAACCCTGATTTGAAGTGTTTTCTTTGGTGGGATTCACCCCCAAAAGTCCAATTTCATTCTAGTGTTTTTCCTCCCAAAATTTTAAAAACCATAACCTAATTACAATCAAGAAAACACGATTTCATTTTTGTATATGAAATACTCACATGGTAACCCCCGTAAATGCAAGATCAATATCCTTTATCATATTGATTTGTAAAGATTCAATCTTCCTATCTAAGTTCCACATCTTCTTCCTTTAAATTCGAGAATTTTTATTTCTAATTATAAGTGTAATCAATTTCAATTAATTATTTGTTAAAAGTTCTTCATTACTTATTATTTAGGCTTCTACATCAATCATGAAGTTATAATATTTCATTCTTTAAAGCTCCAATTTCTATTTTAAATCAAGAATGTAATTAACTACACTCGAATTGCGACATAAAGCAAGTAATTACGTGCCTCGTTGGATTAAAATCCTAAGTCTTCTATGAATTTTATGACGGGTTGAGTTCTCTTTCTTTTCCTCTCCGCGTTTATTCCTCTTTCTTGTTTTTTCTATTCTCTCTCTCTCTCTCTCTCTCTCTCTCTCTCTCTCTCTCTCTCTCTCTCTCTCTCTCAATTCCTTGTGTAAAATATGAAAGGTGGGCTTCCATCCACCTTTCCAACCTCTTAAATGTCCTCTAAATTAACTTAATCCCATTTTTCTTCTTAGCCCTAAGTATAAAATGACCCTCCTACTCTTATACGGGCCTTATTATGTCTAATAAGCTCATAAAACCCAAATATAATACCGAGTAGACATTCTGGACTATTGGTACCCTTCTCAAATTTCGATGCACTCGAAGAAGTCATCCGAGTCACCCAACTTCAAATATGCTAACATTTCATTAATCAGGCCTTACACATGCAGACCCTATGTGTCGCCCATAAATTAAATCGATCCGCTCATGTAACACTCTATCGACATATACTAATAAACTGTTTCTATCACTTATACTCGACATATATTAAATCACCTAACTATTTACTTACCACACATAAGTAAATAATAATTATAATAAATCTTAATCCTTTATCTTGCAAAGTAATATTTAATGATTTCAAATTTAATTTTCCCAATTAAATTAGTAATAACAAGCATACATAAAAATTAATTAATAATAAAAGTACGGGGTATTATAGATACCAACAGCAGCAAGAACATCTACCCTTAAAACCCCTGGAGGCAAACTTCAAAAGAAACACTCATACAAAAAATGTAGCCAGATAGTATATAATCAATTACCGTTCATAGGTATGAGATAATTAAATGTTATTAATTAATACATATCAAATATTTCATTATATATAAATAAGTTGAAAGAGATAATAAATGAAAAACATAGGTATTTTCTACATTTTCACGTCTATATGAGCTAATGTGATAACTATTTACATATTAGTTCATTTTCTAATAGGATAAAAGAATAATTAACCAATGAAAGAAAAATGCAATTCACTCATTTATCACAAATTAAAATACTCAATCTCTTTAAAGGCAAAACTTTAAAATTGATTCTCTCTAAATAGTAAACATACTATTTTAAATCTAAATTAGCACACTATTCTAAAACAAGAGGATCTCTCTCACACTTACCCCATTTTAGACACTCTCGACAAAACAAACACACACATGCACACACACACACACGCGCACACACACATGTCACATAAATTAAAACTCATGCATGTTAGTAATAGTTGTGAATATAGAGGCAAAATAATATTGTGAATCACACATTAGAGCACTAGTATCTCTCCAAATTCCATTCGAAATACTTTGTTTGATTCATTACTTCTGCTTAAACAGAGAGAAAAATCAAACTTTAGAAATTTAACTCCAAGTTTATGATTTAATTTCATAATTATACTCCCTTGAGAAAGCGTGAATTAAAAAGTTATAATCTGCAAAAAATGAAAGTTCTGTTTTCCACACTTACAAACACACATTATACAAAAAAAATAAGAAACATGAAATAATACAAACAAAAATTATAAATAGAGTTAAAGTTATCAACATAGGGAGTATATGTAATGGGACGCTAATATAACCCAGTTACCCCTATCTTTATGTCAGGAAACCTATTAACAAAGTGTGTCTTCTATCAGGTATTCAAAAACCATGGTAAAACCATACTTTCAACCTAAACTCTTTAAGGAAAATGTACTACTTTAAACAAAATGGAAACAAATTGGAGTTTGGACATACGGTTTGGAATAGACTGAAACAAATAACAAAAAAACATTTAATAAATTGGGTTTATATGGTTTCTTAAAAGGGAAAAAAACATATATTATTAGAAGATTATTAAAACATAAAAAAATATGGATTATAGAGGTGGAGATACAAAAGAGTGATGATACCAATCGTCTCAATTTATACTTATAATATCCTCCGTATCTCAATGGCTTACCTCGAAAAGAGATAGAGGTCTGACTTTAGTTTCCCCTTTATCCACATACAAACATTTGTTGCTCAAACATAGTTGCTCAAACATAGTTCCCCCAGTAGAAATATGGATACCTAAGAACAGTGGTTCCACCTAGTCCAGTGCTCGGGAACACCTCAGACTAGGTGAAAATTCCCCCGAAAGTCGTCTAGACCTCAGGTTTCGGGAAATAAAGTTCATGGCACATTCATACCACATGGAGGTAGCTCTGAATAATTCCATACCTTATGGACCAGAAGTAAGCCTTCTACAACTAGTCTGGTCGATAGGTGAAAAGTAAAAATGACTTCACTTATTGCCACCTTGCACACCCACTTGCATTGAAAGCTCCAATTTGTATTTAATGTTACTAGCTACTACCTTACACCACCTGTAAATCCTTTGACTCACACTCCACTGCCTTGTTGACACTAAAAGCCCTCAGGGATGTCTCCACCATACAACACGAGTCCAGTCAGTAGATTTTTAAATGATTGTGTACAAATATGGGAGTAAAGGATATTTTAATAGATCTAAACATTCATTCTTAGAGAGAACAAAGAGTTCAAGTCTTGTCACAAGCATTGGGCCTTTATTCCACACTTTAAACTCACTGTTGAGAGACTTACTTACAGTTTAGGACCATTTAATATTGTGTCATACTTTGTACACCCTATTGAGCCCTAAGATAACCATTAGGAACCCTTAGATAATTTATTCAGTTACTTCTTAATGTCCTCTGGTCTATCGATATAGGACGTAGGACCTCAAACTCCTTTGGCCCAAGCCAAAGGGGTCTTTTAACTAATAATACTCATCAATATTATAATATACATGCATAACACCTTTACGCAGTGGACATATGACCATATCCAAAGGTTCAAACCACTTTAAATATTTGTCTAACACTTCACATCTCTTATCATACCCGTCCAAGGTCTAGAGGGGATCAAGTGAGGGTCTAAGGTATTAAATATTTTATAATCTCAGTAGTTTGGCATCATCTATAGGAAAGACAAGTTACTTTCCTTTAAAATACACCTTTTTATTCTCTCCAAAATGGCAACTAATGCTGCTTTGGCTAGCTCTTTCAAAGAGATAAACTATAAGAGAATCTAGTTATCTTCCTTAGTCGACTCCATCTACCTCCGATGGTGGAGGAACTGGTGGTTTTGGAACTCAGTGGAACTAGGGAAAATAATGTGCCTCAAAGAGAAGAAGTAAATAATAAAGAGTTTATGCCTAGAGCCCCCAATGATCTACCACTCCAATCCCTGTCAATGGCAAGTTATCAATCCCCGGTAACCAACCCCAAGGGGGATCCAGGGTGGTTAAACCATGAAATAGTGAGACAAAAAGATGCCAGACCGATTGGGAAATTTCCTCAACTATTATAAGACTCAGACTCCCGACACCATTGATTTGTCCCTCCACAAGACTCTATCTCCTTTATCTAGTGATGTTTGTCATTATGCCCTTCCCCCGAAGTGGAAGATGCCTAACATTGAGCCATTCAAGCAATCCAAAGACCTCATCAATCATCAAGAAACCTACAGGTCCCTTATGCTCCTTTAAGATAGATAGAGTGAGGTCTTGTGAATGGCTTTTACCACTACCTTGAGGGGAAAAGCCTAGCACTCGTGTGGCAAAATAAAGTCAAGGACTATTAGAGCATCCATAGTGGTGGATGCTCAAGATTTGTAAAGTTAACTTTTCAAAAGTCATTTTACCTTTCGCTGGACATGCCTGTATACAAAGGTGGAGATAGCTGAAAAATGCAAATGACTTCCTACGAACTTATGTTGTTCGTAGGAATGATTTTTTTTTTCTTCTTACGAATAACATTTGTTCGTAGGAATTTGTTACGAACAAATGTTGTTCGTAAGAACCCAAATATATAATAAATATTATTATTTATATTTTCTACGAACTTCATTTGTTCGTAGGAATTCCTACCGACAAATAAAGTTCGTAGGAAGCATTTACAAATTCAGCTAGCGTTCCGTAAATCTACCAAACGGCTACCATTTTCTCTACAAATTTTGCAAGCTATCGTCCACCACTGTAACACTCCCAGTTTGTATCTTTACAAATTATGTTGGCATTTTGCATCACCATTATGAATGCTCTTATGAGCTTTATATAACTTGTGAGGTCTTTTGTTATCTACTTAACTGGGCTCAAAAGATAAGGAATCTTATGACATCACTCGTTCACTTCAGGCAGAAGCCCGACAACGCTCTGAGAGAATATTTCAAATGTTTAGCAGTCTCTCCATGTCAATGATCTGAATGACACAATCTGCGTGGCTACTTTCATTTTAAGTCTCTTATCAGAGGACTTACTGAGGAAATTTTGGAAAAACATCCAAGTCGATGTCAGAGCTTTTTAAAAGGACCCAGAAATGTATGAATGCAGAGGATGTCATCTTATCCAAAAATGTTGTGGTTTCCCTAAGGATACTTCATACACAACCGAAACTAAAAAGATGTCGTACACAACTGACGAATATCCCAGGTGGCTACCATTGTAATGTGGATGTCATATCATCGTGGCCATGCTATTATTATACTAGCGAAGACCTTGAATGATTTAGATGACTGAAAAGAAGGATGGTCCAGCTTTAAATAGGGTATTCATATTAGGTTGTTCGTACGGTTATTAAAGAGGATTTGTCTTTTGAGCCCACCTGAGTATCCTTTGACCGACACCCTGAATTTATTTGTGCGGTATTTTTGGACTTTTGGCCCTTTGAGGGAGAACTGGGTTAAATGGCTACTCGAGCACAAAGATAGTCATCTACGTTGGTTTATAACATTGTGGGGCGAGTTATTTCCTATTATGTAGTTGGATGAGTACTGTTACCCTCTCTTTGTGGGTCTTCATCAAGTTTTCTTTTACTTTCCTTGGAATTTTATGCTAAGTAGGTTGAGAAAAATTATTCCTCCAGACATAACACACTTATTTCTTGTGGATAACTCGACTGTATATCTCTGAGGATGGGGTCGTCGTGGTAGCATTGCAGACAATCTACTCATCAGTCCTAATCTATTGGGGAGCCTGGTGTAATTGATAGAATAATTTCTATTTTGTGAAAACTATCACACAAACAGGAACATTCATATTAAATTATCAAGAAATATAAATATTGATTTTACGAAAGCGTACTTGAATCCATGACAGAAAGTTAAAATATCTGAGTCTGAGGTCTTATGCTCTTCCAGATCAACACTTTTATTTCCTCTCTAAATTTATCTCTGACAATGGGAATCAGAAGATTACTGTTGTGTGATCTGGGGACCATGACCCCTATTTATAACACAATTGTGTCTTTTCATATTTCGTATATTTCTATTTTAACCCATCATAAAAATAGAAATTACACTTGTCTCTACACAATAAAACCCACACTTTAATAATACATTAGTAAGGCCCAAAACTTAAATTAATCACTTTAATTGACCTACTTTTATTTGATAGCCTATAATTCATATTTATTTTATATATAAGCCCATATATTAAATTTTACTCTAACAATCTCCCCCTTGGGCTATATATATATATATATATATATATATATATGTAACTTTATAAATTTGAATTATACTTTATGAGCTCATGAGTTTTAGCTATCAAAACTTTATGTATCTTAACAATCTTGTCCATTAATTGCACCAATATAGAATCAAAGCGATCGTCATTACATATTTCGTAAGTAGACCCATCAATGATCACATATATCAATGCAACTAATGACAAAGATCAAGTGTGGATGTGTAGCATGAAAATTTCATGCAATGTGATCTTAACATGCCTATTTCCAACTGGTCCTCCTTAAACCTTAGTGAGATCAAACCATATAAAGTGAGAGTGAATATAAACTTAATACTTTACTGCAGTAAATAACCATACAATATCCATTAAATCAAATATGTCTATGAAAGCATATAAAATACAAACTCCCACTAAACTGACATATCCTGAAAAGAAATTACACCAATATGAGCAGTGTGCTCATGAAAGACCTTGGGTGGTAATCCCTTAGTCAGCAGATCCGCAATCATGGAGTTTGTTCCAATGTGCTCTATAGATAAAAGTCCACTCTGAACTCTTTCTTTTACAACTATAAACTTAATGTCAATAAACTTTGACTTCGTAGAACTCCTATTGTTATTGGAATACAGTACTCCTGATTTATTGTCACAAAATAACTTAAGTGGTCTTTCAATGCCATCCACAATACGCAGCCCCGTGACAAAATTTCGCAACCATATTCCTTGATTGGACGCCTCATAACAAGCTACAAACTCAGCTGTCATGGTGGAAGAAGCTATAATAGACTGCTTAACACTCTTCCACGATACATCACCTCCAGCAAGTAAGTAGATATAACCTGAAGTAGATTTCATGCTATCTTGGCATCCAGCAAAATCGGAGTCAGAATATCCGATGATCTCTAACTGTTCTGACTTTCGATAGGTGAGCATGTAGTCTTTTGTTCTCTGTAAGTACCTCATGACTCGCTTGGCTGCTATCCAATGATCCTTTCCAGGATTACTTAAGTATCTTCCCAACATGCCAACAATGTACGCAATATCCGGACGCGTACATACTTGAGCATACATAAGACTTCCTACTGCTGACGCATAAGGAATCTTTTGCATCTCCCGAATCTCAAAATCATTCTTGAGACATCGACTGAGACTAAATTTATCTCCTTTAGCTACAGGGGTGTCACCTGATTTACAATCATGCATGCAAATCTTTTAAGAACTTTCTCGATATAGCTCTTTTGTGATAAACTAAGTGTACTCCGAGAGCGATCTCGGTGTATTTGTATACCCAATACAAAAGAAGCGTTACCAAGATCTTTCATCTCAAATTTCTTTGAAAGAAATCTCTTGGTTTCGTGCAACATACCTATATCGTTGGTGGCAAGCAAAATATCATCAACATATAAAACCAAGTAAATATGCTTACTTCCACTGAACTTGTGGTATATACAATCATCAACCAGATTCATCTCAAAACCAAACGAGATGACAACTTAATGAAACTTGTGATACCATTGACGAGAAGCTTGCTTAAGCCCATAAATGGATTTCTTTAATTTGCGAACTGTTTTCTTTGCATCTCCCGACACAAAGTTTTCTGGTTGCACCATATATATTGTTTCATCAATGTCACCATTGAGAAACGCAGTCTTAACATCCATCTGATGAAGCTCAAGGTCAAAGTGCGCCACAAGTGCCATTATTATCCTAAAAGAGTCTTTCGATGAAACCGGAGAGAAAGTCTCTTTATAATTGATGCCTTTTTTCTGTGTAAAGCCTTTAGCGATAAGACGGGCTTTGTATCTCTCCACATCACCTTTTGAATCCCTCTTGGTTTTAAATATCCATTTGCAACCAATGGTTTTTTTTACCTTAAGGTAATGGGACAAGATCCCAAACGTCATTGTCCTTCATGGACTTTGTTAACGAAAATGTATTTTCTCCCTAATTAATTAAATTAGTTTAATGTACATTTTAGTGTAACTTAATATATTGATTTTGATGATTCCAAACATATTTTTTTTTGGTTATTCTATAAATATGTATTATTTAATAATATTTATAATATAATATTTTTTGATGATTCCAAACATATTTTTTTTTTGGTTATTCTATAAATATGTATTATTATATAATATTTACAATATAAAATTTTATACATTATACTATGACTCTACTCTATGACATATCTGAGAAAAGGTATTCACGTGTGGTGCACATTTGCACTTGACACATTAGACACACATGCATATTTCTTGATCTATGATTTTTAATTGTGTGACTAATTAATTATGAGCCCAAACTTTTTCTAAAAGGAAAATTATATTATTTTTACTGAAAAATAATTTTGTTTAGTAAAATTGGTGCAATTTTGTTTAAAATGAATTTCTTATTCTAAAATAATTTTCGGAATTATTTTTCAAACTAAAATGATTTTTTAAAACAATATTTTTGATTACTAGTATATCATTTGGTTAGAATATGTTAGGCTTTTTTTTTGTAATTATTCTCGGTCATACTCCATTACTTTAGCATCATTTGTTTTGACACTAAATATTCTTGAAGTTAAAAATATTGTATGTGCGCCTATATGTTTATATATATATACAATGTCTTATATGTTTAATATTTTTTTTGGGCTTGTTGTGATAACAAATTGCATGCGTGGGTTTTGGATTTGGCCAAATAGCTTGGTCTAGCACTTGAGTGCTTTGTCCCATGCCATGTAGATTTTCTTTTTGCTACCAACTACCTGCTCACTTCAACTTTTGGTACATGAATACTCATTCGCTACTATTCGGATGTCAGTCCCATATCTTACAAATTAATTAAAAAAAAAAAATCTCTCTGTGTTAAAACATCATTACTCTACCCTCTTTGATGAGTTCAATTACCTGCTCTAGTATGTACTTCAGTTCCGTTTTTTTTTAAAATGTTAATGTCTGTCCGATCCAAAATATTTTTTTTGAAAATCTGTTCCGAATTTTATATATACATTTTCTTATATGTTTAATATTTTTTTGGGCATGTTGTCATAACAATTACATGCGTGTACACCTATTAATGCTTTACTCTGCCACACGCCAACTCCTATATCAAATCAGTCTTTGTTACCCCTTGTACCTGATGTGAACATATGACATGGGGCCATGCCCTGTCATTTGCGTGAAAGGCTTTTAGCCACTCTCCTACTCTGCCTAGGAAAGGCTACGACATCATTAGTTATTTTATATATGAGTTACGAAATTTTTTATTTCAGAATCTGTACGAAATTTTTATATATATGAATCTGTACGAATTTTTTTTATAGATATATTTCAGTCCAAAATCTTTTTCAAAAATCTGTTTTATATATATTTCAAGTCCGAATTATTTTTAACGAAAATATCTGTTCTGAATCTTTTTGTTCTGATTCCTTTTATCTATATATTTATATATATATTATCCTTAGCTTCCCTTGTGAATGTGGCCGAATATAACGCTACCTGCTATATGCAGACGTCGCATATATCCTATTGTTCTGACCAATATATGACCGTAGCAGGTCTTATGGGATTTGTCCCCTGCGAAATTTTTTTCTTGCACGAATGATCTCATATATATATATATATATATATATATATATATATATATATATATATATATATATATATATATATGTTTAAATGCATGCGTGTACTCACAATTGATTTACACACCATACTTTCTGCAGAGAAAATATTTCTTATTATTTTAGTCATATGACATAATAACTTGTCCATCTAGTTAGACGAAAACTATCTTGTGAAATGATGAACCCACTTACACATGTCTTCTCTTTTATTTCAAGTCCACAAATGGACTGATATTTAAATCTTCGTGGGCTCCACATTGATTGACTCACTCTGATGGTTGCAGAGTTGGTAATCCTTTTTTTAATGATCAATTTTATATAGATGACATATCTCTGATTTGGTGACTGATTGAAAATATTTTTTTATTCATTTTCTGTGTACACACGCGCAACAAACGTTATCAATATTTATTGTATATTTTATTTTCCTTTTGCTTCTAACATCTCTCTCTCTATCAGTCCATATTTTATTTCTTAGACAGAAAATATAGATGAGCAGATACGATTATCTGTCAAAGATATTGAGCATTTAATGCTCTCCAATTTCATCCAGAGTTCTTCTCTAACGGTCAATTTTAGTTGGGCATCTACAAATATACAAGACCAAGATCAGTTGAAGTATGATCTCAACACAGACATGATACGAAAAATAGAGAGCAACTAAACATATACACTCAGCTCATACACAAACAGTTCATACATACATTTAAGAAAAGCAACAAAGTTTTATACTCAGCTTATTCAAGTTCAAAAGAGCAACTCAAAAATTTATTCAGCTATTTGTTGAAGAAGAAATCAAAGAGCACAAGAATACTATTCAGCTACAAAGATTTCAAGTGAAGACTTGGGCCAAATTCAAAGTCATTTACGAAGTCTCAACCAAGAAGAAACTCAGTCTCATTTTGTATCTTTAAAAGAGTTTCAGAAACTGTACATCATTTCTACCCCATTTGTGTAAAGATTTGAAACTTGGGTTTTTAGCTTCGGTGGTTGTACTAGTAGCGGGTTTTTTCTTCTCGGTTGTACAAGAGGTGGTTTGATCCTACCTTCAAGTGGATCAGGACTAGTGAAGCGCGGGAGACGGAAGCTTGCTCTTGGCGCGTGGACGTAGGCCGGGTTTTGGCCGAACCACGTTAAAAATACAGTGTCATTTATTTTCAGCATTTAAATTTATTTTTATGCTTGTGATTGATTAATTTTATTTTTAAGCTCTTTACTTGCAAGATATTTAAATCTGAAAATTTAATAAATTTATATTAAGATTAAAATAATTATTTTCGTAATAATTATTAATTCCAGAATATTAATTTTTATTAACTACGAAAATTATTTATAAATTTATTTGGATCTTATAATCATAAAATATAACTTGTTTAATTTATTAAGAGTATTTAACTGTTACTCTTGTGTGAATCACTTTAGATTAAATCCAGAATATTAAATACGAAAATTAACTTAATATTCATAGTGTGTTAAAATCTGCATCTCTAGTTGTTTAAATTAGTTAGTTGAATTTATTTGATATTGTTGGATTTATTCTTTATAGATTTATAAATCTGAAATTTGTTTAAGTGATTTAAAATTAATATTTTCTGAAATTTTAATTTACCCGAAAAGTTTGTAAAATCTCAATTCACCCCCCCCCCCCCCCCCCCTCTTGAGTATTAATCTGGGCAAGAGACTTTATCTCCTCATTCATGGCATCAATCCACTCTTGAGATTTAGAACTTTCCCTGGCTTGACGGAAGGTGATCAGATCATCTTCCACCGCGCTAATGTCAAAATCATGTTCCTGGAGAAATACAATGTAATCATCTGGCACATCACTTCTTCTTTCTCTAGTGGATCTCCTTAATGGCATAGGTTCTGGAGGTGGTAGAGCTTGTTCTTCTAGAATGGGAGATTCTTGGATATTGTTTTGATTAGGATCTTCTTCTTGAACAATGTCAGGAATTGGATCCTGATCAATGTTAATAACAGCTGTGGGAATATCAACATATTACTCTTCAAAACCAAAATCCTTAACCTTATCCCCCTCGACAAACTCAACATCCTCAAAGAACCGGGCATTTCGAGTCTAAAAAATTATTTTGGTAGTAGGATCATAAAATTTGTAACCCCTAGATCTTTCAGAGTATCCAATAAAATAGCATCTAACTATTCTGGAATCCAGTTTCTTTTCATGTGGCCTATAAGGCCTCGCTTCAGCTGGACATCCCCAAATATGAAGGTGCTTCAGACTAGGTTTCTTTCCTTCCCAAAGTTCAAAAGGAGTTTTAGCAGTTGCTTTAGTTGGTACTCTGTTAAGGATATACACTATAGTCTTTAATGCTTTACCCCAGAGTAAATCTGGTAAGTTAGAGTAACTGATCATACTCCTTACCATGTCTTTAAGCGTTCTGTTTCGCCTTTCAGCAACACCATTCATGCTTGGAGAACCTGGCATGGTGTACTGCGGGATGATATCGCACTCCTCTAGGAATTTAGCAAATGGTCCTGGGCGTTGTTCACCTGAACCGTCATACCTACCGTAGTATTTACCACCACGATTAGATCTGACACTTTTAATCCTTTTGCTGAGTTGATTTTCAACTTCAGCCTTGAATGAATTGAACACGTCCAGAGATTGGGACTTTTCATGGATGAGATAAAGGTAGCTATAACGTGAAAAATCGTCTATGAATGTGATAAAATATTGTTGACCGTTCCATGAAACCGTAAGGAATGGCCCACAAATATCTGTATGTATCAGTTCTAAGACGTCTGTAGCCCTATTAGCACCAGATCTCCTTATGTTTGTCTGTTTTCCCTTTATGCAATTTTTGCAAATTATAAAATCTGAAAAATCAAGGGAATCTAGAATTCCATCTGACACAAGTCTTTCAATTCTCCTTTGGGAGATGTGACATAATCTCTTATGGCATAATGATGCAGAATTCTCATTGGTTAATTTTCTTTTAATACCTCAAGTACTTAATTGCAAGGTTTCATGATATGAAGCAATAGTATCAAGCATATAAAGGTTATCTACATAAGATAAAGAACCAGTACCAACCAAATTTGAATTATAAAGAAGACTAAATTTATTATTTCCAAAGGAACAAGTATAACCAAATTTTTCCAATACATAAATAGAAATCAAATTCCGTCTAAATGACGGTACGATAAATGTCTCATTCAAATCCAAATAAGTACTAGACTTCAATAATAACCTAAATATCCCAATTTCTTCAACTTCCACCTTCTTGCCATCTCCCACAAAAATGTATCTTTCACCATAATTTGGCTTTGGGCAACTCATGCAACCCTTTATAGACACACTAATGTGAGTGGTTGCACCAGAATCTATCCACCAAGTATGTTTAGGTACCGAAGTCAAATTAACCTCAGAACAAACTAGGTTAAGAACCTTTCTTGACACGCCAAGCATGATAGTTGGTACATTGCTTCTTCCTATGTCCCGCAACTCCACAAAAGAAATAACCATCAACAGTTTTTTCTTTATGTTGTTTCTTTGGATATGGAACCACTGCAGCTTCTTTATCCTTCTTTCTTTTCTTCCCCTTGTCCTTGGAAGTACTAGACAAATGAGCACTTTGTATCTTATCTTGCTTCAGTCTTTCCTCTTCTTGCACACAATGTGAGATGAGCTCATTAAGAGACCAAGTCTCCTTTTTGCAGTTGTAGCTCACCTTAAATTTACTGAATTGTGTGGGAAGAGATATTAGAACCAAATGCACAAGTAAATACTCAGAGAGATCAAGCTTAAGTTCTCTTAACATTGAAGCGAGATGAGACATTTCCATAATGTACTCCCTAATGTTCCCATTACCTTTATATTTCATTGAGATGAGACTTTCCAAAAGTGTACTTGTTTCAGTCTTTTCATTTTTGGCAAATCTGTTCTTAATTTCTTCTAGGAACTCTTTGGCTGTCTTTATCATTTTCAATATTGTGACCCTGAATGCTTCTGGAATGGCCTTCTTTATGATCATCAAACACATGTGATTTGACTTCTCCCACCTTTCAAAGTCCTTTTTGTCATTAGGGGAACTTTTATCTGTAAGAGGTGCAGGAGAAGGAACCCTTAATGCAAGGTCCAGATCCATGACACTGAGAACTATATGAAGATTTTTTTGCCATGACTTAAAGTTTGTTCCATTAAACATTAAAATAGAATTAATAGTGGCAGTAATGTTGGAAGCAGAACTGATAGCTGAATCAAAGAACAATAAACAAATAAAGCTAGCTCATATAAGTCTTAAATCAAAAATAAATTCAAATAAATGACAAATTCCATTTTAAGATATCGGACACTCTATTAATATTTGATCTTTGGAAAAAATATTAACTTGTAAGTGATATCTTGTCGTAATAATCAAACACTGATAATAAGAACATATTGAATAATAATTCTTCCTTTGGGCCGATTTATTATTCATATGTAAAACTAAATAATTATCACGTGCTTATTATTAAAGTGACACATGTAATTTTGTTAAAAAATAATCTTCCTTTGGGCCGATTAATATTCACATAAATTACATGCACGTAATTCTTTTTATATTTCGAAATAAAATTAATTTTGAATAAAAGAGGTCACTTTGGTGCCATATGTTTAAATTAATTTATCTCAAACAATATATATAAATACACCAAAATTTGAATTTAAATTTGTATATGGGTTGAAAACCCCTTTGGCTCCAGACTTGAAAGGTCATGGATTCAAAACCTCTTGAGATCCTTCATAATTTTCATCATTTAAGAGGCTTAAATATGAAACACCAAGAGTCGAACCTTTAACCTTTCACTACCATCAAATTAACAGCTAGTCCAAATTTCATGAATTTTATATCGTTGGAATCATAATGAAACGAGAATATTTCTGAATCCAAAAATTTTCTGAAATATTAAACCTTTTTGAAAAAATATTTGCAGCCGAAAATTAAAATTAATACCTTCCTAATATATTCTCAACAATTCAACATGAAATAGCTCTGATACCACATGATGGATTAATTTCTATTTTGTGAAAACTATCACACAAACAGGAACATTCATATTGAATTATCAAGAAATATAAATATTGATTTTGCGGAAGCGTACCTGAATCCTAGACAGAAAGTTAAAATATCTGAGTCTGAGGTCTTATGCTCTTTCAGATCAAAACTTTTATTTCCTCTCTAAATTTCTCTCTGACAATGGGAATCAGAAGATTGGTGTTGTGTGATCTAGGGACCATGACCCCTATTTATAACACAATCGTGTCTTTTCATATTTCGTATATTTCTATTTTAACCCATCATAAAAATAGAAATTACGCTTGTCTCTACACAATAAAACCCACACTTTAATAATACATTAGTAAGGCCCCAAAATTTAAATTAATCACTTTAATTGGCCTACTTTTATTTGATAGCCTATAATTCATATTTATTTTATATATAAGCCCATATATTAAATTTTACTCTAACAGTAATATCTGGGAAATATTTAATATGGTTGTGGAAGTAGGTGGTCGTGAAGGTTTGTTCTGAGGAGATAGGTAGAGATGGTTTTTATTATTTCATGTTGTGGAAGATGGTGTTGTGTATTTATCCAATTGGTCAAGTCATGCTTCTTCATCGAGCTCAGGCAGAAGTGTTATCATGACTGGGACCTTTGGGGGTATTTCACGTAAAACTATGGTCATGGTTATGATAATGATGGGGGGCTTGTGGTTTTTATCTGGGTAAATTTGTGTTTGTGTTATAGGGGTTTGGGTAGGTTATGTAAGGTATGTGTTTTAGGTATTCAAGGATTTTTCATATTACCAATACTTCATGAATTCATGCTGTGTTTCGAAATAAAGACGCAATAAATGATGATTTTAATGTATTATGTTGTGCCTTTGGGAAAATTTTCTTTTTTATTTAAACAATCTATATTGATCACTAAAGAATACATAATCCTTTTATTCATTAACAAATGACGAGAAAGACTAGTGTACCTTTATGGGGGGGGGGGGGGGGGATAATAGCATTTTTAAAAGTGAAAGTACTGTGCCCAAAGTGACTTAATGGTCTCCCCACGTATCTCTATGGGGATAAGCCGATTTGAAATTTTTAAAGAATTATTTTGAGAGGATAAAGTCCTACATAGTTCTTATGGGGGATATGAGAGAGAAATGTTTTTTCTTTTTTTTTAAGAATATAAGGGAGGTGAGAAACGTCATATCACGATGAGAATAATATTAAAGGTAGAATTTCTTGAGGCGATCCAAGTTGACTGGACGAGTCATTACCTCTTCATCGAGGTTTGTGAGTAGAGTGATGCCTATTGACAAGATCTTCTTTACTAGGTATGTCCCACTCCAATTGGGCTTGAATTTACCTCTCTGGTACCAAATGGGCTCTATAATTTCTTTTAGGTAGAGTCACCTTCTCGCACACCGCGATCTTTAACCTTCTTATTAAATGATTGTGAAATTTGATGGTGGTACCCTTATATCAGGTACATAGACTTCAATCTATTTTCATCCAAGAGCACAAGTTCATCATAACGTCTTTGTTTCCAATTTAATTTTCCTACTTGACTCTTAAGAATGACCCATCTCAAGTTCAATAGGATGGATTTCCACCACGCAGGGGTGGACCTAGTTGGTGTTCTGACAGACATGGGGCGTAAGGTATTCTATCATTCCAATCCATGCAACTCTCAGTCATCTTTATGATTATGGTCTTGATGCTTTTGTTGGCATCTTCGACAGCTCCATTGGTTAGTGGTCTGTAAGGAGAAGACTTGTGTCTCTAGATCCTATATTCCTTACCACCTTTGTAACATCTACTTCAAATTGATCCCATTGTCTGATACTAACTCATGAGGAACCTGTAGCCATAGGTGATGTTCTTTCGGATGAACTTCGATACTTTCTTTGCATTCGACATATCATATGAACCTTCTTCAACCCATTTGGTATAGTAATCGATGGTAATGAGAATGAATTAGTTCCCATTAAATTCTTTAGGAATGACTTTCTCGATAATGTTAATCCCCCAAGTTGAAAAGTTCCATGGAGAAGTCACGTCTATAATTCTCCACGAGGCAGTGTTATAGATTGGCAAACTATTGGCATTTGAGACACCGTTTGACATATACGGAGCAATCTTGGACCATGGTGGTTCAATAGTATCCTTGTCGAACAATCTTTATAGCAAGAAGAGGGCCATTCATATGGGGCCCATATTGCCCCGTTGTGGATATCTGCATTAACTCTTCAATATTAGCCCCTTCCATGCTTTACAAATGGGTTCCATTAAGGTTTCTCCTAAAAAATTATTTATTACCGATCATGTAGTGAGATATAAGTGTAAAAGATTAATTTGTTTTTTCGTATGAACCCTTTGAGGATATCGGTTGTGTTTGAGGAGACACTAAGTGTCAATGTACCATAATCCTACCATATCAGTATCTTCTTCCATGGTGAGCTCATTGAGGTAGAAGTTAGTTGGCATGTTTTTCTTTTGAACTTATAAGGGGCTTATGTATTCCCTTGCGATGCCAATAATGGATTCTAAGGTTTCTAGAGTTTCAACATAACTATTTCTTGAGCGAGAGAGGTAGCTAAAGATGACATCTTTTACTTATGAAGTGAGCTCTTTGAGTTGAGCGTGAAAGGGCATGATCTTCTCGTCTTTCACTTTCTATATTCAGAGGACCTATCCTATGATAACGGTCAAGTTTCCATAGACATTGAGAAAATGGATTATTTTCTCAAAGGAAAAACTTAAGGTCCTTGCTTCAAGCTTCATATTATGTCATATTTTTTGTGTAAGGTGAGTCTAATTTTATAGTAATGGGAGTATGGGAATCATCAGGTACAATTATGAGTATCCCAATGTCGTACCCTTTCTTGTTAGAAACTCCATCAAAGAACATTTTTCACTAGAGCTCTTCTTAGGATGTATAGAGAATATATTCATTTGGAAACCCGAAGATCCAAACACGAGCTTCCCCCATGGGGTTGTCAACTAAATAATCTGAGATGGATCTTCGTTTGATGGCCTTCTGTGTGACATATGTGATGTCGAACTCAACTAGCAATAGAAACTAGTGGGCCATTCAATTTGATAAGGTACACTTTTTGAACAAGTATTTCATGGGATCCATTCGGGACACTATCTTGATAGGGACTGCAATCATGTAGTTTCGTAGTTTATAGTGACCCCAAAGTTTAATAGTACACAGTATAATTTTATTAGTGGTGACATGTCAAAAGATATATTTTAGATACAAATATATATATATATATATATATATATATAGAGAGAGAGAGAGAGAGAGAGAGAGAGAGAGAGAGATTTGTTATTTATTTATAGTGATAATTGATATTTACGTAACTAGTGTGAAAAAAAGAAAAGAAATATTACTCAATTTGGAGGAAGTGTTTTATATAAATATTTGAATTATAATGACCTTAGTTTTTAAATTATACAATATGATGTATTATTCGCAGTGACGGGTTGATTTTATTTATTTATTTGATTTTAAATAAGCAAAATGTGGACAATAATGATATTTTGTTATCAAATATTTAAATTATGTCCTAATTGCATGTTATTTAGATAACAAATCATTGTTAAGTATAAAGTAAAATTAAAATGTATGTATATAAATTTATTATATATGAGCTAATTATAAAAGATACGCGTGACACGAGTAACGTATGGGACTAAGGTTTACATTGACACCGGGCTTGATAAATAGGTTATTAGTAATCAATTGAATTTTCGACAATGATGCTATGCCTTGATCATTTTCGAAAAGAGCCTTCTCCTTTTTGGTTTGTTCAAAGGGCGAGAGGGGGCATGGAACTACTACTCACTACACCAAATCAGCCTAATTGTCACGGTCCTTGACCTTGACAAGTTCAACTTGTCAAGGTCAATGACCGTGACAATTCGGGGCGAGACAACTTTTTTTATCACGGACGTGTCACGGTCATTGACCGTGATAAGTTCGTTAGAATTATCACGGTCGTGTCATGGGCGATGACCGTGACAAGTTTAGTCACAGTTAATAATCGTGACAAAGCCTTGACCCCTTTTAAAAAAATTGTCACGGCCATTGACCATGACACGTCCGTGACAACTTTTGTCACGGACTTATTATGGTCAATGACCGTGATAATTCTGGGCAGAATTTAAAAAAAATATGCTGGGTAGTATGGCCACTGCCACTGCCCAGCAGTATATTTGTACCTGTTATAGCAACGTTGTACCTGTTCAAACATCATATATCCAAACAAACTAAAGGTAATGCAAATATATATTCAAAATAGAAACAATATACATGACGATATAATCCAAATATAATTCAAATGTACCAACTTAAAAATAATGGCACTACATGTCTGGGGTAAATGTGAGGAGGTGAGTAGGCCACACGATATACGAATTGACACACCCACTAATATACATCGTGCCGCATTGTTCGCACAACCACAATAGGGAGTTCTCCTTCCCGGGTATCACATGCATGACGAGCACTTTGGACTCGATCTCTTGAAGTGCACGTCCATGAACTATTCTACCCTGGACGATATTCGGGTCCCTCAACCCCCGCCCTATCCACTGGCCATAAAATACATCCAATATGAACATGCTCGGCCAACCAATTGTCGACATCGGTCTGGGGAAGGGAGACAAATAAGGAAGTGGATCATCGAAGTACGCACGTGTCGGCGATGAAGCAGCGAAGTCCACATCCTCGTCATCCTGCGCCTCGTTCTCCCGCACCTCCTCTTCCTCCACCGCCTTCTTCTTTACTTTCCCCTTACGGTCTTCGCCCAACGTACGCTTCATGAATGAGTATATATCTTGGACCGTCGCCTCCAAATGGGATAGCTTTACGTCATGTGAATCCACCGTTCGAGCCAACCCGGTGTCACTCGTCTCCAATCCGATGATCCTAGATTTGGCCATCCGCGAGCTCAACCCCCTTGTCCTCCACTTGCGATCAGAACCAAGCACTTGGCTGAGTGCGTCTGTGGACAAAGACGCCTTGTCGGCATCAGACTGCGACTCATGCACTTCCTTAAGCTTTGCCTGAAATGACAAAAAATACATGATTAGTAAAATAAGTAAACGGAAAAATTATAACGTAATTAACAAAAATTAAACTGTCGGATTACTTACAATCGTGGCCGCGACGCTCGAGCACACCTCCCTGTCCTTCCCCTTCTTCGTCCGAAGAGCCACATAAGTATCGAGCCTATGTGGCTTACCCCCTGGGCCACTCCCTGCCCCCTGAAATAAAATAAAGTAAAATTAGTATCGGCCCCGCAAAGTAAAATAATGAAGAATAAATATTTCTGTAGTTATAGAAAAATTAAATCTTACCTTCATCCTATGCTACACCTCGGCGTAAGACGTCCGACCGGAGTAGCGCACGTCCGTCTTTTTTACCTGATTTTCCCTCCCCGATTGGCGAGATGCCAATTGTCGATCCTCGATCTCATTGTCAATGAACTTTTGCCATTGTGCCAATGAGATTGGCTCCTTAGGCGGGACGGATCCATGCCATTGGATAATGGACTCTCGTATTTTCCCAAAGTACTGTGTCCGCATATTTTTCTTTCACGTCTTGTGTTGCTCCCTCAACTGCTCCAAGACGGAATCGCGTAGCTTTGGATGCAAGTTGAATTGTTCCTGTCCAACAAATACAATGTTAGTTGCGAATAAATATAAATATAAAATGAAATTGAAATCGAAATCAAAATTGAAATTGAAATATTCATATTCATATTCATATAAATATATTACCTGTAGTGCCGCCCAAACAGCTAACTTGAGCTCACATGGCACCTCCTTCCAACTCATAAACCCCGGGCCGATGACCGTCTTTAGCAGCTCGAGGGATCTCACTAATAGCCCCGACTTGTTCTCGATGGTAATCCCAAATTTTCCATATTTGTGGAGCCTAGGGGCCGAGGAGCCATCGTCGCCTCTGCTACCACCGATCCTAGACGACATCATCATAACCAGCATCATCATCCTCGCCTTAATACCTGAATGAGACATTTGCTATAAAAAAATGTTATTAGTACAGATAAAAAAAATGTTATTAGTACACATAGACACACACGCAGCCTCCCACCCCTACCCCACCACCCACCCCCCATCCCTGCCCCCACCCCCACCCCCACCACACACACGCACACGTACACATACCACCCCCTGCCCCCCACCACACACACAATAATCCAATAATGATTAATAATTATATATACTATATTTCATTTAATTATGTCTTATTTATATTCAAATTCAATTATTAATAATTATATATAGTATGTTTCATTTAATTATGTCTTATTTATATTCAAATTCAATTATTCAAAAGTTGAAAAATCCCACCCCCATATGGACAATAATCCAGTGGTCATGCCACTTTTAAAACTAACCAACCCAACATTTACTAAACAAAATAATCCAACAGCAATGTCTACAACAAATGTGTATGTTCAAATTCAATTATTAATAATTATATGTAGTATGTCTTATTTAATTATGTCTTATTTATATTCAAATTCAATTATTAATAATTATATATAGTATATATTAATTTACTAATTTACAATAAGGGACAATCATATATTAATTTACTAAAAAAATTAATAATCAATCAATTTTTTATAAGGGACACTATGCGTGCACACACATAGACACACACGCAGGCCCCCACCCCTACCCCACCACCCCCACCCCCTCCCCCCCTTCACCCCACCCCCACCACACACATGCACACGTACACATACACGTACACACACCACCCCCTGCCCCCACCACACACAATAATCCAATAATGATTAATAATTATATATACTATGTTTCATTTAATTATGTCTTATTTATATTCAAATTCAATTATTAATAATTATATATAGTATGTTTCATTTAATTATGTCTTATTTATATTCAAATTCAATTATTCAAAAGTTGAAAAATTTCACCCCCATATGGACAATAATTCAGTGGTCATGCCACTTTTAAAACTAATCAACCCAACATTTACTAAACAAAATAATCCAACAACAATGTCGACAACAAATGTGTATATTCAAATTCAATTATTAATAATTATATGTAGTATGTTTTATTTAATTATATCTTATTTATATTTAAATTCAATTATTAATAATTATATATAGTATATATTAATTTACTAATTTACAATAAGGGTCAATCATATATTAATTTACTAAAAAAATTAATAATCAGTCAATTTTTTACAAGGGACACTACGCGCACACACACATACACACACATATACACATACACACATATATACAAACACATATACACATACATATACACATATATATATACACACATACACACACGTATAGAAATGAAAGAGAAAGAGAGGAAAAATATACCTTAGAGAGAGAGAGAGAGAGAGAGAGAGCACTGAAATCGCTTGTAGAGAGAGAGAAATAGGGAAACCAAAAACGGTGGGAAAAAAAGATTCTAGGGCTTTTTTTACTGATGATATTGTCACGGTCGTGTCAAGGTCTTTGATCGTGACAATACTTTGTCACGGTCTTGTCACGGTCATTGACCGTGACACAAAACGCGAGATTCTTGTCACGGTCAATGACCGTGACAAGGGTGACCGGCTGAAAGGTGACATTTTGGCCATTTTGGTGTAGTGACTACGATTCTCATTTCGCTTTCTACTTATGAGTTAAATTAAAATGTATGTATATATATTTATTATACCATGTTAACTTAAGTGGCAAATTTATATGAGTTAAAATCTTAAATTTTAAACTTAAAGTTGTTGGTTTACAATTGTACAAAAGTAAGGAGCTTATGAAAATTTTGAGTAAGTTTAAACATGACAACTGTTAAATGGAAAGTTTAAGTGAGGACACTTGTTAAAATAGAGAGTTTAAGTGAGGAAACTTGTTAAAATGGAGAGTTGAAGTGATGACAAGTGTAACTATGATCTAACAGGTGTCCCTCTCTTGGACATTTGCTTTCTACTTCACAATCCACCCATGCAAAACAACCATCAAGCTTATGGTTTTGGCAAAGTATTAAGACTTTTTTATGAGCCAAAATAAAATAATTCCTAACATACTCTAACAAACAAAAGAAAATGGGAGAAAGAGAAGAAGAGAAGGAGAACAAAAAAGAGAATAAGCAAGGCAAAAAAAATAGAGAGAGACTTTAACTTATAATTTTTCAGCAAGTCACTTCTTCTACTAGGTGAGAACTCATCTTCTACTTTAAACTTTTCTCTAAAATTTATTTTTAGTAATGGGTAGTCATGTAACCTGCAATGAAACTTTAATGGCTACTTAGAGAGAGAAAATCTAAAACCCACCCGTTCTACCTTTAAAAATTCCTAAATAATTAATTTATTACCCTATGATAGTGAGAAACAACATATTAAAATTTTAGCCCCATATGAGTTGTGTATTTTTCTTGAAACTTTTTTATGAAGAATTTTATTTTGATTTTGGCCAGATGTAAACTAACTTTTTTGAACTTTTTTATTTTTTACTGGATAGAGAATAAAATCATCTTTCTTTGGACACTAATATCGTAATTTTTAGATATGAAATGAGTGAGATATGAATATTTGAAGTTTAGTATATAAATCTGAAAATTTCGTGTTAAAAATTCTGACAACATGTTATATCTGATTTTTTTTAATTCTTAGGTTTATTATTTATGTCTGAAATTTTTTTATGTGATATCTTAACTCATATGAGAACCTTACATAATTTATTTGGAGCAATTTAAGTAGCTATAATAATTTTAATAAAATGTTAAAAGGAAGTATTGAATTGTTGTCCCAAATTTATTATAGGTAACGTTGATACAAAAAACTAGACTAATCTAATTAATTGATCACAGATAAAAATAAGTAAGAGAGACATAAAGAATTTTTAAAGTGTTCGACTAAAGGGAAAAGTCTACGTCCACTGTTGTGTATTGCCTTGTGCTTGTTCAGTTATCTCGTGTTTCTTGTCCCTTGGATGGAAGGATTGTAATGTATTTATAGCCCTTGAGGGTGTACAAGAGTCGGAATATTAAAGGATGGAATGCCTTTATAACGTAGGCATTTACGTTTGTACAATGTTCATAATGTATACAACTATTGGAGATTCACTTCCCCTGTTGGTCGCTCTTTCTGCTGTTGGTCAACATTCTACTTGTTGGTCGACATTCTTGGACTTAGCTTGGAAATAGGCCTTGCTGACTTGGACTAATGCCACAATGGATAACACATTCCCATTTATGATTGGTCCACGTAATAGGATAATTTTTGGTATCAACATAATCCCCCAATGTTTCATACTTGAGTTTTTACAGGAGTATGGAACATTTAGCTCTTAAAGTTGTCCGGGAAATAATTTTGATGCTTGGTCGGCTACCGACTTTCCATACTTGTAAAATTACTGATTTAACTAGCAGCACATAATACGTATGGAATTTTTATAATTATCCATAGTTTTAACGAATAGTTTTTGGGCAAATGTGTCTCTTCTAGCTTTAGCCACCAACAGTTCAATCGACACTTCCTTTTAATCATTACATTTTCCAGTTTTCGAGGCAACCTATAAAAGGCGAAAAATCCACGATTGTCTCTTATCTTAAGATTTCTGAGTTTTTTGTTGTTATCTATTTGATCTCTCTGTGCGATCGTGTCCCCTGTTCTTCTGTTCTTACTGAATCCTTAAGTTTTGTAAGAATCTTCTCTATTCTCTTTTTCTTCTTCTTCGAATATGGTTTATTCTGTAACCTTTTTAGAAGAATTCAGAAATGAATGGAATATCCCTTCTTGGGTAGAGTTGGAACTTCTTAGTCTTCCCACTGATCTTTTTTCTTTGCCTGAGGGCCATTGGTTCCCTTCCATTTTCATTATTGAGTGCGGGTTTAATTTTCCCCCAAAACCATTTTGTTTTGAATTTTATCAATACTTTGATTTCGTCCATGCTAGAATAGTCCCCAACACCTGGAGAGTGGTTAATGGGGTTTATAGGTTAAATCAGCTCCATGGGACCCATATAGAAATCCCAGAAGTTATGTTTTGTTACAAATGGGTCATAAGTGATACCCCCTACTATTTAAAAGTGGTAGTAAGTAGAGTTTTGTTGTTAACCACCCTAATTCTAATATGTATTACTTCGATCATTGGGTAATTATAAAAAACTGGCAACATGCTCCTATAACTGGGGATACTGAGTACCAGGGGCCCACCATATGGCAATGGGATAGGTTACATTTATTTATCCATCTTTTCTTGCATATTCTATTAAATGCTAATACTGACTTTTACCTTGTAAATTTTGATTGCAGTTGATCGAAAGAGAAAGTGTCCCAAGAAGAGTGGCATTAACTTCAGGGACTTGAAGTTCATCTGGGGTATTCATCAGAAATTAGGGAGGATCACACTAGATCAGCTTCATACCTGTTGTAGTATCGGAATACCATTACTTCCTTTGTTGCTCGCCCTATTATTATTGTATCTTCCCCCTTGATTGATCTTGACCAAGATCCTATTTCTACTTCCTTGGCCACTGTATTTGGAAGTGGTGAACTTGCTGTTGCCCCCTCCTCCTCTATAGACTCAGACTCAGACTTACTTCGTGTCCCCTATTTCTACTCTGTCATTGTCTTTGGGGAATCTTTAACAATCATGTAGTGGAGTTTCTTAGGGTACAGTCCACTCATAAGAGCTGTAATATCAGTCTTCTCCTCATAATCCACAACCTCTAATTTCTCGTTGTTGAAATGAGTGATGTAGCCTCTGGTACTTTTTCCTTCCTTCCATCACATGCTGAGTAAATGAGCTACCTTTTTTACTAGATTGTCCCTAAAATAAAAGTTATCAATGAATAGCTCAGTCAGTTGATTGAAGTTGGAAATTTTCCCCTGAGGAAGACTGTTATACCAGATTTGAGTAGGGCTACTAATTGTCCCAGAGAATACTCTTCATCTCATCTCGTTGGGGACATCGTAGATATCATCCGCTGCCTAATATTGCTCTATATAAAGGATGAGATCAGTTTTCCCATCATATTTTAGTGTAACCACAAGGGCCTTGAACTTCGCAGGAGTGGGGAAATCCACAATGGTTTGTACGAAAGGAGATCCTTTTACAAAGCTTCTTTGTAAAGGGTTCTTGGCCTTAGCCACTTCTCCCAATCTCTCTTCCAATCGCTGGATAAAGCCTTTTCAGGAGTTGTTTCCAATGTCAGATCTTTGCATTGCTGCCCAGTTGTTCGCTGAGCTTTCTTCCTGGGATTGTTGCTCGACCTAAGGAGTTCGTCAAGTATTTGATCCAGACTGGATGGAGCCCTCTCGTTGATAGGCTGGTCGTCAAGTGTTTCTCAACAATGTCCTAGGAACATTTATGTTCCCCCTAGGTCCCAAACGATTAAAAGGAGAAGCTCGACTTAGCCTCTCTGAGGAACATAATCTCTCAGGAGAGTAGGACTGTTCATTAAAGGACTCTGACACCCTGAGAAATGAATTTGACCCTGGACGATAGGAAGTATCTCTAGCAGTCCTTGATTGACTGTGCATACTATATCTTGGTGGTGGTGGTGGTGTCATATTTCCATGAGCAGATATGGCAGGTTCTCCTTCTTGAAGAGTTTGTGCGAATTGCTTGATGGTATCCGACATGGCATCTTGGCCTCTAGCGAGACTGGCCAAGATTCCAGTTAATTCATTTGTTGCTGGTGGAGAAGAAGTAATAGGCGGGAATCCATCGTTCCTGGTACTTGATTCAGGAATATCAACCATGTAAAATAAGTGAATGAGTGAAAATGGTTAGAAACACGTTCCCACAGATGATGCCAATCTGTTGATGTAAAAAACTAAACTAATCTAATTAATTGATCACAAATGAAAATAAGTAAGAGAGACACAAAGAATTTTTAAAGTGGTCTGCCTAAAGGAAAAAAGCCTACGTCCACTGTTGTGTATTACCTTATGCTTGTTCAGTAGTCTCTTATTTTGTGTCCCTTGGATGTAGGGATTACAATGTATTTATAGCTCCCGAGGGTGTACTAGAGTCGGAATATTAAAGGATGGAATGACTTTATAACATAGGCATTTACATCTGTACAATGTTCATAAAGTATATTACTATTGGCGATTTACTGCCCCTGTTGGTCGGTTTTCCTACCGTAGGTCAGTATTCTACTTGTTGGTCGGCATTCTTGGAGTTAGCCGGGAAATAGGCCTTGCTAACTTGGACTAATGTCACAATGGATAACACATGCCTATTTCTAATTGGTCCATGTAATAGGATAATTTTTGGTATCAATAGGTAATATTTATTTATATAATTTATGTTGCATGTAAAGACCATCCCGAAATAAGTGGAATAACTTCATGTGATATTATTATTAAAATTTTATATTATATATATTACTATTTTTTGTGGATTAATATAGAAACCTTCTATTGTAAAACTTGGGCTTATACCATTGCGTAAATTTTGATATTATAAAAATTAAATAAGTGACCACTCATAATCTTTATTATCACGATAAATGCACATGTGCTTAATCTTATTCAATTTATTTAATCGGTATATATAAGTTGGATATACCATAGTTGTGATTATATTAACATCTATTATTGTTATATTGAACTTGAGGTTCATGTTGATCAGGTGGGATTGAGATAGTCCTACAGTTAGTGAACTAATATAGTCTATACTATCGGAAGTTGTCTGCGAGGTAGAGTTATATGCATATGCAAGTTGGCATATGTGCTGCGGTCGAGGGGCATTGTACTGGAAGTGTCTCGTATACATACCTATTGTCTTATTTAATCTTGCAGGAGGATACTAGAGGCAAGGTATTGTAAGAAAGTTACATGATAAATAAAATTGTTATCATATAGTACATGATTACTCGTGATTAGTTGCATATTATGAGTTTTCTAATACAATGGCTATATTGATCACTAGTGGTACATGATTTTAAATGGCCAAGTATGAGAAACGAATTTTATATGAGAAAATGCGTTATCATTCATGTGGTTATATGATTACTTATGAGTTGTTACATATTATGAGTTTAGTGATATGGTGATTTTATTGATTGCTATTGGTACATTTAGAGTTGAGTTTGGAGCAGAAGGGTCCTTTCGATGGGTCGCGTTACTCATGATGCTATGCAAAATATTTTTTTTATATCAGGCAATGGTAAATTCAGTTTATTTTCTAGCTATTAGAAGGAGATGCGTCGAAGATCAGAACCCATATTTTGATGTATTTTAGTTCTTTATGTTGTTATTTTGAATCTTACTTCGAGAGGATTATTGTAATTTATTAAAATGTTAAAGTTCTTGTAGTTGATCTCAATAATTAAAATACAAAAAGTCAAGTGGTTATATATGTTGCGGGTTTAGTTACGGCCTCTTATTGCAATGAAAATTTCCTATTTATATAAACCAACTCTATGAACTCCTATTGACAAGCTAATGTTACACAGGCATTGTCAAATTTTCACTCTGTAAATATTTACTAGGGAATGAACTTTAAAATATACTTTTAAATTTCATTACCGTAATTTGGGGCATGAAAAACTTGGTATTAGAGATTTAGGTTTCACTTACGTTGGGACTAAGGATTAGAAAGGCTCATCTGTGATTCAAGATCGTTGTTTTGGAGAACATGTCAATTCTGAAGGATAACACTTTTTTTTGTTGAAACATAATCTAGATGGAGTTTTTTGGTATGGTATTGGTCTTTACTCGTGATAAAGTACAAAAAATAGGAGACACTTGTGTAGATATCAAATGCTTCTTAGTGGAAAATTTGAAAAAAAAATTAATCGTTAGAGGTGGACTATATTGTGTTTACGTAAGCATACTAAAGAGAATTGTTAGTTACAAATTAGTTGTGTGCTTATGTAGTAGAACTACTTTTTATGGACTCATTAGTATGTGGTATGGTGTTGAGATGCTTTTATTAAAATAATTCAAAAAAAATTTAGAGATAGTTATTGAAGGTACGTCAGAAGGCCAAGGGTAATAATGATCATTGATAATATAAGTAGTGTTAGAAATCGAGGATAAGTGGTGGTTATTGGTGATTAGTATACCATAGAGGTCATCAACCTAAGTATCTTAGTGAATCGTTTATGTTAGTAGTCTTAGGGTGATATACAAGGGGAATCATTTTCAACTTTTGTGGTGCTAAGACACATTGATTATTTTAGCGAGATAAATGTTGAATACGGTAAATGTAGTGATTTCTAAGAACGGACATAATAGACAGTAGTACACCAATTTAGTGAAGGTGTTTAGGTAGTGTTGTCACTCATATATTTGAGTAATATTTTATTATGTGCATAAGATATTAAGAAAATATTCATGGATAGAGGAGATCATAGTGTCACGTGACATATAAAAAATGATAATGTGGTGAATATTAGAGGACCATTATTGGAAGTTAAAGGTTATTATCATGTAACTACATTTTGTCTTTTAGGGTTCTCATAATATGAATCGATGAACTAGTGAGATGATCTGTTAAGAGATAACTGGCAATGATGGACTAGTTATATATAATAGGCATGCTTATATACATGTATATATATGAGAATGATATTGTATATATCATAATTAATGATGATGGTGAGAGTGATTGGGATTGGAGTGATAATCAATGGCCAATTTTTCGAGTGATAGAATATTTTGGGTGATTCAATAAGAAAAATGGGTGATAAATGATTAGAAGAATTGTTTCATTATTAATGTCAACCTATTGATGATTATGTATATTCTAGAAAGTTAAGATGGCCCTACGAGAGTATGTTACTAAGAGCTATATGTAAATATCACTATAGACTAAAGTGAAGAAGTTGATTAAGATTATTTATAGAGCAATAATGACAAATAGAGCACCTTTAAGTTACACGACCTTTAAAAATTTAAGAATAAAAATTTGAACTTGGTCAAAGTTATGGTGTTTATATACTATTGAGTTAGCGACGTAATAGGACTTATGTAAAAAAAAACTCCTTACTTGAGGATGGTTGATGACATGCAGATTATTTAAATTGGGTTTTCTTTAACCACAGTTGTGGTCATGGTTACACCATTGGTTTAAGTGTTGTGACTTTACTATGCTATATGACACCAATGACTAGTCTTTGGCCACTAGTAAAGAAAAGCATAATTTTGAATTTGAGATGGTTGAGGTAGAAAGAGACGATAATAATGAATATGTAATGATATTAGCATTAGCGATTTTGAGTGGTGTGCATGATAAGAAATATTCAATAATAGTGATCACTTACTTAATTTAATAGGAGTTATATATTCATGGTGAATCAATATTTTAGAAGATAGATTGATTAATTAAACTGGGTTGATCGAGATGATAGTATAAAACCTTAAGTTGTTCATTACAAGGGATACAACAACTTATTTCTTTTTCCATGGTACTATTAGATATCTAAGTATATTTTTTCATTTAGGTATATCTTATCTCTTACAAAGGTCAACCATATTTGGATCATTAAGATGGGATGATTACTCGGAAAATCTTAAACTTGAAGATAATTTGATATGGCGTTAATTATGTAATGATACATTGATTGATTTGTTTTATAATGGTTATTATTATATGAGTGCTTTTATGTGAGTTAATTATGATCTTATGAGAATCCCTTTAAGGCACAATATCGATGGTTAAATCTTAGGAAGTAAGACTTACCAATTTTTGTCTAACACGCATTGTAAACATAATGCACACTTATCCAAGGACCTAAGAAACTCTAACTGTGTACTATGTGGTTGTTTATCTTTATGTATTCCCAATAATTTATATTATATTGACATGTTTAAGGTTTCATAGACCTTAATTGTGATATATTAGAATATACTAAGGAGGTGACGTACCAAGTGAACTTAATTTTATTAAAAGTGTGTCATATTAGGCGTATCTATATAAAAAGGGATATAAGATTAGCTTCATTGTCCATATATAACTTTAGAGCATCATTATGTTATTCCTACAACTGATCCCCCATCCAAAATTATCATAAATTATAATTTTGAAGTAGCGAGAAATGATTCTTGAGGTTTTTGATAAAGAAGATGGTAAGTAATGTGATGATAGTTCAAGGATAATTAGGTGTACCGAGGAGGTATGATATGAATATGAAATGTTACGACTAAGGTATTGTGTCAATCTACTTAAGAGTTGGACATTGTGATACATATTAAAATTTATTTTTGAGTTTATTAAGTATGCTAAAGTTATTATTGGGTTATGGATGATCGTTACAGTTTTAGGACATGGGAAGTCAAGGCTGTTAAAAGTAATTACTTATAACATTAAAAGTTTTATATGAGTTACGAAATTGAAGATTAACACCTCAACATAATATTGTAGATATATATTGTGGTGACAAAAATCTCAGCAGAAAACAATAATGAAAGAAAACAATCACCAAGAAAATAAGAACAACAACAATCACAATCACAATCACAACACAAGAATATACGTGGTTCGGTAAATTACCTATGTCCACAAAGAGGTCTACTCACTACACCAAAAACAGAAAACTGGGACGGTTTAAAACAGCGCTAGACGCAATCTGGCACGGTTCAAAACCGTGCCAGAATCAGGCGTGCCAGATTTTCTGGCGCGGTTTAAAACCGTGCCAGATCTCCCAAACAGGCACGCTTTTGGCACACTTTTAAACTGTGCTAGTTTTTTTATCTAGCACACTTTTGACACGCTTTTAAACCGTGCTAGATGTTAAATCTGGCACGCTTTTGGCACACGCCGAAACCGGGCCAAATTGTCTATTTTCTGGCACGCTTTTGGCACGGTTATAAAGCGTGCTAGATTGTTTTATAAGCGTTCTCATTTTTATACATTGGCACAATTTTGGCACGGTTTAAAACCGTGCCAGATTTTTCGGTTGATAAAAAAAATAGGAAACAAATATGGAAAATCTGCAAATTCCAAATCCGGTAGGAAAAATATTTATTATTTGTAAAAAAAAAATTAAGAAAATTCATAAATTATGAATATCACAGTTTTTTGATAAACTAATGTGCATATAAACTTTAAAAAAATTACAAGAGTTAATACCAATATAAAGCCGCACATGAGCATAAAAGTCGACAATAACTTCAAAAAATTACAAGAGTTAATAGTTCCCATATCAAAAAAAATTGGACAGAGTTTCCTCTATTTGTTTAGCATTTCAAAACCTTCTAACATAAAATCTGCCCACATAAAGCCCGCACGGCCATAAAAGTCAACAATAAAACTACTACAGCCAGTACGGACATAAAATTAAACCATAAAACTACTGAAGCCTGCTCGGCCATAACACAAAAAAAGAATCTTGAATATTAACGACACTAAATAAACAATCCCCCTGTTATAAAGCATTGACTTCTTCATGCATTCCAAGTGGATAAAAGCCAGCGCTTGAATGTCATCCTACAAAAAAAATAAGACACAAAAAAGATACAATATTAGTAACCAAGTCATTTTTTAAAAAATCGTATTCAAGCAGAAAAATTACATATACAAGAAGAAAAATTGCATATACGACTACTCGGTTAGTTCGTATAAGTTACATTGGTCCCGTGCGAGGTGTTCGTGCCTCTTACGGTGCAGTTTGAGAGCTGGTTTGGATTTTCACCCACAAACAACCTATTTTTAAGTGTTGCTTTTAGCAATTATCGTCTATCATCATGCTCTCACACGGGAGAGGTGTTCGTGCCTCCTACGGGGTCGTTTGGTGGCTGGTATGGGTTTTCACCCTTTAACGACCTGTTTTTAAGTCTAAGTGTGTTTTTTGCAAATTATCGTCATACTCTCAAACCGAAAGACCCGGGACTACGCGGTCAGTTCCTAGAAGTTACATTGGTCCCGTGCGAGGTGTTCGTGCCTCCTACGGGGTCATTCGGTGGCTGGTATGGGTTTTCACCCTTTAACAACCTGTTTTTAAGTCTAAGTGTGATTTTTGCAAATTATCGTCATACTCTCAAACCGGGAGAACTGGGACTATGCGGTCAGTTCCTACAAGTTACATTGCTCCCGTGCGAGGTGTTCGTACCTCCTACGGGGTCGTTTGGTGGCTGGGTTGGGTTTTCACCCTTTAACGACATGTTTTTAAGTCTAAGTGTGATTTTTGCAAATTAGCATCATACTCTCAAACCGGGAGACCCGGGACAACGCGAACAGTTCCTATAAGTTACATTGGTCCCGTGCGAGGTGTTCGTTCCTCTTACGGGGTCGTTTGGTGGCTGGTTCATGTTTTCACCCTTTAAAGGCATGTTTTTAAGTCTAAGTGTGATTTTTGTAAATTATCCTCACACTCTCAAATCGGGACACCCGGGACTACGCGGTCAGTTCCTATAAGTTACATTGGTCCCGTGCGAGGTGTCCGTGCCTCCTACGGGGTCGTTTGGTGGCTGGTTTGGGTTTTCACCCTTTAACGGCTTGTTTTTAAGTCTAAGTCTATTTTTTGCAAATTATCATCATACTCTCAAATCGGCAGACCCGAGACTACGCGGTCCGTTCCTATAAGTTACATTGGTCCCGTGCGAGGTGTTCGTGCGTCCTACGGGGTCGTTTGGTGGCTGGTTTGCATTTTCACCCTTTAACGGCCTGTTTTTAAGTCTAACTGTGATTTTTGTAAATTATCGTCACACTCTCAAATCGAGAGACCCAAGACTATGCGGTCAGTTCCTAAAAGTTACATTGGTCCAGGGCAAGGTGTTCGTGCCTCCTACGGGCTCGTTTGGTGGCTGCTTCAGATTTTCACCTTTTAACTGCTTGTTTTTAAGTCTAAGTGTGTTTCTTGGTAATTATCATCATACTCTCAAACCGGGAGACCCGGGACTACGCGGTCAGGTCCTATAAGTTATATCGGTCCCGTGCGACGTGTTCTTGCCTCCTATGGGGTTGTTTTGTGGCTGGTATGGATTTTCACCCTTTAACGGCCTGTTTTTAAGTCTATGTTTGTTTTCTGTAACTTATCGTCATACTCTTAAACCGGGAGACTCGGGACTACGCTGTCAGTTCCTACAAGTTACATTGGTCCCGTGCGAGGTGTTCGTGCCTCCTACGGGGTCGTTTGGTGGATGTTTTGGGTTTTCACCCTTTAACGGTTTGTTTTTAAGTCTAAGTATATTTTTTGCAAATTATCATCATACTCTCTAATCGGGAGACCCGAGACAACGCGGTCAGTTCCTACAAGTTACATTGGACCCGTGCGAGGTGTTCATGCCTCCTACGGGGTCGTTTGGTGATTGGTTTGGGGTTTCACCCTTTAACGGACTATTTTTAAGTCTAAGTGTGATTTTTGCAAATTATCGTCACACTCTCAAACCGGGAGACCCGAGACTACGCGGTCAGTTCCTACAAGTTACATTGGTCATGTTCGAGGTGTTCGTGCCTCCTACGGGGTCGTTTGGTGGCTGGTTCGGGTTTTCACCCTTTAACGGCCTGTTTTTAAGTCGAAGTGTGATTATTTATAAATTATCATCACACTCTCACACCGGGAGACCCGGGACTATGCGGTCAGTTCCTACAAGTTACATTGGTCCCATTCGAGGTGTTCGTGCCTCCAACGGGGTCGTTTGGTGGCTGGTTTGGGTTTTTACCCTTTAATTGCCTATTTTTAAGTCTAAGTCTGATTTTTGGAAATTATCATCATACTCTCAAATCGAGAGACCCGAGACTACGCGGTCGGTTTCTACAAGTTATATTGGTCTCGTGCGAGGTGTTCGTGCCTCCTACGGGGTCATTTGGTTGCTGGTTTGGGTTTTCACCCTTTAACGACTTATTTTTAAGTCTAAGTTTATTTTTTGCAAATTATCATCATACTCTCAAACCGAGAGACCTGGGACTACGCGGTCAGTTCCTAGAAGTTACATTGGTCCCGTGCGAGGTGTTCGTGCCTCCTACGGGATCGTTTGGTGGATGGTTTGGGTTTTCACCCTTTAACGACATGTTTTTTTAGTCTAAGTGTGTTTTTTGCAAATTAGCGTCATACTCTCGAACCGGGAGATCCGGGATTACGCGGTCAGTTCCTAAAAGTTACATTGGTTCCGTGCGAGGTGTTCGTGCCTCCTACAGGTTCGTTTGGTGGCTGGTTTGGGTTTTCTACCTTTAACGACCTGTTTTAAGTCTAAGTGTGATTTTTCCAAATTAGCATCATACTCTCAAACCGGGAGATCCGGGACTATGCGATCAGTTCCTATAAGTTACATTGGTCCCGTGCGAGGTGTTCGTTCCTCTTACGGGGTCGTTTGGTGGCTGGTTCATGTTTTCACCCTTTAAAGGCCTGTTATTAAGTCTAAGTGTGATTTTTGTAAATTATCGTCACACTCTTAAGCCGGGAGACCCAGGATTACGCGGTCAGTTCCTACAAGTTACAATGGTCCCGTGCGAGGTGTTCGTGCCTCCTACGAGGTCGTTTGGGGGCTGGTTCGAGTTTTCAGCCTTTAACGGCCTGTTTTTAAGTCTAAGTGTGATTTTTGCAAATTATCATCACACTCTCAAACCGGGAGACCCGGGACTACGCGGTCAGTTCCTACAAGTTACATTGGTACCATGCGAGGTGTTCGTGCCTCCTACGGGGTCGTTTGGTCACTAGTTCGACTTTTCACCCTTTAAAGGCCTATTTTTAAGTCTAAGTGTGATTTTTGCAAATTATCATCACACTCTCAAATCGGGACACCCGGGACTACGCAGTCAGTTCCTATAAGTTACATTGGTCCCGTGCGAGGTGTCCGTGCCTCCTACGGGGTCGTTTGGTGGCTGGTTTGGGTTTTCACACTTTAACGCCTTATTTTTAAGTCTAAGTATATTTTTTGCAAATTATCATCATACTCTCAAATCGGCAGACCCGAGACTATGCGGTCCGTTCCTATAAGTTACATTGGTCCCGTGCGAGGTGTTCGTGCCTCCTACGGGGTCGTTTGGTGGCTGGTTTGCGTTTTCACCCTTTAACGGCCTGTTTTTAAGTCAAAGTGTGATTTTTGTAAATTATCATCACACTCTCAAATCGAGAGACCCAGGACTACGCGATCAGTTCCTAAAAGTTACATTGGTCCCGGGCAAGGTGTTCGTGCCTCCTACGGGGTCGTTTGGTGGCTGCTTCGGATTTTCACCTTTTAACTGCTTATTTTTAAGTCTAAGTGTGTTTTTTGCTAATTATCATTATACTCTCAAACCGGGAGACCCGGGACTACGCGGTCAGGTCCTATAAGTTATATCGGTCCCGTGCGAGGTGTTCTTTCCTCCTATGGGGTTGTTTTGTTGCTGGTATGGGTTTTCACCCTTTAACGGCCTGTTTTTAAGTCTATGTTTGTTTTCTGCAACTTATCTTCATACTCTTAAACCGGGAGACTCGAGACTACGCTGTCAGTTCCTACAAGTTACATTGGTCCCGTGCGAGGTGTTCGTGCCTCCTACGGGGTCGTTTGGTGGCTCATTTGGGTTTTCACCCTTTAGTGGTTTGTTTTTAAGTCTAAGTATATTTTTTGCAAATTATCATCATACTCTCAAATCGGGAGACCCGAGACTATGCGGTCAGTTCCTACAAGTTACATTGGACCCGTGCGAGGTGTTCATGCCTCCTACGGGGTCGTTTGGTGGTTGGTTTGGGGTTTCACCCTTTAACGGCCTGTTTTTAAGTCTAAGTGTGATTTTTGCAAATTATCGTCACACTCTCAAATCGGGAGACCCGAGACTACGCGGTCAGTTCCTACAAGTTACATTGGTCCCGTGCGAGGTGTTCGTGCCTCCTACGGGGTCGTTTAGTGGCTGGTTCGGGTTCTCACCCTTTAACGGCCTGTTTTTAAGTCGAAGTGTGATTATTTATAAATTATCATCACACTCTCAAACCGGGAGACCCGGGACTATGCGGTTAGTTCCTACAAGTTACATTGGTCCCGTTCGAGGTGTTCGTGCCTCCTACGGGGTCGTTTGGTGGCTGGTTTGGGTTTTTACCCTTTAACGGCCTGTTTTTAAGTCTAAGTGTGATTTTTGAAAATTATCATCATACTTTCAAATCGGTAGACCCGGGACTACGCGGTCGGTTCCTACAAGTTACATTGGTCCGTGCGAGGTGTTCGTGCCTCCTACGCGGTCGTTTGGTTGCTGGTTTGGGTTTTCACCCTTTAAGGACTTATTTTTAAGTCTAAGTGTATTTTTTGCAAATTATCATCATACTCTCAAACCGGGAGAACTGGGACTACACGGTCAGTTCCTACAAGTTACATTGGTTCCGTGCGAGGTGTTCGTGCCTCCAACGGGATCGTTTGGTGGATGGTTTGGGTTTTCACCCTTTAACGACATGTTTTTTAAGTCTAAGTGTGTTTTTTGCAAATTAGAGTCATACTCTCAAACCGGGAGATCCGGGATTACGCGATCAGTTCCTATAAGTTACATTGGTCCCGTACGAGGTGTTCGTGCCTCCTACAGGTTCGTTTGGTGGCTGTTTTGGGTTTTCTACCTTTAACAACCTATTTTTAAGTCTAAGTGTGATTTTTACAAATTAGCATCATACTCTAAAACCAGGAGACCCGGTACTACGCGATCAGTTCCTATAAGTTACATTGGTCCCGTGCGAGGTGTTCGTTCCTCTTACGGGGTCGTTTGGTGGCTGGTTCGGGTTTTCACCCTTTAAAGGCATGTTTTTAAGTCTAAGTGTAATTTTTGTAAATTATCATCACACTCTTAAGCCGGGAGACCCGGGACTACGCGGTCAGTGCCTACAAGTTACATTGATCCCGTGCGAGGCGTTCGTGCCGCATACGGGCTCGTTTGGTGGCTGGTTTTGGTTTTCACCCTTTAACGGCTTGTTTTTAAGTCTAAGTATGATTTTTGAAAATTATCGTCATACTCTCAAACCGAGAGACCCGGGACTACACGGTCAGTTCTTACAAATTACATTGGTCCCGTGCGAGGTGTTCATGCCTCCTACGGGGTCGTTTGGTAGCTGGGTTGTGTTTTCAACCTTTAACGACCTGTTTTTAAGTCTAAGTGTGATTTTTGCAAGTTATCATCATACTCTTATTTCGAAAGACCCGGGACTACGCGGTCAGTTCCTATAAGTTACATTGGTCCCGTGCAAGGTGTTCGTACCACCTACGGGGTCGTTTGGTGGCTGGTTTGGGTTTTCACCCTTTAACGACTTGTTTTTAAGTCTAACTGTGATTTTTGCAAATTATCATCACACTCTAAAACTGGGATACCCGAGACTACGAGTTCAGTTCCTACAAGTTACATTGGTACTGTGCGAGGTGTCAGTGCCTCCTACGGGGTCGTTTGGTGGCTGGTTTGGGTTTTCACCCTTTAACGGCCTGTTTTTAAGTCTAAGTATGATTTTTGCAAATTATTGTATCACTCTTAAACCGGGAGACTCGAGACTATGCGGTCAGTTCCTACAAGTTACATTGGTCCCATGCGAGGTGTTGGTCCCTCCTACGGGGTCGTTTGGTGGCTAGTTTGGGTTTTCGACCTTTAACAACCTATTTTTAAGTTTAAGTGTGATTTTTTGTAAATTATCGTCACACTCCCAAACCGGGAGACCCGAGACTATGCAGTCAGTTCCTACAAGTTACATTGGTCCCGTGCGAGGTGTTCGTGCCTCCTACGGGGTCGTTTGGTGGCTGGTTTGGGTTTTCACCCTTTTACGGCCTATTTTTAAGTCTAAGTGTGATTTTTGAAAATTATCATCATACTCTCAAATCGGGAGACCCGGGACTACGCGGTCAGTTCCTACAAGTTACATTGGTCCCGTGCGAGGTGTTCGTGCTTCTTACGGGGTCGTTTGGTGACTGGTTTGGGTTTTCACCTTTTAACGGCTTGTTTTCAAGTCAAAGTGTATTTTTTGCAAATTATCATCTTACTCTGAAATTGGGAGACCTGGGACTATGCAGTCAGTTCCTACAAGTTACATTGGTCTCGTGCGAGGTGTTTATGCCTCCTACGAGATCGTTTGGTGGCTGGTTTGTGTTTTCACCCTTTAACGGCCTATTTTTAAGTCCAAGTGTGTTTTTTGCAAATTAGCGCCATACTCTCAAATCGGGAGACCCAGGACTACGCGGTCAGTTCCTACAAGTTACATTGGTACCATGCGAGGTGTTCGTGCCTCCTACGGGGTCGTTTGGTGGCTGGTTCGGGTTATCACCCTTTAACGGCCTATTTTTAAGTCTCAGTGTGATTTTTACAAATTAGCATCATACTCTCAAACCGGGAGACCCGGGACTACGCGCTCAGTTCCTAAAAGTTACATTGTTCCCGTGCGAGGTGTTCGTGCCTCCTACGGGGTCGTTTGGGGGTTGGTTTGGTTTTTCACCCTTTAACGGCATGTTTTTAAGTCTAAGTGTGATTTTTGCTAATTGGCATCATACTCTCAAACCGGGAGACCTGGGACTACGCGATCAGTTCCTATAAGTTACATTGGTCCCGTGCGAGGTGTTCGTGCCTCATACGGGGTCGTTTGGTGGCTGGTTTGGGTTTTCACCCTTGAACGGCTTATTTTTAAGTCTAAGTAGGTTTTTTGCAAATTATCATCATACTCTCAAACCGAGAGACCCAGGACTACGCGATCAGTTCCTACAAGATACATTGGTCCCGTGCGAGGTGTTCGTGCCTCCTACGGGGTCTTTTGGTGGCTAGTTTGGGTTTTCACCCTTTAACGGCCTGTTTTAAAGTCTAAGTGTGTTTTTTGCAAGTTATCATCATACATTCAAATCGGGAGACCCGGGACTACGCGGTCAGTTCCTATAAGTTACATTGGTCCCGTGCGAGGTGTTCGTGCCTCCTGCGGGGTCGTTTGGTGGCTGGTATGGGTTTTCACCCTTTAACGGCCTGTTTTTAAGTCTAAGTGTGTTTTTTGAAATTATCATCATACTCTCAAACCGGGAGAACCGGGACTACGCGGTCAGTTCCTATAAGTCACATTGGTCCCGTGCGAGGTGTTCGTGCCTCCTACGGGGTCGTTTTGGTGGCTGGTATGGGTTTTCACCCTTTAACGGCCTATTTTTAAGTCTAAGTGTGATTTTTGCAAATTATCGTCACACTCTGAAACCGAGAGACCCGGGACTACGTGGTCAGTTCCTACAAGTTACATTGGTCCCATGCGAGGTGTTCGTGCCTCCTACGGGGTCGTTTGGTGACTGGTTTGGGTTTTCACCCATTAAAGGCCTATTTTTAAGTCTAAGTGTGATTTTTGCAAATTATCATCACACTCTCAAACCGGGAGACACGGGACTACGCGGTCAGTTCCTACAAGTTACATTAGTCCCGTGCGAGGTGTTCGTACCTCCTATGGGTTCGTTTGGTGGCTGGTTTGGGTTTTCACCCTTTAACTGCCCGTTTTTAAGTCTAAGTGTATTTTTGAAAATTATTGTCACACTCTCAAACCGGGAAACCCGAGACTACGCGGTCAGTTCCTACAAGTTACATTGGTCCGGTGCGAGGTGTCTGTGCCTCCTACGGGGTCGTTTGGTGGCTGGTTCTGGTTTTCTCCCTTTAACGGCCTGTTTTTAAGTCTAAATGTGATTTTGGCTAATTATCGTCACACTCTCAAACCGGGAGACCCGTGACTACGCGGTCATTTCCTACAAGTTACATTGTTCCCGTGCGAGGTGTTCGTACCTCCTACGGGGTCGTTTGATGGCTGGTTTGGGTTTTCACCTTCTAACGGCTTGTGTTTATGTCTAGGTGTGATTTTTTGTAAATTATCATCACACTCTCAAACCGGGAGACCCGAGACTACGTAGTCTGTTCCTACAAGTTATATTGGTCCGGTGCGAGGTGTCCGTGCCTCCTACGGGGTCGTTTGGTGGCTGGTTTGGGTTTTCACCCTTTAACGGCCTGTTTTTAAGTGTGATTTTTTCAAATTATTGTCACACTCTCATACCAGGAGACCCGGGACTACGCGGTCAGTTCCTACAAGTTACATTGGTCCCGTACGATGTGTTCGTGCCTCCTACGGGGTCGTTTGGTGGCTGGTTAGGGTTTTCACCCTTTAACGGCCTGTTTTTAAGTCTAAGTGTGTTTTTTTGCAAATTAGCATCATACTCTCAAACTGGGAGACCCGGGACTACGCGGTCAGTTACCACAAGTTACATTGGTCCCGTGCAAGGTTTTCGTGCCTCCTACGGGATCGTTTGGTGGCTGGTTTGGGTTTTCACCCTTTAACGGCCTGTTTTTAAGTCTAAGTGTGTTTTTTGCAAATTTGCGTCATACTCTCAAACTGGGAGACCCGGTACTACGCGGTCAGTTCCTACAAGTTACATTGGTTCCGTTCGAGGTGTTCGTTCCTCCTACGGGGTCGTTTGGGGGCTAATTTGGGTTATCACCCTTTAACGACCTGTTTTTAAGTCTTAGTGTGATTTTTACAAATTAACATCACACTCTTAAATCGGGAGACCCGGGACTACGCTGTCAGTTCCTAAAAGTTACATTGGTCCCGTGCGAGGTGTTCGTGCCTCCTACGGGGTCGTTTGGGGGCTGGTTTTGATTTTCACCATTTAACGACCTGTTTTTAAGTCTAAGTGTTATTTTTGCAAATTAGCGTCATACTCTCAAATCGGGAGACCCAGGACTACGCGATCAGTTTCTACAAGTTACATTGGTCCCGTGCGAGGTGTGCGTGCCTCCTACGGGGTCATTTGGTGGTTGGTTTGGGTTTTCACCCTTTAACGACTTGTTTTTAAGTCTAAGTAAATTTTTTTCAAATTATCATCATACTCTCAAACCGGGAGACCCAGGACTACGCGATCAGTTCCTACAAGATACATTGGTCCCATGCGCGCTATTTGTGCCTCCTACGGGGTCGTTTGGTGGCTGGTTTGGGTTTTCATCCTTTAACGGCCTATTTTTAAGTCTAAGTGTGTTTTTTGCAAGTTATCATCATACTCTCAAACCGAGAGATCCGGGACTACGCGGTCAGTTCCTATAAGTTACATTGGTTCCGTGCGAGGTGTTCGTGCCTCCTATGGGGTCGTTTGGTGGCTGGTATGGGTTTTCAGCCTTTAACGGCCTGTTTTTAAGTCTAAGTGTGTTTTCTGCAAATTATCATCATACTCTCAAACCGGGAGACCCGGGACTCCACGGTCAGTTCCTACAAGTTACATTGGTCCCGTGCGAGGTGTCCGTGCCTCCTACGGGTTCGTTTGGTGGCTGGTAAAGGTTTTCACCCTTTCAAGGCCTATTTTTATGTCTAAGTGTGATTTTTGTAAATTATCGTCACACTCTCAAACCAGGAGACCCGGGACTTCGCGATCAGTTCCTACAGGTTACATTGGTCCCGTGCGAGGTGTTCGTGCCTCCTACGGGGTCGTTTGGTGGTTGGTTTGGGTTTTGACCCTTTAAAGGCCTGTTTTTAAGTCTGAGTGTGATTTTTGCAAATTACCGTCACACTCTCAAACCGGGTGACCCGGGACTACGCGGTCAGTTCCTCCAAGTTACATTGCTCCCGTGCGAGGTGTTCGTACCTCCTACGGGGTCGTTTGGTGGCTGGGTTGGGTTTTCACCCTTTAACGACATGTTTTAAGTCGAAGTGTCATTTTTGAAAATTATCATCATACTATCAAACCGGGAGACCCGAGACTACGCGGTCAGATCCTACAAGTTACATTGGTCCGGTGCGAGGTGTCCGTGCCTCCTACGGGGTCGTTTGGTGGCTAGTTCGGGTTTTCACCTTTTAACGGCCTATTTTTAAGTCTAGGTGTGATTTTTGCAAATTATCGTCACACTCTCAAATCGGAAGACCCGGGACTACGCGATCAGTTCCTACAAGTAACATTGGTTCCGTACGAGGTGTTCGTACCTCCTACGGGGTGGTTTGGTGGTTGGTTTGAGTTTTCAACCTTTAACGGCCTGTTTTTAAGTCTAAGTGTGTTTTTTGCAAATTAGCGTCATACTCTAAAACTGGGAGATCCGGGATTATGCGGTCAGTTCCTAAAAGTTACATTGGTTCCGTGCAAGGTGTTCGTGCCTCCTACAGGTTCGTTTGGTGGCTGCTTTGGGTTTTCTACCTTTAACGACCTGTTTTTAAGTCTAAGTGTGATTTTTGCAAATTAGCATCATACTCTCAAACCGGGAGACCCGGGACTACGCGGTCAGTTCCTATAAGTTACATTGGTCCGGTGCGAGGTGTTCGTGCCTCCTACGGGGTCGTTTGGTGGCTTGTTTGGGTTTTCAACCTTTAACGGCCTGTTATTAAGTCTAAGTGTGATTTTTAAAATTCTCATCACACTCTCACACCGGGAGACCCGGGACAACGCGATCAGTTCCTATAAGTTACATTGGTGCCGCGCAAGGTGTTCATGCCTCCTACGTGGTAGTTTGGTGGCTGGTTCGGATTTTCACCCTTTATGACCTGTATTTAAGTCTAAGTGTGATTTTTTGTAAATTATCGTCACACTCTCAAACTGGGAGACCCGGGACTATGCGGTCAGTTCCTACAAGTTACATTGGTCCCGTGCGAGGTGTTCGTGCCTCCTACGGGGTCGTTTGGTGGCTAGTTAGGGTTTTCACCCTTTAAGGGCCTGTTTTAAAGTTTAAGTGTGATTTTTCCAAATTATCGTCATACTTTCAAACCGGGAGACCCGGGACTACGCAGTTAGTTCTTACAAGTTACAATGGTCCCGTGCGAGGTGTCCGTAACTCCTACGGGGTCGGTTGGTGGCTGGTATGGGTTTTTACCATTTAAAGGCCTATTTTTAAGTCTAAGTGTGTTTTTTTGCAAATTAGCATCATACTCTCAAACTGGGAGACCCGGGACTACGCAGTGAGTTCCCACAAGTTACATTGGTCCCGTGCGAGGTGTCCGTCCCTCCTACGGGGTCGTTTGGTGGCTGGTTTGGGTTTTCACCCTTTAACGGTCTGTTTTTAAGTCTAAGTGTGTTTTTTGCAAATTAGCGTCATAGTCTCAAACTAGGAGACCCGGGACTACGCGGTCAGTTCCTACAAGTTACATTTGTTCCGTGCGAGGTGTTCGTGCCTCCTACGGGGTCGTTTAGAGGCTAATTCGGGTTATCACCCTTTAACGGCCTGTTTTTAAGTCTTAGTGTGATTTTTACAAATTAACATCACACTCTCAAATCGGGAGACCCGGGACTACGCTGTCAGTTCCTAAAAGTTACATTGGTCCCGTGCGAGGTGTTCGTGCCTCCTACGGGGTCGTTTGGGGGCTGGTTTTGGTTTTCACCCTTGAGCGACCCGTTTTTAAGTCTAAAGGTGATTTTTTCAAATTAGCGTCATACTCTCAAACCGGGAGACCCAGGACTACGCGATCACTTCCTATAAGTTACATTGGTCCCGTACGATGTGTTCGTGCCTCCTACGGGGTCGTTTGGTGGGTGGTTTGGGTTTTCACCCTTTAACGACTTGTTTTTAAGTCTAAGTATATTTTTTTCAAATTATCATCATACTCTCAAATCGGGACACCCGGGACTACGCGAACAGTTCCTACAAGATACATTGGTCTCATGCACGGTGTTTGTGCCTCCTACGGGGTCGTTTGGTGGCTGGTTTGGGTTTTCACCCTTTAACGGCCTGTTTTTTAAGTCTAAGTGTGTTTTTTGCAAGTTATCATCATACTCTCATACCGGGAGACCCGGGACTACGCGGTCAGTTCTTATAAGTTACATTGGTTCCGTGCGAGGTGTTCGTGCCTCCTACGGGGTCGTTTGGTGGCAGGTATGGGTTTTCAGCCTTTAACGGCCTATTTTTAACTCTAAGTGTGTTTTTTGCAAATTATCATCATACTCTCAAACTGGGAGACCCGGGACTACACGGTCAGTTCCAACAAGTTACATTGGTCCCGTGCGAGGTGTCCGTGCCTCCTACGGGGTCGTTTGGTGGCTGGTAAAGGTTTTCACCCTTTCAAGGCCTATTTTTAAGTCTAAGTGTGATTTTTGTAAATTATCGTCACACTCTCAAACTAGGAGACCCGGGACTACGCGATCAGTTCCTTCAAGTTACATTGGTCCCGTGCGAGGTGTTCATGCCTCCTACGGGGTCGTTTGGTGGCTGGTTTGGGTTTTCACCCTTTAAAGGCCTGTTTTTAAGTCTAAGTGTTATTTTTGCAATTTACCGTCACACTCTCAAACCGGGAGACCCGGGATTACGCGGTCAGTTCCTACAAGTTATATTGCTCCCGTGCGAGGTGTTCGTAACTCCTACGGGGTCGTTTGGTGGCTGGGTTGGGTTTTCACCCTTTAACGACATGTTTTTAAGTCTAAGTGTGATTTTTGAAAATTATCGTCACACTATCAAACCGGGAGACTCGAGACTACGTGGTCAGATCCTACAAGTTACATTGGTCCGGTGCGAGGTGTCCGTTCCTCCTACGGGGTCGTTTGGTGGCTGGTTCGGGTTTTCACCCTTTAACGGCCTGTTTTTAAGTCTAAGTGTGATTTTTGCACATTATCGTCACACTCTCATACCGGAAGAACCGAGACAACATGATCAGTTCCTACAAGTAACATTGGTTCCGTACGAGGTGTTCGTACCTCCTACGGGGTCGTTTGGTGGCTGGTTTGAGTTTTCACCCTTTAACGTCCTGTTTTTAAGTCTAAGTGCGATTTTTTAAAATTATCGTCACACTCTCAAACCGGGAGACCCGCGACTACGCGGTCAGTTCCTACAAGTTACATTAGTTCGGTGCGAGGTGATCGAGCCTCCTACGGGGTCGTTTGGTGGCTGGTTTGGGTTTTCAGCCTTTAACGACCTGTTATTAAGTCTAAGTGTGATTTTTTAAAATTATTGTAACACTCTCAAACCGGGAGACCCGGGACAACGCGATCAGTTCCTATAAGTTACATTGGTGTCGTGCAAGGTGTTCGTGCCTCCTACGGGGTCGTTTGGTGGCTGGTTCAGATTTTCACCCTTTATGACCTGTATTTATGTCTAAGTGTGATTTTTTGTAAATTATCATCACACTCTCAAACTGGGAGACCCGGGAGTATGCGGTCAGTTCCTACAAGTTATATTGGTCCCGTGCAAGGTGTCCGTGCCTCCTACGGGGTTGTTTGGTGTCTGGTTAGGGTTTTCACCCTTTAAGGGCCTCTTTTAAAGTCTAAGTGTGATTTTTCCAAATTATCGTCATACTTTCAAACCGGGAGACCCGGGACTACGCAGTCAGTTCTTACAAGTTACATTGGTCCCGTGCGAGGTGTCCGTGCCTAATACGGGGTTGCTTTGTGGTTGGTTCAGTTTTTCACCATTTAAAGGCCTATTTTTAAGTCTAAGTGTTTTTTTTTGCAAATTAGCATCATACTCTCAAACTGGGAGACCCGGGACTACGCGGTCAGTTCCCACAAGTTACATTGGTCCCGTGCGAGGTGTTCGTGCCTCCTAGGGGGTCGTTTGGTGGCTGGTTTGGGTTTTCACCCTTTAACGGCCTGTTTTTAAGTCTAAGTGTGTTTTTTGGAAATTAGCGTCATACTCTCAAACTGGGAGACCCGGGACTAAACGGTCAGTTCGTACAAGTTACATTTGTTCAGTGCGAGGTGTTCATGATTCATACGGGGTCGTTTGGGGGCTAATTCGGGTTATCATCCTTTAACGGCCTGTTTTTAAGTCTTAGTGTGATTTTTACAAATTAGCATCACACTCTCAAATCGGGAGACCCGGGACAACGCTGTCAGTTCCTAAAAGTTACATTGGTCCCATGCGAGGTGTTCGTGCCTCCTACGGGGTCGTTTGGGGGTTGGTTTTGGTTTTCACCCTTTAACGACCCGTTTTTAAGTCTAAGTGTGATATTTGCAAATTAGCGTCATACTCTCAAATCAGGAGACCCAGGACTACGCGATGAGTTCCTACAAGTTACATTGGTCCCGTGCGAGGTGTTCATGCCTCCTACGGGGTCGTTTGGTGGCTGGTTTGGGTTTTCACCCTTTAACGGCTTGTTTTTAAGTTTAAGTATATTTTTTTCAAATTATCATCATACTCTCAAACTGGGAGATCTGGGACTACGCGATCAGTTCCTACAAGATACATTGGTCTCATGCGCGGTGTTTGTGCCTCCTACGGGGTCGTTTCGTGGCTGGTTTGGGTTTTCACCCTTTAACGACCTATTTTTAAGTCTAAGTGTGTTTTTTGCAAGTTATCATCATACTCTCATACCGGGAGACCCGGGACTACGCGGTCAGTTCCTATAAGTTACATTGGTTCCGTGCGAGGTGTTCGTGCCTCCTACGGGGTCGTTTGGTGGCTGGTATGGGTTTTCAGCCTTTAACGACCTGTTTTTAAGTCTAAGTGTATTTTTTCAAATTATCATCATACTCTCAAACCGAGAGACCCGGGACTAAACGGTCAGTTCCTACAAGTTACATTGGTCCCGTGCGAGGTGTCCGTGCCTCCTATGGGGTCGTTTGGTGGCTGGTAAAGGTTTTCACCCTTTCAAGGCCTATTTTTAAGTCTAAGTGTGATTTTTGTAAATTATCGTCACACTCTCAAACCAGGAGACCCGGGACTACGCGATCAGTTCCTACATGTTATATTGGTCCCGTGCGAGGTGTTCGTGCCTCCTACGGGGTCGTTTGGTGGCTGGTTTGGGTTTTCACCCTTTAAAGGCCTGTTTTTAAGTCTAAGTGTGATTTTTCTAAATTATCGTCACACTCTCAAATCGGGAGACCCGGGACTACGCGATCAGTTCCTACAAGTTACATTGCTCCCGTGCGAGGTGTTCGTACCTCTTACGGGGTTGTTTGGTGGCTGGTTCATGTTTTCACCCTTTAAAGGCATGTTTTTAAGTCTAAGTGTGATTTTTTTAAATTATTGTCACACTCTCAAACCGGGAAACCCGAGACTACGCGGTCAGTTCCTACAAGTTACATTGGTCCGGTGCGAGGTGTCTGTGCCTCCTACGGGGTCGTTTGGTGGCTGGTTCGGGTTTTCAACCTTTAACGGCCTGTTTTTAAGTCTAAATGTCATTTTTGCTAATTATCATCACACTCTCAAACCGGGAGACCCGGGACTACGCGGTCATTTCCTACAAGTTACATTGTTCCCGTGCGAGGTGTTCGTACCTCCTACGGGGTCGTTTGGTGGCTGGTTTGAGTTTTCACCTTTTAACGGCTTGTGTTAATGTCTAGGTGTGATTTTTTGTAAATTATCGTCACACTCTCAAACCGGGAGACCCGAGACTACGCAGTCTATTCTTACAAGTTATATTGGTCCGGTGCGAGGTGTCCGTGCCTCCTACGGGGTCGTTTGGTGGCTGGTTTGGGTTTTCACCCTTTAACGGCCTGTTTTTAAGTGTGATTTTCTCAAATTATTGTCACACTCTCATACCAGGAGACCCGGGACTACGCGGTCAGTTCCTACAAGTTACATTGGTCCCGTACGATGTGTTCGTGCCTCCTACGAGGTCGTTTGGTGGCTGGTTCGGGTTTTCACCCTTTAACGGCCTGTTTTTAAGTCTAATTGTGTTTTTTTGCAAATTAGCATCATACTCTCAAACTGGGAGACCCGGGACTGCGCGGTCAGTTCCCACAAGATACATTGGTCCCGTGCGAGGTTTTCGTGCCTCCTACGGGATCGTTTGGTGGCTGGTTTGGGTTTTCACCCTTTAACGGCCTGTTTTTAAGTCTAAGTGTGTTTTTTGCAAATTAGCATCATACTATCAAACAGGGAGACCCGGGACTACGCGGTCAGTTCCTACAAGTTACATTGGTTCCGTTCGAGGTGTTCGTGTCTCCTACGGGGTCGTTTGGGGGCTAATTCGGGTTATCACCCTTTAACGACCTGTTTTTAAGTCTTAGTGTGATTTTTACAAATTAACATCACACTCTCAAATCGAGAGACCCGGGACTACGCTGTCAGTTCCTAAAAGTTACATTGGTCCCGTGCGAGGTGTTCGTGCCTCCTACGGGGTCGTTTGGGGGCTGGTTTTGGTTTTCACCATTTAATGACCCGTTTTTAAGTCTAAGTGTCATTTTTGCAAATTAGCGTCATACTCTCAAACCGGGAGACCCAGGACTACGCGATCAGTTCCTACAAGTTACATTGGTCCCGTGCGAGGTGTGCGTGCCTCCTACGGGGTCGTTTGGTGGCTGGTTTGGGTTTTCACCCTTTAACGACTTGTTTCTAAGTCTAAGTATATTTTTTTCAAATTATCATCATACTCTCAAACCGGGAGACCCAGGACTACGCGATCAGTTCCTACAAGATACATTGGTCCCATGCGCGCTGTTTGTGCCTCCTACGGGGTCGTTTGGTGGCTGGTTTGGGTTTTCATCCTTTAACGGCCTATTTTTAAGTCTAAGTGTGTTTTTTGCAAGTTATCATCATACTCTCATACCGAGAGATCTGGGACTACGCGGTCAGTTCCTATAAGTTACATTGGTTCCGTGCGAGGTGTTCGTGCCTCCTACGGGGTCGTTTGGCTGCTGGTATGGGTTTTCAGCCTTTAACGGCCTGTTTTTAAGTCTAAGTGTATTTTTTGCAAATTATCATCATACTCTCAAACCGGGAGACCCGGGACTACACGGTCAGTTCCTACAAGTTACATTGGTTCCGTGCGAGGTGTCCGTGCCTCCTACGGGGTCGTTTGGTGGCTGGTAAAGGTTTTCACCCTTTCGAGGCCTATTTTTAAGTCTAAGTGTGATTTTTGTAAATTATCGTCACACTCTCAAACCAGGAGACCCGGGACTTCGCGATCAGTTCCTACAGGTTACATTGGTCCCGTGCGAGGTGTTCGTGCCTCCTACGGGGTCGTTTGGTGGTTGGTTTGGGTTTTGACCCTTTAAAGGCCTGTTTTTAAGTCTAAGTGTGATTTTTGCAAATTACCGTCACACTCTCAAACCGGGAGACCCGGGACTACGCGGTCAAAACCTCCAAGTTACATTGCTCCCGTGCGAGGTGTTCGTACCTCCTACGGGGTCGTTTGGTGGCTGGGTTGGGTTTTCACCATTTAACGACATGTTTTAAGTCGAAGTGTGATTTTTGAAAATTATCGTCACACTATCAAATGGGGAGACCCGAGACTACGCGATCAGATCCTACAAGTTACATTGGTCTGGTGCGAGGTGTCCGTGCCTCCTACGGGGTCGTTTGGTGGCTGGTTCGGGTTTTCACCCTTTAACGGCCTGTTTTTAAGTCTAAGTGTGATTTTTGCAAATTATCGTCACACTCTCAAATCGGAAGACCCGGGACTACGCGATCAGTTCCTACAAGTAACATTGGTTCTATACGAGGTGTTCGTACCTCCTACGGGGTCGTTTGGTGGCTGGTTTGAGTTTTCAACCTTTAACGGCCTGTTTTTAAGTCTAAGTGTGATTTTTTTTAAATTATCGTCACACTCTCAAACCGAGAGACCCGCGACTACGCGGTCAGTTCCTACAAGTTACATTGGTCCGGTGCGAGGTGTTCGTGCCTCCTACTGGGTCGTTTCGTGGCTGGTTTGGGTTTTCAACCTTTAAGGGTCTGTTATTATGTCTAAGTGTGATTTTTAAAATTCTCATCACACTCTCACACCGGGAGACCCGGGACAACGCGATCAGTTCCTATAAGTTACATTGGTGCCGCGCAAGGTGTTCGTGCCTCCTACGGGGTCGTTTGGTGGCTGGTTCGGATTTTCACCCTTTATGACCTGTATTTAAGTCTAAGTGTGATTTTTTGTAAATTATCGTCACACTCTCAAACTGGGAGACCCGGGACTATGCGGTCAGTTCCTACAAGTTACATTGGTCCCGTGCGAGGTGTTCGTGCCTCCTACGGGGTCGTTTGGTGGTTGGTTAGGGTTTTCACCCTTTAAGGGCCTGTTTTAAAGTTTAAGTGTGATTTTTCCAAATTATCGTCATACTTTCAAACCGGGAGACCCGGGACTACGCAGTCAGTTCTTACAAGTTACAATGGTCCCGTGCGAGGTGTCCGTGACTCCTACGGGGTCGGTTGGTGGCTGGTATGGGTTTTTACCATTTAAAGGCCTATTTTTAAGTCTAAGTGTTTTTTTTTGCAAATTAGCATCATACTCTCAAACTGGGAGACCCGGGACTACGCAGTGAGTTCCCACAAGTTACATTGGTCCCGTGCGAGGTGTCCGTGCCTCCTACGGGGTCGTTTGGTGGCTGGTTTGGGTTTTCACCCTTTAACGGTCTGTTTTTAAGTCTAAGTGTGTTTTTTGCAAATTAGCGTCATAGTCTCAAACTAGGAGACCCGGGACTACGCGGTCAGTTGCTACAAGTTACATTTGTTCCGTGCGAGGTGTTCGTGCCTCCTACGGGGTCGTTTAGGGGCTAATTCGGGTTATCACCCTTTAACGGCCTGTTTTTAAGTCTTAGTGTGATTTTTATAAATTAACATCACACTCTCAAATCGGGAGACCCGGGACTACGCTATCAGTTCCTATAAGTTACATTGGTCCCGTACGATGTGTTCGTGCCTCCTACGGGGTCGTTTGGTGGCTGGTTTGGGTTTTCACCCTTTAATGACTTGTTTTTAAGTCTAAGTATATTTTTTTCAAATTATCATCATACTCTCAAATCGGGACACCCGGGACTACGCGAACAGTTCCTACAAGATACATTGGTCCCATGCACGGTGTTTGTGCCTCCTACGGGGTCGTTTGGTGGCTGGTTTGGGTTTTCACCCTTTAACGGCCTGTTTTTAAGTCTAAGTGTGTTTTTTGCAAGTTATCATCATACTCTCATACCGGGAGACCCGGGACTACGCGGTCAGTTCTTATAAGTTACATTGGTTCCGTGCGAGGTGTTCGTGCCTCCTACGGGGTCGTTTGGTGGCAGGTATGGGTTTTCAGCCTTTAACGGCCTATTTTTAAGTCTAAGTGTGTTTTTTGCAAATTATCATCATACTCTCAAACTGGGAGACCCGGGACTACACGGTCAGTTCCAACAAGTTACATTAGTCCCGTGCGAGGTGTCCGTGCCTCCTACGGGGTCGTTTGGTGGCTGGTAAAGGTTTTCACCCTTTCAAGGCCTATTTTTAAGTCTAAGTGTAATTTTTGTAAATTATCATCACACTCTCAAACCAGGAGACCCGGGACTACGCGATCAGTTCCTTCAAGTTACATTGGTCCCGTGCGAGGTGTTCGTGCCTCCTACGGGCTTGTTTGGTGGCTGGTTTGGGTTTTCACCCTTTAAAGGCCAGTTTTTAAGTTTAAGTGTTATTTTTGCAATTTACCATCACACTCTCAAACTGGGAGACCCGGGATTACGCGGTCAGTTCCTACAAGTTACATTGCTCCCGTGCGAGGTGTTCGTACCTCCTTCGGGGTCGTTTGGTGGCTGGGTTGGGTTTTCACCCTTTAACAACATGTTTTTAAGTCTAAGTGTGATTTTTGAAAATTATCGTCACACTCTCAAACCGGGAGACCCGAGACTACGTGGTCAGATCCTACAAGTTACATTGGTCCGGTGCGAGGTGTCCGTTCCTCCTACGGGGTCGTTTGGTGGCTGGTTCGGGTTTTCACCCTTTAACGGCCTGTTTTTAAGTCTAAGTGTGATTTTTACACATTATCATCACACTCTCAAACCGGAAGAACCGGGACTACGCGATCAGTTCCTACAAGTAACATTGGTTCCGTACGAGGTGTTCGTACCTCTTACGGGGTCGTTTGGTGGCTGGTTTGAGTTTTCACCCTTTAACGTCCTGTTTTTAAGTCTAAGTGTGATTTTTTAAAATTATCGTCACACTCTCAAACCGAGAGACCTGCGACTACGCGGTCAGTTCCTACAAGTTACATTAGTTCGGTGCGAGGTGATCGAGCCTCCTACGGGGTCGTTTGGTGGCTGGTTTGGGTTTTCAGCCTTTAACGACCTGTTATTAAGTCTAAGTGTGATTTTTTAAAATTATTGTAACACTCTCAAACCGGGAGACCCGGGACAACGCGATCAGTTCCTATAAGTTACATTGGTGCCGTGCAAGGTGTTCGTGCCTCCTACGGGGTCGTTTGGTGGCTGGTTCGGATTTTCACCCTTTACAACCTGTATTTATGTCTAAGTGTGATTTTTTGTAAATTATCTTCACACTCTCAAACTGGGAGACCCGGGAGTATGCGGTCAGTTCCTACAAGTTATATTGGTCCCGTGCGAGGTGTCCGTGCCTCCTACGGGGTTGTTTGGTGTCTGATTAGGGTTTTCACCCTTTAAGGGCTTGTTTTAAAGTCTAAGTGTGATTTTTCCAAATTATCGTCATACTTTCAAACCGGGAGACCCGGGACTATGCAGTCAGTTCTTACAAGTTACATTGATCCCGTGCGAGGTGTCCGTGCCTAATACGGGGTTGCTTTGTGGTTGGTTCAGTTTTTCACCATTTAAAGGCCTATTTTTAAGTCTAAGTGTGTTTTTTTGCAAATTAGCATCATACTCTCAAACTGGGAGACCTGGGACTACACGGTCAGTTCCCACAAGTTACATTGGTCCCGTGCGAGGTGTTCGTGCCTCCTAGGGGGTCGTTTGGTGGCTGGTTTGGGTTTTCACCCTTTAACGGCTTGTTTTTAAGTCTAAGTATATTTTTTTCAAATTATCATCATACTCTCAAACCGGGAGACCTGGGACTACGCGATCAGTTCCTACAAGATACATTGGTCTCATGCGCGGTGTTTGTGCCTCCTACGGGGTCGTTTCGTGGCTGGTTTTGGGTTTTCACCCTTTAACGACCTGTTTTTAAGTCTAAGTGTGTTTTTTGCAAGTTATCATCATACTCTCATACCGGGAGACCCGGGACTACGCGGTCAGTTCCTATAAGTTACATTGGTTCCGTGCGAGGTGTTCGTGCCTCCTACGGGGTCGTTTGGTGGCTGGTATGGGTTTTCAGCCTTTAACGACCTGTTTTTAAGTCTAAGTGTGTTTTTTGCAAATTATCATCATACTCTCAAATTGGGAGACCCGGGACTACACGGTCAGTTCCTACAAGTTACATTGGTCCCGTGCGAGGTGTCCGTGCCTCCTATGGGGTCGTTTGGTCGCTGGTAAAGGTTTTCACCCTTTCAAGGCCTATTTTTAAGTCTAAGTGTGATTTTTGTAAATTATCGTCACACTCTCAAACCAGGAGACCCGGGACTACGCGATCAGTTCCTACTAGTTATATTGGTCCCGTGCGAGGTGTTCGTGCCTCCTACGGGGTCGTTTGGTGGCTGGTTTGGGTTTTCACCCTTTAAAGGCCTGTTTTTAAGTCTAAGTGTGATTTTTCTAAATTATCGTCACACTCTCAAATCGGGAGACCCGGGACTACGCGATCAGTTCCTACAAGTTACATTGCTCCCGTGCGAGGTGTCCGTACCTCCTACGGGGTCGTTTGGTGGCTGGGTTGGGTTTTCACCCTTTAACGGCATGTTTTTAAGTCTAAGTGTGATTTTTGCAAATTATCGTCAAACTCTCAAACCGGGAGACCCGAGACTATGCGGTCAGATCATACAAGTTACATTGGTTCGGTGCGAGGTGTCCGTGCCTCCTACGGGGTCGTTTGGTTGCTGGTTCGAGTTTTCACCCTTTAACGGCCTATTTTTAAGTCTAAGTGTGATTTTTGCAAATTATCGTCACACTCTCAAACCGGAAGACCCGGGACTACGCGATTAGTTCCTACAAGTAACATTGGTTCCGTACGAGGTGTTCATACCTCCTACGGTGTTGTTTGGTGGCTGGTTTGAGTTTTCAACCTTTAACGGCTTGTTTTTAAGTCTAAGTGTGATTTTTTTTAAATTATCGTCACACTCTCAAACCGGGAGACCAGCGACTACGCGGTCAGTTAGTACAAGTTACATTGGTCCGGTTTGAGGTGTTCGTGCCTCCTATGGGGTCGTTTGGTGGCTGGTTTGGGTTTTCAGCCTTTAGCGGCCTGTTATTAAGTCTAATTGTGATTTTTGAAAATTGTCGTCACACTCTCAAACCGGGAGACTCGGGACAACGCGATAAGTTCCTATAAGTTACATTGGTGCGGTGCAAGGTGTTCGTGCCTCCTACGGGCTCGTTTGGTGGCTGGTTCGAATTTTAACCCTTTACGACCGGTATTTAAGTCTAAGTGTGATTTTTTGTAAATTATTGTCACACTCTCAAACTGGGAGACCCGGGACTATGCGGTCCGTTCCTACAAGTTACAATTGTCCGGTGCGAGGTGTCCGTGCCTCCTACGGGGTCGTTTGGTGGCTGGTTAGGGTTTTCACCCTTTATGGGCCTGTTTTAAAGTCTAAGTGTGATTTTTCCAAATTATCATCATACTTTCAAACCGGGAGACCCGGGACTACACAGTCAGTTCTTACAAGTTACATTGGTCCCGTGCGAGGTGTCCGTGCCTCCTACGGGATTGCTTTGTGGCTGGTTCGGGTTTTCACCATTTAAAGGCCTATTTTTAAGTCTAAGTGTGTTTTTTTGCAAATTAGCATCATACTCTCAAATCGGGAGACCCGGGACTACGCGACCACTTCCCACAAGTTACATTTGTCATGTGCGAGGTGTTCGCGCCTCCTACGCGGTCGTTTGGTGGCTGATTCGGGTTATCACCCTTTAACAGCCTGTTTTTAAGTCTAAGTGTGATTTTTGCAAATTAGCGTCATACTCTCAAACCGGGAGACTTGGGACTACGCGATCAGTTCCTAAAAGTTACATTGGTCCCGTACGAGGTGTTCGTGCCTCCTACGGAGTCGTTTCGGGGTTGGTTTGTGTTTTCACCCTTTAACTGCCTGTTTTTATGTCTAAGTGTGGTTTTTGCAAATTATCGTCCTACTCTCAAACTGGGAGACCCGGGACTAAACGGTCAGTTCCTACAAGTTACATTTGTTCCGTGCGAGGTGTTCGTGCCTCCTACGGGGTCGTTTGGGGGCTAATTCGGGTTATCATCCTTTAACGGCCTGTTTTTAAGTCTTAGTGTGATTTTTACAAATTAACATCACACTCTCAAATCGGGAGACCCGGGACTACGCTGTGAGTTCCTAAAAGTTACATTGGTCCCGTGCGAGGTGTTCGTGCCTCCTACGGGGTCGTTTGGGGGCTGGTTTTCGTTTTCACCCTTTAACGACCTGTTTTTAAGTCTAAGTGTGATATTTGCAAATTAGCGTCATACTCTCAAATCGGGAGACCCAGGACTACGCGATCAGTTCCTACAACTTACATTGGTTCCGTGCGAGGTGTTCGTGCCTCCTACGGGGTCGTTTGGTGGCTGGTATGGGTTTTCAGCCTTTAACGGCCTGTTTTTAAGTCTAAGTGTGTTTTTTGCAAATTATCATCATACTCTCAAACCGAGAGACCCGGGACTAAACGGTCAGTTCCTACAAGTTACATTGGTCCCGTGCGAGGTGTCCGTGCCTCCTACGGGGTCGTTTGGTGGCTGGTAAAGGTTTTCACCCTTTCAAGGCCTATTTTTAAGTCTAAGTGTGATTTTTGTAAATTATCGTCACACTCTCAAACCAGGAGACCCGGGACTACGCGATCAGTTCCTACAAGTTATATTGGTCCCGTGCGAGGTGTTCGTGCCTCCTACGGGGTAGTTTGGTGGCTGGTTCGAATTTTCACCCTTTACGACCTGTATTTATGTCTAAGTGAGATTTTTTGTAAATTATCGTCACACTCTCAAACTGGGAGGCTCGGGACTATGCGGTTAGTTCCAACAAGTTAGATTGGTCCCGTGTGAGGTGTCCGTGCCTCCTACGGGGTCGTTTGGTGGCTGGTTAGGGTTTTCACCCTTTAAGGGCCTGTTTTAAAGTCTAAGTGTGATTTTTCCAAATTATCGTCATACTTTCAAACCGGGAGACCCGGGACTACGCAGTCAGTTCTTACAAGTTACATTGGTCCCGTGCGAGGTGTCCGTGCCTAATACGGGGTTGCTTAGTGGCTGGTTCAGGTTTTCACCATTTAAAGGCCAAGTCTAAGTGTGTTTTTTTTGCAAATTAGCATCATACTCTCAAACTGGGAGACCCGGGACTACGCGGTCAGTTCCCACAAGTTACATTGGTCCCGTGCGAGGTGTTCGTGCCTCCTACGGGGTCGTTAGGTGGCTGGTTTTGGTTTTCACCCATTAACGGCCTGTTTTTGAGTCTAAGTGTGTTTTTTGCAAATTAGCGTCATACTCTCAAAGTGGGAGACCCGGGACTAAACGGTCAGTTCCTACAAGTTACATTTGTTCCGTACGAGGTGTTCGTGCCTCCTACGGGGTCGTTTGGGGGCTAATTCGGGTTATCATCCTTCAACGGCCTGTTTTTAAGTCTTAGTGTGCTTTTTACAAATTAACATCACACTCTCAAATCGGGAGACCTGGGACTACGATGTCAGTTCCTAAAAGTTACATTGGTCCCGTGCGAGGTGTTCGTGCCTCCTACGGGGTCGTTTGGGGGCTGGTTTTGGTTTTCACCCTTTAACGACCCGTTTTTAAGTCTAAGTGTGATATTTGCAAATTAGCGTCATACTCTCAAACCGGGAGACCCAGGACTACGTGATCAGTTCCTACAAGTTACATTGGTCCCGTGTGAGGTGTTCGTGCCTCCTACGGGGTCGTTTGGTGGCTGGTTTGGGTTTTCACCCTTTAACGGCCTGTTTTTGAGTCTAAGTGTGTTTTTTGCAAATTAGCGTCATACTCTCAAACTGGGAGACCCGGGACTAAACGGTCAGTTCCTACAAGTTACATTTGTTCCGTGCGAGGTGTTCGTGCCTCCTATGTGGTCGTTTGGGGGCTAATTCGGGTTATCATCCTTCAACGGCCTGTTTTTAAGTCTTAGTGTGATTTTTACAAATTAACATCACACTCTCAAATCGGGAGACCTGGGACTACGATGTCAGTTCCTAAAAGTTACATTGGTCCCGTGCGAGGTGTTCGTGCCTCCTACGGGGTCGTTTGGGGGCTGGTTTTGGTTTTCACCCTTTAACGACCCGTTTTTAAGTCTAAGTGTGATATTTGCAAATTAGCGTCATACTCTCAAACCGGGAGACCCAGGACTATGCGATCAGTTCCTACAAGTTACATTGGTCCCGTGTGAGGTGTTCGTGCCTCCTACGGGGTCGTTTGGTGGCTGGTTTGGGTTTTCACCCTTTAACGGCTTGTTTTTAAGTCTAAGTATATTTTTTTCAAATTATCATCATACTCTCAAACCGGGAGACCCGGGACTACGCGATCAGTTCCTACAAGATACATTGGTCTCTTGCGCGGTGTTTGTGCCTCCTACGGGGTCATTTCGTGGCTGGATTGGGTTTTCACCCTTTAACTGCCTGTTTTTAAGTCTAAGTGTGTTTTTTGCAATTTATCATCATACTCTCATACCGGGAGACCCGGGACTACGCGGTCAGTTCCTATAAGTTACATTGGTTCCGTGCGAGGTGTTCGTGCCTCCTACGGGGTCGTTTGGTGGCTGGTATGGGTTTTCAGCCTTTAACGACCTGCCTTTAAGTCTAAGTGTGTTTTTTGCAAATTATCAACATACTCTTAAACCGGGAGACCCGGGAGTACACGGTCAGTTCCTACAAGTTACATTGGTCCCGTGCGAGGTGTTCGTGCCTCCTACGGGGTCGTTTGGTGGTTGGTAAAGGTTTTCACCCTTTCAAGGCCTATTTTTAAGTCTAACTGTGACTTTTGTAAATTATCGTCACACTCTCAAACCAAGAGACCCGGGACTACGCGATCAGTTCCTACAAGTTATATTGGTCCCGTGCGAGGTGTTCGTGCCTCCTACGGGGTCGTTTGGTGGCTGGTTTGGGTTTTCACCCTTTAAAGTCCTGTTTTTAAGTCGAACTGTGAATTTTCTAAATTATCATCGCACTTTCAAGCCGGGAGACCTGGGACTACGTGATCAGTTCCTACAACTTACATTGCTCCCGTGCGAGGTGTTCGTACCTCCTACGGGGTCGTTTGGTGGCTGGGTTGGGTTTTCACCCTTTAACGGCATTTTTTTAAGTCTAAGTGTGATTTTTGCAAATTATCGTCACACTCTCAAACCGGGAGACCCGAGACAACGCGGTCAGATCCTACAAGTTACATTGGTCCCGTGCGAGGTGTTCGTGCCTCATACGGGGTCGTTTGGTGGCTGGTTCGGGTTTTCACCCTTTAAAGGCCTCTTTTTAAGTCTAAGTGTGCTTTTTGCAAATTATCGTTACACTCTCAAACCGGGAGACCCGGGACTACGCGGTCAGTTCCTACAAGTTACATTGTTCCCGTGCGAGGTGTTCGTGTCTCCTACGGGGTCGTTTGGGGGTTGGTTTGTGTTTTCACCCTTTAATAGCCTGTTTTTAAGTCTAAATGTGATTTTTGTAAATTAGCGTCATACTCTCAAACCGGGAGACTCGGGACTACACGGTCAGTTCCTAGAAGTTTCATTGGTTTCGTGCGAGGTGTTCGTGCCTCCTGCGGGGTCGTTTGGTGGCTGGTATGGGTTTTCACCTTTTAACGGCCTGTTTTTATGTCTATGTGTGTTTTTTGCAAATTATCGTCATACTCTCAAACCGGGAGAACTGGGACTACGCGGTCAGTTCCTGTAAGTTACATTGGTCCAGTGCGAGGTGTTCGTGCCTCCTACGGGGTCGTTTGGTGGCTGGTATGGGTTTTCACCGTTTAACGGCCTATTTTTATGTCTAAGTGTGATTTTTGCAAATTATCGTCACACTCTGAAGCCGGGAGGCCCGGGACTACGCGGTCAGTTCCTACAAGTTACATTGGTCCCGTGCGAGGTGTTCGTGCCTCCTACGGGGTCGTTTGGTGGCTGGTTCGGGTTTTCACCCTTTAAAGGCCTCTTTTTAAGTCTAAGTGTGCTTTTTGCAAATTATCATCACACTCTGAAACCGGGAGGCCCGGGACTACGCGGTCAGTTCCAACAAGTTACATTGGTCCCGTGCAAGGTGTTCGTGCTTCCTACGGGGTCTTTTGGTGGCTGGTTTGGGTTTTCACCCTTTAACGGCCTGTTTTTAAGTCTAAGTGTGTTTTTTGCAAGTTATCATCATACTCTCATACCGGGAGACCCGGGACTACGCGGTTAGTTCCTATAAGTTACATTGGTTCCGTGCGAGGTGTTCGTTCCTCCTACGGGGTCGTTTGGTGGCTGGTTTGGGTTTTCACCCTTTAAAGGCATGTTTTTATATCTAAGTGTTTTTTTTGCAAATTACCGTCACACTCTCAAACCGGGAGATCCAGGACTACGCGGTCAGTTCCTACAAGTTACATTGCTCCCGTGCGAGGTGTTCGTACCTCCTACGAGGTCGTTTGGTGGCTGGGTTGGGTTTTCACCCTTTAACGACATGTTTTTAAGTCTAAGTGTGATTTTTGAAAATTATCGTCACACTCTGAAATCGGGAGACCCGGGACTACGCGGTCAGTTCCTACAAGTTACATTGGTCCCGTGCGAGGTGTTCGTGCCTCCTACGGGGTCGTTTGGTGGCTGGTTTGGGTTTTCACCCTTTAAAGGCCTCTTTTTAAGTCAGTGTGTTTTTTGCAAATTATCGTCACACTCTCAAACCGGGAGACCCGGGACTACGCGGTCAGTTCCTACAAGTTACATTGGTCCCGTGCGAGGTGTTCGTGCCTCCTACGGGGTCGTTTGGGGGTTGGTTTGTGTTTTCACCCTTTAATAGCCTGTTTTTAAGTCTAAGTGTGATTTTTGTAAATTAGCATCATACTCTCAAACCGGGAGACCCGGGACTACGCAGTCAGTTCCTATAAGTTACATTGGTTTCGTGCGAGGTGTTCGTGCCTCCTGCGGGGTCGTTTGGTGGCTGGTATGGGTTTTCACCCTTTAACGGCCTTTTTTAAGTCTATGTGTGTTTTTTTGCAAATTATCGTCATACTATCAAACCGGGAGAACTGGGAATACGCGGTCAGTTCCTGTAAGTTACATTGGTCCAGTGCGAGGTGTTCGTGCCTCCTACGGGGTCGTTTGGTGGCTGGTATGGGTTTTCACCCTTTAATGGCCTATTTTTATGTCTAAGTGTGATTTTTGCAAATTATCGTCACACTCTGAAATCGGGAGGCCCGGTACTACGCGGTCAGTTCCTAAGAGTTACATTGGTCCCGTGCGAGGTGTTCGTGCCTCCTACGGGGTCGTTTGGTGGCTGGTTCGGGTTTTCACCCTTTAAAGGCCTCTTTTTAAGTCTAAGTGTGCTTTTTGCAAATTATCGTCACACTCTCAAATCGGGAGACCCGGGACTACGCGGTCCGTTCCTACAAGTTACATTGGTCCCGTGCGAGGTGTTCGTGCCTCCTATGGGGTCTTTTGGTGGCTGGTGTGGGTTTTCACCCTTTAACGGCCTGTTTTTAAGTCTAAGTGTGTTTTTTGCTAGTTATCATCATACTCTCATACCGGGAGACCAGGGACTACGCTGTCAGTTCCTATAAGTTACATTGGTTCCGTGCGAGGTGTTCGTGCCTCCTACGGGGTCATTTGGTGGATGGTATGGGTTTTCAGCCTTTAATGGCCTATTTTTAAGTCTAAGTGTGTTTTTTGCAAATTATCATCATACTCTCAAACTGGGAGACCAGGGACTACACGGTCTGTTCCAACAAGTTACATTGGTCCCGTGCGAGGTGTTCGTGCCTCCTACGGGGTTGTTTGGTGGCTGGTGAAGGTTTTCACCCTTTCAAGGCCTACTTTTAAGTCTAAGTATGATTTTTGTAAATTATCGTCACACTCTCAAACCAGGAGACCCGGGACTACGCGATCAGTTCCTACAAGTTACATTGGTCCCGTGCGAGCTGTTCGTGCCTCCTACGGGGTCGTTTGGTGGCTGGTTTGGGTTTTCACCCTTTAAAGGCCTGTTTTTATGTCTAAGTGTTATTTTTGCAAATTACCGTGACACTCTCAAACCGGGAGACCCGGGACTACGCGGTCAGTTCCTACAAGTTACATTGCTCCCGTGCGAGGTGTTCGTACCTCCTACGGGGTCGTTTGGTGGCTGGGTTGGATTTTCTCCCTTTAACGACATGTTTTTAAGTCTAAGTGTGATTTTTGAAAATTATCGTCACATACTCAAACCGGGAGACCCGAGACTACGTGGTCAGATCCTACAAGTTACAATTGTCCGGTGCGAGGTGTCCGTGCCTCCTACCGGGTCCTTTGGTGGCTGGTTCGGGTTTTCACCCTTTAACGTCCTGTTTTTAAGTGTGATTTTTGCACATTATCGTCACACTCTCAAACCGAAAGAACCGGGACTACGCGATCAGTTCCTACAAGTAACATTGGTTCCGTACGAGGTGCTCGTACCTCCTACGGGGTCGTTTGGTGGCTGGTTTGAGTTTTCACCCTTTAACGGCCTGTTTTTAAGTCTAAGTGTGATTTTTTTAAATTATCGTCACACTCTCAAACCGGGAGACCCGCGACTACGCGGTCAGTTCCTACAAGTTACATTAGTTCGGTGCGTGGTGTTTGTGCCTCCTACGGGGTCGTTTGGTGGCTGGTTTGGGTTTTCAGCCTTTAACGACCTGTTATTAAGTATAAGTGTGATTTTTTAAAATTATTATAACACTCTCAAACCGGGAGACCCGGGACAACGCGATCAGTTCCTATAAGTTACATTGGTGCCGTGTAAGGTGTTCGTGCCTCCTACGGGGTCGTTTGGTGGCTGGTTCGAATTTTCACCCTTTACGACCTGTATTTATGTCTAAGTGTGATTTTTTGTAAATTATCGTCACACTTTTGACACGCTTTTAAACCGTACTAGATGTTAAATATGGCACGCTTTTGGCACACGCCGAAACCGTGCCAAATTGTCTATTTTCTGGCACGCTTTTGGCACGGTTATAAAGCGTGCCAGATTGTTTTATAAGCGTTCTCATTTTTATACATTGGCACGATTTTGGCACGGTTTATAACCGTGCCAGATTTTTCGGTTGATAAAAAAAATAGGAAACAAATATGGAAAATCTGCAAATTCCAAATCCGGTAGGAAAAATATTTATTATTTGTAAAAAAAAAAATTAAGAAAATTCATAAATTATGAATATCACAGGTTGTTGATAAACTAATGTGCATATAAACTTTAAAAAAATTACAAGAGTTAATACCAATATAAAGCCGCACATGACCATAAAAGTCGACAATAACTTCAAAAAATTACAAGAGTTAATTGTTCCCATATAAAAAAAAAATTGGACAGAGTTTTCTTTATTTGTTTAGCATTTCAAAACCTTCTAACATAAAATCTGCCCACATAGAGCCCGCACGGCCATAAAAGTCAACAATAAAACTAATACAACCAGTACGGCCATAAAATTAAACCATAAAACTACTGAAGCCTGCTCGGCCATAACACAAAAAAAAGAATCTTGAATATTAACGACACTAAATAAACAATCCCCATGTTATAAAGCATTGACTTCTTCATGCATTCCAAGTGGATAAAAGCCAGCGCTTGAATGTCATCCTACAAAAAAAATAAGACACAAAAAAGATACAATATTAGTAACCAAGTCATTTTTTAAAAAATCGTATTCAAGCAGAAAAATTACATATACAAGAAGAAAAATTGCATATACGACTACTCGGTTAGTTCGTACAAGTTACATTGGTCCCGTGCGAGGTGTTCGTGCCTCTTACGGTGCAGTTTGGGAGCTGGTTTGGGTTTTCACCCACAAACAACCTATTTTTAAGTGTTATTTTTAGCAATTATCGTCTATCATCATACTCTCACACGGGAGAGGTGTTCGTGCCTCCTACGGGGTCGTTTGGTGGCTGGTATGGGTTTTCACCCTTTAACGACCTGTTTTTAAGTCTAAGTGTGTTTTTTGCAAATTATCATCATACTCTCAAACCGAAAGACCCGGGACTACGCGGTCAGTTCCTAGAAGTTACATTGGTCCCGTGCGAGGTGTTCGTGCCTCCTACGGGGTCATTCGGTGGCTGGTATGGGTTTTCACCCTTTAACGACCTGTTTTTAAGTCTAAGTGTGATTTTTGCAAATTATCGTCATACTCTCAAACCGGGAGAACTGGGACTACGCGGTCAGTTCCTACAAGTTACATTGCTCCCGTGCGAGGTGTTCGTACCTCCTACGGGGTCGTTTGGTGGCTGGGTTGGGTTTTCACCCTTTAACGACATGTTTTTAAGTCTAAGTGTGATTTTTGCAAATTAGAATCATACTCTCAAACCGGGAGACCCGAGACTACGCGAATAGTTCCTATAAGTTACATTAATCCCGTGCGAGGTGTTCGTTCCTCTTACGGGGTCGTTTGGTGGCTGGTTCATGTTTTCACCCTTTAAAGGCCTGTTTTTAAGACTAAGTGTGATTTTTGTAAATTATCGTCACACTCTCAAATCGGGACACCCGGGACTATGCGGTCAGTTCCTATAAGTTACATTGGTCCCGTGCGAGGTGTCCGTGCCTCCTACGGGGTCGTTTGGTGGCTGGTTTGGATTTTCACCCTTTAAAGTCTTGTTTTTAAGTCTAAGTCTGTTTTTTGCAAATTATCATCATACTCTCAAATCGGTAGACCCGAGACTACGCGGTCCGTTCCTATAAGTTACATTGGTCCCGTGCATGGTGTTCGTGCCTCCTACGGGGTCGTTTGGTGGCTGGTTTACATTTTCACCCTTTAACGGCCTGTTTTTAAGTCTAAGTGTGATTTTTGTAAATTATCATCACACTCTCAAATCGAGAGACCCAAGACTACGCGGTCAGTTCCTAAAAGTTACATTGGTCCCGAGCAAGGTGTTCGTGCCTCCTACGGGGTCGTTTGGTGGCTGCTTCGGATTTTCACCTTTTAACTGCTTATTTTTGAGTCTAAGTGTGTTTTTTGGTAATTATCATCATACTCTCAAACCGGGAGACCCGGGACTACGCGGTCAGGTCCTATAAGTTATATCGGTCCGTGCGAGGTGTTCTTGCCTCCTATGGGGTTGTTTTGTGGCTGGTATGGGTTTTCACCCTTTAACGGCCTGTTTTTAAGTCTATGTTTGTTTCCTGCAACTTATCGTCATACTCTTAAACCGAGAGACTCGGGACTATGCTGTCGGTTCCTACAAGTTACATTGGTCCCGTGCGAAGTGTTCGTGCCTCCTACGGGGTCGTTTGGTGGCTGGTTTGGGTTTTCACCCTTTAACGGTTTGTTTTTAAGTCTAAGTATGTTTTTTGCAAATTATCATCATACTCTCAAATCGGAAGACCCGAGCCAACGCGGTCAGTTTCTACAAGTTACATTGGACCCGTGCGAGGTGTTCATGCCTCCTACGAGGTCGTTTGGTGATTGGTTTGGGGTTTCACCCTTTAACGGCCTATTTTTAAGTCTAAGTGTGATTTTTTGCAAATTATCATCACACTCTCAAACTGGGAGACCCGAGACTACGCGGTCAGTTCCTACAAGTTACATTGGTCCTGTTCGAGGTGTTCGTGCCTCCTACGGGGTCGTTTGGTGGTTGGTTCGGGTTTTCAACCTTTAAAGGCCTCTTTTTAAGTCTAAGTGTGCTTTTTGCAAATTATCGTCACACTCTCAAACCGGGAGACCCGGGACTTCGCGGTCAGTTCCTACAAGTTACATTGGTCCCGTGCGAGGTGTTCGTGCCTCCTACGGGGTCCTTTGGTGGCTGGTTTGGGTTTTCACCCTTTAACGGCCTGTTTTTAAGTCTAAGTGTGTTTTTTGGAAGTTATCATCATACTCTCATACCGGGAGACCCGGGACTATGCTGTCAGTTCCTATAAGTTACATTGGTTCCGTGCGATGTGTTCGTGCCTCCTACGGGGTCGTTTGGTGGCTTCTTTGGGTTTTCAGCCTTTAACGGCCTATTTTTAAGTCTAAGTGTCTTTTTTGCAAATTATCATCATACTCTCAAACTGGGAGACCAGGGACTACACGGTCAGTTCCAACAAGTTACATTGGTCCTGTGCGAGGTGTCCGTGCCTCCTACGGGGTCGTTTGGTGGCTGGTGAAGGTTTTCACCCTTTCAAGGCCTATTTTTAAGTCTAAGTGTGATTTTTGTAAATTATCGTCACACTCTCAAACCAGGAGACCCGGGACTACGCGATCAGTTCCTACAAGTTACATTTGTCCCGTGCGAGCTGTTCGTGCCTCCTACGGGGTCGTTTGGTGGCTGGTTTGGGTTTTCACCCTTTAAAGGCCTGTTTTTATGTCTAAGTGTTATTTTTGCAAATTACCGTGACACTCTCAAATCGGGAGACCCGGGACTACGCGGTCAGTTCCTACAAGTTACATTGCTCCCGTGCGAGGTGTTCGTACCTCCTACGGGGTCGTTTGGTGGCTGGTATGGGTTTTCACCCTTTAACGACCTGTTTTTAAGTCTAAGTGTGTTTTTTGCAAATTATTGTCATACTCTCAAACCGAAAGACCCGGGATTACGCGGTCAGTTCCTAGAAGTTACATTGGTCCCGTGCGAGGTGTTCGTACCTCCTACGGGGTCATTCGGTGGCTGGTATGAGTTTTCACCCTTTAACGACCTATTTTTAAGTCTAACTGTGATTTTTGCAAATTAGCATCATACTCTTAAATCGGGAGACCCGGGACTACGCGAACAGTTCCTATAAGTTACATTAATCCCATGCGAGGTGTTCGTTCCTCTTACGGGGGCGTTTGGTGGCTGGTTCATGTTTTCACCCTTTAAAGGCCTGTTTTTAAGTCTAAGTGTGATTTTTGTAAATTATCGTCACACTCTCAAATCGGAACACCCGGGACTAAGCGGTCAGTTCCAATAAGTTACATTGGTCCCGTGCGAGGTGTCCGTGCCTCCTACGGGGTCGTTTGGTGGCTGGTTTGGGCTTTCACCCTTGAACGGCCTGTTTTTAAGTCTAAGTGTGATTTTTGTAAATTATCGTCACACTCTCAAATCGAGAGACCCAAGACTACGCGGTCAGTTCCTAAAAGTTACATTGGTCCCGGGCAAGGTGTTCGTGCCTCCTACGGGGTCGTTTGGTGGCTGCTTCGGATTTTCACCTTTTAACTGCTTGTTTTTAAGTCTAAGTGTGTTTTTTGGTAATTATCATCATACTCTCAAACCGGGAGACCCGGGACTACGCGGTCAGGTCCTATAAGTTATATTGGTCCCGTACGAGGTGTTCTTTCCTCCTATGGGGTTGTTTTGTGGCTGGTATGGGTTTTCACCCTTTAACGGCCTGTTTTTAAGTGTATGTTTGTTTTCTGCAACTTATCGTCATACTCTTAAACCGGGAGACTCGGGACTACGCTGTCAGTTCCTACAAGTTACATTGGTCCCGTGCGAGGTGTTCGTTCCTCCTACGGGGTCGTTTGGTGGTTGGTTTGGGTTTTCACCCTTTAACGGTTTGTTTTTAAGTCTAAGTATGTTTTTTGCAAATTATCATCATACTCTCAAATCGGGAGACCCGAGACAACGCGGTCAGTTCCTACAAGTTACATTGGACCCGTGCGAGGTGTTCATGCCTCCTACGGGGTCGTTTGGTGATTGGTTTGGGGTTTCACCCTTTAACGGCCTATTTTTAAGTCTAAGTGTGATTTTTGCAAATTATCGTCACACTCTCAAACCGGGAGACCCGAGACTACGCGGTCAGTTCCTACAAGTTACATTGGTCCTGTGCGAGGTGTTCGTGCCTCATACGGGGTCGTTTGGTGGCTGGTTCGAGTTTTCACCCTTTAACCGCCTGTTTTTAAGTCGAAGTGTGATTATTTATAAATTATCATCACACTCTCACACCGGGAGACCCGGGATCATGCGGTCAGTTCCTACAAGTTACATTGGTCCCGTTCGAGGTGTTCTTGCCTCCTACGGGGTCGTTTGGTGGCTGGTATGGGTTTTTACCCTTTAATGGCCTGTTTTTAAGTCTAAGTGTGATTTTTTAAAATTATCATCATACTCTCAAATCGGGAGACCCGGGACTACGCGGTCGGTTCCTACAAGTTATATTGGTCCCGTGCGAGGTGTTCGTGCCTCCTACGGGGTCGTTTGGTTACTGGTTTGGGTTTTCACCTTTTAACGACTTATTTTTAAGTCTAAGTGTCTTTTTTGCAAATTATCATCATACTCTCAAACCGAGAGACCTGGGACTACGCGGTCAGTTCCTAGATGTTACATTGGTCCCGTACGAGGTGTTCGTGCCTCCTACGGCATCATTTGGTGGATGGTTTGGGTTTTCACCCTTTAACGACATGTTTTTTCAGTCTAAGTGTGTTTTTTGCAAATTAGCGTCATACTCTCAAACTGGGAGATCCGGGATTACGCGGTCAGTTCCTAAAAGTTACATTGGTTCCGTGCAAGGTGTTCGTGCCTCCTACAGGTTCGTTTGGTGGCTGCTTTGGGTTTTCTACCTTTAACGACCTGTTTTTAAGTCTAAGTGTGATTTTTGCAAATTAGCATCATACTCTCAAACCGGGAGACCCGGGACTACGCGATCAGTTCCTATAAGTTACATTGGTCCCGTGCGAGGTGTTCGTTCCTCTTACGGGGTCGTTTGGTGGCTGGTTCATGTTTTCACCCTTTAAAGGCCTGTTTTTAAGTCTAAGTGTGATTTTTGTAAATTATCGTCACACTCTTAAGCCGGGAGACCCGGGACTACGCGGTCAGTTCCTACAAGTTACATTGGTCCCGTGCGAGGTGTTCGTGCCTCCTACGAAGTCGTTTGGGGGCTGGTTCGAGTTTTCACCCTTTAACGGCCTGTTTTTAAGTCTAAGTGTGATTTTTGCAAATTATCGTCACACTCTCAAATCGGGAAACCCGGGACTACGCGGTCAGTTCCTAAAAGTTACATTGGTACCATGCGAGGTGTTCGTGCCTCCTACGGGGTCGTTTGGTCGCTGGTTCGGCTTTTCACCCTTTAAAGGCCTATTTTTAAGTCTAAGTGTGATTTTTGCAAATTATCATCACACTCTCAAATCGGTCAGTTCCTATAAGTTACATTGGTCCCGTGCGAGGTGTCCGTGCCTCCTACGGGGTCGTTTGGTGGCTGGTTTGGGTTTCCACACTCTAACGCCTTATTTTTAAGTCTAAGTATATTTTTTGCAAATTATCATCATACTCTCAAATCAGCAGACCCGAGACTACGCGGTCCGTTCCTATAAGTTACATTGGTCCCGTGCGAGGTGTTCGTGCCTCCTACGGGGTCGTTTGGTGGCTGGTTTGCGTTTTCACCCTTTAACGGCCTATTTTTAAGTCAAAGTGTGATTTTTGTAAATTATCGTCACACTCTCAAATCGAGAGACCCAGGACTACGCGGTCAGTGTTCCTAAAAGTTACATTGGTCCCGGGCAAGGTGTTCGTGCCTCCTACGGGGTCGTTTGGTGGCTGCTTCGGATTTTCACCTTTTAACTGCTTGTTTTTAAGTCTAAGTGTGTTTTTTGCTAATTATCATTATACTCTCAAACCGGGAGACCCGGGACTACGCGGTCAGGTCCTATAAGTTATATCGGTCCCGTGCGAGGTATTCTAGCCTCCTATGGGGTTGTTTTGTGGCTGGTATGGGTTTTCACCCTCTAACGGCCTGTTCTTAAGTCTATGTTTGTTTTCTGCAACTTATCGTCATACTCTTAAACCGGGAGACACGAGACTACGCTGTCAGTTCCAACAATTTACATTGGTCCCGTGCGAGGTGTTCGTGCCTCCTACGGGGTCGTTTGGTGGCTCATTTGGGTTTTCACCCTTTAATGGTTTGTTTTTAAGTCTAAGTATGTTTTTTGCAAATTATCATCATACTCTCAAATCGGGAGACCCGAGACTACGCGGTCAGTTCCTACAAGTTACATTGGACCCGTGCGAGGTGTTCATGCCTCCTACGGGCTCGTTTGGTGGTTGGTTTGGGGTTTCACCCTTTAAGGGCCTGTTTTTAAGTCTAAGTGTGATTTTTCCAAATTATCGTCATACTTTCAAATCGGGAGACCCGGGACTATGCAGTCAGTTCTTACAAGTTACATTGGTCCCGTGCGAGGTGTCCGTGCCTAATACGGGGTTGCGTTGTGGCCGGTTCAGGTTTTCACCATTTAAAGGCCTATTTTTAAGTCTAAGTGTGTTTTTTTGCAAATTAGCATCATACTCTCAAACTGGGAGACCCGGGACTACGCGGACAGTTCCCACAGGTTACATTGGTCTCGTGCGAGGTGTTCGTGCCTCCTACGGGGTCGTTTGGTGGCTCATTTGGGTTTTCACCCTTTAATGGTTTGTTTTTAAGTCTAAGTATGTTTTTTGCAAATTATCATCATACTCTCAAATCGGGAGACCCGAGACTACGCGGTCAGTTCCTACAAGTTACATTGGACCCGTGCGAGGTGTTCATGCCTCCTACGGGCTCGTTTGGTGGTTGGTTTGGGGTTTCACCCTTTAAGGGCCTGTTTTTAAGTCTAAGTGTGATTTTTCCAAATTATCGTCATACTTTCAAACCGGGAGACCCGGGACTACGCAGTCAGTTCTTACAAGTTACATTGGTCCCGTGCGAGGTGTCCGTGCCTAATACGGGGTTGCGTTGTGGCCGGTTCAGGTTTTCACCATTTAAAGGCCTATTTTTAAGTCTAAGTGTGTTTTTTTGCAAATTAGCATCATACTCTCAAACTGGGAGACCCGGGACTACGCGGACAGTTCCCACAAGTTACATTGGTCTCGTGCGAGGTGTTCGTGCCTCCTACGGGGTCGTTTGGTGGCTCATTTGGGTTTTCACCCTTTAATGGTTTGTTTTTAAGTCTAAGTATGTTTTTTGCAAATTAGCATCATACTCTCAAATCGGGAGACCCGAGACTACGCGGTCAGTTCCAAGAAGTTACATTGGACCCATGCGAGGTGTTCATGCCTCCTACGGGGTCGTTTGGTGGTTGGTTTGGGGTTTCACCCTTTAAGGGCCTGTTTTTAAGTCTAAGTGTGATTTTTGCAAATTATCGTCACACTCTCAAACCGGGAGACCCGAGACTACGCGGTCAGTTTTTACAAGTTACATTGGTCCCGTGCGAGGTGTTCGTGCCTCCTACGGGGTCGTTTGGTGGCTGGTTCGGGTTCTCACCCTTTAACGGCCTGTTTTTAAGTCGAAGTGTGATTATTTATTAATTATCATCACACTCTCAAACCGGGAGACCCAGGACTATGCGGTCAGTTCCTACAAGTTACATTGGTCCCGCTCAAGGTGTTCGTGCCTCCTACGGGGTCGTTTGGTGGTTGGTTTGGGTTTTTACCCTTTAACGGCCTGTTTTTAAGTCTAAGTGATGATTTTTGAAAATTATCATCATACTTTCAAATCGGAGACCCGGGACTACGCGGGTCGGTTCCTACAAGTTACATTGGTCCGTGCGAGGTGTTCGTGCCTCCTACGGGGTCGTTTGGTTGCTGGTTTGGTTTTCACCTTTAACGACTTATTTTTAAGTCTAAGTGTATTTTTTGCAAATTATCATCATACTCTCAAATCGGGAGACCCGAGACTACGCGGTCAGTTCTTACAAGTTACATTGGACCCGTGCGAGGTGTCATGCTCCTACGGGGTCGTTTGGTGGTTGGTTTGGGGTTTCACCCTTTAACGGCCTGTTTTTAAGTCGAAGTGTGATTATTTATAAATTATCATCGCACTCTCAAACCGTGAGACCCGGGACTATGCGGTCAGTTCCTACAAGTTACATTGGTCCCGTTCGAGGTGTTCGTGCCTCCTACGGGGTCGTTTGGTGGCTGGTTTGGGTTTTTACCCTATAACGGCCTGTTTTTAAGTCTAAGTGTGATTTTTGAAAATTATCATCATACTTTCAAATCGGGAGATCCGGGACTACGCGGTCGGTTCCTACAAGTTACATTGGTCCCGTGCGAGGTGTTCGTGCCTCCTAAGGGGTCGTTTGGTTGCTGGTTTGGGTTTTCACCCTTTAACGACTTATTTTTAAGTCTAAGTGTATTTTTTGCAAATTATCATCATACTCTCAAACCGGGAGAACTGGGACTACACGGTCAGTTCCTACAAGTTACATTGGTCCCGTGCGAGGTGTTCGTGCCTCCAACGGGATCGTTTGGTGGATGGTTTGGGTTTTCACCCTTTAACGACATGTTTTTTAAGTCTAAGTGTGTTTTTTGCAAATTAGCGTCATACTCTCAAACCGGGAGACCCGAGACTACGTGGTCAGTTCCTACAAGTTACATTGGTCCCGTGCGAGGTGTTCGTGCCTCCTACGGGGTCGTTTGGTGGCTGGTTCGGGTTCTCACCCTTTAACGGCCTGTTTTTAAGTCGAAGTGTGATTATTTATAAATTATCATCGCACTCTCAAACCGTGAGACCCGGGACTATGCGGTCAGTTCCTACAAGTTACATTGGTCCCGTTCGAGGTGTTCGTGCCTCCTACGGGGTCGTTTGGTGGCTGGTTTGGGTTTTTACCCTATAACGGCCTGTTTTTGAGTCTAAGTGTGATTTTTGAAAATTATCATCATACTTTCAAATCGAAGACCCGGGACTACGCGGTCGGTTCCTACAAGTTACATTGGTCCCGTGCGAGGTGTTCGTGCTTCCTAAGGGGTCGTTTGGTTGCTGGTTTGGGTTTTCACCCTTTAACGACTTATTTTTAAGTCTAAGTGTATTTTTTGCAAATTATCATCATACTCTCAAACCGGGAGAACTGGGACTACACGGTCAGTTCTTACAAGTTACATTGGTCCCGTGCGAGGTGTTCGTGCCTCCAACGGGATCGTTTGGTGGATGGTTTGGGTTTTCACCCTTTAACGACATGTTTTTTAAGTCTAAGTGTGTTTTTTGCAAATTAGCGTCATACTCTCAAACCGGGAGATCCGGGATTACGCGATCAGTTCCTATAAGTTACATTGGTCCCGTGCGAGGTGTTCGTTCCTCTTACGGGGTCGTTTGGTGGCTGGTTTGGGTTTTCACCCTTTAAAGGCATGTTTTTAAGTCTAAGTGTAATTTTTGTAAATTATCATCACACTCTTAAGCCGGAAGACCCGGGACTACGCGGTTAGTTCCTACAAGTTACATTGATCCCGTGCGAGGTGTTCGTGCCGCATACGGGCTCGTTTGGTGGTTGGTTTTGGTTTTCACCCTTTAACGGCTTGTTTTTAAGTCTAAGTATGATTTTTGAAAATTATCGTCATACTCTCAAACCGAGAGACCCGGGACTACACGGTCAGTTCTTACAAATTACCTTGGTCCGTGAGAGGTGTTCGTGCCTCCTACGGGGTCGTTTGGTAGCTGGGTTGGGTTTTCAACCTTTAATGGCCTGTTTTTAAGTCTAAGTGTGATTTTTGCAAGTTATCATCATACTCTCATTTCGGAAGACCCGGGACTACGCGGTCAATTACTATAAGTTACATTGGTCCCGTGCGAGGTGTTCGTACCTCCTACGGGGTCGTTTGGTGGCTGGTTTGTGTTTTCACCCGTTAACGGCTTATTTTTAAGTCTACTGTGATTTTTGCAAATTATCATCACACTCTAAAACCGGGAGACCCGAGACTACGAGGTCAGTTCCTACAGGTTACATTGGTCCTGTGCGAGGTGTCTGTGCCTCCTACGGGGTCGTTTAGTGGCTGGTTTGGGTTTTCACCCTTTAACGGCCTGTTTTTAAGTCTAAGTGTGATTTTTGCAAATTATTGTATCACTCTTAAACCGGGAGACCCGAGACTATGCGGTCAGTTCCGACAAGTTACAATGGTCCCATGCGAGGTGTTCGTCCCTCCTACGGGGTCGTTTGGTGGCTGGTTTGTGTTTTCGACCTTTAACAGCCTGTTTTTCAGTTTAAGTGTGATTTTTTGTAAATTATCGTCACACTCCCAAACCGGGAGACCCGGGACTACGCGGTCAGTTCCTAAAAGTTATATTGGTCCCGTACGTGGTGTTCGTGCCTCCTACGGGGTCGTTTGGCGGGTGGTTTGGGTTTTCACCCTTTAACGGCCTATTTTTAAGTCTAAGTGTGATTTTTGCTAATTGGCATCATACTCTCAAACCGCGAGACCTGGGACTACGCGATCAGTTCCTATAAGTTACATTGGTCCCGTGCAAGGTGTATGTGCCTCCTATGGGGTCGTTTGGTGGCTGGTTTGGGTTTTCACCCTTTAACTGCCCGTTTTTAAGTCTAAGTGTGATTTTTGCAAATTATTGTCACACTCTCAAACCGGGAAACCCGAGACTACGCGGTCAGTTCCTACAAGTTACATTGGTCCGGTGCGAGGTGTATGTGCCTCCTATGGGGTCGTTTGGTGGCTGGTTCGGGTTTTCACCCTTTAACGGCCTGTTTTTAAGTCTAACTGTGATTTTTGCTAATTATCGTCACACTCTCAAATCGGGAGACCCGGGACTACGCGGTCATTTCCTACAAGTTACATTGTTCCCGTGCGAGGTGTTCGTACCTCCTACGGGGTCGTTTGGTGGCTGGTTTGGGTTTTCACCTTTTAACGGCTTGTGTTTATGTCTAGGTGTGATTTTTTGTAAATTATCGTCACACTCTCAAACCGGGAGACCCGAGACTACGCAGTCTATTCCTACAAGTTATATTGGTCCGGTGCGAGGTGTCCGTGCCTCCTACGGGGTCGTTTGGTGGCTGGTTTGGGTTTTCACCCTTTAACGGCCTGTTTTTAAGTGTGATTTTTTCAAATTATTGTCACACTCTCATACAAGGAGACCCGGGACTCGCGATCAGTTCCTACAAGTTACATTGGTCCCGTACGATGTGTTCGTGCCTCCTACGGGGTCGTTTGGTGGTTGGTTCGGGTTATCACCCTTTAACGGCATGTTTTTAACTCTAAGTGTATTTTTTCGCAAATTAGCATCATACTCTCAAACTGGGAGACCCGGGACTGCGCGGTCAGTTCCCACAAGTTACATTGGTCCCGTGCGAGGTTTTCGTTCCTCCTACGGGATCGTTTGGTGGCTGGTTTGGGTATTCACCCTTTAACGGCCTGTTTTTAAGTCTAAGTGTGTTTTTTGCAAATTAGCGTCATACTCTCAAACTGGGAGACCCGGGACTACGCGGTCAGTTCCTACAAGTTACATTAGTTCCGTTCGAGGTGTTCGTGCGTCCTACGGGGTCGTTTGTGGGCTAATTCGGGTTATCACCCTTTAACGACCTGTTTTTAAGTCTTAGTGTGATTTTTACAAATTAACATCACACTCTCAAATCGGGAGACCCGGGACTACGCTATTAGTTCCAAAAAGTTACATTGGTCCCGTGCGAGGTGTTCGTGCCTCCTACGGGGTCGTTTGGGGGCTGGTTTTGGTTTTCACCATTTAACGACCCATTTTTAAGTCTAAGTCTGATTTTTGCAAATTAGCGTCATACTCTCAAACCGGGAGACCAAGGACTACGTGATCAGTTCCTACAAGTTACATTGTCCCGTGCGAGGTGTGCGTGCCTCCTACGGGGTCGTTTGGTGGCTGGTTTGGGTTTTCACCCTTTAACGACTTGTTTTTAAGTCTAAGCATATTTTTTTCAAATTATCATCATACTCTCAAACCGGGAGACCCAGGACTACGCGATCAGTTCCTACAAGATACATTGGTCCCATGCGCGCTGTTTGTGCCTCCTACGGGGTCGTTTGGTGGCTGGTTTGGGTTTTCATCCTTTAATGGCCTATTTTTAAGTCTAAGTGTGTTTTTTCCAAGTTATCATCATACTCTCATACCGAGAGATCCGGGACTACGCGGTCAGTTCCTACAAGTTACATTGGTCCCGTGCGAGGTGTCCGTGCCTCCTACGGGGTCGTTTGGTGGCTGGTTTAGGTTTTGACAACACTCTCAAACCGGGAGACCCGGGACTACGCGGTCAGTTCCTCCAAGTTACATTGCTCCCATGCGAGGTGTTCGTACCTCCTACGGGTTCGTTTGGTGGCTGGGTTGGGTTTTCACCCTTTAACGACATGTTTTAAGTCGAAGTGTGATTTATGAAAATTATCGTCACACTATCAAACCGGGAGACCCGAGACTACGCAGTCAGATCCTACAAGTTACATTGGTCCGGTGCGAGGTGTCCGTGCTTCCTACGGGGTCGTTTGGTCGCTGGTTCGGGTTTTCACCCTTTAACGGCCTGTTTTTATGTCTATGTGTGATTTTTGCACATTATCATCACACTCTCAAATCGGAAGAATCGGGACTAGGCGATGAGTTCCTACAAGTAACATTGGTTCCGTACGAGGTGTTCGTACCTCCTACGGGGTCGTTTGGTGGCTGGTTTGAGTTTTCACCCTTTAACTGCCTGTTTTTAAGTCTAAGTGTGATTTTTTTAAATTATCGTCACACTCTCAAACCGGGAGACCCGCGACTACGCGGTCAGTTCCTACAAGTTACATTAGTTCGGTGCGAGGTGTCCGTGCCTCCTACGGGGTCGTTTGGTGGCTGGTTTGGGTTTTCAACCTTTAACGACCTGTTATTAAGTCTAAGTGTGATTTTTAAAATTCTCCTCACACTCTCACACCGGGAGACCCGGGACAACGCGATCAGTTCCTATAAGTTACATTGGTGCCGCGCAAGGTGTTCGCGCCTCCTACGGGGTCGTTTGGTGGCTAGTTTGGATTTTCACCCTTTATGACCTGTATTTAAGTCTAAGTGTGATTTTTTGTAAATTATCGTCACACTCTCAAACTGGGAGACCCAGGACTATGCGGTCAGTTCCTACAAGTTACATTGGTCCAGTGCGAGGTGTTCGTGCCTCCTACGGGGTCGTTTGGTGGCTGGTTAGGGTTTTCACCCTTTAAGGGCCTGTTTTAATGTCTAAGTGTGATTTTTCCAAATTCTCGTCATACTTTCAAACCGGGAGACCCGGGACTACGCAGTCAGTTCTTACAAGTTACATTGGTCCCGTGCGAGGTGTCCGTGACTCCTACGGGGTTGCTTTGTGGCTGGTTCGGTTTTTTACCATTTAAAGGCCTATTTTTAAGTCTAAGTGTGTTTTTTTGCAAATTAGCATCATACTCTCAAACTGGGAGACCCGGGACTACGCAGTCAGTTCCCACTAGTTACATTGGTCCCGTGCGAGGTGTTCGTGCCTCCTACGGGGTCGTTTAGAGGCTAATTCGGGTTATCACCCTTTAACGGCATGTTTTTAAGTCTTAGTGTGATTTTTACAAATTAACATCACACTCTCAAATCGGGATACCCGGGACTACGCTGTCAGTTCCTAAAAGTTACATTGGTCCCGTGCGAGGTGTTCGTGCCTCCTACGGGGTCGTTTGGGGGCTGGTTTTGGTTTTCACCCTTTAACAACCCGTTTTTAAGTCTAAGGGTGATTTTTTCAAATTAGCGTCATACTCTCAAACCGGGAGACCCAGGACTACGCGAAGAGTTCCTACAAGTTACATTGGTCCCGTGTGAGGTGTTCGTGCCTCCTACGGGGTCGTTTGGTGGCTGGTTTGGGTTTTCACCCTTTAACGACTTGTTTTTAAGTCTAAGTATATTTTTTTCAAATTATCATCATACTCTCAAATCGGGAGACCCGGGACTACGCGAAAAGTTCCTACAAGATACATTGGTCCCATGCACGGTGTTTGTGCCTCCTACGGGGTCGTTTGGTGGCTGGTTTGGGTTTTCACACTTTAACGGCCTGTTTTTAAGTCTAAGTGTGTTTTTTGCAAGTTATCATCATACTCTCATACCGGGAGACCCGGGACTACGCGGTCAGTTCTTATAAGTTACATTGGTTCGGTGCGAGGTGTTCGTGCCTCCTACGGGATTGTTTGCTGGCAGGTATGGGTTTTCAGCCTTTAACGGCCTATTTTTAAGTCTAAGTGTGGTTTTTGCAAATTATCATCATACTCTCAAACTGGGAGACCTGGGACTACACGGTCAGTTCCAACAAGTTTCATTGGTCCCGTGCGAGGTGTCCGTGCCTCCTACGGGGTCGTTTGGTGGCTAGTAAATGTTTTCACCCTTTCAAGGCCTATTTTTAAGTCTAAGTGTGATTTTTGTAAATTATCGTCACACTCTCAAACCAGGAGACCCGGGACTACGCGATTACTTCCTTCAAGTTACATTGGTCCCGTGCGAGGTGTTCGTGCCTCCTACGGGGTCGTTTGGTGGCTGGTTTGGGTTTTCACCCTTTAAAGGCCTGTTTTTAAGTCTAAGTGTTATTTTTGCAAATTACCGTCACACTCTCAAACCGGGAGACCTGGGACTACGCGGTCAGTTCCTAAAAGTTATATTGCTCCCGTGCGAGGTGTTCGTACCTCCTACGGGGTCGTTTGGTGGCTGGGTTGGGTTTTCACCCTTTAACGACATGTTTTTAAGTCTAAGTGTGATTTTTGAAAATTATCGTCACACTCTCAAACCGGGAGACCGGAGACTACATGGTCAGATCCTACAAGTTACATTGGTCTGGTGCGAGGTGTCCATTCCTCCTACGGGGTCGTTTTGTGGCTGGTTCGGGTTTTCACCCTTTAACGGCCTGTTTTTTAAGTCTAAGTGTGATTTTTGCACATTATCGTCACACTCTCAAACCGGAAGAACCGGGACTTAGCGAACAGTTCCTACAAGTAACATTGGTTCCGTACGAGGTGTTCATACCTCCTACGGGGTCGTTTGGTGGCTGGTTTGAGTTTTCACCCTTTAACGTCCTGTTTTTAAGTCTAATTGTGATTTTTTTAAATTATCATCACACTCTCAAACCGGGAGACCCGCGACTACGCGGTCAGTTCCTACAAGTTACATTAGTTCGGTGCGAGGTGTTCGAGACTCCTACGGGGTCGTTTGGTGGCTGGTTTGGGTTTTCAGCCTTTAACGACCTGTTATTAAGTCTAAGTGTGATTTTTTAAAATTATTGTAACACTCTCAAACCGGGAGACCCGGGACAACACGATCAGTTCCTATAAGTTACATTGGTGTCGTGCAAGGTGTTCGTGCCTCCTAGGGTGTCGTTTGGTGGCTGGTTCGGATTTTCACCCTTTACGACTTGTATTTATGTCTAAGTGTGATGTTTTGTAAATTATCGTCACACTCTCAAACTGGGAGACCCGGGAGTATGCGGTCAGTTCCTACAAGTTATATTGGTCCCGTGCGAGGTGTTCGTGCCTCCTACGGGGTCGTTTGGTGTCTGGTTAGGGTTTTCACCCTTTAAGGGCCTGTTTTAAAGTCTAAGTGTGATTTTTCCAAATTGTCGTCATACTTTCAAACCGGGAGACCCGGGACTACGCAGTCAGTTCTTACAAGTTACATTGGTCCCGTGCAAGGTGTCCGTGCCTAATACGGGGTTGCTTTGTGGTTGGTTCAGTTTTTCACCATTTAAAGGCCTATTTTTAAGTCTAAGTCTGTTTTTTTGCAAATTAGCATCATACTCTCAAACTGGGAGACCCGAGACTACGCGGTCAGTTCCCATAAGTTACATTGGTCCCGTGCGAGGTGTTCGTGACTCCTAGGGGGTCGTTTGGTGGCTGGTTTGGGTTTTCACCCTTTAACGGCCTGTTTTTAAGTCTAAGTGTGTTTTTTGCAAATTAGCGTCATACTCTCAAACTACGAGACCCGGGACTAAACGGTCAGTTCCTACAAGTTACATTTGTTCCGTGCGAGGTGTTCGTGACTCCTACGGGGTCGTTTGGGGGCTAATTCGGGTTATCATCCTTTAACGGCCTGTTCTTATGTCTTAGTGTGATTTTTACAAATTAACATCACACTCTCAAATCGGGAGACCCGGGACTACGCTGTCAGTTCCTAAAAGTTACATTGGTCCCGTGCGAGGTGTTCGTGCCTCCTACGGGGTCGTTTGGGGGTTGGTTTTGGTTTTCACCCTTTAACGACCCGTTTTTAAGTCTAAGTGTGATATTTGCAAATTAGCGTCATACTCTCAAACCGGGAGACCCAGGAGTACGCGATGAGTTCCTACAAGTTACATTGGTCCCGTGCGAGGTGTTCGTGCCTCCTACGGGGTCGTTTGGTGGCTGGTTTGGGTTTTCACCCATTAACGGCTTGTTTTTAAGTCTAAGTATATTTTTTTCAAATTATCATCATACTCTCAAACCGGGAGACCTGGGACTACGCGATCAGTTCCTACAAGATACATTGGTCTCATGCGCGGTGTTTGTGCCTCCTACGGGGTCGTTTCGTGGCTGGTTTGGGTTTTCACCCTTTAACGACCTGTTTTTAAGTCTAAGTGTGTTTTTTGCAAGTTATCATCATACTCTCATACCGGGAGACCCGGGACTACGCGGTCAGTTCCTATAAGTTACATTGGTTCCGTGCGAGGTGTTCGTGCCTCCTACGGGGTCGTTTGGTGGCTGGTATGGGTTTTCAGCCTTTAACGGCCTATTTTTAAGTATAAGTGTGTTTTTTGCAAATTATCATCATACTCTCAAACCGGGAGACCCGGGACTACACGGTCAGTTCCTACAAGTTACATTGGTCCCGTGCGAGGTGTCCGTGCCTCCTACGGGGTCGTTTGGTGGATGTTAATTGTTGTCACCCTTTCAAGGCCTATTTTTAAGTCTAAGTGTGATTTTTGTAAATTATCGTCACACTCTCAAACCAGGAGACCCGGGACTACGCGATCAGTTCCTACAAGTTATATTGGTCCCGTGCGAGGTGTTCGTGCCTCCTACGGGGTCGTTTGGTGGCTGGTTTGGGTTTTCACCCTTTAAAGGGCTGTTTTTAAGTCTAAGTGTGATTTTTCTAAATTATCGTCACACTCTCAAACGGGAGACCCGGGACTACGCGATCAGTTCCTACAAGTTACATTGCTCCCGTGCGAGGTGTTCGTACCTCCTACGGGGTCGTTTGGTGGTTGGGTTGGGTTTTCACCCTTTAACGGCATGTTTTTAAGTCTAAGTGTGATTTTTGCAAATTATCGTCACACTCTCAAACCGGGAGACCCGAGACTACGCGGTCAGATCCTACAAGTTACATTGGTTCGGTGCGAGGTGTCCGTGCCTCCTACGGGGTCGTTTGGTGGCTGGTTCGGGTTTTCACCCTTTAACGGCCTATTTTTAAGTCTAGGTGTGATTTTTGCAAATTATCTTCACACTCTCAAACCGGAAGACCCGGGACTAAACGGTCAGTTCCTACAAGTTACATTTGTTCCGTGCGAGGTGTTCGTGCCTCCTACGAGGTCGTTTGGGGGCTAATTCGGGTTATCATCCTTTAAGGGACTGTTTTTAAGTCTTAGTGTGATTTTTACAAATTAACATCACACTCTCAAATCGGGAGACCCGGGACTACGCTGTCAGTTACTACAAGTTACATTGGTCCGGTGCGAGGTGTTCGTGCCTCCTATGGGGTCGTTTGGTGGCTGGTTTGGGTTTTCAGCCTTTAGCGGCCTGTTATTAAGTCTAATTGTGATTTTTGAAAATTGTCGTCACACTCTCAAACCGGGAGACTCGGGACAACGCGATCAGTTCCTATAAGTTACATTGGTGCCGTGCAAGGTGTTCGTGCCTCCTACGGGGTCGTTTGGTGGCTGGTTCGAATTTTCACCCTTTACGACCTGTATTTAAGTCTAATTGGGATTTTTTGTAAATTATCGTCACACTCCCAAACTGGGAGACCCGGGACTATGCGGTCAGTTCCTACAAGTTACAATTGTCCGGTGCGAGGTGTCCGTGCCTCCTACGGGGTCGTTTGGTGGCTGGTTAGGGTTTTCACCCTTTATGGGCCTGTTTTAAAGTCTAAGTGTGATTTTTCCAAATTATCATCATACTTTCAAACCGGGAGACCCGGGACTAAACAGTCAGTTCTTACAAGTTACATTGGTCCCGTGCGAGGTGTCCGTTCCTCCTACGGGATTGCTTTGTGGCTGGTTCGGGTTTTCACAATTTAAAGGCCTATTTTTAAGTCTAAGTGTGTTTTTTTGCAAATTAGCATCATACTCTCAAATCGGGAGACCCGGGACTACGCGGCCACTTCCCACAAGTTACATTGGTCCTGTACGAGGTGTTCGCGCCTCCTACGGGGTCGTTTGGTGGCTGATTCGGGTTATCACCCTTTAACAGCCTGTTTTTAAGTCTAAGTGTGATTTTTACAAATTAGCGTCATACTCTCAAACCGGGAGTCTTGGGACTACGCGATCAGTTCCTAAAAGTTACATTGGTCCCGTACGAGGTGTTCGTGCCTCCTACGGAGTCGTTTCGGGGTTGGTTTGTGTTTTCACCCTTTAACAGCCTGTTTTTAAGTCTAAGTGTGATTTTTGCAAATCAGCGTCATACTCTCAAACTGGGAGACCCGGGACTAAACGGTCAGTTCCTACAAGTTACATTTGTTTCGTGCGAGGTGTTCGTGCCTCCTACGGGGTCGTTTGGGGGCTAATTCGGGTTATCATCCTTTAACGGACTGTTTTTAAGTCTTAGTGTGATTTTTACAAATTAACATCACACTCTCAAATCGGGAGACCCGGGACTACGCTGTCAGTACCTAAAAGTTACATTGGTCCCGTGCGAGGTGTTCGTGCCTCCTACGGGGTCGTTTGGTGGCTGGTTAGGGTTTTCACCCTTTAAGGGCCTGTTTTAAAGTCTAAGTGTGATTTTTCCAAATTATCGTCATACTTTCAAACCGGGAGACCCGGGACTACGCAGTCAGTTCTTACAAGTTACATTGGTCCCGTGCGAGGTGTCCGTGCCTAATACGGGGTTGCTTTGTGGCCGGTTCAGGTTTTCACCATTTAAAGGCCTATTTTTAAGTCTAAGTGTGTTTTTTTGCAAATTAGCATCATACTCCCAAACTGGGAGACCCGGGACTACGCGGACAGTTCCCACAAGTTACATTGGTCCCGTGCGAGGTGTTCGTGCCTCCTACGGGGTCGTTTGGTGGCTGGTTTGGGTTTTCACCCTTTAACGGCCTGTTTTTGAGTCTAAGTGTGTTTTTTGCAAATTAGCGTCATACTCTCAAACTGGGAGACCCGGGACTAAACGGTCAGTTCCTACAAGTTACATTTGTTCCGTGCGAGGTGTTCGTGCCTCCTACGGGGTCGTTTGGAGGCTAATTAGGGTTATCATCCTTTAACGGCCTGTTTTTAAGTCTTAGTGTGATTTTTACAAATTAACATCACACTCTCAAATCGGGAGACCCGGGACTACGCTGTCAGTTCCTAAAAGTTACATTGGTCCCGTGCGAGGTGTTCGGGCCTCCTACGGGGTCGTTTGGGGGCTGGTTTTGGTTTTCACCCTTAAACGACCCGTTTTTAAGTCTAAGTGTGATATTTGCAAATTAGCGTCATACTCTCAAACCGGGAGACCCAGGACTACGCGATGAGTTCCTACAAGTTACATTGGTCCCGTGCGAGGTGTTCGTGCCTCCTACGGGGTCGTTTGGTGGTTGGTTTGGGTTTTCACCCTTTAATGGTTTGTTTTTAAGTCTAAGTATGTTTTTTGCAAATTATCATCATACTCTCAAATCGGGAGACCCGATACTACGCGGTCAGTTCCTACAAGTTACATTGGTCCCGTGCGAGGTATTCGCGCCTCCTACGGGGTCGTTTGGAGGCTGATTCGGGTTATCACCCTTTAACAGCCTGTTTTTAAGTCTAACTGTGATTTTTGCAAATTAGCGTCATACTCTCAAACCGGGAGACTTGGGACTACGCGATCAGTTCCTAAAAGTTACATAGGTCCCATACGAGGTGTTCGTGCCTCCTACGGAGTCGTTTCTGGGTTGGTTTGTGTTTTCACCCTTTAACAGCCTGTTTTTAAGTCTAAGTGTGATTTTTGCAAATTAGCGTCATACTCTCAAACCGGTAGACCCGGGACTACGCGATTAGTTCCTACAAATTACATTGGTCTCGTGCGAGGTGTTCGTTCCTCCTATGGGGTTGTTTGGTCGCTCGTTTGGGTTTTCAGCCTTTAACGGCCTATTTTTAAGTTAAAGTGTGATTTTTGCAAATTATCATCACACTCTCAAATCGGGAGACTTAGGACTATGCGATCAGTTCCTAAAAGTTACATTGGTCCTGTGCGAGGTGTTCGTGCCTCCTACGGGGTCGTTTGGGGGTTGGTTTGTGTTTTCACCCTTTAACAGCCTGTTTTTAAGTCTAAGTGTGATTTTTGTAAATTAGCGTCATACTCTCAAACCGGGAGACCCGGGACTACGCGGTCAATTCTTATAAGTTACATTGGTTCCGTGCGAGCTGTTCGTGCCTCCTACGGGGTCGTTTGGTGCCTGGTTTGGGTTTTCAACGTTTAAAGGCCTGTTTTTATGTCTAATTGTTATTTTTGCAAATTACCGTCACACTCTCAAACCGGGAGACCCGGGACTACGCGGTCAGTTCCTACAAGTTACATTGCTCCCGTGCGAGGTCTTCGTACCTCCTACGGGGTCGTTTGGTGGCTGGGTTGGGTTTTCACCCTTTAACGACATGTTTTTAAGTCTAAGTGTGATTTTTGAAAATTATCGTAACACTCTCAAACCGGGAGACCCGTGTCTACGTGGTCAGATCCTACAAGTTACATTGGTCCGGTTCGAGGTGTCCGTGCCTCTTACGGGGTCGTTTGGTGGCTGGTTCGGGTTTTCACCCTTTAACGACCTGTTTTTAAGTCTAAGTGTGATTTTTGCACATTATCATCACACTCTCAAATCGGAAGAATCGGGACTACGCGATTAGTTCCTACAAGTAACATTGGTTCCGTACGAGGTGTTCGTACCTCCTACGGGGTCGTTTGGTGGCTGGTTTGAGTTTTCACCCTTTAACTGCCTGTTTTTAAGTCTAAGTGTGATTTTTTTAAATTATCGTCACACTCTCAAACCGGGAGACCCGCGACTACGCGGTCAGTTCCTACAAGTTACATTAGTTCGGTGCGAGGTGTTCGAGTCTCCTACGGGGTCATTTGGTGGCTGGTTTGGGTTTTCAGCCTTTAACGACCTGTTATTAAGTCTAAGTGTGATTTTTTAAAATTATTGTAACACTCTCAAACCAGGAGACCCAGGACAACGCGATCAGTTCCTATAAGTTACATTGGTGCCGTGCAAGGTGTTCGTGCCTCCTACGGGGTCGTTTGGTGGCTGGTTCGAATTTTCACCCTGTACGACCAGTATTTATGTCTAAGTGTGATTTTTTGTAAATTATCGTCACACTCTCAAACTGGGAGACCCGGGACTATGCGGTCAGTTCCTACAAGTTAGATTGGTCCCGTGTGAGGTGTCCGTGCCTCCTACGGGGTCGTTTGGTGGCTGGTTAGGGTTTTCAACCTTTAAGGGCCTGTTTTAAAGTCTAAGTGTGATTTTTCCAAATTATCATCATAATTTCAAACCGGGAGACCCGGGACTACGCAGTCAGTTCTTACAAGTTACATTGGTCCCGTGCGAGGTGTCCGTGCCTAATACGGGGTTGCTTCGTGGCCGGTTCAGGTTTTCACCATTTAAAGGCCTATTTTTAAGTCTAAGTGTTTTTTTTTTGCAAATTAGCATCATACTCTCAAACTGGGAGACCCGGGACTACGCGGACAGTTCCCACAGGTTACATTGGTCCCGTGCGAGGTGTTCGTGCCTCCTACGGGGTCGTTTGGTGGCTGGTTTGGGTTTTCACCCTTTAACGGCCTGTTTTTATGTCTAAGTGTGTTTTTTGCAAATTAGCGTCATACTCTCAAACTGGGAGACCCGGGACTAAACGGTCAGTTCCTACAAGTTACATTTGTTCGTGCGAGGTGTTCGTGCCTCCTACGGGGTCGTTTGGGGGCTAATTCGGGTTATCATCCTTCAACGGTCTGTTTTTAAGTCTTAGTGTGATTTTTACAAATTAACATCACACTCTCAAATCGGGAGACCCGAGACTACGCTATCAGTTCCTAAAAGTTACATTGGTCCCGTGCGAGGTGTTCGTGCCTCCTACGGGGTCGTTTGGGGGCTGGTTTTGGTTTTCACCATTTAACGACCCGTTTTTAAGTCTAAGTGTGATATTTGCAAATTAGCGTCATACTCTCAAACCGGGAGACCCAGGACTACGCGATCAGTTCCAACAAGTTACATTGGTCATGTGCGAGGTGTTCGTGACTCCTACGGGGTCGTTTGGTGGCTGGTTTGGGTTTTCACTCTTTAACGGCTTGTTTTTAAGTCTAAGTATATTTTTTTCAAATTATCATCATACTCTCAAACCGGGAGACTCGGGACTACGCGATCAGTTCCTACAAGATACATTGGTCTCATGCGCGGTGTTTGTGCCTCCTACGGGGTCGTTTCGTGGCTGGTTTGGGTTTTCACCCTTTAACTGCCCGTTTATAAGTTTAAGTGTGTTTTTTGCAAGTTATCATCATACTCTCATACCGGGAGACCCGAGACTACGCGGTTAGTTCCTATAAGTTACATTGGTTCCGTGCGAGGTGTTCGTGCGTCCTACGGGGTCGTTTGGTGGCTGGTATGGGTTTTCAGCCTTTAACGGCCTGTTTTTAAGTCTAAGTGTGTTTCTTGCAAATTATCATCGTACTCTCAAACCGGGCAACCCGGGACTACACGGTCAGTTCCTACAAGTTACATTGGTCCCGTGCGAGGTGTTCGTGCCTCCTACGGGGTCGTTTGGTGGATGGTAAAGGTTTTCACCCTTTCAAGGCCTATTTTTAAGTCTAAGTATGATTTTTGTAAATTATCGTCACACTCTCAAACCAAGAGACCCGGGACTACGCGATCAGTTCCAACAAGTTATATTGGTCCCGTGCGAGGTGTTCGTGCCTCCTACGGGGTCGTTTGGTGGTTGGTTTGGGTTTTCACCCTTTAAAGGCCTGTTTTTAAGTCTAAGTGTGAATTTTCTAAATTATCGTCACACTCTGAAATCGGGAGACCCGGGACTACGCGATCAGTTCCTACAACTTACATTGCTCCCGTGCGAGGTGTTCGTACCTCCTACGGGGTCGTTTGGTGGCTGGGTTGGGTTTTCACCCTTTAACGGCATGTTTTTAAGTCTAAGTGTGATTTTTGCAAATTATCGTCACACTCTCAAACCGGGAGACCCGAGACAACGCGGTCAGATCCTACAAGTTACATTGGTCCCGTGCGAGGTGTTCGTGCCTCATACGGGGTCGTTTGGTGGCTGGTTCGGGTTTTCACCCTTTAAAGGCCTCTTTTTAAGTCTAAGTGTGCTTTTTGCAAATTATCGTTACACTCTCAAACCGAGAGACCTGGGACTACGCGGTCAGTTCCTACAAGTTACATTGGTCCCGTGCGAGGTGTTCGTGCCTCCTACGGGGTCGTTTGGGGGTTGGTTTGTGTTTTCACCCTTTAATAGCCTGTTTTTAAGTCTAAGTGTGATTTTTATAAATTAGCGTCATACTCTCAAACCGGGAGACCCGGGACTACACGGTCAGTTCCTATAAGTTTCATTGGATTCGTGCGAGGTGTTCGTGCCTCCTACGGGGTCGTTTGGTGGCTGGTACGGGTTTTCACCCTTTAACGGCCTGTTTTTAAGTCTATGTGTGTTTTTTGCAAATTATCGTCATACTCTCAAATCGGGAGAACTGGGACTACGCGGTCAGTTCCTGTAAGTTACATTGGTCCAGTGCGAGGTGTTCGTGCCTCCTACGGGGTCGTTTGGTGGCTGGTATGGGTTTTCACCCATTAACGGCCTATTTTTATGTCTAAGTGTGATTTTTGCAAATTATCGTCACACTCTGAAACCGGGAGGCCCGGGACTACGTGGTCAGTTCCTACAAGTTACATTGGTCCCGTGCGAGGTGTTCGTGCCTCCTACGGGGTCGTTTGGTGGCTGGTTCGGGTTTTCACCCTTTAAAGGCCTCTTTTTAAGTCTAAGTGTGATTTTTGCAAATTATCGTCACACTCTGAAACCGGGAGGCCCGGGACTACGCGGTCAGTTCTTACAAGTTACATTGGTCCCGTGCGAGGTGTTCGTGCCTCCTACGGGGTCGTTTGGTGGCTGGTATGGGTTTTCACCCTTTAACGGCCTGTTTTTAAGTCTATGTGTGTTTTTTGCAAATTATCGTCATACTCTCAAACCGGGAGAACTGGGACTACGCGGTCAGTTCCTGTAAGTTACATTGGTCCAGTGCGAGGTGTTCGTGCCTCCTACGAGGTCGTTTGGTGGCTGGTATGGGTTTTCACCCATTAACGGCCTATTTTTATGTCTAAGTGTGATTTTTGCAAATTATCGTCACACTCTGAAACCGGGAGGCCCGGGACTACGTGGTTAGTTCCTACAAGTTACATTGGTCCCGTGCGAGGTGTTCGTGCCTCCTACGGGGTCGTTTGGTGGCTGGTTCGGGTTTTCACCCTTTAAAGGCCTCTTTTTAAGTCTAAATGTGCTTTTTGCAAATTATCGTCACACTCTGAAACCGGGAGGCCCGGGACTACGCGGTCAGTTCCTACAAGTTACATTGGTCCCGTGCGAGGTGTTCGTGCCCCCTACGGGGTCTTTTGGTGGCTGGTTTGGGTTTTCACCCTTTAACGGCCTGTTTTTAAGTCTAAGTGTGTTTTTTGCAAGTTATCATCATACTCTCATACCGGGAGACCCGGGACTACGCGGTCAGTTCCTATAAGTTACATTGGTTCCGTGCGAGGTGTTCGTGCCTCCTACGGGGTCGTTTGTTGGCTGGTATGGGTTTTCAGCCTCTAACGGCCTATTTTTAAGTCTAAGTGTGTTTTTTGCAAATTATCATCATACTCTCAAACTGGGAGACCCGGAACTACACGATCAGTTCCAACAAGTTACATTGGTCCCGTACGAGGTGTCCGTGCCTCCTACGGGGTCGTTTGGTGGCTGGTGAAAGTTTTCACCCTTTCAAGGCCTATTTTTAAGTCTAAGTGTGATTTTTTTAAATTATCGTCACACTCTCAAACGAGGAGACCCGGGACTACGCGATCAGTTCCTAGAAGTTACATTGGTCCCGTGCGAGCTGTTCGTGCCTCCTACGGGGTCGTTTGGTGGCTGGTTTGGGTTTTCACCCTTTAAAGGCCTGTTTTTATGTCTAAGTGTTATTTTTGCAAATTATCGTCACACTCTCAAACCGGGAGACCCGGGACTACGCGGTCAGTTCCTACAACTTACATTGCTCCCGTGCGAGGTGTTCGTACCTCCTACGGGGTCGTTTGGTGGCTGGGTTGGGTTTTCACCCTTTAACGACATGTTTTTAAGTCTAAGTGTGATTTTTGAAAATTATCGTCACACTCTCAAACCGGGAGACCCGAGACTACGTGGTCAGATCCTACAAGTTACATTGCTCCGGTGCGAGGTGTCCGTGAGTCCTACGGGGTCGTTTGGTGGATGGTTCGGGTTTTCACCCTTTAACGGCCTGTTTTTAAGTGTGATTTTTGCACATTATCGTCACACTCTCAAACCGAAAGAACCGGGACTACGCGATCAGTTCCTACAAGTAACATTGGTTCCGTACGAGGTGTTCGTACCTGCTACGGGGTCGTTTGGTGGCTGGTTTGAGTTTTCACCCTTTAACTGCCTATTTTTAAGTCTAAGTGTGATTTTTCTAAATTATCGTCACACTCTCAAACCGGGAGACCCGCGACTACGCGGTTAGTTCCTACAAGTTACATTAGTTCGGCGCGAGGTGTTTGTGCCTCCTACGGGGTCGTTTGGTGGCTGGTAAAGGTTTTCACCCTTTCAAGGCCTATTTTTAAGTCTAAGTGTGACTTTTGTAAATTATCGTCACACTCTCAAACCAGGAGACCCGGGACTACGCGATCAGTTCCTACAAGTTACATTGGTCCCGTGCGAGCTGTTCGTGCCTCCTACGGGGTCGTTTGGTGGCTGGTTTGGGTTTTCACCCTTTAAAGGCCTGTTTTAATGTCTAAGTGTTTTTTTTGCAAATTACCGTCACACTCTCAAACCGGGAGACCCGGGACTACGTGGTCAGTTCCTACAAGTTACATTGCTCCCGTGCGAGGTGTTCGTACCTCCTATGGGGTCGTTTGGGGCTGGGTTGGGTTTTCACCCTTTAACGACACGTTTTTAAGTCTAAGTGTGATTTTTGAAAATTATCGTCACACTCTGAAATCGGGAGACCCGGGACTATGCGGTCAGTTCCTACAAGTTACATTGGTTCCGCGCGAGGTGTTCGTGCCTCCTACGGGGTCGTTTGGTGGCTGGTTCGGGTTTTCACCCTTTAAAGGCCTCTTTTTAAGTCTAAGTGTGCTTTTTGCAAATTATCGTCACACTCTCAAACCGAAAGACCCGGGACTACGCGATCAGTTCCTACAAGTAACATTGGTTCCGTACGAGGTGTCGTTTGGTGGCTGGTTTGAGTTTTCACCCTTTAACGGCCTGTTTTTAAGTCTAAGTGTGATTTTTTTTTAATTATCGTCACACTCTCAAACCGGGAGACCCGCGACTACGCGGTCAGTTACTACAAGTTACATTGGTCCGGTGCGAGGTGTTCGTGCCTCCTACGGGGTCGTTTGGTGGCTGGTTTGGGTTTTCAGCCTTTATCGGCCTGTTATTAAGTCTAAGTGTGATTTTTGAAAATTGTCGTCACACTCTCAAACTGGGAGACCCGGGACAATGTGATCAGTTCCTATAAGTTATATTGGTGTCGTGTAAGGTGTTTGTGCCTCCTACGGGGTCGTTTGGTGGCTGGTTCGAATTTTCACCTTTTACGACCTGTATTTAAGTCTAAGTGTTATTTTTTGTAAATTATCGTCATACTCTCAAACTGGGAGACCCGGGACTATGCGGTCAGTTCCTACAAGTTACATTGGTCCCGTGCGAGGTGTCCGTGCCTCCTACGGGGTCGTTTGGTGGCTGGTTAGGGTTTTCACCCTTTATGGGCCTGTTTTAAAGTCTAAGTGGGATTTTTCCAAATTATCATCATACTTTCAAACCGGGAGACCCGGGACTACGCAATCAGTTCTAACAAGTTACATTGCTCCCGTGCGAGGTGTCCGTGCCTCCTACGGGGTTGCTTTGTGGCTGGTTCGGGTTTTCACCATTTAAAGGCCTATTTTTAAGTCTAAGTGTGTTTTTTTGCAAATTAGCATCATACTCTCAAATCGGGAGACCCGGGACTACGCGGCCACTTCCCACAAGTTACATTGATCCCGTACGAGGTGTTCGCGCCTCCTACGGGGTCGTTTGGTGGCTGATTCGGGTTATCACCCTTTAACAGCCTATTTTTAAGTGTAAGTGTGATTTTTGCAAATTAGCGTAATACTCTCAAACCGGGAGACTTGGGACTACGTGATCAGTTCCTAAAAGTTACATTGGTCCCGTACGAGGTGTTCGTGCCTCCTACGGAGTCGTTTCGGGGTTGGTTTGTGTTTTCACCCTTTAACAACCTGTTTTTAAGTCTAAGTGTGATTTTTGCAAATTAGCGTCATACTCTCAAACCAGGAGACCAGGGACTACGCGATCAGTTCCAACAAATTACATTGGTCCCGTGCGAGGTGTTCGTTCCTCCTATGGGGTCGTTTGGTCGCTCGTTTAGGTTTTCACCCTTTAACGGCCTATTTTTAAGTTAAAGTGTGATTTTAGCAAATTATCATCACACTCTCAAACCGGGAGACTTGGGGCTACGCGATCAGTTCTTAAAAGTTACATTGGTCCCGTGCGAGGTGTTCGTGCCTCCTACGGGGTCGTTTGGGGGTTGGTTTGTGTTTTCACCCTTTAACAGCCTGTTTTTAAGTCTAAGTGTGATTTTTGCAAATTAGCGTCATACTCTCAAATCGGGAGACCCGGGACTACGCGATCAGTTCCTACAAGTTACATTGGTCCCGTGCGAGGTGTTCGTGCCTCTTATGGGGTCGTTTGGTCGCTGGTTTGGGTTTTCACCCTTTAACGACCTGATTTTAAGTTAAAGTGTGATTTTTGCAAATTATCATAACACTCTCAAATCAAGAGACCCAGGACTACGCAGTCAGTTCTTAGAAGTTACATTGGTCCCATGCGAGGTGTTCGTGCCTCCTACGCGGCCGTTTGGGGGCTGGCTTGGGTTTTCACCCTTTAATAGTCTGTTTTTAAATCTAAGGGTGATTTTTGCAAATTAGCGTAATACTCTCAAATCGGGAGACCCGGGACTACGCGAACAATTCCTACAAGTTACATTGGTCCCGTGCGAGGTGTTCGTGCCTCCTACGGGGTCGTTTGGTGGCTGGTTCGGGTTTTCACCCTTTAAAGGCCTCTTTTTAAATCTAAGTGTGCTTTTTGCAAATTATCGTCACACTCTCAAACCGGGAGACCCGGTACTACGCGGTCAGTTCCTACAAGTTACATTGGTCCCGTGCGAGGTGTTCGTGCCTCCTATGGGGTCGTTTGGGGGTTGGTTTGTGTTTTCACCATTTAATAGCCTATTTTTAAGTCTAAGTGTGATTTTTGTAAATTAGCGTCATACTCTCAAACCGGGAGACCCGGGACTACGCGGTCAGTTCCTATAAGTTACATTGGTTCCGTGCGAGGTGTCCGTGCCTCCTGCGGGGTCGTTTGGTGGCCGGTATGGGTTTTCACCCTTTAACGGCCTGTTTTTAAGTCTATGTGTGTTTTTTGCAAATTATCGTCATACTCTCAAACCGGGAGAACTAGGACTACGCGGTCAGTTCCTGTAAGTTACATTGGTCCAGTGCGAGGTGTCCGTGCCTCCTACGGGGTCGTTTGGTGGCTGGTATGGGTTTTCACCGTTTAATGGCCAATTTTTATGTCTAAGTGTGATTTTTGCAAATTATCATCACACTCTGAAACCGGGAGGCCCGGTACTATGCGGTCAGTTCCTACAAGTTACATTGGTCCCGTGCGAGGTGTTCGTGCCTCCTACGGGGTCGTTTGGTGGCTGGTTCGGGTTTTCACCCTTTAAAGGCCTCTTTTTAAGTCTAAGTGTGCTTTTTACAAATTATCGTCACACTCTCAAACCGGGAGACCCGGGATTAGGCGGTCAGTTCCTACAAGTTACATTAGTCCCGTGCGAGGTGTTCGTGCCACCTACGGGGTCGTTTTGTGGCTGGTTCGGGTTTTCACACTTTAACGACCTGTTTTTAAGTCTAAGTGTGGTTTTTGTAAATTATCATCACACTCTCAAACCGAGAGACCCGGGACTACGCGGTCAGTTCCTACAAGTTACATTGGTCCCGTGCGAGGTGTTCGTACCTCCTACGGGGTCGTTTGGTGGCTGGTTCGGGTTTTCACCATTTAAAGTCCTGTTTTTAAGTCTAAGTGTGTCTTTTTGCAAATTAGCATCATACTCTCAAATCGGGAGACCCGGGACTACGCGGTCAGTTCCCACAAGTTACATTGGTCCCGTGCGAGGTGTTCGTGCCTCCTACGGGGTCGTCTGGTGGCTTATTCGGGTTATCACCCTTTAACGACCTCTTTTTAAGTATAAGCATGATTTTTGCAAATTAGCGTGATACTCTCAAACCGGGAGACTTGGGACTACGAGATCAGTTCCTAAAAGTTACATTGGTCCCGTGCGAGGTGTTCGTGCCTCCTACGGGGTCGTTTGGGGGTTGGTTTATGTTTTCACCCCTTAACAGGCTCTTTTTAAGTCTAAGTGTGATTTTTGCAAATTAGCGTCATACTCTCAAATCGGGAGACCCGGGACTACGCGATCAGTTCCTACAAGTTACATTGGTCCCGTGCGAGGTGTTCGTGCCTCCTATGGGGTCTTTTGGTCGCTGGTTTGGGTTTTCACCCTTTAACGGCCTGATTTTAAGTTAAAGTGTGATTTTTGCAAATTATCATAACACTCTCAAACCAAGAGACCCGGGACTACGCGGTCAGTTCCTAGAAGTTACATTGGTCCCATGCGAGGTGTTCGTGCCTCCTACGCGGCCGTTTGGGGGCTGGTTTGGGTTTTCACCCTTTAACTGTCTGTTTTTAAATCTAAGGGTGATTTTTGCAAATTAGCGTAATACTCTCAAATCGGGAGACCCGGGACTACACGAACAATTCCTACAAGTGACATTGGTCCCGTGCGAGGTGTTCGTGCCTCCTACGGGGTCGTTTGGTCGCTGGTTTTGGTTCTCACCCTTTAACGGCCTGTTTTTAAGTCAAAGTGTGATTTTTGCAAATTATCGTCACACTCTCTAATCGGGAGACCCGGGACTACGCGGTCAGTTCCTACAAGTTGCATTGGTCCCGTGCGAGGTGTTCATTCCTCCTACGGGGTCGTTTGGGGGCTGGTTTGGGTTTTCACCTTTAACGACCTGTTTTTAAGTCTAAGTGTGGTTTTTGCAGATTAGCGTCATACTCTAAAACTGGGGGACCCGGGACTACGCAATCAGTTCCTACAAGTTACATTGGTCCCGTGTGAGGTGTTCGTGCCTCCTACGGGGTCATTTGGTCGCTGGTTTGGGTTTTCACCATTTACGGCCTGTTTTTAAGTCAAAGTGTATTTTTGCAAATTATCGTCACACTCTCAAATCAGGAGACCCGGGGCTAGGCGGTCAGTTCCTACAAGTTACATTGGTCCCGTTCGAGGTGTTCATGCCTCCTACGGGGTCGTTTGGGAGCTGGTTTGGGTTTCCACCCTTTAACGACCCGTTTTTAAGTCTAAGTGTGTTTTTGTCCAATTATCATCATACTCTCAAGCCGGAAGACCCGGTACTACGCGGTCAGTTCCTACAAGTTCTATTGGTCCCGTACGAGGTGTCCGTGCGTTCTACGAGGTTGTTTGGTGGCTGGTTCGGGTTTTCACCCTTTAAGGGCCTGTTTTTAAGTCTAAGTGTGATTTTTCCAAATTATCGTCACACTCTCAAACCGGGAGACCCGGGACTGCGCGGTTAGTTCCTACAAGTTACATTGATCCCGTGCGAGGTGTTCGTGCCTCCTACGGGGTCGTTTTGTGGCTGGTTCGGGTTTTCACCCTTTAACGGCCTGTTTTTAAGTCTAAGTGTGATTTTTGCAAATTATCGTCATACTCTCAAATCGGGAGACCAGGGACTACGCGGTCAGTTCCTACAAGTTAGATTGGTCGCATGCGAGATGTTCGTGGCTCTTACGGGGTCGTTTCGGGGCTGGTTCTTATTTTCACCCTTTAACGGCCTGTTTTTAAGTCTAAGTGTTGATTTTTGCAAATTATCGTCATACTCTCAAACCGGGAGACCCGAGACTACGCGGTCAGTTCCTACAAGTTACATTGGTCATGTACGAGGTGTTCGTGCCTCCTACGGGTCCGTTTGGGGGCCGGTTTAGGTTTTCACCCTTTAACAGCTTGTTATCTAGTCTAAATGTTGTTTTTTACAAATTATCGTCGTATTCTCAAACCGGGAGACCCGGGACTATGCGGTCAGTTCCTACAAGTTACATTGGTTGCGTGCGAGGTGTCCGTGCCTCTTACTGGGCCTACTATGATAACTAGGTCCCGAAGTGCGAAGCCATTATTTAACTAAATAAAAAGTACTTTTTATATGCATAGGACATGGAAATTAATATTTCATAATTATGTTATACGTTACCTTGATGAATTCTTGGTTAAATATAACCTCTGCCTCAAAATGTGGGACTGAATTTCAAACTTGTTGTAGTTCCCTCTCTGCAAAATGATTAGAAAATTCAACATGAGCACCAAAATAACATACCAATAGTATCTACTAAATCAATCAAATGTAACTATACTATTCAAGGAGAAAAGCACAACCGATCGATATTGTTTGTCACAAGTGGAATTACTCACCTCCCACACTTTTTCATACTCGATAGATATTCCTTGTGGTTGAACACTATTTTTGTGTTTTCAATGAGAGAAAGATGTTTGGGTGGATGAACTATTGGTCAAAACATTGGAGTCCATTACACATTGTACACTCGGTTGAACAACTGCATTAAAATATTTTCATAACAATCGATCTTTATCTAGTTCCCTTGGCAAGTGTCCCATAGGACTTGTACATCCTTGAAGATCACTTCCCTACATCAACACAGGGAAGTGATTACAATTTAAACTATATAAGTTATTTAATTTCAACATAAATATAAAAAATAAAAGCAAAAACAATCAAAGCATAAACATACATAATAACAAGATAATCTGATAAATGATTCTTAATACTCACATTACATAAGTAGACAGTCCTTGAAAACGAAATGACTTTTGTATCCATATTTCCAGTAGAAGTTTTCACTTGAGAGGAAGGAACCTTGACGAGTGGGTGGTACCAATACCAGGGCGTCCATGCTTGACTGGCTTATACGATATCGAAAACTCAGCTAAATAGTGCCCAACCATTGCAGGCTTGATTTCAATCTGATTGAAAGTCTTTCCATTGTAAACACCAACCATGTTTCCAATCATCTTGGGTACAATAATCATATTACGCAGGTGAGTTTTCACAAGTTATGTCTTCTCACCAGGTGGGGCCTCCCATTTCTGATTCAAAAAGACCAGTATAACAAAACATTTTCACAGTATTGTCAGAGCATGAGGAACTAAAAAGGATATTAAGGAACTATAAACTATTACAGAATAAAAGCCAGTTCAAGTGGGAAGTAGTCAATGAAAAGAACCCAAGCACCCTCAGTTTCGCATGAAGACACGTGGTATAGCCTCTCCACCGACCACTATATTTAACAACCCAAGCACCCTGCTCATTTCGAACAAGACCTTCAAAGGTACTAGTCCAAAGTTTCCATTTGAGCTCCCATATGTAATGATCTTTAACTGACATGCGCAAGGGGATTTCCAATTAATAAGTTTATTTCAGCAACTAATTTTAGCATACTCAAAAAAATAACTTATAATTTTATTTCAGCAACAGTTTGAGCAACATTTAACAACTAATTTCAGGAACAATGACAATTACAACAACTAATTTCAGCAATAATTACTAAAATTTTCAGCAATAATTACAGCAAAAATAACAAATAAAAACTATTAAACTTTAAAATTATGAACTAAAAATAATTTCAGATTTAAAGAAACAATAACAACAAATGAAATTTATTGGGGAAAATTTCACTCACCGACGTCCCAGTGACAGCACCACCAGGTATACCTATTTTGTGCGATTTCTTCGCTCGTACAGATGGTGGATGATAGTCGTTCGTGGATAGATGGTGGATGATAGCCGCTCGTGCAGATGGTCTGTGGATGATGACAGTTCGTGGATGATGAAGGCGCCGGAGAATATGGACTCTTGGAGAAGTCGATAGGCAGCGATGATGAATCGCGAGTAGTGTGGATCATGGAGGAGGCCGGGTAGCGTGGGGTATGAGAGAGAGAGAGAGAGAGAGAGAAAAAGAGAAAGAGAAAGATACTTAGGTTAGAATGATTTGGTCCCTCTTGAAATTTCGGTCCCCACTTCAAATTTTGGGGTGTTTTTTTTAATGAAACATACCCATATTTGGCACGGTTTTAACCCATGCCAAGTTTTGGCACGATTTTAATCTGTGCCAGATTATGCTTAAATCGTGCCAGATTCTGGCACGATTTTAAACTGTGCCAGAATCTCCTTCCTTCAGCGTGCCAGATTAGCATTTTTTGTGTAGTGACTGTTGTATTGAGTAACTATCAAGAAGGTTTGTTTGCCACATGCCCCTATGCCCCGGCCAGGGGTACAATATATATTAAGTTAATTGAAAGTGTTGGTAACCAACACGTTGACCCTCTATGCCTTGAATATCTCTTCGAGATTTTTGGGGATAGACTCGGTCATATCTTCAAATGTAACTTCTTAACCAAGGCTCATAATTTGGGTCAGACACCTGATTAATTCACTTGGGCTTCGCCGGCTAATTTTATGGGCTTGATCGACACAATAGGGACCCACATATATATTAGTGAAAATTTTGGGTTGAAGTCACTCATCTAAGTTATGTTATGGTAGTGAAAAGTTTATGGTAATGAGTTAAAATGAGATGGAATCAAAAGAGTAAAATGTGATTTAGGTTTATTAATTCTTAAGTTATTTGGAATGTTCACTAAGAGTGTCTTAGAGTTCCACTTTATAGGTTGTTAAGTACGATCATGTGACTAATCACTAGTACTAATAGTTGAGGTCGTTATGAATTGAATAGTTAGAAAAATGAGGATTCATCACTAGTGTGAAATATAACACTAAATATATTTTTATGTACCTTTGTTCATGAAAAACATTAGATTTTTTTTATAGATGGTGTTGTGAATAAGACATGTCAAGAGGTGAAAGTATATGTGTTATAATGCCTAAATCAACTTTGAAATATATATGGTGGGTATATCATTGAGAAGGTAGTTTTGCACATATGTGACGTTATGCATACATGGCAAGATTTTTGTATGATATCAATTAAGTGTGGAGATTCACGTGAAACAAATTTTGGCATGTGTGCCAAGAAAATATGTGTGTGGGATAGGCAAAGGTAAATGAAATTCCTTATATGGGCTAAAATTGATTTTGCAGTAACTTTTGTTGTAAAACTTCATGTATGCATGCCAAAGGTGACATTGCTTATGAAATGATTTTATTGTTTCATATATATTGTGGTGATAGTAACTAAACTGATACTTCTTGGGAGTTGGAGTCTGAGATGAGGAAGAAGTACCCTAAGGTTTATGGTAACTATGTTCATATATTTCGAGGACAAAATCCTCTTTAAGGAGGGTAGAATGCAGTGACCCCAAAATTTAATAGGACACGACATAATTTTAGTAGTGGTGACGTTTTAAAGGATATATTTTATATATAAGAGAGAGAGAGAGAGAGAGAGAGAGAGAGAGAGAGAGAGAGAGAGAGAGAGAGAGATTTGTTATTTATTTATAGTGATAATTGATATTTACGAACCTAGTATGGAAAAAAAGAAATATTACTCAATTTGGAGGAAGTTTTATATAAATATTGGAATTATAATGACCTTAGTTTTTAAATTATACAATACGATGTATTATTTGTAGTGACGTGTCAATTTTATTTATTTATTTGATTTTAAACAAGCAAAATGTGGATAGTAGTTATATTTTATTATTAAATATTTAAATTTTGTCCTAATTGCATTTTATTTACATAACAAATTATTGTTAAGTATGAACTAAAATTGAAATGTATGTATATAAATTTATTGTACCATGTTAACTTAAGTGACAAATTTATTTGAGTAAAAATCTTAAATTTTAAACTTAAAGTTGTTGGTTTAAAATTGTACAAAAATAAGGAGTTTATGAAAAATTTAATTAAGTTTAAACATGACAGTTGTTAAATGGAGAGTTTAAGTGAGGATACTTGTTAAAATGGAGAGTTTAAGTGAGGACAAGTGTAACTATCCTCTAACAAGTGTCCCTCTCTTGGACATTTGCTTTCCACCACACAAGCCACCCATGCAAAACAACCATAAAGGTCATGGTTTTGGCAAAGTATTAAGCCTATTTTATGAGCAAAAATAAATCAATTCCTACTATACTCTAACAAACAAAAGAAAAGGGGAAAGAGAGAGAAGAAGAGAATGAGAACAAGAAGGAGAAGAAGGAAGGCCAACTAAATAGAGAGAGACCTTAACTTATAAATTTAAGTAAGTTACTTGTTCTACTAGGTGAGAACTCATATTTTACTTTAAATTTATTTCTTGTAATGGGTAGTCATGTAACCTCCATTGAAACTTTAATGGTTACTTAGAGAGAAAAAATATAAAACCTTCCCGTTATACCTTACAAAATTTGTAAATAATTAATTTAGTACCCTATGATTGTGAGAAACTACATACTAAAATTTTAGCCCCATATAAGTTGTGTATTTTTCTTAAAACTTTTTTTTTCTGACGAATTGTATTTTGATTTCGACCCCATGTATGAAAAATCTTACTAAGTTATAGAAACATGTAACACAATATGTGTTTCAAGATTATGAACGAGTTATTTAATTTCTTGGAAATAGGTTTTAAATTTAAACCTAAGTCAAAATTGGAGCCGTAGTAGTGAAGAATTAAAAAGAAAACTCACGAGACAATATTTTTTATGTGGTAAAACCCCAAACTAAGGGAAACATCCATAGACGTCTCTACACCTCAAAAAAAATCTACTGAAGTAAAACACGGATTACAAGCACATAGAATGTATCCAATATCCTAAGACTATGATATAAATTATACCTATACGATCTCTCCTCCTCTAATGTATTTTTTATCTGACCTCTTGGACCTTCTTTGCACCTTCTTGGCCTTCCTACTTACTTTCTGTTTGCAGTGGATCAAGAAACCTTAACCTCTCAGATGAACCACACTACTTATGTGTTCGTGTGAGAGTGACAGTGAATATGAATTGACTAGAAACTACATGCAAAAGATGTATCTCACTCCTCTCAAATATTTGTACAAATAAATCCTACAAATTACATATATTCTATATGCATGCAAAGATTTCAAATTTCTTTTGAAAATCAAACTTCAAAATATTTTCAAATCTGAAATAAAATATTCCTAAAAAATAAATCTCGATGTTTCAAAACTTATTTATGTTCAAACTGATTTAACAGTGTCAAACTTAAACTTTTTGAAACAAAACTTTCAGATCTGAAACTTTTATTCAAGTGTAAGTCTCTTTTTCAAAATAACTTGAAAATAGAGAGTGGATATACAAAAACATAAACATTTACAACACAAGATCGAAACATAAAAGGATTAACAGAAACCCTAAATATTTCGTGGATTGTATCTCGTTGTAAATCTCACACTTTCTAGAAAGGAAAATAACATTTACATAGAGAGTGGTTCCTAAGAGAGATATTGGTTGAAAAGATTCTTCAATCACCGAAACCACACACCAAAAACCAATTGGAAAACCTAAAAACTAAAACTCTCAAGAAATATGTTTTCTAATATGAGGAACTATTTAGGAACGGTGTTTGGCTTCTGACGTCCATATCAGGATATTTTTGCTTCTCACTTCAGGCAATTAGAAATAATTTTTCTGTGGACTTTCGGAAATCTATTTCATGTAGCTTGGCAAGGAAATTTTGAGTCATGGTATACGACCCTTTACATGTAAGACCTATTGCTCATGCAATTTGGGATCCTAATTTTGGTTTACCGGCTGTAGAAGCTTTTACTCGAGGGGGTGTTCTTGGTCCAGTGAATATCGCCTATTCTCGTGTTTATCAGTGGTGGTATACAATCGATTTATGCACTAATGAAGATCTTTATACTGGAGCTCTTTTTCTATTATTTCTTTCAGCTATATCCTTAATAGCAAGTTGGTTACACCTACAACCGAAATGGAAACCAAGCGTTTCATGGTTAAAAAATGACGAATCTCGTCTGAATCATCATTTGTCAGGACTCTTAGGCATAAGTTCCTTGGCTTGGACAAGGAATTTAGTAGATGTCGCTATTACTGGATCTAGAGGGCAGTACGTTTGATGAAATAAGTTTTTAGATGTATTACCACACCCCCAAGGGTTAGGCCCACTTTTTACAGGTGAGTGGAATCTTTATGCTCAAAATCCCGATTCAAGTAGTCATTTATTTGGTACCTCCCAAGGAGAAGGAACTGCCATTCTAACCCTTCTCGAGGGATTCCATCCACAAACGAAAAGTTTATGGCTGACTGATATGGTTCATCATCATTTAGTTATTGCATTTGTTTTTCTCGTTGCTGGTCATATGTATAGAACTAAATGTCTGGTTTGAAATAAATGAATGGTTATCTCTCTCTCTCTCTCTCTCGCTAATGTTTATCATTTATGTATTTACCTTATCTCTACTCTCTTTTTTCTCTCAATTAAACAAATAACCAAAGTTCTCAAATGGCTGACCCAAGGAGTATTTTTATACTAACGTTGGAAGGATCTGGAACTTCGAAGGAAATCAATGGCTAAGATCAGTTTGACAACCCAACATTTGAATCCAAGAGCTACTAATGCACCGCTTTTATTCTCGCTTTGATTGTCGTAAATGGATATCACAAGGATGGAGTCAATTAAATGAAGATATTTGATAACTTATGATATAAGGGTTGAGATTGAATCTTACTTTTTAGACTCATACAAAACACAAATCCAGACGTTATAAGAGCAACACATGTAGGCATCTGATCGATTAAAAAATGCGTGTTTAGAACTTTTGAAAAAATAATTTTCATCCACAATATTCTCTAGCGCTTTCGGATTCTACCCAAGGGAGTTTTTAAGGGATAAAAATAATTCATTTTAATCCCACAACATTTTAAATGTTTAAAAATCATTTTAAAAATACCTAAAAATATACCATCATTTGTGCACACACATTAACACCTATATGCATGAATTGTGTCATATAGTGCGTTCAAGATATTATAATACTTCCCTTTTTTGTAGATGCATTTTACTTGGAAAGGATAATGTTGAAGATGAATGTTGTAGATACATTAGAGAAGATGCTCGTGAAATCTAATCCACTTTTGTCACCATATCTAAACTAGTTGGAACTCCTATATGGTGCAAACTCAAGTGAGTCAACCATATAGTTTGTTCTCAATCTCTCCCTTTGGATATTGGAGACAAAATTCCCTTGAGTAACCTATACTAGTGGCTTAAAAAAACCTAGATTTACTATACAAAAGAGATATCTACCCTTTCCCATCCTAGAACCAAAAATAAGAGAAAGAAAATACATAACTCAACTATCATACATACCAATACCTTAAAACAGTGATATATTCACAAATGATGTCTGTAGGGCCTGAAAGAAAACACGTAAAGTGGCATATTAGTTGAGTCAAGAGAGAAATATATATCAAGTTACTTAAGTTTTCTCCCCCAACTTTTCTCAAATGTACAAAGGGGTAAAACAGACAATGCAATATGATAAATCATCTAACATCCTATAGTAATCAACGGGTTACTTCAAGAGTCTCCTACCTAAAACAAAGATAGGAGACGTCTTTTATCAATTTTTAACGACCGTACCCTATATCCTCGAAGACTAATTATCAGGATGAATGTAATCGGAGGATATACTAAAGGTTGATAGACAGTTATTCTGGCCTAACCATACTAATAGATTTTCTTAAGGATTCAGATCTCAAATTATCTAAAGGTTTAGTGAATAAGTTAGTCAATTAAAGTTCCGTGGGTAAATAGCTTATCTCTAATTCTTTAGATTCAACTAATTAGCGAATAAAATTATGTCTTATCTTAACGTTGAACAGGATTCTTAAAGATATTTATCACACTTTTATTATCACAATAGAGATGTAACTTTTTTTCATGAACGCCATAGTCACTAAGCATTTGCTTAATCCACATTAATTTAGCACAACAACTTCTTATGATTATATATTCAGATTCTGCTGTGGAAAGTGAGGTGAGATTTTTCTTTTTACTACTCCATCCTACTAAATTATTTCCTATATAATAACAAGCGCCTGATGTGCTTTTACTGTCATCAGAACATCCAGCCCAATCTGCATCGGTGTATCCTACAATAGTGCTAGAAATGTTATTTGTGTACCATATACCTAAATTTATTGTTCCATTAACATATTTGATAATTTTTTTGACATATTGCATGTGACTTTCCTTAGGTGAAGGAATACATGATATCAGGATGCGAGGTTGTGCGGTATAATAGGCTACCTATCATACTTTTATATAGGGTAGGATTTATAGGTTTCCCATGATCATCTTTAGAAAGTTTAACAGAAGTACATATGGGTGTCCTAGCGACCTTGGGATTTTCTAATCCAAACATTTTAACCAACTCTACCTCATATTTGGATTGCTAAATGAACAACCCATCTAATTTTTCTTGACTTGTAGTCCTAAGAAATACTGTAGCTCCCCCATAAGTGATATTTGGAACTCCTGATGGATAATTTTAGAAAATTCTTTAACCTCATCAGGGGAAGTGGAACCAAATATTATGTCATCTACATAAACCTAGGCTATTACGACCTATTTGTTAAAAAATTTAACAAATAATGTCTGGTCATTACCACCTCGTCGAAACCCTTTATTGTTAAAAAGGTTGACAGGCGTTTGTACCATACCCGAGGGGCTTGCTTTAAACTGTATAAAGCCCTTTTCAATCTATAGACATGGTTTGGGTAATGAGGATTAATAAATTCTTTTAGTTATTCAACATAAGTCTCCTTTCTCAAAATACCATTTAAAAATGCGGATTTTACATCCATTTGATGAAGTATAAATTATAAAGGACAAGGTATGGACAAGAGCAAGCGAACATATTCGAGGTATGTGACTGGGGCAAAAGTTTCCTCAAAATCTATTCCTTCAACTTGAGAATAACCCTGGGCATCTAATCAAGCTTTATTTCTAACTATCACCCTAGACTCATCTATTTTGTTTTGGAAAATCAAGCGAGTGACGAAAACCCTTTTATTTTTTGGCCTAGGCACGACATACCAAATGTCATGACTTTTGAATTGGACTAAATCTTCTTGCATTAAATCTATCCAGAATGAGTCATTGAGTGCTTCATTTACATTCTTTGTATCTATCAAAGAAACGAAGCATTTTACGTAGTTCGGATCTTGTACACATAGGCTCTTTGGGATTACCAATAATACTATCTATGGGATGATCTTTGGAAACCCAGTTAGGTACTTCGGGTGTCTCAGTTAGTAAACGATCAACTATCTCTAGAGAGTCATATGTAAAATGATCTTTAGACTCATCCACTATAGTTGGCCTTTGATCTTTACTCTCGACATTAGTTTAACTCACTATCACATTTATCGATTCCATTATGACTTTGGTATGCAAATAATAAACATGATAAGCTCGACTATTATGGGAGTAACCCAAAAATAATAAACATGATAATATGACATGATGTTTAAACTACCTCAACCCAAAATATTTTTGGCAAGTTCTTATCATGTATCAATACCCTAGCCATTTTTTGGATTGTGCAATTTTTATGTTCGATAACACCATTCTGCTAGGGTGTTTTAGGTGCACTGAACACGTGTTGGTAACCATTATAGCTACAGTATTCTGTTATGCCCAAGTCTTCAAATTCACATCCTCTATCATTACGAATTCGATTGAATTAGGTATCTTTCTCATTTTCAATTCTTAAAAGAATTTTTAAAAATTCTCTGAATGTATCAGACTTTTGTTTTAAAAAGGCTACTCAAGTGAATCGAGTGAAATCATCCACCATAACCAAAACATAACTGATACCACAAAGGCCTATAGTTAGAGAGGGACCCATGAGATCCTTGTGGATAAGCTCTAGAGGCTTTGTAGTTAGAGTACCTTTAACTTCCTTATGAGTAGATTTAACGATTTTTCCTTCCTGACACAGCCCACAAACAACATTTGAAATGGGTTTAATTTTTGGTAAACCTCTAACTATGTCTTGGGAGCTTAATTTGCTAATATTATCATAATTTAAGTGACCCAGATGATTATGCTAGATACCATTGTCATCTAGTCTGGCTAATCTACAAAACTCATTACCCAGATTTACTGTGTAATAGTTATCAGGGGTCCTGTGACCAATAAGGATGCAATCACCATTCTCTTTTATGATTTTGCAATTAGTTTTGAGAATGTGGCTGTACGGTTGGAATCAAAAAATTGTGATATACTTAACATATTATATTTAATTGCTTTCACTAACAAGACATGTTTGAGAATATGAAGTCCATTTTCTTGAAGTGTTTTTTTTGCCTATGATCTGAGCTGATAGTCCATCCCCACAAAAAACATTTCCTCCTAAAAATTCAATTTTGTCGGATAATTTAGTATCATCTCCGGTCTTATGTTTGGAACATCCAAAATATAAATACCAACCAGATACAGTATGTTCAGTTTTTAAAGAACTTATAACTATATTGCACCTCATATTGGGTATTAAATCGTCTTTCGTAACCCATATGGCTCTGGTTTTAAAAGTTTTGTGAGCTTTTGGTTTAGAATTATTTCTATACCACTTTCTCTTGGATTTCTTCTTAGTGTTAGACCTTTTCTTCCTATTCATATAGTAAGATTTTTTATTTGTCTCTTTAGAAAATACATAATTATTTATGCTCTATCTAGAATAATTAAAGTTTTTATAAACAGGTGATTTACAGACAGGCTTATACAGTCTTTTTCTAAAACATTGATCAAGACAGTATCCATAAACATCACAATATCAACAAAATTAGTGGTTATCCGGTTGTCTCTGATTTTTAAAATCTTTAAAAAGACGTTTATTCATTTGTTGGGCATTGACCTTAGGTCTAATTGCAACATTTTTCCATTCAAGTTCAAATCTTCTGACAGGGGGGCAAAGGTACTTGGCCTTTGGTTCATTATGAGGCTTTGGACAATTTTTCATCATAATATCTGGCCCTTTTTGTTTATTTTCAAAATCAAGCTTTATGGCTTCAAACTCAAGACATAGATCATTAGGTCTTTTTCCAGAAGACATAAATTTTATATTTTGATAAGGTTTTGGTTGTATCTTAGTTTTTTTTTATCAAAACCAATGACCGTTTTATGTTTAGAATTGGTTTAGTAGAGGTAACACAATCTTCAAAACAATTGGAATTATATTTAAATTTGGAAAAAAAATTTAAGACACTTGAAACCTTTTCTTTGGATTGTTACAATTCTATCAAAGTTGCCTTATATTTCTTTTCCAAAACTTCATTTGATTCAGAAAGTTCTTTTTTTCATAAGCCATACATTAATTGGTATAGTCCTCAGCATTCTGCTTTACCCTTATGCTTAAAGCTTCTATTTTCTCAGTTAACTCATTGATAGTCTTTTCTAGTATACTGATCTTCCTAAGTGTCTTTGTGTAAAATGTGTGAATGTCAAGCATATCATCATTTTTAGTATATTTTAGTGCAATGTGTGTAGTGTCCCCTAGTGGTTCAATTTTCATACTCACACACCCAATCAATTAGTCATTAGAGCGATCACTTTGACTCAGACACATCGTCGATGTATTATTACGCGTAACATCATCAACATTTTGTAAGAAAAGAACTGATAAACCATTAGCAGGCACAACATTATCAGTCATAACAAATATAGGCATAACAACATTAGAATCACTCTCAAGCATGTCATCAAAATAAATAATTTTAGCAAATAAAGACATACAAGGGTTAAAAATATTGGATGACTCGGGCTCATCTTCTTCAGAGTCACTTGAGTCATCCCAAGTCTTATAAAGATTGGCCTTATTATTGTTATAGTTCAGTTTGACTCTATATTATTTGGAAAAATGGTCCTATTTACCACATTTATGACGTGTGACATTTTTCATAACAGTCTTGGGTTTATCAGTGTTGTGTTTATCTAGATTCCTCTCATGAGGTCTGCTATTATAATTATTGGAATAATAAGCCTTCCCTTGTTTAGAAGCAACATTGTTTCTAAATTTCAAATTTTTTTAAAAGTGTTTAGACATTAGGTCAAATCAATTATCTAAGTTATCTAAGTCACAGTCTTCATTGGAATACAACTCAATGTTAGGTACAATAGACTATGGTGTGATCATTTTGGACGGGAAGACTACATTGGGACTTGTGTGTCTCTTTTGATTATTGGAAAGTTATTTCTTGAATTCCAGTTCCATTTTTATGGTCATAAGCTTACTACTGAGGAGTTCTAGAGTTAAGTTTGGGTCATTTATTTCCTCAATTTCACAATGTTTGTTATAAAACTTAGGTGGAAGTGATATAAGAATCTTAGAAAGTATCTATTTCATTTCATACTTGGTACCATTAGCATGCAATTTGGTAATAACATCACTCAACCTAATATAAAATTCATCAAAAATGTCAGTCTCATCCATAAGGAGTGTGTTATACTATTTAATCAACATTTGAGTTTTGGAAGCCTTAACATGGGTGTCACCTTCAAGGGCAGTGACCAACGTGTCCCATGCTTCCTTAGATATTGAACATATAGATATGTGTTTAAATTCATGTTCATTAACAAACATAAGTACGACATTTTTCCTTTATTGTTACTTAAGGAGGCCTGTTTTTCTTCCTTGGTAAACTCACCGAGGAGTTTTTTAACTCTTACATTACCACCATCTACAGCAGGCTTAGTTGGATGATTATATCCATTTTTTATAACATCACAGGAATCATCTCACAATGTCCCTTGGATGAAATCAATCATCCTCACTTTCTAGAAAGGAAAATTGGTTCCATCAAAGAGGGGAGGCTTGGACAAATTTCCAAGACGCTCATATTTCTCGTCTATAAAAAATGTTTTAAAAATAGTTTCAAAGAACATGATGTAACCGATTTTGAAAAACAAGTACTCAACCCTGATACCAATTGCAAGACCTTACTAAGTTGTTGTCACAAGTTCAAACAGTTAAGTAAGTTCTGAACATCTTTTTGAGGAAACTGAAAACCTTACTATGTTATTTATCACAATTTAAAACAGTTAAGTATGTTCCGAACAACTTATTGAGGAAACTCTTTTATAAAATAGAAACAGTTAACACAAGACGTGTTTCAAGATTATGAACTAGTTATTTAAGTTCTTGGAAATAGGTTTCAAAATTAAACTTAAGTCTAAGTCGCAGCAGTAGTAGTGAAGAATTAAAAGACAAACTCCCGAGACAATATTTTTTACGTGGTAAAATCCTAAATTAGGAGAAACATCCACGGAGGTCTCTACACTTCAAAACAAAATTTTCACTAAAGTCAAACACAAATTATAAGATTACAAGCACATATCATGCATCCAAGATCCTAAGACTAAGATATAAATTATATCTATACGAGCTCTCCTCCTTTACGGTATTTTTTATCTCACCTCTTAGACCTTCCATGCACCTTCTTAGCCTTCCTCCCCACTCTTTGTGTGCAGTGGATCAAACAACCTTAACCTCCCAAATGAACCACGCAAACTATGTGTTCGTGTGAGAGTGACAGTTAACATGAAGTGATTACAAATTACATGCAAAAGATGCATCTCACTCCTCTCAAAGATTTATACAAATAAATCCTACAAATTACATATATTCTATATGCATGCAAAGATTTCAAATATCTTTTGAAAATCAGATTTCAAATATCTTTTGAAAATCAGATTTCAAATATGTTTTCAGATCTAAAATAAAATCTTTCTGAAAAACAATTCTCGATGTTTCAAAACTTATTTATGTACGAACTAATTTCACAAACTGTGAAACTTATACTTTTTTAAACAGAAGTTTCAAATCTGAAACTTTTATTAAACTGGAAGTCTCTTTTTCAAAATAACTTGAAAATAGAGAGTGGATCTACAAAAAATAAACATTTACAACACAAGATCCAATCATAATAGGATTAACAAATATTTCGTGAGATGTATCTCATTGTAAATATCACACTTTCGAAAAAGAAAAATGGAATTTACATTGAGAGTGGTTCCTAAGAGAAATATAGGTTAAAGAGATCCTTCAATCACTATAACCACATACCAAAAACCAAATGGAAAACCTAAAAACTAAAACTCTTAAGAAATAGGTTTTTAAAGATAAGGAACGATTTAAGAACGTTGTTTGGATTCTGAGAAAACTTAGGGTTTGAAATAAATGAATGGTTTTCTCTCTCTTTCTCTCTATCTCTCCCTCTACCTTCTCTCTACTCTATCTTTTTCTCTCAATTAAACGAATGAGCAAAGTTCTCAAATGGCAGACCCAAAAGGACTTTTATACTAACGTTGAAAGGATCTGGAACTTCGAAGGAAATCAATGGCTAAGATCAGCTTGGGGATTCAACGTTTGAATCCAAGGGCTACTAATGCACCACTTTTATTCTCGCTCTGATTGGGTTCAATGGATAACAAGGATTGAGTCAATCAAATGCAGAGAATTTATAACTTATAATCTATGGGTTGAGATTGTATCTTACTTTTTAGACTCATAAAAAACACAAATCCAGCCATTATAAGAACAACACGTGTAGGCCTCTGATCGATTAAAAATGCGTATTTTAGAACTTTTGGAAATACAATTTTCATCCACAATATTCTAGAGCGCTTTTGGATTCGACCCAAGGGAGTTTTTAAAGGATAAAAATAATTCATTTTATTCCCACAAAATTTTAAATCATGATTTTAAATGTTTAAAAATCATTTTTAAAACGACTAAAATGTTTTAGAATTATTTTAAAAATCCCTCAAAATAGGCAATCAATTGTGCACACATATTAACACCTATATGAATGAATTGTGTCATATCGTGTGTTAAAGATATTAGAATACTTCCCTTTTTGGTAGATGTATTTGCCTTGGGCAGGATGATGTTGAAGATGAAGTGTAGATACGTTACAGAATATGTTCATGAAATTGAATCCTATTTTGTCACTATATCCAAACTAGTTGGAGCCCCAATATAGTGTAGACTCAAGTAAGTCAACCATATAGTGTGTTCTCAATGTAGACCATTTCTTTTGAATTTTTTTATATTTTTACTGGATAGAGCATAAAATTTTCTTTCTTTGGACACCAAAATCGTAATTTTTGGAAATGAGTGAGATATGAATTTTTGAAGTTTAGTACATAAATATGAAAATTCCATGTTAAAAATTCTCACAACATGTTATATCCGTTTTTTTAACTCTTATGTTTATTATTTATGTCTGAAATATTTTTGTGTGATATATTAACTCGTAAGAGAAACTTATATAATTTATTTGGAGCAATTTAAGTAGATATGATAATTTTAATCAAATGTTAAAGTTAGTATTAAATTGATGTCCCAAATTAATTAGTGGTAATATTTATTTATATAATTTATGTTGTATGTAAAGACCATCCTGAAATAAGTGGAATAATTTCATGTGATGTTATTATTAAAATTTTATGTTAGACATATTACTATTTTTTTGGATTAATAAAGAAACCTTATATCGTAAAACTTGGGTTTATACCATTGCGTAAATTTTGATATTATAAAAATTGAATAAGTAACCACTCATAATGTTTATTATCATGATAAATGCACATGTGCTTATTCTTATTCAAGTTATTTAATGGGTATATATAAGTTGGCTATACCATGGCTTGAGGTTGTTGTTTAAGTTGTGATTATATTAACATCTATTATTGTTATTATTGAACTTGAGATTCATGTTGAGTCGGATGGGATTAAGATAGTCCTACAGTTAGTGCACTAATATAGTATATACTATTGGAAGTGGTCTGAGAGGTATAGATATACGCATATGCAAGTTGGCATATGTGCTGTGGCTGAGGGGCATTGTATACTGGAAGTGTCTCGTATACATGTCTATTGTCTTATTCAAATTTGTATGAGGATACTAGAGGCCAAGGTATCGTAATAAAGTTACATGATAGATAAAATTGTTATCATATAGTTACATTATTAATCATGATTAGTTCTATTATGAGTTCGTTAATATAATGGCTATATCGATCACTAGTGGTACATGATTTTAAATTACCAAGTATGAGAAATAAATTTTATATGAGAAAATGCGTTATCATTCATGTGGTTATATGATAACGTATTATGAGTTTAGTCATGTGGCGATTTTATTTATTGATATTAGTACATTTAGTGTTGAGTTTCAAGCATAAGGATTTTCTCGCTAGGTCAAATTACTCATGATGCTATGCAAAAGATTTTTTTCACGATAAGGCAATGGTCAATTCGGTTGATTTTGTAGCTATTAGATGGAGACATGTCGAAGATGAGAACCCTTATTTGGATGTATCTTAGTCTTTATGTGGTCATTATCTGTATTACTTTGAGAGGATTATTGTAATTTATTAAAATGTTAAGGTGCTTGTAGTTGATCTCGATAATTAAAATACACAAAGTCAGGGGGTTAAATATGTTTTTGGTCGAGTTATGGCTTCTTATTGAATTGAAAATTTCATATTTATATAAGCTAACTCAACGGACTCTTATTGACAAGCTAATCTTACATAGGCATTGTCAAATTTTCATTACGTAAATATTTTCTAAGGAATGGGCTTTAAATTATACTTTTAAATTTTATGACCGTAATTTGGGGCATGACATAGTTCTTGAGTGACCGAAACTAAGGCAATACAAGACTTCTCCAATATGGTATAGTTTACTTCATACCCCGTCAGTTTCTGACAGGCATAGAAATGGTTCTCTCTTTGCATGATTATTAAATGTATTGTTATTGTAGTGTCTATGATAGGGAGGTATTTAAGAAGGGGAAGATCGGGGTGAGGCAACATGAGCACCAGAGGTCGGGTGAGATACTGCGTGATCTTGTCGAAGTCCTCTCGACATGCCTCATTCCATACTTTGGTTGAATCCCTTCATAAGATCTTGAAAATGGGCAGAGATTACCCAATAAGTTTCTTAATTCTTTGTCTGTTTGATGCAGTGTCATTTTAAGGATTTCTTTAAGCTGATTCGGGTCTGCTTCCATACCCCTTTAACTAACCATGAAGCCAAGGAGTTTGCCCTTTTTGATGCCGAAGACACACTTTTATGGATTGATACGAATTTGGTATAACCATAGTCATTCAAAGAATTTCCTGAGCGCAGTAATGTAGCCTTCCCAAGTTTTGGAGTTTACAATCATATTATCGACATAAACCTCAACCTCTTTATGAATAAGATCATGTAGGATAATTATAGGCTCCCTCGACATTTTAAGAGTGAAAGTCATAATGGTGTGGATAAATGTACCCCAAGGGATAGTGAAATCGGTCTTCTCTCGATTACCCAGATGCACTTTGAGTTCGTTGAACCTGATAAAACCATCGATAAATAACTTGAGGGTGTGATTAGAAGTGTTATCAATGATCATGTCAATATTGGGTAAGGTGTAATCATCCTTTGGCAGAGTCTTTTTCAGATCCTAATAGTCAAAGCACATGCATACTGATCCACCTGACTTTGGTATAAGGACGATGTTAGTGAGCCATGTAGGATATTCGAATATGCAAATAAAACCCCAGTTCATCAATTCGACAACTTTATGTTTAACCTTAAGGGATAATTCGGGGCAGGGTTTTTTAACTTTTGTTTGACAGACTTAAACTTAGTGTAAGTTAGGACCTCATGTTGTAAAATTTTTGGGTCGATGCTCGATATGGCAATATAGGACCACGTAAAAAGATTCATGAATTCCTTCAGGAGTTCCTCAAACTGAGACAACTTATACTCATCTAGTGTTGAACCTATCCTAATATAACACCGAGTGCTACCAGAACTAAGGTTAAATATTCGCATCATCATTAGTTTGAAGGTGGTTATGTTTTTTAATTTTTTTCTTGATTGATATTAATTAAGAATTGTTCATTTACTATATCAGGTTTTTGATTATTTGATGAGAATCAATGCAGTTAATATAAGGCACAACAAGATATTTAAAATCTTCACTCATTTCTTTAGAAAGATTTCTTATAAATATATTGGTGCAAACCCCATTAAAAGATTCCTCATTTACATTCATATCAGTAACAAAAAAAGGAGGGGCATGCTCATGTTCATTTTGTAGGGGTATATAATAGAGTTTTGGATAGCTAGAGTTAGGTTGATAGGGACACTATATTAGTTGAGAACTGGTTATCCGTTTGAATAATCTTTATAGACAGGTCGCATGGCTCGGCCCCGATGTCGATCATGCTGAGATCTATTCCTAGTGTGTGGAATCCATATGCTTCACCGTTTCTATCGTTCTGAGTCCTTTCTGCATTGTTGGTATTGTAAATGTTAGAGGAGTTTGCTTCCGAAGATTTGATGGTTAAAGTCTTTACCTCATGCTTCACACCTTTAAAAAAAATCATCTCATAGAAGTAGATAATCATTCTAGTATTACGATTATCAGGTTCATTATCCGAATCATCCAAGGTGTCTAAGTCATTACCCCATCCGGTGGCAATAATGTTGTCTTCCCACAAAAAATTGATGCTTTCTATAAATTCAACTGTTTTTTTGTACAAATTTTCTCACTCGGTGGAGAAGTGTTGGAAAGAGGGAACTAGATATCCCTTCAGTCTTAGGATGTGAAGAAGTTTAGAAGGTGTACATATCTCTTTCTCCTTAATGAACTCATCTGACATAATCTACACAATACAGTATAAGCTGAATTCCTCTATTAACACGAATAATTTATATGACTGTTAGGCCCACTCCCAGGACTTTATGTATACTTTGTTAAACCTTTCATCACGAGAGTCATCTCATGAGGTATATTTTTCCCAAAATCCCTTTGTTGATAAAAAACAACGGGTAGCTCCGTGCTCCCCATTTCTGAGTGGGTTCATTCCCTTATCATAAGGGAGAGGGCGTTATCTGGAGAATTTTTTAGGGTGTAGAATCAAAGAAGGACAAATTTTAAGGGGTTTAGGGGAACTGGAAGATATAGTAGGTGCATTGATGGGTTGGATTTTAGTGGAAGTGTCAAAATTAAGGCCTACATCACTGAGAATGGCATTTACACAAGTTTAATGTGTTCGAAAAGGGTTTTGAGTAGTTTTGCATTTCAGATTGTCTAGAGGAGGAATGATCCCCATATCAATGTGGCTTTAAATGATATTTTTTAGGTGGAAGCACTGATCGGTGGTATGATTGACGGTGCCTGATGAAGGTCACAACGTGCATCATACATAAATTTCTTTAGAAGTGGGTTTGGTAATTAATGGGAGTCAAATTTGTTGATGAGGTTTCTTGACAATAGAGCTTGGTATACTTTTAATAAGGGAGAATGGAGATCAATATACTCTTTTCTCACCATGGCAGCATAAGCCTCTAGTTCCCATGGTCTAGTAGGCTGAGAGATGTTGATGATGGTTGAGATAATATTATTATTTGGTTTTCTAGGAGTGGATTTCCCCATTGGTTTCTTTATCTCAAACTCCAATTTTTGTTAACGGTATTCCATTAAATCTCAACCTTCGATCCTAGAGCTCTCGGAGGTGTGTGTAATACTAACTTCCCATTTAGGTACGGATATGGAGGGTCATTTTGTCATGGTAATGTCCTTTTCTCTCCATCATCTAATAAACCGTTGCATGATTCTTTAAGATTATTCTTAAATATTTTGAGGTCTCGAAAAGTGACTTCTAACTTTTCATTATATATGTATTGGGCCATGAATTCTCTATCTATGCATTCCTAACCTGTGAATTTAGGATTCCTCTAACTACAAGAACCATTGAAGGATGCTTTCTTTGAAAGTTTTCTCAAACATCTTAGCCATTATCTCTTAGGTGGACCCTAACAGGCTCATAGGGCAGTGTAATTGTGAAGGTGAATGATAGGAGGTTCACTACCTCCAAAATTTTCAATATCAAGCATTTAAACTTTATTTGGCAGTCGAGCCTTTCGGCGGGGAGACATATTCCCTGAGATCTTGACTTGGTCTAACTTCTTAGATAAAAATTTGAGTTCTTCCTTAACCAAATTCAATTTTTATTCTTTACGATCAGGAGGAATAATTATTGGCAAGTTAGCCCCTAGCTGAGCAAGGTTTGGCATCGACAACAGAACTGGAGGTGGTCCATTAATAGGTGGTAGGAGATGGGAATGAGGAACTTGTTGATACTCCTATGGAGCCCATATTTGTTCTCGTACTTGAGGAACCATGTCACCGATGAAGGAAATATTAGGTTCTGGAACCTTGAGTGTCCAACCTTTGTTTTACCATAGCTCTAGGACATATGCATGTAGATTGTTAATCTTAGCTCTGAGCTAAGTAAGCACGACCATCAATTCAGTTTGGACATTATTGTTTCGATCTGGGTTTTCCATGAATAGCCTTCAAAGGGACTGTTGAAATACTGTATAGGTGGGAAAGGAGGTAGTGGAACTTCGAGGTGGCGTGATAGTAGATCTAAGCCAATAAGAAGCTAGTCCAAACAAGGGTATGCAATCACACCTAAGATGGAAGGATGTTTTTTTTTTTATTGAAAAGCAAAATATTTTTGGAATTTAAAAAAAAATGTATAGTGTTTTTGGTAATTTTTGAAAAGGAAAATCCTTTGCATAGTTATCATTATTAGGTTTCACTTTTATTATGTTCTACATGGGGTGCAAATAAAATATCGGGCAGGACCCGAATCAGGGAAATGATTGGGGTACACGATGTAAGACACGATTTAACTTGTTTCCAAATTCACAGACAGAGTCCTATTTTATAAACGAGCAAAATAATGCAAAATCTAGGAGGTAAGACGAATAAATTTTTTGATAGATTTTTGTGTGAAAACTTGAAAACTAGGCATGAGTGTCCTATGGTGGATTCTTGTATGAGGTTGATTCATGGAAGTGACTTCTATGATATACCTCTTTCCTATAATGTCAATCATTCATTGGTACATGTGGAGAAGCCATTTCATATACGAGAGATATGTGAATTACCTGATAATATACCTCATGATGATAATACATGTGAGTGTGAATTCAATATATGCAACGTAAGTCAATTAGTTCCCTTCTATATAACTCCCATCGTGAGTTCGGTCAAGTGCTACGATGAGGGAGGAACCTTTTGATATACATCAAAGGTACTAGGCCAATGGAAGGTGGGCATCATATCTCTTAGGTCAATCATGCCTCACACAACCGACAACCCATCATGAGGTGACCCCCCTAATATGGGACAAAATAGGTCCAATCATGTTGTGCTTGCATGAAGTAGTGTACAATTTTTTCCATGTATCAATGCTGAGAAAATTTCTCAGGGATGAGGAAGCCTACCAGACATTGACGTCGATGGGATTGAGCTACATCCTGATGCGATATACGAGGAAAGACCATAATGCATACTTGACCATATAGATCAAACTTTGTTATCGAAGGTCATACCAATAGTTATGTTAAGTGGAGACACCATAGTGAGGCAGAATCTACATGGGAGAGAGAGGATGACATAAGTGGGGAGGTATCCCAAATTATTCTAAACATGTATAAAATTTAAATTTCAAGGACGAAATTCCTTGTTTTAGGGGGAAGAATATAATACCATGTAATTCTAATGCATTATTTAAGTTTATTTTATATTGTGAAATGTTATTTATCTTTAGAAACTAGTGACGTCATTAGATTAGATTTATTTTATATTCGTTTGTGTATGAGTGTATGTTTATAATTATTTAAAATGGAATTTCTAAATGGAACGTAATACACATAAATAAATTGATAATTATTAAATAAGTAAATGTAAGTGATTATTTATAAATTATTTTAAACTCAAATAAGTGTAAATAGTAAAAATGTTGTTGGTTAATTCAAAAGACTTGTGAGACATGTAAAATGTCTCGTTGTACCGTAAAAGATTGGATTTTAATGCCTATAGGTTAATGTAAGACTTAACTAGGACTTTAGACAATTTAGAGACAATTTTGGGGATAATGGGTCACCCCCTATATGGGTCCCAACCCTAATTATGTTATTATCCTTATGAAGTAAATATTAAGTCAACTTAAATCATTTGTAAACAATTGGTTGAGAATCCTAAAGCTAGAAGGAGAAAGCTAGCTAGAGAATATGAGAATCGAGGCTTTTCAATTAAAATTTAACCTGCTTGAATCTAGTGGCAAGTTTATTTAATATAATTATATAATTTAATTGTGCTATAGTATAGTTAGGTATTAGATTCTAAACCTAAATTGATTAATTTGAAATTTTAATGAAATTAATTAACTAAATAGGTTTATATGCATGTTGTTGATTTAAGATGAAAGTGGGATAATTCTTTATGAAATTTGAATTAAAGTTATCTGAAAGTTCTATAAAGATACTAAAAGACTATTGATTATTCGAAGAATTAATATAATATTTGAACACAATTGATCAAGAATGAAAACTAGGTTTTTTATTTGATTAGGAATTCCCCTTTTAAATTCATGTAGAAATTGATTAAAAAAATATATAATTATGTATTAGAACTAATGTTGGATTGTTTATATTGGATTATGGTATGTTATTAGAGTGATTTAGGAGCTTGGATGTCCATTAAGGGAGGTTTGGGGGTTGAATTCTCATAAGGAATAAAGTGAATGCCGATCGATTGACAGAATCGATCGATCGATGACATCAATCAATCGAATGGGGTTGATTGATCGACTCCTCTATTTGACCTAGATTTAAACCGGGGTTTGATGGGTTGAGTGTATGAGCCTAGTTTAGGATGAACCTTCCTTTAGGTGGCTTAACACCATAGTGAGAGTTATGATTCGAGTAAATATCGTAATTAATAGATGTTAATTAAGTTGGGACTTTTGGATTAAGACTTGAAATAGTATATGCGTATAATTAATTAATTTTTGTGTTAAACATCGAATTTCCATGATCGATAAATACATACTATTCGATATAAATTTATGAATCGTGTGATGAAGACTACTATAGTATTATGGTAGGTAGTGTTAGGTTATACACTAGGTCGGGCGATGATGCCTCTTTGGTACCTCAGTAGATAGATACGGGTTTTACACTGGGCTATGCGATGGCATCTCTTTGGTACTTCATTTGATAGAGATTGGTTGTACCCTGGGTTGGGCAGTGGCGCATGTATCTCGATATATTTTTATGGGCTCCGGTACTCCAGTAGTTGGATATAGTATACGTTTTATGAGCTGTACATATATGGATATACATGCAAAGATGTATTCCTTGATTTAATATACACCTGAGATGTGTAGAATAATTATTTATGAATATTGAATAGAGATGAATAATTTACAATCACACGTGGAACTTGGTATGGGATTAGGCGTATCTGATATATAAGATTCATAGGGTTGGGATCATTTAAAACATAATAAAATAAGAGAAGAAGATGCCTAATTATATTATATCCCAAACTCAATTATATTATTATACCAAGTATGCTTGTTGTTAATGTTGTTGATTTACCATTTTTCAGGACCTAGGCCATAGTTTCAACCTCACCCCTGATCGAGTTCGTTTCTACTTCCAGTTTTTTTTTAAATTATGATGTAGATGACAAGTCTTCGTGTTCATCCATTATATCTTATTTATCTTCTGAATCTATTTGAGAAAGTTATAGCATGTTATGGTTCTATTATTGGATGATGGAGTTCATCTATGTTATGTTTTGGCTTTCTTTCATTATGTACTAGTTTTACTTATGGTTATGCTTAAAATGATACTAAATTTTTTAGACACATATTTTAATTTAATTTATACTTAATTTAGTTTAAATTTTATGGGGTGTGACAAATGCTCAACATAAATAAATTTTTGCACCAATCACAAAATTATGGTCTCCACTTGCATCATTACACCACCCAAAAGAAATACATATGAATTTTATAAATTAGTGGGAAAACGAAATTAATAATAAGTATTTGTGATAGTTAAGTGAGGATAAGGGTAGGGGTAGGGCTGGGTGGGGTGGGGGTGGGGTGGAAGTTAGGGGAAGCAGAGTGATGAATGTCAAAGAGAATTAGGTCAGAAATTTGTTTTAAAAGTTCATTGGGGAATTTTCTTCAGACACTTTGAGCGTACACTTTTAAAAAATGATGTGACATAACGTAATTTAATCATTAAAAACACAACTAATAGTCAATAATTAAATGTTTTTTTTATTTTAATACAATACTAATTTATGAATTTAGGCTTTAATACAACATTATTAGTTTATTAGACTTAAGTACATCTTTATCGCTATTATGTTGCTTAATGTCCCCTATTATGTTGATTAATGTCACCAAAGATCACTTTTATTGGTGAAATTTTCACATTTAGCGACGAAATATGTCCTAAACTCCAATAAATTGATTTTGTTGTATCAAAGTCCAAATTCACAAATTAGTAATGTATTAAAGTAAAAAAACTAATTAAATTTAACCACAATAGTTAACAATTAAATTCAACCACAATGGTGAGGTGTAGATTGTGAATTGTTAAGTTGTGTGTGCGTGTGAAATGAGGGCAAGGGACATGTGCTATAATTATGAGATCAACAATTCTCATAATGAGGAAGATGATGAGATGAGAAGAAGAAAGATATATATATATATATATATATATATATATATATATATATATATATATATATATATATATATATATAGGGAGAGAGAGAGAGAGAGAGAGAGAGAGGGAATGAATGAATTCATTCTCCCTGTCACTTTGATTTATATTAATAAGTTTTATATATTACAAAAGTACCGTACACATATGATCTATAACATAACACACCGTATAACTATTACAAATAAGACTCGACAACACACCCCCTCAAGTTGGTGCAAAGATATATACCATGCCCATCTTAACCAAAAAAATGTTGCAAATAAGTTTTGCTTACACCTTTAGTCAAGACATCAGCCATTTGATCGGCCGTGTTCTTTATCATGTACGAAGCTTCTCCTATATAAAATAATGATCAATCCTATACGAAGCTTCTCCTATATAAAATAATGATCAACTTCAATGTTCTTTATCATGTCATGTTGGACTAGATTATGGGAAATACTGATAAAATCTTTGTTATCAAAATACAAATTCATTAGCTCATGAACAGGGTAACCCAACTCATTGAACATGGTCCGTAGCCATGTCAAGTCATACACACCATGAGCCATGGATCTGAAATCAGCATCTTCACTAGATATAGCCATTACAGAATATTTCTTGATTCCCCGTAAAATAAGATTACCTTCAACAAAGGTGTAATATCCCAAAGTGGATCGTCGTTTGATGATGGAACCTACCTAATCAACATTAGTGTAAGCTTCAACACATAAGTACACATGCTGCACAAATAATATTCCCTTCCTAGGGGAAATCTTATGGTACCGGAGGACATGATACGCAATATCTAGATGTGGTGTTCTTAAAGCATGCATAAACTTGATTATCACACTATCAACATAAGCAATATTCTGGTGCATAAAAGAAAGGTAAATAAGTCTCCCAGTAAAATGCAGGGATCTTCCCACATTAGTCAAAGTCTCCCCATCCGTATCATTGAGCCTATGGTTATGCTCAATGGGGGTATCAACATGCTTAGCTCTAAGCTACCAGTTTTGGCCAACATATCAAATGCACACTTCTGTTGAGAAATAAACACTCCGTTATTATATCTTCACACTTAGATGGCAAAGAATTATCTTAATAATTTGAGGTCTTTAACCTCAAAATCTATTCCTGGGAATGTCTTCTTTACTTGTATCTATTTCGGATCATCTCAAGTGATAATAATGTCATCAACATATACAATAAGGATAGTGGTGCAATTGTGGTGACTCTTAATGAAAAGTGTTTGATCTTCCTGACTCTGTATATACCTTATTCTCTTCACAGTAGTGTTGAACCTCTTAAACCAAGCACATGGAGACTGTTTAAGCCCATAGAATGCCTTATTTAGTTTGCACATTAAATTATGTCCATCAACAAGATTAAAACTAGGAGGAATCATCATATACACTTCTTCCTCCAATCACCATGAAGAAAAGCATTCTTTACATTCAACTGATGCAATGGTTAAGATAAAATATCTTCTAAGGAGAAAAGAACTCGTATGGAGTTTATCTTGGAAATCAGAATAATCGTCTCCTGGTAATCAATCTTATATGTCTGATTGAAGCCCGTTTTAACTAACCATGCTTTATATATCTTAATTTTTCCTTCAGCCTGAAACATAATTGTATGTACCCATTTGAAGCCTACTGGCTCTTTCCTTTAGGAAATGGAACAATATGCTAGGTATTATTCTTCTCAAGGGCCTTCATTTCCTCAAACATGGCTTCTTTCCACTGGTTTTGACTAAGGGCATCTGAAACATTATAAGGAATGGAAAGAGACGATACCGAATAAGTAAACACACGATATGTAGGAAATAATGTATTGTAGGATACAAATTGAGATATAGGATGTTTTGTACAATCATAAACACCCTTACGAAGAGCAATAGGGACATCAAGATTTATTGAGGGATTACCTGGATAGAGGGAGACTTATTGGTCCCAGGGTAAGATAATGTCTTATTTTTCTCAGGTTGGGTTAGGTTATTAATCCACCCACAACTATCAGATAGGATATTTTCAAGCCTCCTCAGGCTGGGTTATGTTATTAAGCCACCCACAACTAATATATAGGATATTTTCAAGCCTCCTCAGGCTGGGTTATGTTATTAAGCGACCCACAGCTAATATATAGGATATTTTCAAGCCTCCTCAGGCTGGGTTATGTTATTAAGCCACCCACAGCTAATATATAGGATATTTTCAAACCTCCTGAGGCTGGGTTATGTTATTAAGCCACCCACAGCTAATATATAGGATATTTTCAAGCCTCCTCAGGCTGGGTTATGTTATTAAGCCACCCAAAGCTAATATATAAATATTTTCAAGCCTCCTCAGGCTGGGTTATGTTATTAAGCCACCCACAGCTACTGATATATATAAATCCATCCCTGGCTGGATATTATAAGCCTTCCGGCTCAATGACGCATCCTGAAAGCTAAGAACAAGCATTGTAAGCCCCCGTGGCTAATTACGCTTTCCAAAAGCTAAGAACGGGCATTGTAAGCCCCCGTGGCTAATAAGAGCCCCTTGAATCTTGATATTCTCTCGTGCATATGATCATCGCATGATAGGATATAGTTGTACATTGTGAGGGGAACTTCTGAGCTAATTAAGGTCGTAATCCCTCCATAGGTGCATCCCAAAATAATAATAATCTTTCGAGATAATTTGTTATTCTTTCCTTGGAATCTGTTTAAGACGAGGTCTTTTTGTGAGATAACAGATTATGAAAGCAAGAGAGAAATCAGATATGGCAAAATTTGCTAATTCATATATTTATATATATATGTTCCAGTTAATGACTTTGTTAACAAAGCATAAAGTCTTAAAGGTTAGGGCTATAATGAGCTTCTTAAAGCATAAATAGAAATAGTTGAAATTTGGAAAAACTAAGAATGAGATGCGGTATGCAGCCTCTGTCAGGTTTGGCTGAATCCTTTATGCATTCTTCAGGAATCGTTGCAGCATACCTTGCCCAATTAGCCTTTCAACTTCATCCTTCAGAGCATAGCATTACTTAGTTTCATGGCCATGGTCCTGGTGGAATTTGCACCAGGCAGCTTTGTTCCTCTTGTGGGGTGGAGCTCCCAGCTTTTCTTGCCACTTCAATAGCTTGTCTTCTTTGATCAACTCAAAGATCTCTTCAATCGGGAAGGTCAATGTTGTGTAGGCCCCTGATTTCTTTTCTGCCTTCTCCACTCTCCTTTTCTGTCTCCTGCTGGCTTATTCCGCGGCCGGATCCTCCTGAACTGCCGCAGCAGAGAAGACTAGTGCTATTTTGATAGGTGCGGCACCCACATTGGGAGAGGCCGTGACCTCTAGCATTAGGACCCTCTGAGTTAGGTAGTTGACCTGGGTCTGAAGCGAGGCATGGTTGTCATAGAGGTGGTTAAGGTGGTTGTACAGCAGCACAATCTCATCTTTAATTTCTGTGCTCCGGTTGGATTCTCCTTCCATTTTTCTGCTTTTGTTAGTCTTTACAAAGTATGTGTAATCTGGGGAAAAACTAGCAAAATTGAGTAATCACAGAAGCACAAGGTAGGGAATGGGTATGCACCGTTTGCACTGCTAGACACTATTACTGCCGCGGCCGCAACTGCCGCGGCCTTGTATGATATTCACCAAGGTTGAGCTGGAGTCCATTTGAGTTCGTTCCCGGATGTTTAAAATCTTGTGTAACGCAACTGCGTTAGTAGGGGCCACGACCATAAAGGCATTTGAACTGCCCGGCCGCATCCCCTCCTAGACAGTAGAGGGAGCAATCCAAAATTTTAAGCCCAGACTGAGTTTCTCTCCCAAAACAAGGGGAGCATACTTACTAGGGTCTGTTAACGAGAGGATAGCCTCACAGTGCACCAAATGGCACAGTTTCAATGATAAACCCCACATCATAGGTCAAGAATAGACAAGAAAGGGGGGGTAAATATAATTCTTCCCTAATCATTCATCCTTTCGGGGCTGGCGCCCATCATGCCTTTCAGCACTATCTAGATGAAACGATATCACAGGGGTATGTAAAATAGATCTAAGATCACAAAATAATGATACAAGAATAGATCTGACTATACAAAATACACATTTAGGTGTGTAAATATAGGTTGGATCTCAATAACCAACATCTACCCATGAGATGATGATCCAAAGGATCCCCAGGAGTCGAATGAGGTGTTTTAAGAACTTGAAACACAAAGAAACAAGATTGAAATATCTTTTTCCCACAGACGGCGCCAAACTGATTATACGAGAAATCGCCCACTTGTCGTTCTCGGATCAGCAAATTATGTGTAAAGTGCGTAATAAATAAGTAAAGCAAGTAAATAGAGAGAAAACACGATTTAGAGTGGTTCATCCCCTAAAATGTGCCTACGTCCACTGTGTTGTTCCATTCTCATTATATGTGTGGTATTGTACAATATAATCATGCCTAAAGAGCCATACAAGTATGAGAATAAAGGAGAATACATGATGGCTGAGGATTCCGGTGTGCCGGAGAGGTAACTGGGATATGGATGAACAGTCCTCAAACAGTATGTTGCGGTTGTGTAGAGAGAATCATTACTTTAGAACCTATTTTAGAACCTGCCTCGGGTCCGTGTGGAATCTATCCCTCTCTTTCGAGGGGTGGTACTCTATTTATATGAGGCAAGTGTGTTGTGTCACGTGCCCTGAGCACGTGACTTATATCAAGTCTGAATTAGTTGCGGATGAGGGGGATGTGGCCTGCAAAGCAAGTAGTGTTATATCAAGTTGCTGGAGGCGTGCCGCGTATAACATGGAGAAGAGCCGTGTCCCCTTCTTGGGGAATAATTATTATGTGTCGCGCCCCATAATGGTCAGGGCCGCACCCTGTGTCAACCATCTTCGTGGCGTCTTGATGGCATGCCGCGCCTTGTGTGTGATATGGTCGCGCCCAGCATGACCTAGGTATGGCCGTGAACTGTAGAAGAGCACCGTCAGCGACATGGTGCTATATTTGTACTATCAACGGTGACCATATAATGTCCGATAGGTGGATTCTGAGACCGCGGTGGAGCTCCGTGGTTATTCGCTAAGAAGAGGCTGATACAAGAAGACGCGTCAGGGCTTGAGAGGGATCAAGTCGAGTGTTGTAAGTTATCTTACTTGTATTTGTAAATTTCGTACTTAGTGGATTTGAGGCTAGGGTCGTCCGAGGTTTTTTCCCGTTGTGGGTTTTTCCTCGTACATCACGGCGTAGTGGATTAATTGTTTATTTTATCTTTTGCAAAATCACCTAGAATGCATGCTTAGGTAAAAAGATAAAATTGGTTTAATTTAATCACTACTTGTTTAATTTGGTGCAAATTAATATTGGGTAATGTTTATGTTAATTTAATTCAAGTCATTTAAATTAATTGATAAAATTGGTTTGGCCTAGCTTGGTAAAATTGAAAAATATGACTTAGGCAAATTTTCTAGGACTTGGATTAATTAACTTGGTTTAAGTGAAATTGACATAAATTGTGTGTGTTCCATCATATTTCACTTTAAGTTGTGTTTAATTTTAATTTGTAACAAAAAGTACAATTTGGTGTTTTTGTGAACCATCTTATGCTTCCGCATATCTCAACAAGGAAATTGATTTTAAAGTCTAAGAATATTAAAATTGGGGGCCTTCGGGAAGTTTGATTTTACAGCAAGAACCCTTTACTATTTTGTGGTTGCATTGTGTGGCCATTTCCATTCCTTCCTCCTCCTCAGGGTTTTGGTGCCTGTGCGCAGTCGGAGGAAGGGAATAAAAAGGTCTCACGTCCTTTCTAGGTGGCTTCAATAGACGTCGATGTGGGGTGATATAAAGAGATAGAGTCACCAAATTATTATGCATAAAACGAGCAAAATAAATATTGCCACCTCAAGAGAACCGCATCAAAGACATACTGATGCTCGTAAAACAAATAGATCAAAGGTTTGAGGGCTAAGTTTCGAAATGGGAAGGTGTTAGGCACCCATCCCGCCCTTTTAGTCTCTCATGGGCTTATGTTATTATTATTCTTAATTTCTCGTGAAGTGTGTGTGCGTGTATATATAAGCGGAGATCGAAATCGCTCAACTCACCATGGAAAAAGACGGAATGAGGTCGTCCATAGGAGTGTTCCCAAAATAGTAGTTAAAAACATGATGTGTGCGCTTATCAAGATATCAATAGTTTATGATGAAACGATAATATGTGTTAGATAATATGCGCATATGAATCACAAGTATAATATGGATAAATAATGTCTCGATAAAATAGAAAAAAAAGGAAAATATGAAAGTAGGAAAATAGGACTCGAGTCTTGGGTTTTAGCCTGAGATGCCTATGTAGCCTATAAAGGCATAAAAGTCCGTAGTTTTCATGCGACACAAGGGTGGGGATTATCCCATAAATTCGGATGGGATTTTTTATTATATGTGTGGGTGTAAAAAAATGGTGTTTTAGTTTTGAAAAAATGTAGTGAAGAATCCCGTTTAGAATTTATAGGTGTAACCCTCTTTTTCTTGTTTTCTTTTTTTTATAGAAAATATATTATATGCAATACTACTGATAAAGAATTAAATATTAATATGTTTATAATTTAACGTAACAACTAAATTAAGAACTTATATAACTAATGTGAAACTAAAGAAATTTAAAGAGAAAGAAGAATGTTTGGAACTTCTTTTGAGACTTGGAGGTTGATCTTTATTGTTGATGAGATTTCTTGCAAGTGAGTGAGTAATGTAGAGGAATTTTGCTAAATTGGGTGTGAAAATGATGAAAATGAAAGGTGGAGAGAGGTTTCAAATAAGGAAACTTCGCTGACTTTAGAAGAATGTTGCTAAGATCACTAAAGTTGATGTTTCTGAGGTGTCTTTCAAAGTGAGATGATGCTCTCCTTATACAGGGTCAGAGGACTGTCGATCGGCATTGCCCTTGTCCTTTCTATTGGCAGGTAACCCTAGACACACTGCCGATAGGCAGGGAAACAGACCTACCAATTGGCAGTCTCGTGCGATTTTTTGGAGAAATGATCGTAAAATGCAATCTGTAAGTCCAAAGCACACAATGGGCATACCATTGGAAAGGTTATTCGTAGGCCTTTAGGAATCCTACTCCCGAGTATGAGAGTTGTATTTAGGTCAAACGAGACTCGAAAGCGCCCAGCGGACCTTTGGACAGAAGATCATCGAACGATAATGGATCGTTCGTCCAAACTATGAGTTCGGATCACGTATGAGGAGGACTGTTACAAAGCTTATGTGAATCACTTTGATGTTTCAAATAGCTTTGCTCAGTTCGGAGAGTTGACTTTTGCCAAATAGGGTGCAAAAGTGCCCGATGACCCTTCGGAGTAAAAAAGGTCATTCGTCTGTACCGTACGATTGATTTTTGCACATGGTGGACCATTGTAAAGGGTATTCAGTGCCCTTTGAAGATTCATTTAGTTTTATTTGAGCTAAAGAGTTGACTTTTGTCAGTCTAAGCTCGAGAGCGCTCGGTGGTCTGCGAATTAATTTTTAGGGGAAAATGGATCATTCGTCCAAACCGTTATGCCATTTTACATATGGGATGGACCGTTAGAAAGGGGATTCAATGATCTATAAATATTCATTGAGCTCTCGCTCGGAAGATGAAGTTGATAGGGGTCGAATTGGGGCCCAGGAGGGCCCTATGACCTTGAGATCATTTTTCGATAGTAAAATGGATTGTTCGTCTGAACCGTTATGCTGATTCATGCACGATTGGAAAGGGTATTCAAATACATTTGAATATTAATTGATATTTCACTCCAATGAGGAAGTTGGTCGGAGTCAAATGGTGCTTGAGTGCATCCGATCGCCTCTTGATCGGTACTCGGAGTATGACCTGGGTTTTTTGGTAAATAGGGAGGTGATAGGGACCTACGGAGAGACTTAGAGGGTCTTAGAATGTAGTTTCTATATATCCCCTCGATGGGTGAGATTGAAACAAGTGAAAGTAGAAGAACAGACACCATATGGATGTTTTGGGAAAGAGGTCAATTATACAGACCAAAGGGACGAGAATGACCGTTTCAGCGGGTTGAGGTTGATTCTGAGGACCTAAGGTTGAGGGAACTGATTCTGTCAATTTTGAGAACCTAAAATTGTGCCGACCAATTCTATATGTCGAGGTGAAGTCTGAGGACCTAAATTAGGGGCGACCAATTTTGCAAATCGAGGTCCATTCTGCGGACCTAAAGTTTTGGTGACCAAATCAGCGGGTCAAGTACAATTTTGTGGACCTAAAGTTATGATAACCAAATCTATGAGTCAAGGATAATTCTGAGGACTTAAAGTAGGGGAGACCAATTCTGCAAGTCAAGGTCAATTCTGAGGACTTAAACTTTGGGAAACCAGTTCGGTGAGTCGAGGTTAATGTGAGGACCTAAAGTTGGGGCAACCAATTCTGCTAGTCAAGGTCAATTATACAGACCTAAAATTGTGGCGACTAATTCTGTGGGTCAAGGTAAATTATGAGGACCTAAAGTAGGGGTGAACAATTCTGTGGGTCGAGGTCAATTCTGAGGACCTGAAGTTTGGGCAACCAATTCTATGGGTCGAGGTAGATTCTGCATACCTAAAGTTATGGCGACCAATTTTGTGGGCCAGGGTGAATTCTTAAGACCTAAAGTCGGGGGCAACCAATTATGTGGTTCGAGGTCAATTCTGTGGACCTAAAGTTGTAGTGTGGGGGTTTGCTCTCTGGGGAGAGTTATCATATCTTTGGAAGTTTGCATGCACTTGAGGTCCCATCGGGGAGTGTTTTTTTTACACACCTCTAAGGAGAGATATTCGACTAGGGCTTATTGCTTCGTTGGGGAAGTTGTATTTGGAAGTTTCGCTGGGGAAATGGGTAGGATATTATGAACTCATGCTAGGAAAACATTTGATTTTTGATGTTTGGAGTTCTGCTGGGGATGACTTGAAGTTTTGGGATTCTGTTGGGGAGTTGTAGTGGACTCTATGATGTGGGAGCGTTGGTTAAAGGTTTAAGTGGGGGATTAGGATGTAGTTTTAATCCGAATGGGCATTTGGACCTTTAAAAATGGTTTTCTAAGTGAAGAAATGTTCCAGTATTTATTTGGTTATTTAAAAAAAAATGGAGAATTTTTGGAATTTTCTAGCTTTTTCTTAGATTTTTTATATGATATTTCAGGGGGACCGCCGATCAGTGGGTGCCAGGGGCTGCCGTTTGGCAGTGGCATGGATTTTTATAAGGACATAATTTTATAAATATCCAGGTAGAATCTAGAATTTTTTTGTTTTCCCTAGATCACAGCTTGTATGTCTGATACCACTACATTCGTCACGTCATCACGATCATCCTCGATGGATGATATGCCCCAAGTGTAACCTCGGCCTAGAGACACCAACCTCGGCTGATATCAGGCCGAAACATTGATCGACCCTATGTAAGCCATGGGCCCACGATATCATCCCTCGGCCAGACCAACCTCGGCCCAGGCCGACACTACCATAAACACTTCAATAGACACCGCGCATCACAGGCATCAATAGCATTCTCATATACTTGGGTATGGAAATCTCGGCCCAGGTTAGGCCGAGGTGATAAGGAGCCTTGAACCTTCAATAGATCCAGTTCAACCTCGGCTTGGGCCGAGGTCACAAGAAGCCATAGTAATTCAGCTTGGAATCATTCCTATCTCGGCTGGGGCCGACCCAGCATAATGACTCGGCTTGGACCAGGCCGAGACTCCCTATGACACCTCGGATTGAACGAATATCAAGCCTCTACATCTCGGCCTCTCCCAGGCCGAGGTCATCCCTCAACATTGCAGCCGAGCATCTGTTGAACATTTGGATAAGGACACCTGGGAACAAATCAGTTATAACAAGATTATTCTCCACATGTGGAGAGAATATTTCATCATCATTACCTACATGTGGCAGTGACAGATGGTACTCCCCCATTGGTGAGGCTACCACACACATGCACATTACATGCATGGGGGGTACATTACACCTCCTAGGCACTATATATAGGGATCATCCCCTACCTTGCAAAGGATCCCAGTTATTAAACCCTAGCTGAAACCCTGCCTAAATTCACAGTAGAGAGAGAGAGCTTGAGAGAATTGTATCCATGGCCATTAGTACCTTCATTCAGTGATACTACTCACACACTCACAGTGGACGTAGGCCAGATTGACTGAACCACCTATATTCCGGTGTTGATTCCTCATATTCTCATCTCCTTCTTTTATCTCTTTATATAGTTGTACTGCCGTTGGTATTCATATATTGAGCTTGGAAACACCTTATCTGGTGGTGCTGATTCTTAGCATCATCATTTTGGCGCCGTCTGTGGGAACGAGAAGCTATCTCTTCCTCCTTTTCTGCTTAACCTCACCGGAGACTCTGGTGGTGAACCGGGAACCACCCCTTGCGTGGAGTTGTTTCACCATTGAAGGAGGTCCTTTAAGGTATTAAGCTCACTTGCTACTCAAGCTCTATACAGTTAACATATGGCACCAGACTTGCCACTGCCTCTTCCGCCGCCCGGAGGTGGAGGGGCTAGTTCCAGTCAGGCTCCTCCTCAGTTCGAAATGGCGGAGGTAGCAGCAGCCTTGAAATCTTTAGCTGCAACACAACAAGCCATGAAGGAGCAATTTGCCCAGCTCAGCCAAACCATGATGATGAGGCCACCTGGAGTCTCACCGGACATGATAACTCCGGCGGCAGTTCAACCTCATCCTGATGCCAGGGGACCACCCCAGGCGCCCATGAAGGACCAACCTACACCCCAGTGGAGGAGGGACGTTGCTGACCCTAGGCGCTTGCGCCTGGGGAGGCAGGGAAACCCTTGCCCAGAGGACAGATATGATGACCTAGAAGCTGAAGAGGCCCCTGAAGACTGCTGGGAGCCGTATGAGCTGTCCAATAACACCATACGACCTCTTAGGAAGAGTCAGGGATGTGTCGGCCGAAGAAGAGAAGAGGCCCAATAAAGAGGGTCGGCCTTTGACAGGTTGAGTAGAGGGTCGGCCTTCGAGAGGCTGGGCCCAGTTAATGACCTAAGACAGACGCTATCGAGGTCAAGGAGCACGGCAGGCTCCCAAAGAGGGGATAGGTAGGCTCGGCCAGACCAAGGCCGACCCTGTGAGAGAAGAGCCAGGGAGCAGGAAGAGGTCAACAGCCAACGGGTCGTGGCTGGGGAACCCTCTGTCCACCGCAGGGAGGTGGCAGGGGATAACCTCGGCCAAGTTGATGACAGAAGACCCTGGAATGATTCAATCCAACGCCTTGAGGAGAAGATAGGGGACCTCACAAAGAGCAGGGACCCATTAGAGAGGGGCTACTCAGAGGGCTCCCCGTTTGTGGCTAGGATAGTGGGGTTCCCAACCCCAGCTAAGTTCAAGCCTCCTACAGTGACTCCCAAATATGATGGCAGCACTAACCCTATGCACCATATCGAAATGTATCAGTTGGCGGCTGATATTTACTCGATACTCGATGAGATGAAGTGCAGGGCCTTCTTGGGAACCTTAATAGGGGAAGCGAACAGCTGGTTCACCTCTCTTCCGAAGAACTCGATCGAGAACTTCAAAGGATTAGCTGAGCAGTTCATCCATAACTTCTGCTTTGGGGTAAGACCTCAAAGAAGACTACCCACCTTCTATATGTCAAACAGGCTAAGGGTGAAAGCCTAAGAGACTACATAGCAAGATTCAACAAAGAGAAGTTGGAGGTGGAAGACTATGAAGAAAGCATAGCTATGACAGCCCTTATAGGAGGCCTCTAGAAGGGGAAGCTACTGTGGAAACTGGCGGAAGACCCTCCTAGGTCTATGGCAGAGTTGCTGGCAACCGTAGGGAAAGTGATGAATGTGGAAGAGGCAATGGCCGCCAAATATGAGGAGGAAAACCGCGGTAGCGCTGGGAGGTCCCAAAGTCAGAAAGAGGTGAAGAAGAGGTCAGGAGATGACAAGTTCGCTCATTACACTCCTCTGACTGTGAGCTGTGAGAACATCCTTAATGAGATTAAGACTGACCGGACTCTGAGGTGGCCAGAGAAGCTGAAGGCCCCACCACATAAGAGGAATAAAAACCTCTGGTGTGAGTTCCATCAGGATCATGGCCACGTCACAGATAGATGCTTCGCTTTAAAGGGTGATATTGAGAAGATGCTGAAGTCCGGAAAGCTGAGGAAGTATGTGGATGGCAAGGCTCCAAAGGGTGGAAGAGAAGACCTTAAGAAAAGAAGAAATGACAGATGCCATGGCGATGTACCGGCCAGAAGGGACGATGACTCAGAGAGAGATGATGGAGATGACTCGGATCTCCCGCCAAAGGATGACAACACCCCGGTGAAGAGGGTAGGAATGATCTCCTTTGGTGTTAGCACCATATGTGGGGGATTCGCAGGAGGTGGCTCTGAGGTAGCCGATAGGAAGGCTCATGTAGCAGAGGCCAAGTTAGTGGCCAAGCCTGAGGTTGTGAATCTGACGTCTTCTGACGCGGTGCAGAAGAGGAAGAAGGTAGACATGGACTACCTCGTGGTGGGGTTCTCCAGACTCGACTTCAAGGGCATCTTAGCCCCCCATGATGACCCTTTAGTCATAACAACAAGGGTGCATGGATGCGATGTAGGGAGAATCCTCATAGATGGGGGAAGCTCAGCAGATGTGATGTTCTGGCCTTGTTTCAAGAGCTTGGGTCTTAGCAGGGCAAGGCTGGTGCCCTACCATCACCCGTTGATAGGCTTCAGTGGTGAGAAGGTGCACCCATTGGGCATGTATGAAATGGATGTACGGATGGGGGATGAATGGCCTAAGAGGCTGACCAAGAAGATCAACTTTTTTATTATGGACGAAAATGTCTTCTCGGCCTACAACCTCATCATCGGAAGAGTGGACCTCAAAGAGTTTGAAGCCGTGCCGTCGACGGTCCATCAGATGATAAAATTACTGACTCCTTATGGAGCAGGGGAAGTGCAAGGGGATCAAACCACGGTGTGGGAGTGTTACTTCAACTCGGCCGAAGAGAGAGAGGCCCATAAGAGAGCAACCGCCACTTACAGCATTGACACTCATGACCCAAGAGACGAAACAAAATTGAATAAGGGCGAGGCCGCGAAAGAGGTAGAATCCATCGTCCTCAATGAGGACGAGCCGAAAAAAACCGTCCAGGTCGGTAAGGCCCTAGAGCAAGGAATCAAAGAAGAGCTGATAAGCTTCATCAGAAGGAGGCAGAGTATCTTTGCATGGAGTCACGTAGACATTCCTGGCATCGACCCTGAGGTCATGAGCCATAAGCTCAACGTGGACAGAGATGCCAGGCCAATCAAGCAGAGGCGAAGAGTGTACTCCAGGGAGAAGTATGACGTCATCCGGGAAGAGGTGAAAAAGTTAGAAGAGGCGGAGTTCATAAGAGAGGTTACCTACCCGGAGTGGCTCTCAAATGCAGTCATCGTGCCTAAGGCCAATGGTAAGTGGCGAATGTGTGTAGATTTCACTGACCTGAACAGGTCTTGCCCAAAAGACAGTTATCCCTTACCTAGGATAGACCAGATGGTGGACGCAACGGCAGGGCACGAGCTCATGAGCTTCATGGACGCTTATTCATGCTACAACTAAATCTTCATGGATGCTGAAGACTCTGAGAAGACAGCCTTCATTACTGACAAAGGGACGTACTGCTACAAGGCGATCCCCTTCGGTCTGAAAAATACGGGGGCAACGTATTAACGTCTTGTCAATAAGATGTTCAAGGAGAAGATAGGTAAGACCATGGAGGTGTATGTGGATGATATGCTAACGAAGAGCCTGAAAGCGTGTACTCACGTGGCAGACTTTGAGAAGACCTTTGATGTCATGGACTCATACAGAATGAAGCTCAACCCAGCGAAGTGCGTCTTTGGGGTAGGATCCGGGAAGTTCCTGGGGTTCATCGTTAATCAGAGAGGGATTGAAGCAAACCCTGAGAAAATCAAGGCCTTGCTCAACATGAAGACTCCTAGGAGTATCAAGGATGTCCAGAGACTCACGGGAAGAGTGGCAGCCCTTAACAGGTTTGTTTCTAGGGCAACGGACAAGTGTCTTCCGTTCTTTAAAGTTCTGAGAAAGGCCTTCCAGTGGGACGAAGAGTGTGAAAAAGCCTTTGACCAACTCAAGTCCTACTTGGGGTCTCCCTTGTTGCTGTCTCGGCCCATCACGGGGGAGAGGTTGTTTGTGTATCTGTCAGTCTCTAAGTCAGCCATCAGCGCAGCCATCGTACGGGAAGAGGATGGAATCCAGAGGCCTGTGTACTTCAACAGTAAGGCCCTTCAAGGGTCTGAACAAAACTATCCCCTGATGGAGAAGTTGGCTTATGCCCTGATACATGCCTCAAGGAAGATGAAGCCTTACTTCCAAGCTCATTCCATGGTAGTCCTCACTGACTCCCCACTAAGGCAGGTTCTGCACAAGCCTGATAAGTTCGGAAGATTGATGACCTGGGCCATCAAGCTAGGAGAGTATAACCTCACCTACCAGCCTAGGACAGCCATCAAGGGGTAGGCCCTCGCAGACTTTGTCGCAAAGTTCACTTGGGAAGAGGCCGAGATAGAGAAGGGCTTGGATAGCGACGAAGAGATGAATCGTGGTGTCTTCTGAGATTCGGAAGAGACTGCCCCGAACGTCTTTCGAGGCCGAGAAGAGGTTGTCCCAAGCAAAACCCGGAGCAGAGTAGAAGAAAACGAAGAGGATGGATACCTCTTCGAGAAGGGGATTATGAGAGAAGGGGTCTTCTCATCGAATGCAGACGTCTGGATCCTCTTCGTTGATGGCTCTTCCTGTGACAGTGGGAGCGGTGCGGGGCTAATACTCTCGGCTCTAGATGGCGCCAACATTGAATACGCCTTGAGATTCAACTTCCCGGCCTCAAACAACGAGTCCGAGTATGAGGCCATGATAGCGGGTCTCTTATTGGCAATAACTCTTCGAGTAAAGCGGCTCCTACTCCATAGCGACTCAAGGTTGGTTGTCAATCAGGTGTTGGGGGTATACGAGGCCAAAGATGAAAGGATGGCCAAGTACTTAAAGAAGGTAAGAGGATTGCTAGAGTATTTTGAAGAAGAAAAACTGAAGAGAGTGCCCCGACTGAGCAACAATCACGCTGATGCATTAGCAAGGATGGCCTCGGCAATGAAGACAGATTTGGGAAGGACCATCCTAATCGAGGTCTTAGGAAAAGCAAGCATCGAGGAGGATGAGGTATGTAATCCTTGTCACAATGTGAATCTAGGGGACTCATGGATTGACCCGCTCGTCAGATACCTAAGAGAGGGGGAGCTACCTGAGTCCAAGCTGGAAAGGAGGAAGTTGAGATATAGGGCTGTCAAGTTCTCATTGGTAGGAGATGTCTTGTATAAAAAGGGGTTTCTCTTGCCCCTCCTCGGATGTGTGCATCCCATGGAAGTATCCCGGGTATTACAGGAGGTTCATGAGGGCTCTTGCTCTAGCCACATAGGGGGAAGGACCTTAGCCAAGAGTATAATCACTCAGGGATACTAGTGGCCTACCTTGTCTAAGGACGCTGCAGACTATGTGAAGAGGTGCGACAAATGTCAAAGGTTCGCCACTATCCCTCATCAACCCCATCAGCCTATGACGTCAATCTCTTCTCCATGGCCATTTGCGGTATGGGGAATTGACTTAGTAGGACCTTTGCCAAGAGCTGTCAACAACTATAGGTTCTTGATAGTTGCCATTGACTACTTTTCAAAGTGGGTATAGGCAGAACCAATGAAAACAATTACAGAGGAGAAGACCTTCCAGTTCATCTGGAAAAACATCATATGTAGATATGGCCTCCCAAACACGCTCATCTCGGATAATGGGACCCAGTTCAAGAACTCCTCCTTAGAGAAGTATTGCCAAAGTGTGGGGATTAAACAGTTCTTCTCATCTCCTGGTCAACCTCAGGCCAATGGCCAAACCGAGGTCACAAACAGAACCATCTTAGATGGAATCAAGAAGAGGTTAGAAGACGCGAAGGGGAGATGGACAGAAGAGGTCTACGCAGTATTGTGGGCCTACAGAACTACGGCCAGGACACCAACAGGAGAAACCCCATTCATGCTAGCACATGGCTCAGAGGCTGTCATACCAACGGAAGTAGGACTACCAACTCATCGGATTCAGACCTACGACCCTGACAGCAATGGGGAAAAAAGGAGGCTAGACCTGGATCTTATCGAAGAGAGAAGAGAAGACGCAGAGGTCAGGAAAGCAGCCTACTAGCAGAGGGCAGCGAGATTCTACAACCAGAGGGTGAAGTCAAGACCCATTGTAGTGGGAGACCTAGTGCTAAAGAAGACCCTACAGAGGAAAATAAGATACACCCAAACTGGCATGGCCCCTACAAAGTAACAGAAGAGGTTGTGCCCGGCACTTACAAACTAGAAAACCTAGAAGGAGAACCTTTCACTAACCCATGGAATGATGACCACCTAAAGAGATATTACATATGATGTTGCATAGAATTTGTAATTTGTAAATGTACCATCGTATTGAGAAGAGGTTATTAATAAAGATCAGTTCCTTGATAAGTTCTTGCTCCATTCTTAGATGAGAGATATTATATGGGGATAACATCAGAAGTGATGACCTCAGACCCTCATAACATCACTCGGTGGTGACGAGGTCTGAGCTTAGACACCTTCCTAGATGACCTCAGACCTTTAACATCATTAATTTGGTGAAGATCATTATGAGGCTAACCTCTTAGGTGATGACCTCAGACCCTCATAACATCACTCGGTGGTGACGAGGTCTGAGATCAGACACCTTGGTTAGATGAATTCATACCCTTAACATCATTAATTTGGTGATATTTATTATGAGGCTAACCTCTTAGGTGATGACCGCAAACCCTCATAACATCACTCGGTGGTGACGAGGTCTGAGCTCAGACACCTTGGTTAGATGACCTCAGACCCTTAACATCATTAATTTGGTGATATTTATTATGAGGTTAACCTCTTAGGTGATGACCTCAAACCCTCATAGCATCACTCGGTGGTGACGAGGTCTGAGCTCAGACACCTTGGTTAGATGACCTCATACCCTTAACATCATTAATTTGGTGATATTTATTATGAGGCTAACCTCTTAGGTGATGACCTCAGACCCTCATAACATCGCTCGGTGGTGACGAGGTCTGAGATTAGACACCTTGGTTAGATGACCTCAGACCCTTAAAATCATTAATTTGGTGATATTTATTATGAGGCTAACCTCTTAGGTGATGACCTCAGACCCTCATAACATCACTCGGTGGTGACGAGGTCTGAGCTCAGACACCTTGGTTAGATGACCTCAGACCCTTAACATCATTAATTTGGTGATATTTATTATGAGGCTAACCTCTTAGGTGATGACCTCAGACCCTCATAACATCACTCGGTGGTGACGAGGTCTGAGCTCAGACACCTTGGTTAGATGACCTTAGACCCTGAACATCATTAATTTGGTGATATTTATTATGAGGCTAACCTCTTAGGTGATGACCTCAGACCCTCATAACATCACTCGGTGGTGACGAGGTCTGAGCTCAAACACCTTGGTTAAATGACCTCAGGCCCTGAACATCATTAATTTGGTGATATTTATTGAGGCTAACCTCTTAGGTGATGACCTCAGACCCTCATAACATCACTCGGTGGTGATGAGGTCCGAGCTCAGACACCTTCGTTAGATGACCTCAGACCCTGAACATCATTAATTTGGTGAAGTCGGTTATGAGAACAACATATTAGGTAATGACTTCAAAGCCTAATAGCATTCAGAGATCATATAGCATTGAGAGGCATTCAGATATAAAAATTAAAGAAGAGATTGGCATTCAGTAAAAAGAAAAGATTACATAACATTCAGAGGTGTTACAAGCTACAAGTTAAAAATTACAAGTTACAAAATACAAATTTGTTACAAGTTAAAGGTCTGAGGGGGGAGCATTGACAGTCTCGGCTGGGTTGAATTGATCAGCGTTGGTCACCTCAGCCACATCATCAGCAGGGTCAGTCCCTCCGAGATCAGTCCCTCCCAGAGTAGCAGTCTCACCAGAGGCAGCAACCTCGTCTTCTACCTCTTGCAGTGCCTGGGCAAATTGAGGGTCGGCAAAGCCGAGGCCCACAAAGTCGGAGGCCTTCAGAGTGCCGACCTCCTTCTATTGGACCTCAGCCCATTTGGTAGTGGCTTTGATACCTCTTTCGAGGTATTCAAAGCCAAAACCCACGAACTCCTCCGAGCCTTTGTATTCAGAAATTATTTTGTCTGAGGCATCTGCAAGGGCAGCCTTCACAGCCGCGTTGACCTTCTACTGCAGAGCATCATCTTTATCCTTCAGGGCCTTGGAATGGTTTTGGACGAGCACTGAGATGTCCTTTTCCAAACCCTTGGCCTTACTTTCAGAGTTCTTGGCCTTATTTTCAGAGTTCTGCAGCTCTGACTTCAGACGGTCTACCTCGGCGTTCAAGGCACTCTCAACCTTCTCGGCCTCCTGTCCCTTTTGGATGAGGGGCAACTTCCTCATGGCCCAGTTAGATAGTTGGTACATGGCAGTCACACCCTGCATAGTTAATGAAGAGGTTAAGTGAGAAAAATCAGATGTTGCACTTGTAAAACTTTGACAAAGGAACAAGTCATACCTGGACGACTCGGTGAAGGCTGAACTCAATCATCACAGGGGTGTCCATGGCTCTATAGAAACGCTTGTCTGCCTCGATCATTACAGCGGCAAGTGCGTCCATGGCTTGTCTGCTGTTGCCGACCACGCTGTCAGTTAACTTCAACTGCTCCAGACGAGCCGTCAGGATGTCAGCCGAAGAAATTGGGATCGCAGCCTCAGAAGTCTTCTTTTGTCTCGAGGTCGGCCTCTGATCCTCAGAGGCCAGGACCTCGGTGGCCCTCTTCTTTGAAGCCTGGGATTTGGATATAGTGGGAGCTGTAGGAGGAGCGTTCAGACCAACCTTCTTTGCAAGCCTTACCAAGCTCGGAGCTGCCATCTCCCACAGTTCCTCTAGGATACCTGGTGGTCTCTTTGCAAAAGTTAAAAGATAAGAGTCAGAAATCATACATGAATGATCAGGGGTTAGACTTGAAATAAAAAGGAAAATCCTTACCAAAGTCAAGGGGGTTCCCACCCAGGCTCGTCCCTGAGAGAAACTGAGGGGTCAGCAAATGCTCGAACTTAACAAATAAGTCGTGTGCCCCTTGGTCTTGCAGGGCCTTCACCTTTTGGATATTTTGAAGACTTAGACCAGGATCGGCCCTTGCAGACATGGTGACCTTACCCCATCTGAGGGGTATCCTCGGCCCAAGAGTGGAAGAAGGAATGGATGAGCTGAACTCCCATGGCCCTGAGGAAAAAAAATATCGGGGCTTCCAATTGTGATTCAAGGTCTGAGTCACCTAGAGCATCTTCTTCTCAGGCCTCCGAGCCACGAAGTGATAGTAGCTGGGATGATTTTTGGCCGAGGTAGGGACATAGCAACCAGCAAAGACCTGAACTGGGAGGTCAGAGTGGTGGACTGCTCTCCACAAGATGATGGACCCAATAATGACTCTCCAAGCATTGGGAGAGAGCTGCGAGGGGGCCAAGTTGATGAAGGAAAGAATGGACCTGATGATGGGATGAATGGGTAGGTGAAACCCTAACTTAAATATCTGCTCGTACAAGGAGATTTCTCCATCTCGGTCGTGATAGGCCCTCTCTTCCCTCAGAGGTCTCCTTAACTTGATGGAAGGACTAATGGAGTACAAGTACCTAAAGCACAGAAGATCTACCTCAGTGACTGTGCTCTCGAACTCGGGTGCTTCAGAGATGTCAACATCACTTTCAGCATCCTCATCATCGTCAGGCTCAACGTCGGCTGGAGCAGACGTAGATGGGTGACCAGTGAATCTCTGAGCGAACTCAGCCCCTGTAACGGCCGACAGAGGGATGGCATCAATAATGGGTGGCACAGCCACACTTGGCTCAACAAGTTCACCCTCTGAAGAAGAATCTGAGGTACTTGAGCCATTTTGGGATGAAGCTCGACTGGATACCTCGGCCTGATCAGGGTCCTGATCAGGCCGAGGTGTAAAATCCATGGCTTCTTAGAAAGAGTCCACAAACATGGGGTCTGAGGTGGAAGACTCAGACTCAGACATCGGTAATGGGTTGGCAGAGACATCTGTCTAATAGAAGTTCTCAGGAGGATCAGGATATACCACCTTGAGAGGTGGGGGAAAGATAGGTCTAATAGGAAACTCCTGTGACCTACGAGCTTCCTCTTGAGCTCTCTCTATTTGCCTAATCTTTTCTAGGGTCTTCTCTCTAAGATAAGGGAAATCCTCAAGAAGCTGGTATAGGGGTCTGAGCATCAGGGGACGACCCTAAACTTAAGAAAAGATCCTAAAACTACAAACACGATTGACTTATAAAATAGAGGAGCTTAAAGATCAAAACTTAGAAGTTTATAGAAAACACAGTTCGCCGGAGTTAATGGAGCTCGCCGAAAAACTCAAAATCTCGCTGGAAAATTCAAACCAAATACCAAAAATAAAGGAAATGGAAAGGGAGAAGTACCTGAAGATGAATCGATGGATGAAATGAAGAGAACTCGCAAGAAAACCAGGGGAAATCCTCTGCAGAAAGGCGTTGAGTGGAGGAGCTTAGAGAGAGAAAATCGCAAGAACTTTGCGTGCGCGGGAAACGAAATGAAGAAGAAGAAAGAGAAAGGAAGGGTTTAAACCCTTAAGTACTTGGGCACACTTCCCAAGGCCCATCATTGCCTTGGGAAACCCAAGAGACAACTGACAGCACACGCCAGCCAAATTTGCACACTCTAGCTTGGGACAGATGTCATACAGGTGTTAGCTTGGGAAGGACAGGCCTCGGAGGGAAAGTAATCCCCTAGCCATTCACTCTCGCATATGACTAAGGGCTGGGGGTGATTGATATGTGTAACCTCGGCATAGAGACACCAACCTTGGTTGATATCAGGCCGAAACATTGATCGACCCTATATAGGCCATGGGCCCACGATATCATCCCTCGTCCAGACCAACCTCGGCCCAGGCCGACACTACTATATACACTTCAATAGACACCGCGCATCACAGGCATCAACAACATTCTCATATACTTGGGTATGGAAATCTCGGCCCAGGTTAGGACGAGGTGATAAGGAGCCTTGAACCTTCAATAGAGCCAGTTCAACCTCGGCTTGGGCCGAGGTCACAAGAAGCCGTAGTAATTTAGCTTGGAATCATTCCTATCTCGGCTGGGGCCGACCCAGCATAATGACTCGGCTTGGACCAGGCCGAGACTCCCTATGACACCTCGGATTGAACGAATATCAAGCCTCTACAGCTCGGCCTCTCCCAGGTCGAGGTCATCCCTCAACATTACAGCCGAGCATCTGTTGAACATTTGGATAAGGACACCTGGGCACAAATCAGTTATAACAAGATTATTCTCCACATGTGGGGAGAATATTTCATCATCATTACTTACATGTGGCAGTGACAGATGGCACTCCCCCATTGGTGAGGCTACCACACACATGCACATTACATGCATGGGGGGTACATTACACCCCCTAGGCACTATATATAGGGGTCATCCCCTACCTTGCAAAGGATCCCAGTTATTAAACCCTAGCTAAAACCCTGCCTAAATTCACAGTAGAGAGAGAGAGCTTGAGGGAATTGTATCCATAGCCATTAGTTCCTTCATTCAGTGATACTACTCACACACTCACAGTGGACGTAGGCCAGATTGGCTGAACCCCCTATATTCCGGTGTTGATTCCTCATATACTCATCTCCTTCTCTTATCTCTTTATATAGCTGTACTGCCGTTGTTATTCATATATTGAGCTTGGAAACACCTTATCTGGTGGTCCTGATTCTTAGCATCATCAATGGCCTTAATCTGAATCCATTAATCCATCATCTTCACTCGTGCATCAAGCTACATGATACGTATTGCTCAATCATTTCCCACAACTCCACGATGCACTATCAGTAAAATGATTAATTGGAGTTGTTTATTTTTGTATAAATATTTGGGAATTTTTTAGAAAATATTTTTTGAAGCCTGAAATTATTTTTTATCAAATGCAGAATTTTTTCTAAGCTGAAACGGACTTTTTCTTGGAAAGCGTACTCGTTCAAGCAAGATGTCACTGTCGTTCGAACAACATCTGTCTTCGTTCGAGCGACATCTGATCTCGTTCGAACGATGCCGCCAACCTCGATTTCTGTGTGAAATGCTGTCACCGCTATTTGTTGGTCAAATTCCATTTGCATCATGTTGAACAAAATCCGACCCAAAATCTGCCATGTTTTTCGAAAGATGTTTTTTAGGCTTTAAGCTTTCCTTATAAATGCACACTTAATTCCCATTTATCAAGTGCACACAATAAACCTTCAAGATATTTATTTTACTCATTTAGGAGTATTTGTGGAGAAGTCGGTCCCTTCTTCATTGCTGCCCATATGGAATTCTTATGGAAGACTCCAACTGACGACATCGGAACCGACACCTACGGGTATTTTCGTATGTCACACTTATTTTCATTATAATCCGTGTAACCGTTCATTACAATTTATAGTGAAAATAATAAGGTTTTGCCCGACGGGGATTTTTCCTGATATTTTGTTTCACATGCTTTATTTAATTATGGGATGACACACGCACACACGTAGGTGCTTGTTTAGGGACTGTATTTATTTTGTTCAAAAATAGACTCTAATAAAAAATGGTTTACCTGAAAACTTGTGAATAATTTTTATTTCAATATCACATACCGCATTGGTTCGCGCACTTTTCAAATTCATATCAGAGCGGGTTGCGTTACTTTATTGCGTATTCCTATTTTCCGCAAAATCATGTGATATTGATTTTTTGAAAAATTATTTTTGTGTTTATTCGCATTTTTTCCAATGGTACATTCATTTAATATGGTGCCTATTTTTGACGGGTCTAATTATGCCTACTGGAAATCTCGTATGAAATCTTGTTTAAAATCCATTGATGAGCGTGTTTGGTTACTACGTGAAAATGGGTTGACACCTCCCACGGTCACCGTTGATTATATCACCTCTTTAAAACTCGTGTCAGCCTGGACTGAAGATGATTTTAAAATGTCTAATTTTAATTCTGGTGGTCTGAGTGCTATTTCTGGATCCGTCACTCCCGATGAGTTCCGCCTAATTATGACGTGCACCACATCAAAAGGGGCATGGGATGTTTTGAAACTGACACATGAGGGTACGAACGCAGTTAAAGAATCAAAGTTACAATATTTGGCCACCCAATTTGAGACTATCACCATGCCTGAGTCTGAATGCTTTGATGATGGTTATGCCCGTTTATCGGACATTGTTAACACATGTTTTAATTTGGGCGAGGTGATTGATAATACGTGTGTCGTTAAAAAGATTTTGAGATCTCTTCCAAAACGTTTTATTCCTAAAGTCATCGTTTTGAACTCTTTGGGATATTTGAAATAACTTAAGTTGGAAGAACTTGTATGAGATCTTCAAACCTATGAGATTGACATATTTTCCCAAACCATTAAGGCTAAGGATAGAAGAGTTTCTTTAAAGACTCATTTTATGAAAAAGAAAGAAAAAGTTTGTGAGTCTGATTTTGAGGGAGACTTTGATGATTTGGCCTTATTTGTGAAAATTTTCAAAAAGTTTCTCAAAATTTCTAAAGAAAATTCTTCCAATAAAAAGAGATTTTTTGATAAAAATAAAAAGAAAGGAAAGGCCAAACAAAGAGGTGAAAGGGAAAAAGAGAGTGACTAAGATGAGGAGTGTGAGGAGGAGTTTTAGAACGTGACTTGTTTTGAATGTGGGGGTAAGGGGCATAAGTCATTTGAGTGTCCTACATGGTTTAGAAAGAAAGGAAATAATGTAGCCATGCCCGCCAAACTTAGTGATAGTTGTGAAGGTGAGGATGATAAGACTAGTGGTGAGAAGTTTGTTGCTTTTCCGAGTCGTGTGAGCACACCCTATTTGTCCCACAATAGTTCACACGAATGCGATAGTGATGATTCAAGTGAGGGAGAAAGCGAGAGTGAAAGCGGAGATGAAAGTGAGCTCCAAAAAGCGTTTAGAGATTTGTACACTGAGACCTTGAAAACCAAGAAGTATAATAGATATTTAGGTCGTCAGGTTTTAGATTTGGAGAGAGAGATGGAGGTTTTTCATAAGTTGGCACCACCTTTTGAAAACCCCTCTGCACCTAACGATTGAGGTTTGACTTGTTTACTAGCATAGGATGATTTTCATGATGCATTTTTTTGCCTATTGCTAGTATGTATCATTTTTGTATAAATTTTTGTTTTTTGAAAAATTTTGAAAAATACAAAAAGATTTTATTTTGATAAAATTTTTAAAACAAAAAAATAAAAAGTTTTTTGTATTTTGTTTGGACCGTTTATCGATAAACACTTAGGATGACCAAGTCACAATTTCAATCCATTTATTCATGTGACTATTTGATAGTATTTCGAGACAATATATCATGTCATCCTTGTGCTTTATAATGTTTGCAGTCATTAAGGTGTAATTAAGTGTTACTTCCTACATGTTTGACTCATGATTTCCTTTATTGCACACTTGCATGAATTTATTTGATTATTGTGCTTGTCTTATCACATGTTGGTTGGGTGTTTTCACTCCAATCCTGTCCGTAAAATGAACCAAGCATGATAAAACTTGATAAGAAAGGTGTGCATGTAAAAATCGTTTGGTGAGATTGTGTGGTATTTTAAAAATGGGGAGGTGCTATGAAAGGTAATTATTTATCCTTTGCACTAAAGCCACTGTTAAAACGGACCTAAAAAATAGAGGAATTTTATTATTCGGGGTCCAAAGAGGTTAAAAGAGCCCGAAAAAATTCAACGGCAATAAAAAGCAATACATGCCAAATATGGGCCATTAGGTTTCACCATCAATTCTCCGAAGTTTGAGAATTTAGATCACCTCTATTCAAAATATAAATCTGAGGGAGTTTGGTTGGAAAATTTAAACGGGTTTTCACATCCTTGAAAATCTTGAAAAAGCGCTATATAGTTTTGGACGTTGTTGGTGCGAAAATCACTTTGACTTTGATTTGTTGATTTGATTAAGACAATGTCATCTAAATTCAATAATTTTTAAACCTAAGGATACTTTTGATGTTCATTCGTTTGGAGTACACGTATGCATCGTGAACATATGACTAATTGAGTTTATTTACCTATAGAATGTGTTCACACCCCTACATTTACGCTATCATCGACTTGGTTGCTTTTGTGTTCTTTCATGGTGTGATTCCTTGTTGTACACTGTGTAAAAAAATTATAAAAAAAATCAAAAATAGAAGATTCTTTAATTCTTTGTTGTATATTTTGAGTAAAAAAATTAAAAATTAAAAATTATATATTTTTTTGTGACATTTTCCATATTTATGCTTCTCGTATCTGTCTATTTTGGGGTCATCATAAAAAGGGGGAGAATGAATTATGGGGGAAAAATCTTGTTGATTTATCTATGATTTTCTTAAGCTTCACTGATCTTTGATTTTTACATATCATTATATTTCAAACTGTTGCGTGTCATGGGTATGTGGTTTTTCTCATGTGTGTAGGTTCAAAGTTGATATCTATTGGATTGCACACCCTGATGAGAAAAGCTTTGGGAGTTTCGTAAGTGTTGAACATTTGAAGATGTTGAAGTTTGATTGAAGACATGTCACTTAATATTTTTAGTTTGAGGGTTTAATGGGGATATTATCTTATATGTCATTTGTTTTTGGGAGTTTGCATAATTCAGATTTTTTATATATGTACTAGCATAGACATAGGGGGCGATTTGTAAGGACATAATTTTATAAATGTCCACGTAGAATCTAGGAATTTACTATTTTCCCTAGATCATAGTTTGTATGTCTGATACCGCTACATTCGACACATCATCATGATCATCCTCGATGGCCTTTATCCGAATCCATGCATCCATCATCTTCACTCGTGCATCAAGCTACATGTTACGTACTGCTCAACCGTTTCCCATAATTCCATGACGCACTATCAGTAAAATGATTAATTGGAGTTGTTTATTTTTGCATAAATATTTGGGAATTTTTTATAAAATATTTTTTAAAGTCTGAAATTATTTTTTATCAAATGCAGAATTTTTTCTAAGCTGAAACGGACTTTTTCTTGGAAAGCGTGCTCGTTCAAACAAGATGTCATTGTCGTTCGAACAACATCTGTCTTCGTTCGAGCGACATCTGATCTCGTTCAAACGACGCCGCCAACCTCGATTTCTGTGTGAAATGTTGTCACCGCTATTTGTTGGTCAAATTCCATTTGCATCATGTTGAGCAAAATCCGGCCCAAAAGCTGCCATGTTTTTCGAAAGATGTTTTTTAGGCTTTAAGATTTCCTTATAAATGCACAATTAATTCCCATTTATTAAGTGCACACAATAAATCTTCAAGAGATTTATTTTACTCATTTAGGAGTATTTTGTAGAGAAGCCGGTCCCTTCTTCATTGTTGCCCATCTGAAATTATTGCGGGAGATTCCAACCGACAACATCGGAACCGACACCTACGGGTATTTTCATATGTCACACTTATTTTCATTATAATCCGTGTAACCGTTCATTGCAAATTATAGTGATAATAATATGGTTTTGCCCTGCGGTGATTTTTTCTGATATTTTGTGTCACATGCTTTATTTAATTATGGGATGACACACGCACACGCGTAAGTGCATGTTTAGGGACTGTATTTATTTTGTTCAAAAAATATACTCTAATTAAAAATGGTTTACTTGAAAACTTGCGAATAATTTTTATTTCAATATCACATACCGTGTTGGTTCGTGCACTTTTCAAATTGGTATCAGAGCAGGTTACGCTACATTATCGTGTATTCCTATTTTTCTGCAAAATCCTGTGATATTGATTTTTTGAAAAATTAGTTTTGTGTTTATTCGCATTTTTTCCAATGGAACATTCATTTGATATGATGCCTTATTTTTGACCGGTCTAATTATGCCTACTGAAAAGCTCGTATGAAATCTTGTTTAAAATCCATTGACGAGCGTGTTTGGTTACTTTGTGAAAATGGGTGGACACCTCTCACGATCACCGTTGATAATATCACCTCTTTAAAATTCGTGTCATCCTGGACTGAAGATGATTTTAAAATGTCTAATTGTAATTCCCTTGGTTTGAGTGCTATTTCTAGATCCATCACTCCCGATGAGTTCCGCCGAACTATGACATGCACAACGTCTAAAGAGGCATGGGATGTTTTGAAACTGACACATGAGGGTAGGAACGCGGTTAAAGAATCAAAGTTACAAAATTTGGCCACCCATTTTGAGACTATCACCATGTCTGAGTCTGAATACTTTGATGATTTTTATGCCCGTTTGTCGGACATTGTTAACACATATTTTAATTTGGGCGAGGTGATTGATAACACGCATGTCGTTAAAAAGATTTTGAGATCTCTTCCAAAATGCTTTATTCCTAAAGTAACCGTTTTGAACTCTTTGGGAAATTTGAAATCACTTAAGTTGGAAGAACTTGTAACCTATGAAATTGACATGTTTCCCCAAACATTAAGGCTAAGGATATAGGCTTTAAGCTTTCCTTATAAATGCACACTTAATTCCCATTTATCAAGTGCACACAATAAACCTTCAAGAGATTTATTTTACTCATTTAGGAGTATTTTGTGGAGAAGCCAGTCCCTTATTCATTGCTGCCCATCTGGAATTCTTGCGGGAGATTCCAGCTAACGACATCGAAACCGACACCTACGGGTATTTTCGTATGTCACACTTATGTTCATTATAATCCGTGTAACCGTTCATTACAAATTATAGTGAAAATAATATGGTTTTTCCCTGCGAGGATTTTTCCTATATTTTGTGCCACATACTTTATTTAATTATGGGATGACACACGCACGCACGTAGGAGCATGTTTAGGGACTGTATTTATTTTGTTCAAAAAATAGACTCTAATTAAAAATGGTTTACTTAGAAACTTGGGAATAATTTTTATTTAAATATCACATACCGCGTTGGTTCACGCACTTTTCAATTTCTAGGTTGCCTTGGAAGAAAAAGAGCTAGTTGCCAATAGGTATGGTATTCAGGAACTGTTGGGAATTTTGTGAGGGTTTTCAGATGGAAGTGTATCGTATGTTGAGGGTGACGATAGAGGAGGGGAAGGCGACATTGGGTAGGACTATTGAATCTCTACTGGGGATGTAGGTGACCTTATACCTTTGAGGTATGGCTCATAGGGATACGGGGGTAACTTGTCAACATGCGCAAATGCAGTGATTACAATCTCTTGAGTTTTGGTATGCCTGGTACGTAGAGGACTGTGGGGGAGATGAGGTGACATCTAATTTAGGTACTTCCTCTTTTGGTATTTTCTTCCAGATCCATCATTGGCCATGGGAGATTTTCATTGACCATATTGCATGCTTAATGTAATGGCATTGCACTTGAAAATAGACTCAAAAAAGGTAAAAAGAGATGCATATTTTGTTTGATTATCTTGATTTAGAGGCTCACTCTATAAGCACTCAAAGTTGTTGCTGAGTTTTTGCTTTGAGAAGGAGAGGGAAAAGTGTATTTTTTGAAATTTTTGAATATGTTTTTGGCATGTTTGAGTAGGAGATGGCCTCGAAGGCTTGGTTGCAAAAGAGCTTCCCTTTTGAAGGGAGTTATTTTGAGCAAAAGTACGATAAATGAGTTTTCTGGATTTTTTTAAATAGAGGTAGGCCTTACCTGCTTGGTTGGCATATGAATTAGGGGATAGAAAACTTGGTTATAAAGTGGGGCTCATCACACTTCATTGGATTGTGCTTAATCTAGTCTGTCGAACAAACTATAATGATGTTGGTTTTGCTGGAGCTGCTATTTGGTCCTAACCTCGAGGCTCTTGTTAGTGATAGGGGATTTATAGTGGGACCTCAACGGGCTATCATTACAGCGTGAATGTTATATCATCATAATCCTGCGACGTTGATACTAGCGGAGACCCTGAGTGGTCTTGATGCTTGGCAGGAGGGTCGTTCTGATTTCCTGAGAAGAAGCCCGACTAAGTTTTTCATGTGGCTAGCTGAGAGATTCCGTTTGGAGATCCCCCTGGATATCCGTTGGAAGTTGTGACAAATTTTTTCACTCATTATTTTATCATCTTTTCCCAATCCATAGAGAACTGGATGTTGGTTTGTGGAACATGGATCCCGATGCCTTCACTAGTCAGTGCTATGGTAGGGAGGCCTGCATCCTATTCCAGAGTTGGGGGAATACTGGTACGTTTGATTAGTTGGCCTTCGACATACCTCATTCTATGTCCACTGCTGGGTTCTGCGTCAAGTCGAATAGGAGCCCCTGGATTCTTTCTTATATAGGATTTAACTGATGCCCTGTGCATGCGATTGGGTTCTCTCTGGGAGAATTGTCTGCCGTTAACCCATCCTTGTCAATCTAACGACAAGGTTTGACATATTTCTAGAGATTATCTAAAATGGATATGGAAGTGGGCAGTGGTAAAGATCTTGGCAGAGGAGACCAGATATAGATGGTTTACCCTTCTTAATACTATAGAGGGGGTGTAGTGGCTTTCTCTAGGCTAGTTAGATCATATCATTCTATGGAGCGTGATGATGCTAAGAATCAGCACCACTAGATAAAAGATGATGTGCTCAAACAGTTAACAGCAATGGAAGCATTAGAGTTATGTATGTATATAAGTATATAGAAAGGGATGTGTAAAAGAGGAATGAAGACAATGATGTATAGTGGTTCAGCTAATCAGGCCTACATCCACTGTGAGTGTGTAATCCACTATATATGGGCACTAATGTCCTTGGATACAATGCTCATAAGGTCTCTCTCTCTCTACTATGTAAAGGCAGAATTGTAGCTTAGGTTTATAATTATCCATCCCCTTACAATGATGAAGGTGATAAGTATATATAGGACTTGGGGGCATAGTGTACCCCCAAGCATGCATTGAGCATATGAATGATGATCTGGCCAATCCCTTATTGACACCTGGATGGGCCACCTCTAGGTAATGATGATACAATATTCCCTCACGTAAGGTAATAATCTAATTATAATGGTTTAGTCCACGTGATACAGGAGTCCCACATGCCCTTTCCCACGCGTCTCCCGAACCACGCGCCATGATGGTGTCACCATTGGCTTAAGGTGACGGGTGGGGGCTGAGATCGATGCTGACCTATTGTCCCTACTGCTGGATATAGGATCCTCATACTGTCGGCCCTTCCTAGGGTCAGCCAGTCGCTTGGACAGCCCCTAAGACGAGGCTTCTATCTCCACGGGCTTGGGCTGATTTGGGTCATTAAACGTGCCAATAGTGGGGTCAGTGTCCATCAGTTCGTCCGGTCGTCTGAACCAGGTTTTCAATGAAGGGATCGTCTTTGATGACCCCTATCTTCAGTATGATCCCCTGGGGTAGAATTAGAGTTGATCCCTCATCCTAGATGGGGCTACCCTCGGCATGGACGAGGGTGTACTTTGGTATATCAATTAATATACCCGCTGCGCCTCACCAGGCCCAGACGACCCCTAGGGGGGCCAACCCTTCATCAGGCTCCAGACGACCCCTCAGAGGGCCGATCCTTCATCAGGCTCTAGACGACCCCTCAGGGGGCCGACCCTTCATCAGGCTCCAGACGACCCCTCAGGAGGCCGACCCTTCATTAGGCTCCAGACGACCCCCCGAGGGTACGACAGTACGAGGCCCAAATTAGGCCAGACTCATTACCGGAAGGAACTTTGCCCTCGGCCTCATATCAAAGGTCGAGGGTGACATCATCACAGCGCGTGGTTTGGGAGACGCATGGAACAGTGCGCGTGAGGCTCACATTTCACATGGGAGACCGTTATAACAAAATCACACCCTCACGTGAGGGAATATTTTGTCATTATTTGGCATCTATAGGTGTCAATAGGGGATTGGCTAGATCATCTTTCACATGCACCATGCATACTTGGGGGGTACACTATACCCCCCAAGACCTATATATACTTGTCACCTATAACCCTACAGGGTGATGGATCAATCGATAATTTCAACCCTATCTAAAACTCTTCTTGTACACACAGTAGAGAGAGAAAGTGAGCTTATGTGCATTGTATCCAAGGCCATTAGCGCCCATACTTAGTGGATCACACACTCACAATGGATGTAGGCCAAATTGGCTAAACAACTATACATCATTGTCTTAATACTCTTATACTCATCTCCTTCTACACACTTACACATATATATATCTATGGTTGCCATGGTTATTACTGTTTGAGTTCATCATCACTTATCCGGTGGTTCTAAATCTAAGCATCATCAGTATGGCGCTGTCTGTGGGAACGAGAAGACATCTCTTCCTTTGTACAGCTTGACCTCACTTGGCACTCTGGTGGTGAACCAGTTTTCCCCCAGAGAGGAGATATTTCACCATTGAAAGAGACCCACTAAGGTTCTCAAGCTCACCAGTCTTTTTTTTAGTTCAGCTCTTCATAGCTCAAGCACATGGCACCGGAAATGCCACCACCACTTCCCCCACCGGATGATGGGGGAGGACCCAGTTCCAGTCAGCCACCACCTCAGTCTGAGATGGCTGATGTGGAGGCAACCTTGAAGTCCCTAGCAGCAAGCCAGTGGATCATGCAGGAGCAGTTCACAGCTCTGAGCCAGAACATACTAAGACCACCAGGGGTCTCGCCTGAGATAATTACTCCAGCAGCAGCTCCAGGACAACATGAGGCTAAGGGACCACCCCAGGAACCACGCAAAGACCTTCCACCCCCTCAGCGGCGTAGGAATGTTGCTGACCCCCGGCGTCTATGCCTGGGGAGGCGAGGTAACCCTTTCCCTGAGGATAGGTATGACGATATGGAGGGAGAGGAGGCCCCCATAGAATGCTGGGAACCATATGAGGTCTCTAATAATACTGTAAGACCTCTCCAGGAGAGCAGAGGGAGGTGCAGAAGGAAAAACCCTGACGGTCGCCCGAGAGGCTCTGCTTTCGATCGCCTAAGCAGGGGTCGGCCTTTGAGAGGCTGGGCCCAGTGAATGACCTGCGGGAAAAATTGTCCAGGTCAAGGAGTGATGCAGCAGATGGTCGACCCCACGAGGGCCGGCCACGGGGATGGGACGATGGCTAGGGGGAAGTAAACAGCCGACGTAGGCCAGCCGCGGCAGAACCCTTAGTCCATCTCAAAGAAGCGGTAGGGGATAACATTAGCCAAGTCGACCCTATGAGGCCTTGGAATGACTCGATCCAGCGATTGGAGGATAAGATTGGCGATATACTGAAAAGCCGGGACCCTCTTCAGAGGGGATACACCATAGGCTCACCCTTTGTGGCGAAGATAGTCAACTTCCCTACGCCATCAAAGTTCAAGCCACCTCTGGTCACCCCAAGATATGACGGGAGCACCAACCCTGTCCACCATGTTGAGATGTATCAATCAGCAGCAGACATATACTCTATCTCAGATGAGATGAGGTGTCGTGCCTTCTCTGGTACCCTGACTGGGGCTGCACATGTCTGGTACACGTCTCTTCCAAAAAACACCATTGAAAACTTTAAGCAGTTGGCAGGCCGGTTCATCCACAACTTTTGTTTTGGGATGAGGCCACAGAAGAAGACCACCCACCTAATCTATGTTAAGCAGGGGAAGAGTGAGAGTCTAAGAGACTACATAGCCAGATTCAACAAAGAAAAGTTGGAGGTGGAAGACTATGAGGAGAGCATATCTATGACAGCCCTCATCGGAGGACTCCAAAAGGGGAAGCTGTTATGGAAGCTTGCTGAAGACCCTCAGAGGATGATGGTTGAACTGCTGTCAACAGCAGGAAAGGTTATGAACGCCGAAGAGGCGATGGCCGTAAAATACGAAGATGAAAAAGGAGGCACTAGTGGGTGTAAATACCCTAAAAAGAACAAAGAGGGGAAGAAGAGGTCTACGGACGACAAGTTCGCTGGTTACACCCTTCTAACGGTCAGTTGTGAACAGATTCTCAATGAGATAAAGAGTGACCGGTCACTTAAGTGGCCTAAGCAGTTGAGGACAGCCCCCAACAAGAGGAATAAGAACCTGTGGTGTGAATTTCACCAAGACCATGGCCATGTGACAGACAAATGTTTCCCTCTGAAAGATGAGATTGAGAAGATGCTGAAAGAAGGGAAGCTCAGAAAGTACGTCGACAAAGGGGCCGAGGGGATGACCCCAGAAAGAAGCGAGGTGATGCATGTAGAGAAGGTCCTCAAAAAAGAGGGGACGACCCTTCTGATGATGAGGACGACCCTGACCTCCCGCCGAGAGACGACCAAGGCCCTGTCAAGAGGCTTAATATAATCTCGCTCAGAGTGGGAATGATCTCCGAGGGTCTAGCAGGAGGAGGGTCTGAGGTCGCTGACAGGAAGGCCCATGTGGCTGAGGCCAAGGTAGTGACGAAGATGGTACACTCAACCTCTCTGGAGGTCAAGTCAGAAAAGAGGAAGAAGGTCGATATGGACACTTTGATAGTGGGGTTCTCGAGAATGGACTTTAAAGGCCTCCTAGCCCCACACGACGACCCACTCGTCATCACAACTAGGGTGCACGGGTGTGAGGTGCCGAGGATATTGGTCGACGGGGGCAGCTCTGCAGATGTAATGTTTTGGTCGTGCTTCAAAGCCTTAGGTCTCAGCCGTGCTAGACTCGTCCCATACCATCATCCATTGATTGGGTTCTGTGGGGAAAAGGTTCATCCCCTTGGAGTGTATGAAGCCGATGTCAGGATGGGGGACGAGTGGCCGAGATGGCTTACCAAGAAGGTCAGTTTCTTTATGATGGATGAACATGTGTTTTCGGCCTACAACATCATACTGGGGCGTGTGGCCCTCAAGGGGTTTGAAGCTGTGCCGTCTACGGTCCATCAGATGATTAAATTTCCTACCCCTTACAGGGTGGGGGAAGTTCAGGGGGACCAGACGACAACGCGAGAATGTTACTACAACTTCGCTGAAGAAAGAGAGGCACACAAGAAGGCTACAACCACTTACAATATTGAGACCCTAGAGACGAGACGAAGCTAAAGAAAGGAGAGGCCGCGGAAGAGGTAGAATCCATCATCCTCAATGAGGATGACCCGGAAAAAACCATCCAAATCGGCAAGTCTCTGAAGCCAAATATCAAGGAAGACCTCATTAAACTACTGAAGAGAAGACAGAGCATCTTTGCGTGGAGTCACACATATATGCCGGAGATCGACCCCGAAGTTATGAGCCAAAAGCTCAACGTAATAGAGGGTGCAAAGCCAGTAAAGCTGAAGAGGAGAGTTTACTCTAGAGAAAAGTATGAGGTCATTAGAGATGAGGTCAAGAAATTAGAAGACACTGAGTTTATAAGAGAGGTCATCTACCCTGAATGGATGTCCAATGCAGTCATTGTCCCAAAGGCCAACGGGAAGTGGAGAATGTGTGTGGACTTTACCGACCTCAACAAGCACTGTCCCAAAGACAGCTTCCCTCTCCCCCGCATTAACCAGATGGTAGACGCTACCGCAGTCCATGAGCTCATGAGCTTTATGGATGCCTATTCAGGGTACAACCAGATCTTCATGAACCCTGGGGACTCGGAGAAGACAGCCTTCATTACTGATAAGGGGACATACTATTATAGGGTCATGCCCTTTGACCTAAAAAATGCTGGGGCAACGTACCAGTGCCTCGTAAATAAAATGTTCGAAGACCAAATTGGGAAGTCTATGGAGGTCTATGTAGATGACATGCTGACTAAGAGTTTGAAGGCAGAGGATCATGTGGCAGATCTGGAGAGGACCTTTAATACGATGGACAAATACCAGATGAAGCTCAACCCATCCAAGTGTGTCTTTGGGATCGGAGCAGGGAAGTTCTTGGGGTTCATTGTCAACCAAAGAGGCATCGAGGCCAATCTTGAAAAGATAAAGGCCCTTGTTGAGATGAAGACCCCCAAGTCCATTAAAGACATTCAGAGACTCACAGGGAGAGTTGCTGCCTTGAACAGGTTCGTGTCTAGGGCCCCAGACAGGTGTCTACCATTCTTCAAAATTCTCAGAAAAGCCTTCGAATGGAGTGAAGAGTGTGACGAGGCTTTCAAGGAGTTAAAGTCATACCTGGGGTCTCCCTTGCTGTTGTCACAGCCCGTGCAGGGTGAACGACTTTATGTGTACCTCGTCGTCTCAGAGTCAGCCATCAGTGCAGCCATTATGAGAGACGAAGATGGAGAACAGAAGCCTGTGTATTTTAACAACAAGGCACTCCAGGGGGCAGAGCAAAGATATCCAAGGATGGAGAAGTTGGCCTATGCCTTGATCCATGCATCGAGAAAGATGAAGCCATACTTCCAGTCCCATACAATGGTCATCCTCACCGACTCTCCCCTTAGGCAGGTTTTGCACAAGCCTGAAAAATTAGGGAGGTTAATGGCCTGGGCTATAGAGCTGGGGGAGTTTGACATAGTGTATCAGCCGAGGACGTCCATTAAGGGGCAAGCATTGGCAGACTTCGTAGCCGAGTTTACTTGGGAAGATGATGAAGCCGAGGGTGAGAGCCTCGGGAAGATAGATACCCAACAAGGTAAGCTCACCGACACACCTGCAGATAAGGCTGAGACAAGCACCGCTAGAAGGAAAGTGGCTGAAAATGAAGAGGGAAGATATCTCTTTAGATAGGGGTCACTCATCGAGGGAATCATCTCAGAAGAACATACCGTGTGGAGTCTCTTAGTCGACGGGTCCTCTTGCGAAAGCGAAAGTGGAGCTGGATTAATAGTATCAGCACCCGACGGCACATACATTGAGTACACCCTGAGGTTCAACTTTAAGGCCTCCAACAATGAGGATGAATATGAGGCCTTGATAGCAGGCCTCTCCTTGGCCAGATCTTTTAGTGTCGGCCAGATTTTGGTTCGTAGTGATTTAGGCTAGTAGTGAATCAGATACTAGGAGCCTACGAGGCCAAGGAAGAGAGGATGGCTAGGTACCTTGAGAAGGTGAGGTCGTTACTGAAGGGCTTCAGAGAAGTGAAATTATAGAGGATACCTAGGCTCGACAATGGTCGTGCTGATGCCCTTGCTAGGTTGGCCTCGGCAACTAGGACAGACATCAGGAGGACGGTCCCAGTGGAAATTTTGCTTCGGCCAACTATTGAAGACGCTGAGGGAACACTTAGAAATTGCCTAAATGTTTCTCAGGAAGCTTCGTGGATGGACCCTCTAATCAGATACATTAAAGAGGGGGAGATGCCAGAAGCAAGGCAAGAAGGGAAGAAGTTGAGATACAGGGCTGCAAAGTTCGTTGTCATTGGGTACACCTTGTACAAAAAGGGATTTTTACTCCCCTTACTTAGGTGTGTGCACCCATCTGAGGTCCCATCCATTTTGTAAGATGTGCACGAAGGATCGTGATCAAGCCACATTGGGGGCAGATCCTTAGCGAAGAGGGTGATCACCCAAGGGTACTGGTGGCTGACCTTGGGGAAAGACGCCGCGACATATGTAAAAAGTGCGATAAATGCCAGAGATTTTCCACCATCCCTCACCAACCCCATCAGCCTCTTACCTCCATTATGTCCCCATGGCCATTTTCAGTGTGGGGGATCGACCTCGTAGGACCCTTACCAAGAGCAGTTAATAACTATCGGTTCCTCATCGTAGCGATTGACTATTTCTCAAAATGGGTGGAGGCCGAACCGATGGTCACGATTACAGATAAGAAGACCTTCCAGTTCATCTGGAAAAATGTTATATGCAGATATGGTCTCCCCAACACCCTCATCTCGGATAACGGAACTCAGTTCAAGAATAACTCTCTACAGAAGTACTGTGAAAGGGTGAGTATCAAATAATTCTTCTCTACCCCGGGCCGACCTCAGGCCAATGGGGAAACAGAAGTTACAAACAGGACAATCCTAGATGGAATCAAGAAGACGCTTGAGGAGGCAAAAGGAAGATGGGTCGTGGAGTTATATGCCGTGTTTTGGGCATACAGGACGACAATGAGGACCTCTACCGGAGAGACCCCATTCATGCTAGCTTATGGCTCAGAAGTCGTCATCCCCACCGAGATTGGGCTTCCTACTCATAGGGTCCAAATGTATGACCCCCAGAGAAATACAGAAGAGAGGAGACTCGACTAAGACCTGATTGAGGAAAAGAGGGAAGACGTCGAGATAAGGCAAGCTGCCTACCAACAGAGGACTGCAAGGTTTTACAATCAGAGAGTTAAGCAAAGACCAATTGCAGTAGGGGACTTGGTCCTCAAAAAGACTTGGCAGAAGCCCAACAAGCTCCATCCTAATTGGCATGGCCCATATAGGGTCATCGATGAAGTCGTCCCTGGGACCTATAGACTAGAAAACCTAGAGGGGGAACCCTTTTCCAACCCCTGGAATGCAGATCATTTGAAAAAATACTATCAGTAGTGTTGTAAGGTCTTGATAGACCATAATTGTAATAGGAGTTTCTCCAACAGAACACTTGGAAAATTAATGAGAAATATCAGTGTTTCCCCACATCTTGTGTTTATCAGTTCTAGTACGCATGAAAACATCTTCAGAGAACGGCCCTCGGCTATAATGAGGTCGCATGGAGGGGATGACCCCACCATGGTCCTCAAGAAAGACGAAGGAAAACTTTATTTAAAACCATTAATTTGGTGATTATAACCCTCGGCTATAATAAGGTCACATGGAGGGGACGACCCCACCATGGTCCTCAAGAAAGACGAGGAAAAACTTTGTTTAAAACCATTAATTTGGTGATTATAACCCTCGGCTATAATGAGGTCCCATGGAGGGGACGACCCCACCATGGTCCTCAAGAAAGACGAGGGAAAAATTGTTTAAAACCATTAATTTGGTGATTATAACCCTCGGCTATAATGAGGTCGCATGGAGGGGACGACCCCACCATGGTCCTCAAGAAAGACGAGGGAAAACTTTGTTTAAAACCATTAATTTGGTGATTATAACCCTCGGCTATAATGAGGTCGCATGGAGGGGACGACCCCACCATGGTCCTCAAGAAAGACGAGGGAAAACTTTGTTTAAAACCATTAATTTGGTGATTATAACCCTCGGCTACAATGAGGTCGCATGGAGGGGACGACCCCACCATGGTCCTCAAGAAAGACAAGGGAAAACTTTGTTTAAAATCATTAATTTGGTGATTATAACCCTCGGCTATAATGAGGTCCCATGGAGGGGACGACCCCACCGTGGTCCTCAAGAAAGACGAGGGAAAACTTTGTTTAAAACCATTAATTTGGTGATTATAACCCTCGGCTATAATGAGGTCCCATGGAGGGGACGACCCCACCATGGTCCTTAATAAATACGAGGGAAAAGGCTATAATGAGGTAGCATGGAGGGGACGACCCCACCATGGTCCTCAAGAAAGACGAGGGAGGGGTTAGTGATAATATAAAAAATTCACAATGCAAATCATGCAAAAGACAAATATGGAAGACAACAAGAGAGATGATGATATAAATGAAATATTACAAAGTTTTTTAGAAAGTAGAGTACAAAAATATTGATTACATCAAGAGGCTATAGGCTACAAACAGCCACCCTATGGAGCGACATCAGAGGGCAGGGCCTCAACATCAATAAGAGAGGTCTCCTCAACGACCACGAATGGCTGGTCTTCAGACGTGCCGACACCCTCTACATGCACCTAGGATTCCACCTAGGTTAGAGCCTCGACAATTAGGGGGTCGTCCAGATGAACTGCCTCCAGAGAGGGACGGACTCAAGAGACGACATCACCGAATTTGAGAACGACCCACCGGCAGGCCATCCTGATCCCTATCTCTAAGTACTCAAGACCGAAGCCTTGGAACTTGTCTGAGAGTTTATAGGCCTCCACAGCATCGACCCCTGCCTTTCTCACTGCCTCAGATAGCTCAGCCTTGAACTAAATCCCTAGGTTGGTCAAGGCTTCATCCTTCTCCTTAATGAGCAAGTCTTTGGCCTTCAGGTCCTCGCCGTGCTGCCTCGTAAGATCGTCCAGAATCCTTGCATGTTTAGTTCTGTCACTCTCTAGCTCAGCCCTTGCAGTCTCTAAGTTAGTCTGCAGATCGGCCTCATGTTGGATGGCCCTCTCATCCTCATGAAATTTATCCTGATTCTCCTCCATCCACTTGGTGGCCGAGGTAAAAGCACAAACAGACTACATAAGAAAAAGAACTTGTTAAGAGGCCAAGGAAACAGTTGGTGAAAGAATGCAGTTAAGGGAATGAAGCAAGACAAGTAGATGAGCCAGGGCATGCAGACCGTAGTCATACACCTTTGCCGGAGGCATCTTAGATAAGAATTCGTAGTCGGCAGTCGAGGGAGCAGAGAACATTGACGCCTTAGACGCCCTCAAGTTAGCGATAAGTGATGATGGCTCGGCCTTCAGAAGTGCCAAGTTCTGGGACCAGAAGGCCCCCATGCTAGAAGAATAGGCGGTTCCCTTAGACGCCTCAACCCTTGCCCTCCTCCGTGATCCTGGCCGAGGGTCTATGGGGACCTCGGGCTCTTTCCTCTTCTGTCTGTTGACGGTCGGCTCAGCAGGTGTCGGCCCTGTGGTCTGCTTCTTCCTCGGAGCTTTCTGAGGCTCCTTGCCTTTCTTCTTAGCTAAGCCTGACAACAAACTGGGAGCAGTCATTTCCCAGAGATAGTCCGATATACCAGTAGGACGACCTGAAAGGAGGACGACACGTCAGAAAAATGCAGAGGCAATGATGAAACACTTGAAAAAGTAAATAATGGAAAAAATAATATAACTCACATAGTTCTGTCAGGGGGATGACCCTCAGACCATCTTCCTTGAGGAACCGAGGGGTCATCAGATCTTCAACTTTGGAAGTTCACTCCCTCTCCCTCGTCCTCTCAGATATTCAACTATATCTTTCTCTTCCAGACTAAGTCCGGGGTCTGACCTGGCCTTCATTGAAGGGTTAGACCATCTTCTAGGGACCCTCGGACCGTCAGCTACAGGTTGTGCCTCGACAGAGAACTCCCATTCTCCGAAGATAAAGAAGAATCTCTTCTTCCAATCGTGGTTGGAGGTTTGTGCCATGTGGAGAAGTTTTTTGTCAGACCTCCTCGCTCCCAGGTGATAATACCCAGGCTATTTGGACGAGGAGGTGATATTGTAACAGGCCAAGAATACGTCGGCCGAGGTCTCATCAGTGAAATCGTTTTTCCATAAGGATACATAACTAAGGATCGTCCTCCAAGAGTTGGGAGGAAGTTGAGAGGGGGCAACGCCGAGGGCTGATAAAATATCTATGACAGCAGGATGTAAAGGGAGTCTGACACCTACCTTGAACTTTGTTCGTACACCGCTATCTCTCCCTCTTCACCCTCAAAGACCCTCTCGTCCTCAGAGGGAACCCTCATAGATATGGTGGGAGCAACACCATATGCATGCCTCCACAAAAGAAGGTCATGATCCCTGACCGAGGAAATATAAGACGAGGCGTGAGATGTGTCAACTGGATCATCTGAGTCCTCATCATCCCCAGTCCCCCCACCCTCGGCCTCGGCCTCATCACCTGTTAGAGGCCCTTGGGGAAAAGCCATCTGGAAGGCACGTGGAGATAGAGTTGTCACAGGGACAGCCTCGAAAGTAACCATACCCTCGACCTGTCGGCCTGGGCTTAGGTCAGACGCCTCTCCTCTCCCAGAAGGTCCAGCTCTAATTGGCGACGACGCTCTCTCATCCATCTCACTCGAATAACTCTCGGCTGGACGACAAGATGACCCACAAGACTCAGAGGGTCTTATTATGGCAAGAGGAATGGGAAAAATGGGTCGTACCCAATTAGGGTCGGCCCCTCGTCGCCTCTCCCCCTCTTCCTATATTCGCCTAATCTCTACGAAGAGCTTCTCTCTCAAGGATGGGAACTCCTCGGCTAAACTGTAAAGCCTCCTAAGCATTAAGGGGGAGACCCTACACTTGGATGAATTTCTAAGCTAACTACAAACAAGTTTGCAATTGACCAAACTGGACTTTTGGATTGAAATAAAAGAAACCAAGTGTTTTAATCAAGAACACTCAAGAACCAGTCGTCGGAGAAGACGCCAGAAAAGTTATGAAACACCCTAAGGAAAATCCTACCCTACAAGCCTAAAACAAGAAAGCAAGCAAGAAATGAAGGAAAAGAGGACACTAGGGCAGAGGGATTACCTAAAAGGTAAGAGCGAGACTGCCAAACTCGAAATGTTGAAATTTGCAGAAATGGTGGTTTGCCTGTTGGAAATCTAGAGAGAGAGAGAGCTTGGGGGCGAAGAAGTAGAAGAGACGGAAAGGTTTCAAAAATTGCTTATATACCTTAGTGATGAGTGGGCCCATTACTCAAGGCAAAGCACAACTCATAAGGAGGACATCATTAGGGAAAAAATCCCCAAGCAGCATGCAGTCGCCACGCCTTGAAAACTGGAACGACATTGGATAAAAATTTCACAGGTGTCACTCATCAAACATACCATACACTTAGTCTCAAAAGCAACATTATCCCTCAGCTATCTCAGCATCATCTGTGGCTAAGGGCTGGGGGTGATTAATATACCCGTATATACCCTCGACCATGCCGAGGGAGCCCTGCACCTCACCAGGCCCAGACGACCCCTAAGGGGGCCGACCCTTCATCAAGCTCCAGACGACCCCTCAGGGGGCCGACCCTTCATTAGGCTCCAGACTACCCCTCAGGGGGTCGACCCTTCATCAGGCTTCAGACGACCCCTCAGAGGGCCGACCCTTCATCAGGCTTCAGATGACCCCTCAGAGGACCGACCCTTTATCAGGCTCTAGACGACCCCTCAGGGGGCCGACCCTTCATCAGGCTCCAGACGACCCCTCAGGGGGCCAACCCTTTATTAGGCTCCATATGACCCCCCGAGGGTAAGATAGTATGAGGCCCAAATTAGGCTAGACTCATTTTTGGAAGGAACTTTGCCCTCGGCCTCATATCAAAGGTCGAGGGCAACATCATCACAACGCGTGGTTTGGGAGACGCGTGGAACAGTGTGAGTGAGGCTCACATGGCACATGGGAGACCGTTATAACAAAATCACACCCTCACGTGAGGGAATATTATGTCATCATTTGGCATTTATAGGTGTCAACAGGGGATTGGCTAGATCATCTTTCACATGAACCATGCATACTTGGGGGGTACACTACACCCCCAAGACCTATATATACTTGTCACCTACAACCCTACAGGGGGATGGATCAATCGATAATTGCAACCCTAGCTAAAACTCTGCTTGTACACACAGTAGAGAGAGAAAGTGAGCTTATGTGCATTGTATCCAAGGCCATTAGCGCCCATACTTAGTGGATCACACACTCACAATGGATGTAGGCCAAATTGGCTGAACCACTATACATCATTATCTTAATCCTCTTATACTCATCTCCTTCTACACACTTACACATATACATCTCTATGGCTGCTATGGTTATTACTGTTTGAGCTCATCATCACTTATCCGGTGGTGCTAAATCTAAGCATCATCATCAATTACCCCCTAGCCCTTAGTCATTGATGTTGTTGAGATGGCTGGGGGTAATATGGCCTTTGGACGTTAAGTTGACGAGTGGTTAGGCTGATGAGTGATATGTGTCAGGTGTCAATCATCATTTTGTATTCCCCAGAAATGACGGTTGCACATCACACTTGGGACTTTGTGCCCTAATGATGATTCTCCTCGTGGGTTGTGCCGTGCTTTGGTTAATGGGCCCACTAATGACAAAGTATGTAACCTTTTTCCAAACAATGCTCTCTTTCTTATTTTTTATTCTTCGCGCGTACGTTCTCCCTATTTTTGGTAGTTAACTCCCGTTCTTGCATTTTTATGAAAGCTTCAAGTTTCCTTCCAGTTTTGGTCTCCTCTTCCAGGTAATTACTTCACCATTCTCTCCATTTTCTTTCTTTATCTTCAAGTTTTGTTTTGCTTTATGTTTTAAATATTTTCGATGAAATTTCCTTGGATGATTTGCCTTTTTTCGGTGTGTTTCCACTTTCTCTAGTGGTTTTAGGGCTAGAATCCGAGCGGTAAGCTTTCCTAGGTCCCTTCCCCACTTTTTTATGGTGGTTCAGTGTCATTTTGTAGCATTTTTTATGTTTCCTTGTGACTCTCATGTCTTCTTCTCTAGTGATTTATGTCGGTTCTGTTCTTGGATGTTCATTCCCAAAAACCCTTTGTTTCTCTAGGTTCAATCAAAAATCAACTTAGTCAGCTATTTAACTTGTTTGTTGGTTGTTTGAGAAAATTCCTTAAGTGTAGGGTCTTCCTCTTAATGCTCAAAAGACTTTACGATTTAGCTGAGGAGTTTCCAACTTTAAGAGAGAGGTGCTTTGCAGAGATTAGGAGAATAGAGGAAGAGAACGAGTGTAGACGTAGGGCTGACCCTATCTGGGTACGACCAATTTTCCCAATTCCTTTAGCTACAGTTTTACCAGCATCCTCTGAGCCCTTTGGGTCATCCTATCGTCCGACCAAGAGTCAAAGATAAGAGGAAAAAATGGATGCCAGAGCATCATCCCCTACGGGTGCTGGGACTTCTGGGATGGAAAACCCACCAACCCTTAACCCAAACCGTCTGGCTGAGGGAACAATTCATCCTAAGGCTGTCCCTGTGACGGCCATATCCCCCCCTTGCATTCCAAGTTGCATTTCCAGATGGCCCCTAATAAACGATGAGGCAGAGAGGTCTGGGGATGAGAGGGATGAGAATGAGGGAAATGGGGTCAAGGGTGATAGTGAGGATTCCAATAATGATCAAGTTGACACCTCCAGAACCTCGTCTTTTATCTCATCTGTTAGGGATCGTGACCTCTTATTATGGAGGCACTTCTTTGGTATAAATCCCAACATGGATATGAGGATCCTAGATGAAGATGAGAGGGTCTTCCAGGGGAGAGAAACATAAGTCGCCGTGTATGAGCAGATGTTTAAGGTCGGCATTAGGTTCTCTCTTCACCCTGCGATAGTTGACATACTCTCTGCCCTTGGGGTTGCTCATAACCAACTTCCTCCTAACTCCTGGAGGATCATCCTCGGCTACATCTCCCTTTGGAAAAACACGTTTACTGATGATCCCTCAGTGGATCTATTCTTATCTTATTACAACATAACCTCCTCGTCCACACAACCTGGATACTTACATCTAGGGGTTAAGAGGTCAGACAAGAAACTTCTCCACATTGCACAAACTTCCAACCATGATTAGAAGAATAGGTTCTTCTTTGTTTTTGGGGATTGGTAATTCCCTGTCGGGGTTGATCCTCTTAAAGACAACCCGAGGGTACCTAGAGCCTGGTCTAACCCCTCCATAAAAGCAAGGTCAGACCCTAGACTCAACTTGGATGAAAGGGCTATAGCCGACCATCTAAGGGAACGGGGTAAAGAGGGTGAGATTCCCAATTTTGAAGATTTAATAACCCCTCGTTTCCTCAAAGAAGTTGGTCTGAGGATCGGCCCATTGACAGAATTATGTGAGTTACTTTTTGTTTCAATTCTTTCCAAGTGTTTCCTCATTATTATTATTTTTATCTGACGTATCGTCTCATTTTTTTTCTAGGTCGACCTTTAAACGTATCTGATCAACTTTGGGAAATGACTACCCCTAGCTTGATGTCTGGTCTGGGAAAGGAGCCTCAACAAGTTCATAAGAAAACAAAGCATATGGGGTTGACCCAGTGGAACTGACCATTGAGACCCGTAAGAGGAAGGAGCCAAAAGCCCCCATTGGCACTCGGCCAGATTCTCGTGCGAGGGAGAGGGTGGAGGTCCCACAAACAAATATTGAGGGAACTATTTCTTCCTCGTGCATGGGTTCCTTCTGGTCGGCCAATATGACCTTCTTAAAGGCCGACCCTACTACTTTAATTGCCAACATGAAAGCTTCCAAGGCTTTCATGTTCTCAGCACCATCACCTTCAAACTATGGCTTTTTGGTCAAAATGCCCCTAGCCAAAGTTTACGATTCTAGGCTTCACACTCTGGCTCAGGTATTTCTTTTATCCCTTCAATTTTTATTGACCAATATTTTACTAACTGTGCCATCGTCCCTTCAATATAACCTTTCTCTCGTCTTTTGCAGTCTTTCTGCGCCTTCACCTCTGCTACCAAGTGGATGGCTGAGAACCAACATAAGTTTTATGAGGTCGAGAGAGCTATTCAACACGAGGCGGACTTGAAGACTGAGTTGGATAATCTAAAGAGTCATCTGAAGAATGTGAAGGTCGATCATTCGAGGGTTCTAGGCGAGCTTACGAAGGATCATATTGCTCAACTGAAGCTTAAGGATGACCTCGTTACAGCTAAAGATGAGGCTTTGACCAACCAGGGTACCCAGTTCCAGAATGATCTTGTTATACCTATTCAAAGGGATGAGGCTGATGCTTTGGATGCCTACAAACTCTCCGATGAATTCTAAGGCTTCGGGCTTGAATACTTGGAGAGGGGAATCAAGACGGCCTATCAGTGGGTCGTCTTGAAGTTTGTTGATGCAGTGTCCTCTATTCGTCCTTCTCTAGAGGCAGTAGAGCTAGACGACCCCTTAATATCTGAGGCTATATCCCATGTGGAGTCTCAAGTAAATGTTGAAGGCACTAGAACGTCTGAAGATCAGCCTTCTGCTATTGCTGCCGGCGGTTCTCTGCCTCAACCCTCTGATGTTGCTCTATAGGGTGGACGTCTATGGCCTATACCATCTTCTTGTGCTTATATTTTTTGCTATTTTGAACATGTATTGTACCTTTATAATTTGTAATGGAAATTCCCTCCTTTCGTTTGGTCTTCTATTTTTAATTTTTCATAATGTGCTAATCATCATCCAAGCCCTCCCTCGTCTTTCTTGAGAGTGAATGGAGGGTCATCCCTACCATTCACTCTCATTCTAGTCGAGGGTGGTTATCCACAAAATTAATGGTGTTTTTTAAAACATAAGTCCTCCCTCGTCTTTCTTGAGAGTGGATGGAGGGTCGTCCCTACCATTCACCCTCATCCTAGCCGAGGGTGGTTATCCACCAAATTAATGGTGTTTCAAAACATAAGTCCTCCCTCGTCTTTCTTGAGAGTGGATGGAGGGTCTTCCCTACCATTCACCCTCATCCTAGCCGAGGGTGGTTATCCACCAAATTAATGGTGTTTTAAAAGATAAGTCCTCCCTCGTCTTTCTTAACAGTGAATGGAGGGTTGTCCCTACCATTCACCCTCATCTTAGCCGAGTGTGGTTATCCACCAAATTAATGGTATTTTAAAACATAAATCATCCCTCGTCTTTCTTAAGAGTGAATGGAGGGTCGTCCCTACCATTCACCCTCATCCTGGCCAAGGGTGGTTATCAACCAAATTAATGGTGTTTTAAAATGTAAGTCCTCCCCCATCTTTATTGAGAGTGAATGGAGGGTCGTCCCTACCATTCACCCTCATCCTAGCCGAGAGTGGTTATCCACCAAATTAATGGTGTTTTAAAACATAAGTCCTCCCTCTTCTTTCTTGAGTGTCGTCCCTACCATTCACCCTCATCCTAGCCGAGGGTGGTTATCCACCAACTTAATTATGTTTTAAAACATAAGTCCTCCCTCGTATTTCTTGAGAGTGAATGGAGGGTCATCCCTACAATTAACCCTCATCCTAGCCGAGGGTGGTTTCCACCAAATCAATGGTGTTTTAAAACACAAGTCCTCCCTCTTCTTTCTTGAGAGTGAATGGAGGGTTGTCCCTACCATTCACCTTCATCCTAGCCGAGGGTGGTTATCCACCAACTTAATGGTGTTTCAAGACTAAATTCTCCCCGATGTTATTGACAGTGTATGGATGAGGTTGTCCCCATTCATGTTGTCGTATCACCAAAGAGAATTTAAGCCTACTTCACCATGAATGATGTTTTGTGGCTTAATATAAATTACCCCAACAGATATCTAAATTGACTAATATAAGATGTGGGGCCAATATAATAATCTCATTAAAATTCCAAATGTTCTATGAAACAACACATTTATTACAACTATGAGCCAGTAGGACATCAACTACAACACTATTGATAGTATTTCTTCAGATGATCTTCATTCCAGGGGTTCGAAAAGGGTTCCCCTTCTAGGTTCTCTAGTCTATAGGTTCTAGGGACGACTTCATCGATGATCCTAAATGGGCCATGCCAATTTGGGTGGAGCTTGTCAGGCTTCTTCCATGTCTTTTTTAGGACAAGGTCTCCCATAGTGATCGTCCTTTGCTCTGATTGTAAAACCTGGCAGTCCTCTTCTGGTAGGCTGTTTGTCTTATCTCTATATCTTCTCTTCTTTCCTCAATCAAGTCTAGATCAACCCTCCTTTCTTCCATATTCCACTGAGGATCATACACTTGAACTCTGTGAGTAGGAAACCCAATTTCGGTGGGGATGACGGCTTCTGAGACATATGCCAACATGAAAGGAGTTCCCCGATAGAAGTTTTTGTTGTCATCCTGTAGGCCCACAGAACAGCGTATACCTCCTCAACCCATTTTCCTTTTACCTCCTTCAGTTTTTTATTAATCCCTTCTAAGATTGTTCGGTCTGTAACCTCAGTTTTCCCATTAGCCTAAGGTCGGCCTGGGGTAGAGAAGAACTGTTTGACCCCCACTCTTTCGCTGTATTTCTCTAGGGATACATTCTTAAACTGAGTCTCGTTATCTGAGATGAGGGTGATGGGGAGACCATATATGCTTATTATGTTCTTCCAGATGAATTGGAAGGTCTTCTGTTCGGTGATTGTGACCATTGTCTTCGACTCTACCCATTTTAAAAAATAATCAATTGCTACGATCAAGTATCGATAGTTATTGATGGCCCTGGGCAAAGGTCCTACCAAATCAATTTCCCATACTGCAAATGGCCACGGGGATGTAATGGAGGTAAGAGGTTGATGGGGTTAGTGAGGGATGGTGGTGAACCTCTGACATTTATCACACTTCTTCACATATGCTGTAGCATCTTTCGCCAAGGTCGGCGATAAGTATCCCTGGGTGACTATCCTCTTTGCTAATGACCTACCCCCCACATGGCTGGAACAGCACATCTTGCAAGATATGTGGAACCTCAGACGGGTGGACACATCTGAGCAAAGGGAGAAAGAACCCCTTTTTGTACAAGGTGTCTCCGATGATAGTGAATTTCACAGCTCTGTACCTTAACTTATTCATTTCTTATTTTGCCTCTGACATCTCCCCCTCTTTAATGTATCTGACTAAAGCTTCCATCTATGAAGCTTCCCTTCTTGTATTTAAGCAAGAGATAATTGTTCCATCTGCATCTTTAATCATTGGCCGAAGCAGAATTTCCATCGGAACTGTTCTCCTGATATATATCCTAGTTGCTGAGGCTAGTCTAGCAAGTGCATCGGCTCGACCATTACCCAGCCTAGGTATCCTCTTCAACTTTACTTCTTTGAAGCTCTTCAATAGTGACTTCACCTTTTTAAGATATTTGTCCATTCTCTCATCTTTAGCCTCGTATGCTCCTAGTATTTGATTCAATATCCATCTTGAATCACTATGGACCAAAATCTGGCCAACACTAAGAGACTTAGCCAAGAAGAGGCCTGCTATTGGGGCCTCATATTCTGACTCATTATTGGAGGCTTTGAAGTCAAGCCTCAAGGCATACTCGATGTCCGTGTCATCAGGTGATGACACTATTAATCCAACTCCACTTCCGCTCTCGTAGGAGGACACATCAACAAAAAGATTCCACACAGCCTGTTCCTCTGAGAAATTTCCTTCAGTGAGGGATCCCTGTCTAAAGAGGTATCTTCCTTATTCGTTCTCAATAACTTTTTCTCTAGCGATGCTTGTGTCAGCCTTATCAGTGGATGGGTCAACAATTATGCCTTATTGGATACCTGTCTTCTTGAGGTTTTTATTTTCAACCTCATCCTCTTCCCAGGTAAACTCAGCCATGAAATGTGATAAGGCTTTACCCTTGATGGCCATCCTAGGTTGATACATAATATTAAATTATCCTAGCTCTATAGCCCAGGACATTAGCCCCCCTAATTTTTCTGGCTTGTATATGACCTGCCGAAAAGGGGAATCGGTGAGGATAACCATTGTATGGGACTGGAAGTAAGGTTTCATCTTCCTTGAGGCGTGAATCAGAGCACAGGCTAACTTCTCCATCCTAGGATACCTTTTCTCTTCCCTTTGGAGTGATTTACTATTAAAATACACCGGGTTGTGCACTCTGTCTTCTTCTCTCACAATAGCAGCGTTGATGGAAGATTCTGAGATGACTAGGTACACGTATAATCTTTCGCCTTGCACTAGGCATGATAAAAGTAAGGGGGACACTAGGTAGGACTTTATCTCTTTGAAAGACTTCTCACTCTCTTCGTTCCATTTAAAAGCCTTTTTGACGACTTTGAAAAATGATACACACTTGTCTGTCGCTCTGGATACGAACCTATTCAAAGAAGCCACTCGTCCTATAAGCTTCTGAACATCTTTAATGGTCTTTGGGGTCTTCATTTCTAGTAAAGCCTTTATCTTCTCAGGATTGTCCTTGATCCCCCTTTGATTGATGATGAACCCCAAGAACTTTCTTGCCCCATCCCCAAAAAAGCACTTGGCTGGGTTGAGCTTTATCCGGTACCTGTCCATCGTGTGAAAGGTCCTCTCAAGGTCGGCCAGATAATCCTTGGCCTTTAAGCTCTTGGTCAACATGTCATCTACATAGACCTCCATAGACTTCCCGATTTGGTCTTCGAACATTTTATTCATGAGACTTTGATACGTTGCCCCTGTATTCTTCAGGCCAAAGGGCATGACCCTATAACAGTATGTCCCATTGTCAGTAATGAAGGCCATTTTTTTCTGAGTCTTCAGGGTTCATAAAGATCTGGTTCTAGCCCGAATATGCATCCATGAAGATCATTATATCATGGCTTGCTGTAGTCTCCACCATCTGATCAATATGAGGAAGAGGGAAGCTGTCTTTGGGGCAGTGTTTATTGAGGTCAGTAAAGTCTACACACATCCTCCATTTCCCATTTTCTTTAGGGACTATAACTGCATTAAACAGCCATTCGGTATAGATGACCTCCCTGATAAACTCGGTCTCTCCGAGATTCTTGACCTCATCCCTTATGACCTCATATTTCTCTCGAGAATAAACTCGCCTATTTTTCTTTATCGACTTCGCATCATCTATCACGTTGAGCTTATGGCACATGATTTCGAGGTCGATTCTCAGCATGTCTGCTTGACTCCATGCAAAGACATTCTGTCTTCTCCTTAGAAACTTAGTGAGGTCTTCTTTTATATCTGGATTTAGAGATTTGCCAACTTGGATGGTTTTTTCCATCTCATCCTCATTGAGGATGATGGATTCTACCTCTTTCGCGGCTTCTCCCTTCTTCAGCTTTGTCTCATCCCTGGGGTCAAGGGTATCAATATTATAAGTAGTTTTTTCCTTCTTGTGCGCCTCTCTTTCCTCGGTAGAGTTGAAGTAGTATTCCCATGCCGTCGTCTGGTCTCCCTGAACATCCCCTACACCATAAGGGGTCAGGAATTTTATCATCTGGTGAACCGTGGAAGTCACGGCCTCAAATTCCTTGAGGGCTACTCGTCCCAGTATAATGTTGTAGGCTGAGAAGACGTGTTTTTCCATCATGAAAAAGATAACCTTATTGGTAAGCCATCACGACCACTCATCTCCCATTCTTACATCAGCCTCGTACACTCCTAGGGGATGAACTTTTTCCCCACTAAAACCAATCAAGGGATGATGGTATGGAACAAGTCTATCACGACTGAGTCCCAAGACTTTAAAACATGTCTAAAACATCACATCTATTTAACTTCCCCCATCTACCAATATCCTTATCACCTCGCATTCGTGTAACCTAGTGGTGATGATGATAGGATCATCATCTGGGGCTAAGAGGCCCTTGAAGTCCATCCTTGAGAAACCCACTATCAGAGTATCCATATCAACTTTCCTCCTCTTTTCTGACTTCGCTTAGATAGAGGTTGAGTGCACAACTTTTGTTACTGCCTTGGATTCAGCTACATGGGCCATCCTGTCGGTGACTTCTGATCCTCCTCCTGCTAGGCCCCTGAAAATCATTCCAACACCGAATGATATCATATTAAGTCTTTTCATAGGGTTGTGGTCATCTCTTAGTGGGAGGTCAGGATCATCATCGTCCTCTAAAGGGTCGTCTCTTCTGCTGGGGGGATCTTCTCAGCATGCATCGCTTATTTTCTTCCTAGGGTCGGCCCCTCGACCTCTCTTGAAGGCACCCTTATCCACATATTTTCTAAACTTCCCTTCTTTTAACATTTTTCAATTTTATCTTTCAGAGCAAAACACTAATCGGTCAGATGGACATGGTCTTGGTGGAATTCACACCATAAGCTTTTGTTCCTCTTGTGAGGGGGTGCTCTCAACTTCTCAAGCCATTTTAAGGATCGATTGTTCTTTATCTCATTCAGAATGTGTTCGCAGCTGACTGTCAGAGGGGTGTAATCAGCAAATTTGTCATTTGCTAGTTTTTCTCCCCCCCTCCTTATTCTTTTTCTAATACTTACCTCCACCAGTGCCTCTTTTTCATCTTCGTATTTCGCAGCCATTGCCTCTTCAATGTTCATCACCTTCCCCGTTGTTGCCAGTAACTCAGCCATTGACTTTGGGGGGTCTTCAGCAAGCTTCCATAATAGCTTCCCCTTTTGGAGTCCTCCAATGAGGGTTGTCATGGCTATATTCTCTTCGTAGTCCTCCACCTCCAACTTTTCTTTATTAAAACGACCTATGTAATCTCTAAGGATCTCGTTCTTCCCCTGCTTAACATAGAGCAGGTGAGTGGTCTTCTTCTGTGGCCTTACTCCGAAGCAAAAGTTGTTGATGAACCGATTTGCTAGTTGTTTAAATATATCAATGGAGTTCTTTGGAAGTGAGGTATACCTGACATGTGCGGTCCCTATCAAAGTGCTGGAAAAGGCATGAAACCTCATCTCATCTGAGATAGAGTATATATCTGCCATTGATTGGTACATCTCAATATGATGGAACGGGTTGGTACTACCATCATACTTTGGTGTGCCAAAGGTGGCTTAAACTTGGATGGCGTTGGGAAGATGACTATCTTCGCCACAAAAGGTGAGCCTATGGAATATCCTCTTGGAAGAGGGTCTCTTATTTTTAGGATATCACCAATTTTATCCTCCAACCTTTGGATCGATTTATTCCATGGCCTCAAAGGATCGGCTAGGCTGATGTTATCCCTGGCCGCTTCTCTGGGGTGAACTGAGTGCTCTATATCGGTTGTTCACCTCTCCCTGACCGTCATCCCGTCTGTGGGGTCGGCCATCTACTGCCTCTCTTCTGGACCTTGCAAGACTTCTCGATCTGTACAATCTTTCCATCAGGTCATTGACTGGGCCCAACCTCTCAAAGGCCGACCCTCTACTCAGACAATCAAAAGTCGAGACTCTCGGGCATTCGTCATGATTCTGCCTCCTACACTTTCCTCGGCTCTCCTGGACAGGTCGTATAGTATTGTTGGAGACCTCATACGTCTCCTAGCAGTCTATGGGGGCATCGTCCACCTCCACATCCTCATATCTATCCTCCGGGCAAGGGTTTCCTTGCCTCCCCAGGCGTAAACATTGGGGGTCAGTAATATCCCTCTACCATTGGCCTCATGTTTTCCTGGTACAGCTGCCTGAGTAATCATCTCCGGTGAGACTCCAGGTGCTCTCAATATGTATTGGATAAGAGCTACAAATATCTCTTGCATAACCTATTGGCTTACTACCAAAGACTTCAGGGCGATAGCCACCTCAGCCATCTCAGACTGAGGTGGTATATGACTGGAACTAGGTCCTACTCCAGTAGCTGGGGGAGGTGGCAGTGGTGGTAACCCTAGTGCCATAGGTTTGAGTTATGAAGAGCTGAATGATCAAAATACTAATGAGCTTGAGAACCTTAATGGATCTCTTTCAATGGTGAAACAGTTCCACACGATGGGGGATAACTGGTTCACCCCTAGAGTTTTCGGTGAGGTCAAGCTGTATAAAGGAAGATAACTTCTCGTTCCCATAGACGGTACCAAAATGATGATGCTAAGAATCAGCACCACCAGATAAGAGGTGATGTGCTCAAACAGTTAACAGCAATGGCAGCATTAGAGTTATGTATGTATATAAGTATATAGAAGGGAATAAGTAGAAGAGGAATGAAGACAATGATGTATAGTGGTTCAGCCAATCAGGCCTACATCTACTGTGAGTGTGTGATCCACTATATATGGGCACTAATGGCCTTGGATACAATGCTCATAAGTTATCTCTCTCTCTCTCTACTGTGTAAAGGAAGAGTTTTAGCTAGGGTTTATAATTATCCATCCCCTTTCAATGATGAAGGTGACAAGTATATATAGGACTTTGGGGGCATAGTGTACCCCCCAAGTATGCATTGAGCATGTGAATGATGATTTGGCCAATCCCCTGTTGACATCTGGCTGGGCCACTTGTAGGTAATGATGATACAATATTCCTTTATGTGAGGGAATAATCTTATTATAACGGTTTATTCCACGTGCTATAGGAGTCCCACAGGCACTGTCCCACGCGTCTCCTGAACCACGCACTATGATGGTGTCACCCTCGGCTTAAGGTGACAGGATGAGGCTATGATCGATGCTGACCTATTGTCCCTGCTCCTGGATATAGGATCTTCATACTGTCGGCCCCTCATAGGGTTGGCCAGTCGCTTGGATAGCCCCTAAGCTGAGGCTTCTATCTCCATGGGCTTGGGCTAATTCGGGTCATCAATAGTGGGGTCGACCTCCATCGAATCATCCGGTCGTCTAAATCGTGTTGTCAATGACGGGGTCGTCTTATCTCTAGTATGGTTCCCTGGGGGTAGAAGTAGAGTTGATCCCTCGTCCTGGCCGGGGCTACCCTCGACCTGGCCAAGGGTGTACTTCGGTATATCAGAGCGCTTTTGGCATATCAACTAGGTAGGTGAAGTTTGGGGACCTCCAGAGGCTAATGAAGATGATAGGGTATGGTCTTCTGGAAGCTTCGGATAGGGTATTTATGAGGCTGGTGTTCATCTTTTGTGAAGCTTTTGTGATTAGGATGTTTGTTTTGTTTTTGGTTAGTGGGAATAATTTTGGGAAGGTTTGGTTAGGTTTGTTTTAGGGACAGTTTGATTAATGGGGGGTAGTTGTTTTGACTCTCTATGATGATATTTCATGTAATTGACTGAATTCTCCCTTTTATGGAATAAAAAAAATTATCATATTATTGTGCCTCTTTATGACTTTTACATTTAAATTATCTATACTAACTATTAAGGCATACAGAATCCTTTAGTTCATGTAAATGATAAAACGAATTGTCATTCTCGGAGGTAAGAAAAAGAATAGCATTTTGTGAAAAAGAAGGGGACCATGACCATGTAAAGCGTACGAGCTACCTACGTACCTCTAGGGGTTTTGAAATTTTTTTTAGTTTCATCTTGAAGGCAAAAAGCTTTTTAGAGGATCAGGCCTCACATAGTTCTGAGTAGAGAGAAATGAAGAGATTTTTTTAAAATAGAAGGGGGGTGAGAACAGTTATAGCACATTAAGATTTCTAACTAAGGGTAGAACTTATTCAGTCGGTCTAGGTTGATTGGACGTTCCATATATTCTCCATCAAGGTCAATGAGCATAGAGGTGCCACCGAACAGGATCTTCTTCATGATGTAGGGTCCATTCTAGTTTGGCTTGAATTTCCCTCTGGGGTCCCAGAAGAGTGTTATTTTTTTAGGTCTAAGTCCCCTTCTTTGACACCACGGTCCTTGACTCTTCGATTAAACGATTGCATTATCTAACGATGGTACCCTTATATATGATATAGATACTTAAGCCTCCTTTCATCTAAGAGTGATAACTAGTCAAAATGGCTCTGATGCCAATCTTCCTCGTTGACTTTGTTCTCAAGCATAATGCGTAGTGAAGGTATTTCTAGCTTAACGGGTAGGACTACTTCCATGTCGTATACTAGAGAGTAAGGGGAAGCCCTAGTAGATTCCCGGACTGAAGTGTGGTATCCCCAGAGGGCGTAAGGGATTCGATCGGCCCAATCTCGATAACTCTTAATCATTTTATTGATGATTCCTTTTAGGTTCTTGTTGGTGACTTCAACTGCACATTTGGTTTGTGGTCGGTAAGGAGAGGATTTATGTCTCTGAATCCCATACTCGTCGATCAATTTTGTGACCTTTTCCTTGAAATGTAACCCTTTATCTGATACTAACTCATGGGGAACCCCGTATTAGAAGATGATGTTCTTCCAAATGAACTTGGCTACCGTTTTGGCATTTAGCACTGCATATGACTCGTCTTCACCCCATTTGGTGAAATAAGCAATGGAAACCAGGATGAATTCTTACAGATTGGAGTCTTTAGGTGTGACTTTCCCTATAATATTGATACCCTATGTAGATAATGGTCGAAGAGAAGTCATGTTGTACGATTCTCGAGGGGGTAAGTGCTAGAGATTAGCAAATTGTTGGCATTTGAGGCATCTTTGAACATAGTTCATAGAATATTGAACCATGGTGGTCCAATAATACCTTTGATGGATAATATTCTTAGCAAGCATATGACCGTTCATGTGGGGTTCACATTCCTTGCTGCAGATCTATTCGGTCATATTATTAGTGGAGGGGAAGTATAGCTTGATGGCAATGGGAGTGTGAGAGTCATCGGGGGTGATTAGGAGTATCCCAATGCCACATTTTTTCTTGTTGGCAGCACCGTCAAAGAACATTTACCATCAGAGGTCTTCCTGAGAAGAGCAAAGGATATTTTTATCCGGGAACTCGTAGATCCAAACGTCATCTCCTTCCATGGAGTAGTCGGCAAGGTAGTCATAGATGGCTCTTCTTTTCATAGAATACACAATATCAAACTTGGCTAGCAGCATCAACCATCAGGCCATTCGGCTAGACAGGGTGGGCTTTTCAAGGAGGTATTTTATATGATTCATTTAGGACACAAGTCTTATAGAAAAGACGAGCATGTATTACTGTAGTTTTTAAGTGACCAAGGGCAACACATTCTTTCTCTAAGGAAGTGTAGTTTACTTCATACCAAGCCAATTTGTGATGGTCATAGTAGATGGCCCTTTCTTTACAGGATTCTTCAAGATATTAGGCTAGCAAAGCCCCAGTTTCAGTGTCTATTACGGTCAAGTATAGGAGTAGAGGGGGACCAAGATGTGGTGGCATGAGTAATGGAGGGCAGGTAAGATATTGCATGATTCTATAGAAGGCTTCCTGATACGCTTCATTCCAGATTTTGGTGGAATCCTTTTGGTGGAGTTTGAAGATGGGTTCATAAATAGAAGTCAACTAGCTGATGAACCGGCTGATATACGGTAATTTTCCCAAGAATCCCCAAACTTTCTTCTTTATTCGGGGTGGTGGCATTTCGAGTATGGCTTTCAGTTTGGTAGGGTCTACTTTAATTCCCTTCTCGCTAACAATGAATCCCCAAATCTTTCCTTTGTTGACGTCTAAAATACATTAATGTGGGTAAGTCGCATATGGTATCATCGTAGTCGTTTGAAGAACTTTCGAAGGGCGGGAACATGACCTTCCGAAGTCTTATACTTAATGATCATATCATCCAACTAAACCTTAACCTCTTTGTGTATTATATCATACAATATGGTTATGGCACACCTTTGGTAGGTAGATCGAATGGCATAACTATGTAATAAAAGGGTCCCCGCGGGGTGATGAATATTATTTTTTCTTGATGATCAGGGTGCTTCTTAATCAGATTATATCCAAAAAAAGTATCGACAAATGACTTGAGAGCATGACTGGCGTTGATATTGACCCGTGGGTAATCATCTTTCGAAGATGCTTTGTTCAAATCCCATTAATTAATGCACATGCAGACTTTCCCTCCTGATTTTGGTACAAATACAATATTGTCTAGCCATGTGGGATATTCGATCACTCAGATGAAGCCTACGTTCAATTGTTTGATCATCTATTCTTTAACCTTGAGCGACCATTCAGTGCGAAACTTTCATAGTTTTTGTTTGATTGGTTTGCATTTCAGGAGGGTTGGAATCTCGTACTGAGCGATCTCGAGATTGATACCCGGCATGTTATTATAGGACCATGTGAATACGTCCACAAATTCCTTTAATAGTTCTTCGAGTTACGTGAGCTCATCCTCGTCAAGGGTGGACCATGTCCTAATTTTACGTAGTTGGATACTAGAACTGACATTGATAACAACAATTTTATCTTCATTAATTTGAATGCGATTATGTTATTTGTTATTAACCTTAATAAGATCAGTTCAGAATTGTTCATTTGCAAAATCATCATCATCAAGAGTTTGATTAGAATCAATACAATTAATGTAGGTGCAATAAGATACTCAAAATCCTCGTTTATTTCACTTTTGGGAAAAATTATGTTTTGAGCCTCGTCAAATGAGGTCTCGATTACATTGTCATCAGAAAAAAGAGGAACAACAAAAGAAGAAGAGACAGTATAAATAGCTGGGTTGGGTTACATTTCAGTAGGTGGAACCGGTATAGAATTTTAGTTGAGGAGGTATTCATTAGTGGCTTAGATTATAGTGGACGGGTTAACCGATGTAGCACTGGAGTGGATCATGCAGAGTGTCTGTCGAGTCTTCGAAGTCACTTTCCTTGGAGACCTCGGTAATAATTATAGCTTTCTTAACGAGTGGTTGCACACGATGATAGAAGTTTTGGTCCATGAGTAAATATCTTGAAAGAAGATCTCTATCCCTGGATTCATCTTATTGTCCACATGATCATACCATCGTTCGGGAAAGCCACAGAAGGGGAAATATTCACCTTCTTTGACGAATCTTCCATTCAAGGAATACCTAGATATACTTTTTTTCACTTTTAAAGCTTCTCTTCAACCATAATTAACGGATCATTTAGAGTTCTTCTGGCGAAGGATCATAACCAGGCCGCATGGAGGAAACTAATTCTTTAAAACTATGGGTTCGAGTATCCCCTGTTCTCATCATCCCAGCCTAAGTCCAAGTATAAGTGCATATTCTTGAACAACTATATTACATTAGCATTATCGTAAAGGCTATGCTCTGGAAAGACTCGGTCTTTGAAATCATCCCCTATAAAAAAGGGAAGTGTGTAAACCCTGAAGCCAGAAAGAAGCATGTCATTTATCCCATGTTATATTTCTAGTACTGAATTGCTGGTGCTGGCATTCTCAGAACTATCATTGTCTCCTAGGATGGTGATGACCTGTCCCTTTGCAAAGAACTTCAGTTTCTAATGGAGAGAGGAAAATACCCCCTTATTGGTGTGAAGCCACGATCGACCAATCAATAGATTAAAACAAAAGGGTATGTCGATAACTTGGAACACTATAACCGGATTGATAGGGATAACCCCTATTGTGAGTTTTATGGATCCCATCACTTCTCGGTGAGTGTTGTCATAGGTAAGCACTGCAGTTGAAGTTGGAGAAAGGTCGCTTACTTTCAAACCACACATATTGACTACTGGACTAATATTTTCTTGGATTGGTTAATTGTTTAAGATATCAAACTTATCACCTCATTCAGTGGAAATGTTGTCATCTTTCCTTGAGAAGTTAATGCATTCCGCAACCTCAAAGTCTTCTTCATATGGATCCTTCTACTCAACGGGGAGGTGTAGAAGTGAAGGGACCCACTGCCCTTGTAACTTTAAGGCATTTAGTAGCTTGGATATATTACAAATTTCATTAGTCTATTGGGATAATTCGGCTATAATCTGTTTAGTATTATCCAAACTGACTTCGTTAACTGGTACTAACCAATTATTTGACTCCCGAGCCCACTTTCGAGCTTCCATGAACATGGTACTGAACTTCTGAAAGTAATTCGTCATTTTAGAGGTCAATTTCATCCTAAACTCTATAAGTTGGTTCATTACTGTTGGTAACTCCATATCTTTCCCTCCAGATCGGGTACAAACGACAATATATACTCTTGGGAGAAGATATAGATCTTATTCGACAAAACTGGTAGGGTGTAGGAGAAAATATAGGCAGACTTTAAGGGTTTTGGGTGAAAATATGGGTATGATGAGTTCTTTACTTGATACAATCGAGGTAGATGGATCGAATTACGGGTTAGTCTCTAGGAAGATGACCTTTTTACGATTTAGAAGTGGATTCTGAGTGGGTCTGGGTTTAAAATTGGCTGGTGGGGCGATGATATCCCTGTCAATTAAACCTTGGATTACATTTCGGAGATGGAAAAACTGATCAATGCTATGCAACCAGTTTGGTGAAAATAACAGTGGGTGTCGCATTTGAAATTTTTGGGAAGTGGGTTTGTTAGTGGATGAGGATCCAAAGGTTTGATGGGATGTCAACTTAACAAGTCTTGGTAGACTTTAAAGTGGGGAACTAAAGCACCCCGCACAATCTGACAGGCATGGTGGCCAATCGTCGTCGCCAAACTACCTCGGGAATCACTAAATAAAATATCATTCTTAGCATGTGACAGATATGAGACATATAAAATTCATTCCACAAAATAAAAATAAAAATAAAAATTGATCCCATAATAATAACCTTTCATGCAATAATAAAATCCATCACCATGCTAATCTCCAAATTTAAATCCAACTCCAAATAAATATTATATCAAATAAAATGATCCAATTGTAAATATCTTAATAAAAACCATAACAACTGTGGAACCGAATGACCCACCAAAACCATAAAATGAGTCTCATTATAAATGCGAAGGAATGGAAACTAATCTAAACCAGTAAGAATATAAAATAAATATACTCTAGCTGCACCTCCAAGATGTATCTCCAAACACTCCTATGCAGCTACTCCAGCACTAATACCTGAAAAATGTTAGTCAACGCATAGGGTTAGAGCCACGAACATAAATACACACTAATCCCCTCAATTAGGGTCCATGAACCTCGACAGTAGAATTATACATGATACATATCACAATAGAGCATTTTAAATTTAAATGAGATGATTAATAACGATGCGAGGAAATAAATCACATACGCTAAAATACGCAACTATGCTACCCCAAAGTCTAAGTTCGATAATTCATTCATCTAACTTAATTTCAATTAATTAAGTTATCAGATTTCATCATTTGTACTATCATTTGTGGGACTCCCACTTAAAGCTTTATATCATATCATTTGTTTGGTTGCGAGACTCCCGTTGTTCTACACCATACCCATTCCCCTCACTATGGTCAGTCAGCCCAATATATTGTCACCTCTGCACACACTCGTGACTCTAGCCCGTCAGCCCGTTTAACTGTGAGCCGACACATACTCATGACATCACACACACCCATGTCGCTATAGCCAGTAGGCCTATTTAATTGTCAGCCCTACACATACTCTTGTCGCAAATTCATTTTAATCCCTGTTTTACTATCTTAGGTATTAATTCTCATTATCTCATTTTTCTCACTATTATATTCTTATTTACCCTGCCCTTACTATCGACCTGAGATCCTCAAAAGATCGTTAGTCCTAAACCTAAAGGCCTCCAAAACACAAATACGTACTACCCTATGATATGAGATGAATTTCTATCAATAATCTATCCCTACTCCAAAGCCTAGGCTAACTATTCGACGGAACGACGTAAAAGTCAGCCCCACCCCGGAGTATCCCATCCATAAAAATCTACACTAACTAGTCCTATACCTAGAAAGTGTTAACCGCGACTAAGGCATATCCAATAGTCCCATACCTAGTGATCATTATAAAAATATAGGTGAGAGCATACTACCCAATAGCCCCACCATCCTCTTGATGGAAAATATGGATAACAATCAATCACAATATCCATGTATAAACAATATGGCAATGTATTCCTACGATCACGATTTAAGTTAAATTTAATTATTCACAAGGTCATCCTTCTTAGCACAATTATTTCCATCTAAAATTTTTAGATTAATCAACAAGCGAGTTTATGAGACACACAAAAATAATCCACTTTCATTATAACTACATAATTTATGAGTTTTTACATGCCTTGTTTTTAATTAGATAAGTTTTCCACAATTTCTACATGCAACCTATACCGAAGTAATCCCAAAACCAATCTCTATCCTACGCACCCAAGGGTTTCCAATCTTAATTCATATTAAGAATTTTTATAAAAATAGTACCAAAATTAATTTTCACTTTCTCTAATTAAAGTTACTAATTTGTTTTAAGAAAGCATGTAAATTACAGTTTATGTGACACTTAAAATGCATAATACTAAAGGAAGAGAATAGAATATCCAAGCTTGAGTAAAAGTTGAGTGAGAAATATTATTAGACGAGTATGGTCCTCTCAAAAAATTAATAAGTATGGTTCTTGCACGATCTTGAGAAAAAACCAATTGAGCCTTCAAAAAATGAGTTGAACTTTGAAGAAAATTGACGCTTGGGTTTATAGGTGAATATAAATAATTTTGGAGACGCCTTCTGGTTGAAAAGTTGGTGTAAAAGTGTTTAAAAAGAATTTAACCCCAGATTAGAGTGGATGGGTTCAATGATGTAGCATCGGAGTGGATCATGCAGAGTGTCAACCCCAGTGTCTACACGTTGAACTAGTCTTTGGAGTCACTTTCCTCGGACACCTCGGTAACAATTGTAGCTTTCTCAATGAGTGGTTGCACATGATGCTAGAAGTTTTGGTCCAGGAGTAACTATCTTCAAAGAAGATCTCCATCCTAGCTTCATCTTCTTGTCCACAAGATTATACCATATTTCGAAAAAGCCACAGAAGGGAAAATCTTCCCCTTCTTTGATGAATATTCCATTCAAGGAATCCCTCGATATAGTTTTGGCACTTTCTAAGCTTTTCTTCAACCATAATTGGCGGAGCATTTCGAGTTCTTCTAGCAAAGGATCATAACCTAGGCCGCATGGAGGAAAGGACTTCTTTAGTACTATGGTTCCAATATCCCCCGTTGTCATCATCCCAGCCCCTGTCTGAGTATAAGTGAATATTCTTGAATAACTGTATTATGTTAACATTACCATAAAGGCTATGCTCTGGAAAGACTCGATCTTTGAAATCATCCCCTATCGAAAAGGGAAGCGTGTAAACCCTGAAGCCAAAAATAAGCATGTCATTTATCCGATGCTATATTTCTAGTACCCAATTACTAGTGCTAGAATTCTCAGTACTATCATCATATCCTAAGATGGTGATGATATGTCCCTTCGCGAAGAACTTTAGTTTATGATGGAGAGAGGAAGATACCCCCTGATGGTAAGAAGCCATGGTCGACCAAGAAATAAATTAAAATAAGAGGATATGTCAATAACTTGGAACTCGGTAGCGGGATTGATAGGGCTAACCCCTATTGTAAGTTTTATGGATCCTATCACCTCTTGACGAGTGTTGTCATAGGTAAACATTGCGACGAAAGTTGAAGCAAGCTTGCTTACTTTCAAATCACACATACTGACTACTGGATTAACATTTTCTTGGCTTGGTTCTTCGTCTGAGCTGTCAAACTCGTCCCCTCATCCGGTGGAAATGATGTCGTCTTGCCATGAGAAGTTAATGCATTCCGTAACCTCAACGGCTTCTTCATATAGATCCTTCTAGTCAACGGGGATGTGCAGAAGTCAAAGGACCCACCACCCTTGTAAATTTAAGGCATTTATTAGCTTGGATATACTACAAATAACATTGGTATGTTGGGATAAGTCATCCATAATCTGTATTGTGTCATCCAAACTAATTTCGTCAACTAGTACCAACAAATTATCTCACTCCAGAGCCCACTTCCGAGCTTCCATGAATAGGATACTGAACTTTTGAAAGTAAGTCGTCATTTCAGAGGACAATTTCATCCCAAACTCAATAAGATGATTCATTACCTGTGGCAATTCCATATCTTTTCCTTCAGATCGGGTATAAACGATAATATATGCTATTGGGAGAAAGTATATATCTTAGTAGACAAATTCGGTAGGGTGTAGGAGAAAATATAGTAGACTTTAAGGGTTTTGGGTAAAAATATGGGTATGATGTGTGCTTTACTTAGTACAATCTAGGTAGATGGATCGAATTTCGAGTCATTCTCTAGGAAGATGGCATTTGTAAGATTTGGAAGTGGATTGTGAGTCATGTTGGGATTATGATTGGCTGGTGGGGCAATTATACCCCGGTCAATTAAAACTTGGATTACATTCCGGAGATGGAAGAATTGATCAGTGGTATGGCCGCCAGTTTGGTGAAAATCACAATGGATGTCGGGTTTGAAATTTTTGGGTAATGGGTTTGGTAGTGGACGAGGATCCAAAGGTTTGATGACATGTCAACTTAACAAGTCTTGATATACTTTAGAGTGGGGAGCCGAAGCACCATGCACAATATGACAAGTGAGGTGGCCAGTCGTCGTCACCAAACTACGCTCTGCATCACTAAATAAAATATCATTCTTAGCATGTGACAGATATCAGACATATAAAATTCATTCCATAAAATTAAAATTAAAATTGATATCACAATAATAACCCTTTATGCAATAATAAAATCCATCAGCATGTTAATCTTCAAATTTAAATCCAACTCCAAATAAATATTATCTCAAATAAAATGATCCAATTGTAAATATCTTAATAAAAATCATAACAACTGTGGAATCGAATGGCCCACCAAATCCATAAATTGAGTCTCAATATAACTGCGAAGGAATGGAAACTAATCTAAACTACTAATAATATAAAATAAATATACTCCAGCTACACCTCCAAGATGTATCTCCAAACAATCTTATGTAGCTACTCCAGTACTAATACGTGAAAAATGCCAGTCAACGCATAGGGTCAGAGCCCCGAGCATGAATACACACTACTCCCCTTAATTAGGGTACCCAGACAGTAGCATTATATATGATACATATCACAACAGAGCATTTTAAATTTAAATGAGATAATTAATAACGATGCGAGTAAATAAACGACATAGGCTAAAATACGCAACTATGCTACCCCAAAGTCTAAGTCCGATAATTCATTCATCTAACTGAATTTCATCATTTGTAATATCATTTGTGGGACTCCCACTTAAAGCTTTATATCATATCATTTATTTGGTTGTGGGACTCCCGCTGTTCTACACCACACCCATTCCCCTCACTATGGCCAGTCAGCCCGATATACTGTTAGCTCTGCACAAACTCGTGAGGTTCTACGTACAACACATCACTCTAGCCTGTCAGCCCGTTTAACTATGAACCCACACATACTCGTGATGTCACACACATACACACACACACACGCACACATCACTCTAACCAGTAGGCCCGTTTAACTATCAGCCCTACACATATTCTTGCCATAAATTCATTTTAATACCCATTTTACTATCTTAGGTATTAATTCTCAATTTCTCATTTTTCTCACTATTATATTCTTATTTACCCCGCCCTTATTATCGACCTGAGATCCTCAAAACACCCTTAGTAACAAACCTAAAGGCCTCCAAAACACAAATACGTCCTACCCTATGATATAGGATGAATTTCTATCAATAATCTCTCCCTAGTCTTAAGCCTAGGCTAACTGTTCGACGGAACGACGTAAAAGTCAGCCCCACCCCAGAGTATCCCATCCATAAAAATCTACACTAACTTGTTCCATACCTAGAAAGTGTTAACCGCGACTAAGGCCTACCCATTAGTCCCATACCTAGTGAACATCCTAAAAATATAGGTGATAGCATACTACCAAATAACCCCCACTGTCCCCGTGGTGGAAAATATGGATAACAATCAATCACAATATCCAAGTATAAATAATATGGCAATTTATTCCTACAATCATGATTTAAGTTAAATTTAATTATTCACAAGGTCATCCTTCTTAGCACAATTATTTCCATCTAAAAAATTTAGATTAATCAACATGTGAGTGTATGAGACACATAAAAATAATCCACTTTCATTATAACTACATAATTTATGAGGTTTTACGCGCCTTGTTTTTAATTAGATAAATTTTTCGCAATTTCTACATGCAACCTATATCGAAATAAACCCAAAACCAATCTCTACGCTACGCACCCAAGGGTTTCCAATCTTAATTCATATTAAGAATTTTTATAAAAATAGTACCAAAATTAGTTTTCACTTTCTCTAATTAAAGTTACTAATTTGTTTTAAGAAAGCATGTGAATTACAGTTTAGGCGACACTTAAAACGCATAATACTAAAGGAAGAGAATTGAATTTCCATGCCTGAGTAAAAGTTGAGTGAGAAATGTGATTTGATGAGTATGGTCCTCTCGACAAATTAATAAAGTACGGTTCTTGCACGATCTTGAGAAAAAACCAATTGAGCCGTCAAATAGGTGAAAGGAAATAATTTTGGAGAAGCCTTCTGGTTGAAAAGTTTGTGTAAAAGTGTTTGAAAAAATCTAGTCCTGGATTAATTAAATAAGGGAACCATCAAGAGTTGTATTAACAAAAAAGTTCTACTTAAACTAGCATTCATGTAGTTGTTGACCTGGGCGAACCGGTTTGGCCTACCCCCAAATGGGTTCGAGGTACCTGACACCTGAAACTCTCTTATGTTTATTATAAAAAAATATAGCACTTAGAATTAAATTTCGATTTCAATTTCGTTTAAATTTTACTTTCCTTAAATAAAATATATCATTTTAAATTACTAAAAAAATTTATTAATCCCAGAATTTTATTTTTTTGAATTACCGAGTTAATTTAGTTGATTCTAATTTAAATTTAAGGGGTGTTACATACTTCCCCACTAGCACAGGAATTTCATCCTCGAAATTCGACCGAGCGTAAACGTCAAATGTAAAGTCGCCCAAATAAAATAAGGCTTACATATGCCTGCCCATAGAATATCACAATGGGGTGCCCATACACCCAATACGACCCGCACGTAATCTCACGATCAAAATACAATATATATATATATATATATATATATATATATCCTAACTATATATATACGCGTAACTATGAAAATAATGGCGTACCACGCTCTCCTACGAATCACCACCCGACCCTAACTTCAAAAGTCATCGTGACGCCTAAATCCTCAAATCAAATCACACTATTACATCAATACTAGATATACCCAAAATTTATACTAATGATCTGCCAAATAAATATCGTTTCCAAAATAAATTTTAGGGATCCTCACATCAAGATTACTGCTTCTAACATCAAGTCCTTAACAAAGCTCCCTATGTCCTTAACACAACCCCGGATTAATTAAACACATCTAACAAAAATTGTTTTCCAACTTTAGTTAATCTAGAAATCATAAAATACATGTTTTCTAGAATTACTTAAGTTGAAAAATAGTTTTTCGCTCCTCATTTTCATCTTAATGATCTATTGACAAAGATATAAAACAAAAAATATTAAAAAAAAAGTAATTTTCTATAACTAAACGATCATAAACTTTTCATTTTAGGATTCATTTGATTGCATAAGGCGGCCCTAAAGAAAATTTTGCCATTATAAATCATCATAAACATCCTATCAAACTTACCTTTAAAAAACTTGTAGAGACGTAAACTTGCAGCGAACTAACTTAGTCGTGGATGACGACAGTTTGTAATGAGTTGTAAGGGGAATGTCGTTAGCAACTTGGCATCATGTTTCGAAGTTAAAAAACATGGGCGTTTTTGACACGGCTCAATTATGTATAAATACAAGAGCTTTAGACTCACTCTGCGTTACCCAAAAAAGAAAATGGAGACCGAAAAGAGAGCGTACAAGGGTCATTGTTTGGTGATACCATTCCCACTCCAAGGCCATATTAACCCGATGCTCCAATTTTCCAAAGGCTTACACTACAAAGGGGTCAAAGTCACACTCGCTCTCACCCAATACTTATACAATAATACAACCGCCCATGCAGCCACGTCGATCGCGGTGGAGACTATCTCCGATGGCTACGACGATGTACATGGCTACACACACGAACAGAACCGCGATGTCTACTTAAAAAGCTTTCAAACTGTTGGCTCGCGAACACTGTCCGATCTCATTATGAGGCTCAATGGGATGGGTGTACCTGTGAATTGCGTTATCTACGATGCTTTTATACCTTGGGTACTTGATGTGGCTAAAAACTTCGGATTGTTAGGGGCTGTGTTTTTCACTCAGTCTTGTGCCGTGGGAAACATCTACTACCATGTTTACAAGGGGCAGCTGAAGCTCCCTCTCGTGGGTGACAAATTTGAACTACCTGGGTTACCACCACTTTGTTCCTCTGACTTTCCTTCTTTCGTATCAAATATTGGAGAACACCCAGCTAGTCTACGAATGGTTATCAATCAGTTTTCTAACATACACAAAGTGGATTGGGTGCTTTACAACACCGTTTATGAATTGGAGAAACAGGTTGGTTGGTTGGTACTATCAATTTCTATACATAAATAAAGTATCAACTTACCCTTTTATAGCGCACGGTTTATTCCCACATCCCTAATATGAAACATTTTTACTCAAAAAATCGCCAGTTTTACCTTTATTTTTTTCACACCCAGCTCTTCTACCTTTTTTCCCTTATTTTTTATTTCTTTATTTATCACTATACTCTATATTGGTGATGAAGTTGCATTACAACGATTATATCTATTGACTAAAGTATATATTACTGGAAGTGATTTGCCACGGTCATTATGATAAATATTAGTTGAATTATTATTCTAATAACAATAATACACACATTGAAAAGGCGTCTAAGGAGTTGTTTTATTTTTATCTCTTAATTCTGAAATTTTAAATTCAGCATCCGGAGAGTTAATGTTTAATGCTATATTATTTATGTATAGAAATTGATGTATAGAGCATTTGGAGATTTATTTTATTTTCGAGATAGTTAGATTGTTGTAATTATTTCGAGAGATTTGTTGTATTAATTTGAAGATGAGAATAGTGGTTTCTTGTTTTATTGTGGGATTTAGATGCTCTATACCTTGTTATTTGTGGATTTGATTAGTTTTATCGATAGTAGCATCTCCGTTCGTTACAACATATTAAAATTTCAAGCGATTCCAATGGTCCGATCATCCGGAATAAAAAATTTAGTGTTTGTATCTAATTAGAACTCTTTTCTTAATCAAACTCTTAATCCTTTACATGACAAAGGGTTTCCAAAATATCATTTAAGTCATCACTACATGCAATTTTCTATCTCAAATTGGGTTTTTCTTCCATACAATTCATCCTAATCATTCCTAAACCAATATGAAAGATGCATCAACGAAATAAGCAAGATAAACACTTTCCTGGAATTTTTAGAAATCTGGTTTGGTGCCGAAATTGGTGTGGTTTCGTTCCTCGTCTCGCGATCTACTCGTTGGTGGTGACGGCGGTGCAATCGGAGGTGTTTTTGGCCTAGAACTCCTTGGAGAGCTTCTCCTCTTCCTCTCCAATGGCCGTCATTTGTCTTTGGTTGTTCTAACCCTAGAAGACAACCTAGATATCTTATATAACCCTTTTAATTTTCGTAGGTTTAATTACCCATAATTGCGAAATGTCCAAAACGCCCTCCCGGGGGTTTAGTTTGGGTCTCGGGGTAAAGAAAAATTATTTATTTTCTACAGTGATGCTAAGAATGGACCAAATGTTCACCTTTATTTAATTTAATAAAAGAGTGATCGCCCAGTATTTAATTAGGCGGGGTGTCACAGGTACATAATGTGATTCCCCCGTTAAGCTTCAGATTCCTTCTTAGTCAAATTAATTTATCATTAGTTAACTTTAACCAATATCTAATTAACTCCTCGATTCTATGACTTAACTTATCGTTCTAAACCATCGAATTATAATAAAATAATTCACTTATCGGGTTTAACTGGTGAAAAAATATCTTATAAGTCTATTAAGGGGGTATCGCAATCCAAGATATCTCCAAGACACAGATTCCTCTGAATTATGATCTCAGGCCTACTTACATAACGGTTGCCCAATATTTTGGGATCTATTGAGCTGATATAAAATTATATTGCTCCCACTAAAATCAAAGTAACATTTATGAAAATAACTGAATATTCATAACTACCGGGATTAAGAATATTGACCCTTTGTAAATTGTGTGTGATCACCTAAGTCTAATCAAGACAACAATTCAACTTAAATCTCACGGGTGGTCATATTCAATACATTCCTCGATGTACTAGTCACAATCCTCTTTAGAACTGCCATACAAGTTCTCAAACCATGAGATAGATTCTCACAGTTTGAGATAAACCACTAAGATTGTACTATAACTGTTTAGATAAAATATCAAGTCCCTATCTAGGTTGTGAACCGTTCAATAATATTGAAACTGGAATTACGATCCTAACTCACTGGAATTTTGCTAAGTACAATTGACCGATATATATAGAACAATATATTTAATAAACATAAATATAAAGCATTCTCACAAATATTATTCCAATTTCAAAATGAACTAGACAACCCTTTTATTAATAAATAAAAAGTCAATACATGGTTTTGAGAATAAAACTGTAATACCCTATATTTTAAATGCATTTTAAATTAATCATGTGGTAATTATATAATTTCATGTTGTGACATGAGATATGTCACGTATTATATTTATCTATTTGGTTATGTTATCCTTACATGTGCTTCATGAATGCACATATTTTAGAAATTGATAAAATATGTTATAACTCATTAATTAAATATTTTAACGGATTAGTATTATTGGGGACTATGAAATTGTTAGAGATTAGGTTTCAAGTATTCTTGTTTGGATTACTCCCTGGTATCGGATCCCATCGATCGTGAACCAGTTTTTTGAAATGTCGAGCCATGTTTAACGAATTAATAAATAAATTTTAACTTAATATACTCGTAGCTGCTTGTAAATTATTGGGTAAATTGCGCTTAACCCTCTTTAATTATATCGGATTTACGGATCCAACCCCTAAAAAAATACCCAACAAACACACCTCATAAACTATCAATTCATTGAAATTAAACCCAAAAGTTCAATTTTTGGGTTCTTTTGACACAAATTGACTAAAATTCCTTTGGCCCAAATTTCAAAGTTTAAAAGTTATAATAAAGAATGAAAAACAAGAATAAAAAATGGACATTCCCTCTCTCTCTCCTCCCTCACGAAACACTCCATCTATCTCTCCTCACGAACTCTTAAACCTTCACTTATAAGGATGCCCCCCTCCCAGCACCTTCCTGGCACCTCCCCACCATAGACCAACCAATTCCTCCACTGTCATTAGCGGAGGCTTGGACCACTGGTGGTTTAAGAGGGGTTTAACGGGTTTGATTTATGGTTTGTTGGCATTGTTTCTCGATTTTTTTTTGCATGGAGGTGGTGATGATGGGTTCTGATTTTGGGTGGAGCCGGAGAATGTGTTTGGAACATTTTGGGGTTTTTTGCGGGTGGTGGTGGGTTTGGTTTGGATTGTGGAGGTTATTTTTGGTGGAGACAGAGGTTCTTGTGTTTGATTTGGTGGGTTTTATTTGAAGCGTTTTTAGGGGGTTAATTCCAATGTTTTGTTTGGTTTAACAGTGATTTTTTTGGGTTTGTTCAGTGGTGAAAGTTTTTGACAGGTGGTGTGTGGATTTATTGGGTTGTTATGAAGTTTTGGGTGGTGATGGTCGTGGTAGGGATGGGTGGTGGCAGTGGGTGTGTTACTGAAAAAGGTAGAGGTAAGTGGTGTTAGATTTAAAATTAATAAAAGACCAATAATACAATACATGAACATATAAACTGTTATGTAAATATGGGATCTTAATCTACATAATTATCACATGTGTCTAAAATAGGATTGAAAAACATACCTAAGTCAACATTAGATTTGACGAGTGAAGAGGTTGCCATTGGTGCCTCCAACTTGAGATAAAAAAATTATTATGGATTATAGGTTTCTTTCCCCTAGCCTTTATATAATTTGTCGCTTATTTATAGTGCCTAAATGATGGAGTTTAGGCCACAATTTATAGGCAGACAGAGGTCCTATATCCCAAAAGTCCTGCGATATTGACTGTCCATCATGGTTAGATCAAAAGTTTTCCTTAATTTATTTTTTAATCAATAATTGGTTAATTTATTAACCAAAAATGTTTTTGACACTTGGGCATATTAGAGTGGACTTTTATTTACCCAATATGACTTATTTTGTAATTTAATAATGAACCACTTAATAGGCTTATGAATTATTTGATAATCCTAACATTCTCCCACTTGGTTCATAATTAATATAAGGCGCGCTTTCAAACTTTCAGTCATCTTTAATGGTTTTTCATGAACACCTTTATTAGACTAAACATCAATGTGAGTTATAGCAGTTCCACACTAATACGTGAGTAAGGTTCCTTCTATGTACTACGCCACTAACAGTTTATTTAACAAGGTCTTTCATAATGAACCAATAATCGTCTTATAAAGACTATTTTTGTCACTTTAATCAATTAACATGCATGTAAACTTATATTGCATGACAAAAATTGAAATGTTCAGAATACAGTTTAATTGATATCAAATATAGTGTCAAAAATTAAGCATCAAACAATATACAACACTTATACTTAATTGGCTACACGCAAGACTTATATCTTAAGCATGTTTCATAAATGTCCTTTGGTGATAGCCCATTTATTAGTGAATATTCTGCGTTAACACTTAAACTAATGTGTTCGACTGACAGTTGTTGTTTCTGTACTTCTTCGTTCACATATAGATATTGTACTCTAATGTGCCTAGGGTCTTTAAAATACCTATAAGTTCTTCGTAACGAAGAGTATAGCGGAATTATCATAATATTTCAGTGACTTGATAATAGTGTTGATAACATTAAGTCCCAAAATAAATTTTCCGCAATCATAATCCATAAGTTGTAGCCCCAAAGCATGCTACATACAATATTTAATTGTTTCTCACTATTTCATAATATTGGTCACTAGGCCAAAACAAATCTACTTAATCAAGAGAGAACAATTATCATAAGTGTGAGCATATAATATTTTAAGCATCTCATTACTTTATACTCTTAAACTATTTGCAATTCACTACTAAGAGAAATTCAAGATATAAATTTATTCCCACTGACTTCGAGGTATACATATACTTAATCAAAATATATAAAGTATTCTTAAAATACCATTGATGGAAAACTTATATAAGTTTATATAGTGATTTCTCAACGTATACAGTTCTTTTCTTAAACTCTCATAAGTTTTTACACTAAATATAACTCTTACTCAAAAGGAGCTACTAAAGCTATAAAATTCTAATATTCTAAGATATAGGTGAAAATATTTATTTACACCCCTGTCTCTATTCGTAAAGAAAACTTTGACCATAAGTCTAGCTTTATATCGTTGATTATCAAAATCGAATATTTTCTTACTTCTTCGTCAAATTCGCATTCTTGGGATTAATCTCATAATCATTCAGAATAACAAACTCATTTCAGAGCTTCTTAAAACTATGCATATCCATTAACCAAAAGGACAGTTACTTTGGACGTTAAAGGAATGACATGAGTATCTTAAATTCTTTTATGACCACATTAGGTGATTTGATACTCCCACTAATTTCACCATTCTTTAAATAATTTACATTTGATGTTTTCTATTTCAAAAGTAATTAGTGTACCCTCCTTCAAGTGTAAAAATAATTATAAATTCTAATTCTTTTAGTGGATTATAAATTCATGCATGTACTATACACTCCCAATCATACGGGCGTGTCAAATAGGGTAAGTAAAGTAGAGTTTATATAATAAACTTTTACCATATATATATATATATATATATATATATATATATATATATATATATATATATATATATATATATATTCATTTTTGTGTGAATAAATATTGTGGCGATATCGACTTGTTGCGTTTGACTTGTTATTTTATAACGACATGTTCTATGTAGGTCCACTATCAAAGGACTATTATAATTCTCCCACTTGGGCTACATAGAGTATTCTAAAATTATAAAACCTTAAGAGCTAAAACATGAGTATCAAGATTCATAAGTGACAACCCAAAGACAACCTAGACTTAAAAGAATGTGATATTCATTCCACAAGTTCGAAAAGCTACTTTGAAGTTCAGCGTTATGATATAGGATCACAATCATTTTTCTTGTAAAAATTTTATCAAAAACATAATTATACAAACCACCAATGAGAATACTATAATGAAGAAAATATAATCTCATATAAACAAAAAAATCTTTTCTATACTTAAGAGAAATATTTAGAAAGGACATTGAGGAGTTTTTGAAATGATTCTAAAATAACATAAGAAAAGGAATCCAAAAGTTTATGATTTGTCTGACGATTTGTCTTGTAATGATCCTCATATCGAATTAAACTATGTTACGTAGCACTTTAGTTTTTTTAAATGAAATAAATCATTTCATTCATATCGAATGATACATCATAATTCACAAAATGTATATCACATAATGGGTACTCATATCTTTTAATATCCAACATTACGAGATTTTACACAAATTTTATGCTCAATCAATTTAATAATTATTCAAAATTTATAAAAGAGTTTCACACTCTAATCTATTAAGATTGGGTTCCTCAGGTAAACCTGAATTATAATGATTTAACATTTTTAAGTGACATTTAACTTCTTTATTTCATTCTAAGAAGTCAGTCTCAAGAACATTAAAATGGATAAAGCATGCAATTTGAGAGAAATAAAGTAATGTATAATTAATGAAGTAAATATCTCACTACATTAAAGCTATGAGTTGACAACACGTACATTAATAACATTTATAAATGTAGACTTTCTTTCGTAATAACTTAAAATATTTATATATATGACTTTAGTGGGGACCATGTTATGTAATTTAGATGGGAATGTTATCAAAGATAATCTTTCACAACTTAATTACATAACTCCTTAATATTTATTTCAGTTACTCAAAATAAATTTCCTTTGGGAAATTATCTCGCTTGACGAAATAAATCAAATGTGGACCAGTAATGATTTTTGCTATGATGTTATTATTACCACTTTTAGCTATAAATTTATAATTCACAAGCATTCCAATTGGGTCACTTTGTGACTACCAAATTATACATTATATGAATATTACATTATTTTATGGATTGTATGATAATTCAACAAGCATTAATGTTTTCAAAATGCATACATGTACATTGTACTTATAAATTAAGGAAGTTTATGGACTCTTTGGAGCAACCGATACCAACCGTAATAAAAAAAAATATATTACCCCTTAATATTAACTTCACCATTGCAATCGGACTCTTTGGAGAAATCAAATCACAATGGCTTAATAATTCGAACGCTCAAAACTATATCCGGACTCTTTGGAGCAACCAAGACATAGTATTTGAATGTTATCACAAAATTCAGTATTTACAATTTATTATATTAGACCACTTTGGTGGAATCGTAACCTAATAAATACTGAGATGAAAATCTTAAGGCATGCTTTTAATATTCCATTACTCATATTGGACATAATAAGCATATAAATATTTAATCTAATATTTACTAATTTGAGTACCGATTAAACTTCACGTAAATATTAGTGCCAAAGAAAATTTGAATCATTCGAGGTCAAGTTGATGCATAAAAAAAATATTACTCATTAATGTTCATTTGATAATAATTTTCCCTTTAGGCAATCTTACAATAAATAATTCAGATCATCATTGCATTAATAATTCATAATTATATTTAGACCTACTAAGAGTCAAATTTATGCATAGTAATTTAGTATTTATATTCATAGATTATGGCACCTTAATAGATACCTGATCTATTCTAATATAAATATTAATATCAAAACCTTAACCATAACTATAATTTTCATGACAATATTTGGTATATACCGAAAATACTATGATAGCCAAATAAGATAAGACAGCGGATGTATTTATTAAAACACATAAAATGGAGAAATCCATAATTTTCAATAATAAAAAATTTGAGTAATCACTATAAGAAAACTGTTAAAAAAATAATCTTCCACATAAAAAAAATTATCAATCCCAAGTAAGTCGACAATTTTAATCTCAATTATTGCTTATAGGTATAAGAAAACAGTTAGTGAAAATGTCTCAAAATATTCAGATTTATAGTTTTATAAAATAAGCGGCTTTAAACAAATAATTAAAATTTTCACGAAAGAAAATCACGGTTAGGGAACCAAAACCAATTTTAATTTGGTCGTATAAATTTTGGTAAACAAAATCTCATTTTATGATTTTTTTTTCTTTTATGTGATTATATAGATACACTAATTAATTCATTTGGTTGCATTCACACATATCCTAAACTAATTTATCCTTAATTGCACTTAAATATTTAATTCATAAAGTGTGCAAAATAAATTTTCTTTCATGGAACATACATGCACACACATATTACGTAATGGATATAAAATTAATAGCCCAGAAAAATATTATACGTAATTCTTGATGGATAATCAAAGGTCCAAATATAGACACATATCCTATCTTTAGGAGAATATTAGCACATGAGATTATTAACACGAGACATATCCATACAATGATTTGGAATGATATATAGTACATAAGAACATCTAAACAATATAAACATTACATATGTAGTGGGAAAAAAATCCTCGAAAATATAGAATACTACAAAATGTCCAAAACTGAAAAAATTTGTTTTCACCACAAATATGTTTAGAATTGCAAAAGAATCACTCTTCAATTTGCGAAATCAAAAGTATAATTTTCTTGAGAGAGATATAAAAGTAAACGTTATTTCCAAATCATTTTTTTATTCGTGACATAAAAAAAATTATCGCTTGAAATACAAAGTCCATAATAGGCAATAAGAGTTTCAGGGACGAATATTCAAAATATCATGAAAATAAATCTAGACGGATTTAGTGACAAAAAACAGAAAAGTCACATAAGATTTTCATATATAAACATTAACAAATTCAGCAACAAAAAACTAAAACGTCACAGTAAGTTTCAAATATTAAAATAAGCACATTCAGTGACAGAATATCAGGACGTCACAGAAAGTTTTACGAATAACTCATAATAGATACAGCGATGGAAAATCAGAATGTCGCAGAAAGTTTTATTCATAAACATAAACAGATTTTAAACTAAGTTCAAATTAGAGTCATAAAAAAATATATAATAAAAATATACATAAGTCTCACAATTTAGAATATAAAATCTGCTATAAAATATGATTTTCATGTTTAGACATAAAGGATAATTATGTGATCTAAACCATATGCTTTAATACCACATGTTATATTTAAAATTAATAAATCAATTAACAGTTTGTATAGACTAATAATACACTACATGAACATATAAATTGTTATGTAAATATAGGACCTTAATCTATATAATTATCACATGTGTCCAAAATAGGATTGAAAACCATACCTAAGTCAGCATTAGATTTGACGAGTGAAGAAGTTTTCAATGGTGCCTCCAACTTGAGATAAAAAATTATTATGGATTATAGGTTTCTCTCCCCTGGCCTTTCTATAATTTGTTTCTTATTTCTAGTGCCTAAATGATGGAGTTTAGGCCATAATTTATAGGCATGGAGAGGACTTATATCCCAAAAGTCATGCGATCTTGACCGTCCATCACGATTAGATCAAGGGTTTTTCTTGATTTATTTTTTAATCAATAATTGGTTAATTTATTAACCAAAAATGTTTTTTTTACTCTTGGGCATATTATAGTGACCTTTTATTTACCCAATATGACTTATTTTATAATTTAATAATGAACCACTTAATAGACTTATGAATTATTTGATAATTCTAACATGTGGGTGTGTTGGTTAAGATGGGGGTGGAGTTGGAGGTGGGTGGGTATGTTGGTGGAGGTGGGTGGGTGTGTTGGTGGAGGTACTAGTGGAGGTGGAGGTGGCGAGTGTGATGGTGGAGGTGGAGGTGGAGGTGTGTGTGTGTAGGGGTGTGTGTGTGTGTGTGTGTGTGTGTGTGTGTGTGTGTGTGTGAGAGAGAGAGAGAGAGGACCTTTTTTTCTTTTTGGGGGAGATTTTAAATTGGGTGAGGTGTATTTTAATCAATTTATGTCCAAAAATTCATAAACCTTACTTTTGAGTTTAATTTCAACGAATTGATAGTTAAGGGGGTGAGTTTGTCGGGTATTTTTTTTGGAGGTGGACCCGTAAATCAGATATAGTTGGAGGGAGCTAGGTGTAATTTACCTTAAACTTATTTAATGAGAGAATTAATTTATTAAAGTATATTCTCTTTTAGAATTGACTTTCGGGACATTTAGAAAAAAAATTGGCTTGAAATATTAAAATTTAACTTAGTTGGGTTAATATATGGCTTGGGCCAAGTTTCGGGCCATTCAGATCATGTTTTGAGCTCATTGGGTAGAGAATATTTTTAGCATAGGCTTTATTTCAGAATTAGAGCCTTTAATGAATTAATTAAAAAAACTTGAACACTCATAACACATCAGAGAACATTCTTAGCTTTTAAGGATTTTGAGGACACAAGAGATTGAGGATTTGGGATTCAATTCGGACAATCGGTTTATAGGTAAGTTTACTTTAAATAAGAATATAATTAAGCTTGTGTTAAAATAATAATTTTTCATTGAAATCTGAACTTAATCCATAAAAATATGATTTTTATAATATTATAACCTAATTTCATTATAAGATTAATTTCATGTTTAAGCCTTAATTACATATTGATGAACTTGTATAATTTTAATATTTAATCCTCTAATTCAACCACGAAATCATATAACCTGATTATACTAACCTTAGATATGAATCATAGTAATGATATTGTGTAAAATGTTTTATCTTTATTTAGTTATAAAATCAAATTTGTATAAGAATTTGATAAACCTTGTTTAAACCATGAACATAGGGTTCAATCCTTCTAATAAAAAATTAGATCATCAATTATAGTTTTAATCATATAAACCTTGTTAATATATGTTAGTAATGTTGTTATACATGTTATATTAATAGGATAATGGGTATTATGTTGTTTATAAGCTTTAAATTTAGGTTTGATTTGGGTTATGGTCGATTCCACACAAGATGAGAAGTATCAGGCGTCATTCTCAATCAAACGACATTAGATTCTCGTTGAATGAAAAGTGTTTTTTTAATTCAAACGGTTTAGGCTTATGGTTCGAACGACTTGGGGATTTCATTCAAATGACATTGGGTTTTGGTTCGAACGACTTCGATGTTTTGTTCAAAGAACTTTAGATCAATTTGTATCTTAACTCTTATATATGTAGAAAATATTAAACGAGACTTATAATACTATTTTTGGTAATCCTTAAATTAGGATGGAGTGCTATTTACTTAATTTATGTGTGATCATACTAAGAGAGTGTATGTGCTCGTGGGTGACTTACTATAAGGGATTCATCAGGGAGCGTATGACTTTGACCAAGTAGGTTCCCCAGTTATTGAGACGTACTTTACCTTGGTCATATTTACCCTAATCCTAAAGTTGATAGACCCATATCCTGAGTGACGCAAATGTGAGAGTCGTTTTGTATATCCTTGGTTGTGGGAGTTGTACGATTGGTGGGAAGGTGTAGTTATTTCCATTCATTTATACTTTGAGGTTTTAGGGTTGGGACGACCTATAACTATGCCTATTATGCATGGGACATCCTCAAAGGCAGTAGGGATTGGACATCGTATTTATTATTTGTGGGATTAAGCATAACCCATTTGTTTGCATATGAGTGGGGCATATGCATATGGTTATACGATTTTATTCCATTACACTTGAGATTATACTATAGATGTATAGAGGAGAAACTAGCTCCTGGAACCATGTAATAATAAATACTTCAGAAGAGATATAATTATGTAATATGAGTTCACTTTAGGTTTAAGATTAAACTTGCATGCTATATTTAGGGTTTTTGGGTTGGCTAACTTAAAAACAACTAAAATCTAGGAGGAAGATGCATTATTGTTACCGTGGACCAAATTTAGTAACATTCTTACTCACTGTTCATTTGTAAGGTTTAATCTTGTTTGTGAAATTATTTCTCAGTTCCTAGAGAGCAATATCCACATTATCCTTAATCTTTCCAGCTTTTAATTTCAGTTCTAACTTTTTGTTCTAGTATGTAAGTGTAAAGACTACATGCTCATCTTTATTTATTTTATTATATTTTAGTATTTGATTTTACATTTGAGTATCAATTAAGTCGGATTATTATTTTTGGATTATTCACATTGAAGTTAGTTCATTTTATTCCGAGTTGGATATTTATCTATACTTTGGATTGGTATCAGAGTCTATTGCGTAATGTTGTATTTTATTACTATCGGGGTATTTATTATTTCTTTTTATTTCAGTCATGTTTAGAATTATACAAAAAAAATTGCTCCATATTATTTATATTATAACTAATCAATTTAGTTATGAATTTTACGAGGTGTCATAAAACCCCCAAAAATCTCCCACTTAGTCTTAAAGTCATGTTCCCATGCATTTGGCTCATATTCCTTCTATATTACTCTCAAAAGTATTAACTGGTAAGCTCTTCGTTAATGGATCTACTAGGTTGTTTTAAGATGCAATCTTGGTCATGATGACGTCTCCTCTCTACACAATCTCCCGAATCAGGTGATACTCGTGGTCAATGTACTTTTCCCTCTTATGAGTACTAGGTTATTTTGAATTTTCAATCACCATGTTACTGTCACCAAAAAATGTCATAGATGGCTTCACTAAAGGAACCACTCCCAAGTCACTTAGGAAGTTTTGGAGCCAAACAACCTCCTTTGCTACATTCGAAGTGATAATATATTCCACTTGCATGGTCAAATCATAGATAAACGATTTCTTGGTACTTCTCCAACTTATGGCTCCACCTCCTAAGGTAAACACATATCTTAAGGTCGATCTCCTAGAATCACTACCCGAGTGAAAATCCAAGTTTATGATAGGGTACTAGACTATCCACTGAGTGAACCAATACATAATCTCTAGTACTTTTCAAATATTTGAGAATGTGGTTAACAACGATTTAGTGTTCCTCACCTGGGTTAGACTGAAATCTATTGATCATGCCCACGACAAAGCGGATATCTAGTCTTATACACAACATAACATGTTGAATATCCCCAAAAAAGTTGAAGGATATGAAAGAAGAAGTAGGGAAACTTCTGGAAGTAAGGCCTATTAAAGAAATTCTATTGCCTAAGTGATTATCCCACCTGGGGGTTGTCAATAAGAACAATGTAAAGTGGAGAGTTTGCATAGACTTCACTAACCGCAACAAAGACTGTTCCAAAGACAACTTTCCCATGGTCAATATCAACTAATTGATCGACACCATAGCTAGTCATGAACTAACTGTAACACCCCGTATTTTTGGTGCACTTAATATTTAATTAATTCGGGAATTCTAAGTTACTAGTGTGTTGTAATTTTAAATGAATTAATTATGGCAAAATATATTTAAATATTAATCGGGGAGTAAATGGTTAATATTTAGGGGAATTTATATACTAAGTGTATAGTAATAACTTATTTACGTCATTTCGAGTATTAATGACGGGGTATGCACTTATCCCAACCGGGAGTCGGTATAGACTAAAGGGGGTGGGGGATAAGTATTTCTATAAATTATTCGGATGCCAATTCTGAGTGTACAGTTGAGTCTGGATGGACCGAGATAGTCTGAAAAGTGTACCCGGGGGTAGTAAACGGGTCATGGGGCATTTTTAGACATAGTCGGGCCCACACAGGGGCATTTAAGTCACTTGGGCTTGGCCCATTAGGCAAAAAAATGGGATTTAGGTAAATTGTTAAATTAGAAGAAATAAGAAAACGGCTGAGAGGAGTTTAGAAAAAGGCTAAGTGTGTTAAGAAACCCTAATAGCAGTTAAAGGCAGTTTTGGGATCACTAGAGGGCCAAGAAGGGTCATCTTCAACCTTGGAATTCATCTCCAAATCAGACACTACGAAACCTAAGTCAAGTGGATAACTTTCAATAGTATTGAATCTGTTTTTCAATTCATATTCATGTGATGTGACTGATTAAAATTCGTTTCGGGTATTCATGGCATAAACATGAGGTTGTTGAAAATAATAATCTGATTTACGAATTTACATGAGGATTCATGTAAAATCTGATATTATAAATTGATACATATCGGGTAGGATGATATCTGGATAATTAGAAACGAATTTGGTGAAGGAATTTGGGGTGTAAATGGGTAAAGGGTTAAAGATCAATTTTTCCCCGAATTCCGAAATTGTAGTTAATGGACGAATTAATAATGTTGGTGGACATTCTGGAGGTTCCTAATAAGGTTCCTAACATGTATTAATGTTAAGAGGGCTTAAGGTTGCTGGTAGAGAAAACTAGGGTTTGATAAAATTCGTCCATGGCTGAATCTGTCTTCGTGAAGAAGACGAAGACCTGCTCGATTGATCGATCGAAGGTCTGGGGTCGATCGATCGATGGTCTGCAGATTCTAGCAGTTCGCCCAGTTTTCCTTTATATGGAGATAAATTCAATTTAATATTTTCCATGTCTTAAATTTGATGAGTACTTAATACATGGATTTAAAAATCTAATTAATAGTGAATAAAATTAATTAGGAGTTGAAGATGGCATAGTGTGACATCATAATTTAAAATGTTTTGGATAAATTAGGTGTGACACACTAAGATTGAATTATGGAAAGTTTGTTCGAAAGAATTAATTATGGATTTAGTGAACAAGTCCGGGAGTAACGGTTGAGAAATACCGAGATATAAATTTTATTTAGGCATAGGCTAAATAATTTAGAGTCGGGGATTGAGACTCGGGTAATGTTAATTCGGGCCACGAAAGTAAGTCCGGATATATTGGTTAGGGTTATACCAAAAGAAATTAATGTGAAAATTAATTAATACTTCGAGTTGGGCTACAAACTCGTTATATAATGGAATAGGCTTGTGTCACGGACAGTACACAGTATAGCCGGGATATTTTTATATTTATATATATATATATATATATATATATATATATATATATATATATATATATATATATATATATATATATATACGGTGATACTATATGTATATATATGGGTGTGCTATAATATCAGTGATAGATATTATTATTATTATTATTATTATTATTATTATTATTATTATTATTATTATATTCTCTAGTGCTATAGGGGGAGGTTGCGCGTAGTGGATGAATCCCCTAGCTTGAGGAGTAGGGTGAGTATAATCCCAGGTCATAGCGTCCGTTATATGGGTGAGGGGCATCCAGGGAAGGAATATGACCGCCTCCAATATTTATATAATAACCAAACCAGGGAGAAATTCTCACTTGGGGTAACTAGGTCAGGCGAATATACCTAGTGGGATAGCACTTTAGAGGACTATTACCCGGTGCGACTTTACTCGGGAAAAATGCTATTATTAAATGTTATATTAGTATGGTTATGAATACTGTAATGTAACTGAGTATATAATTAGATAAATAATTATATACGGGCTAATTAATACAAAGGTGAGTTGTATTATATGTATAACAGATGTGAAACTGGTATGAAATAAAAAGGGAAATGATTTAATTAAGTTAATGACGATAATAACTTAAAAATCATAATTAAGGCATACTCGGTTAGAGTAGGGTGTTTACAAGGGTCTTGATTATTTATCTAGTCATAAGAGGAAAAACTAGTTAAATTTATTTAAGGCGTTAGTGGTGCACATTAGAGGAGGGGTGAGGATGTCCTCAAGGGAGTGCGGCACTAACTAAAATATGAAGAGCATGCATATTTATTTATTACTGCAAGTTAATCATTTGTTAAATGTTTTCAAATGTTTTTGGGTACTAACCCTTGCTATAAAAAAATTTAAAAACCTTTTAGGTGTCCAGCCACAGGGACGCCAGGCTTGACTCAATTCCAGGAAATTCGTTGCTGCAGCACATATGGATGTTGCGGGGGTTTTGATAGACGCCTCGTTCCTTCATTCATGTAGAGACTCTTTAGTAGTTTTGAGCATGTCGCTCACAATTCATTTATTAGTGTTAAACTTGTTGAGATTATCTTCTTGTCTTTACTTGTATTGGTTATTTAGACTGATGGTTTATTCGGTTAGGTATTTTATTCGTGGTTAGTTATTTCAGTTAACTGTGGTTGTATATTATTTTATGTTCCGCATGAGTTTCTATGTCATTAATTGAAAGATAAAAATTGACACCAGTCTACTTTTCTCACTTAGGTGGTTAATAATTCAAAAGACGACAGTGATGCTAAGAATGAACCAACTGGGAAACCTGTTCTAACTTGATTTAGGACTGATCACCCAGGATTAATTAAGCGGGGTGTCACAGATGGTATCAGAGCGTCAGGTTCTAGTGTCCTTAGGATCTGTGTGGCTTTCTACGTTTCAGCGTAGCACTCGGTTGTTATAGAGCCCTATTATTAGGACTGTTGATTCATTTTTCCGCTTATGAGTTATCGTATTTCTGTTGTGTATATTTTTGTGTAAATTGTGTACTTATATGATTCAACCTATTTCAGATGCCACCGAGGAGATTGAGAGAGGAGAGGGCTGAGGCTAGGGATGAGGTCAGGGAGGCTCACCAAGAGCCACAGGTACCGCCACCACCACCCCCACCGAGTTGATTTCCACTACTCAGATGGCAGTGATAGTGGCACAGGAGGTCGAGACAGCAATGTGAGCTATGGCAGCTCACTTTCCACAGCCCCAGGCACCGCCTCCAGTGGCACCAGAAGTTCAGGCTCCAGTGGGGCCACCATCTTGGCAGAGAGTTAAGGAGACCTTACAAAAGGGTCACCCGCCTGAGTTTCGGGGTAGCACAGATGTAGTAGAGGCTTGTGACTGGAAGAAGAACATTCAGCGCCATCTGCACATGCTGGAGTGTACCGAGGTACAGAAACAAATGCTTGCTACCTTTCGTCTGTCGGGGGCTGCCTTACAGTGGTGGGAGTAAGTTACCACCGTCGAGGAGCAATACTTGATGCCGATAGCAGAGTTCTGGGTGCGGTTCGACCGCAAATACTTCCCACCAGTAGTAGAGACTGAGATGAGAAATAAATTCAATGATTTAGTTCAGGGTGACCGGTCAGTGGTAGACTACGAGGAAGAGTTCACCCATTTGGCAAACTTTGTGGCAAATGAGGTGAGCGATGAGGAGCGGAAGAAATCGAAACTTATGGATGGCTTAGCCTGGCGGATCAGGCAACATTTGATTGGGAATCCGGCGTTGGTGACATATACCGATGTTGTTAATGCCGCACTTGTACACTGCCAATATCATCGCTTCCATGCGAAGGGGAGTAAAAGAACAGGGGAGCCGAGCCAATAGGGCAAGGTCATTACTAGTGGTGACATAAGTGGTGCTCAGCAGCAGACGGGAAGTCAGCAAGGGAATCAGGCTAAGAAGTTTAAGCCTGGTGGGTTCCGACCAGGAGGACAGGGGTTCAGGCAGGGTCAGCCAGGCCCGAATCAGCAGCAACAGGTTCCTCAGGGCTGTCAGGGCCAAGGGAACAATGGTGGAGGCCAGTAGGGCCAGGGCCAGCCGCGTCAGGGCCAACGACAGGGGGATGGTCAGAGACGCTGTTTTTTCTGTGGCCAGCCAGGACATTTCAAGAGGGAGTTCCCACAGAGGGGTAAAGGTCAATAGCAGGAGGTCCAACAAGGACAACGGGGACAGATGCAGCAGTAGCACCCGCCCCATCGCAGCAGGGACAGATGCACTACGGGCGTGTGTATAACGTCCGGGATGTTCCCAATCCTCCAGCACAACAAGCACCGCCAACAGTTGAGGGTATGTTTCTCATTCATGGTTATGAGGGTAGTATTCTTTTTCACATGGGAGCATCACATTCATTCATTAAATTAAATTTTGCTAAACGGGCCGGACTATTAGAGACCACGGGTAGTCTTCGGATGTGTGTAGAGTCGCCAGTAGGCAGTGGGGCTACAATCCACTCGATTTTTTGGGGTGTGGACATTTGTATTGGGAGACTTAGTTTAGCAGCGGACCTCTTGGTGTTAGATATGGAAGGATACGATGTCATCTTAGGTATGGATTGGTTGGCAGGTTATCGGGCGACGATGGATTGCTATGAAAGGACCATCGTGTTCTCCATTCTAGGGCAGGAGATGTTCTTGATAGCAATGCCACTACCTGAGGGAGGGTCACACACACACTTGTATTACATTGAGGAGAAAACCTCACAGGAGGTGGCTATTCCGTTGGACTCAATCCCAGTGGTGAGAGACTTTAGGGATGTGTTTCAGGAGATACCAGGGTTGCCACCTAGCAGGGAAATCGAATTTGTAATCGATTTATCCACGGGGACGAGGCCAATTGCTCGGGCCCCATACCGTATGGCCCCTTCGAAGATGCGTGAGCTAAGGGAGAAGATTCAGCAGCTTCTGGGTCAGGGTTTCATTCGACGGAGTACATTTCCGTGGGGTGCACCAGTGTTGTTTGTGAAAAAGCGAGATGGCTCACTACGGTTATGCGTAGACTATAGAGAGATGAATAAGGCCACGATACAAAATAAGTATCCGTTGCCTAGGATTGATGATCTATTTGACCAGTTGAGAGGGGCGTCTTACTTCTCTAAGGTTGACTTGAGGTCAGGGTATCATCAATTACGTATTCGAGAGGAGGACGTTCCTAAGACCGCTTTCCTGTCACGGTATGGATCTTCTGAGTTCAGAGTGATGCCATTCGGGCTCACCAATGCACCAGCAGTGTTCATGGACCTCATGAACAGGGTTTTCAGGGAGTTTCTCGATCAGCTTATCATCGTGTTCATTGATGACATCCTGATCTACTCGCGCACCGAGGAGGAGCACGCAGAGCACCGGCATATAGTGTTACAGACATTGCGGGACCACCAGCTCTATGCCAAATTCGATAAGTGTGGATTTTGGCTATGGGAGGTTCAGTTTCTTGGCCACGTGGTGTCAGACCGGGGTATTGCAGTGGATCCGAGTAAAGTATCGGCAGTGAGTGAGTGGGGATAGCCCACGACACCGACAGAAGTGCGCAGTTTTCTGGGATTAGCCGGTTATTACAGGCGGTTCATCAAAGGATTCTCAAAGATTGCGGGCCCTTTGACGAATCTGACCCGGAAAGGGGTACCTTTCACTTGGAATGATCATTGTCAATTAGCTTTCGACGAGTTAAAGGACAAGTTGACATCTGCACCCGTGCTTCCATTGCCGAAAGGAGGATTAGAGTATCGGGTTTACACTGACGCATCCTTACAGGGACTTGGGGATGTGCTTCAACAGGAGGAAAGGGCTATAGCTTATGCGTCTCGAAAGCTAAAGCCCCATGAGAGAAATTACCCTACTCACGATCTGGAGTTGGCAGCAGTCATTTTTTCTTTGAGGATATGGAGACATTATCTTCTGGGGGAGTAGTTCACGTTATTCACGGATCACAAATCACTTCAGTATCTCTTCACTCAGAAGGATCTTAACATGAGGCAGAGGCGATGGCTAGAATTCGTGAAAGATTACCAGTTTGATATTCAGTATCATCTTGGTAAGGCTAATGTGGTAGCAGATGCATTGAGTCGGAGACCGACTGGGGAAATATCAGAAGTCTGGAAGGCGAAGTGGAGAGAACTGTGATATGAGGATGATGTAGCCAGGGCTTGTATGTCAGCATTATCCATCACACCTGAGATCATTATACGGGTTGTGAAGGCTCAAGCAGAGGATCAGACTTGTCAGGATAAGGTGAGCCAGTTGCTAGCTGAGAGAGCAGAGGGTTACTCGATCAGCTCGGAGGGAGGCTTACGCCTAAATGGGAGGTTGATTGTGCCAGAGGATGAGGAGTTGAGGCACACTGTTATGACAGAATCTCATGGGTCGAGATTCGCGGTACATCCCGGTGGGGATAAAATGTATCAGGATATGAGGAGACAATATTGGTGGGCAGGAATGAAACGGGACATAGCAGAATTTGTTTCGAAATGTGCCACGTGTCAGCTTGTGAAAGTTGACCATCAGAGACCATCAGGGATGCTACAACCACTTGAAATTCCTGTGTGGAAGTGGGACACTACACCAAAACTGGCGATTGGTCACGACCAAAATCCCTAACCAAAACTGTGGGTCGCGGACTTGGGTCGTGACCATTTCGGGAGTGACCATTTTCGTGGGTCGCGGCCCAAGTCCGTAACCAAAAAATGGTCACGGCCGAGAGGGGTCACGGCAGATGGTCGCGGACTTGGGTCGTGACCCATACCGTGACGGGGCACGACCCTCATCCGTGACCCACAACCGTGACAAATTGGTGGCAGCCAAAGTCCGCGGCCCACGTTCGTGACAAAAAAATAAAAAAAATGGTCGCGGTCGTCATCCGTGACCCACAACCGTGACAAATTAGTCGCGGCCTAAGTCCGCGACCCAGAACCGTGACAAAAAAAAATAAAAAAAAATGGTCGCGAACTTTGGCCGCAACCATTTTTACGCGCGACGAAAAAAATAAAAATGGTCATGGACAAAATCCATGACCATATTTAACTATAATTTAAAAAAAAATATATATATATATATATATATATTTTTTTTTTTTTTTGGTCCAATCCTAAAATTGGGGATCCTGTGAGTGCACCGTCGGTTGCTACGTGTAACGTTGGACGCATACGAGGTGTTACAAATATTTATTATTGGCAAAACAATAAAAAAAATCACAAATTACGAATCGAGAACGTTGTTAATAAACAAAAATATATACAAACTTATAAATATTACACGTCTTAATAATTCACAAACCAAAAAAAATTGGGCAGAGTTCCCTCTATTTTCTTGACATTCCAAAACCTGTAAATGTAAATCCTGCTTATTATAAATCCCGTACGGACATAAAATTCAACAATCAAATTATAAAAGCCCGCACGTCCATAAAACTAAACAATAAAAGCCCGCACGGCTGTAACACACAAAAAAAATCCTGAATGTCCACAACATATAAACAATCTTCATGTTGTAGACCATTGCCTCCTTCATTGATTCCACATGCAAAAATCCTACAAATGATGGGATACATAAAAAAAATCAGTAACCAAGTAGTTTTACAAAAAATTTAATCAAGCTGAAAAATTGCATATATGAGTTAAAATTATCAGTAACCAAGTAGAAATATGCAAATTATAATTGTATTCTCAAATCGGGAGTCCCACGGCTGCGGGGTCAGTTCCAACGAGTCACATTGGTCCCGTGGGTGGTGTTGGTGCCACCCACGGGGACGTTCGGGGGCTGTTTCTAGTTCTCGCCCTCTAACGCCATGTTTTTAAGCCTAAGTCTAGAAATATGTAAATTATCGTCGCATTCTCAAACCGGGAGTCCCGCGACTGCAGGGTCAGTTCCTAGGAGTTATATTGGTCCCGTGGGAGGTATTGGTGCCACCCACGGGGACGTTCGGGGGCTGTTTAGAGTTTTCACCCTCTAACGCCATGTTTTGCTTAAGTCTTGAAATACGTAAATTACCGTCGTATTCTCAAACCGGGAGTCCCGCGGCTGCGGGGTCAGTTCCTACGAGTTACACTGGTCCCATGGGAGGTTATGGTGCCACCCACGGGGACGTTCGGGGGCTGTACTAGTTCTCACCCTCTAACGCTGTGTTTTTAAGCCTAAGTCTAGAAATATGCAAATTATCGTCGTATTCTCAAACCTGGAGTCCTGCGGCTGCGGGGTCAGTTCCTACGAGTTACATTGGTCATGTGGGTGGTGTTGGTGCCACCCACGGGGACGTTCGGGGGCTATTACTAGTTCTCACCCTCTAACGCCATGTTTTTGAGCCTAAGTCTAGAAATATCTAAATTATCGTCGTATTCTCAAACCGGGAGTCCCGCGGCTGCGGGATCAGTTCCAACGAGTTACATTGGTCTCGTGGGTGGTGTTGGTGCCACCCACGGGGACGTTCGGGGGCTGTTTCTACTTCTCACTTTCTAACGCCATGTTTTTAAGCATAAGTCTAGAAATATGCAAATTATCATCGTATTCTCAAAGCGGGAGTTCCGCGGCCACGGGGTCAGTTCCTACGAGTTACATTGGTCCCGTGGGTGGTGTTGGTGCCGCCCACGGGGACGTTCGGGGGATGTTTCTAGTTCTCACCCTCTAACGCCATGTTTTTAAGCCTAAGTCTAGAAGTATGCAAATTATCGTCGTATGCTTAAATAGGGAGTCCCGCGACTGCGGGGTCAGTTCCTACGAGTTACATTGGTCCCGTGGGAGGTGTTGGTGCCACCAACGGGGACGTTGGAGGGCTGTTTCGAGTTTTCACCCTCTAACACCATGTTTTGCTTAAGTCTTGAAATATGCAAATTACCATCGTATTCTCAAACCGGGAGTCCCGCGACTGCGGGGTCAGTTCCTACGAGTTATATTGGTCCCGTGGGAGGTGTTGGTGCCACCCACGGAGACGTTCGGGGGCTGTTACTAGTTCTCACCCTCTAACGCCATGTTTTTAAGCCTATGTCTAGAAATATGCAAATTATCGTCGTATTCTCAAACCGGGAGTCCCGCGGCTGCGGGGTCAGTTCCAACGAGTTACATTGGTTCCGTGGGTGGTGTTGGTGCCACCCACGGGGACGTTCGGGGGCTGTTTCTAGTTTCACCCTCTAACGCCATGTTTTTAAGCCTAAGTGTAGATATACACAAATTACAGTCGTATTCTCAAACTGGGAGTCCCGCGGCTGCGGGGTCAGTTCCTATGAGTTACATTGGTCCCGTGGGAGGTGTTGGTGCCACCCACGGGGACGTTCGGGGGTTGCTCCTAGTTCTCACCCTCTAACGCCATGTTTTTAAGCCTAAGTCTAGAAATATGCAAATTCTCGTCGTATTCTCAAACCGGGAGTCCCGTGGTTGCGGGGTCAGTTCTAAAGAGTTACATTGGTCCCGTGGGTGGTGTTAGTTCCACCCACGGGGACGTTCGGGGGCTGTTTCTAGTTCTCACCCTCTAACGCCATGTTTTTAAGCCTAAGTCTAGAAATATGCAAATTATGGTCGTATTCTCAAACCGAGAGTCCCGCTGCTGCGGGGTCAGTTCCTACGAGTTACATTGGTCCTGTGGGAGGTGTTGGTGCCACCCACGGGGCCGTTAGGGGGCTGTTTCAAGTTTTCACCCTCTAACGCCAAGTTTTGCTTAAGTATTGAAATATCCAAATTACCGTCGTACTCTCAAACTGGGAGTCCCGCGGCAGCGGGGTTAGTACCTACGAGTTACATTGGTCCCATGGGAGGTGTTGGTGCCACCCACGGGGCCGTTCAGGGGTTGTTTCGAGTTTTCACCCTCTGACGTCAAGTTTTGCTTATGTCTAAAAATATGCAAATTACCGTCGTATTCTCAAACGGGGAGACCCGCGGCTGCGGGGTCAGTTCCTACGAGTTACATTGGTCCCGTGAGAGGTGTTGGTGCCACCCACGGGGACAATCGAGGACATTTTCGAGTTTTCACCCTCTAACGCCAGGTTTTGCTTAAGTCTGAAAATATGCAAATTACCCTCGTATTCTCAAACCGGGAGTCCCGCGGCTGCGGGGTCAGTTCCTATGAGTTACATTGGTCCCGTGGGAGGTGTTGGTGCCACTCATGGGGACGTTCGGGGGTTGTTTCTAGTTCTCTAACCCTAATGCCATGTTTTTAAGCCTAATTCTAGAAATAAGCAAATTATCGTCGTCTCCTCAAACCGGGAGTCCCCCGGCTGCGGGGTGAGTTCCTACGAGTTACATTGATCCCGTGGGAGGTGTTGGTGCCACCCACGTTGACGTTCGTGGGCTGTTTCTAGTTCTCACCCTCTAACGCCAAGTTTTTATGCCTAAGTCTAGAAATATGAAAATTATCATCGTATTTTCAAACCGGGAGTCCCGCGACTGCGGGGTCAGTTTCATCGAGTTACATTGGTCCCGTGGGTGGTGTTGGTGCCACCCACCGGGACGTTCGGGGGCTATTACTAGTTCTCACCCTCTAACGCCATGTTGTTAAGCCTAAGTCAAGAAATATGCAAATTATCGTCGTATTCTCAAACCGGGAGTCCCGCGGCTGCGGGATCAGTTCCAACGAGTTTCATTGGTCCTGTGGGTGGTGTTGGTGCCACCCACGGGGACCTTCGGGGGCTATTTCTAGTTCTCACTTTCTGACGCCATGTTTTTAAGCCTAAGTCTAGAAATATGCAAATTATCGTCGTATTCTCAAAGCGGGTGTCCCGCGGCTGCTGGGTCAGTTCCAACGAGTTACATTGGTCCCGTGGGTGGTATTGGTGCCACCCATGGGGACGGTCGGGGGATGTTTCTATTTCTCACCCTCTAACGCCATGTTTTTAATCCTAAGTCTAGAAATATTTAAATTATCGTCCTATTCTCAAATCGGGAGTCCCGCGTCTGTGGGATCAGTTCCTACGAGTTACATTGGTCCCGTGGGAGGTGTTGGTGCCACCCACGGAGACGTTCATGGGCTGTTTGTAGTTCGCACCCACTAATGCCATGTTTTAAGCCTAAATCTAGAAATATGAAAATTATCGTCGTATTATCAAATCGGGAGTCCCGCGACTGCTGGGTCAGTTCCTACGGTTTATAGTGGTCCCGTGGGAGGTGTTGGTGCCACCCACAGGGCCGTTAGAGGGCTTTTTTGAGTTCTCACCCTCTAATGCCGTGTTTTTAAGCCTAAGTCTAAAAATATACAAATTACCATCGTATTCTCAAATCGGGAGTCCCGCCGCTGCGGGATCAGTTCCTACGGGTTACATTGGTCCCGTGGGAGGTGTTGGTGACACCCACGGGGATGTTCGGGGGCAGATTCGATTTTTCACCCTCTAACGCCATGTTTTGCTTAAGTCTAGAAATATGCAAATTACCATCGTATTCTCAAACCAGGAGTCCCGGAGCCGCGGGGTCAGTTCCTACGAGTTACATTGGTTCCGTGGGAGGTGTTTGTGCCACCCACAGGGACGTTCGGGTGCTGTTTCTAGTTCTCACCCTCTAACGCCCTGTTTTTAAGCTTAAATCTAGAAATATGTAAATTATCATCGCATTCTCAAACCAGGAGTCCCGCGGCTGCGGGGTCCGTTCCTACGAATTACATTGGTCCAGTGGGTGGTGTTGGTGCCACCCGCAGGGACGTTCGGTGGCTGTTTCTAGTTCTCACCCTCTAACGCCATGTTTTTAAGCCTAAGTCTAGAAATATGCAAATTACCATCGTATTCTCAAACCGGGAGTCCCGCGGCTGCGGGGTCAGTTCTAAAGAGTTACATTGGTCCCGTGGGTGGTGTTAGTGCCACCCACGGGGACATTCGGGGGCTGTTTCTAGTTCACACCCTCTAACGCCATGTTTTTAAGCCTAAGTCTAGAAATATGCAAATTATCATCGTATTCTCAAACCGAGAGTCCCGCTGGTGCGGGGTCAGTTCCTACGAGTTACATTGGTCCCGTGGGAGGTGTTGGTGCCACCCACGGGGCCGTTAGGGGGCTGTTTCAAGTTTTCACCCTCTAAGGCCATGTTTTGCTTAAGTATTGAAATATCCAAATTACCGTCGTACTCTCAAACTGGGAGTCCCGCGGCAGCGGGGTTAGTACCTACGAGTTACATTGGTCCCATGGGAGGTGTTGGTGCCACCCACGGGGCCGTTCAGGGGTTGTTTCGAGTTTTCACCCTCTGACGTCAAGTTTTGCTTATGTCTAAAAATATGCAAATTACCGTCGTATTCTCAAACCGGGAGACCCGCGGCTGCGGGGTCAGTTCCTACGAGTTACATTGGTCTCGTGAGAGGTGTTGGTGCCACCCACGGGGACAATCGAGGACATTTTTGAGTTTTCACCCTCTAACGCCAGGTTTTGCTTAAGTCTGAAAATATGCAAATTACCCTCGTATTCTCAAACCGGGAGTCCCGCGGCTGCGGGGTCAGTTCCTACGAGTTACATTGGTCCCGTGGGAGGTGTTGGTGCCACCCACGGGGACGTTCGGGGGTTGTTTCTAGTTCTCTAACCCTAACGCCATGTTTTTAAGCCTAATTCTAGAAATAAGCAAATTATCGTCGTCTCCTCAAACCGGGAGTCCCGCGGCTGCGGGGTCAGTTCCTACGAGTTACATTGATCCCGTGGGAGGTGTTGGTGCCACCCACGTTGACGTTCGTGGGCTGTTTCTAGTTCTCACCCTCTAACGCCAAGTTTTTATGCCTAAGTCTAGAAATATGCAAATTATCATCGTATTCTCAAACCGGGAGTCCCGCGGCTGCGGGGTCAGTTTCATCGAGTTACATTGGTCCCTTGGGTGGTGTTGGTGCCACCCATGGGGACGTTCGGGGGCTATTACTAGTTCTCACCCTCTAACGCCATGTTGTTAAGCCTAAGTCAAGAAATATGCAAATTATCGTCGTATTCTCAAACCGGGAGTCCCGCGGCTGCGGGATCAATTCCAACGAGTTTCATTGGTCCTGTGGGTGGTGTTGGTGCCACCCACGGGGACCTTCGGGGGCTGTTTCTAGTTCACACTTTCTGACGCCATGTTTTTAAGCCTAAGTCTAGAAATATGCAAATTATCGTCGTATTCTCAAAGCGGGTGTCCCGCGGCTGCAGGGTCAGTTCCAACGAGTTACATTGGTCCCGTGGGTGGTATTGGTGCCACCCATGGGGACGTTCGGGGGATGTTTCTATTTCTTACCCTCTAACGCCATGGTTTTAATCCTAAGTCTAGAAATATGGAAATTATCGTCCTATTCTCAAACCGGGAGTCCCGCGGCTGTGGGATCAGTTCCTACGAGTTAGATTGGTCCCGTGGGAGGTGTTGGTGCCACCCACGGAGACGTTCATTGGCTGTTTGTAGTCCTCACCCACTAATGCCATGTTTTAAGCCTAAGTCTAGAAATATGAAAATTATCGTCGTATTATCAAATCGGGAGTCCCGCGACTGCTGGGTCAGTTCCTACGATTTACAGTGGTCCCGTGGGAGGTGTTGGTGCCACCCACAGGGCCGTTAGAGGGCTGTTTCGAGTTCTCACCCTCTAATGCCGTATTTTTAAGCCTAAGTCTAAAAATATGCAAATTACCATCGTATTCTCAAATCGGGAGTCCCGCCGCTGCGGGGTCAGTTCCTAGGGGTTACATTGGTCCCGTGGGAGGTGTTGGTGACACCCACGGGGATGTTCGGGGGAAGATTCGAGTTTTCACCCTCTAACACCATGTTTTGCTTAAGTCTAGAAATATGCAAATTACCGTCGTATTCTCAAACCAGGAGTCCCGGAGCCGCGGGGTCAGTTCCTACGAGTTACATTGGTTCCGTGGGAGGTGTTTGTGCCACTCACGGGGACGTTCGGGTGCTGTTTCTAGTTCTCACCCTCTAACGCCTTGTTTTTAAGCCTAAATCTAGAAATATGTAAATTATCGTCGCATTCTCAAACCAGGAGTCCCGCGGCTGCGGGGTCCGTTCCTACGAATTACATTGGTCCAGTGGGTGGTGTTGGTGCCACCCGCGGGGACGTTCGGGGGATGTTTCTAGTTCTCACCCTCTAACGCCATGTTTTTAAGCCTAAGTCTAGAAATATGCAAATTACCATCGTATTCTCAAACCGGGAGTCCCGGGGCTGCAGGGTCAGTTCCTACGAGTTACATTGGTCCCGTGGGAGGTGTTTGTGCCACCCACGGAGACGTTCGGGGGCTGTTTCTAGTTCTCACCCTCTAACACCATGTTTTTAAGCGTAAGTCAATAAATATGCAAATTATTGTCGTATTCTCAAACCGGGAGTCCCGCGGCTGCGGGGTCAGTTCCTACGAGTTACATTGGTCCCGTGGGAGGTGTTGGTGCCACCCACGGGGACGTTCGTGGGATGTTTCTAGTTCTCACCCTCTAACGCCATGATTTTTAAGCCCAAGTCTAGAAATATGCAAATCAATATCGTATTCTCAAACCGGGAGTCCCGCGGCTGTTGGGTCAGTTCCTACGAGTTACATTGGTCCCGTGCGAGGTGTTGGTGCTACCCACGGGGCCGTTAGAGGGCTGTTTCTAGTTCTCACCCTGTAACTCCATGTTTTTAAGCCTAAGTCAAAAATGTAAATTATCATCGTAATCTCAAACTGGGAGTCCCGCGGCTGCGGGGTCAGTTCCTACGAGTTACATTGGTCGCGTGGGAAGTGTTGATGCCACCCACGGGGACGTTTGTGGGCTTTTTCGAGTTTTCACCCTCTAACGCCATGTTTTGCTTAAGTCTAAAAATATGCAAATTACCGTCGTATTCTCAAATTAGGAGTCCCGCGGTTGCGGGTTTAGTTCCTACGAGTTACATTGGTCCCGTGGGAGGTGTTGGTGCCACCCACGGGGATGTTCAGGGGCAGTTTTGAGTTTTCACCCTCTAACACCATGTTTTGCTTAAGTCTAGAAATATGCAAATTATCGTCGTATTCTCAAACCGGGAGTCCCGCGGCCGCGGGGTCAGTTCCTACAAGTTACATTGGTCCCGTGGGAGGTGTTGGTTTCACCCACGGGGACGTTCGGGGGTTGTTTCTAGTTCTCACCCTCTAACGCCATATTTTTAAGCCTAAGTCTAGAAATATGCAAATTATCGTCATATTCTCAAACTGGGAGTCCCGCGGCTGCGGGGTCAGTTCTTACAAGTTACATTGATCCAGTGGGTGGTGCTGGTGCCACCCACGGGTACGTTCGGGGGCTGTTTCTAGTTCTCACCCTCTAACGCCATGTTTTTAAGCCTAAGTCTAGAAATATGCAAATTATCGTCGTATTCTCAAACCGGAGTCCCGCGGCGGCAGGGTCAGTTCCTACGAGTTACATTGGTCCCGTGGGTGGTGTTGGTGCCAGCCACGGGGACGTTCGGGGGCTGTTTCTAGTTCTCACCCTCTAACGCCCTGTTTTTAAGCCTAAGTCTAGAAACATGAAAATTACCGTCGTATTCTCAAACCGGGAGTCCCGCGGTTGCGGGGTCAGTTCGTACGAGTTACATTGGTCCCCTGGGAGGCGTTGGTGCTACCCACGGGTGAAGCACCTTATACATTTGACTTAATTAAGTCTATATTGTATAAGTGCTCAACTAATTTGGAAATAGTGACAAAATTGGTTGTCTAACCTAGAATCCAAAGAGCCTCAGAATTAATCTCTCTAATCCTCTTCAATAATCCAAGAAGGTATAAATTGAATCACACTACACACAATTAGAAGTGCATACATGTGTATATATTTCTTAAAATTGATTGTGTGTTAAATTCCCCTTAATATGTTGTCTTAATATTTTTTTGGGAATTTTTAAACATTTTTAAACATTTTTAAAATAATGTTTTCATTAATAAAAGTGTGATTATAAAATTTGTGGGGTTAATTTGCTATTTTGAAAAATTCATTCTTCATTAGAATGTTTGTTTGGGTAGAATGTAAATGCGCTAGAGACTTCAGGGTGCTGCCTGTAATTTTGTTTGACGTGCGTTTGTAAGCCTATCACATGCCAACACTTGTCACCTTCCTGGTGCATCTATTTGTGTTTGTTATGTGAGAGGGTTGCCTGGTGGATTGCTGATCGTTGGATCAAAACTTATCGATGGCCTGCATGTGTTTTAAACCTATCCTTGTGCTATTCTGTGAACCAATCGCATTCGACTTAACCACCGCCTTCTTATAACCCTTAGATCAAGTTAATAGTAGGAAGACTTGATCTCAGCCCTTGATTGCCTTCGAATCTCCAGAACCTTCCTCCACTCCTATAAAAGCCCTCTATTTCTCAACATTTTAAGACTTTTGGCAGTCGTCATTTCTGAGAGAAAAAAAAATAGAGAGAAGAGAGAAGAGAGAGAGAAGAGAGAAAAGAAAAGAGAGAAGAGAGAGAAAGGGAAAACTGTTAGCCAAACCCTAACCCTAAACACTTCATTTCTAATTCAAACCTTCGTATACTCATAACCCCAAACACAAACTTGAGTGTTTGAGAGAGAGTGGTGTTACTTGGTTGTTCATATTGAAGCTGTAACCTCTTAGTCTATGATCTTATTACCAACTTAAACATTCGTGTGAAGATCTGTATTTCTTTTTCATAGAAATTGTAGATCTACACTCTGCATGTTATATTTCACTAGATCTGCATGTTTCTTTCTCGATTTAAGAAAATCCTTACTGATTTAGTTTTGAAAATGTTTTATGGTTTCTATTCTTATGAAACTTAACCTTGACCTAGTTGGATTCACACTTGGAGATTTTCAATCTCAAAAATATTTTTAAAACAGAGATTGATTAAGATCTTGACCGATTTTGAAGCAAGATATACGTGGAATATGGGTTATATTTAAAGGTAAAAAAGGTTTCAAGTTCTGTAAGAAAGAAAGAAAAGAAAATCACAGCATATAGTCTTTATATGTAATTTTCTAGGACTGTCTGTAAAACTAAGTGTGTGTGAGTTCATGCATGTTGATAGGAATCACATCACAAACACTTAACACACTACTACACTGGAAGTGTTGTGAATAAGATCAAAGATTATTGAGTCGACGCAAGGAAGCTAAAGCAAAGGAAGTTATCAAACTGGAAGAACATCATCAACAATCAGATCTATAAGAAGTTAGAAGGACACCAAGTGGGGTATATTCCTAAACTTAGAATAGGTTGATTTGTGTGTATGTATGTTGTATTGTTTGTAACTGCTATTTGTTGTTAGTGGATTTTTACTTTTGTGAGTTAGAAGTCACCGTGGATGTTTCCTCTATTGGGAGAGGTTTTACCACGTTAAAAATTGTGTGTTCAGATTATCTTCATCTCCTCATCTCATTCTATAGTGTGCTGAATTTTTGAAACTGTCTTAGTTTTAAAAACTGATTACAAAGTCTTGATTACTCTCGTACATAAGTTTTTGTAAACACATCTTGTTGTTTATAATTTTTATTTTCAAAAGAAAAGGGTTTCTTCAACAAACATCTCGGAGTTGCTTATACAGTTTAATCTTGTATTAAACGGCATTAGCAACTTTTTTCAACGGGGACGTTCGCGGGATGTTTCTAGTTCTCACCCTCTAACGCCGTGTTTTTAAGTGTAAGTCTAGAAATATGCAAATTATCGTCGTATTCTCAAATCGGGAGTCCCGCGGCTGCGGGGTCAGTTCCTACGAGTTACATTGGTCCCGTGGGAGGTGTTGGTGCCACCCACGGGGACGTTCGTGGGCTGTTTCTAGTTCTCACCCTCTAACGCCATGTTTTTATGCCTAAGTCTAGAAATATGTAATTTATCGTCGTATTCTCAAATCGGGAGTCCCGCGTCTGCGGGATCAGTTCCAACGAGTTACATTGGTCTCGTGGGTGGTGTTGGTGCCACCCACGGGGACGTTCGGGGGCTGTTTCTACTTTTCACTTTCTAACGCCATGTTTTTAAGCCTAAGTCTAGAAATATGCAAATTATCATCGTATTCTCAAAGCGGGAGTTCCGCGGCTGCGGGATCAGTTCCAACGAGTGCCACCCACGGGGACGTTCGGGGGTTGTTTCTACTTCTCACTTTCAAACTCCATGTTTTTAAGCCTAAGTCTAGAAATATGCAAATTATCGTCGTATTCTCAAAGCGGGTGTCCCGTGGCTGCTGGGTCAGTTCCAACGAGTTATATTGGTCGCGTGGGTGGTATTGGTGCCACCCACGGGGACGTTCGGGGGCTGTTTCTAGTTCTCACCCTCTAACGCCATGTTTTTAAGCCTAAGTCTAGAAATATGCAAATTATTGTCGTATTCTCAAACCGAGAGTCCCGCGGCTGCAAGATCAGTTCCTACGAGTTACATTGGTCCCGTGGGAGGTGTTGGTGCCACCCACGGGGACGTTCGTGGGATGTTTCTAGTTCTCACCCTCTAACGCCATGTTTTTAAGCCTAGGTCTAGAAATATGGAAATTATCATCGTATTCACAAACCGAGAGTCCCGCGGCTGCTGGGTCAGTTCCTACGAGTTACATTGGTCCCGTGGGACGTGTTGGTGCCACCCACGGAGCCGTTAGAGGGCTGTTTATAGTTCTCACCCTCTAACGCCATGTTTTTAAGCCTAAGTCTAAAAATATGCAAATTATCGTTGTATTCTCAAACCGGGAGTCCCGCGGCTGCGGGGCCAGTTCCTACGAGTTACATTGGTCCCGTGGGAGGTGTTTGTGCCACCCACGGGGATGTTCGGGTGCAGTTTCGAGTTTTCACCCTCTAACGCCATGTTTTTCTTAAGTCTAGAAATATGCAAATTACCGTCGTATTCTCAAACCGGGAATCCTGCGGCTGCGGGGTCAGTTCCTACGAGTTACATTGGTCCCGTGGGAGGTGTTGGTGCAACCCACGGGGACGTCCGGGTGCTGCTTCTAGTTCTCACCCTCTAACGCCTTGTTTTTAAGCCTAAATCTAAAAATATGCAAATTATCGTCACATTCTCAAACCAGGAGTCCCGCGGCTGCGGGGTTCATTCCTACGAATTACATTGGTCCCGTGGGTGGGGTTGGTGCCACCCACGGGGACGTTCGGGGGCTGTTTCTAGTTCTCACCCTCTAACGCCATGTTTTTAAGCCTAAGTCTAGAAATATGCAAATTACCATCGTATTCTCAACCCGGGAGTTCCGGGGCTGCGGGGTCAGTTCCTACGAGTTACATTGGTCCCGTGGGAGGTGTTTGTGCCACCCACGGGGGCGTTCGGGGGCTGTTTCTAGTTCTCACCCTGTAACACCATGTTTTAAGCATACGTCAAGAAATATGCAAATTATTGTCGTATTCTCAAACCGGGAGTCTCGAGGCTGCGGGGTTAGTTCCTACGAGTTACATTGGTCCCGTGGGAGGTGTTGGTGCCACCCACGGGGACGTTCGTGGGATGTTTCTAGTTCTCACCCTCTAACGCCATGTTTTTAAGCCCAAGTCTAGAAATATGCAAATCAATATCATATTCTCAAACCGGGAGTCCCGCGGCTGGTGGGTCAGTTCCTACGAGTTACATTGGTCCCGTGCGAGGTGTTGGTGCCACCCACGGGGCCGTTAGAGGGATGTTTCGAGTTCTCACCCTCTACCTCCATGTTTTTAAGCCTAAGTAAAAAAAATGCAAATTATCATCGTACTTTCAAACTGGGAGTCCCGCGGCTATGGGGTCAGTTCCTACGAGTAACATTGGTCCCGTGGGAAGTGTTGGTTCCACCCACAGGGACGTTAGGGGGCTTTTTCGAGTTTTCACCCTCTAACGCCATGTTTTGCTTAAGTCTAAAAATATGCAAATTACCCTCGTATTCTCAAATCGGGAGTCCCGCGACTGCGGGGTTAGTTCCTACGAGTTACATTGGTCCCGTGGGAGGTGTTGGTGCCACCCACGGGGATGTTCAGGGGCAGTTTCGAGTTTTCAACCTCTAACACCATGTTTTGCTTAAGTCTAGAAATATGGAAATTACCGTTGTATTCTCAAACCGGGAGTCCCGCGGCCGCGGAGTCAGTTCCTACGAGTTACATTGGTCCCGTGGGAGGTGTTGGTTCCACCCACAGGGACGTTCGGGGGTTGTTTCCAGTCTCACCCTCTAACGCCATATTTTTAAGCCTAAGTCTAGAAATATGCAAATTATCGTCGTATTCTCAAACCGGGAGTCCCGCGGCTGCGGGGTCAGTTCTTACAAGTTACATTGATCCCGTGGGTGGTGTTGGTGCCACCCACGGGTACGTTCGGGGGTTGTTTCTAGTTCTCACCCTCTAACGCCATGTTTTTAAGCCTAAGTCTAGAAATATAAAAATTATCGTCATATTCTCAAACCAGAGTCCCGCGGCTGCGGGGTCGGTTCCTACGAGTTACATTGGTCCTGTGGGAGGTGTTGGTGCCACCCACGGGGACGTTCCAGGGCAGTTTCGAGTTGTCACCCTCTAACGCCATGTTTTGCTTAAGTCTTGAAATATGTAAATTACCGTCGTATTCTCAAACCGAGAGTCCTGCAGCTGCGGGGTCAGTTCCTACACGTTACATTGGTCCCGTGGGAGGTGTTGGTGCCACCCATAGGGACGTTCGGGGGCTGTTACTAGTTCTCACCCTCTAACGCCATGTTTTTCAGCCTAGGTCTAGAAATATGCAAATTATCTTCGTATTCTCAAACCGGGAGACCCGCGGCTACGGGGTCAGTTCCAACGAGTTACATTGGTCCCGTGGGTGGTGTTGGTGCCATCCACGGGGACGTTCGGGGGTTGTTTCTAGTTTTCACCCTCTAACGCCATGTTTTTAAGCCTAAGTCTAGAAATATCCAAATTATCATCGTATTCTCAAACCGGGAGTCCCGCGGCTGCAGGGTCCGTTCCTACGAGTTACATTGGTCCCGTGGGTGGTGTTGGTGCCATCCACGGGTACGTTCGGGGGTTGTTTCTAGTTCTCACCCTCTAATGACCTGTTTTTAAGCCTAAGTCTAGAAACATGAAAATTACCATCGTATTCTCAAATCGGGAGTCCCGCGATTGCGGGGTCAGTTCCTACGAGTTACATTGGTCCCCTGGAAGGCGTTGGTGCCACCCACAGGGACGTTCACGGGATGTTTCTAGTTCTCATCCTCTAACGCCATGTTTTTAAGTGTAAGTCTAGAAATATGCAAATTATCGTCGTATTCTCAAACCAGGAGTCCCGCGGCTATTGGGACAGTTCCTATGAGTTACATTGGTCCCGTGGGAGGTGTTGGTGCCACCCACGGGGCCGTTAGAGGGATGTTTTGAGTTCTCACCCTCTAACGCCATGTTTTTAAGCCTAAGTCTAAAAATATGCAAATTATCGTCGTATTCTCAAACCGGGAGTCCCGCGGCTACGGGGTCAGTTCCTACGAGTTACATTGGTCCCGTGGGAGGTGTTAGTGACACCCACGGGGATGTTCGGGGGCTATTACTAGTTCTCACCCCCTAATGCCATGTTTGTAAGTCTAAGTCTAGAAATATGAAAATTATCGTTGTATTCTCAAACCGGAGTGCCGCGGCTGCGGGGTCAGTTCCTACGAGTTACATTGGTCTCGTGGGAGACGTTGGTGCCACCCACGGGGACGTTCGGGGGTTGTTTCTAGTTCTCACCCTCTAACGCCATGTTTTTAAGCCCAAGTCTTGAAGTATGCTAATTATCGTCGTATTCTCAAACCGGGAGTCCCGCGGCTGCTGAGCCAGTTCCTACGAGTTACATTGGTCCCATGGGAGGTGTTGGTGCCACCCACGGGGCCGTTCGCGGGATGTTTCGAGTTCTCACCCTCTAACGCCATCTTTTTAAGCTTAAGTCTATAAATATACAAATTACCATCGTATTCTCAAATCAAGAATCCCGCCGCTGCGGGGTCAGTTCCTACGAGTTACACTGGTCCCGTGGGAGGTGTTGGTGCCACCCATGGGGATGTTCGGGGGCATTTTCGAGTTTTCACCATCTAACGACATGTTTTGCTTAAGTCTAGAACTATACAAATTACCGTTGTATTCTCAAACCGGGAGTCCCGAGGCCGCGGGGACAGTTCCTACGAGTTGCACTGGTCCCTTGGGAGGTGTTGGTGCCACCCACGGGGACGTTCGGGGGCTGTTTCTTGTTCTCACCCTCTAACGCCATGTTTTTAAGCCTAAGTTTAGAAATATGCAAATTATCATCGTATTCTCAAACCGGGAGTCCCGCGACTGCGGGGTCAGTTCCTACGAGTTACATTGGTCCCGGGGTGGTGTTGGTGCCACCCACGGGGATGTTCGGGGGCTGTTTCTAGTTCTCACCCTCTAACGCCATGTTTTTAAGCCTAAGTCAAGAAGTATGCAAATTATCGTCGTATGCTCAAATCGGAAGTCCCGGGACTGCGGGGTCAGTTCCTACGAGTTACATTGGTCCCGTGGGAGGTGTTGGTGCCACCCACGGGGACGTTCGAGGGCTGTTTCGAGTTTTCACCCTCTAACGCCATATTTTGCTTAAGTCTTGAAATATCTAAATTACCGTCGTAAACCGGGAGTCACACGGCTGCGGGGTCAGTTCCTACGAGTTACATTGGTCCCGTGGGAGGTTATGGTGCCACCCACGGGGACGTTCGGGGGCTGTTCCTAGTTCTCACACTCTAACGCCATGTTTTTACGCCTAACTCAAGAAATATGCAAATTATCGTCGTATTCTCAAACCTGGAGTCCCGCGGCTGCGAGGTCAGTTCCAACGAGTTACATTGGTCCTGTGGGTGGTGTTGGTGCCACCCCCGGGGACGTTCGGGTGCTGTTTCTAGTTCTCACCCTCTAACGCCATGTTTTTAAGCCTAAGTCTAGAAATGTACAAATTATCGCCGTATTCTCAAACCGGAAGTCCCGCGGCTGCTGGGTCAGTTCCTACGAGTTACATTGGTCCCGTGGGAGGTGTTGGTGCCACCCACGGGGCCGTTAGAGGGCTGTTTATAGTTGTCACCCTCTAACGCCATGTTTTTAAGCCTAAGTCTAAAAATATGCAAATTATCGTTGTATTCTCAAACCGGGAGTCCCGCGGCTACGGGGTCAGTTCCTACGAGTTACATTGGTCCCGTGGGAGGTGTTTGTGCCACCCACGTGGATGTTCGGGTGCAGTTTCGAGTTTTCACCCTCTAACGCCATGTTTTGCTTAAGTTTAGAAATATGCAAATTACCGTCGTATTCTCAAAGCAGGAGTCCTGCGGCTGCGGGGGCAGTTACTACGAGTTACATTGGTCCCGTGGGAGCGTTGGTGCCACCCACGGGGACGTTCGGGGGCTGTTTCTAGTTCTCACCGTCTAACGCCATATTTTTAAGCCTAACTATAGAAATATGAAAATTATCGTCATATTCTCAAACCGGGAGTCCCGCGGCTGCGGGGTCAGTTCGTACAAGTTACATTGGTCCCTTGGGTGATGTTCGTGCCACCCACGGGGTAGTTCGGGGGCTGTTTCAAGTTCTGACCCTCTAACGCCATGTTTTTAAGCCTAAGTCTAGAAATACGCAAATTATCATCGTATTCTCAAATCGGGAGTCCCGCGGATGGGGGGTCAGTTCCTACGAGTTACATTGGTCCCGTGGGAGGTGTTGGTCCCACCCACGGGGCCTTTAGCGGGTTGTTTCGAGTTTGAACCCTCTAACGCCATGTTTTTAAGCCTAAGTCTAAAAATATGAAAATTATCGTCGTATTCTAAAACCGGAAGTCCCTCGGCTGCGGGGTCAATTCCTACGAGTTACATTAGTCCCGTGGGAGGTGTTGGCGCTACACACGGGGACGTTCGGGTGCTGTTTCGAGTTTTCAACCTCTAACGCCATGTTTTTAAGCCTAAGTCTAGAAATTTGCAAATTATCGTCGTATTCTCAAATCGGGAGTCCCGCGGCTACGGGGTCAGTTCCTACGAGTTAAATTCGTCCCGTGGGAGGTGTATGTGCCACCCACGGGGCCGTTAGGGGTCTGTTTCGAGTTTTCACCCTCTAACGCCATGTTTTTTAGCGTAAGTCTAGGAATACGAAAATTACCGTCGTATTCTCAAACCGGGAGTCCCGCGGCCACGGGGTCAGTTCCTACGAGTTACATTCATCCCGTGGGAGGTGTTGGTGCCACCCACGGGGACGTTCGTGAGTTGTTTCTAGTTCTCACCCTCTAATGCCATGTTTTGAAGCCGAAGTCTGGATATATGCAAATTATCGTCGTATTCTCAAACCGGGAGTCCCGGAGCCGCGGGGTCAGTTCCTACGAGTTACATTGGTTCCGTGGGAGGTGTTTGTGCCACCCACGGGGACGTTCGGGTGCTGTTTCTAGTTCTCACCCTCTAACGCCATGTTTTTAAGCCTAAGTCTAGAAATATGCAAATTACCATCGTATTCTCAAACCGGGAGTCCCGCGGCTGCGGGGTCAGTTCCTACGAGTTACATTGGTCCCGTGGGAGGTGTTGGTGCCACCCACGGGGACGTTCGGGGGCTATTTCTAGTTCTCACCCTCTAACGCCATGTTTTTAAGCCAAAGTCTAGAAATATGCACATTATCATCGTATTCTCAAATCTGGAGTCCCGTGACTGCTGGGTCAGTTCCTACGAGTTACATTGGTCCCGTGGGAGGTGTTGGTGCCACCCTAGGGGCCGTTAGCAGGCTGTTTCTAGTTCTCACCCTCTAACGCCGTGTTTTTAAGCCTAAGTCTAGAAATATGCAAATTATCGTCGTATTCTCAAACCTGGAGTCCCGCGGTTGCGGGGTCAGTTCCAACGAGTTACATTGGTCCTGTGGGTGGTGTTGGTGCCACCCACGGGGACTTTCGGGGGATGCTACTAGTTCTCACCCTCTAACGCCGTGTTTTTAAGCCTAAGTCTGGAAATATGCAAATTATCGTCGTATTCTCAAACCTGGAGTCCCGCGGCTGCGGGGTCAGTTCCAACGAGTTACATTGGTCCTGTGGGTGGTGTTGGTGCAACCCACGGGGACGTTCGAGGGCTGTTTCGAGTTTTCACCCTCTAACGCCATGTTTTTATGCCTAACTCTAGGAATATGAAAATAACCGTCGTATTCTCAAGTCGAGAGTCCCGTGGCCACGGGGTCAGTTCCTACGAGTTACATTCATCCTGTGGGAGGTTTTGGTGCCACCCACGGGGAGGTTCGTGGGTTGTTTCTAGTTCTCACCCTCTAACGCCATGTTTTTAAGCCGAAGTCTGGATATATGCAAATTATCGTCGTATTCTCAAATCGGGAGTCCCGTGGCAGCGGAGTCAGTTCCTACGAGTTACATTGGTCACGTGGGTGGTGTTGCTGCCACCCACGGGGACGTTCGGGGTTGGTTCTAGGTCACATCCTCTAACGCCATGTTTATAAGCCTAAGTCTAGAAATATGCAAATTATCCTCGTATTCTAAAAACGGGAGTCCCGTGGCTGCGGGGTCTTTTCCTACGAGTTAAATTGGTCCCGTGGGAGGTGTTGGTGCCACCCAAGGGGCCGTTAGCAGGTTGTTTCGAGTTTTCACCCTCTAACACCATGTTTTTAAGCCTAAGTCTAGAAATATTCAAATTATCGTCGTATTCTCAAAATGGGAGTCCCGCGGCTGCGGGGTCAGTTTCTACGAGTTACATTGGTCCCATGGGAGGTGTTGGTGCCACCCACGGGGACGTTTGGGGGCTATTTCTATTTCTCACCCTCTAACGCCATGTTTTTAACCCAAAGTTTAGAAATATGCAAATTATCGTCGTATTCTCAAACCGGGAGTCCTGAGGCTGCGGGGTCAGTTTCTACGAGTTACATTTGTCCCGTGGGTGGTGTTGGTGCCACCCACGGGGACGTTCGAGGGCTGTTTCTAGTTCTCACCCTCTAACGCCATTTTTTAAGCCTAAGTCTAGAAGTATGCAAATTATCGTCGAATGCTTAAATCGGGAGTCCCGCGACTGCGGAGTCAGTTCCTAAGAGTTACATTGGACCTGTGGGAGGTGTTGGTGCCACCCACGGGGGCGTTCTAGGGATGTTTCGAGTTTTCACCCTTTAACGCCATGTTTTTAAGCCTAAGTCTAGAAATTTGCAAATTACCATCGTATTCTCAAACCGGGAGTCCCGCGGCTGCGGGGTCACATCCTACGAGTTACATTGGTCCCGTGGGAGGTTATGGTGCCACCCACGGGGACGTTCGGGGGGATGTTACTAGTTCTCACTCTCTAACGTCGTGTTTTTAAGCCTAAGTCTAGAAATATGCAAATTATCGTCGTATTCTCAAACCTGGAGTCCCGCGGCTGCGGGTCAGTTCCAACGAATTACATTGGTCCTGTGGGTGGTGTTGGTGCCACCCACCGGGACGTTCGAAGGCTGTTTCTAGTTCTCACCCTCTAACGCCATATTTTTAAGCCTAAGTCTAGAAATTTGCAAATTATTGTCGTATTCTCAAAACGGGAGTCCCGCGGCTACGGGGTCAGTTCCTACGAGTTACATTCGTCCCGTGGGAGGTGTATGTGCCACCCACGGGGCCGTTAGGGGTCTGTTTCGAGTTTTCACCCTCTAACGCCATGTTTTGCTTAAGTCTAGAAATATGCAAATTACCTTCGTATTCTCAAATCGGGAGTCCCGCGGTTGCGATGTCAGTTCCTACGAGTTACATTGGTCCCGTGGGAGCTGTTGGTGCCACCCACGGGGATATTCAAGGGCAGTTTCGAGTTTTCACCCTCTAACGCCATGTTTTTCTTAAGTCTAGAAATCTGTAAATTACCGTCGTATTCTTAAATCGGGAGTCCCGCGGCCGCGGGGTCAGTTTCTACGAGTTACATTGGTCCCGAGGGAGCTGCTAATGCCACCCACGGGGACGTTCGGGGGCTATTTCTAGTTCTCACCGTCTAACGCCATGTTTTTCAGCCTAAGTTTAAAAATATGCAAATTATCGTCGTATTCTCAAACCGGGAGTCCCGCGGCTGCGGGGTCAGTTCCTACAAGTTACATTGGTCCCGTGGGTAGTGTTGGTGCCACCCACGGGCTAGTCCAGGGGATGTTTCTAGTTCTCACCCTCTAACGCCATGTTTTGAAGCCTAAGTCTAGAAATACGCAAATTATCATCATATTCTCAAATCGGGAGTCCCGCGGCTGCGGGGTCAGTTCGTACGAGTTACATTTGTCCCGTGGGAGGTGTCGGTGCCACCCACGGGGCCGTTAGTGGGTTGTTTCGAGTTTGAACCCTCTAACGCCATGTTTTTAAGCCGAAGTCTAAAAATATGCAAATTAGCTTCGTATTCTCAAACCAGAAGCCCCGTGGCTGCGGGGTCAATTCCTACGAGTTACATTAGTCCCGTGGGAGGTGTTGGCGCCACACACGGGGACGTTCGGGTGTTGTTTCGAGTTCTCACCCTCTAACTCCATGTTTTTAATCCCAAGTCTAAAAATATGCAAATTACCGTCGTATTCTCAAACCGAGTGTCCCGCAGCTGCGGGGTCAGTTCCTACGAGTTACATTGGTCCCGTGGGAGGTGTTGGTGCCACCCACGGGGCCGTTAGAGGACTGTTTCTAGTTCTCACCCTCTAATGCCATGTTTTTAAGCCTAAGTCTAAAAATATGCAAATTACCGTCGTATTCTCAAACCGAGTGTCCCGCAGCTGCGGGGTCAGTTCCTACGAGTTACATTGGTCCCGTGAGAGGTGTTGGTGCCACCCACGGGGACGTTCGTTGGCTGTTTATAGTTCTCACCCTCTAACGCCATGTTTTTAAGCCTAAGTCTAGAAATATGCAAATTACCATTGTACTCTCAAACCGGGAGTCCCGCGGTAGTCGGGTCAGTTCCTACGAGTTACATTGGTCCCGTGGGAGGTGTTGGTGCCACCCACAGGGACGTTCGGAAGCTGTTTCGAGTTCTCACCTTATAACGCCATGTTTTTAACCCCACATCTAAGAATATGCAAATTACCGTCGTATTCTCAAACCGGGAGTCCCGCGGCTGCGGGGTCAGTTCCTACGAGTTATATTGGTCCCGTGACAGGTGTTGGTGCCACCCAGGGGGACGTTCGGGGCCTGTTTCTAGTTCTCACCCTCAAACGCCAAGTTTTTAAGCGTAAGTCTAGAAAAATGCAAATTATCGACATATTATCAAATCGGGTGTCCCGCGGCTGCGGGGTCAGTTCCAACGAGTTACATTCATCCCGTGGGAGGTGTTGGTGCCACCCACGGGGACGTTCGTGGGTTGTTTCTAGTTCTCACCCTCTAACGCCAAGTTTTTAAGCCGAAGTGCGGATATATGCAAATTATCGTCGTATTCTCAAACCGGGAGTCCCGCGGCAGCGAACTCAGTTCCTACGAGTTACATTGGTCCCGTGGGTGGTGTTGCTGCCACCCACGGGGACGTTCGGGGGTTGTTTCTAGTTCTCACCCTCTAACGCCATGTTTTTAAGACTTAGTCTAGAAATATGAAAATTATCTCGTATTCTCAAATCGGGAGTCCCGCGGCTGCGGGGTCTTTTCCTACGAGTTACATTGGTCCCGTGGGAGGTGTTGGTGCCACCCAAGGGGCCTATAGCAGGCTATTTCGAGTTTTCACCCTCTAACGCCATGTTTTTAATCCTAAGTCTAGAAATATTCAAATTATCATCGTATTCTCAAAATGGGAGTCCCGCGGCTGCGGGGTCAGTTCCTACGAGTTACATTGGTCCCGTGGGAGGTGTTGGTGCCACCCACGGGGACGTTCGGGGGAAGTTTCGAGCTTTCACCCCCAAACGCCATGTTTTGCTTAAGTCTAAAAATATGCAAATTACCGTCGTATTCTCAAACCAGGAGTCCCGCGGCCGCAGGGTCAGTTCCTACGAGTTACATTGGTCCCATGGGAGGTGTTGGTGCCACCCACGGGGACGTTCGGGGCCTGTTTCTAGTTCTCACCCTCTAACGCCATGTTTTTAAGCCAAAGTCTAGAAATGTGCAAATCATCATCGTATTCTCAAACTGGGAGTCCCGGGGCAGCTGGGTCAGTTCCTACGAGTTACATTTGTCCCGTGGGAGGTGTTGGTGCCTCCCACGGGGCCGTTAGAGGGATGTTTCGAGTTCTCACCCTCTAACACCAAGTTTTTAAGCCTAAGTCTATAAATATGCAAATTATCGTCGTATTCTAAAACTGAGAGTCCCGCGGCTGCGGGGTCAGTTCCAACGAGTTACATTGGTCCCGTGGGAGGTGTTTGTGCCACCCACGGGGATGTTCGGGTGCATTTTTGAGTTTTCACCCTCTAACGCCATGTTTTGCTTAAGTCTAGAAATATGTAAATTATCGTCATATTCTCAAACCGGGAGTCCTGCGGCTTGGAGGTTAGTTCCTACGAGTTACATTGGTCCCGTGGGATGTGTTGGTGCCACCCACGGGGACGTTCGTGGGATGTTTCTAGTTCTCACCCTCTAACGCCATGTTTTTAAGCCTAAGTCTAGAAATATGGAAATTATCATCGTATTCACAAATCGGGAGTCCTGCGGCTGCTGGGTCAGTTCCTACGAGTTACATTGGTCCCGTGGGAGGTGTTGGTGCCACCCACGGGACCGTTAGAGGGCTGTTTATAGTTCTCACCCTCTAACGCCATGTTTTTAAGCCTAAGTCTAAAAATATGCAAATTATCGTGGGTGGTGTTGGTGCCACCCACGAGGACGTTCGAGGGCTGTTTCGAGTTTTCACACTCTAACGCCAAGTTTTTTAGCGTAAGTCTAGGAATATGAAAATAACCGTCCTATTCTCAAACCGAGAGTCCCGCGGCCACGGGGTCAATTCCTACGAGTTACATTCATCCCGTGGGAGGTGTTGGTACCACCCACGGGGACGTTCGTGGCTTGTTTCTAGTTCTCACCCTCTAACGCCATGTTTTTAAGCCGAAGTCTGGATATATGCAAATTATCGTCGTATTCTCTAACCGGGAGTCCCGCGAAGCGGAGTCAGTTCCTACGAGTTACATTGGTCACGTGGGTGGTGTTGCTGCCACCCACGGGGACGTTCGGGGGTTGTTTCTAGTTCTCACCCTCTAACGCCATGTTTTTAAGCCTAAGTCTAGAAATATGCAAATTATCCTCGTATTCTCAAACCGGGAGTCCCGCGGCTGCGGGGTCTTTTCCTATGAGTTACATTGGTCCCGTGGGAGGTGTTGGTGCCACCCAAGGGGCCGTTAGCAGGCTGTTTCGAGTTTTAACCCTCTAACGCCATGTTTTTCAGCCTAAGTCTAGAAATATTCAAATTATCGTCGTATTCTCAAAACGGGAGTCCCGCGGCTGCGGGGTCAGTTTCTATGAGTTACATTGGTCCCATGGGAGGTGTTGGTGCCACCCATGGGGACGTTCGGGGGCAGTTTCGAGTTTTCACCCCCTAACGCCATGTTTTGCTTAAGTCTAAAAATATGCAAATTACCGTTGTATTCTCAAACCGGGAGTCCCGCGGATGCGGGGTCAGTTCCTACGAGTTACATTGGTCGCATGGGAAGTGTTGGTGCCACCCACGGGGACGTTCGGGGGCTATTTCTATTTCTCACCCTCTAACGCCATGATTTTAACCCAAAGTCTAGAAATATGAAAATTATCGTCGTATTCTCAAACCGGGAGTCCCGCGGCTGCGGGGTCAGTTTCTACGAGTTACATTGGTCCCGTGGGTGGTGGTGGTGCCACCCACGGGGACGTTCGGGGGCTGTTTCTAGTTCTCACCCTCTAACGCCATTTTTTAAGCCTAAGTCTAGAAGTATGCAAATTATCGTCGAATGCTTAAATCGGGAGTCCCGCGACTGCAGGGTCAGTTCCTACGAGTTACATTGGTCCTGTGGGAGGTGTTGGTGCCACCCACGGGAGCGTTCTAGGGCTGTTTCGAGTTTTCACCCTTTAACGCCTTGTTTTTAAGACTAAGTCTAGAAATTTGCAAATTATCGTCGTATTATCAAACCAGGAGTCCCGCGGCTGCGGGGTCAGTTCCTACGAGTTACAATTGTCCCGTGGGAGGTTATGGTGCCACCTACGGGGACGTTCGGGGGCTCTTACTAGTTCTCACCCTCTAACGTCGTGTTTTTAAGCCTAAGTCTAGAAATATGCAAATTATCGTCGTATTCTAAAACCTGGAGTCCCGCGGCTGCGGGGTCAGTTCCAACGAGTTACATTGGTCCTGTGGGTGGTGTTGGTGCCACCCACGGGGACGTTCGGGACATGTTTCTAGTTCTCACCCTCTAACTCCATGTTTTTAAGCCTAAGTCTTGAAATTAGCAAATTATCATCGTATTCTCAAACCGGGAGTCTCGCGGCTACGGGGTCAGTTCCACGAGTTACATTCGTCCCGTGGGAGGTGTATGTGCCACCCACGGGGCCGTTAGGTGGCTGTTTCGAGTTTTCACCCTCTAACGCCATGTTTTGCTTAAGTCTAGAAATATGCAAATTACCGTCGTATTCTCAAATCGGGAGTCCCGCGGCTGCGGTGTCAGTTCCTACGAGTTACATTGGTCCCGTGGGAGGTGTTGGAGCCACCCACGAGGATATTCAAGGGCAGTTTTGAGTTTTCACCCTCTAACGCCATGTTTTGCTTAAGTCTAGAAATCTGCGAATTACCGTCGTATTCTCAAATCGGGAGCCCCGCGGCCACGGGGTCAGTTCCTACGAGTTACAATGGTCCCGGGGGAGGGGTTGGTGCCACCCACGGCGCCGTTAGCGGGTTGTTTCGAGTTTGCACACTCTAACGCCATGTTTTTAATCCTAAGTCTAAAAATATGCAAATTAGCGTCATATTCTCAAAGCGGAAGTCCCGCGGCTGCGGTATCAATTCCTACGAGTTACATTAGTCCCGTGGGAGGTGTTGGCCCCACACACGGGGACGTTCGGGTGCTGTTTCGAGTTCTCACCCTCTAACGCCATGTTTTTAAGCCCAAGTCTAAAAATATGCAAATTACCATCGTATTCTCAAACCGGGAGTCCGGCAGTTGCGGGGTCAGTTCCTACGAGTTACATTGGTCCTGTGAGAGGTGTTGGTGCCACCCACGGGGCCGTTCGTTGGTTGTTTATAGTTCTCACCCTCTAACGCCATGTTTTTAAGCCTAAGTCTAGAAATATGGAAATTATCATCGTATTCACAAATCGGGAGTCCTGCGGCTGCTGGGTCAGTTCCTACGAGTTACATTGGTCCCGTGGGAGGTGTTGGTGCCACCCACGGGACCGTTAGAGGGCTGTTTATAGTTCTCACCCTCTAACGCCATGTTTTTAAGCCTAAGTCTAAAAATATGCAAATTATCGTGGGTGGTGTTGGTGCCACCCACGAGGACGTTCGAGGGCTGTTTCGAGTTTTCACACTCTAACGCCAAGTTTTTTAGCGTAAGTCTAGGAATATGAAAATAACCGTCCTATTCTCAAACCGAGAGTCCCGCGGCCACGGGGTCAGTTCCTACGAGTTACATTCATCCCGTGGGAGGTGTTGGTACCACCCACGGGGACGTTCGTGGCTTGTTTCTAGTTCTCACCCTCTAACGCCATGTTTTTAAGCCGAAGTCTGGATATATGCAAATTATCGTCGTATTCTCAAACCGGGAGTCCCGCGAAGCGGAGTCAGTTCCTACGAGTTACATTGGTCACGTGGGTGGTGTTGCTGCCACCCACGGGGACGTTCGGGGGTTGTTTCTAGTTCTCACCCTCTAACGCCATGTTTTTAAGCCTAAGTCTAGAAATATGCAAATTATCCTCGTATTCTCAAACCGGGAGTCCCGCGGCTGCGGGGTCTTTTCCTACGAGTTACATTGGTCCCGTGGGAGGTGTTGGTGCCACCCAAGGGGCCGTTAGCAGGCTGTTTCGAGTTTTAACCCTCTAACGCCATGTTTTTCAGCCTAAGTCTAGAAATATTCAAATTATCGTCGTATTCTCAAAACGGGAGTCCCGCGGCTGCGGGGTCAGTTTCTACGAGTTACATTGGTCCCATGGGAGGTGTTGGTGCCACCCATGGGGACGTTCGGGGGCAGTTTCGAGTTTTCACCCCCTAACGCCATGTTTTGCTTAAGTCTAAAAATATGCAAATTACCGTTGTATTCTCAAACCGGGAGTCCCGCGGATGCGGGGTCAGTTCCTACGAGTTACATTGGTCGCATGGGAAGTGTTGGTGCCACCCACGGGGACGTTCGGGGGCTATTTCTATTTCTCACCCTCTAACGCCATGATTTTAACCCAAAGTCTAGAAATATGAAAATTATCGTCGTATTCTCAAACCGGGAGTCCCGCGGTTGCGGGGTCAGTTTCTACGAGTTACATTGGTCCCGTGGGTGGTGGTGGTGCCACCCACGGGGACGTTCGGGGGCTGTTTCTAGTTCTCACCCTCTAACGCCATTTTTTAAGCCTAAGTCTAGAAGTATGCAAATTATCGTCGAATGCTTAAATCGGGAGTCCCGCGACTGCAGGGTCAGTTCCTACGAGTTACATTGGTCCTGTGGGAGGTGTTGGTGCCACCCACGGGAGCGTTCTAGGGCTGTTTCGAGTTTTCACCCTTTAACGCCTTGTTTTTAAGACTAAGTCTAGAAATTTGCAAATTATCGTCGTATTATCAAACCAGGAGTCCCGCGGCTGCGGGGTCAGTTCCTACGAGTTACAATTGTCCCGTGGGAGGTTATGGTGCCACCTACGGGGACGTTCGGGGGCTCTTACTAGTTCTCACCCTCTAACGTCGTGTTTTTAAGCCTAAGTCTAGAAATATGCAAATTATCGTCGTATTCTAAAACCTGGAGTCCCGCGGCTGCGGGGTCAGTTCCAACGAGTTACATTGGTCCTGTGGGTGGTGTTGGTGCCACCCACGGGGACGTTCGGGACATGTTTCTAGTTCTCACCCTCTAACTCCATGTTTTTAAGCCTAAGTCTTGAAATTAGCAAATTATCATCGTATTCTCAAACCGGGAGTCTCGCGGCTACGGGGTCAGTTCCACGAGTTACATTCGTCCCGTGGGAGGTGTATGTGCCACCCACGGGGCCGTTAGGTGGCTGTTTCGAGTTTTCACCCTCTAACGCCATGTTTTGCTTAAGTCTAGAAATATGCAAATTACCGTCGTATTCTCAAATCGGGAGTCCCGCGGCTGCGGTGTCAGTTCCTACGAGTTACATTGGTCCCGTGGGAGGTGTTGGAGCCACCCACGAGGATATTCAAGGGCAGTTTTGAGTTTTCACCCTCTAACGCCATGTTTTGCTTAAGTCTAGAAATCTGCAAATTACCGTCGTATTCTCAAATCGGGAGCCCCGCGGCCACGGGGTCAGTTCCTACGAGTTACAATGGTCCCGGGGGAGGGGTTGGTGCCACCCACGGCGCCGTTAGCGGGTTGTTTCGAGTTTGCACACTCTAACGCCATGTTTTTAATCCTAAGTCTAAAAATATGCAAATTAGCGTCATATTCTCAAAGCGGAAGTCCCGCGGCTGCGGTATCAATTCCTACGAGTTACATTAGTCCCGTGGGAGGTGTTGGCCCCACACACGGGGACGTTCGGGTGCTGTTTCGAGTTCTCACCCTCTAACGCCATGTTTTTAAGCCCAAGTCTAAAAATATGCAAATTACCATCGTATTCTCAAACCGGGAGTCCGGCAGTTGCGGGGTCAGTTCCTACGAGTTACATTGGTCCTGTGAGAGGTGTTGGTGCCACCCACGGGGCCGTTCGTTGGTTGTTTATAGTTCTCACCCTCTAACGCCATGTTTTTAAGCCTAAGTCTAGAAATATGCAAATTACCGTCGTACTCTCAAACCGGGAGTCCCGCGGCAGTGGGGTCAGTTCCTACGAGTTACATTGGTCCCGTGGGAGGTGTTGGTGCCACACACGGGGGCGTTCGGGGGCTGTTTCGAGTTCTCACCCTCTAACACCATGTTTTTAACCCTACATCTAGGAATAAGCAAATTACCGTCGTATTCTCAAACCGGGAGTCCCTAGGCTATGGGGTCAGTTCCTACGAGTTATATTGGTCCCGTGAGAGGTGTTGGTGCCACCCACGGTGATGTTCGGGGCGTGTTTCTAGTTCTCACCCTCTAACGCCATGTTTTTAAGCCTAAGTCTAGAAATATTAAAATTACCATCGTATTCTCAAATCGGGAGTCCTGCCGCTGTGGGGTCAGTTCCTATGAGTTACACTGGTCCCGTGGGAGGTGTTGGTGCCACCCACGGGGATGTTCGGGTGCAGTTTCGAGTTTTCACCCTCTAACGCCATGTTTTGCTTAAGTCTAGGAATATGAAAATTACTGTCGTATTCTCAAACCGGGAGTCCCGCGGCCACGGGGTCAGTTCCTACGAGTTACATTCATCCCGTGGGAGGTGTTCGTGCCACCCACGGGGACGTTCGTGGGTTGTTTCTAGTTCTCACCCTTTGACGCCATGTTTTTAAGCCGAAGTCCGGATATATGAAAATTATCGTCGTATTCTCAAACCGGGAGTCCCGCGCCAGCGGAGTTAGTTCCTACGATTTACATTGGTCACGTGGGTGGTGTTGCTGCCACCCACAGGGACGTTCGGGGGATGTTTCTAGTTCTCACCCTCTAACGCCATGTTTTTAAGCCTAAGTCTAGAAATATGCAAATTATCCTCGTATTCTCAAACCGGGAGTCCCGCGGCTGCGGGGTCTTTTCCTACGAGTTACATTTGTCCCGTGGGAGGTGTTGGTGCCACCTAAGGGGCCGTTAGCACGCTGTTTCGAGTTTCCACCCTCTAACGCCATGTTTTTAAGCCTATGTCTAGAAATATTCTAATTATCGTCGTATTCTCAGAACGGGAGTCCCGCGGCTGCGGGGTCAGTTTCTACAAGTTACATTGGTCCCGTGGGAGGTGTTGGTGCCACCCACGGGGACGTTCGGGGGCAGTTTCGAGTTTTCACCCCCTAACGCCATGTTTTGCTTAAGTCTAAAAATATGCAAATTACCGTCATATTCTCAAACCTGGAGTCCCGCGGCTGCTGGGTTAGTTCCTACGAGTTACCTTTGTCCCGTGGGAGGTGTTGGTGACACCCACGGGGCCGTTAGAGGGCTGTTTCTCACACTCTAACACCATGTTTTTAAGCCTAAGTCTAAAAATATGCAAATTATCGTCGTATTCTAAAATCGGGAGTCCCGCGGCTACGGGGTCAGTTCCTACGAGTTACATTGGTCTCGTGGGAGGTGTTTGTGCCATCCACGGGGATGTTCGGGTACAGTTTCGAGTTTTCACCCTCTAACGCCATGTTTTGCTTAAGTCTAGAAATATGCAAATTACGGTCGTATTCTCAAACCTGGAGTCCTGCGACTGCGGGGTTAGTTCCTACGAGTTACATTTTTATAACCGATAGAGCTTAAAGATGGATGGAATTTATAAAGGATTATGACTACATAATACATCACAGTTGTCGCGCCCCAACTTAATTAGTGACAAGTGTTCATCCCAACTGCCCTTTAACTCTAATATATAAATTCGTAACATGTCTTCGAGTGCCTGGATCATTTTCTGACTACCCCATCAGTCTGAGGATCAAAAGTTGAACTAAATCTCAATTTAGTCTCCAAAACTTATTGTAAACTAGGCTAAAAGTGGGAATTAAATCTAGGATTTCGATAAGAGATAATAGAAACGGGTGAAACATGCAATCTAATTATCTCATCCACATATATGTGATGTATGTGTGGAATATAGTCATTCACTAAGCTTGTGTTGATTACACTCCTATAATGTTATGTTTCAGGTATGCCTATCGTTTGGAGTTCACTGCCAAGTTAGGACATTAAATGGGAGAGTGGAGGATAAATAACGTGAGTTTTATATCAACAAACTTTTTGGGTAAATGTTAAACAAAAGAACTTATGTAAGTAAATTTGTTTGGTGCTTTTAAGTTGTGCATAAAGGTAGCTATGTTTTCATCCAACCATGCCTTTGAAGAAAAGAAAAAAAAATCTTGTGTTATTTTTCAAAAGGTTTCAAGTACCATATTGTCTAATGGGGATTTATCTCTAAATAAAAGGTTGATTTTAAGTTAATTAAGTTGGGGCGCGACAACTTGGTATCAGAGCATGGTTATTAGGTTCTGGATAGGGTGTGAGGGTCTAGATTGGCAGTGGACGTAGAAACTGTTTTGAGAGTTTCAAGGGATACATTTAAGTATGTTAGATTCCTGAGGCATGGACATGAATGTTTTGTTATTAAGTTTTAAATTGGCTTTGTTGACTAACATCTGTCAGTTATACATATATATTGTTGTACGTGATACGAAATGCAAGGATCTTGCAGGAAAGGAAATAAGATGTTAAGGTTTATTCGGGATGACAGCGAATACAGGTATTTTAATATAAAGCATTGCATTGTTTTATATGTTGTATGAACAAATGTTTCATTGAAGGAAAATATTTAAAGACATAATGTGGTATAAAAGTTGTAGCCTCCCCTTATACTGGTATATGTGAACTTGGCAAAAATTATAAAGTATTGGAGGTGATCGCTTCCTATGTTGGTATATGTGGACTTAAGTCATGTTACGTGTATCATTATGAATGGGTTCTCTCCTCATCTGTATGGGAGAGTGATGTACGGGAACAAATATTCAATTAAAGGATCAGAAATGAGAAGAATTATTGTTACATGATTATAATGAGACTTAAATTGTTGGAGTGTAAATAAAAATGAAGATTCACATAGTAGAGGTTAAATGATAATGTTAGTAGTTGTATATGTTTATATTTAACATGTGAAATAAGTATGAAATTTAATAACTAGTCCATATATCACAAGTGATCAGAATGTGAATTCATAATGAATTATTAAAAGTAGAATAAAGAGTAATAAGAGTTGAGATGTACGTCTTTAATAATATGAGTACATATAGTGGATATCACTCTTGTGATGTTTTGAAATGCTTATAAGAATAGTAAAGTTGAGATGAGGTGTTAAAGAGTTAGAAGTTCAAAAACATTGAGGAGTCCTTTTAAGAATACGTGTTGTGGATGAGTATGGGAAAGATGTTTGTCAGGAAATACTTACAACTGAGTTGAGTGAATATTGAGTTGTATTTGTCATTGTGCGTATGTGTTACCACTAAGAGTGTTATATAAGTAATATGATTGACATTAGAGGGAGTCACCAAGAAGTATGTGTAAGGAGAATGTGCTATGTGAGATACCATAATGTGGTACATTGAGGTATTTGTACAAGTTATTTGAAAGAAATACGATATATAATAGTTAGAGAAGTATTATGGGTTTGGTAAGTATGGTTAAAGTTCTAAGTGGTGAGGTTACGTTTAACATCCATGTTATCAAACGGTTAAGATGAGCGTATTAATGATGTTGCGTAAGACTATTATGTTAATAAGGATTGGAGTAAGATTATGATTGTAAAGTTATTGTGTTGGATAAATGACTTGTTAAGGTCATTGTATGTTTAGTTAAAGAACAATCAAACATTACTTTAAAAAAAAGGAATATAGTGAGAAGTTATATTGAATTCATAGTCCATGACTACACAATATACATGAAAGTGAATATGGGATATTGGCTAAAAGTAAACATTTGGTGAATTATTGTTCATTATCGATATATGGAAAGTAGTGATGATATGTTTAGATTAAGGAGCGTAAGAACGATATTTAACATACTCTAAAAATTATGCAACATCAATTTTATATTATTCAATATGTTTAATATATGTTTCCATGATTTATAACCGAGTAGGACATTATATATGCTTGAAAAATGTTAAGTTATGCTTTGATGGTCTACTCAGACCTAGATGTATTAAAAGTGGCATAAATCATTGAATACTTATTGGAATCAAGAAATTCCAATTGGAAATATTAGAGAACATATATGGGTATGATATACTTGATGGGGAGAATAAAATACCTTCTGTTTTGGCTTGGGGGTTGTGTTTAAGTTGAAGTTTTGTTGTTGTTTTTCTCCAGAAATTATTTGGAAAATGTTGTAATAAAACAGGCATAACTTTGTCTAGAGAATTCATAATTTAATTCCGTAAATTGCGTTACAACCCTAATGAATAAGGAGTTATAGAAATGTGAAGTATCATATTCAATTAGTTTTCAGTTATGTTAGATTGACCAACTGATGTGATGTGTTACTGAGTTTAATGTGATTTGGTGTATTCAAATACTAATGATGTTGAATTGTTAGGTGGGGAAGCGACTAACACTATCATACCAAGGAAATAGTTTTGGTATTAATCTTAGTACCAAATTAAAGGTGAGTGACCTATCCTATGAAATATAGATGCTTATATGTTCATATGGAAATGTGTAGTAAAACTCATGTGTTAAGATGCTTGTGGGAGTGATGTTGCGTTTATGAAACATATGCATATGATTAAGAATGTTATGTGATGTTATATAATGTTATGGGCTGAGGTGGGTCCTTTATCTAATGTTAAGGACTGTGGTGGGTCCTATGGGATGTGGTGGTCCCGTTAACTCAACTTAAAGGTTTGTTGTACTCGGGCCTAATTATGGGATGTGGTATCCCCAATAACTGGGAGTTAATTGGACTGGCGGGTCCAGGCTTGCTAGAGTTACACAATTCCTGTTGGGTTATGACATAAGAAAATAAAAATTGTTATTCAAACTGGTTATATATATGTGATGTATGTGTGTAATATAGTCATTCACTAAGCTTGTGTTGCTTACACTCCTATAATGTTATGTTTCAGGTATGCCTATCATTTGGAGTTCACTGCCAAGTTAGGACATTAAATGGGAGAGTGGAGGATAAATAACGTGAGTTTTATATCAACAAAATTTTTGGGTAAATGTTAAACAAAAGAACTTATGTAAGTAAATTTTTTTGGTGCTTTTAAGTTGGGCATAAACGTAGCTATGTTTTCATCCAAACATGCCTTTGAAGAAAAGAAAAAAAAAATCTTGTGTTATTTTTTAAAAGGGTTCAAGTACCATATTGTCTAATGGGGATTTATCTCTAAATAAAAGGTTGATTTTAAGTTAATTAATTTGGGGCGCGACAACTGTGGTGCCACCCACGGGGACGTTCGTGAGCTGTTTCTAGTTCTCACCCTCTAATGCCATGTTTTTAAGCCTAAGTCTAGAAATATGGAAATTATCGTCGTATTCACAAACCGAGAGTCCCGCGGATGCTGGGTCAGTTCCTACGAGTTACATTGGTCCCGTGGGAGGTGTTGGTGCCACCCACGGGGCCGTTAGAGGACTGTTTCTAGTTCTCACCCTCTAATGCCATGTTTTTAAGCCTAAGTCTAAAAATATGCAAATTATCATTGTATTCTCAAAACGGGAGTCCGGCGGCTGCGGGGTCAGTTCCTACGAGTTACATTGGTCCCGTGGGAGGTGTTGGTGACACCCACGGGGACGTTCGGGGGCTGTTACTAGTTCTCACCCTCTAACGCCATGTTTTTAAGTCTAAGTCTAGAAATATGCAAATTATAGTCTTATTCTCAAACCGGAGTCCCGCGGCTGCGGGGTCAGTTCGTACGAGTTACATTTGTCCCGTGGGAGGTGTTGGTGCCACCCACGGGGCCGTTAGAGGGATGTTTCGAGTTCTCACCCTCTAAGTCCATGTTTTTAAGCCTATGTCTAAAAATATGCAAATTATCGTTGTATTCTAAAATCGGGAGTCCCGCGACTGCGGGGTCAGTTCCTACGAGTTACATTGGTCCCGTGGGTGGTGTTTGTGCCACCCACGAGAATGTTCGGGTGCAGTTTCGATTTTTCACCCTCTAACGCCATGTTTTGCTTAAGTCTAGAAATATGCAAATTACCGTCGTATTCTCAAACCGGGAGTCCTGCGGCTGCGGGGTTAGTTCGTACGAGTTACATTGGTCCCGTGGGTGGTGTTGGTGACACCCATGGGGACGTTCGGGGGCTGTTACTAGTTCTCAACCTCTAACGCCATGTTTTTAAGTCTAAGTCTAGAAATATGCAAATTATCGTCATATTCTCAAACCGGAGTCTCGCGGCTGCGGGGTCAGTTCCTACGAGTTACATTGGTCTCGTGGGAGACGTTGGTGCCACCCACGGGGACGTTCGGGGTCTATTTCTAGTTCTCACCCTCTAACGTCATGTTTTTATGCCCAAGTCTAGAAGTATACTAATTATCGTCGTATTCTCAAACTGGGAGTCCCGCGGCTGCGGGGTCAGTTCCTACGAGTTACATTGGTCCCGTGGGAGGTGTTGGTGACACCCATTGGGACGTTCGGGGGTTGTTACTAGTTCTCACCTTCTAACGCCATGTTTTTATGTCTAAGTCTAGAAATATGCAAATTACCGAGATATTCTCAAATCGGGAGACCCGCGGCTGCAGGGTCAGTTCCAACGAGTTACATGGGTCCCATGGGAGGTGTTGGTGCCACTCACAGGGACGTTAGAGGGCTGTTTCGAGTTTTCACCCTCTAACGCCATGTTTTTTAGCGTAAGTCTAGGAATATGAAAATTACCGTCGAATTCTCAAACCGGGAGTCCCGCGGCCGAGGGGTCAGTTCCTATGAGTTACATTCATCTCGTGGGAGGTGTTGGTGCCACCCAAGGGGACCTTCGTGGGCTGTTTCTAGTTCTCACGCCATGTTTTGCTAAAGTCTTCAAATATGCAAATTACCGTCGTATTCTCAAACCGGTAGTCCTACGGCTGCGGGTCAGTGCCTACGAGTTACATTGGTCCCGTGGGAGGTGTTGGTGCCACCCACGGGGACGTTCGTGGGCTGTTTCTAGTTCTCACCCTCTAACGCCATGTTTTTAAGCCTAAGTCTAGAAATATGTAAATTATTGTTGTATTCACAAATCGGGAGTCGCGCGGCTACTGGGTCAGTTCCTACGAGTTACATGGGTCCCGTGGGAGGTGTTGGTGCCACCCACGGGGCCGTTAGAGGGATGTTTCGAGTTCTCACGCTCTAACGCCATATTTTTAAGCCTAAGTCTAAAAATATGAAAATTATCGTCGTATTCTCAAACCGGGAGTCCCGTGGCTGCGACGTCAGTTCCTACGAGTTACGTTGGTCCCGTGGGAGGTGTTGGTGACATCCACGGGGACGTTCGGGGGTTGTTACTAGTTCTCACCCTCTAACGCCATGTTTTTAAGTCTAAGTCTAGAAATATGCAAATTAATGTCGTATTCTCAAACAGGAGTCCCGCGGCTACGGGGTCAGTTCCTACGAGTTACATTGGTCTCGTGGGAGACGTTGGTACCACCCACGGGGACGTTCGGGGGTTGTTTCTAGTTCTCACCCTCTAACGCCATGTTTTTAAGCCCAAGTCTAGAAGTATGCTAATTATCGTCATATTCTCAAACCGGGAGTCCCGCGGCTGCAGGGTCAGTTCCTTCGAGTTACATAGGTCCCGTGGGAGGTGTTGGTGCCACCCACTGGGCCGTTCGGGGGCTGTTTCGAGTTCTCACCCTCTAACGCCATGTTTTTAAGCTTAAGTCTAGAAATATGCAAATTACCATCGTATTCTCAAATCGGGAGTCCCGCCGCTGCGGGGTCAGTTCGTACGAGTTACACTATTCCCGTGGGAGGTGTTAGTGCCACCTACGGGGATGTTTGGGGGCATTTTGAAGTTTTCACCATCTAACGCCATGTTTTCCTTAAGTCTAGAAATATACAAATTACCATCGTATTCTCAAACCGGGAATCCCGCGGCCGCGGGGTCAGTTCCTACGAGTTACATTGGTCCCGGGGGAGGTCTTAGTGCCACCCACGGGGACGTTCGGGGGTTGTTTCTAGTTCTCACCCTCTAACGCCATGTTTTTAAGCCAAAGTCTAGAAATATGCAAATTATCCTCGTATTCTCAAACCGGTAGTCCTGCGGCTGCGGGGTTAGTTCCTACGAGTTACATTGGTCCCGTGGGTGGTGTTGGTGACACCCAAGGGGACGTTCGGGGGCTATTACTAGTTCTCACCCTCTAACTCCATGTTTTTAAGTTTAAGTCTAGAAATATGCAAATTAATGTCGTATTCTCAAACCGGAGTCCCGTGGCTACGGGGTTAGTTCCTACGAGTTACATTGGTCTCGTGGGAGACGTTGGTACCACCCACGGGGACGTTCGGGGGCTATTTCTAGTTCTCACCCTCTAACGCCATATTTTTAAGCCCAAGTCTAGAAGTATGCTAATTATCGTCGTATTCTCAAATCGGGAGACCCGCGGCTGCAGGGTCAGTTCCAACGAGTTACATGGGTCCCGTGGGAGGTGTTGGTGCCACTCACAGGGCCGTTCGGGGGCTGTTTCGAGTTTTCACCCTCTAACGCCATGTTTTTTAGCGTAAGTCTAGGAATATGAAAATTACCATCGAATTCTCAAACCGGGAGTCCCGCGGCCGCGGGGTCAGTTCCTACGAGTTACATTCATCTCGTGGGAGTTGTTGGTGCCACCCAAGGGGACCTTCGTGGGCTGTTTCTAGTTCTCACCCTCTAATGCCATGTTTTAAGCCGAAGTCAGGATATATGCAAATTATCGTCATATTCTTCAATCGGGAGTCCCGCGGCAGCGGGGTCAGTTCCTACGAGTTACATTGGTCCCGTGGGTGGTGTTGCTGCCACCCACGGGGACGTTCGGGGGTTGTTTCTAGTTCTCACCCTCTAACGCCATGTTTTTAAGCCTAAGTCTAGAAATAAGCAAATTATCGTCGTATTCTCAAACCGGTAGTCCCGCGGCTGCGGGGTCTGTTCCTACGAGTTACATTGGTCCCGTGGGAGGTGTTGGTGCCACCCAAGGGGCCGTTAGCAGGCTGTTTCGAATATTCACCCTCTAACGCCATGTTTTTAAACCTAAGTCTACAAACATGCAAATTATCATCGTATTCTCAAAACGGGAGTCCCGCGGCTACGGGGTCAGTTTCTACGAGTTACATTGGTCCCGTGGGAGGTGTTGGTGCCCCCCACGGGGGCAGTTTCGAGTTTTCACCCCCTAACGCCATGTTTTGATTAAGTCTAGAAATATGAAAATTATCATCGTATTCTCAAACCGGGAGTCCCGCGGCCGCGGGGTCAGTTTCTACGAGTTACATTGGTCCCATTGGAGGTGTTGGTGCCACCCACGGGGACGTTCGGGGCTTGTTTCTAGTTCTCACCCTCTAACGCCATGTTTTTAAGCCAAAGTCTAGAAATATACAAATTATCATCGTATTCTCAAACCAGGAGTCCCGCGGCTGCTGGGTCAGTTCCTACGAGTTACATTTATCCCGTGGGAGGTGTTGGTGCCACCCACGGGGCCGTTAGAGGGCTGTTTCGAGTTCTCACCCTCTAAGTCCATGTTTTTAAGCCTATGTCTAAAAATATGCAAATTATCGTTGTATTCTAAAATCGGGAGTCCCGCGACTGCGGGGTCAGTTCCTACGAGTTACATTGGTCCCGCGGGTGGTGTTTGTGCCACCCACGGGGATGTTCGGGTACAGTTTTGAGTTTTCACCCTCTAACGCCATGTTTTGCTTAAGTCTTCAAATATGCAAATTACCGTCGTATTCTCAAACCGGTAGTCCTGCGGCTGCGGGGTCAGTTCCTACGAGTTACATTGGTCTCGTGGGAGGTGTTGGTGCCACCCACGGGGACGTTCGTGGGCTGTTTCTAGTTCTCACCCTCTAATGCCATGTTTTTAAGCCTAAGTCTAGAAATATGTAAATTATTGTTGTATTCACAAATCGGGAGTCGCGCGGCTGCTGGGTTAGTTCCTACGAGTTACATTGGTCCCGTGGGAGGTGTTGGTGCCACCCACGGGGCCGTTAGAGGGCTGTTTCGAGTTCTCACGCTCTAACGCCATGTTTTTAAGCCTAAGTCTAAAAATATGAAAATTATCATCGTATTCTCAAACCGGGAGTCCCGCGGCTGCGAGGTCAGTTCCTACGAGTTACGTTGGTCCCGTGGGAGGTGTTGGTGACACCCACGGGGACGTTCGGGGGCTGTTACTAGTTCTCACCTTCTAACGCCATGTTTTTAAGTCTAAGTCTAGAAATATGCAAATTAATGTCGTATTCTCAAACCGGAGTCCCGCGGCTACGGGGTCAGTTCCTACGAATTACATTGGTCTCGTGGGAGACGTTGGTACCACCCACGGGGACGTTCGGGGGTTGTTTCTAGTTCTCACCCTCTAACGCCATATTTTTAAGCCAAAGTCTAGAAGTATGGTAATTATCGTCGTATTCTCAAATCGGGAGTCCCGCGGCTGCAGGGTCAGTTCCTTCGAGTTACATTGGTCCCGTGGGAGGTGTTGGTGCCACCCACGGGGCCGTTCGGGGGCTGTTTCGAGTTTTCACCCTCTAACGCCATGTTTTTAAGCTTAAGTCTAGAAATATTCAAATTACCATCGTATTCTCAAATCGGGAGTCCCGCCGCTGCGGGGTCAGTTCGTACGAGTTACACTGGTCCCGTGGGAGGTGTTGGTGCCACCCACGGGGATGTTCGGGGGCATTTTCGAGTTTTCACCATCTAACGCCATGTTTTGCTTAAGTCTAGAAATATACAAATTACCATCGTATTCTCAAACCGGGAATCCCGCGGCCGCGGGGTCAGTTCCTACAAGTTACATTGGTCCCGTGGGAGGTGCTAGTGCCACCCACGGGGACGTTCGGGGGTTGTTTCTAGTTCTCACCCTCTAACACCATGTTTTTAAGCCAAAGTCTAGAAATATGCAAATTATCCTCGTATTCTCAAACCGGGAGTCCCGCGGCTGCTGGGTCAGTTCCTACGAGTTACATTGGTCTCGTGGGAGACGTTGGTGCCACCCACGGGGACGTTCGGGGTCTGTTTCTAGTTCTCACCCTCTAACGTCATGTTTTTATGCCCAAGTCTAGAAGTATACTAATTATCGTCATATTCTCAAACTGGGAGTCCTGCGGCTGCGGGGTTAGTTCCTACGAGTTACATTGGTCCCGTGGGTGGTGTTGGTGACACCCATGGGGACGTTCGGGGGCTGTTACTAGTTCTCACCCTCTAACGCCATGTTTTTAAGTCTAAGTTTAGAAATATGCAAATTATCGTCGTATTCTCATACCGGAGTCTCGCGGCTGCGGGGTCAGTTCCTACGAGTTACATTGGTCTCGTGGGAGACGTTGGTGCCACCCACGGGGACGTTCGGGGTCTGTTTCTAGTTCTCACCCTCTAACGTCATGTTTTTATGCCCAAGTCTAGAAGTATGCTAATTATCGTCGTATTCTCAAACTGGGAGTCCCGCGGCTGCGGGGTCAGTTCCTACGAGTTACATTGGTCCCGTGGGAGGTGTTGGTGACACCCATGGAGACGTTCGGGGGTTGTTACTAGTTCTCACCTTCTAACGCCATGTTTTTATGTCTAAGTCTAGAAATATGCAAATTACCGACATATTCTCAAATCGGGAGACCCGCGGCTGCGGGGTCAGTTCCAACGAGTTACATGGGTCCCGTGGGAGGTGTTGGTGCCACTCACAGGGCCGTTAGAGGGCTGTTTCGAGTTTTCACCCTCTAACGCCAGGTTTTTTAGCGTAAGTCTAGGAATATGAAAATTACCGTCGAATTCTCAAACCGGGAGTCCCGCGGCCGCGGGGTCAGTTCCTACGAGTTACATTCATCTCGTGGGAGGTGTTGGTGCCACCCAAGGGGACCTTCGTGGGCTGTTTCTAGTTCTCACCCTCTAATGCCATTTTTTTAAGCCGAAGTAAGGATATATGCAAATTATCGTCATATTCTCCAATCGGGAGTCCCGCGGCAGCGGGGTCAGTTCCTACGAGTTACATTGGTCCCGTGGGTGGTGTTGCTGCCACCCACGTGGACGTTCGGGGGTTGTTTCTAGTTCTCACCCTCTAACGCCATGTTTTTAAGCCTAAGTCTAGAAATAACCAAATTATCGTCGTATTCTCAAACCGGTAGTCCCGCGGCTGCGGGGTCTGTTCCTACGAGTTACATTGGTCCCGTGGGAGGTGTTGGTGCCACCCAAGGGGCCGTTAGCAGGCTGTTTCGAATATTCACCCTCTAACGCCATGTTTTTAAACCTAAGTCTAGAAAAATGCAAATTATCATCGTATTCTCAAAACGGGAGTCCCGCAGCTACGGGGTCAGTTTCTACGAGTTACATTGGTCCCGTGGGAGGTGTTGGTGCCACCCACGGGGGCAGTTTCGAGTTTTCACCCCCTAACGACATGTTTTGATTAAGTTTATAAATATGCAAATTATCATCGTATTCTCAAACCGGGAGTCCCGCGGCCGCGGGGTCAGTTTCTACGAGTTACATTGGTCCCATTAGAGGTGTTGGTGCCACCCACGGGGACGTTCGGGGCTTGTTTCTAGTTCTCACCCTCTAACGCCATATTTTTAATCCAAAGTCTAGAAATTTACAATTTATCATCGTATTCTCAAACCGGGAGTCCCGCGGCTGCTGGGTCAGTTCCTACGAGTTACATTTGTCCCGTGGGAGGTGTTGGTGCCACCCACGGGGCCGTTAGAGGGCTGTTTCGAGTTCTCACCCTCTAAGTCCATGTTTTTAAGCCTATGTCTAAAAATATGGAAATTATCTTTGTATTCTAAAATCGGAAGTCCCGCGACTGCGGGGTGTTTGTGCCACCCACGGGGATGTTCGGGTACAGTTTTGAGTTTTCACCCTCTAACGCCATGTTTTGCTTAAGTCTTCAAATATGCAAATTACCGTCGTATTCTCAAACCGGTAGTCCTGCGGCTGCGGGGTCAGTTCCTACGAGTTACATTGGTCTCGTGGGAGGTGTTGGTGCCACCCACGGGGACGTTCGTGGGCTGTTTCTAGTTCTCACCCTCTAATGCCATGTTTTTAAGCCTAAGTCTATAAATATGTAAATTATTGTTGTATTCACAAATCGGGAGTCGCGCGGCTGCTGGGTTAGTTCCTACGAGTTACATTGGTCCCGTGGGAGGTGTTGGTGCCACCCACGGGGCCGTTAGAGGGCTGTTTCGAGTTCTCACGCTCTAACGCCATGTTTTTAAGCCTAAGTCTAAAAATATGAAAATTATCGTCGTATTCTCAAACCGGGAGTCCCGCGGCTGCGAGGTCAGTTCCTACGAGTTACGTTGGTCCCGTGGGAGGTGTTGGTGACACCCACGGGGACGTTCGGGGGCTGTTACTAGTTCTCACCTTCTAACGCCATGTTTTTAAGTCTAAGTCTAGAAATATGCAAATTAATGTCGTATTCTCAAATCGGAGTCCCGCGGCTACGGGGTCAGTTCCTACGAGTTACATTGGTCTCGTGGGAGACGTTGGTACCACCCACGGGGACGTTCGGGGGTTGTTTCTAGTTCTCACCCTCTAACGCCATGTTTTTAAGCCCAAGTCTAGAAGTATGGTAATTATCGTCGTATTCTCAAATCGGGAGTCCCGCGGCTGCAGGGTCAGTTCCTTCGAGTTACATTGGTCCCGTGGGAGGTGTTGGTGCCACCCACGGGGCCGTTCGGGGGCTGTTTCGAGTTCTCACCCTCTAACGCCATATTTTTAAGCTTAAGTCTAGAAATATGCAAATTACCATCGTATTCTCAAATCGGGAGTCCCGCCGCTGCGGGGTCAGTTCGTACGAGTTACACTGGTCCCGTGGGAGGTGTTGGTGCCACCCACGGGGATGTTCGGGGGCATTTTCGAGTTTTCACCATTTAACGCCATGTTTTGCTTAAGTCTAGAAATATACAAATTACCATCGTATTCTCAAACCGGGAATCCCGCGGCCGCGGGGTCAGTTCCTACGAGTTACATTGGTCCCGTGGGAGGTGCTAGTGCCACCCACGGGGACGTTCGGGGGTTGTTTCTAGTTCTCACCCTCTAACACCATGTTTTTAAGCCAAAGTCTAGAAATATGCAAATTATCCTCGTATTCTCAAACCGGGAGTCCCGCGGCTGCTGGGTCAGTTCCTACGAGTTACATTAGTCTCGTGGGAGACGTTGGTGCCACCCACGGGGACGTTCGGGGTCTGTTTCTAGTTCTCACCCTCTAACGTCATGTTTTTATGCCCAAGTCTAGAAGTATACTAATTATCGTCATATTCTCAAACTGGGAGTCCTGCGGCTGCGGGGTTAGTTCCTACGAGTTACATTGGTCCCGTGGGTGGTGTTGGTGACACCCATGGGGACGTTCGGGGGCTGTTACTAGTTCTCACCCTCTAACGCCATGTTTTTAAGTCTAAGTTTAGAAATATGCAAATTATCGTCGTATTCTCATACCGGAGTCTCGCGGCTGCGGGGTCAGTTCCTACGAGTTACATTGGTCTCGTGGGAGACGTTGGTGCCACCCACGGGGACGTTCGGGGTCTGTTTCTAGTTCTCACCCTCTAACGTCATGTTTTTATGCCCAAGTCTAGAAGTATGCTAATTATCGTCGTATTCTCAAACTGGGAGTCCCGCGGCTGCGGGGTCAGTTCCTACGAGTTACATTGGTCCCGTGGGAGGTGTTGGTGACACCCATGGAGACGTTCGGGGGTTGTTACTAGTTCTCACCTTCTAACGCCATGTTTTTATGTCTAAGTCTAGAAATATGCAAATTACCGACATATTCTCAAATCGGGAGACCCGCGGCTGCGGGGTCAGTTCCAACGAGTTACATGGGTCCCGTGGGAGGTGTTGGTGCCACTCACAGGGCCGTTAGAGGGCTGTTTCGAGTTTTCACCCTCTAACGCCAGGTTTTTTAGCGTAAGTCTAGGAATATGAAAATTACCGTCGAATTCTCAAACCGGGAGTCCCGCGGCCGCTGGGTCAGTTCCTACGAGTTACATTCATCTCGTGGGAGGTGTTGGTGCCACCCAAGGGGACCTTCGTGGGCTGTTTCTAGTTCTCACCCTCTAATGCCATTTTTTTAAGCCGAAGTCAGGATATATGCAAATTATCATCATATTCTCCAATCGGGAGTCCCGCGGCAGCGGGGTCAGTTCCTACGAGTTACATTGGTCCCGTGGGTGGTGTTGCTGCCACCCACGGGGATGTTTGGGGGTTGTTTCTAGTTCTCACCCTCTAACGCCATATTTTTAAGCCTAAGTCTAGAAATAAGCAAATTATCGTCGTATTCTCAAACCGGTAGTCCCGCGGCTACGGGGTCTGTTCCTACGAGTTACATTGGTCTCGTGGGAGGTGTTGGTGCCACCCAAGGGGCCGTTAGCAGGCTGTTTCGAATATTCACCCTCTAACGCCATGTGTTTAAACCTAAGTCTAGAAAAATGCAAATTATCATCGTATTCTCAAAACGGGAGTCCCGCGGCTACGGGGTCAGTTTCTACGAGTTACATTGGTCCCGTGGGAGGTGTTGGTGCCACCCACGGGGGCAGTTTCGAGTTTTCACCCCCTAACGACATGTTTTGATTAAGTCTAGAAATATGCAAATTATCATCGTATTCTCAAACCGGGAGTCCCGCGGTCGCGGGGTCAGTTTTTACGAGTTACATTGGTCCCATTAGAGGTGTTGGTGCCACCCACGGGGACGTTCGGGGCTTGTTTCTAGTTCTCACCCTCTAACGCCATATTTTTAATCCAAAGTCTAGAAATTTACAATTTATCATCGTATTCTCAAACCGGAAGTCCCGCGGCTGCTGGGTCAGTTCCTACGAGTTACATTTGTCCCGTGGGAGGTGTTGGTGCCACCCACGGGGCCGTTAGAGGGCTGTTTCGAGTTCTCACCCTCTAAGTCCATGTTTTTAAGCCTATGTCTAAAAATATGGAAATTATTTTTGTATTCTAAAATCGGAAGTCCCGCGACTGCGGGGTCAGTTCCTACGAGTTACATTGGTCCCGTGGGTGGTGTTTGTGCCACCCACGGGGATGTTCGGGTACCGTTTTGAGTTTTCACCCTCTAACGCCATGTTTTGCTTAAGTCTTCAAATATGCAAATTACCGTCGTATTCTCAAACCGGCAGTCCTGCGACTGCGGGGTCAGTTCCTACGAGTTACATTGGTCCCGTGGTAGGTGTTGGTGCCACCCACGGGGACGTTCGTGTGCTGTTTCTAGTTCTCACCCTCTAATGCCAAGTTTTTAAGCCTAAGTCTAGAAATGTGTAAATTATTGTTGTATTCACAAATCGGGAGTCGCGCGGGTGCTGGGTCAGCTCCTACGAGTTACATTGATACCGTGGGAGGTGTTGGTGCCACCCACGGGGCCGTTAGAGGGCTGTTTCGAGTTCTCACGCTCTAACGCCATGTTTTTAAGCCTAAGTCTAAAAATATGAAAATTATCGTCGTATTCTCAAACCGGGAGTCCCGCGACTGCGAGGTCAGTTCCTACGAGTTACGCTGGTCCCGTGGGAGGTGTTGGTGACACCCACGGGGACGTTCGGGGGATGTTACTAGTTCTCACCCTCTAACGCCATGTTTTTAAGTCTAAGTCTAGAAATATGCAAATTATCCTCGTATTCTCAAACCGGGAGTCCCGCGGCTGCTGGGTCAGTTCCTACGAGTTACATTGGTCTCGTGGGAGACGTTGGTGCCACCCACGGGGACGTTCGGGGGTTGTTTCTAGTTCTCACCCTCTAACGCCATGTTTTTAAGCCCAAGTCTAGAAGTAAGCTAATTATCGTCGTATTCTCAAACCGGGAGTCCCGCGGCTGCAGGGTCAGTTCCTTTGAGTTACATTGGTCCCGTGGGAGGTGTTGGTGCCACCCACGGGGCCGTTCGGGGGCTGTTTCGAGTTCTCACCCTCTAACGCCATGTTTTTAAGCTTAAGTCTAGAAATATGCAAATTACCATCGTATTCTCAAATCGGGAGTCCCGCCGCTGCGGGGTCAGTTCGTACGAGTTACACTGGTCCCGTGGGAGGTGTTGGTGCCACCCACGGGGATGTTCGGGGGCATTTTCAAGTTTTCACCATCTAACGCCATGTTTTGCTTAAGTCTAGAAATATACAAATTACCATCGTATTCTCAAACCGGGAATCCCGCGGCCGCGGGGTCCGTTCCTACGAGTTACATTGGTCCCGTGGGAGGTGCTAGTGCCACCCACGGGGACGTTCGGGGGTTGCTTCTAGTTCTCACCCTCTAACGCCATATTTTTAAGCCAAAGTCTAGAAATATGCAAATTATCCTCGTATTCTCAAACCGGGAGTCCCGCGGCTGCTCGGTCAGTTCCTACGAGTTACATTTGTCTCGTGGGAGGTGTTGGTGCCGCCCACGGGGCCGTTAGAGGGCTGTTTCGAGTTCTCACCCTCTAACGCCATGTTTTTTAAATCTAAGTCTAAAAATATGCAAATTATTGTCGTATTCTAAAACCATGAGTCCCGCGGCTGCGGGGTCAGTTCCTACGAGTTACATTGGTCCCGTGGGAGGTGTTTGTGCCACCCACGGGGATGTTCGGGTGCAGTTTCGAGTTTTCACCCTCTAACGCCATGTTTTGCTTAAGTCTAGAAATTTGCAAATTACCGTCGTATTCTCAAACCGGGAGTCCTGCGGCTGCGGGGTTAGTTCCTACGAGTTACATTGGTCCGGTGGGTGGTGTTGGTGACACCCATGGGGACGTTCGGGGGCTGTTACTAGTTCTCACCCTCTAACGCCATGTTTTTAAGTCTAAGTCTAGAAATATGCAAATTATCGTCGTATTCTCATACCGGAGTCTCGCGGCTGCGGGGTCAGTTCCTACGAGTTACATTGGTCTCGTGGGAGACGTTGGTGCCACCCATGGGGACGTTCGGGGTCTGTTTCTAGTTCTCACCCTCTAACGTCATGTTTTTATGCCCAAGTCTAGAAGTATGCTAATTATCGTCGTATTCTCAAACTGGGAGTCCCGCGGCTGCGGGGTCAGTTCCTACGAGTTACATTGGTCCCGTGGGAGGTGTTGGTGACACCCATGGGGACGTTCGGGGGTTGTTACTAGTTCTCACCTTCTAACGCCATGTTTTTTTGTCTAAGTCATGAAATATGCAAATTACCGACATATTCTCAAATCGGGAGACCCGCGGCTGCGGGGTCAGTTCCAACGAGTTACATGGGTCCCGTGGGAGGTGTTGGTGCCACTCACAGGGCCGTTAGAGGGCTGTTTCGAGTTTTCACCCTCTAACGCCATGTTTTTTAGCGTAAGTCTAGGAATATGAAAATTACCGTCGAATTCTCAAACCGGGAGTCCCGCGGCCGCGGGGTCAGTTCCTACGAGTTACATTCATCCCGTGGGAGGTGTTGGTGCCACACAAGGGGACCTTCGTGGGCTATTTCTAGTTCTCACCCTCTAATGCCATGTTTTTAAGCCGAAGTCAGGATATATGCAAATTATCATCATATTCTTCAATCGGGAGTCCCGCGGCAGCGGGGTCAGTTCCCACGAGTTACATTGGTCGCGTGGGTGGTGTTGCTTCCACCCACGGGGACGTTAGGGGGTTGTTACTAGTTCTCACCCTCTAACGCCATGTTTTTAAGCCTAAGTCTAGAAATAAGCAAATTATCATCGTATTCTCAAACCGGTAGTCCCGCGGCTACGGGGTCTGTTCCTACGAGTTACATTGGTCCCGTGGGAGGTGTTGGTGCCACCCAAGGGGCCGTTAGCAGGCTATTTCGAATATTCACCCTCTAACGCCATGTTTTTAAACCTAAGTGTAGAAAAATGCAAATTATCATCGTATTCTCAAAACGGGAGTCCCGCGGCTACGGGGTCAGTTTCTACGAGTTACATTGGTCCCGTGGGAGGTGTTGGTGCCACCCACGGGGGCAGTTTCGAGTTTTCACCCCCTAACGACATGTTTTGATTAAGTCTAGAAATATGCAAATTATCATCGTATTCTCAAGCCGGGAGTCCCGCGGGGTCAGTTTCTACGAGTTACATTGGTCCCATTAGAGGTGTTGGTGACACCCACGGGGACGTTCGGGGCTTGTTTCTAGTTCTCACCCTCTAACGCCATATTTTTAATCCAAAGTCTAGAAATATACAAATTATCATCGTATTCTCAAACCGGGAGTCCCGCGGCTGCTGGGTCAGTTCCTACGAGTTACATTTGTCCCGTGGGAGGTGTTGGTGCCACCCACGGGGCCGTTAGAGGGCTGTTTCGAGTTCTCACCCTCTAAGTCCATGTTTTTAAGCCTATGTCTAAAAATATGTAAATTATGGTTGTATTCTAAAATCGGGAGTCCCGCAACTGCGGGGTCAGTTCCTACGAGTTACATTGGTCCCGTGGGTGGTGTTTGTGCCACCCACGGGGATGTTCGGGTACAGTTTTGAGTTTTCACCCTCTAACGCCATGTTTTCCTTAAGTCTTCAAATATGCAAATTACCGTCGTATTCTTAAACCGGTAGTCCTGCGGCTGCGGGATCAGTTCCTACGAGTTACATTGGTCTCGTGGGAGGCGTTGGTGCCACCCACGGGGATGTTCGTGGGCTGTTTCTAGTTCTCACCCTCTAATGCCATGTTTTTAAGCCTAAGTCTAGAAATATGTGAATTATTGTTGTATTCACAAATCGAGAGTCGCGCGGCTGCTGGGTGAGTTCCTATGAGTTACATTGGTCCCGTGGGAGGTGTAAGTGCCACCCACGGGGCCGTTAGAGGGCTGTTTCGAGTTCTCACGCTCTAACGCCATGTTTTTAAGCCTAAGTCTAAAAATATGAAAATTATCGTCGTATTCTCAAACCGGGAGTCCCGCGGCTGCGAGGTCAGTTCCTACGAGTTACGTTGGTCCCGTGGGAGGTGTTGGTGACACCCACGGGGACGTTCGGGGGATGTTACTAGTTCTCACCCTCTAACGCCATGTTTTTAAGTCTAAGTCTAGAAATATGCAAAATAATGTCGTATTCTCAAACCGGAGTCCCGTGGCTACGGGGTCAGTTCCTTCGAGTTACATTGGTCTCGTGGGAGACGTTGGTACCACCCACGGGGACGTTCGGGGGCTGTTTCTAGTTCTCACCCTCTAACGCCATGTTTTTAAGCCCAAGTCTAGAAGTATGCAAATTATCGTCGTATTCTCAAACCGAGAGTCCCGCGGTTGCAGGGTCAGTTCCTTCGAGTTACATTGGTCCCGTGGGAGGTGTTGGTGCCACCCACGGGGCCGTTCGGGGGCTGTTTTGAGTTCTCACCCTCTAACGCCATGTTTTTAAGCTTAAGTCTAGATATATGCAAATTACCATCGTATTCTCAAATCGGGAGTCCCGCCGCTGCGGGGTCAGTTCGTACGAGTTACACTGGTCCCGTGGGAGGTGTTGGTGCCACCCACGGGGATGTTCGGGGGCATTTTCGAGTTTTCACCATCTAACGCCATGTTTTGCTTAAGTCTAGAAATATACAAATAACCATCGTATTCTCAAACCGGGAATCCCGCGGCCGCGGGGTCAGTTCCTACGAGTTACATTGGTCCCGTGGGAGGTGTTAGTGCCACCCACGGGGACGTTCGGGGGCTGTTTCTAGTTCTCACCCTCTAACGCCATGTTTTTAAGCCAAAGTCTAGAAATATGCAAATTATCCTCGTATTCTCAAACCGGGAGTCCCGCGGCTGCTGGGTCAGTTCCTACGAGTTACATTTGTCTCGTGGGAGGTGTTGGTGCCGCCCACGGGGCCGTTAGAGGGCTGTTTCGAGTTCTCACCCTCTAACGCCATGTTTTTAAATCTAAGTCTAAAAATATGCAAATTATCGTCGTATTCGAAAACCATGAGTCCCGTGGCTGCGGGGTCAGTTTTTACGAGTTACATTGGTCCCGTGGGAGGTGCTGGGGCCACCCCCAGGGACGTTCGGGGCCAGTTTTGAGTTTTCACCCCCTAACGCCATGTTTTGCTTAAGTCTAGAAATATACAAATTACAGTCGTATTCTCAAACTGGGAGTCCCGCGATCGCGTGGCCAGTTCCTACGAGTTACATTGGTCCATGGGAGGTGTTGGTGCCACCCACGGGGACGTTCGGGGCCTATTTCTAGGTCTGACCCTCTAACGCCAAGTTTTTTATCCAAAGTCTAGAAATATCCAAATTATCATCGTATTCTCAAACCATGAGTCCCGCAGCTTCTGGGTCAGTTCCTATGAGTTACATTTGTCCCGTGGGAGGTGTTTGTGCCACCCACGGGGCCGTTAGAGGGCTGTTTCGAGTTCTCACCCTCTAACGCCATGGTTTTAAGCCTAAGTCTAAAAATATGAAAATTATCGTCGTATTCTCAAACCGGGAGTCCCGCGGCTGCGAGGTCAGTTCCTACGAGTTACGTTGGTCCCGTGGGAGGTGTTGGTGACACCCACGGGGACGTTCGGGGGATGTTACTAGTTCTCACCCTCTAACGCCATGTTTTTAAGTCTAAGTCTAGAAATATGCAAAATAATGTCGGATTCTCAAACCGGAGTCCCGTGGCTACGGGGTCAGTTCCTACGAGTTACATTGGTCTCGTGGGAGACGTTGGTACCACACACGGGGACGTTCGGGGGCTGTTTCTAGTTCTCACCCTCTAACGCCATGTTTTTAAGCCCAAGTCTAGAAGTATGCTAATTATCGTCGTATTCTCAAACCGAGAGTCCCGCGGCTGCAGGGTCAGTTCCTTCGAGTTACATTGGTCCTGTGGGAGGTGTTGGTGCCACCCACGGGGCCGTTCGGGGGCTGTTTTGAGTTCTCACCCTCTAACGCCATGTTTTTAAGCTTAAGTCTAGATATATGCATATTACCATCGTATTCTCAAATCGGGAGTCCCGCCGCTGCGGGGTCAGTTCGTACGAGTTACACTGGTCCCGTGAGAGGTGTTGGGGCCACCCCCGGGGACGTTCGGGGGCAGTTTTGAGTTTTCACCCCCTAACGCCATGTTTTGCTTAAGTCTAGAAATATACAAATTACAGTCGTATTCTCAAACTGGGAGTCCCGCGATCGCGGGGTCAGTTCCTACGAGTTACATTGGTCCATGGGAGGTGTTGGTGCCACCCACGGGGACGTTCGGGGCCTATTTCTAGGTCTGACCCTCTAACGCCAAGTTTTTAATCCAAAGTCTAGAAATATACAAATTATCATCGTATTCTCAAACCATGAGTCCCGCGGCTTCTGGGTCAGTTCCTATGAGTTACATTTGTCCCGTGGGAGGTGTTGGTGCCACCCACGGGGCCGTTAGAGGCCTGTTTCGAGTTCTCACCCTCTAACGCCATGGTTTTAAGCCTAAGTCTAAAAATATGCAAATTATCGTCGTGTTCTAAAACCGGGAGTCCCGCGGCTGCGGGGTCAGTTCCTACGAGTTACATTGGTCCCGTGGGTGGTGTTGCTGCCACCCACGAGGACGTTCGGGGGTTGTTTCTAGTTCTCACCCTCTAACGCCATGTTTTTAAGCCTAAGTCTAGAAATATGAAAATTATCGTCGTATTCTCAAACCGGGAGTCCCACGGCGGCGGGGTTTGTTCCTAACAGTTACATTGGTCCCGTGAGAGGTGTTGGTCCCACCCAAGGGGCCGTTAGCAGGCTGTTACGAGTTTTCACCCTCTAACGCCGTGTTTTTAAGCCTAAGTCTAAAAATATGCAAATTATCATCGTATTCTCAAAACGTGAGTCCCTCGGCTGCGGGGTCAGTTTTTACGAGTTACATTGGTCCCGTGGGAGGTGTTGGGGCCACCCCCGGGGACGTTCGGGGGCAGTTTTGAGTTTTCACCCCCTAACGCCATGTTTTGGTTAAGTCTAGAAATATACAAATTACAGTCGTATTCTCAAACTGGGAGTCCCGCGATCGCGGGGTCAGTTCCTACGAGTTACATTGGTCCATGGGAGGTGTTGGTACCACCCACGGGGACGTTCGGGGCCTATTTCTAGGTCTGACCCTCTAACGCCAAGTTTTTAATCCAAAGTCTAGAAATATACAAATTATCATTGTATTCTCAAACCATGAGTCCCGCGGCTTCTGGGTCAGTTCCTATGAGTAACATTTGTCCCGTGGGAGGTGTTTGTGCCACCCACGGGGCCGTTAGAGGGCTGTTTCGAGTTCTCACCCTCTAACGCCATGGTTTTAAGCCTAAGTCTAAAAATATGCAAATTATCGTCGTATTCTAAAACCGGGAGTCCCGCGGCTGCGGGGTCAGTTCCTACGAGTTACATTGGTCCCGTGGGTGGTGTTGCTGCCACCCATGAGGACGTTCGGGGGTTGTTTCTAGTTCTCACCCTCTAACGCCATGTTTTTAAGCCTAAGTCTAGAAATATGCAAATTATCGTCGTATTCTCAAACCGGGTGTCCCACGGCGGCGGGGTTTGTTCCTAACAGTTACATTGGTCCCGTGGGAGGTGTTGGTCCCACCCAAGGGGCCGTTAGCAGGCTTTTACGAGTTTTCACCCTCTAACGCCGTGTTTTTAAGCCTAAGTCTAGAAATATGCAAATTATCATCGTATTCTCAAAACGTGAGTCCCGTGGCTGCGGGGTCAGTTTTTACGAGTTACATTGGTCCCATGGGAGGTGTTGGGGCCACCCCCGGGGACGTTCGGGGGCAGTTTTGAGTTTTCACCCCCTAACGCCATGTTTTGCTTAAGTCTAGAAATATACAAATTACAGTCGTATTCTCAAACTGGGAGTCCCGCGATCGCGGGGTCAGTTCCTACGAGTTACATTGGTCCATGGGAGGTGTTGGTGCCACCCACGGGGACGTTCGGGGCCTATTTCTAGGTCTGACCCTCTAACGCCAAGTTTTTAATCCAAAGTCTAGAAATATACAAATTATCATCGTATTCTCAAACCATGAGTCCCGCGGCTTCTGGGTCAGTTCCTATGAGTTACATTTGTCCCGTGGGAGGTGTTTGTGCCACCCATGGGGCCGTTAGAGGGCTGTTTCAAGTTCTCACCCTCTAACTACATGGTTTTAAGCCTAAGTCTAAAAATATGAAAATTATCGTTGTATTCTCAAACCTGGAGTCCCGCGGCTGCGAGGTCAGTTCCTACGAGTTACGTTGGTCCCGTGGGAGGTGTTGGTGACACCCACGGAGACGTTCGGGGGATGTTACTAGTTCTCACCCTCTAACGCCATGTTTTTAAGTCTAAGTCTAGAAATATGCAAAATAATGTCGGATTCTCAAACCGGAGTCCCGTGGCTACGGGGTCAGTTCCTACGAGTTACATTGGTCTCGTGGGAGACATTGGTACCACCCACGGGGACGTTCGGGGGTTGTTTCTAGTTCTCACCCTCTAACGCCATGTTTTTAAGCCCAAGTCTAGAAGTATGCTAATTATCGTCGTATTCTCAAACCGAGAGTCCCGCGGCTGCAGGTCAGTTCCTTCGAGTTACATTGGTCCCGTGGGAGGTGTTGGTGCCACCCACGGGGCTGTTCGGGGGCTGTTTTGAGTTCTCACCCTCTAACGCCCTGTTTTTAAGCTTAAGTTTAGATATATGCAAATTACCATCGTATTCTCAAATCGGGAGTCCCGCCGCTGCGGGGTCAGTTCGTACGAGTTACACTGGTCCCGTGGGAGGTGTTGGTGCCACCCACGGGGATGTTCGGGGGCATTTTCGAGTTTTCACCATCTAACGCCATATTTTGCTTAAGTCTAGAAATATACAAATTACCATCGTATTCTCAAACCGGGAATCCCGCGGTCGCGGGGTCAGTTCCTACGAGTTACATTGGTCCCGTGGGAGGTGTTAGTGCCACCCACGGGGACGTTCGGGGGCTATTTCTAGTTCTCACCCTCTAACGCCATGTTTTTAAGCCAAAGTCTAGAAATATGCAAATTATCCTCTTATTCTCAAACCGGGAGTCCCGCGGCTGCTGGGTCAGTTCCTACGAGTTACATTTGTCTCGTGGGAGGTGTTGGTGCCGCCCACGGGGCCGTTAGAGGGCTGTTTCGAGTTCTCACCCTCTAACGCCATGTTTTTAAATCTAAGTCTAAAAATATGCAAATTATCGTCGTATTCTAAAACCATGAGTCCCGCGGCAGCGGGGTCAGTTCCTACGAGTTACATTCGTCCCGTGGGAGGTGTTTGTGCCACCCACGGGGATGTTCGGGTGCAGTTTCGAGTTTTCACCCTCTAACGCCATGTTTTGGTTAAGTCTAGAAATATGCAAATTACCGTCGTATTCTCAAATCGGGAGTCCTGCGACTGCGGGTTTAGTTCCTACGAGTTACATTGGTCCCATGGGTGGTGTTGGTGACACCCATGGGGACGTTCGGGGGCTGTTACTAGTTCTCACCCTCTAACGCCATGTTTTTAAGTCTAAGTCTAGAAATATGCAAATTATCGTCGTATTCTCATACCGAAGTCCCGCGGCTGCGGGGTCAGTTCCTACGAGTTACATTGGTCTCGTGGGAGACGTTGGTGCCATCCACGGGGACGTTCGGGGGCTGTTTCTAGTTCTCACCCTCTAACGCCATGTTTTTATGCCCAAGTCTAGAAGTATGCTAATTATCGTCGTATTCTCAAACTGGGAGTCCCGCGGCTGCGGGGTCAGTTCCTACGAGTTACATTGGTCCCGTGGGAGGTGTTGGTGATACCCATGGGGACGTTCGGGGGTTGTTACTAGTTCTCACCTTCTAACGCCATATTTTTATGTCTAGGTCTAGAAATATGCAAATTACCGACATATTCTCAAATCGGGAGTCCCGCGGCTGCGGGGTCATTTCCAACGAGTTACATGGGTCCCGTGGGAGGTGTTGGTGCCACTCACAGGGCCGTTAGAGGGTTGTTTCGAGTTTTCACCCTCTAACGCCATGTTTTTTAGCGTAAGTCTAGGAATATGAAAATTACCGTCGTATTCTCAAACCCGGAGTCCCGAGGCCGCGGGGTCAGTTCCTACGAGTTACATTCATCCCGTGGGAGGTGTTGGTGCCACCCAAGGGGACGTTCGTGGGTTATTTGTAGTTCTCACCCTCTAATGCCATGTTTTTAAGCCGAAGTCAGGATATATGCTAATTATCATCATATTCTCAAATTGGGAGTCCCGCGGCAGCGGGGTCAGTTCCAACGAGTTACATTTGTCCCGTGGGTGGTGTTGCTGCCACCCACGGGGACGTTCGGGGGTTGTTTCTAGTTCCCACCCTCTAACGCCATGTTTTTAAGCCTATGTCTAGAAATAAGCAAATTATCATCGTATTCTCAAACCGGTAGTCCCGCAGCTGCGGGGTCTGTTCCTACGAGTTACATTGGTCCCGTGGGAGGTGTTGGTGCCACCCAAGGGGCCGTTAGCAGGCTGTTTCGAGTTTTCACCCTCTAACGCCGTGTTTTTAAACCTAAGTCTAGAAAAATGCAAATTATCATCGTATTCTCAAAAAAGGAGTCCCGCGGCTGCGGGGTCAATTTCTACGAGTTACATTGGTCCCATGGGAGGTGTTAGTGCCACCCACGGGGACGTTCGGGGGCAGTTTCGAGTTTTCACCCCCTAACGCCATGTTTTGATTAAGTCTAGAAATATGCAAATTATCGTCGTATTCTCAAACCGGGAGTCCCGCGACCGCGGGGTCAGTTTCTACGAGTTACATTGGTCCCATTGGAGGTGTTGGTGCCACCCACGGGGACGTTCGGGGCTTGTTTCTAGTTCTCACCCTCTAACGCCATGTTTTTAAGCCAAAGTCTAGAAATATGAAAATTATCATCGTATTCTCAAACCGGAGTCCCGCGGCTGCGGGTTCAGTTCGTACAAGTTACATTGGTTCCGTGGGTGGTGTTGGTGCCACCCACGGGGTAGTTCGGGGGTTGTTTCTAGTTCTCACACTCTAACGCCATGTTTTTAATCCTAAGTCTAGAAATACACAAATTATCGTCGTATTCTCAAATCGGGAGTCCCGCGGCTGCGGGGTCAGTTCCTACGAGTTACATTGGTCCCGTGGGAGGTGTTGGTGCCACCCACGGGGCCGTTAGCGGGTTGTTTCGAGTTTGCACCCTCTAACGCCATGTTTTATGCCTAAGTCTAAAAATATGCAAATTAGCGTCGTATTCTCAAACCGGAAGTCCCGCGGCTGCGGGGTCAATTCCGACGTGTTACATTAGTCCCGTGGGAGGTGTTGGCGCCACACACGGGGACGTTCGGGTGCTGTTTCGAGTTCTCACCCTCTAACGCCATGTTTTTAATCCCAAGTCTCAAAATATGCAAATTACCGTCGTATTCTCAAACCGGGAGTCCCGTAGCTGCTGGGTCAGTTCCTAAGAGTTACATTGGTCCCGTGAGAGGTGTTGGTTCCATCCACGGGGACGTTCGATGGCTGTTTATAGTTCTCAACCTCTAACGCCATATTTTTAACCCTAAGTCTAGAAATATGCAAATTACCGTCGTACACTCAAACCGGGAGTCCCGCGGCAGTGGGATCAGTTCCTACGAGTTACATTGGTCCCGTGGGAGGTGTTGGTGCCACCCACAGGGACGTTCGGGGGATGTTTCGAGTTCTCACCCTCTAACGCTATGTTTTTAACCCCACATCTAGGAATATGCAAATTACCGTCGCATTCTCAAACCGGGAGTCCCGCGGCTATGGGGTCAGTTCCTACGAGTTTTATTGGTCTCGTGAGAGAGGTTGGTGCCACCCACGGAGACGTTCGGGGCCTTTTTCTAGTTCTCACCCTCTAACGCCATGTTTTTAAGCGTAAGTCTAGAAATATGCAAATTACCGACGTATTCTCAAATCGGTAGTCCCGCGGCTGCGGGGTCAGTTCCAACGAGTTACATTGGTCCCGTGGGAGGTGTTGCTGCCACTCACAGGGCCGTTAGAGGGCTGTTTCGAGTTTTCACCCTCTAACGCCATGTTTTTTAGCGTAAGTCTAGGAATATGAAAATTACCGTCGTATTCTCAAATCGGGAGTCCAGCGTCTGCGGGGTCAGTTCCTACGAGTTACATTCATCCCGTGGGAGGTGTTGGTGCCACCCACGGGGACGTTCGTGGGATGTTTCTAGTTCTCACCCTCTAACGTCATGTTTTTAAGCCGAAGTCTGGATATATGCAAATTATCGTCGTATTTTCAAACCGGGAGTCCCGCGGCAGCGGGGTCAGTTCCTACGAGTTACATTGGTCCCGTGGGTGGTGTTGCTGCCACCCACGAGGACGTTCGGGGGTTGTTTCTAGTTCTCACCCTCTAACGCCATGTTTTTAAGCCTAAGTCTAGAAATATGCAAATTATCGTCGTATTCTCAAACCGGGAGTCCCACGGCGGCGGGGTCTGTTCCTAACAGTTACATTGGTCCCGTGGGAGGTGTTGGTCCCACCCAAGGGGCCGTTAGCAGGCTGTTACGAGTTTTCACCCTCTAACGCCGTATTTTTAAGCCTAAGTCTAGAAATATGCAAATTATCATCGTATTCTCAAAACGTGAGTCCCGTGGCTGCGGGGTCAGTTTTTACGAGTTACATTGGTCCCCGTGGGAGGTGTTGGGGCCACCCCCGGGGACGTTCGGGGGCAGTTTTGAGTTTTCACCCCCTAACGCCATGTTTTGCTTAAGTTTAGAAATATACAAATTACAGTCGTATTCTCAAACTGGGAGTCCCGCGATCGCGGGGTCAGTTCCGATGAGTTACATTGGTCCATGGGAGGTGTTAGTGCCACCCACGGGGACGTTCGGGGCCTATTTCTAGGTCTGACCCTCTAACGCCAAGTTTTTAATCCAAAGTCTAGAAATATACAAATTATCATCGTATTCTCAAACCATGAGTCCCGCGGCTTCTGGGTCAGTTCCTATGAGTTACATTTGTCCCGTGGGAGGTGTTTGTGCCACCCACGGGGCCGTTAGAGGGCTGTTTCGAGTTCTCACCCTCTAACGCCATGGTTTTAAGCCTAAGTCTAAAAATATGCAAATTATCGTCGTATTCTAAAACCAGGAGTCCCGCGGCTGCAGGGTCAGCTCTTACGAGTTACATTGGTCCCGTGGGAGGTGTTTATGCCACCCACGGGGATGTTCGGGTGCAGTTTCGAATTTTCACCCTCTAACGCCATGTTTTGCTTAAGTCTAGAAATATGCAAATTACCGTCGTATTCTCAAACCGGGAGTCCTGCGACTGCGGGGTCAGTTTTTACGAGTTACATTGGTCCCGTGGGAGGTTTTGATGCCACCCACGGGACCGTTAGAGGGATGTTTCGAGTTCCCACCCTCTAACGCCATGTTTTTCAGCCTAAGTCTAAAAATATGCAAATTATCGTTGTATTCTCAAACCGGCAGTCCCGCGGCTGCGGGGTATGTTCCTACGAGTTACAATCGTCCCGTGGGAGGTGTTGGTGACACCCACGGGGACGTTCGGGGGCTGTTACTAGTTCTCACCCTCTAACGCCATATTTTTAAGTCTAAGTCTAGAAATATGCAAATTATCGTCGTATTCTCAAACCGGAGTCCCGCGGCTGCGGGGTCAGTTCCTACGAGTTACATTGGTCTCGTGGGAGACGTTGGTGCCACCCACGGGGACGTTCGGGGATTGTTTCTAGTTCTCATCCTCTAACGCCATGTTTTTAAGCCCAAGTCTAGAAGTATGCTAATTATCGTCGTATTCTCAAATCGGGAGTCCCGCGGCTGCTGGGTCAGTTCCTACGAGTTATATTTGTCCCGTGGAAGGTGCTGGTGCCACCCACAGGGCCGTTCGGGGGATGTTTCAAGTTCTCACCCTCTAACGCCATCTTTTTAAGCTTAAGTCTAGAAATATAAAAATTACCATCATATTCTCAAATCGGTAGTCCTGCCGCTGCGGGGTCAGTTCGTACGAGTTACACTGGTCCCGTGGGAAGTGTTTGTGCCACCCACGGGGATGTTCGGGGGCATTTTCGAGTTTTCACCATCTAACGCCATGTTTTGCTTAAGTCTAGAAATATGCAAATTACCGTCGTATTCTCAAATCGGCAGTCCCGTGGCCGCGGGGTCAGTTCCTACGAGTTACATTGGTCCCGTGGGAGGTGTTGGTGCCACCCACGGGGACGTTCGGGGGCTATTTCTAGTTCTCACCCTCTAACGCCATGTTTTTAAGCCAAAGTCTAGAAATATGCAAATTATCATCGTATTCTCAAATCTTGAGTCCCGTGACTGCTGGGTCAGTTCCTACGAGTTACATTGGTCCCGTGGGAGGTGTTGGTGCCACGCACGGGGCCGTTAGAGGGTTGTTTCGAGTTCTCACCCTCTAACGCCATGTTTTTAAGCCTAAGTATAAAAATATGCAAATTATCGTCGTATTCTAAAACCAGGAGTCCCGCGGCTGCGGGGTCAGTTTCTACGAGTTACATTGGTCCCGTGGGAGGTGTTTGTGCCACCCACGGGAATGTTCGGGTGCAGTTTCGAGTTTTCACCCTCTAACGCCATGTTTTCCTTAAGTTTAGAAATACGCAAATTACTGTCGTATTCTCAAATCGGGAGTCTTGCCGCTGTGGGGTCAGTTCCTACGAGTTACATTGGTCCCGTGGGAGCTGTTGGTGCCACCCACGGGGACGTTCGTGGGCTGTTTCTAGTTCTCACCCTCTAACGCCACGTTTTTAATCCTAAGTCTAGAAATATATAAATTATCGTCGTATTCTCAAATCGGGAGTCCCGCGGCTGCTGGGTCAGTTCCTACGTGTTACATTGGTCCCGTGGGAGGTTTTGGTGCCACCGACTGGGCCGTTAGACGGCTGTTTCGAGTTCTCACCCTCTAACGCCATGTTTTTAAGCCTAAGTCTAAAAATATGCAAATTATCGTTGTATTCTCAAACTGGGAGTCCCGCGGCTGCGGGGTCAGTTCCTAGAAGTTACATTGGTCCCGTGGGAGGTGTTAGTGACACCCACGGGGACGTTCGGGGGCTGTTACTAGTTCTCACCCTCTAACGCCATGTTTTTAAGTGTAAGTCTAACAATATGCAAATTATCGTCGTATTCTCAAACCGGAGTCCCGCGGCTACGGGGTCAGTTCCTACGAGTTACATTGGTCTCGTGGGAGACGTTGGTGCCACCCACGGGGACGTTCGGGGGCTGTTTCTAGTTCTCACCCTCTAACGCCATGTTTTTAAGCCCAAGTCTAGAAGTATGTTAATTATCGTCGTATTCTCAAACCGGGAGTCCCGCGTCTGCGAGGTCAGTTCCTACGAGTTACATTGGTCCCGTGGGAGGTGTTGGTGCCACTCACGGGGCCGTTAGAGGGTTGTTTCGAGTTCTCACCCTCTAACGCCATGTTTTTATGCCTAAGTCTAGATATATGTAAATTATCGTCGTATTCTCAAACCGGGAGTCCCGCCGCTGCGAGGTCAGTTCGGACAAGTTACACTGGTCCTGTGGGAGGTGTTGGTGCCACCCACGAGGATGTTCGGGGGAATTTTCGAGTTTTCACCATCTAACGCCATGTTTTGCTTAAGTCTAGAAATATGCAAATTACCGTCGTATTCTCAAACCGGGAGTCCCGCGGCCGCGGGGTCAGTTCCTACGAGTTACATTGGTCCCTTGGGAGGTGTTGGTGCCACCCACGGGGACGTTCGGGGGTTGTTTCCAGTTCTCACCCTCTAACGCCATGTTTTTAAGCCTATGTCTAGAAATATAAAAATTATCGTGGTATTCTCAAACCGGGAGTCCCGCGGCTGCGGCGTCAGTTCGTACGAGTTACATTGGTCCCGTGGGTGGTGTTGGTGCCACCCACGGGGACGTTCGGGGGCTGTTTCTAGTTATCACCCTCTAACGCCATGTTTTTAAGCCTAAGTCTAGAAGTATGCAAATTATCGTCATATGCTCAAATCGGGAGTCCCTCGACTGCGGGGTCAGTTCCTACGAGTTACATTGGTCCCGTGGGAGGTGTTGGTGCCACCCACGGGGACGTTCGGGGGCTGTTACTAGTTCTCACCCTCTAACGCAATGTTTTTAAGCCTAAGTCTAGAAATATGCAAATTATCATTGTATTCTCAAACCTGGAGTCCCGCGGCTGCGGGGTCAGTTCCAACGAGTTACATTGGTCCTTTGGGTGGTGTTGGTGCCACCCACGGGGACGTTCGGGGGCTGTTTCTAGTTCTCACCCTCTAACGCCATGTTTTTAAGCCTAAGTCTAGAAATGTGCAAATTATCATCGTATTCTCAAATCGGGAGTCCCGCGGCTACGGCGTCAGTTGCTACGAGTTACATTGGTCCCGTGGGAGGTATTGGTGCCACCCATGGGGCCGTAAGGTGGCTGTTTCGTGTTTTCACCCTCTAAAGCCATGTTTTACTTAAGTCTAGAAATATGCAAATTACAGTCGTATTCTCAAATCGGGAGTCCCGCGGCTGCGGTGTCAGTTCCTACGAGTTAAATTGGTCCCGTGGGAGGGGTTGGTGCCACCCACGAGCATATTCAAGGGCAGTTTCGAGTTTTCACCCTCTAACGCGATGTTTTGCTTAAGTCTAGAAATATGAAAATTACTGTCGTATTCTCAAACCGGGAGTCCCGCGGCCATGGGGTCAGTTCCTACGAGTTACAATTGTCCCATGGGAGGTGTTGGTGCCACCCACGGGGACGTTCGGGGGCTATTTCTAGTTATCACCGTCTAACGCCATGTTTTTATGCCTAAGTCTAGAAATATGCAAATTATCATCGTATTCTCAAATTGGGAGTCCCGCGGCTGCGGGGTCAGTTCCTACAAGTTACATTGGTCCCGTGGGTGGTGTTGGTGCCAACCACGGGGTAGTTCGGGGGCTGTTTCTTGTTCTCACCCTCTAACGCCATGTTTTTAAGCCTAATTCTAGAAATACGCAAATTATTGTCGTATTCTAAAATCGGGAGTCCCACGGCTGTGGGGTTAGTTCCTACGAGTTACATTGGTCCCGTGGGAGGTGTTGGTGCCACCCACGGGGCCATTAGCGGGCTGTTTGGATTTTGCACCCTCTAACGCCATGTTTTTAAGCCTAAGTCAAAAAATATGCGAATTAGCGTCGTATTCTCAAACTGGAAGTCCCGCGGCTGCGGGGTCAATTCCTACAACTTACATTAGTCCCGTGGGAGTTGTTGGCGCCACACACGGGGACGTTCGGGTGCTGTTTTGAGTTCTCACCCTCTAATGCCATGTTTTTAAGCCCATGTCTAAAAATATATAAATTACCGTCGTATTCTCAAACCGGGAGTCCCGCAGATGCGGGGTCAGTTCCTACGAGTTACATTGGTCCCGTGGGAGGTGTTGGTGCCACCCACGGGGACGTTCGTTGGCTGTTTATAGTTCTCACCCTCTAACGCCAAGTTTTTAAGCCTAAGTCTAGAAATATGCAAATTACCGTCGTACTCTCAAACCGGGAGTCCCACGGCATTGGGGTCAGTTCCTACGGGTTACATTGGTCCCGTGGGAGGTGTTGGTGCCACCCACGGGGACGTTCGGGGGTTGTTTTTAGTCCTCACCCTCTAACGCCATGTTTTAAAGCCCACGTCTAGGAATATGCAAATTACCGTCGTATTTTCAAACCGGGAGTCCCGTGGCTGTGGGGTCAGTTCCTACGAGTTACATTGGTCCCGTGGGAGGTGTTGGTGCCACCCACGGGGACGTTCGGGGGCAGTTTTGAGTTTTCACCCCCTAACGCCATGTTTTGCTTAAGTCTAGAAATATGGAAATTACCATCGTATTCTCAAACCGAGAGTCCCGCGGCCGCGGGGTCAGTTCCTACGAGTTACATTAGTCCCATGGGAGGTGTTGGTGCCACCCACGGGGACGTTCGGGGCCTGTTTCAAGTTCTGACCCTTTAACGCCATGTTTTTAAGCCAAAGTCTAGATATATGCAAATTATCATCGTATTCTCAAACCGGGAGTCCCGCGGCTGCTGGGTCGGTTCCTACAAGTTACATTTGTCCCGTGGGCGGTGTTGGTGCCACCCACGGGGCCGTTAGAGGGCTGTTTTGTGTTCTCACCCTCTAACGCCATGTTTGTAAGGCTAAGTCTAAAAATATGCAAATTATCATCGTATTCTAAAACCAAGAGTCCCGCGGCTGCGGGGACAGTTCCTACGAGTTACATTGGTCCCGTGGGAGGTGTTTATGCCACCCACGGCGATGTTCGGGTGCAGTTTCGAGTTTTCACCCTCTAACGCCATGTTTTGCTTAAGTCTAGAAATATGCAAATTACCGTCGTATTCTCAAACCAGGAGTCCTGCGGCTGCGGCGTCAGTTCCTACGAGTTACATTGGTCCCGTGGGAGGTGTTGGTGACACCCACGGGGACGTTCGGGGGCTGTTACTAGTTATCACCCTCAAATGCCATGTTTTTAAGTCAAAGTCTAAAAATATGCAAATTATCATCGTATTCTCAAACCGGAGTCCCGCGGCTGCGGGGTCAGTTCCTACGAGTTATATTGGTCTCGTGGGAGACGTTGGTGCCACCCACGGGGACGTTCGGGGGCTGTTTCTAGTTCTCACCCTCTAACACCATGTTTTTAAGCCCAAATCTAGAAATATGCTAATTATCGTCGTATTCTCAAATCGGGAGTCCCGTGGCTGCGGGGTCAGTTCCTACGAGTTACATTGGTCCCGTGGGAGGTGTTGGTGCCACCCACGGGGCCGTTCGGGGGTTGTTTTGAGTTCTCACCCTCTAACGCCTTGTTTTTTAGCTTAAGTCTAGAAATATGCAAATTACCATCGTATTCTCAAATCGGGAGTCCCGCCGCTACAGGGTCAGTTCGTACGAGTTACACTGGTCCCGTGGAAGGTGTTGGTGCCACCCACGGGGATGTTCGGGGGCATTTTCGAGTTTTCACCATCTAACGCCATGTTTTGCTTAAGTCTAGAAATATGCAAATTACCGTCGTATTCTCAAAACAGGAGTCCCGCGGCTGCTGGGTCAGTTCCTACGAGTTACATTGGTCCCGTGGGAGGTTTTGGTGCCACCCACGAGGCTGTTAGAGGGCTGTTTCGAGTTCTCACCCTCTAACGCCTTGTTTTTAAGCCTAAGTCTAAAAATATGCAAATTATCGTTGTATTCTCAAACTGGGAGTCCTGCGGCTGCGGGGTCAGTTCCTAGGAGAAACATTTGTCCCGTGGGAGGTGTTGGTGACACCCACGGGGACGTTCGGGGGCTGTTACTAGTTCTCACCCTCTAACGCCATGTTTTTAAGTCTAAGTCTACAAATATGCAAATTATCGTCGTATTCTCAAACCGGAGTCCCGCGACTGCGGGGTCAATTCCTACGAGTTACATTAGTCTCGTGGGAGACGTTGGTGCCACCCACGGGGACGTTCGGGGGCTGTTTCTAGTTCTCGCCCTCTAACGCCATGTTTTTAAGCCCAAGTCTAGAAGTATGTTAATTATCATCGTATTCTCAAATCGGGAGTCCCGCGGCTGCTGGGTCAGTTCCTACGAGTTACATTGGTCCCGTGGGAGGTGTTGGTTCCAACCACGGGGCCGTTCGGGGGCTGTTTCGATTTCTCACCCTCTAATGCCATGTTTTTATGCTTAAGTCTAGAAATATGCAAATTACCATCGTATTCTCAAATCGGGAGTCCCGCCGCTGCGGGGTCAGTTCCGACGAGTTACACTGGTCCTGTGGGAGGTGTTGGTGCCACCCACGGGGATGTTGGGGGGCATTTTTGAATTTTCACCATCTAACACCATGTTTTGCTTAAGTCTAGAAATATGCAAATTACCGTCGTATTCTCAAACCGGGAGTCCCGCGGCCGCGGGGTCAGTTCCTACGAGTTACATTGGTCCCTTGGGAGGTGTTGGTACCACCCACGGGGACGTTCGGGGGTTGTTTCTAGTTCTCACCCTCTAACGCCATGTTTTTAAGCCTATGTCTAGAAATATGAAAATTATCATCGTATTCTCAAACCGGGAGTCCCGCGGCTGCGGCGTCAGTTCCTATGAGTTACATTAGTCCTGTGGGTGGTGTCGGTGCCACCCACGGGGACGTTCGGGGGTTGTTTCTAGTTCTCACCCTCTAACGCCATGTTTTTAAGCCTAAGTCTAAAAATGTACAAATTATTATCGTATTCTCAAATCGAGAGTCCCGCGGCTACGGCGTCAGTTCCTACGAGTTACATTGGTTCCGTGGGAGGTGTTGGTGCCTCCCATGGGGCCGTTAGGGGGTTGTTTCGTGTTTTCATCCTCTAAAGCCATGTTTTGCTTAAGTCTAGAAATATGCAAATTATCGTCATATTCTCAAATCGGGAGTCCCGCGGCTGCGGTGTCAGTTCCTACGAGTTACATTTGTCCCGTGGGAGGTGTTGGTGCCACCCACGGGGACGTTCGGGGGCTGTTTCTAGTTCTCACCCTCTAACGCCATGTTTTTAAGCCTAAGTCTAGAAATATGCAAATTGCCGTCGTATTCTCAAACCGGGAGTCACGCGGGCGCGGGGTCAATTCCTACGAGTTACATTGGTCCCTTGGGAGGTGTTGGTGCCACCCACGGGGACGTTCGGGGGGTTGTTTCTAGTTCTCACCCTCTAACGCCATGTTTTTAAGCCTATGTCTAGAAATATGCAAATTATCGTAGTATTCTCAAACCGGGAGTCCCGCGGTTGCGGCGTCAGTTCCTACGAGTTACATTGGTCCTGTGGGTGGTGTTGGTGCCACCCACGGGGACGTTCGGGGGCTGTTTCTAGTTCTCATCCTCTAACGCCATGTTTTTAAGCCTAAGTCTAAAAATGTGCAAATTATCATCGTATTCTCAAACCGGGAGTCCCGCGGCTACGGCGTCAGTTCCTACGAGTTACGTTGGTCCCGTGGGAGGTGTTGGTGCCACCCATGGGGCCGTTAGGGGGCTGTTTCGTGTTTTCACCCACTAAAGCCATGTTTTGCTTAAGTCTAGAAATATGCAAATTACCATCGTATTCTCAAATAGGGAGTCCCGCGGCTGCGGTGTCAGTTCCTATGAGTTACATTGGTCCCGTGGGAGGTGTTGGTGCCATCCACGGGCATATTCAAGGGCAGTTTCGAGTTTTAACCCTCTAACGCCTTGTTTTGCTTAAGTCTAGAAATGTGCAAATTACCGTCGTATTCTCAAACCGGGAGTAGCGCGGCAGTGGGGTCAGTTCCTACGACTTACATTGGTCCCATGGGAGGTGTTGGTGCCACCCACGGGGACGTTCGGGGGCTGTTTCTAGTTATCACCGTCTAACACCACGTTTTTAAGCCTAAGTCTAGAAATATGCAAATTATCGTCGTATTCTAAAATCGGGAGCCCCGCGGCTGCGGGGTCAGTTCCTACAAGTTACATTGGTCCCGTGGGAGTTGTTGGCGCCACACACGGGGACGTTCGGGTGCTGTTTTGAGTTCTCACCCTCTAACGCCTTGTTTTGCTTAAGTCTAAAAATATGCAAATTACCGTCGTATTCTCAAATCGGGAGTACCGCGGCTGCGGGGTCAGTTCCTACAAGTTACATTCGTCCCGTCGGTGGTGTTGGTTCCACCCACAG